>OX377619.1:59383047-60849746 GCA_947397865.1 Polietes domitor | reverse complement strand
CAATATGTATTTCCTGATTTACTTCTTGACATTAAAATCTTCTCCCAGTCGGCAATTTATCAAATTTGGAAATAAATAACGCGAATTTGGTGGATGGGCCAACAGCTCATAAAGCTCTTCAGTCTCCCATGTTGTTTTTATAATGTCATTGGTATCCCGTTTTTGCGCCCCAACCTAATACACCCAATATAGTAATATACGCATTTATATGTAAAAATAGTGTGCAGAGGAATAAGAAAAAAAAAATTAAATGAAAAAAAAACAGCCCATCGAAGGAGCCCAACCAACCTACAACTTAAAAGCCACTATTATCGTGATTATTACAACTTATTATTGGCACACATTACTATTATTACTTGTCCAAAGTTTCTCAGCCCTTTTTTCAGAGATGTTGCTACGTTTAAGTCTTTTGCTGGCCATCACCGGCAAATAGCGAATGGCTGAGACTAAACCAAAGAAAAAAAGAGCGAAAAGAAAGAAAGACACCACAATAATCATAATAATAACAAATCGCAAAACTGCTGATTGGTACGAGATGTCGATTTCGTTGCATCAACCATGTTATTAATACGCAATATTTTTTTTTTCGTTGGTTCTGTAGCGAAGGTCGTATGATAAGTATAGGGGATAATTTTGAAGAATGAAAAGTGAGGGTCACATTGGGTTTAATTATATACTTACTAAAAGGGTTTTACAGTTGATATTGGCTGAGAGCAAATAATGCTGGGGTGTATGGCTCATGACTAATAACACTAAATTAGAAAAATAAAGAGATTATGTTGTACAAAATAACCATAAATAACAAAAATCAGAGCGAAGTTATTTACTAATTATGACTAATGAACATGGTCCAAGTTTTAGGCAAATGTGTAGGCGGGAAGTGCTTTAGTATTGGGACTATAATTTTTGGAGTATAGGCCCGATCAAAACATGTTAAATGTTATATTAAACTAAAATCTAAAATAGGCTATATAATTTTTTGATATTTTCAGTGGGCGTGGCACCTCTCACATAAATTGGGAATTTATTCGTTTTTTATAAATTAGCATATTCGGTGTACTGTTGCAGCTAGAGTCTTGAATTTTTTGAAAGTTCACTAATTGATAGCCTATACGAAGTTAAAACCTTTTATTGAATATATTCAGTTCTATGCCACCCAGAGTGCTGAAATTTTGAGTAGATCCAGTGTAAATAGCTGTGCAAATATTGGCGAAAATTGGGCGTGTTGCTTCCCATACGAAATAAAAACCTGTTTTGGAGTATATTCGACACCGAAACTCCTAAATTGTTAATTAAAAAAATCAAGAAAACGGATATTATAAAGGGTGATTTTTTAGATATTATCTTTTTGGCAACACTGGTTTAAACAGGTGACGCACGTTTCGTGTTTTGTTTCACTGTCAAACATCTTCAGTTCGGTCTATAATTTAACCATGAATCGTCTTATAAACGAACAACGCTTGCAAATTATTGAATTTTGTTATCAAAATGCGTGCTCTGTTAAGAAAGTTCATCGCGCGCTTCTTCCATTTGATGGTCAGTTTAATCGACCCACTGAAGCGGCTATTAGGGATATTGTGACTAAATTTAATTTGTTGGACATTAAGCCACCAACACGCTTACGTTGAGTGCGAACTGAAGAAAATATCGCAGCTGTATCGGCCAGTGTTAATGATAACCATCAATTATCGATTCGTTGCCGTTCGAAGCCGGCTCTGTTACTCAAAAACGTGGAAATGCCAAAATTGGACTAAGCGGATGGACAATTTGAGGCGCAGTCAAGGTCAACATTTGCATGAAATAATCTTGAAACATTAAATTGTATGGACCGTACTATTGATTCAAATAAAGATTTAAAGCATTTTTCTGAATTTTATGTGTTTTTTTTTTTGATAAACTTTCCTCACCCTTTATACATTTTTTAGTTTTTACGTTGTTTGATTAGTGAACGATTTTATTGTTTTTCTATTGTTTTTCTATGAATGTAGTATATTCGAATTCCAGTCAGTAAATTCGAATTCAAGCCCTAATTATAGAAAATCAATGACAATTTATACCTATAGTTTCAGACGTACATTATCCGGTGTTATTTTTCAAACCATTCGAAAGCTATACTCGATCTACCAAGCCAAACTAAATACCACAAATTTTCCTTTAATCAAGGAGCTGTTTGGAATAATATTGTATACCCACTGAAAGAAAAATACTATATTAACATTTTCAAACCATAAAGATTATCATTTTTTTCCTTGATTTATTCAAGGAGTTTCATTGAAAAATAATAATTATTTTACATTCGGTTTTGCATGGATCCAGAAAAATTAAACTATCGATAGATTAAATCAGCTCGGCCAAAAAAAAACACCTTCGGTCGAACTCTAATATTTTCTTAATTCTTTTATCTTTAGTAAGGAAATAAAGGGTCCGCCAAATAACTTTTTTTGAAAATGCTATAAAATAACCACCGAATATTTTCTCAAATTTCTTTTTTTATTTGAAAGTACAATCCTTTAGGTTAATAAAGAAAAATAGTTTCATTCAAATGGCTGCCCTCAGCACCCCACAAATAATAGTCCAACGGATGAATAGTTGAAAAAAAAAATAAAATAAAAACAAGGGTCCCCCTTTATTATGTTTTCAAATTAAAATAAAATATTTACTTTTTTATTTTTAAAGAGATAACAATTTTCAATTGTTTAATTTATAAATTTTGGGGAGAATGAAAGTGGTTTAACACAGTGCTTTAATCAAACATAAGAGCGGGTGATTTCGATTTTCAAAATAGCAAAGGTACATTCAGCGAAAAATGGAATTTTAATAAAAATGTTTAGTGTCGTTTTCGAGTTTAGAAAGCCAAAATACGACAGAAAATCTTATGCATAGCCCTTCTGCCAAACTCATAAATTGTACAATATTTACTCCCAAAACATACAAAACCACATCACCCAGCACACTTACAAAAAATAATAATAATAGTGCACCAAAATCAAAATTACAAAAGGTAATCTTTATGATCATTAAAATATATATTATCTGTATATATAAAAGAGTTGCGTTACTGACTGACTGACTGGCTTATCATTGACCAGCCCCCAGACCAAAAGGCTGAAGCCAGGGTCATGCAATTTTCAGGGTAATTCCCAAATATGACGTAGACGTCGAATTCGTACTTTTAGGGGGGGGGGGGGGTGGTAAGGCTCAAAAAGGGATAAACATCGAACCTTCGTCCTGACTAAATGGCAGTAGCTATAAACATGAAATTCGGTGTGATCCTTGCAATGACCATGCAGACGAGCTACAAATAGGGATTTTTCGAAATTTGTACTTTTAAGGGAGGAAAGAGACAAAAAGGGATAAAAATGGTACCAATTTAAGAATTGCAGCTAGAATCGTGAAAATTGGTGTTTACATTTCTCTGACAACGTAGACTTGCAATATAAATTGATTTTTCGAAATTTTGGATAAAAATGGTACCAACTAAAGTATTACAGCTAGAATCGTGAAATTTGGTATGTAAATTCCTCTGACCATATAAAAGCGAAGTAACATTGGATTTTTCGAAAATTGTACTTTAAAGGGGCGTGCGGGACAAAAAGGGATACAAATTTTACCAAACCAAAGTATTGTAGCTTCAATTGTGAAATTTGGAGTGTAAATTCCTCTGTCAACGGATAAAAGTAGTACCAACTAAACTATTGACAATTTAGAATTTAGAATTTTTCGAAATTTGTACTTATAAACGGTGAATGGGATAAAAATAGTACCAACTAAAATAGTGCAACTAGAGTTGCGAAATTTGGAGTGTAAATTCCGTGACAGCGTAGAAGCGCAATTTAAATGATTTTTTTTAATTTGTACTTATAGGAGGTGAGCGGGACAAAAAGGGATAAAAATGGTACCAACTAAAGTATTGCAGCTATAGTCGAGAAATTTGGAGTGTAAATTCCTCTGACAACGTAGACTTGCAACAGAAGTGGATTTCTTGATTTAGTGTGTAAATTCCTCTGACCACGTAGAAGCGCAGTAAAATTTGTACTTTTAATGGATGCCCGGACGAAAAGGGATACAAATTGTGTACAGTCCCATAATTACTTAAACGCGGAACATAAATGGATATTTCAAAATTTTTACTTAATATAACAATACGTCCCGACAAGAAATAAATGTGTTACCAAATAAAGTACATATTTTTAGGGGAAGCAAACACACATGTTACCTATAGCGGTTTTACAAAATGTGTACTTTTTGGGAAAGAAGTGCTAAAAGTTATAAAGTAGCTGGCTGCATCTAGAAATGGTGGTAATTTGCTGTACAAAACTTTGTAGAAAATTATACTGCTAGTATCATATAAATATATAGACTTATTTAACTGTAAATAGGTAGTATCACAAGGATATCGAATTATTCGGCCTTTTAACTTATTCGAAAACCTGACATTTGCAATTAATCGAAAATATTTAATCGATTAATCCAACAGTCCTTTTGATTCAAAGAATCAAAAATTAAAAATAATCTTAATCTTTGAATATCAATGAAAAACGTATCATTATTATACCCTCACGCTACAGAGTAGGGGTTACAATCAATTGGTACAGAACAAAGTGTAACGCATTGAATGAGTGTCTTAAGACCCTATGTATGTTTGAACTAAATACACGGTTGTTTAAAGCAAAATTAAAGTCCTTTCATACACATGTTCTCTTTGAGTGAGGGTATATACAAGTAGGTTTAGTCGACTGAAGTTTTCTTACTTGTTTTTTATTCTCTTTTGTATTTTAGCTTATTTTATTCTCATCAAAAATTCAAAGTGGGGTGGCCGTAGGTTAAGAAATTAAAATAGTTTTGAATTTTATATTTCAGCAAGGCACAGCTGTAGTTTTCAATGTATTCACATCTTCAATTTTGGGAAAAAATAAATGTAGGAAGAAAAGTAATACTGGCCCTATATACTTAACTCTAATTAATATTAAAAAAAAACCGGGACAAGTGAATTGTTAGACAGGAAATTTTGGAGTCACTTCGAAAGACTTCAATGCGCTAAATCGGAATATGACATCAAAATTGTAGCTGTAATTCGAGTTTTTTTAGATACTATGGCCGAAATTTAAAAAATTAAGGGGTTTGGTTAATCGACGTGAAAACACTGTCATAAAATCATTCACGTCACATTAAAGACCATTTATTTGCCTTCACAACTATTTATAAATAAATAAAGGATCACATTTAATTCGAAAGATATAATCGAATCGAGGAGTTGAAAACCATTTATACCACACCAATATCAGAAAACAAGTAAGGAAGGTTAATGCCGGGCGTGACCGACTATATGATACCCTACACTTAGTCATTATACCCTATGGTGTAGGACCTAAAAAGGTCATTACATTTGAACCGGGTTATATACGATGCAGCTATAACAGGAGAATGTACTGTAAATTCCATATTTGTAAGAAAAGTAGAACACAAACTTTGAATGGGAGCTATATACAAATCTGCACCGATCTGACCCATGTTTAGCAAAGGTTTTCTAGTTGAAATATTAGACGCTTTCCCAAATTTTATGGAGTGTTAAATATGTGGTTTCCAGAGCGGAAAGAATAAAATTGGGAGATATCTATAATATGAACCGATGTGACCCACTTTCGCTATAGTAATTTCTATTTGAAACATTAGCTGATGTGCCGAATTAGAAGAAAATGTGTTCAAAAATGCTATATTTAGAGCGGAAATAATCAATTCAGCAGCGAAATTTATATATATATATATATATATATATATATATATATATCTGAACTCCTCTGACCCATTTACACCAGAGCTGTTTTTAGTTGAAATATAAGCTGTTTTGCCAAATTTGAAGAAAATATGTCAATGTTTGTGGTTTCTAGAGCGGAAAGAGACAAATTGGAGGTGACATTTGTATGGGAGCAATATATAAATCTGAACCGATCTATGCTATTTTTACCAGAGCTGTTCTTAGTTGAAATATAAGCTGTTTTGTCAAATTTGAAGAAAATCTGTCAAAGTTTGTGGTTTCTAGAGCGAAAAGAGTCAAATCGGGTGAGACATTTGTATGGGAGCTATATATAAGTCTGAACCGATCTATGCTATTTTTACTAGATCTGTTCTTATTTGAAATGTAAGTTGTTTTGCCAAATTTGAAGAAAATATGTCAAAGTTTGTGGTTTCTAGAGCGGAAAGAGTCAAATCGGATGAGACATTTGTATGGGAGCTATATATAAATCTGAACCGATCTATCCTATTTTACCAGAGTTGTTTTTAGGTAAAATATAAGCTGTTTTGCCAAATTTGAAGAAAATCTGTCAATTTTGGACCACTGTAAAGCTCAAACTACGTATTAATTTGAACTAGGGTTTGCATTTTCCCGTTCATTTTATTTCCCGGGAAACGGGAATTATTTTTTCAATTTCCCGGGATCCCGGGACAGCACGGGAAATCGTCAATATATCGTTTACCATGAGATAAGCTTATTTTTTCCAATGAAACATTTATATTTTATTAAGGTGGGATGTGTGCGATTTTTTGAACGGATATTTGGCAAGTGAGCTGTGCTTCTCATTCGTTTGTGAAAATCATTACTTAAAGAGGCCGGGTATGTTGTTTCGAACCCATCTGACGAAACCTTTCACAGGGTGGAAATCATGATAGTGGTAGACTGTCGCCAAGTAATAAATGTTACCTGTTACAGAATTCAACTCAAACATATTTTCAAGTTTTAAAATTAATTAAATGTTTGCAGTCAACATTTGAAAGTGAAATTTAAGAGCAGACAATGCATTTATGATGTCATCAGATATTTCTTATTTTATTGGAAATTGTGGACGCGACGGAGAACGATCGTTCACATTCAACCGATGTTGTCAGTAGAGCATTAAATAAAATGTTTAATTTGCCTGTTCTTTGTCCTGTCGCTTTGGAAACTATAAATTCTTCTTTGACTTTTTTAATACAATATTGTTACTTGCGTTTTCTATAGCATTGTTTAAAATATTTTCAAACGACTGACCTCATTTATTTTGGGCGTTCCATTACAAGCCCACAATGGACTTTTTCTGGGTTTTTAAATTTTTTCATATGGAGTTTGACAGGCAAACCCCGGAAAAGTGAATTTTGTGTGTATTACCGAACGTATTTGTCATCGAACTGCTATATTTGGCATACCAAATTAAAATCGATATGAGCTAAATTATTGTACAACATTTTTATAGTGGAAATGATGCTAAAAATAAACGAAGAAATTGTAAAAATTTCTACCAAATTCCCGCGAGACTCCCGCACGAATTTCCCGGGACACGGGAAATGAAAAATATGTGAATTCCCGGGAATTTTCCCGCAGGAAATCCCGGGATGCAAACCCTAATTTGAACCCTATATTACCCGCAACCACCAGTAGAGAGTACGTGCCAAATTTCAAATGAATTTATTATATAAGTTTGGGATAGGTTTAAATGGATGACAGACCATGCATTATACGAAACGAACAGACACTAGAAAGTAGTTTGTGAGGACCCACATATGGTCGGAGATATCTAAACGATTATGATTAATATTGTTTTATTTTAGTTAGATTCAATTAAATTTAAAATTATAGTTTTTTTATTAAAAATTTGTTTCTGTTTTGGGTCCATCAATCCATTAGATAAAATTTCATATTATAATTACAAAGTCGGTGTTAATAACATTTTGAGTGCACTGTGGCAAATTCCATTCATATTTATGAATTAATCATCATCACATTGTGGTTGGGTGAAACTGGTTTGGAAAACTTTGTCCAAATTTTAAGTAAATATTGAATACAAACAACATTGTAGCCAGCCACCGAGTGATTTAGTAGAATTCGATTCCCTACTAAGTAGTCCCACACAAATCAATCAACAAAGAGACGTGGGTTTCCCACAACAGCTGTATGGACCACACTGTTGTCAGTAGGAAATTGCGTGATACGTTACTTGATGCAACAAATATTAGGGTCCATTTGTAGCTTGTCATTATCACCTGCATATCACTGATATGCTTTTATAACGTGCAGACATTAGAGATAGTGCACAACGAAAAAGATTAGCCGTATGAAACACGTTGGAACACCCACAATCCTCCAACTGTGAGGTTTATTTATTGAGCAAACACAGACACAGAGATAGGCTTCGGAAGAAAAACTCATCAAAGTTGCAGTGAAAGCCAAATTAAAATTGGGTTTCATTCGTAAGGCCCAGATCTTAAGTGCCCTACAACATGGATAATTTCAAAAACTTGGTAACCTGGAACCGGTAATTTCCGGCAGAGAAACCCTATTACTATGGCATAAAATAAATAATTTGCAAATTTGAATATTAGGTACTCTATATAGTACCACCTTGTATGGCTTTGTCCTATTTATTTTATTTAGAGCCATGTCACTGCCCCACACTCAGTATACTCATTTCGTAAATCCTTAAGAGAGAACAAAAAACGAAATACATTTTATTCCGACATTCCTTAAGAAAACCATATGGAAACACAGCACTCACACATACACAAAACAAATAAGAAGAACCAACCGACTAAAAAGCGAACTCTAAACAAAACAAGAAGACGTAGTAGTAGTAGAAGTGGCAGCGGGAAAAAAGCCTGAAAATAAATACAATGAAAATTGTGAAAATATTTTTCCTTAAGATAAACTTTAATAGTTAGTTGTTGGTGTTCTTTTGGAAAAAGGCCATCTTGGCCGGAGAGGTGGCAGAACGTAATAGTGCTGACATGCCCAGCTACGGTTTTGAAGTTTCACAGCCACAAACAAAACCGAGCAAACGGCAACCATCGGCGCAACAATTGCATCAACGCTTGTGAATGTACTCACTCACATACATGCATAAATATATTGGCCAGAGTGGCTTTGTTATCGTTTCATTTTTTCGTATCTCTCTCCTCCACCAGCTCTGGCTGGCTGGCTCTAGCACTTAAAGACTCTCCTCCACCCAATCCACCAACACAGCACAATCACCTCAAATGTTGTTGCTGCTGGTGCTGTCGAGACGTTGGTGGTGTGGTGGTGGTTGCGGTGGCGTTGTACCGTGGTTGGCGATAACAAAAGAGTGCTAATAATTACAAGTCGTTGAAACTACTGAATTCAATTTTTGTGTACCATTTTATTTTATTTTATTGAGAAAATTTTTTAAAAATTTTGGTTAGTGTTCAGCACAAAAAAAATATATTTTTAAATTTAGAACTTTGTTAAATAAATCCTCATTTTATTTATTTTTCTCAGCAAACAGTCACATATGTTTTCTAAAAAAAAATTCAGAGTAAACTTTTCAGTAATTTTTGGGATATCAGTGAAAATGTACGCATTTATTAGTATTATCGCATCATTCCGAAATCATAGTTGATTTTTATACCCTCCACCTCCAAGATGGGGGTATACTAACTTTGTCATTCTGTTTGTAACACCTTGAAATATCGACCTGAGAGCCTATAAAGTATATATGTTCTTGATCGTCATAAAATTCTAAGACGATCTAGCCATGTCCGTCCGTTCGTCTGACCGTCTATTGAAAGCACGCTAGCATCTAAACGAAAGGAGCTAGAACCTTCAAATATTCCATAAATGTGTCTTATAGTCGTAGACCGGTTGGGATTGAAACGGGGCGAAATCGACCCAAAGGGAAAAATTGTTCCCTCACAAGGACTAAAAATACGCATAATAATCCCTAATATTTTAGCGTATTTAAGCATGTTTCTTGAATATGTCTGTTTAT
This sequence comes from Polietes domitor, assembly GCA_947397865.1. Classification (NCBI taxonomy): domain Eukaryota; kingdom Metazoa; phylum Arthropoda; class Insecta; order Diptera; family Muscidae; genus Polietes; species Polietes domitor. The sequence continues at coordinate 60,839,991 of OX377619.1, read as the reverse complement.
ATTTGCTTGATATTTGGTATGCGCATTCCCCTTATAGCAAAAACTTGCACCATAATGTGATTCTTATTTGAAGGGGGTGAAATGGGGCAAAAAAGGGATAAAAATGGTACTTATTAAGCGACAACAGCTAGAAACACGAAATTCTGTGTGTACATTACTCTAATTGAGTAGATACATAATATAAAAGTATGTAAGTTTTATGGGATAAGGACGAACACTATTTAATTTGAAGCAAATCGGTTCAGATTTAGATATAGCTCCCATACAAATTTTGCTTCCGATTTTACTTTTTCCGCTCTAGAAACCACATATTTTATTACATTGTTTTCAAATTTTGCAAATTTTATTACATTGTTTTCAAATTTAACTAGGTGAAAATAGGTCAGATCGGTTCAGATTTATATATAGCTCCTATTCAAATTTCACTCCCGATTTGACTTTTTCTGCTCTAGAAACCACATATTTTAACAAATCTTCTTCAAATTTGGCAAAATGTCATGTGTTTCCACTTCAAATTTCTTCAAATTGAGCATAACACGTGATAATTGAACTGGAAGAACCTATATGTTTGGGTGTAGGCCCGATACAAATATTCTTCTCGATTTGACAAATTTCAATTTTTTACCGAATTGAATAGTATTCGGATAGAAAGTGGAGTGTAGCATATATTCGGCCCCGTCCGACTTTAGTCTTTCCTTACTTGTTTAAACTTGAACTACGGTGCCCAGAGTTTCGAGACATCGGCCTAAATCTCGAAATATTTCATATTTTTCAAGATTAAAACAAAATACATGTACAGATAGTGATTTTTTGCACAATGGATCAGATCATGCCTTTACCTAACTACTTTCCAATCAAACTACGTTATGGCGTTACACCACCCAGACAGTCCAGACATAATAGACATACTGTGCGACAATTATAGAATTTAGCAAAAACTTCTAATGTACATATATAGAGGACACTTTGGGAAATATTAAAAAAAAAAATAAAATTAGAAAAGTTACAAAAGGATATGGTCCGTCAAGTGTGAGGTAACTTCTGAAATATTCAAAATTTTTTTCTTATTTAAGATCGTAAGATTTTTTCTATTTTTTATGGAATTTGTAGTATATTCTTCTCTTATTGCTGCATCGTATATAACCCGGTTCAAATGTAATGACCTTTTTATATCCTATATAGGGTTTGGGGTTCGGGAATTCCCGAATCGTTTTTCCCGGGAATACGGGAAATATTCAAAAAATAATTTATTTATTATGTTGATCAATAATTTAATGTTACTATATAAATTGGAATTTTTAGATGTATTTCAAATTCATATATGTATTTATTGAGTATTTATTTATATTATATTACTACAAACAAAACTTTTTAAATTCACTAAATAGTCATTTTATGCGAAACCCAGCTAGGAGAATAAAAACTTTTTGTGAGGCTATTTGCAGGATCTTTATTGTGAAATAAAAATATCATGTCGACAATACTATGGCTTACATAATGTAAATTTTTGTTTTCCTAGAAGAATCGAGGTGAATATCTCTTCAAGAACAATTTACTTTACATATGTAGCCAGCAAGAAATGGTCTAAAAATAGGAATACAATAAAAATTGTTCGCTTGGAAACTTTCAAGAGAAATCTAATAGGAATATAAATATATGCTACTGTGTATTTAAATGGCCCTTTGTAAGAATTAATGACGGACTATTATTTTAATTTTTATGAATTTATTAAATTAATATTAATTTTTTATGTTTCTATTGTTTTTACAGTTTAGAATATTCCCCCCTGATTCTATAAAATATTTTTGTCTCCAGACGAATGAATATTCTAAATGAAATGCGTCATAACATTCTCCGTCATATGAGTTATTTGTTTCCTTAATCGTTTTCAATTTTGAATCTAGTGTAGGTTTCAGTCACTTCTTCCTGCAATACAAATGTCCAATTCTGACGATTAGTCTACAACTTTTCAAGTTTATAATGAGATAATGTAATTTATAATCGAAATATGTAAGTTCACGATGAGAAATGTAAATTCATAACAGGAAATTCATAATAGGAGCATGATAATACATAATCAGAAATATTGAGAAATATAAATTCATAATAAGAACATACAAATTGATAATGAGATATATAAATACAAAATAAGAAAATCCAAATTGATAATGAGAAAATACAAATTCTTATTTAGGAATATATATCATAAAATATAAATTCATAATCAGGAACTCTAAAATTTATAATCGAAGCTATGTATGTACTTTTTCTATGGATATTTTCGTAGAAACACATATTTTATCAATGTTCTCATTATAAATTTACATTTTCTCAATATGATTTTATATTTTCTCATTATGAATTCATATTTTATGAATATGAAAACGTATTTTCTGATTATAAATTTGGATTTTTCTGATTACAAACTTGTATGTATATTTCATTATGAATTGGTATGTTTCTATTATGAATTAATTGTTCTCAATGAATTATGATTTATATATCTCATTATGAATTAACATGTTCCTATTATAAATGTACATTACCCATTATGAATTTATATGTCCCTAATATGAATTTACATTTCTCAATATAAATTTGTAAGATCCGAATATAATCTTAAAAAGGTGTAGAGTAAAATATTTGTGAAATGAAAAATAATTTGTAAAATATTTTGACAATAACATTCATGTTTAATTTGTAATATGACAGTACTGAAAAAATACACCAGTTATTAAATGTTGATATTTTAAACCATATTGAACATACCTATAAATAAATTACTTTGAAATTTTTCATTCCCGTTTTCCCGGGAAATGAAAAAAGTCCGGGAAACCCCAAACCCTAATCCTACACCATAGGTATAATGACAAATGTAGGGTATCATATATTCGGCCACGCCCGACTTTAACCTTCCTTACTTGTTTAATATCGTTTTCGAGATTAAAAAGGCAAATGAGAAATTTACACTCCAAATTTCACGACTATAGCTGCAATACTTTAGTTAGTACCATTTGTATCCCTTTTTATCCCGCTCACCCCCTTTAAGTATAAATTTCCATAAAACATTAATAAAATAAATTTCCATATACATGATCAGAGGAATTTACATACCAAATTTCTCAATTCTAGCTGTAATACTTCAGTTGGTACCATTTGTATCCCTTTTTGTCCCGCCCACCCCTTAGAAGTACAAATTTCGAAAAAATCCATTCAGATTTGCGCTTCGACGTTCTCAGAGGAATTTATACACCAAATCCCACGACTATAGGTGCAATACTTTAATAGGTACCATTTTTATCCCTTTTGGATAACCAATTTTCACTAATATAGGTGCAATACATAAATTGGTACAATTTTTATCCCTTTTTGTCTCTTTCCTTCCTAAAAAGTACAAATTTCGAAAAAGCCATTTATGCTGCAAGTCTATGTTGTCAGAGAAATGTAGATACCGATTTTCAGGAATATAGGTGCAATTCTTAAATTGGTACCATTTTTATCCCTTTTTGTCTCTTTCCTCTCTTAAAAGTACACTTTCGAAAAATCCCTATTTGTAGCTCGTCTGCATGGTCATTGCATGGAATGCACCGAATTTGATGTTTCTAGCTACTTACGTTTAGTCAGGACACAGGTTCGATGTTTTTCCCTTTTTGTCCAATTTTACTCCCTAAAAGTACGAATTTCGTAAAACCCTTCCCCCTGGGTTCAGCCGTTTGGTCTTTTATACAAATATGTAGATTAGAAATTAGATGTTCTTTCCCATACAATGGGTAATATTATCGCAATACATACATATAATTCATAGACAATAGGTAAATTGAGCTAGAAGCAATTTTCTTTATTTCCGTCTCTAATGAATATTTGATTTGAACTGCGATATAGACATATATCTATCTATAGAATGTACATTTATTTCAAAAAAAATAATTAGTAAGTGTAATTTTCCGCCAATGGTTACAAAGTCTAAAATTGTTCCACAGAAAAATTAAATCAAAAACAAAGTGGTTTTAGAACCACTGTGCGGCGTTGTGTTGGCGAGAAGGAAAGAAATGTGATTTTGTTGTTGGTGTTGGCAATTTTTCGTATTTCGACTTGTTTTTTATTCAATACCGAGGGATCCGTGTGTGTGTGTGTGTTTGTGTGCCTTTGTGAGCTTTGGCTAACGCGCTATTGTTTGTTGTTTGCTATTTTGCCAGTTACCTTGATGGTCGTTCACTTCAAACTATTACCGCTGCTTTTATAGACCATGTTTGTTTTTTTTCTTCTACTTCTTCTTTTTTTCCTTTTGCTAGTTTCGTTTCAACTCTCTCAGCAGCAGCACCACCAACACACACACACAACTTGGTCAACATTCATAGTTAAGATCACAAACGAAAAGACACACCAACAAATAGACGGACGGACTGGCTGGCTGCCAGACGGACAGATCTCCAAAGAGACATACCTAAAACACAACATAACAACATAACCGGCATCAGTCATTATAGTTGAAGCTAGTAACAACGGCTTTAAGTTCGACCGGACCGAATCGCAGCATACCCTCCAGTGAGGCGAGTGCGTTCCACAGCGTCATCGGCTACACACCCACTCGATGTTGGGAAAGTTGTTGTTTAGCTGAAACATACTAATCCATTTGTTATAAGTAAGTGAATGGTAAATTTTTTTAAATAATATTTCAGATGTTGGAAACTAAAACTATTTGTTTAGGTTGGATCTTTCCAATATCAGCCAGTTATAGAGTAGATGCACGCATCCATGATCAGCCGATCATGGAATTCAGTAATGAACCCTGACTGAGTTATCTGTCTGTCTTCCCTGAAAAAACTGCCCAGATTTAACAAGATTAGGAAAAGATCTCAAGATGGAGAATAAATATGGGGCGGAAATATATAACATTCAAAGACAGGACCTAACATCACCAATTCCTGTAAACTAGGATGTCCAATCCGACTGGATTTTGTTCGTCTTTTGTGTTCGATTAGGTTGTGGTGGTGGTCAGAAAGTAAGGATCTGAATCACAGGCAGAAGAAATCCACTGTCTTGGCAGAGTCTATAATGAACAAGTCGCCAAGCCTTCAAAAAAAACCTCATCCCAGTCTCACTAAACGTCATCTATCCGTAGCTGGAGAAGGTGTTCACAGCTCTCAATCTCTTGTGTCTACTCCCGTTTCGTGGTTGCTACGACGAGTCTTATGCAAATCCACAAAATTTACCAAATCTCAAAGGATCCCCAAAGAGTATTTCTTCCGAGTGTCGCCAACGACCAGACAAAATGCACACACTGCCGCCGTGCGGTGCAGGGCAACAAACAATTTGAACGTAATATTTCTTTTCTCGGCCGGCCAGACAGACTATGGCTTTAAGTCAAGGCGCTAAGAGGTTCGGTTTTGTTTGCGGAAAACAGGCGAAACTATTTGAAATCATACCAAATAAAAAATAAAATGGTTGGTAGACATCACAAGCACAAATATTACAAAAATGTTTTCGCTGTCAATATTTAAGGCGACCAGACCAAAGAAATGCCACCAAGTGGCCGAGTGTTACGGATTTCGAAAGATCCAAAAGCGATACCATCCATGTCCATGGACGAGTATCGCAGCGCAGCAACATTGTTGTGGTGTCGATGGAATGTGATAATGAAACTGAAATGCGCAAAGGGCGAACGGACGAATGTTGCAGGTTGCCAGAATCCACTTCCCATTCCACTCATCTTTAATAAATAAAACTCCATTGTTTTGGGACAATGTGTTTCGCTCAGTCGCCCAGTCACCGGCACAAATCCACACCCAAACCACCATGTTTAGAGTCAGTTCAGCGCGAAGTTCATGTTCATCACATCCATCAATTGTTTAGAATTTCAGAGTCTCTAGAGGGAATTCGAATAACCATCGATCATAGACTGTAGCTCATGAACTCCCAAATTTCCAGGTCATATGTGAAGAACAGCACATTTTGATATGCTCACTGTGTTTGCTAACTGGTGCAGTTTCATTTGGCGGCCACCACATGCGATTTTATGGATCTTTTCGACATTTTTGACGAGGCCATCACAAATTCTCGACCACAGTCGAATGTTTGTTCACCATCAGACTGCAGCACAGCACACCTAAGATGGCATTCGTCTATCTCTGACCCAACCAATCGATCAGAATACTAATAAAATTAGTATTGTCGAATGTTTGTTCACCATCAGAAAACAACATCCTAAAACGACATTCATCAAACTATTCGAGGTCAAATTACCTACAAGGAAGGGGTAGAACAGTGGTAACCTATCTGTCGCATATGAGACTGAGGAGTACACGAAGGTTCCAAAATGTATTGTGGAATAGCTACCGATTTTCTGAGTAAATGATAGTCTGGCTTGTTAATTCCCACTTGCTGCTGCAGCGTCTTCCACACGGAAAATCTTTGAGTACAACACATTGACTAAGAAAGAATTTTACGGGTGGTTTTTAAGCTGCAGGAGAACTGTTTATGTCAACTTGTGTTGACTTTTCTGTTCAATAAGTTTTGGCAATTATCATGAACAGGTTTGCCAGATGTGGGGATTTTATGATGGTCAAAAGGACAAAAAATATGAAATGGGGATAGGAAATTCTTGTGGGGATTTCATAAAATAATCTGGGACTTTGTGGGGATATTCGAAGTCCTTTGAAAAATATTTATTATTTGATTTGTACTGGGAATATATGCCAGGAAGTAAATTCATCTCATGAAACTGACCATAAAAATAATATACCTTTGGCAAAGAAGACTGCTCTTCCAGCTCACTGTTCCCCCAAATGTTGACAATATTCAAATACTGATCGAAGAGAAAATGTTACACATTATTGAAGTTCCTAGAAGCGAAAAACTTAGCTATAAAACTGAGACAGAGAAATGCGTTATACAATACACAAATACAGACTATCAAAATTGACTTCGTTAGTATTGAAGTCAACGACTACGAAATCACTCGTAACAAGTATTGTGTACTGATTTTTTACGTAAAATTGTAATGTCTTATAATTTTTGTATAGCTACCATGAAGATGATTGAAGATTTCAATCGAAATATAGGCCTTCTGCCGAACCAAAGCAAAAATAAAAATTAAATGGGTCAACGATACACACGCACAACATTACGAAAATATTTGGTTAAAATGAAAGATATTATTATTTATACAACAACTTTGTATTGCTATTGTACCAGTTGTATATTTATTTATTTAATACTAGCTTTTTGTACCCGGTGTTGCACAGGTTATCGTCTTCCTTATGTATGTAACTTTGTATGCTCGCAATTTTTGTTTTGAATATTTTTACTTCTGTAAATTAGTTTAAATTAATACTTATTTATTTAAATTCATAAGTTACATTTTGAAAATATAAAAACTTGATGCAAATTTAAGTAATTTTTTCTGTGTTTCTTTAAAGAAAATGAAACATTTAGAAGAAATTATTTCTAAAAATGTATTTTGTGTCTACTAGTTAAGTTAGTCAGTATTTCATTGGGGTGCTTCGGGATACACGATATATACAATTGTTCCACCTTGTTCAAGTACATTAAAGTTTTTGGGCTCTTGAGCAAGCAGCATATAACTGACCATGTGAAAAACATGGATTTTCCAAATTCAATCCACAAATTTCAAGTGATTGTCCCTGTGCTTTGTTTATCATCGTCATCGAAAATGCTAGGCGAATCAGAAACTATAGTCGTTTAAATCGAATGGTATATCGGTGGGAATCATCGGAATGCGTGGTATAAGGACATATTTTCCTTCTGATTTTCCATTTAAAATCGTTGCTTCAATGACGTTGGCGATTAGTCTCTTGATAGCAACTCTAGTACAATTGCACAATCGAGGAGGATAGTTGATAACAATTCGATAGTCGCATTCATGATACTGCCTATCGATCTGTAATGTGTGCAATCGCCTAGAAATTTGTTCCAGAATTAAATTAATTATTAATTAGAGCCCAGCATTTTTTGTTTTCGCTGTTTCTTACTGTTTACTGTTCGATAAATCGAACACTGGGTCAAAATGGGTTAACCTCGTTTTTTTTTTTGCAGCCAATATAGCACGGACGTAAAACCACTCTTTGTTTTTATATTTTGTGGAAATTTATGGGAAGACTTTCTCGATTAATTGCTGAATTGATTCCTGAATGACATTTTTTGATTTTTTCACTGCATCAACTGATACTTTTCCATTACCAACATCCAGTAGATGTTTCGAAAATATAGCTGCTGAGTCATCGTGATGCAGATGTACACGCATATTGGTGGTCAGATTAATTTTTTGTACATATCGCCAGAGATGCGGGTGCTGATTTTGGAATTACTGGAAGGGTCTGTCGGAAGTCTCCAGCTAGTAAAAAAAGAGTTCCACCGAATGGTTGTGTATTAAATCTTGAAGTGTCCGCATTTTCGCCATGCCTGAACTTTTGCCAATATTACAGGTTGGAGAATCGACAAATTGCGTATTCAATGTGCCGTTCGTCCTCCATCCAATAATGTAGCAGCAAAGCCGGATGAAGCAATAGCAAAAGCTATTCCATTTTGAGATGGATGTGCGCTAATACCAAATTGATGAGAAAGGTTTTAACTGTGCCTCCTGGTGCATCGAGAAAAAATGCCGCCGCTGCATTTATTATTTTGTCAAAGGCCACTTGTTGCTTTGCAATTAATAGAGGTTTTTTGTTGCGACAAACAAACGCAAGTCGTCAACATTGAATTACCGTTCTCTTAGCAAATCTCGATCAGTAATGTCAATGGTAGAACGTTCAGGCACCACCATTCCAAGTTTAGAGTTTTGTTGCTGATGGCTAGGCATATGTCTTAAATTTTTATCAGCGTTCCGTTGAAAATGTTAATCGCAAATGATATAGAATCGTAACGGTGCGATAATAATGCAAAATGTACTCACTCATATCCTTTTTGAATTTTTCCCACAGGTCTTTTGGGTTAGATGGCGAGCAAGTTCTTAATATTATCGCAAACAAAATTCGTATCTGGAGAGGATGACAGCTGACAGAAGCATACATTAATGTGGTCTCCCAGGTTCTGACAAGCCTCTATCAACTGCTCTTAAATTTGAAACTGAAGTGGGTCCTCTCACGTTAACTAATAACATTCTGTGTTGTTTGGGTGTACGGTATAAACACGGCCCTATGCATATGAAGCGTAAACATGTTGATACCCATCTACTGGAACACCTTGCTTGGTTCGAGTATGAGGAGACGCGCCAATTGTTCATACCATGACCTCTTCTATTCAAGAACCAAACCCTTGCCTGAACGTAGCGGCAGAAAAAAATCGGCACGTGTTGCTTTATAACATTGTTGTTTGGGTGGAGCCGCGTCCCTTTTTGTAGCATGACCTTTTTATAGTCAAGGGTCATCCTCTGTTCGTTACAATAAAATATTCAAGTGAATCAATGTATTTTGTTATAGTTTTAAAATATAGTTTTTGTGCTGCCCATTTGTCGTGTCTTCCCCTATTATAGCCAGAAAACATACCCTTTGCACAGGCTATACACAGATACAGTAAAATTTTCAAGAGAATCCGCCATTCGTTACGTGTTTTGTGATAATTTTAATATATAGTTGGTGTGGGCAGTCTCACGTCCTTTGGTATCATGACCATTGTATAGTAACCATTCAGAAACTATCCTCTGTTCAGAAGTTAGTCAAGTTAGTGTTTTATGATAGTTTTAAAATATTTATATAGCCTCTTTTTCTTATAATGACCTAGTATATCCTGGAAACATCCCTTGCCCAGAAGATAGCTGCTGTAAAATTATCGAGCGAATCCACCCATTGGTATGCCTGTTGTGATAGTTTTAAAATATTTTGTGTGTGGGAGGTACCACCCCCCCATTTTTCCTATCATGACCTAGAATATCCAGGAACCATCCTCTGTCCATAAGATAGATACAGTAAAATTTACAGGCGAATCGGTCCACCGCTTTGGCGTCCTATACGCAACATACAGACACACGTTGATTTTTATATATTAGATTGACACTTTTTGTCGACGCAAAAAATATTCTTTAAATTATGATTTGATTTGAACTGGGATATTTTATAGAATGCAAATTTATTTACAATGACATTTGTGACATTTATTACTTGGCTCCACTGACATGATTTCTGGCCACTATCATGCCAGATAGTGTGCAACCAAGTAATAAATTTCCCCATTCCATTTTTTAAATAAATTTGCATTTTGACAATATCGCAATTCAAATCAAATATTGATTGCATACCGAAATAAAACAAACAACAAAAATAATTATGATTTTTAATGTTTTCATAAATAGCGCGAAAAATGTCTACAAATAAGATAAAATGTTGCTTTTTTATTTTGTAGTAGCAGGTTTAATAATAAAAATTCCCAACACGGGTTAAATCGCAAAAATAGAATTTTCAGTAAAGTACGTTTTATGGTAATGATTCAGATCACACTTCACTAATTGGAGATGATTGAGGATAATTGAGAACAACTAAAATCACTGGTCCTTTTCCAACATCAATTTGAAAATATAGAATAATTATAGGTCTCCAAATTTTAAACCTTCTCGATATAGTGTGATTGCTAACACTTTGCTTTTCAGGCAACACTTTTCCACAAAATTCATATCAGCGAGAAAATTACCACAGCAAATAATAATAATAATAACTTTCCAAAAAGATATGCCAAATACTCAACATTCTCCACCCTGAGATTTTTATCGATTACTTCAGTTGAATTTCTATCACATTCCACTTAACATTTCTCGGATTCCTGCAAACACTTAAAGGTAACTGCCACTTCCAAACAGTCCGATGCTGTTATCTTGGGTACGATCAAAGGCTAAATGGGCAGTGTTACATCTGTGTAAAATAGCTCCTTAAGGATTGAGAGTGCCAGCCCATAAAACAACAACAAAAATAAGACGCAGTGAGACACACACAGAAAACATTTGAACATTTTCACAGTTATTTTTCGGAAAAACTAACTGTTTCGTAGATCGGCGGTAATTTTCAGAAAACTCAAGAGGAACACAGCGCAGCTCAGAAACCGAAACAGAAAAAGAGTTCATTTACCGCAACAGAAATTTTCCTTAAAGGTCTGAAAACATGTTTTCACAACAAAAACAACATAGCAGCAGCAGCGACAACACCAAACTGTGTTCCTCTACCTAATGGGAAACTATTATGCAAAAACCATAGGAAAAATAACAACAACAACCCTACTAGCTAACGTAATAAAATGTTCAAAAAAGAACCGAGTGAACAGTGGTACAAAAGAAAATAAAAAACAATTACATTTCATAGAGGCTGTCGATTTTCGTAGAAGTGCAGTAATAGTACAGGAAAATATAAAATTTTTTAATACAGCAAATATTAATATTTATATATCGAAATAACACTTCAAGTCAATTTAAAAAAATAATATACCATAAATATTGGTAGATAGTAGGTGCTACAGTTGCGTGTATTTCCATTCTATTTTAATTCTAAAAGTACAAATTTTGAAAATCCATTATCTCACGTACATAGTGCAAAATAACCAAACTTCATTATTTATTGCAGTAAAAGTAAAAAGTACGAATTTGGAAAAACAAATTTATCCATTTGGTTGGTACCATTTTGATCCCCTTTTTCCTATTTCACCCACTTAAGAGTACGACTTTCTAAAATCTCTTTATTTTAAGTCTCCACGCAATTTGACGGATGTACACACCGAATTTCATCATTCTAGCTGTAGACGTTAAGTTGGTACTATTTTTATCCCTCTGTACCCATTGTATCCCTTGAAAGTACGATATTGGAAAAAACTTTTATTTTTCGTGTCTACGCAGTCAGAGGAATGTATACTCCGAATTTCATGACTTTAGCTGCGGTCATTTGGCTGGTACTATTTGTATCCCCTTTTTCCCATTTTAACCCCACAAAAGTACGAATTTCAAAAAATCCTTCTATTTTACGTGTCTACCAAATTTATCCATTTGGTTGGTACCATTTTGATCCCCTTTTTCCTATTTCACCCACTTAAGAGTACGACTTTCTAAAATCTCTTTATTTTAAGTCTCCACGCAATTTGACGGATGTACACACCGAATTTCATCATTCTAGCTGTAGACGTTAAGTTGGTACTATTTTTATCCCTCTGTACCCATTGTATCCCTTGAAAGTACGATATTGGAAAAAACTTTTATTTTTCGTGTCTACGCAGTCAGAGGAATGTATACTCCGAATTTCATGACTTTAGCTGCGGTCATTTGGCTGGTACTATTTGTATCCCCTTTTTCCCATTTTAACCCCACAAAAGTACGAATTTCAAAAAATCCTTCTATTTTACGTGTCTACGCAATCAGAGGAATGTATACACCTTATTCCATTATTCTAGGTTGGTACCATTTTTATCCCTCTATTCCCATTTTATCCCTTAAAAGTACGAATTTGGAAAAAATAATTTCATATTATGTACCTACTCAATTAGAGACATATACACAGCGAATTTCGTGTTTCTAGCTGTTGTCGTTTGATATGTACCATTTTTATCCCTTTTTGCCCAATTTCACCCCCTACGAATAAGAATCACTTTATGGTGCACGTTATTGTTATATGGGGAATGCGCATACCCTATATCAAGTAAGTACAAGCAGACATATTGAAAAACATATGCTTAAATACTCTAAAATATTAGGGGTTATTATGTTTTTTTTTCAGTCCTTGTGAGGGAAAAATTTTTCCCTTTGGGCCGATTTCGTCCAGTTTCAATCCCAACCGATCTACGACTATAAGACGTATTTATGCAAAATTTGGACCTCCGAGCTCCTTTCGTTTCGTTAACGGACAGACGGACGGACGGACATGGCTAGATCATCTTAGAATTTTATGACGATCAAGAATATATATACTTTATAGGGTCTCCGCCATTCTGGAGGTGGAGGGTATAACAACAACATGCAACTAAGCGTTTTCCCTAAAAATTAGAATTTTAAAAATGTAATTCTAAGGCTAGCATATTTTGGATTTTTTAACAATCTAGCTGATTATACTAGGCAATAAAATAAAAAAAATTGCGTGCATTGAGGCATAGTGATTCATTAAATAAATAAATGAAATGAATAAATTAAAAAAACAATAAAACTTAAATTTTTTTTTTCCTAAAATTTTTTCAAAAAAATAGTTTTTTGCTGGCACGAAACCAAAAAAAAAAATATTAAAAAAATTTGTTTTAATATTTACTAGCTAAAATTCTAACGGAGAAAACATTTTATATAGGATGGGCCTTATACAATTTTAAATTTGAACTACCGATTACTTTGACTTTGAAAGGTAGAACAACATTCATTTTCATTTTTATGTTTGACATTTGCAAAATGGAACGCTATACGCTCGAACAAAATTTGAAAATATTGCTTACTTCCAAAGTAGTGAGTCTTTAACGAAATTTACGTGTAACTTGTTCGAGAAAAGCTCATTTTTAATTCGGTGGCTATGTAAATAAGCAAAATTGCTGTATATGGGGTTCAAAGAACCCACACGTGTGCAGCCAAGTAATAAATGTCACCATGCTATGAAAAATCGAAAAAATCTGGGTCTCCAATAAATGACACCGCAGCACACTGCTCCGCCTCATAGACAAAAAAAAACAGAAAATTGACTTGATTCGAATTTAATTGTTTCGATACATTTTTAAAGAAAGTAAGAAAACTTCACAAAGATTTGCTCAAAGAAATATATTTTTGACCTCCAGAGAGTGGGCGATTTGTTAGTAGAAGAAATAGATTTTGTATTTTGGTTTGTTCGCAGTTGAAGGAAAATATTGTTCAAAAATACAGTTTTAGACAGAATTGAATATTCTTATACTTTCTGAATAGATGTGGATGTATTTTTTTAATGTTAAAAATATTATTATTAATTAATTTGTTTGTATTTAAAATTAAAAGGTGAATATTTGAAAATTTTAAAATGTTTGCTTGTCAAGAAAAACAAATGATCAAGAAAACCGTTAATATTTTTATACCCTCCACCTCCAGGATGGAGGTAACACCTTGAAATATCGACCTGAGACCCTATAAAGTATATATATTCCTGATCGTCATAAAAATCTAAGACGATCTAGCCTTGTCCGTCAGTCCGTCCGTTTGTTGAAAGCACGCTAGCATCTAAACGAAAGGAGATAGAACGTTCAAATTTTCCATAAATGCGTCTTATAGTCGTAGATCGGTTGAGATTGAAACGCGGCGAAATCGGCCCAAAGGCAAAAATTGTTCCCTCACAAGGACTAAAAATACCCATAATAATCCCTAACATTTTAGTGTATTTAAGCAGTTTTGTTGAATATGTCTGTTTATATTTGTTTGATATTTGGTATGCGCATTCCCCTTATAGCAAAAACGTGCACCATAAAGTGATTCTTATTTGTAAGGGGTGAAATGGGCCAAAAAAGGGATCAAAATGGTACATATTAAACGAAAACAGTTAGAAACATGAAATTTGGTGTGGACATTCCTCTAATTGAGTAGATACATAATATAAAATTATTTTTCCCAAATTCGTACTTTTAAGGGGTAAAATGGGAATAGAGGGATAAAAATGGTACCAACCAAACGGCTGTACTTAGAATAATGAAATTCGGTTTATATAGTTCCTCTCATTGCATAGAAAAGTAAAATACACGGATTTTTCAAAATTCGTACTTTTTGGGGTTAAAATGAAAAAAGGGGATAAAAATAGTACCAATCAAATGACCGCAGCTAGAGTCATGAAATTCGGAGTATACATTCCTCTGACTATGTAGACACGGAAAATAAACTGATTTTACGAAATTCGTACTTTTTGGGGTGAAAATAGAAAAAGGGGATAAAAATAGTACCAACCAAATGACTGCGGCTAGAGTCATGAAATTCGGAGTATACATTCCTTTGACTGCGTAGACACGGAAAATAAACGGATTTTTTAAGGGGTACAATGGTACAGAGGGATAAAAATAGTAGCAACGAAACGGCTACAGCTAGAATGATGAAATTCTAATTGCGTACAAATGTCATGTTTTTAATTGTTTAATTTAGTACATCTAATCCATTTAAAAATGATACAAAATTGTAATAACTCCTATTTTTGCTCAGATCAGATCACTGTACTCTGCCCTGACAAAACATCTGGAAAATTTACATATCATTAAGGCGACTAAAAAATCTTTTAGATTTTTTTTTACTTTTAAAGGGTAAATGGGAAAAGGGATAAAAATGGACCAACAAAACGGCGGAAGCTAGAATCACGAAATTTGGTATGTATATTTCTCTTATAGAGTAGAGGTCATATAAGAAGTTATTTTTGAAATTCCTATTTTTACGATGTAAAATGGGATAAAAATGGTACCACCGCCCTGATCAAATGACTGGGCTTAGAATCTTAAAAATTGATACGCACTAGGGATTATCAAAAACCGATCCTTTTCAGGAAACCGGTTTTCGGTTTGTTGGAAATTCACAATTTCAAAAATTTTTAAATGTTTACAAAACCGGTAAATCTGGAATATGGGGATGGCAGGAAGGCATATTGTCAAGATAGTTTTTTACATCCTTTATAGAAAGGTAGGGCTAAGTAAACCTTTCGATATGGTCGTCAAAAGGACATATGATTTAAAAATATATCTAGAATACCAATGTTGTATATAAATATAAAATAAGTTTTTTATAAATGAGAGGATTATCAAATATGCGATTGGAAATAGAAAAGTCGTAAAAAATCGTTTAATTATTATTTCAGCTTGCAACCATCCTGGGTCATCAATATTTTCACTAATATTTATTATCTCTGATGTCAGAATGGAATATGCGACAAATGTGTACTTTGATTCCTTTTTTTGTAGATTTATACCAGACCGTAGTTACAATATCAGAGTATTCAGATATACTTCATCATATAATATTGTAGTTTCGGTTGTGTTTCTGCTGATTTGTTAAAAGTTTAAATATTGTAATCAGTTCTCTGATTTTATATCTGCACTTAATTCAGTCCCTCTGGTTCATTTTCACAACAAGTAATCCCATCTTCCCTATTTTCATATTTTATTGTGCAAGGATCGTAATAGTTGTAAGTACGATATTTCCAACAAATTCAAATATTTTTTCATTTCAAAAAACCAGTTAACCGACATTGAAACACTGGTTTCCCCGGTTTGATGAAATCAGTATTTTTAAAAAAACCGGTGGACGGTGCCTAACACCAGCTAACCGGCTTTCGGTTTTGACATCTATAGTACGGACACTCTCTTATAAAGGCTGATTTTATAAAAGCTATAGCAGCGTAGCATTGCGTACCTTTCTGCCATTTCACCCCCATAAAAAAAGACTTTTTTGGTCGCGTTCATGCTAAATTTTTGGTGAATGGGCTCTTGGAAAGTTGGCCGAAGGTCCACTTTTTTACCGAAAAGTTGTGTTCAGTGACGAAGCTCATTTTTGGCTCAATTGGTACGTAAATAGGCAGAATTGTCGATATTGGAGTGAATATCAGCCAGAAGCATTGCAAGAGCTACCAATGCATCCAGAAAAAGTCACAGTTTGGTGCGGTTTATGGGCTAGTGGCATCATTGGACCGTACTTCTTCAAAGATAATGCGAATCGTAACGTAACTGTGAATGGTGAGCGCTACCGTGAGATGATATCCAACTTTTTTTTGCACAAAATGCAAGTGCTTGACTTGCATGACATGTGGTTTCAACAAGACGGTGCCACATGCCACACAGCAACAATGGACTTATTGAGAGGCGAGTTCGGTGAACATTTTATTTCACGTTCGGGACCGGTCAATTGGCCGCCTAGATCGCGCGATTTAACGCCTTTAGACTATTTTTTGTGGGGCTATGTTAAAGCTCATGTCTATACAGACAAGCCCGCTTCAATTGACGCATTGGAAGACAACATTGAAGCATTTATTCGTGAGATACCGGCCGAAATGTTGGAAAGAGTATGCCAAAATTGGACTAAGCGGATGGACCATTTGAGGCGCAGTCAAGGTCAACATTTGCATGAAATAATCTTCAAACATTAAATTATATGGACCGTACTATCGATTCAAATAAATATTTCATGAATTTTTCTGAATTTTATGTGTTTTTTTTTTGAAAAACTTTCCTATAGCTTTTAAAAAATCATTTTATAAATTCCTCTGGCTGCGTAGGATCTGGAGAAATTTGGTGTACTCTGGCCCAACATAGATGGATGTTTCCAAAGTTGTATTATTAAGGCGGAAGTGTGACAAAAAAGGATACATATGGAACTAGCGAAGTATTAGATCAGTAATCTGGGGTAAAATTTGTCGTGCAGTACAAAGTAACTTTTCAAAAATTTCTTTCGGCATATAGTAATTTCCCCTAAAAGGGATATGAGTCATTCCATGCGAAGTGGTTAGAGTTTTGACCTCGATAGCTTGGATTACTCTAAAAATTGCTGTATGTATTCTTCTCATAAATATATTGTATACGTATTTTTGGAAAAAATTTAAAAAAAAATGTTTTCCCCGAGTTATGGCCAATTTAATAGTGGTGAATCTACGATTTTTATAGAAAGTTGTGTTCATTCAATCCCATATAACTCCTGAAATACTTTTCCAATTCTAATGTTTGAATTTATTTATTTTATTTTGATTTTCGAAATTATTATATTAATAGATTTTTTGGAAATTTTGTATTGGTATTCTTAGAAGTATTTTTTATTTTTTACGTTTTTTTTCAAAATATTTTTTTCAAAATTATTTTTTATTTTTTACGATTTTGTTTTTTCAAAATATCTTTTTGCAAGGTCAACCAAATTCTCCATTAGTTTATTTACATGTGGGTTTTAACCCGAAGTTAATATTATTGGAAATTAATATTTATATAAATATGTTATCTAGGCCAAAATATATTATTTTTAATGAATATTTTATCAGATTTTTAGAAAAATTAAAGTCATACGAAAATGTTGGTGTCCCGTTAGATATGGAATGGCTCATATATCCCTAAATTGTTCGATTATTACGCAGCAATTTCTAGTGTCATTGATATGCCCTAATGTCCACATTTCATCATTTTTTGTTGTTGTTTACAAACCACGGTGCAACGTTTGTAGGCAGAATAACAAAACAAAATATTATACCACACCACATACACGACCACGAGTCCGCGAGTGTAAGCCTCATAGCCCCAGAGTGTCTTAGACAACAACAACACAAAGAACGCAAAAAATAAGCCATCCAACCTCGAAGAACCTAGGCTACTGTTACTGTAACTTTCAATTAACGTTTCTTTCGACTTGATGAGTGAGTGCATTTATAAGACGGCAGCGCAGCGCGTCTACGATAGATACCAACCCGATACCATTCACCATGGGCATACGCGATCGAGCATTCTGAGGAAGAAGTAGACAAAGCCAAGTACTGTAATCACCGGGAACGAAATGGAGAGAAAGAAACCGCGTTTTCTTCTTGGCCTAAGCCAACAAATTTTCTGTTTGTCTTGGACAAAATTGCCATTTTCCACAGACAAACGATAGAAAAAAACAGCACACAGACACCCCTGTGCACACAGATACCGATTTAATGAAAAGAATTTTACTCGTTCACTAATACAAAGGAAGACTGAAAACAGCGAGCACACACTCGTCGCCCATGCCAATGTAGTCACTGAATGAAAGAACGCACAATAGTTCTAACAAAAGGAAAGAATGCGACTTTACTACAGGCGACTTTAAACGAAATTATAATACCCTACACAGAAAATTAAGTTAAAGTGAAATGGGTACCGAAGAGGTCAAATAAAGCCATTATTAAAATCATAGCTATTACAAAATAAAATTAAAAATAATGTTATCTAATTACAAAAAATGTTGTTGGATAGTGTAAAACAAATTCCATTCCAAATCGCTATTTTCCTTGAAATGGCCCTTAGAAGAGTTCCACAAAGTACGAGTTTTCTCCATAAGAAAGTCATGTTTTAAAAGATTATTTCATTTAGAATACACCCCAAAAATGACACAATGGAGTAATTTATAATTCTATTAAAAAATATTTTTTCTTGACAATTACAAATGAAAAAAGGTAATATTTAGAAAGGTATACTAGAAGTAGCCCAAAAACGACGCAAAAGAACAACCATTTTAATCTGTATAAGCTTAATATATAAGCAGAATATTCAAAACCAAAAACGAAAAATGTGATGGTTACTACGCATGCCCAGAGGCTGGTCATCGAATCAAAAGACTTTTGTAAGAGGACAGATTCTGAACAGATTTAATAATCTGATTTTATGATTTATTCTCATTATTTATTAGATAATTATATTCACAATATATTAAATAAAAAAAATTTTGATAGACACTGCATATGACTAATGAAGAAGGCATTCAAATAGGGTGGCCCATTTAAAATTTTAAATTAGAATCGGCTATACAGAAAGTACTGATTATTTTTTATTGGAAAAGTTGAACTATGCCATTTAATAATATCATTCATATGACTACCACGACTGGCTCGGCAGTACCCCAACCCAATCTTTCAGTACAGCCTAACATTGGCTACTCAATAGTCACGTGTGGCTTTAACCCCATATGCGACAATTTCGCTTATTGACAAAGCCACCGAAATGAAAATGAGCTTCATCTGAAAACACGATAATTTTTTACGTAAATTTCGTAAAGACTCACTGCTTTGCAAGTAAGTTTTTAATATTTCCCGAATTTTTTCATTCCCTTTTTTCATTTTAACCCCAAAAACAACCAATTTTGAAAAATCCGTGTATTTTACTTGTCTATGAAATCAGAGGAATGTATACACCGAATTTCATTATTCTAGGTACAGCCGTTTGGTTGGTACCATTTTTATCCCTCTATTCCCATTTAACCCCTTAAAAGTACGAATTTGGAAAACTACTTTTATATTATGTATCTACTCAATTGTGCTTCTAGCTGTTTTCGTTTGATGGGTACCATCTTTATCCCATTATTCCCATTTCACCCGCTACGAATAAGAATCATGTATGTACAAGCAAACATATTGAAAAACATGCTTAAATACTCTAGGGGTTATTATGAGTATTTTCAGTCCTTGTGTGGGAAATATTTTCCCTCTGAACCGATTTCGCCCAGTTACAATCCCAACTGATCTACGAGTATTAGACGCATTTATGGAAAATTTGGACGTATTTCTCCTTTTGTTGTGATGCTAGCGTGCTTTCAACAGACGAACGGACGGATATGGCTAGATCATCTTGGAATTTTATGACGATCAAGAATATATATACATATATAATTTATAAGGTCTCAGGTCGATATTTCAAGGTGTTACAAACGGAATGACAAAGTTAGTATACCCCCATCCTGGTGGTAGAGGATATATAAATAATTCTTCAAGTGCATTCAAAACGGGTGGCAATATTCAAAAAGTTTGCCTAAATACTATAAATATTAGAAATATTCCATTCGTTGTTAGGAAGATATTGTTCACTTTGTACTGACTTCGCTCATTTTCAATTCCAACCTATCACACATGACTGTCCCATATTTATACAAACAGCACGAATTTCGAAAATCCAATATCTTTCGCGTAGTAGAATTTACACACCCAGTTTTACGATTCTTACTGCTGCCGTTAGATTCGTACCACCGTTATCCCCTTTTGCCCTGCCCCGTTTATTCTATAAGTAAAAAATTAAAAAAATCGTTTTTATTGCGAGTCTAGACAGTCGCAGGAATGCACAAACCGATTTTGTGATTATAGCTGCTGCCACTTGTCGGTACCAATTTTATCCCTTTTTGCCCATTTTGACCTTAAAAGTACGAATATCAAAATATAACTTTATTTTTGAAGTCTACTAGGCCAGACCGAAGTATACATCGATGTACATAATTCTAGCGACTGCAGCTATGATTGGTACCATTTTATCCACTGTCTCCCCGTTTTTTCGCAGTTTTTTTTTTTAATTTTCGTTATATTGATTTATGATTGATTATGCCTTTTGATCGATTAATCGCAGCCCATTACCACGTTCAAGTACATTTTTGAAAAAGGAATGTAGGCACCGAAATGTATGATTCTAGCTATACTAAATTGTTTAAAAATGCTTTTTCACAAATTTTTTACTTTTAAAACCCCTAACTCCTCCTATAAAATTACGTAAATATTAGGCAGTTTCTGTTACAAAGCCATGTCACCCAGTAGCACCATGCCGGTGCATTCAGTGTAGCGTGCAATGCAATGCAACCTCACTTCGAGTGTTTTTGGGCAACAAAACAAAAGACCGTGCTACTCAGTGGAACAACAACAGGTAGTTTTCGGTAGGCGAGTAGCACATAAACACTGCAAACGAATAAACATGAGAAGAAGAACAATAACAACAAGAATCATGAGGTAGAGTTACATCAAAACAAAAATAACAACAACAACGACATTAGGCTGGTGGCAATCCAGTGGAAAACTGTTGCAATGTTAGTGTAAAACATTTCTCCTTCAACGTCATCGTCGTCATCATGATCATCAGCAGCATATCATCCTCCCTTGGCACTCCTCCTCTTCACACTGAGCTGCACTAACTCACTAACCTGCTCATGACAGACCGAATAGAAGATATTCAAATAGTCGTCAAATGGAAGACACCACCAACAGCTGTGAGGCATTTAAACTTTGTTGTTCTTTTTTTCTTGTTTTTGTTTTCTCCACAGCATTTCGACGATGTTCTTCTATTCTATTGCCTTTTGTTGGGATTCTAACACCTCCGGGGGTTACAGAAAAAACCCAACACTTTATAAATGAGCAGAGCAACAATTTGGAATAAATATAAATGCGATAGGCTGACCCGTGGAAAAAAATATTTTCTTTAATAACACTCAAATGACGCGTAGTTGTGTGCTGATTGTGGGAAAAATTTATAGATTAGATTTTATTTTAACAAAATTAATTATTGTTATAGTATATTATAATATTAAAAGAAAAAAACAGTCATTTCGTCCTTATGAGCAAAGAATTTAATGCCACATTAAGCGTATTAATCCGATTGAAAACTTAAGTCAGTATCTCGAAAAAACATTCTAACATATTTTGCATTATTTCTTTAATTAAAGGCCTATACGCAATAAAAAATTGCCTGATTTTGATTTAGTATTTTAAATTACATTACGTATATTACTCGATTTCTAGGAGTACATTAAAAAATATATAAGTAAATTGTTGTTTGAAGTTTAAATTTACAAAGAGAGGAGATATTAAAAATAGTGTCTTATAGAAAATAAGCCTGTGGAGAATCAAAAGAAGTGTATTACTAAAAAACTGAACTTTTGCGATTCATTACTATATGTAGAGGTATCTGTAAATAGAATCGATTATCTACATATTTAACGGTTTGCGATTTACTAAGAATTCAAGATAATCTACACCCGCTCATGGAATAGAGTGAGAGTTTTCGCGGATTTCGAAGAGTTAAAGATAATTATTTGTCGCAACAACGTATTGCAGCCTCATTTCCTCTCGGGGTTTCAGATTTTGCGGTATTAGAAGATTTCATGGTGATGCAAAATTTCGAAGGAATCGAGCCAGGTCCTTGGAATTTTGTATAAAATTAGTAAAATATATTTTAAAAAAATATTTTGCGTCTACAAAGAGTTTATCCATAAATCTTTTATACAGGGTGGCGCAGAATGAGCTATAAGGTTTGAATTATCTATAACTTTTTATTATTATTTCTTTGGGTTTTTCAGTATTTTGTGAAGGAGACTTGGGGAATTAATTATGAATCATTACACGATCTCGAGCAATGTACAAAAATAATTGAATTCTATTTTTCAAATCAACAGTCACAATTCACAATATTCACAATTTGGTAATGAGCGATGAAGTTCATATCCTATTAAATGGGTATGTCAACAAGTAAAATTGCAGGTTTTGGGCTACGAAAAATACAAGAGCAGTTCATCAGCGACAATCACACCCACTTAAGTGCTGCGGTATATCCTCCGAAAGGATACAGTTTAAAAGTTATAAACTATTTAAATCATATGCCGCTTACTTGAATAGTCCAGTTTTCACATATTTATTTTTCCTCATTGTATACTTCATTCACAAAAAATGTCAACCCTTAGACGTATCCCGATATTTTAATTTGCTATTTTCTTTTCAATTCCACTCCCAATCCACGTCATGTTTGCACGGAAAAAATGCAGACGACGTTTGTTGCTTGGATTATCTAATGGATGGATGATTCTTTTTAATTTATAGTGTTTTAAATGAGTAGCATTGAATCAATTTACTCTTGATATGCTGGCCCTTACACCCGCTTCGACAGCAGAGTAGTGTGAATATGACTCATATTTCAAAATTGCTTCCAAATCGGAGGCTGTAACAACACTTGTTGTTCGACTTTTCGTCTTATTCAATAGTTTTCGGTGTCACCTAAAAATTGGTGACACCTTATCATTTTTTTGTTCTTTCCTCAACACGCAAAGACTAATCTCGGCGCAATTTGCTTAATAAATATGTGAAAACTGGACCGATATGTGCAGTGTGTTTCGAAAAATCGTTAGCATGGTTAATCGTGAATGGGGGTGCTATTCAAGTGAGGGACAGCGTACATTAGTTGAAGTGATAGGTATTGAAAAGTAAAACAAAATATTTATTTGTATTTTTATTTGTTTCGTGCAAGCAATTTTTTTTCAATTCTTTGGAGACTTTGGAGAACATTTAGGAATATCTTTTAATATTTCATCCTAACTCTCATATCATAGAGCCTCACATCATTGAAGTAAACTTACCAAGATAAAAAGTAATTTTGGGCTGTGTTTTGCTGGGAAGGATTTACCATTTCTATAGTTAAATCAAAGTATGCAGCTATAGACAGAATTTAGACTTCGGTTCATCAATATTTGTTCAGCAATATTGCATAAAACACTACTAGAAACATTTTTGTGGAACATTTTGAACCATCTAGCAGCTCAATATAGGGACCCTTCTGCGGTTTAAGGGTCAAAATTTTCTACAAAAATATTTGCCATAAAATTCTACAGGGTTTTCACACAAGAGGTGTCGTTTTGGTATTCAAAGAAAAATGCCATTTTTAAGATAAATGATTGGATGTTTATTTCATAATAAAGAGGAAGGTATGTTGTTAATAATGAAAAACAACATCAGCCAAATGGTCACCACGACCACGCTTACAGGACCATATCCCTTTCATGAAATTTTCCATAACCAAATCTCAAAGTGGCTGCCCTATGTCCTCGATAGCCTCACGAATTCTATCTTTGAGGTCTTGAGTCGACGCTGGGCTGTTGGCGTAGACCTTATCTTTCACGTGGCCCCAAAGGAAGAAGTCGCAAAGTGTTAAATCACAAGATCTCGGTGGCCAATTGTGATCACCTCTTCGAGAGATAACACGGTCCGGAAACTTTTCCCGTAAAAGAGCAATGGTTTCGTTGCTTATGTGGCACGTAGCGCCGTCTTGTTGAAAGTGAACGTTGTCGAGATCAATACCATCCAACTCCGACCATAAAAATCATTAATCATCTCTCGATAGCGCAATCCATTCACCGTAACTGTTGATCCAACCACATTTTCGAAAAAGTAAGGTCCAATGACCCCGAAGGACCATAAACCGCACCAAACAGTCACATGATGAGATGGATGGAGACTCAACAATTAGTCTTGGGTTTTCCGAGCCCAAGATGCGACAATTTTGCTTGTTGGCGTAGCCACCGAGGTGGAAATGGGCCTCATCAGTCAAGATGATTTTTCGATGGAATTCCGGATCATTTTCATTCATCTCAAGGACCCAATTTCAATGCGTTGTGAAAGCGTGTATCGTTTCATTTTTAGTAATGGCGTAGTTTCTACTTGTCAAATGTCAAAGTATAAAAACTTCAAAAGTGACGGCTACCGAAATACCGGATGATTCAAAATACCACCTCTTGTTGGAAAACCCTGTACTAGAAATCTCTGAATACACCAAAAGTGAACTTAAATATCTGAAATAAGTCAAATTAATTTAAGGATTAATTCCGTACTTTTTCGAATTGATGCCAAACTGTCCCACAAAACTGAATTTTAGGGGATGGCGTGAATGGAGAAAATATGCTAAGTCAAATTTCACTATAAGTCAACGAAACAAGAAATTATTTATTAAAATTTTCCTTTAGCTTTTGATTATTCTATGTGTCAGTTATAAGAGAATCAATACTATTGCCCTAACAGCATTCTTTGAGTTCATCTGGCTCTGTTACCAACTAATGCGGGAAGTGTAATTTTTACAATGTTCCACAGTGTAATTTGTGGATATCTTTATTTGTAAACATAGTCGCTCTTTAGATCGAGGCAGTGTTTGGAGTGATGTTCAATAACCACCATGTAAAAAATATCAAGCTCTTCACTGTAGTCACCAACCATCTCTCTTCATTTTTGGCAAATCTATAAACATCGGCTCATTTTTTTAGGTTTGGAAATAAAAAAAATAAATCCGAGGAGGCGTTGGGTCATTGCAATAGCGGATGCGTGATCTAACCTTGATGTCCTGTTAATATGCGATGAACGTCAATTTTATAATGCCTTGGCGTGTATGGAACGACACCAACACTCACGAGCTATACCAGGTGGCAAGGCATCCACAAAAAAATATACATTTTGTTAATGTTTTGTGTGGTTACACAGTGGGACGGTCTTCTCTGGAAAATTTGGAAAGTTATACAACGTTTCTTGTAGGCACTGTCGGTTAAAACAAGAATCTAATTTTTAAATTTTGCCAGGAATCCCAAAAATCTTACAAATAAAATCGATTTTGCGTACATTTGCATATAAATGGCATATGAAACTTAGTTGACTCTCAATGTATTTTCCGTTTCTCCCCGGATTTAAAAAGAAGAAACTCAAACCTTCCGAATGATATATACGTTGTTTATTTAAATCCTGAGGAATGTGTCTTTATTTGTACAATTTTTTTACATGTTTCCAACTTTGGAAATGTGTTTTTACAAATTGATTGCCAAATCGTACGTAAAAAATACGTTTAGTAAGGTAAAAACTGAGTTATTGAAGTTTTCCCTAAAACTAAATTTTTGTAAAAATACAAGTTTTGGTAATTCAAAATTTTACGAAAAATTTTGAGGTTCAAAAAATACTTAAAAATTATCAAACGAGATAATGACGATAAATTAAGGCATGGTGACCACTTCAGTAAAAAAAATCGAATTGGAACACATTTTCCCCACTTTGGGAATTGGGCTGTTTTATGAAAAAAAAAACAAGTAAAAAAGGCGTTAAGTTCGGCCAGTCCGAACTTTATATACCCTCCATCATGGATTGCATTCCACAGAGGTTGTCGGTTTTCGTAGAAGTGCAGTAATATTACAGGAAAATATAAATTTTTTAATATAGCCAAACCAAAAGCAAATATAAATATTTAAAAAAATAATTTTATAAATAAATATAATATTTTAATCATTTGAAACCATCATTTATTTCAAATCAAAAAATAAATATTCTTATATTTATATTTTTAAAAAGCTTAAATAGCATAAATATTGGTAGATAGTGGGTGCTACAGTTGGTTGTATTTCCATTCTATTTTAATTCCAAAAACACAAATTTTGAAAATCCATTGTCTCACCTAACTTCATGATTGAACCATTTTTTGTCGTAAAAGTAAAAGGTACGAATTTGGAAAAAACTTTCTATTTTGCGTGTATATGCAGTCAGAGGAATGTATACACCGAATTCCATGATTCCAGCTGCGCGCATTTGGTTCGTCCCATTTTTACCCCCTCGACGTTTCTACACAATTAGAATTTCATCATTCTAGCTGTAGTCGCTTAGTTGGTACTATTTTTATCTCTCTGTACCCATTGTATCCCTTTAAAGTACGAATTTCGAAAAAATCTGTTTATTTTCCATATCTACACAGTCAGAGGAATGTACACTCCGATTTTCATGACTCTAGCTACGGTCATTTGAGTAGTACTATTTTTATCCCCTTTTTTCATTTTAACGAATTTCGAAAAATCTGTTTATTTTAAGTGTCTATGCAATCAGAGCAATGTATACACCGAATTTCATTATTCCAGGTGTAGCCGTTTGGTTGGTACCATTTTTATCCCTCCGTACCCATTGTATCCCTTGAAAGTACGAATTTGGAAAAAGAAACCTTTTATTTTTAATGTCTACGTAGTCAGAGGAATGTATACTCCGAATTTCATGACTCTAGCTGCGGTCATTTGAGTGGTACTATTTTTATCCCCTTTTTATATTTTGACCCCAAAAAGTACGAATTTCGAAAAAGTCAGTTTATTTTCCATGTCTACACAGTCAGAGGAATGTATACTCCGAATTTCATGACTCTAGCTGCGGTCATTTGAGTGGCACTATTTTTATCCCCTTTTATCATTTTAACCCCAAAAAGAACGAATTTTGAAAAATCCGTGTATTTTACTTGTCTATGCAATCAGAGGAATGTATAGACCGAAATTCATTACTCTAGGTACAGCCGTTCGGTTGGTACCATTTGTATCCCTCTATTCCCATTTTACCTCATAAAAGTACGAATTTGGAAAAAAATACTTTTATATTATGTATCTACTCAATTAGAGGATGGTACACACCGAATTTCGTGTGTCTAACTGTTGTCGTTTAATAGGTAACATTTTTATCCCTTTTTTGCCCCATTTCACCCCCTACATATAAGAATCACTTTATGGTGCACGTTTTTGCTATAAGGGGAATGTGCATACCAAATATCAAGCAACAGACATATTCAAAAAACATGCTTAAATACGCTAAAATATTAGGGGTTATTATGGGTATTTTTAGTCCTTGTGAGGGAAAAAATTTTCCCTTTGGGTCGATTTCGCCCCGTTCCCAATCCCAACAGATCTACGACTATAAGACGCATTTATGGAAAATTTGAACGTTCTAGCTCCTTTCGTTTAGATGCTAGCGTGCTTTCAACAGACGGACAGACGGACGGACATGGCTAGATCGTCTTAGAATTTTGTGACGATCAAGAATATATATACTTTATAGGGTCTCAGGTCGATATTTCAAGGTGTTACAAACGGAATGACAAAGTTAGTATACCCCCATACTGGAGGTGGAGGGTATAAAAAAGCAAAATCAGAGAATCTAGTAAACTTTCCAGCGTTTTTATCTGTTTATCAGTCGGATCTATGAAAATTGAACAATAAACAGTGACATTGACGACGGAACCAAAGTTGGGAACATGATGCATACCTTCACAAAGACGGTAAGTGGAATAGGCTTGAAGACATTACATGAGGTCTGCTTCGAAATGGCATGGGTGGCATATATTAAAATTGTAAGCTTAAGCTCATATCCCATAGTTCGGGTAGTCTTTTTAGTCTCTCCATATTTGTTTGATTTTGAACTAAGCCCGATGAAATTGATTATCATCCACTTGCCAAGTGGTGACGATAACAACGATGAGTAGCTCGTATGGAATTTATTTTTTTTAATCTCTGCCTGTTCTTCTCCAAATGACAATCGTTTTGTTTTCTATTAATGCTCTTAGCGACGAAGATGATGATGATGATGTTGTTTTATATTTGTTACCGTTTCGTTCTATTCAGCTCTGTTCTGTTCTGTGGGCTGTAGCGTTTAGAGTAAACCTATTTCTAATAAATTGTGTTTGATTGTACACTTAAAAGGTGTTTTATTGTTCGCGATCGCACAACACAAAATGTAATCATTTCAATGAGTTAAGTATTGTTAATACATTGTCTATGGCGATAAAGACGCTTAAGAGAGTGAGAGAGAGGCGGAGTAAAAACAAAAATAATTGTATGGAAATGACGTTAGCATTTTGCTATTTTTTTGTTCTTTCAAGATAGATGTAGGTTTCGAAGAACCACCACTAACAACTTAAACCAATTAAATTAAAATGCCACTACACTAAGCTTGTTTCGCTCACATCTCAATGTTGGATGATTAACTCTTTTGTTATGTGTTGATGTCTCTGCAAAAGAGCGAAAACGTTTTGTTTCCTAAGTCTTTTGTTTTGATTTCTGCACGAACAAAACCGACTTGGTAAAAGAAATTGGTCTTTATGCGTGAATCTAAAAGTAATTTAGACAAAACTGCACACTCTTAGAAATACTTTCCCATCATCCACCGAAAACACACTCAATCAAATTCGAATCATAAAAAGCTAGACATTTTTGAAAGCCGCAGTACTTGGATCAGATTGGACGAAGTAGTAAAGAAAAATCCCCATTAGATCCCCATATATAAACTTTTTTCAGAGAATGCTCAACGACTTTCGCTTCTTAGTCAAATTAAGAGTAAGTAAAAGAATAGTAGCTATTAAAAAATATAAAAAAAATATATTTTTTCCTATTTTTATGTTTTCTGTGTATTAACTAACTTTTAATTTAACGTACAATCAAGATCAGACTTATAATCTCAAAATTATACTACAAATATTAAAGGTATATGTATTTATTCCCGTCGTTCAAATATGGAGCATAAGACCATAAAGGAACATAGATTAAAAACTCCTTCGACGAAAACTGGAATATTACAATATGCATCAAAAAATGTGCTAATGTAGTTTGTCCTTGTAAACTCGAAAACGACATAAAAATGTTGTGGATACATTGTTTTTACTTTTACTAAAATTCCATTTTTCGTCCAAGGTGCCTTTAATATTTGTTCACTCATTTTGGAAATATAAGTCCATGATAAAAATGAGTCAGATCGGTTCAGATTTATATATAGCCCCCGTAAAAATTTCACTCCTTATTTGACCTTTTTCACTCTAGATACCACATCTGTTAAAATAGATTTTTTTCAAAATTGGCAAAATATCTTAAGTTTAAAGTAGGAACAGCTGTGGTGAAAATAGGTTAGATCGGTTCAGATTTTTATATAGCTCCCATACAAATTTCGCTACCGATTTGACTTTTTCCGCTCCAGAAACCACATATTGCATCAGATTGCCTTCAAATCTTGCAAAACATCTTATAATTCCACTAGAAACATCCATGGTGAAAATGGGTCAGATGAGTTCAGATTTATATATAGCCCCCACATAAATTTGACTCCCGATTTGACTTTTCCACTCTATAAACCACATATTTTAACAGATTTTCTTGTGAATTAAAATGGGTAAGATCGGTTCAGATTTATATATAGCTCCCATACAAATTTCGCTCCCGGCTTGATTTTTTCCGCCCCAGAAACCACATATTTTTTACCCGAATATCTTCAAATTGACCATAACACGTTATACTGAACTAGAACTGGAAGAAGCAATTGTGAAAGTGGGTCACTTCATCCCATGTTTGGATATAGCACCGATACAAATATTCTTCTCGATTTAAGAAATTGGGTCAGGTAATATCAGCCTATGATTGGGAAACATACAAAAATCCTTCCCGTTTTCATATTTTACCGAATACAATCCATGGTGGAGGGTATATAAAGTTCGGCCCGGCCGAACTTTTTTTTACTTGTTTTTTTTTTAATATCGCCAAAACAAAAAAAAAATAAAAAAATGGAAAAATTAATTTATAAATAAATATAAAAACTTCAATTATTTTAAACCACGTTTATGCACTAGGCTACCAATATCTTTAATGTTTCATATTCAAAAAGTATATAAGACAGCAATCTTCAAAAAAGCTTAAATACCATAAAATTAGACGGATAGTGGATGCATTTTCTGCTTCAATCGTTTGGTTGGTTGTACATATTTCCATCCTCCAAGTACGAAATTGGCAAAATCTATTTGTTTTTCCTGTCTACACAGACAGAGAATGTATACTCCGAATTTCATGACCTAAGCTGCATTTTACCCCCATAAAAGTACGAATTGCGAAAAATCCCTTTATTTTACGTGTCTACGCAATCAGAGGAAGGAAAACAACGAGTTTCATTATTCCCCAGCAAAAAAATGGAAGTACTTCCATAGGAAGCACATATTAATAGCATTTGAGAAATTTATTTTAAACAACTTCCAAAAAAGTAGATAATATGTTATTATCCCGTAACATTTTATGAATATCATTTTCACAAGTGAATGGGAACGAATTTTTAGTATGGGGTGACAGGGGTAATGTGTCCACTTTGCACCTAAAGAGTGATTTTTTTGAGGTTAGGATTTTCATGCATTAGTATTTGACAGATCACGTGGGATTTCAGACATGGTGTCAAAGAGAAAGATGCTCAGTATGCTTTGACATTTCATCATGAATAGACTTACTAACGAGCAACGCTTGCAAATCATTGAATTTTATTATCAAAATGCGTGCTCTGTTAAGAAAGTTCAGAAAGAAAGAAATTGTGTTCAGCGACGAAGCTCATTTTTGGCTCAATGGGTACGTAAATAGGCAGAATTGTCGATTTTGGAGTGAATATCAGCCAGAAGCATTGCAAGAGCTACCAATGCATCCAGAAAAAGTCACAGTTTGGTGCGGTTTATGGGCTGGTGGCATCATTGGACCGTACTTCTTCAAAGATGATGCGAATCGTAACGTAACTGTGAATGGTGAGCGCTACCGTGAGATGATATCCAACTTTTTTTTGCCCAAAATGGAAGAACTGAACTTGGTTGACATGTGGTTTCAACAAGATGGCGCTACATGCCACACAGCTCGCGATTCTATGGCCATTTTGAGGGAAAACTTCGGAGAACAATTCATCTCAAGAAATGGACCGGTAAGTTGGCCACCAAGATCATGCGATTTGACGCCTTTAGACTATTTTTTGTGGGGCTACGTCAAGTCTAAAGTCTACAGAAATAAGCCAGCAACTATTCCAGCTTTGGAAGACAACATTTCCGAAGAAATTCGGGCTATTCCGGCCGAAATGCTCGAAAAAGTTGCCCAAAATTGGACTTTCCGAATGGACCACCTAAGACGCAGCCGCGGTCAACATTTAAATGAAATTATCTTCAAAAAGTAAATGTCATGGACCAATCTAACGTTTCAAATAAAGAACCGATGAGATTTTGCAAATTTTATGCGTTTTTTTTTTTTTTAAAAAGTTATCAAGCTCTTAAAAAATCACCCTTTAGAAGGTCTCGGGTTCGAATCGTAGTTCGGGAAAAAACATTTTTTTTTGTTTTTTTTTATTATTTAATTTTTTGTTTAAATAACTTGTAAGTCTTTCAAAATAAAGGACATACCTCTTATGGCAACTACATGTTAAATTCATTGGTGAAGATCACAATTTTCACTACTTCCGAATCACAAGATGAACATCTTTACTCTTTTTGCTGGGTCTAGGTACAGTCGTTTGGTTTGTACCATTTGTATCCCTCTATTCCCTTTTTATCCATTATCCCTTTATCGACTCAATTAGAGTAATGTACGCACCGAATATTGTGTTTCTAGATGATGTCGTTTGATAGATACCACTTTATCCCTTTTTGTCCCATTTCACACCCTACAAATAAAAATCACTTTATAATGCACGCTTCAGCTACAAAGGGAATGCGCATACCCATACATACCCATATTAAAAAAACAAGCTTAAATACTCTAAATACTCTATTAAGAGAATTTTCAAAACTTGTTAGGGAAAAATTTCCCTTTGGGCCGATTTCGCTCAGTTGCTATTCCAACCGATTATGGAAAATTTGGACCTTCTAGATTACTTAGTTTATATGCTAGCGTGCTTTCAACAGACGGACAGACATAGTCTTAGAATTAGATCATTACTATTTATATATAATTTATAGGGTCTCAGGTCGATATTTCAACGTGTTACAAACTGAATGACCTTCCCCATCCTATGGAGGAAGGTATAAAAATAGAAAATACTAATTTCATGCTGTCTGCATTTCATTTCTCTCGTTTCAACAAAAATTAAATACCTTGGCGATCGTTTCTTAAATATTTCGTTATATAATGAAATATTTATATACATATTATAGTTGTGAAGAAGTAAAACCGCAGTTACTTAAGCCTCTTTGCCTGTTCGTCTTATTTACCAGAAATCCTTCCCAAATCCTCTTTGGAACGAACAAATATAATTGATCCGAATCATATAGTGTTGCCGTCACCGCTGACAATGATTTCATAAAAATAATGTGACATAAAATCGTGATAAGTTCCGTTTGTTCGCCAGTCAATACCACAAATCCACAAGAAACTCGTTTCAATGGCTCATTCATAGTCTTTTCTTCAAAAGTACTGTGAAGTCGTTTTTTCGAAAATCATTGAAACACTGATTTACTTTAGATAGAGTAACAACAACAACAGCAGCATACAACACAACAAACAAAACCACACAGAAAATTTAAAAAAATATGGGCTTGGCCTGAACGTAAATCTTACGCTGACGCTCATTTTTCATCTGCACTATTTATATCGACGCCATAAATTGGCTCTTGGCCAAGTTGGTACGTTAGGGTTCGGTCTCGGGCTCTGTCTCGGTCTCTGTGTTGCGAAGTGGGGTGTCACACTGATTTGTACTTCACTCCATTTACGGTGGGGTTACTGTGCCGTTTCTATAACAGAATTAATTGCGGTGAATACAAATGGCGAATAATTAACAGCAATTGTTAGACGAACATGAGAATGTTTGTTTTGTTTTGAAATTATCTCCAAATCCAAATTTTGATTTAAATGCTTTTAATTTGAAATATATTTCGTCATCCTTTTTTGTACAGAAATTATAAAATTTATATATTTGTTTTCTATTTCTTGGTGAGTAGCATTTTTCATTGTTACTCAGTCAGTCCTGTATAGAATGGAAAAAACTTATTTTTCCCATCACTTCAACAGACAGAAATTTAAAACAAATGATAATTCAATCTACATTTAAGAAGAGAAGTCCTTCCGAAGATACAGCGGTTTCCAACAAGTGGTGTTATTTTGAATCACCCTGTATTTCGGTAGCTGTCACTTTTGAAGCTTTTATTCTTTGGCATTTGACAAGTGGAAACTACGCCATTACTAAAAATGGAGCGGTACCCGCTTCAAAAACGCATTGAAATTATTAAAATTCATGAATGAAAATGATCAGGAATTCCTTCGAAAAATCATCTTGACTGATGAGGCCCATTTCCACCTCGGTGGCTACGTCAACAAGCAAAATTGTCGCATCTGGGGCTCGGATAACCCAAGACTTATTGTTGAGAAGCCTCTCCATCCTCATCTTGTGACTCTTTGGTGCGTTTTATGGTCCGGCGGGGTCATTGGACCTTACTTTTTCGAAAATGAGGTTGGATCAACAGTTACAGTGAATGGATTGCGCTATCGAGAGATGATTAATGATTTTTTTATGGTCGGAGTTGGATGGTATTGATCTGGACAACGTTTACTTTCAACAAGACGGCGCTACGTGTCACACAAGCAACGAAACCTTTGCGCTTTTACGGGAAAAGTTTCCGGACCGTGTTATCTCTCGAAGAGGTGATCACAATTGGCCACCGAGATCTTGTGATTTAACACCTTGCGACTTCTTCCTTTGGGGCCACGTGAAAGATAGGGTCTACGCCAACAGCCCAGCGTCGATTCAAGACCTCAAAGATAGAATTCGTGAGGCTGTCGAGGACATAGGGCAGCCACTTTGCGATTTGGTTATGGGAAATTTCATGAAAAGGATATGGTCCTGTAAGCGTGGTCGTGGTGGCCATTTGGCTGAAGTTGTTTTTCATTATTAACGGCATACCTTCCTCTTTATTATGAAATAAACATCCGATCATTTATCTCAAAAAATTACATATATCTTTGAATATATCACCTCTTGGAAAACCCTGTAGAAGAATGATAAGTGAAAGATTCTCAAGATGAAGAAATTTCACTATTTGAAGTTGCTTTTAAAGAACATCAAAAAATGATACTACCAGAACTATTGAGCCCCTCAAAATAGCTATCCATTGCAGATTTCGAATATTTCTGAAAAAATACGAGTTGTCGTTTCTTGGACATTAATCACCCTTATCGCAAAAAAAGGCGAATTTGTTTGTTTCCCTATCGGTGTAGGATGGTAATATGTATATAAATCGGGAATAGATTTCTCTTCTTTGCGTTGTTTTTGATATAAGGCGATCAAATCCAAGTAAGAAAGTGAAGAAACATGAAAAAATCATCATAAATCGCGATTGGAAATTCAAGGGAACAATTCATTCCCGAGGAAATTTTATTCGCGATAGGGGTGAATAGGCTTTGGCAACACACAGTGGTTCCAAATCCATTTTTTAATGACTTCTGTAACTTTTGAACGGAAAGAGTTATCTTGACAAAATTTCAAATTTCCAGATTATCCCCTAGTGAATACGGGGGCTACCGGTTGACCCTCCAAATTTAGTCACTTCGGTCATGTCAAATTTCGAAATTGTTGTCAAAAATACTATTATGTACCGATTGCAAATATATTTTCACAGTGCTTCTGAATTTCTACAAAAATGTGTTAGTTAGTTCAAGAGGTATTTGAGTAAGAAAAAAAATCATATTTGTTTGGCATTATTAGGACGATTGTAAAATTATTTATATTGTTCGATTCCTTATAAAATTCTAAGATAACACCGTGCGACAATTTTGCATTTATTCTATTGGAACTGGACAAGACAATCGCCCTTATTCCGGATGTCGTCTCAACGTCGTTGTCGTTTTTGAGTCAACGTCACTTTCTATCAACGTCAACATCATCATTCGTCAACAACGCTAATTTGGTATTCTGTAACACTATTGGGACGACGACGACTGTTTATCGATAATTTACACAAAATAAAATCACATCTCTAATATTTCAGTCAGCTGCTTTATGTTGTGTTGTATTTTTGTGGAAAAATGTTTTTTTATTTCTAATTTAAA
Organism: Polietes domitor; assembly: GCA_947397865.1. Lineage (NCBI taxonomy): Eukaryota > Metazoa > Arthropoda > Insecta > Diptera > Muscidae > Polietes > Polietes domitor. The sequence goes on along the minus strand of OX377619.1, from coordinate 60,804,221 downwards.
TTCTAATTCGTGTGATGAAGAGAAGAAATACAATCTAATATTGCAAAGAAAATTTTATAGACAGGAGTCAATTTACCAGATGAAATGTGAGTGGCAAAAATTAAGGACGGCTAGTGTGTGTTTTGTTATTTCTTCGAAAGGTTCCCACGTTACTTTCGTGTTAATAAAATAACCAATCAAATTGACACCAAAATTAAGATGTCTAACCCAGCTTCTGTATCCAAAGCGCCCTCTACCTCTTGGGCATTACATTTAACACTCAGAATTGGGAACGAACTTCCTGAACGGTGCCCTCAAACTGTATCACATATGCTCCAGCGGGCTGCATTTGAATTGCTTGAATCTTTCACCACTGGTAGCATTACTAGCAGTGTCGACTTTGTTGGCGGCAATTTTCTTCTAAACTTTTCATTTTAATGATCGACAAATAAATAAATTAATTAAATTTGTTCCCGTTTTTTATATTATGTTTTTCCAATTCATCCATAATTTTATTTTTTATCATTTTTGAACACTTAGAAAATTTAAAATGTTCAAGTCGTCACCAAAAACGGCGACGACAAAAAATACAATATCAACGTCACATACCAGAATACCAAATATACGTCGACGACGATCGATAAATCTCAATATTGACAACGGGAATACCAAATTACAATCGTCAGCGCATGACGGTGTCATTTTGCGTCGACGACGACAACCGGAATAAGGGTGAATATATATATGAAACTAGAGATCGTATGTAGATAAACTGTACTCAGTGATCTTTCTCCTTTTTACAGGACTTTTGAAAAAAAGGATATATTTATTTGTCTTAATAATTGATTTTCATACTTCCGAGAGCCTACCATGGGTATCAAATAAAAGATAAGAATATCTGTTAAGAAAGATTTACTGTTAACTACATTTTCAAGTTTTCCCCTTATTTATTTAGTTTATTCATATTTTACTATTTAAGGGAGAAAACTAGAAATGGTTTTTAATGCTAAAATAGTACTTATTGAGAATTGCAATTTTTAGTATTTTTAACAGATATTCTTCTCTTTCATCGCCTGTGTATGACTTTCTAAAATATGAAAATACACGAGAAAACATTTTTTTCTGTGATTTTTATATGAACTACAAACATTATTTTATTTTGCGCGTCTACGCAGTCAGAGGAATGTATAAAACAAATTTCATGATTCCTCCTGCAGCCGATAGATTAGTACCATTTTTATTCCCTTTCACCCTGTTTTGTCCAAAAAGTAAAAAAAATCTTTATATTTCGTGTCTACACAGAAGACCGATTAATTTTTTGGAGCCAAAAAAAGCAAAAAAATATACCCATGATAATAAATATTGGTACGTTTTTTGAGATTTCCTAAAATATTTCCGCTCTAGCAACATTATTTTATAAAAAAAACCAGTATAGTTTATCTGGGAATAAATAAATAATAGTATTGAATTCTACACTAAATATAATGCCGAAGCAATACAGATGTAAATACGGTTCCAGTGGTAATTTTTTTTAAACAAAATTAGGTGAAAACATCACACATCGAAGAGTAACACGAATTGATGAATAATTCAAATCCATGCGTTTTTAGCAAATCTTATAATGCATGTCTAAAGGTATTAGATACTTTCCATACGTACACAACTTCTTGGGCCAAAATTTGGGATAACGAATTCAATATTGGGTAAAAAAGTAAGTAAGTTTCATTCGGTTAAAACGACTTATATATACCCTCACTCTCAGAGAACATGTGTATGGAAGGACTTAAATTTTACTTAGTACCGGATTATGTGTGTGGGAGGCACTGGAAGTTTGTGACAATTGCACCCAGCTTCCACATTTGTAACAAATTGTAAAAACATGATCAAATGAAGTCATAATGGATTTCAGGAGTTATAAAGGATTTATTTTTACCTAGGGTAGATACAAATGTGTGGAGGTACTAGAAAGGGCGTGGCTAAAACATAAATATTTTTAAGATTTAATTCGATTATAAAAACATTTTCTATTATCAAAGTGCAACTGATTTTGATTACCCGTATGAAAGTTATATGTCTTTGTGCATTTGTTTGTAACACCCAAAAGGAAGGGAGATAGACCCATTGTTAGTAATTCCGATCGGCTTAGAATCACTTTCTGAGTCGATTTAGAAATGGCCGTCTGTCTTTCCGTCTGTCCATCTATTGTTGTAATCACGATACAGGTCGCAATTGTAGCCAGAATCAAACGAAACTTTGCACAACGAAGTTTTTCGGGACAAGGACGAACGCTATTTAATTTGAAGAAAATCGGTTCAGATTTAGATATAGCCCCCATACGAATTTCACTCCCGATTTGACTCTTTTCACTCTAGATACCACATATTTCAACAGATTTTTTTCAAAATTGGCAAAACATCTTATAGTGTAACTAGAAACACCTGTGGTAAAAATGTATTAGATCGGTTCAGATTTATATTTAGCTCCCATACAAATTTCGTTCCCAATTTGAATTTTTCCGCTCTATAATCCACATATTTTAATAGATTTTCTTCAAAATTCGCAAAACACCTTATATTTCAAATGGAAACACCTGTGGTAAAAATGTGTTAGATCGGTTCAGATTTATATATAGCTCCCATACAAATTTCGCTCCCAATTTGAATTTTTCGCTCCAGAATCTACATATTTTACCAGATTTTCTTCAAAATTGACAAAACATCTTATATTTAAACTAGGAACACCTATGGTTAAAATGGGTCACATCGGTTCAGATTTACATATAGCTCTCATACAAATTTCGTTCACCCAGAAACCAAGTATAGGGTGTTTTTTATTGAGGTATAGAACTTCGAATTGAAATAAAACACCATCAATTTGGCTTTATTGGAAGGATAATTTTATGCCTTTAATGTTTAAATATGATTTCGGGCATGTGGCCGCCGCGGCTGGCTCGAATATAGCCAATTCTACAGGTCCAATTTTCCAAAGCTCCAATTGCGGGCATGTGGCCGCCGCGGCTGGCTCGAATATAGCCAATTCTACAGGTCCAATTTTCCAAAGCTCCAATTGCTGTGCACGGTGGCGAATCGATTCATTCGGGTCCTTTTCAACACTTTGCTCTACAGCGTCAATTGTTTCTTCGGTGCGCACTGTTCAACGTCTCTGCGGATGCGTATTATCACATAGAGTAAACGTAGTGCGAAAACGATCCATGGTTAACCGAATTAATTGCTCTGATGGACGATTATGTCGACCATAAAATGGACGGAGCGGTGAACTTCGCGAACTGAACCATTACTTTCGAAATAAATTTGCACGATTTGCAAGCGTTGTTCTTTTGTCAACCTGTTCATGATGAAATGGCAAACCAAACTAAATATTAATCACTTGACAGCTGACAAAATGGCCGCCAGTTAAAAAAGTGATGCCAACTTAAAGTTCTATACCCCAATAAAAAACAACCTTTATTTTCAGAGAATTTCTTAAAATTGAGCAGAAGACTCAACTTCAACTGGAAGAACTTATTGTGAAAGTTAGTCACATCATTCCATGTTTGGATATAGCCCCGATACAAATATTATTCTCGATTCGACAAGTTGGGCCAGGTCATTATTAGCCTGCGATTAGGAAACATAAAAAAAATTTTCCCGTTTTCACTTTTTTACTGAATTGAATTGCGTATTCCCATAGAAAGTTGAGTGCATCATCTGGTCGGACCCCGCCCGACTTTAGCCTTTCCTTACTTGTTTATTTTAACCAAGGTTTATGCCACTTTGTGTGGGAGGTACTAGAAGAGGTGTGGCACTTTCATCCATATTCGAACTTAAACTAAGTTTGGGAAAAATATTACATAAATTTACATGTGTGAAGTTTGTATTGATTCTTTAACTCCAGACAGACGGACGCACGGACATAGCTCAAACATCTTAAAAAGTTGTGAAACGGATTTGGTGCAAACATACTTTGGGTCTTAAGTCACTCCTTCAAAACGTTACACTTTTTTTCTGTCCCAAATGATATATACCCTACTACTTTGTAGAGTGAGGGTAAAATTAATATATCCATAATTTTTTAATATCGTTTTCGAGTTTAGTAAACCAAAATACACGAGAAAATGTTATAAATAGCCTTTCGGCAAAATTTTTGTAACATAGTGCTATATTCCCAAAAAATTCCGCTTCCTCAACCTTTCATAGTGATATCTAAGCAAGATTTTTTGTAAAACTTTTTCGACAAAAATTATTCTTCATTCTTCTGAGACTTCATTTTAAAAATGCCGAAATTTGGAACTTTAGTAAAAATATTATTTGGACAAGAATAACTTTACCTCATTCACGAGAGGTAGAATAGTTCTTTAGATATCTCTGAACTTGAAATTAGTTGCCCAAAGAAGTTTTTCATGAAATCAAACACCAGATGTTATCATCACAACGTGTTGCAACGTTACAACGCCAGAAATGAAAACAAGAAAGTTGTCCACAATAATCCATTCAGACAAAATGCCAACGTCATAATTGGCTAATAAAATTAGAGTTTGTCATATTTCCAATAGCCAACGATTGAATTATGTCCATATTAGGTGATTGAGCTCGCAGCCAGAAAAAAAACACACAAACAAACAAACTTCAGCCATCACCAATGAATATCCCATTCGCGGGACTCTAACAGATATTTTAATTAGATTTTTTTCTTCCTAGTCACACAAATTCCTTTCAATCATCTGTCAAAAGAATAAACATAAGTTTTTTGTGCTGCGCTTTATTAAATTCTGTATGTTTTCCCTCGTAATAAGCATTTGGATGCTGTTGGATACTCGAAGAAGAGAAGAGAGCAGCAAACAAAACATAAAAGAAAAACAACAATCTCAAATATTTCCAGTCATCCAAACTCATTAGAGATGGATAGTTGGATGGATGGTTGGTTGGCTGAACGAACGGATGAAGAGTGAATAAAGAAAATATAGCTCTTAATAAATTTATAATTTGTTGTTGTCTTCGCAATTTCATCTCAACAACACTGCATCCGTGCCGAGAGCTACTTGACGAGGCACAGTGGTTAGAAATTAATTAAATCTGTATTAACGAAGAGGGGCCTTTTCAAAGATGGCAAAAATTTAAAAATATGCAGGTGGTTAGTCGATAATCGATATTAGATTTGGATGGCATTTCAGACCGCTTCAGGATACCTCACGGATCTTCCTATAACCAGGGTATTGAATCATCGCTGAAACTATCGAACTATCAATTTAAGTAATAAAGATATTTTCCCCGAAATTGTTTAAGTTTTCTCTGCTAGGTTGGGAGTTCTGGGAACGTCTTTGTAGCAACCCAGTAACTTCTTTCTTCGTCCAATTATGATCTGCACTATTGTTGTTTGCTACCACTGTATGGTGCTATCTGCCACATTATAGGCCGACTGATGGTTACTGGTCGGTCGCATAGACGCTGCAGCAGTGGCAGTAGCTAGAAGTCTCTTTTGTTCACATCTTTGGCATCACTATTAATTCACCTTTACTCCACTTACATTATTTACCGTTACATTTCAATTACCGCTACAACTACTACCTCTACTTCAGCTTGTATGTGTGTGTGTGTATATTCATACAATAACAATGAAGTGGGGACTGGATAGATAGCAACAAAAACAAGAACTGCGCTAGCTGCAACAAGTTAGCTAAGCAACCTAACACTATTTGCACTAGACTTAACCCATTTTTAGCCACTCCTAATATGGTTGCCACTTGCTGGAATGTCTGGAATTTGTCGCCTGCATAGTCGCCCTATATTTCGAAGAAAAGCAGTAGAATTTGATTTTATTCTTGCAACAAATTATAAAATGCAAACACCCAATAATAAAAGAATGAGATGTCTCAGTGAACAAGAGGATCTAAATATATTACACAGTTATATCGGATCAAAATTTCACTATCTGAAAAGTGGGTATATTAGAAATTAAAAGCTAAGAAATTAAATGCTAAGAAACCTGAAGCCTAGACTCTCAAAAAAGGGGATATTTTCACTAGTTAAGTCGATCATTTCCATTTACCACAAAAAATCGTGGTTTCAGAGAGTAATTTTTTGAAAATTTAAAACAAATAAATCTGAAGAGCTTTATTTATAAGTTTGGTGTTTTTCGTAGAGCATTTTCATCCTTAAAAGTCATTTTTGAAAGGACTTTTCTTGATTTTCTAAAAAACGGTCAAGTTTTCCCATAAACAGAGGTTAGGAACATTTGCAAAAATGATGCACATAAAATGCCACAATATAGTTCTGACTATAGGAATTCCATCAGACTGTAATATATACCAATGTGTTCACTTAGGAAATCTTCGATCAACTGTAAAACGAAACTCGGACCAAGTGGACTATAAGCTTATTCTACCAAAATGATCTACTCAACATGGCCTTTCGGAATTATAGAGTCGCTAATCTGTTCCAAAAATGCTGTTGGATAGTGTAGTGTAGGCTCATCATACTTCATATTATTGTGTGCGAGATATTCTCAATATATATAGGATGGTTTTTATTGAGGTATTGAACTTCGAATTGAAATAAAACACAAGAAAATCGTTTTAATGTCCATCAATTTGGCTTTATTGGAAGGATAATTTTATGCCATTAATGTTTAAATATGATTTCGGGCATGTGGCCGCCGCGGCAGGCTCGAATATAGCCAATTCTACAGGTACAATTTTCCAAAGCTCCAATTGCTGTGCACGGTGGCGAATCGATTCATTCGGGTCCTCTTCAACACTTTGCTCTACAGCGGCAATTGTTTCTTCGGTGCGCACTGTTCGACGTCTCTGCGGATGCGTATTATCACATAGAGTAAACGTAGTGCGAAAACGATCCATGGTTAACCGAATTAATTGCTCTGATGGACGATTATGTCGACCATAAAATGGACGGAGCTTGCGGTGAACTTCGCGAACTGAACCATTACTTTCGAAATAAATTTGCACGATTTGCAAGCGTTGTTCTTTTGTCAACCTGTTCATGATGAAATGGCAAACCAAACTAAATATTAATCACTTGACAGCTTACAAAATGGCCGCCAGTTAAAAAAGTGATGCCAACTTAAAGTTCTATACCCCAATAAAAAACACCCTATACAATCAAATTCAAAACTAGAGTTCGACCGATTAATCGGTTTCGACCTTCGACCAATAACCGGTAATCGATCACTAATCGGCAAAAAAGACCGATTAGCCGATGCCGAATATTTAGGATTATGAATAAATGAAATGTGATTCATTATAGATTTTTTTGGATTTTTGTGACAAAGAAATCATTTTTTCGATTGAGTATTTCGTCACCTGAAATGCAAATGAAGAAATCCACATTTGCATAAGTTTTCAGGAGAAGTAAAAAACGTTCAACCATGACGTGCATATTGTGTTCATAAATTCTATATATACTAATACTAATACTAATACTAATACTAATACTAATACTAATACTAATACTAATACTAATACTAATACTAATACTAATACTAATACTAATACTAATACTAATACTAATACTAATACTAATACTAATACTAATACTAATACTAATACTAATACTAATACTAATACTAATACTAATACTAATACTAATACTAATACTAATACTAATACTAATACTAATACTAATACTAATACTAATACTAATACTAATACTAATACTAATACTAATACTAATACTAATACTAATACTAATACTAATACTAATACTAATACTAATACTAATACTAATACTAATACTAATACTAATACTAATACTAATACTAATACTAATACTAATACTAATACTAATACTAATACTAATACTAATACTAATACTAATACTAATACTAATACTAATACTAATACTAATACTAATACTAATACTAATACTAATACTAATACTAATACTAATACTAATACTAATACTAATACTAATACTAATACTAATACTAATACTAATACTAATACTAATACTAATACTAATACTAATACTAATACTAATACTAATACTAATACTAATACTAATACTAATACTAATACTAATACTAATACTAATACTAATACTAATACTAATACTAATACTAATACTAATACTAATACTAATACTAATACTAATACTAATACTAATACTAATACTAATACTAATACTAATACTAATACTAATACTAATACTAATACTAATACTAATACTAATACTAATACTAATACTAATACTAATACTAATACTAATACTAATACTAATACTAATACTAATACTAATACTAATACTAATACTAATACTAATACTAATACTAATACTAATACTAATACTAATACTAATACTAATACTAATACTAATACTAATACTAATACTAATACTAATACTAATACTAATACTAATACTAATACTAATACTAATACTAATACTAATACTAATACTAATACTAATACTAATACTAATACTAATACTAATACTAATACTAATACTAATACTAATACTAATACTAATACTAATACTAATACTAATACTAATACTAATACTAATACTAATACTAATACTAATACTAATACTAATACTAATACTAATACTAATACTAATACTAATACTAATACTAATACTAATACTAATACTAATACTAATACTAATACTAATACTAATACTAATACTAATACTAATACTAATACTAATACTAATACTAATACTAATACTAATACTAATACTAATACTAATACTAATACTAATACTAATACTAATACTAATACTAATACTAATACTAATACTAATACTAATACTAATACTAATACTAATACTAATACTAATACTAATACTAATACTAATACTAATACTAATACTAATACTAATACTAATACTAATACTAATACTAATACTAATACTAATACTAATACTAATACTAATACTAATACTAATACTAATACTAATACTAATACTAATACTAATACTAATACTAATACTAATACTAATACTAATACTAATACTAATACTAATACTAATACTAATACTAATACTAATACTAATACTAATACTAATACTAATACTAATACTAATACTAATACTAATACTAATACTAATACTAATACTAATACTAATACTAATACTAATACTAATACTAATACTAATACTAATACTAATACTAATACTAATACTAATACTAATACTAATACTAATACTAATACTAATACTAATACTAATACTAATACTAATACTAATACTAATACTAATACTAATACTAATACAGTTAAAAGCGTGCGATTTAAAGTATTTTTAGCACATATTCTCCTCTTTTGGCACTACAAACAGTATCATAGGATTCAAATAAGTATTTAAAATAATATTTGAAAAATGGTATCCTTTAGAACTTTGTAAAAAAACTAACCAGCCAAATAAGTCCACTTTGCCTATAGTTTCAGACGTACATTATACGGTTCAAGTGCAACGATATTTTTTAATTAAATTGTCATACGATGTAATTTTTCAAACAGTTCAAAGCTATACTCAATCTACCATGCCAAACTAAATATAGGGTCCGCCATCTAACGTTTTTTTTTCAACTATTCAACCGTTGGACTATTATTTGTGGGGTGCCCTCAGCAGCCATTTGAATGAAATTATTTTCCATTATTAACCGGAAGGATTGTACTTTCAAATAAAAAAAGAAATTTGAGAAAATATTCAGTAATTTTTTTTTATAGCATTTTCAAAAAAAAGTTATTTGGCGGACCCTATACTACAATCTTTAATCAAGGAGCTGTTTGGAATAATATTGTATACCTATTGAAAGAGAAGTACTGAAATAAAGGGTGATTTTTTAAGAGCTTGATAACTTTTTTTTTTAAAAAACGCATAAAATTTGCAAAATCTCATCGGTTCTTTATTTGAAACGTTAGATTGGTCCATGACATTTACTTTTTGAAGATAATTTCATTTAAATGTTGACCGCGGCTGCGTCTTAGGTGGTCCATCGGAAAGTCCAATTTTGGGCAACTTTTTCGAGCATTTCGGCCGGAATAGCCCGAATTTCTTCGGAAATGTTGTCTTCCAAAGCTGGAATAGTTGCTGGCTTATTTCTGTAGACTTTAGACTTGACGTAGCCCCACAAAAAATAGTCTAAAGGCGTCAAATCGCATGATCTTGGTGGCCAACTTACCGGTCCATTTCTTGAGATGAATTGTTCTCCGAAGTTTTCCCTCAAAATGGCCATAGAATCGCGAGCTGTGTGGCCATCTTGTTGAAACCACATGTCAACCAAGTTCAGTTCTTCCATTTTTGGCAACAAAAAGTTTGTTAGCATCGAACGATAGCGATCGCCATTCACCGTAACGTTGCGTCCAACAGCATCTTTGAAAAAATACGGTCCAATGATTCCACCAGCGTACAAACCACACCAAACAGTGCATTTTTCGGGATGCATGGGCAGTTCTTGAACGGCTTCTGGTTGCTCTTCACTCCAAATGCGGCAATTTTGTTTATTTACGTAGCCATTCAACCAGAAATGAGCCTCATCGCTGAACAAAATTTGTCGATAAAAAAGCGGATTTTCTGCCAACTTTTCTAGGGCCCATTCACTGAAAATTCGACGTTGTGGCAGATCGTTTGGCTTCAGTTCTTGCACGAGCTGTATTTTATACGGTTTTACACCAAGATCTTTGCGTAAAATCTTCCATGTGGTCGAATAACACAAACCCAATTGCTGCGAACGGCGACGAATCGACATTTCACGGTCTTCAGCAACACTCTCAGAAACAGACGCAATATTCTCTTCTGTACGCACTGTACGCATTCGTGTGGTTGGTTTAATGTCCAATAAAGTAAACTGAGTGCGAAACTTGGTCACAATCGCATTAATTGTTTGCTCACTTGGTCGATTATGTAGACCATAAATCGGACGTAAAGCGCGAAACACATTTCGAACCGAACACTGATTTTGGTAATAAAATTCAATGATTTGCAAGCGTTGCTCGTTAGTAAGTCTATTCATGATGAAATGTCAAAGCATACTGAGCATCTTTCTCTTTGACACCATGTCTGAAATCCCACGTGATCTGTCAAATACTAATGCATGAAAATCCTAACCTCAAAAAAATCACTCTTTACTATGTTAACAATTTCAAAGCATAAAAATGGTAAATTTTTTTCCTTGATTTCATTCAAGGAGTTTTCATAAAAAGTAATACTTTTTTATAGCTGCGTGAAATCCATAATTACTAATTTTTAATTTTTTATTATGAATTACAATAAAAAGTAAATTTATATTCTAATTTTGGGTACTGGGATTGAGACGGAGTGACTAGACCAGAGCCTCTGGTGGGAATCGAACTCACAACCCCCACGCTGATAGCCGAGCACGCTACCAAATCGACTACCGGGGCGCTCTTACTAATTTTATTTTGGGAAAATATAAATTGCTCGTTTCTTATACTTGTAGCACTTGGTAAAAGTTTTTTAAATTCGGTTGCAAATAGATCCATCTCTTTGAGGTCAACTACTTATCGAACTGTCCTCGTATTCGAAAGTTAAAACTATCTGAAGGATTAAATCAACTCGGGGTATATATTTTCAGGAACTTATCGATTTTTGTATATACTAAATACTTTGAAAATATTCGGCTTCTGCTTTGGCCGAAGTTCGGCTTCGGCAAAAAAAAAAAACACCTTCAGTCGAACTCTATTCAAAACAACCCATATATTCAATACGATTTTTCGTCGATTCAAATCGACATCTTAATCATGTAAAATTCATTTGATTTCCGATTTAAAGTAATTAAGATATCTATGCATCAGAAACTAATACATCAGTAGGTTCATCCTTCCTCTTTAGATATTGTATATGTAAATCCAAATCTCAAAAAATTTTCTTCCGTCAATAAAAACACTAAAGTTATATTACCTATCAAAGAAGGTCAATTTGTGTTCTTTGTCGTGCTTTTCCAGTATCGTTTTAATTATGAAAAACTAAATATTCGAAAAAAAAAACAAGTAAGGAAAGGCTAAAGTCGGGCGGGCCGACTATATCATACCCAACAGCACTCCCTGCACATATACTAAACCTAGGTTTTTTATGGGGGCGATTTTATGTAGTTCATATACATTATAAATACATCCTTAGACCATTTAACGAATATGGCAAAATTGATGAAAATCTTTTGCATTATGTTACTCATGGCCTACACACAAACAAAATCGGTGTGATCCTATCTCATTGTATCTGATCCTAGGGAATAATATAAATATTATTTTTATCAAGATCGGATGTAATAGGTTGAGTTTAGAGAATAATGTAAACAAATCAGAAATTGATAATAAGTAGTAATAGTTCTGTAAGTGTTACTAAATGAAATTTAACGTGATGTAGAAAATACATATATAATCGTATCAGAGGCCTACATGTTCTACATCAAAACATGGTCCACTTCAACAGCTATAGTTCCTATGTGAAGTAATCCACGTTATAAAAAAGCTTGATCCAGATCCGATGTAATAATGAAAATTGGTGGGACAGTTATATTTAAAAACATTTGTCCAATTTTCCTATAGGTATTTCAAGAGTAGATATAACATGATCTGGAAAATTTACCCAAGAACCTATGTCAAATGTAGTTTTTACAGCGGTAATAGGTTAACAATAATTGGGGACTGTACCATCGCATGAGCCTTTTATAGTTCTCATTCACGGTAGGTACTCCTAGTTGAAATATATCATGATTTGCAAAATTTGCGAACTGGGGCCCCATTTGTAAGGGGGTTATATCAAAATATGGAGCCATACATTTGACTTTCATAGTATGTATTCTTAGTCGAAATATAACATGATATGCAAAATTTGATACACTTCTGATGTAAATTATGGATTCTAGAGTGGTAAAAAATGAGGGCCATTTTGTAAGGGCAATTATAGATCACTTTCAAAGTAGACATTCATATTTGATGATCTGAAAAATATTATCAAGATCCAGCGTAGTATGTGGGTTCTAGAGTTGTAATAATAAAAATTGCGGTTCACTTGTAAGGGCGCTACATAAAAATTGGGCCGTTATAGATCACTTTCACAGTAGGAATTCTTAGTTGAAATATGATCTCCAGAATTGTATCAAGATCCCACGTAAGATGTGCGTTTCAAAGCGATAATAGTGTAATCTGGAGCTCCAGTTGTACGGGGCTAAACCAAAACATGGACCCATATAGTTGACTTTTATAGTAGGCGTTTCTAGTTGAAACATAACATGTTGTGTGAAGTTTCATCAATATCCGAAGTAAAATGTGCATTTTAGAGAATTATTAGTGTAAATCGGAGGTACATTTGTATGGGGCTGTATTAAAACATTGACCCATATGGTCCACTTTTACATTAGCTATTTATAGCTCAAATATAACACGATCCTGAAAATTTGGTCATGATCCCGTGTAAAATGTGTATTCTAGAGCAGTAATAGTGTAAATTATAGGGATATTTGTATGGAGGCTATATCTCAATCTGAACCGATTTCCTGCAAATTCAATACCGATTGTCCTTGGACAAAAAAGTAACGTCTGCAAAATTTCTTGACAATCGGACAACAATTGCGACCTGTAGAGTGCGAACGAGCTTAGATGGACAGCAGATGGACGGACAGACAGACATCGTTCGTTCAGCTGGTGATTCTAAGCCGATCCGTATACTTAAAGGTGGGTCTTGCTCGATTATTTCTTGGTGTTACAAACATATAATCATCTCTGAAGATGTTGGAAAATACCAAGGTAACGTAGGATGTAAAACATGGAATAAATAATTTGTTATATGCATAAAATAACTGACCTGACTGACTGAACTGACTTAGGTTGTCGATACAAATTTTGAATTATACATCATTTTTGTATCGGCCATGATTTCGGTTATCGTTTAGATATATACTGAAGATTAGTGGGTTCCGAACGCTTCCTTTAATCAACTTCCTTATTCAACTTTACCAATCGTACAGGATTCAAGTTCAACAACATTTCAACGGTTTTAGAAATAATTATCCCACAAATTTAATCCAGATTCATTAGATTTTTAGGATCAAATAAGTTTACGAATTATCGTAGAATTATTGCAGTCATCGTCCAAACATTGACAACTATTGTTGGCCACGTTTACAATAGCTTCTACTGTCCCGAATCCCTTTCTAAATCCATATTGAGATCTGCTCAACAAATTATTATTCCCAGATATTCCTGAAATTTGGAAAATGTAAAGTAATTAAATATTTAATTTTTAATTTTCATACATTCGTAAATTTAAAAAAAATATATTTTTTACATTTCTAGGTATAAGCTTTTCAAAATAATTGTTACTTTAGTAGTTCTTCCATTTTTGCTGAGGGAAATGAAAATTAAGGTCCTTCATTGAAAATAATATCCTTGACCAATTTCGCTTAATTCTCAAGCGAAGTTGAATTCCCTTGCTTAGGCTTACCTGCGAACCCTCATGGGTTAAATGAAGTCATCTGGTTTATTTATCAGCGTTTGTGTCTTAAGTCTTTCGAATATGTATGTACGTCGTGTTTTGCTGTAGTTGCACTCCACATGTTGTTGCTGTCGTCTGCACAGTCTGTCTCTGAGTAATACAAAATCCGTTTAGTTATTGGCGCTGTCGACGTTTTGCATATTTTTTCCAATATCAATTCATATTTCTCGGTATACTTACTTGCACACACACACTCACACCATGAGCATAACAGACCATGAGTGCGTGTGCAACGAACGGTGAGAGACCAGAGCGCTGAGCAGTGAGTGGCATTGTGTAAATTATTTGTCTGTGCGTTCGATGTCGCCTCACGCATTAATCAGTTATGCGCCGTGACGTTTCTTGCAACTACTAGTATTTATCACCTTCCTATTCTACTCCGTGTGTTTGTGATTTTTTGCTTTCCCGTTTGTAAGATGTTGTTGCTGTTGCTGTTTTTTATTTTGTTTTGATCTTTTTTTCAATAGAAATTTAAGCCGCTAATCGATTGTCGGTTGTAGTACAACAACAGCACAGTGGCAAAACGGTGCAGTGCAGCAGCAGCGCCAACAAAACTAATTCAATATGCCAAACGGCACCGTAACGACAACGTGATTGTTTGCATAGATACGAGGCGGGCGAACTCTAACCACACGTACACGAACACGAAGGCACGAATGTATGAAGCTATGGGAGGGTGTGTGTGAGTGCGAGTGTGCGTTTGGACCTATATTAATGCAAGTGTCACTGTACTTCGTGTATTGCAACTCGTTTCTTTAGTGTTGTGATGGACGTGTTCCATTCAAACCGTTCACGCACATACATACATGCAAACGTAATGCCAACGTAATCAATGAGTTGTTTATCTCAGTGTGTTGTGTGTTGTTCCAAAGAAATGCATGTTCGAAACTAGCCAAGAACATGACGATTATAATCACACATTCTCCACTTGTCGGGTGGTGATGATGATGGTGGTGGTTGTGGTTGTGAGTAAATCTATTCAATGACCTTAGTGATGATATGCATACGTTCTTCGTATGTATGAGTTGCTTAAAATATTTTTTGGCCACAACTGAGACAACAGACTAACGGACAGACAGAGAGGGGGAGACACTGAATTGAGAAAATCACCATGGAATTATGATAAATGACAAATTAATGATAATTCTTTTTCTTTTCTGAATCTCAGAAGAAGAAAAACAGAAAAACAAAACTTGTTTGATTTGCTTGAGATGTTGCTTGCTGTTGCCACATTCGATCAAGTGTGCATTCATCGATTGAGATTCAATTCAATTCAACTCAAGTGATACAAACTCATCGTGATCATCACGTTCGGCCTCATCATCACCATCATCATCGTCATCGGGGCTGTTGACGGGCATTCAGTGGCAGTTTCAACAAATGTACTCGTGTAGTTTGTTGCTGCTGCTGCTGCTTGTTGTCCATGTTTTTTAGGTCAATTGTTTTCATGTCTCTACTCTATATTATTTCATGGAAGGGGGTATTATTAGTTCGTTATCTTATTGAGAATGATCAATGGCTAGACTCTCTTAAGGAGGAGTGAAATCAAAATAATTGTGTTCTCTAGGTAGACAATGACAAACGGACAATGTGTCAATGCACTTCGAGAAAAGCTGGGACCGAACATAATCAAATTGAGATCAGAAGAGAATTTTCTTATTGAAAATGTTGGAAACAAAAGATTTATTTGTATTAATATCTTTGATTGCATCATTGATCAAATCTAGAACATTAACATCAATGACGGGCGAAGCTATATGCGTCATGAGTGTCCCAATTGAAGGAGTAAATATCAAAGTTAGTCAATGACTTCTTAAGCCACAGTGTTTGCAAATATATTGCAAAGAATTTTGTCTCTTATGTTCCGTTTAATATAACTCCACAGACATATATGAGGTGTTTTCAATTTAATTTATGGATTTGTCATCATCTAGGCGCAATACGTACTTTGTGCTACGGGACACAGTGGAATTTTGCAAGCAAAAAATAAAATTTTTCGACACTTACTATTGTAAAATTTAATAATACGGTTCAACTGAAAAGTGTGTCCCTGCAAAGAATCGATCTTTTTAGTAAAAATTAATAATTTGTGTAATAATGATCTCGAACCTCAGCAAGAGTTGCAACAAAAAGTAATAATTTGTATTAGATAAAAGTGAAATGTAAGATTCTTATATTCTACTATCGTTGTTATTTAAATCCAACACCTTCATTTTTAATACAAAAAATTATTTGGATTACATATGGGTATCTCCCAGTAGCCCGGACGCGACATTTGCACGCCTTAAACTACGCCAAAAACAAGAAAGAAACTGAAAAAGTCGATCAGCCTTTTTAGTGTTCTAAAGCGCTTAAAGAGTACTACTTTTTAAAAATATATCGTCAGGATTTTGTACAAATTAGTACCAATTTTACATCGAAACGGACGGGACAAAAACAGAAGTACTTTTGAAGGTCTTGTAGAAATATACAAAGTACTTTTAAGGGGTAAAATTGGAATAGAGGGATAAAAATGGTACCAAACAAACGACTGCATCTAGAATAATGAAATTCGGTGTATAAAGTCTTCTGATTACGTTGACACGTAAAATAAACGGATTTTTGAAATTTCATACTTTTTGGGGTTAAAAGGGAAAAAGGGGATAAAAATAGTACCAACCAAATGACCGCAGCTAGAGTCATGAAACTGGGTGTTTACATTCCTCTGACTGCATAGACACGCAAAATAAAAAGATTTTTCCAAATTCATACCTTTTGACTTTAACTGCAAAAATTGGTTGAATCATGAAGTTAGGTTATTTTGCACTATGTACGTGAGGATTTTCAAAATTTTATACTTTTGGAGTTTGAATATAATGGACCAACCAACTGCACCCACTATCTACCAATATTAATGGTATTTAAGCCTTTTGAAAATATAAATATAAGAATATTTATTTTTTTAATTAACTTGAAGTATTATTTCGATATGTAAACGTATTGGTAGCCTTGCCTTATAAGCGTGGTTTGAAATAATAAAAATATTATATTTATTTATATTTTTTGTTACAATATTTGTATTTGTTTTGGTTTGGCTATATTAAAAAACAATTATATTTTCCTAATAATATGACTGCAATTCTACGAAAATCGACAGCCTCTGTGAAATGCAATCCATAGTGGAGGGTATATAAAGTACTGACTGACTTATCATTGACCAGCCCCCAGACCAAACGGCTGAAACCAGGGTCATGAAATTTTCAGGGTAGTTCCGAAATATGACGTAAACGTCGACTAAGAAAGGTTTTTACGAAATTCGTACTTTTAGGGGGTAAAATGGGACAAAAAGGGATAAAGTCGAACCTTCGTCCTGACTAAACGGCAGCAGCTAGAAACATGAAATTCGGTGTGTACCTTGCAATGACCATGCAGACGATCTACAAACAGAGATTTTTCGAAATTTGTACTTTTAAGGGAGGAAAGAGACAAAAAGGGATAAAAATGGTACCAATTTAAGAATTGCAGCTAGAATCGTGAAAATCGGTATTTACATTTCTCTGACAACGTAGACTTGGAATATAAATTAGTTTTTCGAAATTTTTCTGGAGCAGTGTAGAACATTGTTTATTAACGTGTATTTCGCATGTGTTTACTACACAAATGTCAAAACAGAACTGACATTAGGCCAATCGCAAAATTTATAGCATTTTCTGATAGGAGGATTACTTTTGAGCCACCTTGTATTACAGCTAGAAACGTGAAATTTGGTATGTAAATTCCTCTGACCATATAGAAACGAAGTAAAATTCGATTTGTCAAAATTTGTACTTTTAAGGGATGCGAAGGACAAAAAGGGATGAAAATGGTACCAATTTAAGTATTGCAGCTAGAATCTTTAAATTTGATATGTAAGTTCTTCTTCCGAAGTAGAAGCGCAGTAAAATTGGATTTTTCGAAATTTGTACTTATAAGAGGTGACCGGGACAAAAAGGGATAAAAATGGTACCAACTAAAGTATTGCAGTGAAATTTGGTGTGTAAATTCCTCTCACCACATAGAAGCGGAATATAATTGCATTTTGTACTTTTAAGGGTTGCGCGGGACAAATAAAAATATTAAATATATTCCTATTTTATTTCCAGTTCAAAACAATTATTTTATTAAAAATATAAAATTTCCTAGAGCTTTCACAACTTAGCACTAGGACGAAATTCGTTGGGAAGCAAAGTAAAATAAGCCAATGTTAATTTGGAATTGATAACAGCGTGCGACAATTGTACATTTATTTTATTGGACCTGAGCAAGACAATATACAAATGAATCTAGATATCGCATGTATAAAAACTGTGTATTCATTTGGTAATCCTTTCTACTTTTTACAGGACTTTTAATTTCCAAAGGATATATATGTTTTGATAATTTATTTTCTTACTTTAACGAGTCATACAAATGCGATATGGGTATCAAATGAAAGAGAAAAATATCTATTAAAAATACTTTAACTATAATACTGCTATCTGTATTAATTTAGTACTAAAAAAATTAAAATTCCTCCTTAATTATTTAGTTTATTTATCTTTTGAAATGTGTCTTTGAAATTTTGCTTTAGCAATCGCTAAACTAATACAGATACAGTCATGCAATTTTTAGTTTTTTTACCATACATTCTTCTCTTTCATTTGATTTCCATCATCGTTTGTGTATATCTCTCGAAAGAATGAAAATAAATTATTAAGTCAATTATATCGTTTGGAAATTAAAAGTCGTGTAAAAAGGAGAAAAGATTACCAAATGAAAAACTGAGTACACAGTTTTTTTACAGATTACATATAGTTCCATGTAAAGGGTGATTTTTTAGCTATCATCTTTTTGGCAACACTGGTTTAAACAGCTGACGCACGTTTCGTGTTTTGTTTCACTGTCAAATATCTTCAGTTTGGTCTATAATTTAACCATGAATCGTCTTACAAACGAACAACACTTGCACATTATTGAATTTTATTATCAAAATGCGTGCTCTGTTAAGAAAGTTCATCGCGCGCTTCTTCCATTTTATGGTCAGTTTAATCGACCCACTGAAGCGGCTATTCGGGCTATTGTGACTAAATTTCGCACTAAATTTACATTGTTGGACATTAAACCACCAACACGCTTACGTAGAGTGCGAACTGAAGAAAATATCGCAGCTGTATCGGCCAGTGTTAATGATGGCCATCAATTATCGATTCGTCGCCGTTCGCAGCAATTGGGCCTCTGTTACTCAAAAACGTGGAAATGCCAAAATTGGACTAAGCGGATGGACCATTTGAGGCGCAGTCAAGGTCAACATTTGCATGAAATAATCTTCAAACATTAAATTGTATGGACAGTACTATCGGTACAAATAAATATTTCATGCATTTTTCTGAATTTTATGTGTTTTTTTTTTGAAAAACTTTCCTATAGCTATAACTTAAGGTCCAAAAAGTACCGTCCCACGGTGTAATGCAGCAACCCCTACTCTAGCTGTTTGTGATCAGTAAGGCGGTTTTACCTACAGATTTATATGAGGTGGCTTAATGTTTATACATAATAATATCTAAATATGTATGTTTGTAAATATATAGCCATGTATATATCTATCGGATGTGTTGATTGTTTGCTGACGGTTGTGTCAGCTTTTTGTTGTTGTTGTTTTTGTTTTTATTGGTGATGGCTTTTTACACGCACTGCCAATAACGTCACTACGCCGCGCCACGCCACGCCATGCCACACATGAACGTAAACGCGCGCGCGACTACTTAAAAAAGCTCCAACAATAACAATATGTAAATTCAGATCGAATGAATGCAGTCGCGAAATATTCGCAAAAACCTTTTTATTTTTGTTTTTCACGCTTGATAGATTTAGGTTATTTGTATTTGATTCGGAAACAAACCATCAAACAAACAAGCAAACGTTCGAAACAATAAAAAAACCTAGACAATTCGTGTCTGTCAGCCCAGAGATAAATTTCACAAACAAACAACAAAATCAAAATCACTGAAAAATAATTAAAATACAATTTGAAATTTATGTGTGCGGGGGGGCACCCCACCAAAATCGAAAATGGCAAAACCTAAATAGCGACAACTATTCGCGCGAGATGACTTCAAAAAACCCCACACATTTCTGTGCAATGATATCATAATTTTAACCGCATTTTACGCAAAAATAGCAAATTTGCTTATTATTTCCATTGGAAGCGATGTCATTTCCCCCCCCCCCCCCACATCCTCCCGCCGTGTAAATTACCAATATTTATACAAATGTTTAACGCTGGTGCAGTCCAATTTCCAAGCTGACTTGTGTATTCAAATACAATGTTGTTCTATTAGAACAGCCGCGTTTCAAGTGGTGTTCGGGGCAAAAGCAAAGTATGTCAGTTTTTTATGACGAATTATTGCAACTTTTTATTCGCTGTTGGAAACTATATGTGTCACTGTTGAAATTTTAATATGCACATTTAACAGCAAAAAAGATGATGCTTTACACTAGACGAGAAAAAAATGCCTGTAGTAGCTTCTAACTGAAATATCACGAGGTTTCACTCAAATACCTTAAATACAGCCAGCTAACACCCTTTTACCAAATATGTTTTGTTTTCAAAATATCTGAACATTTGTTTACTAATCTTTTCAAAGTATTAATTTGCCAGCTTTAATGGCTCATTGTAAAAATGGTTTTAGCTTTTATTTTTTAAAAAGATCTAACAAATCGTTTGTGACATATTCGTTCGGCCGTGTCTAAGTCAAGTAACGTGACTTTAAATAATAACGCCATCAATGAATTTTTTGTATTTTAGACATAGTTTGGTTTTGAGTTGTTTTGTTCTGTTGTTTTTTCTTCGATTTTATTGCTGGTGCTAAATGAAAATAAATTATTTTATAACAAACGGAAATGTCAACGATTCACACAACTGATAGCACGAAAACGACAATCAGCAATCAGAGTGAAGCTTCCCTTACAGAGCGAAGCTATTATTACAACAACAACATTTGATGGTGTTGTCGCCGCCAAGTTCCTCCCTCGAAGGCGGCTTGGAGTCACATGCTATTCGAATGTAAGAATAGCATATCGGAGCGTGTAGTGACATTGATATATATGTATTTTTTTTAATAATGAAAACAAATGAAATAATTATCGTTTAGTAAAAACACAAGTGATTTAATTTAATTTCAATTTTTCTTCATTATAATTTCAGGTAATTTGCCAACATTTACTTCTTATTTGAAAACGAATGTATTGACGCGGTAAGTTCGGTCAAATTAGATCTCTTCTGTTGAATGCTAAGGAGTGAATTTCAGATTTACAGAAAATATAGCCGTAGTATTATTCGATTGAGGATTCGCATGCGAGTTAGTTAGAATAAATCCAAATCCATCCCCGTATGCGAGTTTAATTACCAACGCCAGTACTTGCATTATCATATCCCGTTAAACACTATATCTTGGAGTTTTGTTCTACAATAACAATCATAGGTCGCATATTTATGTTTTTTCGAAAAGGAAAATAAATAGAAAAGTGTTTTAATAATTCTTTTCTGATATGCATGTTTGCAACCTCGCTGTGAAAGCTGTATGAGAGAAATGTTGTTGATTTGGAATGAGCTTCAGTTTCGGTTGTACTTTCAGTACATGATCTAAAGTTACAGCAGTAAAATGAATGAACATAGATAGATCTACAGTGGCTGGAATTTTTATTATTTTGGAATATTGTCTATTTTGTATGAAGATTGTTGGTCATCCACACTCAACAGATTTGAAGAATAGGGTCCTGAAGTATGTGATTATCATCCGATTTTGAAGTTATTAATTTTTTATAGTACATACAAAAATCAAGTCATAATATATTTTTATACCCTCCACCTCCAGGATGGGGGTATATTCACTTTGTCATTCCGTTTGTAACACCTTAAAATATTTATCGGAGACCCCATAAAGTATATATATTCTGGGTCGTGGTAAAATTCTAAGACGATATAGCCATGTCCGTCTGTCCGTCTGTCCGTCTGTCTGTTGAAAGCACGATAGCGGCCGAACGAAATGAGCTAAAGAGTGATTTTTTTGAGGTTAGGATTTTCATGCATTAGTATTTGACAGATCACGTGGGATTTCAGACATGGTGTCAAAGAGAAAGATGCTCAGTATGCTTTGACATGTCATCATGAATCGTCTTACAAACGAACAACGCTTGCAAATTATTGAATTTTATTATCAAAATGCGTGCTCTGTTAAGAAAGTTCATTGCGCGCTTCCATTTTATGGTCAGTTTAATCGACCCACTGAAGCGGCTATTCGGGCTATTGTGACTAAATTTCGCACCAAATTTACATTGTTGGACATTAAACCACCAACACGCTTACGTAGAGTGCGAACTGAAGAAAATATCGCAGCTGTATCGGCCAGTGTTAATGATGACCACCAATTTTCGATTCGTCGCCGTTCGCACCAATTGGGTCTCTGTTACTCAAAAACGTGGAAATGCCAAAATTGGACTAAGCGGATGGACCACCTAAGACGCAGCCGCGGTCAACATTTAAATGAAATTATCTTCAAAAAGTAAATGTCATGGACCAATCTAACGTTTCAAATAAAGAACCGATGAGATTTTGCAAATTTTATGCGTTTTTTTTTTTAAAAAGTTATCAAGCTCTTAAAAAATCACCCTTTAGAAGGTTCAAATTTTTCCCAAATGTGTCTTATGGTTGTAGATCGCTTGGGATTGAAAGTGGACGAAATCGGTCCAGAGGGAAAAATTTTTCCCTCACAAGTACTGAAAATACCCCTAATATTTAGAGTATTTCAGCATGTTTTTTGAACATATTAGCTTGTATTTACTTGATATTTGCAATTCGCATTCCCTCGACATTCTTTAATCTACTGGTAATACTGTGGAATGCACTCCGTGGTGGAGGGTATATAAGATTCGGCCCGGCCGAACTTAACGTCTTCTTACTTGTTTATTATCGCTTCAAGTTCGTGAGTAATATGAAATTAAAAACAATTTTTTTTCAATTTTCCTATTTGCTATTTAATTTGAAGTAAATCGTTTCAGATTTATATATAGCTGTGTTCAAGGTATAAAAACTCTTATCAAAAGTAACTATGTGTTCTATTTTTTCGATCAAATTTCAAAATTAATTTTGGAATGAAACCGAAAGAAAATTTTTAATTTAAGCGCCTTTTTGGAAACCAACGATTTAATATGGTTACCTTTCTTGGATGTTTGGTTTTTAGAAGCGTGTAACTTATAATTGAAGTAAAACATTGACATTTACTTAAAATTGTGTAAACAATCTAATATAATTTGAGCAATCAGGCTAATAATGAGATCGAAAGGTTACAAATACGAAAGCAACATCGCCAAAAAATTACTTTTTTCCTATAACTCATAAATCTCTTAAACTTGGTATTGATATTTTGATATATTTACGATCACTATCATTGATGGCCTATGCTACGCATATAGTTAAATTAGAAATAGTTAGAATGGTGGTGAATCGGTGCATAATTATAGTTTTGGCATTCATTTCAAAATTTGGCATGGTCGAGGTTACCAATATTGGAAGGTCAGTTGCTCCAATTCCCAGAGATACAAAATTTTGCAAATAATGTGGAAAATACGTTTGCTTTGGCCATGTGAAATTTTGTCAAAATATATTTTTGATTAAAATGTAAAGAATTAACTCCAAGAATCCCTATTAATATAATAAAACCTTAGTCTGTCTGTCTGTCTGTTTGTCTGTCTGTTTGTTTGTTCCGCAATCACGTTTAAACGGCTGAACCGATGTTGTTGAAATTTTCAGTACAGATAGATGCAGGTCTGGAAGGAACTATAGGCTATAGAATTTTTAAAAATTTTGGCTTTACTGACCACGAGAATGATAAATATGATGCCGAAATTTGGATTTTCATTTTATGGGCGGAGTGGGCGTGGCAATAGAGTTTTTGAGAGCTAGAAGGCTGAAAATTGGTACATATATATTACTGACCACGAGAATGATAAATATGATGCCGAAATTTGGATTTTCATTTTGTGGGCGGAATGGGCGTGGCAATAGAGTTTTTGAGAGCTAGAAGGCTGAAAATTGAAACGTATATATTACTGACCACGAGAATGATAAATGTGATACCGAAATTTGGATTGTCGTTTAGTGGGCGTGGCAATAGTGTTTTTTAAGCTAGAAGGCTGAAAATTGGAACGTGTATATTACTGACCACGATAATATCAATATGATAAGATCAATATGAAACCTGATTTTAATTTTACCATTTGTTTTTTGCCTGACGGGTTCAGCTAGTCCCATATAAAAACATGGACCTAAATTAAATGTTCCACTTTTACTGTGTTCCCTAGCTGAAATGTAACATGATATGGAAACTTTTATCAAGATCCAATTTAAAATGTGGAATCTGGATCAGTCATAGAGTAAATCGAAAGAATAAACAGAAAAAAATATCCTGCCAAATTTCACGGTGATTTTTTTTTCACTGAACAACACTCAGGGGAAGTCCCCTATAAATGCAGTGCATTGCGTTGGCGGAAGGATATCATAATTGGCGGTAAAGATATTTGCCGGAAGCCGATTCCACATACGGATAGTACGGGCGAAGGACGAATTCATTATGTAATGTGTGTTGCGGTCGGTTGTCCAATCGACAACATATGGATGAGAGTTCCTGGTAAATCGAGTATCTGTATCGAACGTTCTCACGGGCGATATAAGATCACGAATATACGAAGAACAAACACCGTGAATGTATCGACAACCCACATTAAAACGATGTTCAAGGGGAACAATAGAATTGAATATCTTACCGTCACCTATCAGCACCATCGTCCTCCTCTGGCCACGGTCAAGTACCTAGAGCAACAACCTTACTCACACCAGACTGGTGGATGGATCGATTCCACTTTTCGGACAGCAGCGCCACCAAATCGATTCATACGAAAGCCATACTGTCGATCATTATCGGGATCAGTCGGGCGGAAGTTAGCAGGGTTATTAGCCTCGCCTTTTTTAGGGCTGGACTGTATGTTCGCAATCTTCAAACGCGCTGGGGAGACCCCTGGGCGGTTGAAAAGAACGCGAAGTGGATCGTACAGGGTGTTTTTTATTGAGGTATAGAACTTCGAATTGAAATAAAACACAAGAAAATCGTTTTAATGTCCATCAATTTGGCTTTATTGGAAGGACAATTTTATGCCATTAATGTTTAAATATGATTTCGGGCATGTGGCCGCCGCGGCTGGCTCGAATATAGCCAATTCTACAGGTCAAATTTTCAACCACGCCACGAATGTTGGCTTCCAAGTCCCCTAACGTTTCTGGTTTGTTGGCGTAGACGAGCGACTTCACATATCCCCAAAGAAAATAATCCAATGGTGTCAAATCACACGATCTTGGTGGCCAATTGACAGGTCCATTCCGCGAAATTATGCGCTCATCGAATGTTTCCTTCAATAATTCGATTGTGACGACCATAAAATGGACGGAGCTTGCGGTGAACTTCGCGAACTGAACCATTACTTTCGAAATAAATTTGCACGATTTGCAAGCGTTGTTCTTTTGTCAACCTGTTCATGATGAAATGGCAAACCAAACTAAATATTAATCACTTGACAGCTGACAAAATGGCCGCCAGTTAAAAAAGTGATGCCAACTTAAAGTTCTATACCCCAATAAAAAACACCCTTTATGTGCTTATATTGCGATCATCTTACTAAAGATTTAAGATTCTTTGCAACTCTTGTCGTGCTGTTGTTCTGAATTGAATTTCATATTAATAACATTTCTGTGAAGTCTTTTCAAAACCAATGCCAAAATTCAAATCCAGAACTATATTAGATGGTAAAATGGTATGATATCATAAACTATAGCACAGCAATAGCCAGCTCCAGTTTTGTAGATCTCTGTCGCACTAGTTGGCAACTCTTCTCTGGATATATAACACGTTTTGCTCGTCTGTTATAACTGTTATACCTGGTCAAAACTAGTTTTCTAATACCGCAGAAATAGACAAGCAAATTAAACGAACGTGCAAAAAAACAAACAAACAAAACAGCAAAGAAATGAAGCTGAAAACAAACTAAAAAAACAACAACTCAGCTGATCAGACAATACGAGTACGTGTGTGTGTGGATGTGTACTTGTTGTACTGGGCAGAGAAAAAAATCGCTTCTTTACAATCAGATTGTTTACACAAAACAAAAGCAACTGCGGCAGCAGCAGCACAAACACTATAAATAAAATTGAAACAAGTCTAAGCAACAACAACAACAACAAGACTGGCAATTGAAAATTGCATTTAAACGCCCCATGCCACAAACCACTACTGGACGACGTTGTTGTTGTCGTTGGTAGATAGATAGTTAGCGAATATCGCTTCTAAACTAAAGCTCGGATTTAGTTTGGCTTAGATACGCGTTGGGAAAACTTCGTTTACGTTACGTTTCGAGAGCATTTAAAGGCGGATCTGAACGGGTCTGTTAAAAGAGCGCGCCCGCGAGAGAGAGCGTAGTATAGTGCGCTTGAGAAGTGAATGTCAGTTAACAAAAAAATATTTATTTCAATAATTGTGGAAAAACAAGGCTACTGTTGCGTTTCCATGACAAATTGCCAGGAATTATTTAAATTTCATATAAACGAAGGGGTCAAATGCATTTAGCGCCACTCAAAATTGTGGATGCCATCATCCCCCCTCCCAAATGAAAAAAACAACGGCCAATATTTCACGATGAATTCCACTGAATTTGTATATGGATCACAGTTAATTGTCTGACGTGACTTTTAAAATCAGTTAACACGAGCGACCGACCGACCGAACACACACTCGTTGTCGCAAAATCCGCAAAAACCTTAAATCGCCTCGCTGAACTGAACTTAACGCATGCGGGAATAGAGGGAGAGAGAGAGTGATCGACATATGTACGTACGAATGTAACCAAAAGTTACGTAACCAGCACTACGGAATTATGTTTAATTTTTTATTTATTTTCAATTTGTATTGAATTGTATGGTTGTGGGAGGGGGGGGACAGTGCACAATGGGTGGAAAGTGTGTCCATGTCAACAATTCTTAATGAATTTGAGTGATTAGCTCCTCTTTTGTAATTTATACGAATGCAGAATTATTGGATGTGGATAATGATATTGAATAATTCATTCCATTTTACGGGTGTATAGATTTTTCTTAGAAATTGTAGGTTCAATGCCCACCACAGAGTCGGGTCATTAAAGTTATATCATTTTAAAGGCAGTAGCAGCATTTGGACGGGAAAAGTAATCATACAAATTGTATAAATAATTATAAAAAAAAAACAAATAAAAAATGCAGTCACACCACGAAAATAAAGTTTGAATTGTTTAAGGATGATTTGCAAGATATTTTGTTCCTATAACAATCTGTCTGTGATCTAAACGCTCCTGAAAATACCACTAAAAATATTTTTTTTCGTGTAATTTTTTGGTGTTCCATTTTTGCACAAAAAATTCGAATTAAATTAATAGGCCCTTGGAAGCACTTTAAACATAAAAATATACACTTTTCTTAGAATAACTTATTGCGTTCTGAAAAATAATTGCTGGAAACACATTTTACATGTACATGAAAAATAACACAGTCCAACAGATTTTTTTGGAAACAGTAGCGACCCTATAATTCTGAAAGGCATGTGTGAGTTGTATGGCTAAAATGATTTTGTGTGTTTGACATTTTTGTTTTGTAATTTTCTCGCGATCTATTCAACGTTCTGACAATACGAATTCTCTCAGACATTAGCTTACAAAATTTTTTTCGCTTAGTATAATGATTTCTTCGACCAAAAAAAAAAAGAAATTCACTGACCATTCAGACCAGCTGGACTATAAGTTTATTCTGAGAAAAATGGTCTACTGAACATGCCCTCTCGGAATTATAGAATCTCTACTCTTTTCCAAAAAATGCTGTTGGACAGTTTTATTATGTTCCATTAAAAAATTCTTAATTTGTTGGACAGCGTAATTAGTTCGCAAGTAAGGAACAATCAAAAATGGATGCCGCAGCGCTCATTTTTTGTAAAACTAGTTTGAGAATTTTGGATTTGAAACACCATATTTTGAATTAACTTATTTTCACAAAAATGGAGTCAGTGACATGATTTTACGTCCGATAGTCATAATTTAGGCATCATTATAAAGG
This sequence comes from Polietes domitor, assembly GCA_947397865.1. Classification (NCBI taxonomy): domain Eukaryota; kingdom Metazoa; phylum Arthropoda; class Insecta; order Diptera; family Muscidae; genus Polietes; species Polietes domitor. The sequence continues at coordinate 60,775,595 of OX377619.1, read as the reverse complement.
TATTGATCTATTAAATTATTTTTCGCAACACAACTAAAATCACAACATCACTAAATTTTCGAATTTCCCGAGAAAACGGGAAATATTAATATATATTTGTATACCCTCCGCCTACAGGATGGGGCTATACTAACTTTGTCATTCCGTTTGTAACACCTTGAAATATCGACCTGAGACCCCATAAAGTAGGGTCGTCATAAAATCATAAGACGATCTAGCCATGTCTGTCCGTCCGTCCGTCTGTTGAAAGCTTGCTAGCATCTAAACGAAAGAAGCTAGAACGTTCAAATTTTCCATAAATGCGTCCTATAGTCGTAGGATTGAAACGGGGCGAAATCGGCCTAAAGTAAAGTGTACAGTCTTCTAATTGAGTAGATACAAAATATAAAAGTATTTTGTCCAAATTAGTACTTTTAAGGGGTAAAATGGGAATAGAGGGATAAAATTGGTACCAACCAAACGGCTGTACCTATAATAATGAAATTTGGTGTATATATTCCTCAGATTGCATAGACAAGTAAAATACGCAGATTTTTCAAATTCGTACTTTTTGGGGTTAAATTGAAAAAAGGGGATAAAAATAGTACCAACCAAATGAACGCAGCTGGTGTCATGAAATTCGGAGTATACATTCCTTTGACTACGTAGACACGAAAAAAAAGTTTTTTTTTTTAATTCGTACTTTCACGGAGGGATAAAAATGGTTCCAACCAAACGGCTAAACCTGGAATAATGAAATTCGTTGTATACATTCCTCTGATTGCGTAGACACTTAAAATAAACAGATTTTTCGAAATTCGTACTTTCAAGGGATACAATGGGTACGGAGGGATAAAAATGGTACCAACCAAACGGCTACACTTGGAATAATGTAATAATGAAATTCGTAATATAGAGGGTGATTTTTTAAGAGCTTGATAACTTTTTTTTAAAAAAAACGCATAAAATTTGCAAAATCTCATCGGTTCTTTATTTGAAACGTTAGATTGGTCCATGACATTTACTTTTTGAAGATAATTTCATTTAAATGTTGACCGCGGCTGCGTCTTAGGTGGTCCATTCGGAAAGTCCAATTTTGGGCAACTTTTTCGAGCATTTCGGCCGGAATAGCCCGAATTTCTTCGGAAATGTTGTCTTCCAAAGCTGGAATAGTTGCTGGCTTATTTCTGTAGACTTTAGACTTGACGTAGCCCCACAAAAAATAGTCTAAAGGCGTCAAATCGCATGATCTTGGTGGCCAACTTACCGGTCCATTTCTTGAGATGAATTGTTCTCCGAAGTTTTCCCTCAAAATGGCCATAGAATCGCGAGCTGTGTGGCATGTAGCGCCATCTTGTTGAAACCACATGTCAACCAAGTTCAGTTCTTCCATTTTGGGCAAAAAAAAGTTGGATATCATCTCACGGTAGCGCTCACCATTCACAGTTACGTTACGATTCGCATCATCTTTGAAGAAGTACGGTCCAATGATGCCACCAGCCCATAAACCGCACCAAACTGTGACTTTTTCTGGATGCATTGGTAGCTCTTGCAATGCTTCTGGCTGATATTCACTCCAAAATCGACAATTCTGCCTATTTACGTACCCATTGAGCCAAAAATGAGCTTCGTCGCTGAACACAATTTCTTTCTTTCTGAACTTTCTTAACAGAGCACGCATTTTGATAATAAAATTCAATGATTTGCAAGCGTTGCTCGTTAGTAAGTCTATTCATGATGAAATGTCAAAGCATACTGAGCATCTTTCTCTTTGACACCATGTCTGAAATCCCACGTGATCTGTCAAATACTAATGCATGAAAATCCTAACCTCAAAAAAATCACTCGTTACATTCCTCTGAAAATAGACTATTTTTTTCGAAATTCGTACTTTTTGGGGTTAAAATGCAAAAAGGGGATACAAATAGTACCAACCAAATGACCGCAGCTAGAGTCATGCAATTCCGAGTATACATTCCTCTGACTGCGTAGACACGGAAAATAAACGAATATTTCAAAATTCGTTCTTTCAAGGGATACAATGGTACCGAGGGATACAAATAATACCAACTAAACGACTACAGCTAGAATGATGAAATTCTAATTGCGTAGAAACATCAAGGGGGTAAAAATTGTACCAACCAAATGAGCGCAGCTGGAATCATGGAATTCGGTGTACACATTCCTCTGACTGCAAAGACACGCAAAAAAAAAGTTTTTTTCCAAAATCCTTCTTTTTGTTGTCATTTATTTTGGTATAAGACCAAAGGTTGTGCTGAAGTCTTCAGCAGAACCCAAAATTAGCAAAAAGGCAAAGTGAGACCTTTGTTATTGCAGCTAAAAGTTGACTGCGCAGTTTCGATGGGCGCTACCCCATCTCGTCACAACTTTCGCAACGAATGTATGCCTTTGACTTAAATCAGGGTTCATAATAGTACCAACAATACATACAAACAATCCTTCTTTTTCTTTACGGCAAAAATTAGTTGAATCATGAAGTTGGGTTATTTTGCACTATGTACGTCTGATAATGGATTTTCAAAATTTGTACTTTTGGAATTAAAATAGAATGGAAATGCAACCAACTGTAGCACCCACTATCTACCAATATTTATGGTATTTAAGCTTTTTGAAAATATAAATATATATGAATATTTATTTTTTGATTTGAAATAAATAATGGTTTGAAATAATTAAAATACTATATTTATTTAAAAATTATTTTTGTAATATTTGTATTTGTTTTGGTTTGGCTATATTAACAAATTTATATTTTCCTGTAATATTTCTACACTTCTACGAAAACCGACAACGTCTGTGGAATGCAATACATGGTGGAGGTTATATAAAGTTCAGCCCGGCCGACTTAACGCCGTTTTTACTTGTTTCGACAATTTTGAGTGTTAATTTAGTTTTACTTTATAAATGGAAAACTGTAGATCTATTTCAAATGTTATATACATTCATATATATATATATATATATATATACATATCTGCATTTCTGATAATAATGTACCTTTAGCAACAATGTGGTTTTATAATTCTTTATTACAAACAAAACTAGTTTAAATTCACAGATGAAAATCAGTTAGGGTTTCACTCTAGTAAGTGTTTCCAAAAAACCCTGTGTCGTGGGTTTATTAGAGCTGGGCATTTGCATAAGATGTGCTCGACTGTCGCTTCATCCTCTTCGTTGTCGCAGAGAACGTTGAATTGCAGCTTCACTCGTCGCGCGTGGTTTCCAATTGGACAATGTCCCGTCATCACTGATATCACTCTTGATACGTTTCTTCTCCTCTGGCATAGAATGTCTCTGGTATGTTTTTTGTTATGTCGAGGTGAGGTGTATCTGGATACTTGACATGATATGATGATATTTTTATTGGCGGTTTGAAAGTTTTGGAGGTCATTTTATAGGAAGGGTTAGTATTTCCCGAATTCTTATGTCGAATCGGCATATGAAACTTTGTGATCCTTACATTTTAAGTATAGGATGTGTTCAGCAATATTACTTAAACCACTATGAGGAATTTGTTTGTGAAACATTTTAACCCTCTAGCTCCTCAATAGAGAGGTCTTATTAGGCGTTTTTTTAATGGTAAAAAATACCCCTAAAAAAGGGATTTTCGAATTCCAATGTTCTACCAATATATTTGACATAAAATTCTACTATAAGTCTCTGAAAACACTAAAACTCAAAACTGAGCTTAAACGCTAGAAATAAATAAATCAAAACTTAAAATCTTTTTTGGGGTTAATTTTGTACTTTTTCCGAATTGCTGCTAAACTGCCCCACAAAGCTGAATTTTAGGATAGTGGCGTGAATGGAAAAACTATTCTTCGTCAAATTTCTCTATAAGTCACCGAACAAAAGAAAGCTGTATATATAAAAAAAAGTTTAATTTTGTTTAAGAGCTAAATTTCCCTTTTTAAATAGACCTATTCTTACCATTTTTTTGGTCCTTATTAATTTTGCACTGAAAAAGCGGTCATTTGACCGCTGGGATGTGAACTTTCGTTCAAAAATTTTTTAGAAAATATTTTTTTAGGTACATGTCGATTGCGATTCTATTAAAATGTCCATAGTCCTCTAGTTACGAGCAATAAAAGTCACCGAAATTTGTGTTTATTTGTAGTTTTTCTCACATTATGTTTCACTGTGCGACGGCAAAATAATATGCCATACAAAAAAAAAAAACAATTGTGCCAGGTTGCCAGCCAAATGAAACACACCTAGTTTCTTGCAATTGGATCAGTAGCAGTAGAAGACAACACCCAGTAAATACGAATAGTTTTCGGACGTTAGGCAGCACTGTGCCGTTGTCCAATTGTAGGTGTGTGATTTTCATTTTATGATTGTGTCCACTTCTTCTGTTTCTCCTCAACATAATGCCGTAATTGCTGGCCACTCGGCTATTTGTGTTTTGTGTAAATTTCTTAATATGATTTTTTCCATTGTTGCAATTTTTTGTTGTTTCACTTCAAGTGCGAATGATTGAATATTATTTCCCTTGTTTATGATTTCTTATCGATTTCGTTGAAGTCATGACAATAACCACAGAAAAATCGTCATCACATTTACCGAAAAAAAAAACTCCACGCATGGTGTGGAGCTGTTTCTTTTTTGTGCCCTCTCATATATTATTATTGTATCAAATTATGGTGGCTTTTTTTCAATGTTATTTTTCAATTTGAACTTTTTTCTTTGCTTAATTCGAATGCGATTCTCTATGGTAGACAATGGCACTGACGTAATATCCAGCTTCAGTTTTTATTTGGTTGTTTCAACCATCAAAACAACTTTAACAACTCTTGTGTGTGTTATTTCTTTCTTTTTGTATTTTTTTTTCTTTTGCCGCTGATTACTTCGCTCCGTTTTGTAGTTGCCTGGCAAAACATATGCAATTGTTGTCCATGATTTGTGCGATTTGTGAAAGTGTCTTTATGTCAATACATCCAACTTTAGTTTGCTCAAATTGACATCAATAAATGTTGACACACATTCACGACCAACAACATAAACAAATTGCCAAAGGCTAACTAACACTTGGCCAGCACTGGACGCTGGCTGGCTGTCTGGCTAGCTGGACAATTGTGGATGGATGGATGATGTTAGCCAAACAAAACAAAAACAAAAAGGAATTTGTCCAGAGCAGAGCCCCAAGTCGCATTACCAGTGAACTCTTCGCTGTTAAGACAATAGAAAATGTTTGCTCATAAACAAAAGACTTAGGACACAAACGCGACTGAATGTTGGCATGTGTCGGTATGTGTTAGGTTTTTTTCTGCTCATCGGCCATAAACTAATATTTAGAACAGCACAACGAACCCAGCTAACCATTTGTTTTATGTAACAGCATAAAAACAAAAGACTTAAGACACAAACGTGAAAATGACGAACACTAAATACGGCCACCTTAAAGCCAAGTGATTTATGTGAGATAGCCATCAATGACAGCAAATAAACTTTAACTAAGAGAGCGAGAAAAAAAAACGTTGTGAACTTTCAAGTTTTTTGTTTCACAGATACCCGCATAACGGCAGCTATTTTTAATTGTTATCGCGAAGAATGCACCGTGGTGATCAACAACAGTTGACAGGACTCATTAATATACACATGACCACAGACTTTGACAGCGCAAATTTACTCAAGTGGAAACAGGTATGCCGAATATAGAGCAACATCAAAGTGAATTTCATAAACAACAAACCCCTCTCCCCAGTGATTTATATTCTAATCGGAATAGCTGCGAAATTGAAACAATTTGGATAATTTAAATGACAAAAAAAATTAGTCAGTTTTATTAAAATCATTTGAAAAGGAGTGTGATGCAACCCCCCCCCCCTACAAATTACTTATTAAGATCGATTTTGGTAAAATTTGACGCGTCACATTACATTTCTCCTGGAAACACGTGCAATGATGTTTTTATGTCCCCTATCACAACCAATTTAGGCTGTAATTAATATACATACATAACTTCCCCATTCTGAAAGAACCAATAAATACTGCGTTTATTTATTTATTTATTTATTCAATGACGTTTTATCACAAAAACGTTTCTCATATCGCCCACTTTCTGTCATGAGACTGGCGCCAATGTTATTTTCCATTGATTGCATTCGTCGTTGAATGTTGACAGTTGTAAATTCAGTGCACATTTATTAGGTTCTATGAAGCGTATTATATTACGATTTTAACAATGCTAGGCAATGTATGAGTTCTGTTGTGTGTGTTTACAATACCAACGAGAATATCATTGGAAATATTTAAATATGACAGCCCTTGAGGTAAAATAACAAAAAATCTCTATATTTTTTGCTGAAAAAATTTACAAAAATATTAAAATAAATTCTATTAAAGGCATGCCAAAAATTAGATAATTATAATTTTAAAAATATTATAATTATAATAGATGACCATATGCCGAAACACAACATGTGACAAAGTTGGCAAGTACACTGAGAGCAAAATGCTACATCATATAAAAGTCTAATCAAATGTTATTCATTTAAATAATTTTATAATTCAATTGATTTAACTCTTCTTCACTTTATAAGACTTTTACGTCAATCTTATTTTATATTTGTTTCCAAGTGATCTTCATTAATTTATTTTAAAAACTTTTATGTTATATTCTGTAGTGTATTGTGTTCTATATACATTAGGTTGGGTCGCGGTACGTACAAATAGAAAAATAATTTTCAAATATTAAGATTGGATTGTTTAATGATTATCTGTAAAGTATTACGTCGCTGGGTTGGGGAATTAATCGCTCTCCTCTAAAATTATCTCACCTCTAAAATTATGTTTTTCCCGTGTATGATACGTATTTGTCCATTTTTGTCTCTGAATTAATAGACCCTTGGAAGCACTTTAAATAAAAATTTTTATTCTTGTCTTAGAGTAATTCATGGTAAATCGCGATCCATATAAAAAGAAAAAAATTACAGTCACCAGCCAAAAACTGCAAAATATTTCGTTCCCAGATCAAGCCATCTGTGAGCAAAACGCTCCTGAAAATATCATGCTTTTCCCGTGTAATTATTTACGTTGCTTTTTTACCCAATTTTTTCTAAATTAACTTGCCAGTTTTAAATATAAAGTATGATTCTTATCTTAGAATAACTTATTGGTCGGATTATTGGACGTTTATAATAATTTTTTGTGACAACCGAAAACTTTTTCTTATTCTGTGGGAGTATTTTGAAAAAAAAAAAAAATAGCTGCGATCTATACCTTTCGAATGATATCTAAATGAGGGAAGTAGCTAAGACACTTGTGAGGAAATTTTACTCAGATATAGTCGATGTTTGGACGAACTTAAATTGTGCTTTGAATCAAACAACAAAAACTTACTTACAAATTTATGCATCCCATCTTAATATAGAACCAGTTTCTTGTTTGTCCACGGACAAAAATCAGTTAAGCCTGTTTATAATATTACACTGTTTACATTAGAGTCCAATTTCAGCAAAAATGGGACGAAAAGTTTCTTAGCATTCTAACATCTTTTATAAGTAATGAAAATGCAAATAATTTATGATATTCGCAAAGATTCTCCATTGAAATTACACAAAAAAAGTGCTGAAGGGTTTTGTATAACATTTCCGATGTATTTTGGCTTTATGAATAAATTTACAAAAAAAAAATAAAATTCCAATTTTCGTTCTCATTATATATACTAGCTGAACCCCCGCCCGCTTCGCCAGGCAAACAACAATCAGTAAAATTAAAATCAGCTTTTATATTGGGTTTTCTCGTGTTGGGTAATATATGTACCAATTATAATCAAGGTACTTCCCCGAGATACTAAGAAATGGATATGTTCCATGGAGAACATTGAAGAACAGAACGTTAGTTTACGGCGAATAAAGGAAGAAATGTCAAAACTCAAATAGATTTTTCGTTGAGCGTGATTCCCCTCCTTTCCATTATCAAAACAAAAAACTTCATTCGTAAGAAGAAACTACTTAATCGAATAGCTGGAATTCAAAACACAGAAAATCAATCGAATCGTTCACTAATCAAACAACACAAAAACTAAACAAATTTATATAATATACGTTTTCTTGACTTAATTCGCATATTTCTTTTTTTTTTGTAACCTTTCTTTACTATTGTGCTAAGAAATTTCAAAGAAACCGTGTGGTTTTACAAAATTAAAATCAAAATTTCCCCATCTTTCAAATCCCGTCCATTTGTATATTGTCTAAACAGGTTACAACTAAATTAACTCGCAGTCTCGGTGTCGAATATACTATAAAACACGTTTTAATTTCGTATGGGAAGGGACACGCCCACTTTTCGCCCATCTTTGCAAAACTATTTACACTGGATCTACTCACACACAATGTCAGCACTCTAGGTCTCTATATTCGATAATAGGTTTTAACTTCGTATGGAAAGTTTAACACCCACTTTTCCAAAACCGCCCATTGTTGGCACAATTACGCACATTGATCCCAGATGCACTCACAGAAAAGTTCAGTATTGTAGCTGTCATAGAACTGAATATATTCGATAACAGGTTTTTACTTCGTATGGGATAACTGAATTTATTCGAAAACTTAACTTTTAACTTCGTATGGGAGGTGCCATGCCCACTTTTCCAGTACCGGCCATGTTTGGTACAACTACGCACATTGATGCTAGATGCACTTGTACAAAATTTCAGCACTCTAGGTGTCACAGAACTGCCAATATTCAATAATAGGTTTTAACTGCGTATGGGAGGTGCCACAGCCACTTTTCCAATACCGCCCATTTTCGGCACATTGATGCTAGATGCACTTGTACAAAATTTCAGCACTCTAGGTGTCACAGAACTGCCAATATTCAATAATAGGTTTTAACTGCGTATGGGAGGTGCCACACCCACTTTTCCAATACCGCCCATTTTCGGCACAACTACGCAAATTGATGCTAGATGCACTTGTACAAACGAACAATTAGTGAAATCTTACAAAAACGCAAGACTCTAGCTGCATATATATGCTAATTTCTATAAAACGCTAATTTGTGTGGTAAGTGCCACGCCCACTGAAAATATCAAAAAATTATATTGCCTATTTTCACCACCGGTTCAGCATGAACATACTGTGAAAATTTCAAGGAGATCGGCCCAGTAGTTTAGGCTGCTATAAAGAGCAAAAAAACAGATTCATTTTTATATAGATAGATATATAAATCCGCTTATATGATCTATTAAAGGTAATTATTATGGCTACAAATGTTACAAATTTCACTTTCGGCTTAAAAAACACTGTTAAAATTCGACTATTTGTCTTTTTTCAAAAAAAAAAAAAACATATTTTGATGGCACGAAAAAACTCATAAAAATAGAAAAAAAATTTAAAAAATATTTTGTTTTATTTTTTAATGAATAAGATCTATGAATAAATGTAGAAGTTATGAGACTTTTTTGTGGACGTAAAGTTCTTTAAATTTTTGTTTAAATATTACTAAGAACTCTTTACAAATTATATATACAAAATTATTTTTCAATATTACAGAAGGAAACTAGGACTATTTGAAGAAAAGGATAAATGAGTAGGTTAAATAAGGATGTGTAGGTATGCTCATTCTTGTAGATGTACATGTGGTCCTCATGTATTACAAAATAAATTTAACCAAAAACTTGGTAAAAATTGCACAATTTTTTGGCATTTCCTTACTTTCAGTATAAGAGTCATAACTTCTACATATATCTATAGATTTTCAATTTGCCCTTGTTTTCGTTGTTAGCTATTATAAAATAAAACAAAATGTTCTGTTACCTAAAATCTGTAACAGGTTCGTGCTATTTAATCAAAAACTTAAAAAGTCATGATTTCTTAAATTCCTTCTTTTATTACAAAATAAAATAATATAAAGAGCGAACCTGATTCACTCATCCTGTTGCCCCGTCACAGTGCTACAAAATTCCAGAGGATACCATTTTTTAATAATGCGTTTAAATACTTATTCGCATTCTATGACACCGATTTATGTGTCAAATAAAAGAGAAGTGCATCTGTTCAAAATGCTTCAAATTCCACGCTTCTTTAGTTTATTCATATTTTACTTTTTAAAGGAGAAAATATGAAATGATTGTTAATGCTAAACTAATGCATTTAGAAGCATGAATTTTAAAGTATTTTTAACTGATATTTTCTGCTTTATTTTCACACTTATATCGGTATTGTCGGTTGGTAATAAGTATTTAAAATAATTGTTTGAAACTTTGTACTTTGACGAAAAGAAAAACTGCCTATAAGTATAAAAAATTGCCTATAGTTTCCGACGTATATCATCCGGTTCATGTATAATATGAACTGTCGGAAGGTGTTCTATTACTAAAAACAAAACTTTTTAAATTCACTAAGTCGCCATTTTATGCAAAATTTAACCTGGGGGAATACAAACTTTTTCTGAAGATATTTGCAGGATGTTTATGTGAAACAAAAATATCATACTGACAATACAATGGCTGACAAAGTGTCAATACCCCTAGTGCTATCTGGATTAAGATTAAATTTCTTGTTTACCCAGAAGAATCGACGAAATAAAATGTGAAAATTTTTTCACAGAAGAATTTACTTGACATATGACACCAGTAAGAAATGGTCAAAAAATAGGGATACAATTAAAATTGTTCACCTGGAAACTTTCAAGAGAAATCTAATATGAATAGAAATATATGCTGAATTTATTTAGTAGGTATTACTTTTCATAATGTTTCTATTGCTTTTATAGTTTTTAGAATATTTTCCCCTTTTTCTGTAAAATATTTTCTTCTCCACACCACTTCCTTTAAGAATAACTTGAAATTCAGAACACATCAATTGATATTGAATTGATGAGTTCTGAATTTAAAATGAAATTTCAGAATTAAAATTCGTCTTTTCTGAAATGGTGTAGGCAAAAAAAATTAAAGACGTCATAATATTCTCAGCCATGTTTCCTTAAATTTTGAATCTAGTATAGGTGTCATTCAGTCACTTGTCCAATGACGCCATTAATTCTGACGAAAAGTCTAGAGTAAAATATTTCAGGCTACTCTGAGTAGATGTTTCATTGTTACAGTAGTTTATGTTTTCAGTGGTAGGTCGGGTAGTTCTGTCGCTGCCCTCAGAGATCGATTGATAATGCATGCCGCCACAATAAGAAACTCACTTTAATTCATATATAGAAGCGCGAGCGATTTAATTGGCCCCGCCCATAGCCAACCAAAATGTCAGATATTTACGATTTTTGATGAATTTTTTATAAAATTATATGTGAGCCTTTCAGTGAGAACCCTCACTGGAAAGGTAATTGTGATTTTTAGAATTTATTAACATTTAGCCCAGCAATTTTGAAGTAAAACCTGAAATATGTTCCATATTGCATTGTAGTCATACAACTTGTCATTTTTAAGCCACTCTAATATACATATATCGTTTCCTTTTGCATGTTAGAAGCAAATGGTACCAAGTACAAATGGTACACAAAACCGGTATCATTATATCTAAAGGGTGATTTTTTAAGAGCTTGATAACTTTTTTTAAAAAAAAAAACGCATAAAATTTGCAAAATCTCATCGGTTCTTTATTTGAAACGTTAGATTGGTCCATGACATTTACTTTTTGAAGATAATTTCATTTAAATGTTGACCGCGGCTGCGTCTTAGGTGGTCCATCCGCTTAGTCCAATTTTGGCATTTCCACGTTTTTGAGTAACAGAGACCCAATTGGTGCGAACGGCGACGAATCGAAAATTGGTGGTCATCATTAACACTGGCCGATACAGCTGCGATATTTTCTTCAGTTCGCACTCTACGTAAGCGTGTTGGTGGTTTAATGTCCAACAATGTAAATTTGGTGCGAAATTTAGTCACAATAGCCCGAATAGCCGCTTCAGTGGGTCGATTAAACTGACCATAAAATGGAAGCGCGCAATGAACTTTCTTAACAGAGCACGCATTTTGATAATAAAATTCAATAATTTGCAAGCGTTGTTCGTTTGTAAGACGATTCATGATGAAATGTCAAAGCATACTGAGCATCTTTCTCTTTGACACCATGTCTGAAATCCCACGTGATCTGTCAAATACTAATGCATGAAAATCCTAACCTCAAAAAAATCACTCTTTAGAAAAAAGCACGAGCGATTTAATTGGCCCCGGCCCATAGCCAACCAAAATGTCAGATATTTACGATTTTTGATGAATTTTTTTATAAAATTATATGTGAGCCTTTCAGTGAGAACCCTCACTGGAAAGGCTCTTGTCGGTAATTGTGATTTTTAGAATTTATTAACATTTAGCCCAGCAATTTTGAAGTAAAACCTAAAATATGGGCCAAATTGCATACAACTTGCCATTTTTAAGCAACTCTGATATATGTACATATATCGTTTCCTTTTGCATGTTAGGAGCAAATGGTACCAAGTACAAATGGTACACAAAACCGGTATCATTATATCTACAAAAGGCATTCATAGATGCCAACAATTTAACTCATCATCCGCGTGAACTTCATTAACCCCAAAAATGCCTTTTTGTAATTATTTTCGTACTGGCAATTCAATTATATTAGATCAGCTTTTCAATTGTGAGAAATTTATAAATAAAACAAACCCAAGTGTATATTAAAACAGGTCGTAAAAAATACCGGTTGGTTGTCAGCACCTACAATAAAACTTTGGCTTTAGTTACCCCCTCAATATTTCGGCTATATCTTTTACCTTCGTGGCGATAGAACAAATTTAAATAATCTCTAAAAATCAAATATTTTTGGGGTATGCAAAAAACAAGCAAAGCTTTCAAAGCAAAGCGACCCATTTTAATATGCCTCGTCTAGAGAAGAATTAAATTGCGTAAACGTTTAGGCCTAACTTGTGATTGTAAAATGTTCCATCTGGCGCACACTTTCTCCATGGAAAAATTTACACGCCAAATGATTAGTTGCTACGAGCCTAAAATCACGGAAGTCTAAGAAACCATAAGCTTTTGATATGACCGCCATTTCAAATCAAAACAATTCTTGTCCTCCATTCTAGCACCATCATCATAGGCTGGATGGCTCTTTCGTTTTCGATTTCTTGAAATGTAATCAAAGATAAATGGAAATCGAAATTGAAAGTAAGCGGTAAACAGAAGTTATAAATAAATTTTTGATTTAGAACTTCTTAAAAGCTCCCAATTTTTCCTTTCACTTTTTTCTTAGCTGATAGACAATTTTGCAACTAAAAATAAAATTCGTCATGCTAAATGTATTAACTCTCTTTTCTCGGCTTCTAGCAGCTGGTGATAAATTGTTAATTCAGATAATTACCTAATGATATAATGATGATATGCTTAATAAAACAATAGCAGCAGACGTTTTCTTTGTTGCGGTTGGTATTAGGGAATAATAAGGCTTAAAAATTAAATAAAATAAAATTAATATTAAGAAACAATTTGAAATAATTACACTTTGTAACACAAACAAGATTAAAATTCTACTTATGAAGAGGTTATTAAATCACTCCCCAAGTTAAGACGCAAATTTCGCAATTTTGGAGAAAATACAAATTCCTGGCGTGAAATTGAGATTATTCTTTTAAATACGAAAAAATACATTTCGACAAGTAATTAAGTTTGAGCCCAATTTTCGAGCAAGTCTCATTAGAAATGGAATAATAAAGTATACCCCCGATTCAAAGGTGGAGGGTAGCAAAATTATAAAAAAAAACATGTAAAAACATGGATTGCATTCCACTTTCGTAGAAAATGTTAATTTTTTAATATAGCCAAACCAAAACAAATAAAAATATTGAAAAAATAATTTCATAGATAAATATTAAATTTTAATTATAATAAATCACGCTTTGCTGGCTGCAGGCTGTCAATATTTGTATACCATATATTTCGAAATAATACTTCAAGTCAGTTCAAAAAGTAAATATAAGTCAGCGATCTTAAAAAATCGTAAATAACTTGAATATTAGGGGATAGTGGGTGCATTTTAAGCTAAAGCCGTTTGTTTGGTTGTATTTCCTTCCTATTATTATTCCAAAAATACAAATTTTAAAAATCCTTCATCTCTCAGGTACACTGTGCAAGATGACCTAACTTCATGATTCTTCCCATATTTTGCGTAAAGTTTAAAAAGTAAAAATCTTTTTATTTTGCTAGTCTATGAAGTCAGAGGTATGTATACACCGAGTTTGGTTGGTAGCATTTTTATCCCCTTTTCAACAGAAAAATCTGGTACAGATTGCTGTTGCAAATAATAATACTTAGCTAAAAACTTGTTAATGTAATTATATTTTCCAGTCACATCATGATTTAATTTTTCATCACATTTTCCGATTTCGCTCATATCAGCTATTCAAATGAACTCTTTCACCCCTTCAACATTTCATCGCTTAACTTAGTGAAATATTTTTCACGCAAAAATCATAAAAAAACGATCGTTGGTGTAGCATCTCCTGATGAATGTTAATTAATTCTGAGCAATAAACGAGGGCAGGATATATGTAAGGAATATTCTGGAATAATTGTCGACAACAAATTGTCATTTATGTTAATTTATTTATCTGTGTGCCTGGAGATTCGATTTAAACAACATTTAATGGTCAATAAAAAAGTCCAATCTTCGAACGTTTGTCTTTTGTTTTTTTTTTTTGCAAAAATTGGTTGTGAGCTAATTCTAAGACAGATTTTTGAATCTCATATGAACTATTTAAAAAAAACTGCTGACAAACAAAACGAAGTGATCCGACCAAATTATAATATAAATACGACGAGCTTATTCATTCAGTTGAAAGATTTGATTTCAATATTGACGAGACAACGCACAGTAGATATACAAACCCAGAGGCTGGACATTGATTCAAATGAGGATTAAGTTGAGAAAGGAGACGTGTGTTTAGATTTCTTTATAGAAAATTTTACAAAAAATATTATTATTTTAAAATTCCATGTCAAACTGGACAAAAAATTTCGCATATTTCCGATTTTCCCGAAAATGTAAAGAAATTTTCTTCTTTAAAATTGATTTACACGTGTTTTAGGATTTTTTGCACAAGGTCTAGTTGGGAAGATCTTTAAGAGAATTTTAATTTATGATCACTTCACTTACGTTTTACAAACATTTAATTATTTTACTACCCTCCACTATAGGAAGGGGGTATACTAAGTTTGTAACACCTAAACACCATAAAATTCTAAAACGAAACGAATTGTAAACGAAAGGAGGTTGGAGATCAAAATTTTCCAAGAATACGTCCAAAGCTGGTAGATCAGTTGTTAAATGGGCAAAATCGGTCCAGAGAGATACATTTTTCCCTAACAAGGACTAGAAATACCCCCATTAACCTCTTAATATTTAAGACATTTTGTTGAAAGTTTCTGTCTTGTATCTATTTGATATTTGATAAGTTCAACTCGTTTATACTATGAAAGCACAACATGAAGAAATCCGTACATTTAGGGGGGTGAAATAGGGCGAAACGGGATACAAATGGTATCAATCAAAAGAATCAGATAGTACCAAATAATACTTCATACCAAATAGCTGAAGCTGGAATAATAAAATTCACTGTGTGCAGATATTGGATAGAAGAATGATCCTATATAATAGAAACAATTACAACAAAGTGTCTTCAAAAATGTATGCATTTCCCAACCAAAAATATGCGTTATCCCAAAATATTTCAATATATTTCGTGAGCTATGATTTTGCGATTTTTGTGCTATTTTTGATGATTTTTTATAAAACTCGCTGAAGCTGGAATAATAAAATTCGCTGTGTGCAGATATTGGACATTTGTGCTATTAGTGAAAACAGGGCGAAAGGGGGTAAGAATGATACCAGAAGAATGCTCAAATATAATAAAAATAATTACAACAAAGTGTCTTCAAAAATGTGTGCATTTCCCGACCAAAAATATTAATATCTATGGTTTCTCATGAGTTATCCCAAAATATTGCAAATTTTCTACTGTCTATTCGTGAGCTATGATTTTGCGATTTTTGTGCTATTTTTGATGCATTTTTTTTATCAAAATCGCAATAAGTTTTTGGGTCGATTTGTTCTTTAAGGGGCTTGCTGGAATGATATAATTTGTAAATTATGTACTCTAGCGAATATTTCATTATCTTAAATAGGTTAAAACAAGGATTTAATATACACCTGTCAGCAATATTTAGAATTTTGTGGTTATTCAAATACATAATTCTGCAAATAATATTTTTAGAAAAATATTTTAAGGGTTTTTTCTGAAAAGTCGGATTCAGTGAATTTTTTTGGCCGATTTGACATAGAATGGCACTCATGTATGAATGTTTTAGATCAGATAGATCAGGTAGATCATTCCAACTATCATATATCATATATATATGTATATATATATATAAATTTTTAATAAATTTCTAGCGTATATACTAATACTTTTCAAGAATTATGTAGATAATACTAATACTACGTCGCAGTGTGGCCTGTCATCTATATATTCTTGTAAACATTGTCCATCTAAATGGAATTTTATACAAGCGATTTTCTGGGATCAAAAAGTTATGTTTTTATTTAGTTATATCCGTCACTAGATTTGACTAACAGTGAGTCTAAAGTAATCAGCACCACAATTTCCTAAAAGGTTTCCCTGGTGATAATAATTGAAAAGTCAATAGTTTATGTAAATTTCATTTATTCTAAAATTATATTAAAGCCAACAACTTCGGACCACAGGAATTCTACATTCTAGCCAATTTTAGATGCTTACAGTGAACTGATTGAGTTTCTGACTCCAGAGTGTCTAATGAATTTAAATTTTCTATGAAATTTCGATCTTGATTTCTCTCAGAATTCTGATGTTAGCTGTCGTTTTTTAACTTTAGACGAGATATATTTATAAAATACTAGCAGTACCCGCTGCTTCGCACGCGAAAAATCAAGTTATTCGTTAATTTTATCCGTCTCTGTTTTTGGATAGTATTTATTTAATTTTCTTTTGGTGGATATAGATAAATCTAAAATAGTAATTTGGTAAGCTCCTATTAGCTAACACTCACACACAGTCAAAGGAATGTGCTTGTCGATATGCACTATTTTAGCTGAACTACTTCGTATGTATAGTTTTCTACTAAGTTTTGAACAAAAAATTAAAACCATTTATATCCTCGATCTCATGTTTCTAGATTCAGCCAGCCAGTTTATAACTTTTTGCACCTCTTTCCCAAAAAGTACACATTTTGAAAAATCACTATATCACACTATCACTTTATTTGGTAACACAGGATTGTACAGCATTTTTATCCCATTTCGTCCCGCGCACCCCTTAGAAGTACAAATTTCGAAAAATCAAACTACTGCGCTGCTATATGATAAGTGGAATTTACACACTAAATTTCACGATTCTAGCTGTAATAGTAAAATTGGTACCAGTTTTATCCCTTTTTGTCCCGCTCGCCACTTAAAACTACAAATTTGGAGAAATCCAATTTTACTTCGTTTCTATATGGTCAGAGGAATTTACATACCGAATTTCACGATTCTAGCTGTAATACTTTAGTCGGTACCCTTTTTGTCTCACTCGCCCCTTAAAAGTACAAATTTCGAAAAATCCAATTTTACTTCGTTTTTATATGGTCAGAGGAATGTACATTGCAAATTACACGATCCTAGCTGTAATACTTTAGTTGGTACCATTTTTATCCCTTTTTGTCCCGCTCGCCTCTTTAAAGTACAAATTTCAAAAAATCCAATTTTACTTCGTTTCTATATGGTCAGAGGAATTTACATACCAAATTTCACGTTTCTAGCTGTAATACTTTAGTTGGTACCATTTTTATCCCTTTTTGTCCCGCTCGTCCCTTAAAAGTACAAATTTCGAAAAAACCAATTTTACTTCGTTTCTATATGGTCAGAGGAATTTACATACCAAATTTCACGATTCTAGCTGTAATACTTTAGTTGGTACCCTTTTTGTCCCGCTCGCCCCTTAAAAGTACAAATTTCGAAAAATCCAATTTTACTTCGTTTCTATATGGTCAGAGGAATTTACATACCAAATTTCACGTTTCTAGCTGTAATACTTTAGTTGGCCCCCTTTTTGTCCCGCTCGCCCCTTAAAAGTACAACTTTCGAAAAATCCAATTTTACTTCGTTTCTATATGGTCAGAGGAATTTACATACCAAACTTCACGTTTCTAGCTGTAATACTTTAGTTGGTACCATTTTTATCCCTTTTTGTCCCGCTCGTCCCTTAAAAGTACAAATTTCGAAAAATCCAATTTTACTTCGTTTCTATATGGTCAGAGGAATTTACATACCAAATTTCACGTTTCTAGCTGTAATACTTTAGTTGGTACCATTCTTATCCCCTTTTGTCCCGCTCGTCCCTTAAAAGTAAAAATTTCGAAAAATCCAAGTTTACTTCGATGCTATATGGTCAGAGGAATTTACATACCAAATTTCACGTTTCTAGCTGTAATACTTTAATTGGTACCATTTTTATCCCTTTTTGTCCCGCTCGTCCTATAAAAGTACAAATTTCGAAAAATCCAATTTTACTTCGTTTCTATATGGTCAGAGGAATTTACATATCAAATTTCACGTTTCTAGCTGTAATACTTTAGTTGGTACCATTTTTATCCCTTTTTGTCCCGCTCGTCCCTTAAAAGTACTAATTTCGAAAAATCCAATTTTACTTCGTTTCTATATGGTCAGAGGAATTTACATACCAAATTTCACGTTTCTAGCTGTAATACTTTAGTTGGTACCATTTTTATCCCTTTTTGTCCCGCTCGTCCCTTAAAAGTACAAATTTCGAAAAATCCAATTTTACTTCGTTTCTATATGGTCAGAGGAATTTACATACCAAATTTTACGTTTCTAGCTGTAATACTTTAGTTGGTACCATTTTTATCCCTTTTTGTCCGCTCGTCCCTTAAAAGTACAAATTTCGAAAAATCCAATTTTACTTCGTTTCTATATGGTCAGAGGAATTTACATACCAAATTTCACGTTTCTAGCTGTAATACTTTAGTTGGTACCATTTTTATCCCTTTTTGTCCGCTCGTCCCTTAAAAGTACAAATTTCGAAAAATCCAATTTTACTTCGTTTCTATATGGTCAGAGGAATTTACATACCAAATTTCACGTTTCTAGCTGTAATACTTTAGTTGGTACCATTTTTATCCCTTTTTGTCGCTTTAAAAGTACAAATTTCGAAAAATCCAATTTTACTTCGTTTCTATATGGTCAGAGGAATTTACATACCAAATTTCACGTTTCTAGCTGTAATACTTTAGTTGGTACCATTTTTATCCCTTTTTGTCCCGCTCGTCCCTTAAAAGTACAAATTTCGAAAAATCCAATTTTACTTCGTTTCTATATGGTCAGAGGAATTCACATACCAAATTTCACGTTTCTATCTGTAATACTTTAGTTGGTACCATTTTTATCCCTTTCTGTCCCGCTCGTCCCCTAAAAGTACAAATTTCGAAAAATCCCTATTTGTAGCTCGTCTGCATGGTCATTTCAGGGAACTCATCGAATTTCATGTTTATAGCTACTGCCGTTTATCCAGGACGAAGGTTCGATGTTTATCCCTTTTTGGGCCATTTTATCCCCTAAAAGTACGAATTTCGTAAAACCCTTTCTTAGTCGACGTCTACGTCATATTTGGGAACTACCCTGAAAATTTCATGACCCTGGCTTCAGCCGTTTGGTCTGGGGGCTGGTCAATGATAAGTCAGTCAGTCAGTCAGTCAGTCAGTCAGTCAGTCAGTCAGTCAGTCAGTCAGTCAGTCAGTCAGTAACGCAACTCTTTTATATATATAGATAATCTTCAAGGTAACATATTTCCACCTCATATTGAATTTACCTTAATTCCTATACTACCCACGTAATTGTGTTGCATTAAAACGAAAAACTAGCTTATCATATTTTTTTAATCAATTATTAATAACTTAATGCACTTTCTTGTTGTTCTGCTCAGTTTTTTCTTCATTCTGCCCGTCCGACCGTCCGTATGTACGCCTGTTTATAGATCTACCCGTGTGTATAAAACACCATTTATCAAGGATAGCAACTACGTACGTTCGTACAACACCTACACATCAGTGAGCTGCTCATTAATATGTTTCGTATACACATGACTTATATTTCATCATAACAATCTGTAGGTACGTATGTATGTCTACGGAGAACACGTAGATACAGCCACCAGATACAGATGTTGTTGTTACTGTGATACTCTTCTTGTGGTTGTTGTAGTTGTAGTTGTTGGTGTTATGGTGCTGCTGCTATAAACGATATCGGCTACTGCAACCGTTTTCTCTATAATAACTGAATTAACCGGAGAATTCATTCATAAAATGAATGAAATGACTATGGTCGAGCGATACGACCAACCGACCGTCCGACCGAATGGAATGACTGCTTGATTAATTAAATATGCACGAGATGTAAAAGCGTAAAAGTGAGACACATCAGCACTAAACAAAAAAATCACAGACCATCAGGAGGGGGAAGTCTGAAAAACAGAGCAAACATTGATGTTGATGTTGACTTTAAAAACGTAAATAATTTAATGATTTTATGAGCAGAATAAAAGCGGAAAAAAAGAACAGATCAAAATAAGAGTTGCAGGCAGATGCTGAAAAGGGTCATAAAACATACAAAACTTATGTAACTTATGTTGCCATAAAATTGTTAATGTCGCGAATTTAAAAGGGGTTTGTGACTCAATTCCTTTTTTTGGTTTTTGGTTTTGTTGGGTAATCGAAGACAAGGAGGAGCGTTAAGGGTTTGTGGTATGACTGATTCTCTAAAAGAAACACTGAACCAGGATCTGTAGCTAGAATGTGTCTTATGTATGGAGGCTGTCTATCGAAACTTAAACTGATTTACTTCAAATTAAATAACGACCGTCCTTAGTCGGCAAATGTATCTTTTGACAATTTTTTTAGGACTGAATAATAATAGCGACCTGAACTTTAATTAAAAGAATAGATGAACATGGGCGGACATTTCTCGGTAAATGATTCCACGTCAATCGATATAATAAGCGATGGCTTTATGTCTTTTCCTTGTTTGTCTTACAAATAAATCTCCAAACACATTATACCCTGGTATATTGAAGGGTGCAAACTGACAAAAACTTTCAAACGGCAAAATTTCTCCAAATCAAACTCTTCTTCTTACTGCTGTCATAAAATTGCAAAAATGTTGTGCGATTTCTACCTGTCGTATCTACGAGACTTTAGAGAGTTTGTGTCTTAAGTCTTTTGTTTGTGGATGATCGAAGACAAGGTCTTTAACATCTCACATGTCTTAAGGCATTGTGTATTCATGACATTTATTGACAACCAAATTAAAATGAATGTTATTTGATATAGACATTTAGTTTTACATGTGGCGTGATTAAAGTGGCCCAACCCTCATTATTATGGAAATGAGAAAAAATAGTTTTAAAGTTGGCAGATTTTTCTTCTAACCAATGAAATTTAATTAAACATCGTAGACTAGTTTTCTTTATTATCGACCTAAAATGTTATTGAATTTACTACCAATTGATTGACTAATTAATACTGCTTATGCCACCGTGACATGTCATAATGTCCATGGATATTCTATCACTACAAAAGTGCCATAATGACACCTTCATTTGTGCCTCTGTATCCATAAACTCATAATGTATCATAATGTCAATTAGTATCGAAATTTTAAAAACTGACAAATGAAATTTTAATCCATATTCGATAAAGCCAGTTTTCTGCCGAGTACGTACCTTGTCTAAGCATATCGACAAGACATTCTATTGGGGAACAGTAATGCTTACAGTATTTTTTATATCTCCAACAGTAACAGACGTTCTTGCAAAGAAACCACATTTCGAACTGTACCATCTTGTGGATTCATTTTGGTCGTAGTTTTCTATTTCTCAAACCTCCTCTCATTTCATTTCGTAGTAAAGATTAGATATGTAAAGGTAATTTCTTATTACCTTTGCTGGATATGAAAATAGTGATATTCTATAGCAGAACAGATTTGAAAAATATTAAACGCCAGCTGATTTCTTATTAGATTACTTTCATTTCGCTTTATTCCAATAAATGCTAATATTCCATGTGAAATGAAAAAAATCCCTAGGTTCTCTGATTTAAATTAAAGTTGTACTTCTTAATAAGGGATGTAGAACTGAATTTCCCGATTTTCAAAAATATGAAATTGTAGACTCTAGGGTGGTTCGGAAATCAGGAATTTTGTCATTCGTAATTTGTTCTGGTAGGTTAATTCAAATAAATTCGTTCTAGTTTAATATAGATTTTTAAAATCTTAAAATAAAAAATATATATTTTTCTTAAATTTAATTATTTAATTTATTAATTAATTATTTTTTTAGACAATTTTTATTAAACATTGATAATATTAAGATGAAATTTTAAAATCTAACAAGTTAAAAGGCCCGGCCGAATCTTGTAAACCCTCCACCACCGAGTACATTCAACAGTATTATCAGCAGATTAGATGCTGTCGACATTACATAGAACTGGACCACCATATTAGAAAATTGTAGTGCTTCATTATTATAATATTAATAGTCCTCTACTATATATAAATATAAAACTCCAAGTGTAAACAAAAAGTGAATATTATGCAGCAATCTACAAAAATAAGTCTTAAATATTATTAGGTAGAAACAATTTCCCTCAAGAGCGATTTTCCCAATTTGTTGATTGCAACTACAGCCAAATGTCTGTACCATTTTGATAGGAAAAGTTCTGCAGCCATTTATTGTTCCCAAATTTAATCCCATTTAGATCCTGATGGTACGAATATCGAAAGATCTCTTTATACCGAATTTCCTTATTATAGCTGCAGTCGTTTGGGTGGTACCATTTTTATCCCCATTCGCCCCACTTTCCGTCTAAAAGTACAAATTTCGAAAATATCCTTTTTGTTTCATGATTTCAGCTACAGCGGTTTGGTTGGCACCATTTTTATCCCTCCTTTCCGATTGTATCCCTTAAAAGTACGAATTTTGAAAAATCGCTCTACTTTACGTATCTACATACGCACTTAGAGGGATGTACATTCCAAATTTAATGTTTCTAGCTGTTGTCGTATCATTGGTACCATTTTTATCCCTTTTTGCCCCATTTCGCCCGCTATAACTATAGGGTGTTTTTTATTGAGGTATAGAACTTCGAATTGAAATAAAACACAAGAAAATCGTTTTAATGTCCATCAATTTGGCTTTATTGGAAGGATAATTTTATGCCATTAATGTTTAAATATGATTTCGGGCATGTAGCCGCCGCGGCTGGCTCGAATATAGCCAATTCTACAGGTCCAATTTTCAACCACGCCACGAATGTTGGCTTCCAAGTCCCCTAACGTTTCTGGTTTGTTGGCGTTGACGAGCGACTTCTCATATCCCCAAAGAAAATAATCCAATGGTGTCAAATCACACGATCTTGGTGGCCAATTGACAGGTCCATTCCGCGAAATTATGCGCTCATCGAATTAATTGCTCTGATGGACGATTATGTCGACCATAAAATGGACGGAGCTTGCGGTGATCTTCGCGAACTGAACCATTACTTTCGAAATAAATTTGCACGATTTGCAAGCGTTGTTCTTTTGTCAACCTGTTCATGATGAAATGGCAAACCAAACTAAATATTAATCACTTGACAGCTGACAAAATGGCCGCCAGTTAAAAAAGTGATGCCAACTTAAAGTTCTATACCCCAATAAAAATCACCCTTTACAAGAGGAATGTACCCAACAAATTAAAAAAAAATGATTAAATACTCTAAATATTAGCGGTAATTTCTGTCCTTGTTAGAGAATTTTTTTCCCTCTGGGCCGATTTCGCACACTTTCAATCCCAAACGACCTGCAAGCATGAGACACATTTAGAGAAAAGCTGAACCTCCTAGATCATTTCGTTCGGCGGCTAGCGTGTATTCAACAGACAGACGGACATGGCTAGAACGTCTTAGAGTTTTACCATGACCCATAATATATATACTTTATGGAGTCTCCGATGAATATTTTAAGGTGTTACACACGGAATGGCAAAGTGAATATACCCCTCATCCTTAGGTGGAGGGTATAAAAATAAAAATATATTTTTTTTTCTGAAATTTAATAATTAAATTTATTAAACAAAAAAGTATCCCTTTCGAAATTTTTAGATAATTTTTTATTGAAAAATAATAGTTTCACTTAGAAGCTCCATAATTTTCATGATGGAGGAGTTCGTGGTACTTGCTCTACAAGAATTATAAACGTGATTGCAGTCAAAATTACAAATATCTAATAGAAATAATTAAAACAACTTACATTAAGGCGACCTCAAAGATGTTGTGGATGTTCCCGACTAAAATTATTCTTTGGTTTGTTTAATACGTTGTCGGAAAATATTTCGGCGTTAACACAGCCCTGTCGTGAGCTAGACAGATTTCTTACGATTTTTTAAAGCTTTTTTCAGACACAAAGTCCATGGACGTTATAACACAACTGACACAGTGTTCTAATTGACAAAAATATCAGAAGAGGCTGTTGTTATTTTAAATCCATCATATGGCCACGGTGCCACTGTCACACTCGACTAGACACCTTATCGTACTAGACGCTACTTTTAAGAAATTTAGTCAAATTCCCCGCATCGTATTTTATTGATCAAACGAGCATCTGCACTGAAAGTAGACCACATCGATCCATATTGAAATATAGTTACCATACCAATGTCCCTCTCGGCTTGACTTCATTCGGCGGCAGAACCCATACATTCGATATTGGTCAGCAAATCTGACATCGCGTCACATTTCTCCAACTAAGCAACATACATGTACCGAGAATTTCCTCCACGTCTTCATATAGCTGTCATAAAAATCCACCCCCCCCCCCCTACTACAATATTAATAGAATGTGTCCAACAAACAACATAACTCAAAAGTTTCTGGAAATTTGCATTATTTTAGTTTCTATGATAGATAGATAGTATGATATCAAAAATGAAATCTTTAAATAAGAAAATAATATTGAGATGAATATTATTGCATTATTTTCAAATTTAATTTGTTTTACGGTTTTTGTATGAGGTCCCCCAAAAAGTCGAACATTTGGATAGATTTGTTCATAAGAAATTTTAAGTAAAGGGTGATTTTTTAAGAGCTTGATAACTTTTTTTAAAAAAAAAACGCATAAAATTTGCAAAATCTCATCGGTTCTTTATTTGAAACGTTAGATTGGTCCATGACATTTACTTTTTGAAGATAATTTCATTTAAATGTTGACCGCGGCTGCGTCTTAGGTGGTCCATCCGCTTAGTCCAATTTTGGCATTTCCACGTTTTTGAGTAACAGAGACCCAATTGGTGCGAACGGCGACGAATCGAAAATTGGTGGTCATCATTAACACTGGCCGATACAGCTGCGATATTTTCTTCAGTTCGCACTCTACGTAAGCGTGTTGGTGGTTTAATGTCCAACAATGTAAATTTGGTGCGAAATTTAGTCACAATAGCCCGAATAGCCGCTTCAGTGGGTCGATTAAACTGACCATAAAATGGAAGCGCGCAATGAACTTTCTTAACAGAGCACGCATTTTGATAATAAAATTCAATAATTTGCAAGCGTTGTTCGTTTGTAAGACGATTCATGATGAAATGTCAAAGCATACTGAGCATCTTTCTCTTTGACACCATGTCTGAAATCCCACGTGATCTGTCAAATACTAATGCATGAAAATCCTAACCTCAAAAAAATCACTCTTTAGTAGGGGACCTGCATACGGGTGTCAGATAGAAAAAAATGTTTAGGACGAAAATCTGCAGAACAAATGTAAAATAGTTAACCCTCTATGGGCCACCCGCCATGTAGGGGATATTAAAAATTATTTAAATGCTTTAAATCAATTTTGAACATTTTAAATGCAAAGACAATATTGCTTTTAAGTCAAAATTCTATGATGTGGATAGACATTTTTATCGTTGTAGATAGAAAAAGTAAATAGGGCTTAAGTTAGCCCTACCAAATCTTATATTTCATCCACCATGGAGTACATTCCATACCATTCCACCATTCGAAAGAACTTCATAAAAACCGCCATAGTAGCAGTCCACGATTTGTTAAGTTAATTTTTCAAAATAATTCACTGCATTCCATGAATTATCCATTGATTGAAACTTTGGAGTGGGATTTTATGGCGTTCCACAAACAATTTCATTTCACCGCAAATTGCAATTCATTGACATCATATTTGGAGTTTTTTCAAAATGCAATTTAAAATTTATTGGAAACTATAATGGGAATTAAGAAGCCGTCACATTATCTATGTGTCCACATCATACTCCCTTCCCACCACACTCCACATTCTAACGGGTTGTTTAACAAAGAAAATCTCCATGCGATAATTATTCAAAGAAGCCTCTCTGCCAAGCCAAGAACGGCCAACCGCCACTACCTCAATTGCCCTTTCTTCTCATATTTATATGGCAACTTGCTGTAATTAACAAACGTCGTGATAATGTCCAAAAAATACTCCCCAAAAATCGTTGGCAACAGAACGATTATAATTTTCGTTGTGCAAAAAATCTTAATTATCGAATGTGTTATAAGTAATTTTAATTATTGGCCGGTTTTAAATCATCTTTATGACCGTTCAGCCGGCCGGCCGGCCAGCATTTAATGGCTCTTGTGTAAGCAAAGAGCTACCGTTTGTTCATCTCATCTCGCACATCGTGTTGCTCATTTTTCGGACGGTTGTGTCCGGCTGTGGCACACACTTGTCTTGAAGAAATTTTTAAAATTTAGATCACGTTTTTCGTCGTTTTGAAAATTTATGATGTCTTGTAGCTCATTATGACTTATTCGCTGTGATGGGTTCGTACTCTGACGGTACGAAACCTACCTGTCCTGCCCAGCCCTGCTGCTGCTGCAGGAAAGGCGTGTTTGACAAAAGATTTCTTCCCGGAGATAGTGAGCCGGAAAAATAAACAAAAATTAAAAAAGGTAATTTCCAAAGGGCGACACACGTGCAAAGGTGGCGCAACGTTTTTTAAACTGTGAACTATTGACTTTTGTTAGGCCTAGTCAGTCTCCTGCTTGTGAGTTAGTTTGATATCTTAATGTTTGTGTGAAAGGAGAAAGTCCAAGGGAAGACTCATGCTTTTATTTCACTTCAATTAGGAACTTCTAGTGTACACGATGTTAACGTGATAGTTTATGAATCAGAGTACTTTACGATCATTATTGCTAAAATCTCATCATCATTGGAGAAATGGGCAAGGGCATTTGAAAAGGGGATATATTGAATTATAGAAATGGTTGATAATGCTAAGCGAATACAGATAGCATGCAATTTGGAATATTTTTAGAGATACTCTTCTCTTTCATTTGATACCCATGTCGTATGGTTCGCAAAAATATGAAAATAAAGTATTAAAACAGGGAGAAACGATCAAGAAATGGAAAACTTAGTAAACATTTTTTCTTCATACAGTCTATATTTTCATAGATGATATCAGTCAAACTAATCGTACAAATAACTAGTAGAGTTTGTTTTCTTAAAATTGGCCTATACACAATAAAAGGCCATAGTGAAACTTGTTTCGCCACATTGCGTTCGTTTCTAAAGTATTTCGGTTTTTGAAGTATTTTCTTTGTTTTGTATGACAAAACTCTGTAGCCGGTTTACTTCAGAACAATTTCCAGGTCAAATTGTTGGTAAATTCTTTCACACGCCTGACGTAGTTGTCCGTTTTCGTTTCACTTATCCAGTCATCCACTTTATTTTAAAATATGCTACCACAAATGCAATTGATTAGCAAATTAGGCGGAGATATGAGATGGGTTTTTTGTTAATGAAATTAAATTGAATAAATTATTTTTTTTGCTAAAACGCTGCCATACACTTTCAATAAAAAATTGTTTAGTCAGCCACATCTCTCTCTGCTCTTTTTTGGTGGTTGATGGTTCTTGGAATCATTGCCATTCATAAAAGCGATCTTCTTCTGTACTACTTTTTAATATTTCTGCCAAGATTAAACATATGACAAGCATTATTAAATAAAGTCTTAGATATCATCGTTACGGCTATAGAAGAAACTGAATTTTTGTCTCTTCTCTGCGATTTTTTTTCTATATTTATTTTTCGATATGCATGTAGACACTAGGGTGGATCGAAAATAAAGTATTTTTTTCGTAGGCAGACTTAAAAAAATTTAGATACAAACATTTGTTTCTAATTGTAAGCAAATTTCATCTAGTTGTGCAGAAAATTGTCAAATCGTTAAAAAAATTATATATTCCTTTTTTATTTATTTTTAATATAGCCAAACCAAATCAAATACAAATATTGCAAAAATAATTTTATAAATAAATATAATATTTTTATTATTTCAAACCACGCTTATAAGGCAAGGTTACCAATACGTTTCTACTATATATATCGAAATAATACTTCAAGTCAATTCAAAAACTAAATATTCTTTTATTATATTTCAAACTTAAATGCCATGAATATTGGTAGATAGTGGGTGCTACAGTTGGTTGTATTTCCTTTCTATTTTAATTCAAAAACAAGTAAGGAAAGGCTAAAGTCGGACGGAGACTATTATAATTCAATTCTGTAAAAAAGTGAAATCGGGAAGGATTTTTGTATCCTGTAAATGTATGTGTTTGACAAAAAATTTTAACATGGAACGATGTGACCCGCATTCACTATGCATGTTTATAGATGAAATATAATATGTTAAGTTTGGGCGAAAACGGTTAAACATTTGGGAGCATCATTTGTATATATATAAAATTTTATATCTAAATCTGAACCGATCTTACCCACGTTCGCCATCGGTGTTTTTAGTTGAATTATTAAATGTTGTGCCAAATTTAAAGAAAATCACGTACAATATTTGGTTTCTAAAGCGGAAAAAGTCTAATCGGGACTTTAGAATTTTGTAAAATAATTTTTATTTATAGCAAATAGTGTCACAAGGACTCTCCATAAGTTTCATGGTAATGTGTCTGGTACTTACTCTAAAAAAATTATAAACGTATATTTTTTGCTTATAAAATAAATAAATAAAAAAACTAAGTATACTTCTTTCGAGTTTAGAAAGCCAAAATACATCTGAAAATGTTACACATAACCCTTCAACAAATCTGTTGTTGCATAGTGTATTTAGGACCTAGTTTATTCCTCGCTTATTCTTTTGTCTCAGATAGACTCTATCTGTGAACACTCTTCCGTCATTCTTCATCACGACTCTTTAATTTATACGACCTGAAATTAGCTGGGAATAAAATAATCTGATTTAAATGTTAACATTTCATTAATAATAGCGAATTAATATAAATTATGGCGTCGGCATATTTTGTTTTTGCTTAGCTTTTGAAGAAGAAATTAGTGGCTTCGAAAAAAATGCAAAATGTCAATCAAAACCGGTTTTAACATTTCGCATATGTTGCCTAAGTCTTTTGATTTTCGCTAAAATTCACCATCTCTCACGAAAGTCATCGACATCTGTTGTTGGCTGTTGATTTAGATTCCATATTGATGGGAATAAAAAATACAACATTTCTGCAGCTTAGTCTTAGGGAAATCCCTAAGACATGGGTTGTGACAAAACAGAGGTTTGAAATTGTCAGATAAAACACTTCTAAAGTGACTTGTAATGACTTGCATGATGATGATATAAGTCATCATGCATCAAATTTATTGCGACAGATGTTGCAACGTTAGGACTGCACGTTTACAACGAAATATTGAGGACAAAAAATAGAAAAAATCGCCTAAAAATCGGTTTCAAATAGCTTTGCTTCGGCTTGGCTCTTCGCGACCTCAAATTAATCGGATATATTATGGACATATATACATAAGCACTAAAGGTTTTTTATTCATAAATGTAAATTTTGTTTTTTGGTTGAAAAAATATATTCAAAATTACGCCTCTCACGTTAGTGTCTTAAGTCTTTTGATTGTTGCTACCATCCATCACCATTCATGGAAGCGATGAACTTCTTTGATCGGCTTAGGATTATTTTTTTAGTTTAATTAATGTTTCAAAAGATAATAACCAACCAATAATAATAAAAATTCAAATGTCACCCATCGAATAAATGTGAAAACAATAACCTTTCAAATATGCATTGGCATCTGTAAAATTTGTTACAGAATATTGTGTTAGGAAAAAAGAAATTATAACAAATTAAACATGCATGGATTGCTTATGATAAAAAAAAACACAAAAATGCAGGGGAAGCTTCCAGAGCGTTAGGATCCCAAATCGGGAGAGGGAGATATCTACGCATAGAACACATAGAATATCTATGATAGCTCGCTTTCACACACGGTGGCTCATTTCTAATACGAGGCTTCTATGGGGACTAGACAAAAATCTTTAACGATGTAGTCCTCTTTTACGATCCAGGTATTCCGAACTGAAAACTAATGAGATGAGTGTATACAATCGGTTCCGAATAAAAATCGGAAGATATATTTGTGTTCTAGAAAAAAACAAATGATAGCTGTAATAAAAACATATTTTCCCCGAAGTTGGATTCGTATTTTAACGTTGCAATCTCATCATAAGCTTAATTTTCGAATTATTTATACAGCTACATTGATTATAAAATTCTAAATAAACGGAAAGGTTGGTGCAAATGTGTTTTTTCAATCAGCAATTATACAATTGTGAAAACCAATCTTAGTTTTTTTAAGGCGACAAAGTTATTTCACCGGTATTTTTTTTCCTTTCTGCAGATGTAAATTGCTGTCACTTTTCGTAAAGAAGACATAATTCAGCTGTAGTGCTCTTTGGAATATTGTGTCAAAATTGGGAATTTGAGTATTTTGTTAGACACAAAATCAAAAATTTTTAAAGAAATTATAAAAACATTTTCAAATGTTAAATTGTAACTGATTTTGACGACATGTATGGAAATTATAAAAAAAAATAATTTAACCAAAACGTATGTCTCTTTGTGTGTGAGGTACAAGAAGGCGTGTTGCAATATAGCCCATATTCCAGGTGAATGTAACGTTTATAAAAACATTGCCGAAAGTCAAATTTCAGATTATTCTGATCATCTGTATAGAAGTGGAGGGGATTGTGGGAGGTACTAGAAGGGGCGTAACGAAACCCGTCATATTTTGTACATTTAAAGCGATTATAAGAACTTTATCAAATACAACAAGTAAAAACGGCGTTAAGTTCGGCCGGGCCGAACTTTATATACCCTCCACCATTGATTGCATTCCACAGAGGATTTTCGTAGAAGTGCAGTAATGTTACAAATATACAAATATTAAAAAAATAATTTTATAAATAAATATAATATTTTAATTATTTCAAACCACGCTTATAAGGCAAGGCTACCAATACGTCAATTCAAAAAATAATTATTCTTTTATTTATATTTCCAAAAGGCTTAAATACCATAAATATTGGTAAATAGTGGGTGCTACAGTTAGTTGTATTTCCATTCTATTTTAATTACAAAAGTATAAATTTTGAAAATCCTTTATCAGACGTACACAGTGCAAAATAACCTCACTTCATGATTCAACCAATTTTTGCCGTAAAAGAAAAAGTACGAATTTGGAAAAGCTTCTAATGCTGCGTGTCTATGCAGTCAGAGGAATGTATACACCGAATTCCATGATTCCAGCAGCGGCAATTTGGTTGGTACCATTTTTATCCCTTTTTCCTAGTTAACCCCCTTAAAAGTACGACTTTCTAAAATCTCTTTATTTTACGTGGCCACGCAATTAGATGGATGTACACACCGAATTTCATCATTCTAGCTGTAGTCGTTCAGTTAGTACTATTTATATCCCTCAGTACTATTTGTATCGCTTGAAAGTACGAATTTCGAATTCCCTTTTCCCAATAAGTACGAATTTCGAAAAATCCGTGTATTTTCAGTTTCTACGCAGTCAGAGGAATGTATACTCCGAATTTCATGACTCTAGCTGCGGTCATTTGGTTGGTACTATTTTTATCCCCTTTTTTCATTTTTACCCCAAAAAGTGCGAATTTCGAAAAATCCGTTTATTTTCCGTGTCTACACAGTCAGACTCATGACTCTAGCTACGGTCATTTGATTGGTACTATTTTTTCATTTTAACCCCAAAAAGTACGAATTTTGAAAAATCCGTGTATTTTACGTGTCTATGCAATCAGAGGAATGTATACACCGAATTTGAGTATTCTAGGGGCTGCCGTTAGGTTGGTACCATTTTTATCCCTCTATTCCCATTTTACCCCTTAAAAGTACTAATTTGAAAAAAAAAATACTTTTATATTTTGTATCTACTCTATTAGAGGAATGTACTCATGTAGGGGAATGTTAATATGTACCATTTTTATCCCTTTTTTGCCCCCATTTCACCCCCTACAAATAAGAATCACTTTATGGTGCACGTTTTTGTTATCGGGGGAATGTGCATACCCAATATCAAGTAAGTACAAGCAGACATATTGAACAAGTATGCTTAAATACTCTAAAATATTAGGGATTATTATGGGTATTTTTAGTCCTTGTGAGGGAATTTTTTTCCCTTTGGGCCGATTTCGCCCCGTTTCAATCCCAACCGATCTACGACTATAAGACGCATTTGTGGAAAATTTCAACGTTCTAGCTCCTTTCGTTTAAATGCTAGCGTGCTTTCAACAGACGGACGGACATGGCTAGATCGTCTTAGAATTTTATGACGATCAAGAATATATATACTTTATAGGGTCTCAGGTCGATATTTCAAGGTGTTACAAACGGAATGACAAAGTTAGTATACCCCCATCCTGAAGGTGGAGAGTATAAAAATATAGCCGATTGGATTGGCATTGGAATATGGGTCATTTGTGTAGGAGGTACCTGAAGGGGCGTGACAATTTCGCCCACTTTCGAACTTAAACTAAGTTGGGGAAAATAGTTCAATGAACAATGTTGGAATTGATTTCTTAACTCCTTTCGAAAGTTATCGTGTACACCAGCCAGAGAGACAAACGGACGGACATGGTTTAAATAGCTTAAAAAGTCATGAAACGGAATTGGCCCAAACATACTTAGGGTCTTAAGTCACTCCTTTTCTGTCACATTTTTTTCAATCCCAACTGATATATACCCTCCTACTCTGTAGAGTGAGGATATAACGTGTTTTTATATCCTCCCAAATCGAGTTAAATATACTCGTCTATCCAACTACTTCATAATTATTGTTCGGCACTGAATGAGTTCAGCAGATCAAGGATAGATGCTTTTGACTTTGAAAAAATCGGATCGAATTTGTACATAGCTCCCATATAAATTTCGCAATGTATAAAAACTAAAAAATCCAAGAAAAATAAGTTAATGAGATAATATTTATACATTACAATGTGCGACTGTCCAAAAACTCTGGGAAGTGAAAGTATTTTTCTGGTAGGTATTGTCGAATAGAACAAAAATTTGTATTTGAAATTCTTCAAAATAGATAAAAATGGTTAAAAAAGCATGGTCAATTTAAATAAAAAAATCCTCAATTGTGGAACACATCTTCCCCAATTTGGGAATTCTATTTTTTTGAAAAAAAAAAATAGGAAATCTAGTAATATTTCCATAGTTTTTACCATTTTGGCAAAATTTAAGTATTTTTATTGGACTTCAATTCGTAAAATAATGAGAGATTTGGTATTTACAAAAACTTCATTAACTCAGTCAATTGAGTCAAGGAGTTTTACTCCTTGCTGAATTTGTTACTTAAATAAGTTTACTTTTGGTACAGTTTCCAGACAAAATAATGTGCAAAAACATTTGCCTAAGTTGAAAAATGGTTAAAAAAGGTTTCTTAAATAAGCTATATTATAAAGCTCCAGGTTTCTTCTATCCAAATCCATAGTGAAAGTTAACATCGGTTGATAACGAAATAAGTTACAGACTTATAAGTGTACAAAGGTACGAAAACCGACTTTTTACCTGTAACTCAAGATTTTGAGGGTGTCTGGCAAATTTCAAATACAGATTCCTGTTCTACTTGACAATGCCAACGAAAAAATACTGTCATTTCCCAGATATTTCTACTTCATTCTTTTTTGTAGAACTGTGTTATATATGAGCGATTGCATCATCAGAAAAATGAAAAAAAAACTAATGGTTAAAGCGCTCACTAAAACAATAAACAAATTGTCCATCAATTACTTTTATATTGAGTAGTATGTAATTCATGTAATAATTGATCTACCCAATTTATAATCTTTGCTTAGCTCTGGTTCCAGAGAAGGAGGTCTTGCAAACCAAACATTTGTAATTGCTGAATTGTCATTTATAGTATGAAATGTAAATGTAAAATATTTCACTGTAAATTGTTATTTTCAAAACATTATTTCATCTGCAAATTATTTACAATATTTCTGCTGCAAAATTGAGATTTCTAAAAACTTACCTAAATTATTACATATATGTTACCTGTAAATGTATAGAAAAAAATACATTGAAAATTTTTGTTGTAATAACAAATGGGAAATATTAGAACAACAATGACATATTATTTACTTTTCATTTTTAGCAAAAAAAAATCTAAATTTGGTCAAAAATGAATACGGCTTAAATACCATAAATATTGGTAGATAGTGGGGGCTACAGTTGGTTGTATTTCCATTCTATTTTAATTCCAAAAGTACAAATTTTGAAAATCCATTATCAGACGTACATAGTGCAAAATAACCTAACTTCATGATTCAAACAATTTTTGCCGTAAAGGAAAAATTACGAATTTGGAAAAAAAACTTTTTATTTTGCGTGTCTATGCAGTCAGAGGAATGTATACACCGAATTCCATGATTCCAGCCTGCGCCCATTTGGTCGGTACCATTTTTACCCCCTTGACGTTTCTACGCAATTAGAATTTCATCATTCTAGCTGTAGTCGTTTAGTTGGTACTATTTTTATCACTCTGTACCATTATATCCCTTGAAAGTATGAATTTCGAAAAATCCGTCAGAGGAATGTATACTCCGATTGTCATGACTCTAGCTGCGGTCATTTGATTGGTACTATTTTTATCTCCATTTTTCATTTTAACCCAAAAAGGACGAATTTCAAAAAATCTGTTTATTTTAAGTGTCTACGCAATCAGAGGAATGTATACACCGAAAGTACGAATTTGGAAAAAAACCTTTTATTTTCCGTGTCTACGCAGTCAGAGGAATGTATACTCCGAATTTCATGACTCTAGCTGCGGTCATTTAGTTGGTACTATTTGTATCCCCTTTTTCTATTTTCACCCCAAAAAGTACGAATTTCGAAAAATCAGTTTATTTGCCGTGTCTACATAGTCAGAGGAATGTATACTCCGAGTTTCATGACTCTAGCTGCGGTCATTTGATTGGTACTATTTTTATCCCCTTTTTCATTTTAACCCCAAAAAGTACGAATTTTGAAAAATCCGTGTATTTTACTTGTCTATGTAATCAGAGGAATGTATACACCGAATTTCATTATTCTAGGTACAGCCGTTTGGTTGGTACCATTTTTATCCCTCTATTCCCATTTTACCCCTTAAAAGTACGAATTTGGAAAAAATACTTTTATACTTTTATATATAAATATATATATTCAATTAGAGGAATGTACACACCGAAGTTCGTGTTTGTAGTTGTGGTCGTTTAATATGTACCGTTTTTATCCCTTTTTTGCCCAATTTCACCCCCTACAAATAAGAATCACTTTATGGTGCACTTTTTTGCTATAATTGGAATTCGCATACCAAATATCAAGCAAATATAAACAGTCATATTCAAAAAACATGCTTAAATACGCTAAAATATTAGGGATTATTATATGTATTTTTAGTCCTTGTGAGGGAAAAATTTTTCCCTTTGTG
Source organism: Polietes domitor (assembly GCA_947397865.1). NCBI lineage: Eukaryota > Metazoa > Arthropoda > Insecta > Diptera > Muscidae > Polietes > Polietes domitor. The sequence goes on along the minus strand of OX377619.1, from coordinate 60,739,782 downwards.
CCGATTTCGCCCCGTTTCAATCCCAACCGATCTACGAATATAAGACGCATTTATGGAAAATTTGAACGTTCTAGCTCCTTTCGTTTAGATGCTAGAGTGCTTTCAACGGACGGACGGACATGGCTAGGTCGTCTTAGAATTTTATGACGATCAAGAATATATATACTTTATAGGGTTTCAGGTCGATATTTCAAGGTGTTACAAACGGAATGACGAAGTTAGTATACCCCCATCCTGGAGGTGGAGGATATAAAAATTGACAAAATTGTAACTAAAAACAAAATTACACTGGAAATTTATGAATCTTAGGGGAATTTTCAGGAGCTTTTGTCTCCATTAAAATCCACTAGATGATCATTTAAAAAAAATCGCTCAACAAAATTATGTTTCTATGAAAAATCCCCCAAATATATATATCATTTGTGATATGTCCAACGCCGGCTAAGCTGACTAACGATTTTCTGCGTTTCCGGTCTTCGGTCGTGCTTAGTATCGTCCAATTTGTGTAATATCTGAATTTATCAAATATCATTTTATATTTGGTTCTTGAAAAGACAAATATGAAATATTGCACATTAATTATGAAAAAACACACAATTTTTATGGTGATATGAAATTTTGTCGATTTTTTATGTTTTTTTTTTTGTTTTGGGTCTCTTTTCATAATTATTTTGGGCGATTTTTCATCAAACGATTTATCGTGGCTGCATAATTTCATTTTGTTTTATTTTACATTTTTTGGCCCTTGTTTGGATTTGGCCGAATATTCTTTGGGTTTTTTCATGACGCCTTTTAATACTCTAAATATTAGGAATACAGCAAATAGACCTTGTTATTCATTTTTGCTCCAGATTACTGGCTTCACGTTTGTCAAAAAAATCTTGGCTGTCCATGAATTTCTCGGACATATTTTCAAATGATCTCTGCTCTTGCTCATCATATTTGAATGAGTTATATTAATGAGACATTTTTAAATGTTTCATCTAATTCAAAAAAAATCTTTTTCATTTTGCTAAATCAATCAACGTCTATAATATTTGTGGCTTACTTTGTTTTCCATACCGTGATATAAAAACTGCCTGAGGAAAAAGCCATAAAAATAGAAAAAATAACTATAAAAATTTGTCGTAATGTCATGACCAAAATTACATTGAAAGTCCAAATCTACAAACTCGACAAAGAAAAACCTGGCCTAAAACAAATTGCCTTCATGACCAAACCACATCAAACAGATATTTCACCATATCACGTTTGTGGCTTAAGTCTTTTGATTTTCGAACAAATTCATTGATGAAAATATGTTACTGTCGCACCTCCCCCTCAAAAAGCAAAACGAATTTACAAAATTACAAAATTCACGCATTATGCAGTTACAACGATTGAACACCCACTCCAAACACACAAAAAAACGCAGTAAAATTCAGTCACCTCAGACAAGCACCAAAAAGGTCTTTCAAGCGTCTCATCAGCTCTTCTTCAGCCAAGCATTTATTATAGCGAAAGTGTGGTGACTCTTAAAAAAACACCAGCGAACCACTCACTCACTCATCATCATCATCAGCTTGCTTCTTTGGAAACAGCGGTCTCTATAATGAAATATTGTTGAACACACAAGTAGGCGTACGGCATTGTAGGCGTTTTGGAGACGAAAAGGTGTACTTTTCCGTACCACTACACCGCGCCGCGCATAAGCCTTAAATTGCGTCAATAAACTTGAATTAATGGCTGAATTTCAAAGACAAACGCTAACCACAACCTGTTACGACGACGCTACGATAGATAGAGAGATAGATCGCAAATCAAAAAAAAAGTAGCAGAAGAAGAAAATACGGCAAAAAGCCGAAACCAGCACCAGCACCGGGAACGAAGCAACAATGCTATTGTTGTTTGTGTTACTGTTGCTGTGTTAGGCGTTAATTTCTGACAACTTCTTAACATTAGCCAAAATGAAAAAAAAAAACACACGAAGATTTCTAGATTTTCAGAGTGTTTGCTGCTGCTGTTGTTGTTGCTGTCTTGGAACATGCTCAGCTGCGAACATCTTCTGGAAACATGAAATAGAAAAAACCGCTTCTGAGAGCAGCAGCAGCAGCAGCCAACAAACCTATTTGGGAATTTAAGCCAACTTACCAAAAGTGGCTTAAAATAAATGAGTGGGCAGCAACAACAACAACGACATCAAACAGAAACACTCACAGCCATCATTATCAACATCATCAGCTTGAGCATCATCATCAACAACAATCTCAGCCTCAGCAACGACATCATCATCATCATCATCAATAATATTCAAGCGAGCCACAAAAAACAGAATCGAACCACGAACTCCTGGCCACGACCGCCATCACCACTAACAGATCATCGAACACTAACAGTTCAAACACTTCACTGTTAACTTAACATTACCACTACGCGGACACCACACCTGTTAGCTGTTCAGCTAGCGTACATACTCTCATTACCTGTTACTGGTTTGAAGACAACCGAATGGTTGGCTGCTTCAGACTGTGATCGCCAACGTTCAGTTTGTTTTTAGCGCTCGTGCGGTACGGTTGGATTTTCTGGAAAGCTAAATCTTTGACGGATTTTCTTTTCCCCCAAAAAACATAGTGTCTTAAGATCAAACACCATTTGCTTAAAACAACAACAACAGCAAACAGAAATCTCTTACTTTTGTGTGTGAAGTCTGAGACGACGACCACGACTACGCCGCCGAAGAAGAAGAAGAAGCTACAAGAAAAAATACCCAGGCTAACAAATTGAAGTTTAAACCGAATTTTTCGGTTTGGCTTGAAACGCGTAGCAATAGTAGTAGTAGAAGAAGAAGAAATTCATAGTGTGTGAAGTCGAATATAGAAAGAAAAGATTCAAGTGAAAGTTTGCTTTTGGTTGATTTGGTCGATCGACAAACTTTGTGCTGGAAATTTTCTCAAAAAATATACAAAAATTTGATTCTTCTTTTTTTAGTTGGAAATTTTTTAACAACAAGAAAATCGATTAAAAGTGGTGGATAACAAAAGGAAATAAAGAAAAAGTGTTTGTTTGTACAAGAAAAGAAAAACGAAAAACAGCAGCCAACAAAAGAAAACAAGAAATCGAGAAAAAACGCGAACGACGCAGAAGTTTTGTGGATTTTTGTTTTTAGGCTGTTCAAGCTGGCAAAAGCATGTACTAATTTTGGATTATTTTTGTTAACAGAAAATGGTGAGCATAAATTTGATTTAAATAAAAAATGTTGTTTGAAAAAAATGAATGAGAAGAAAATTCTGAACGAAAAAACACAAAGAGAAAAAATTTGAACGCAAAAAAGAAATATTCTCAAAGGCAAAAACAGTGACTTAAAAAGTGTTTCGAAAAAATAAATCGAAATTTATACAAAAAAACACAAATTTATTATTTTGCAAAAATAAATTAACACAAGAACAAAAAATAAAAAATGTGAAAAATATGAAAAACAACAAAAAACGAAATAAAAATGAAATCCTTTGTAAAAGTGAATTTTAATAATTCTTCACACAAAGCTTAAACCAGGCTTGCAATATTTTTTGAAATGGAAAAAACGACAAAACAAAAATGAAATCCTTCCTAAAGTGAATTTTAATAACTCTTCAAACTAAGTTCAAACTACGCTTAGAATATATTTTTATTTAGAATATTTGAATTAATTTTTTTTAAACCAGACTTAGAATATATTCCACACTTTGTTTCTATTGAAATAATTTTTTAAACTAGGCTTATAATATATTTAGCACAGAAAAAAGATTTTTATATTCAAAATATTGTTGCTCTTGAGTTACAATATTTTTAAACCAGGCTTAGAATATATTTAGAGTATATAAAAACGACACTTTGTTGCGTTTGCTTTAAAATTGTTTAAGTCTGGCTTAGAATATATTTAGAGTATATAAAAACGATGCTAATATTCGACACTTTGTTGCTTTTGAATTACAATATTTTTAAACCAGGCTTAGAATATATTCGCCACTTTGGTTATATTGAAATAATTTTTTTAAACCAGGCTTACAATACATTTAGCATAGAAAAAACGATTCTTATATTCAACACTTTGTTGCTTTTGAATTACATTTTTTAAACCAGACTTAGAATATATTTAGAGTATATAAAAAGTATGTTTATATTCGACACAATTTTATTAAACCAGACTTAGAATATATTCGCCACTTTGTTTATATTGAAATAATTTTTTAAACTAGGCTTAAAATATAAATAGCACAGAAAGAAAGATTCGTATATGCAAAACATTGTTGCTCTTGAATTAAAATATTTTAAACCAGGCTTAGAATATATTTAGAGTATATAAAAACGATACCTATATCAACACTTTGTTCATTTTGAATTAAAAATTTGTAAAGCTGGCTTGGAATACATTTAGAGTATATAAAATCGACACTTAAAATTTTTTAAACCTGGCTTAGAATATATTTAGAGTATATAAAAACGATGCTAATATTCGACACATTGTGGCTTTTGAATAACAAATTTTTTACACCAGACTTAGAATATATTCGCCACTTTGTTTATATTGAAATAATTTTTTAAAACCAGGCTTACAATACATTTAGCATAGAAAAAAAGATTCTTATATTAAACACTTTGTTGCTTTTGAATTACAATTTTTTAAACCAGACTTAGAATATATTCGCCACTTTGTTTATATTGAAATAATTTTTTTAAACCAGGCTTACAATACATTTAGCATAGAAAAAACGATTCATATATTCAACACTTTGTTGCTTTTGAATTACAATTTTTTAAACCAGACTTGGACTATATAAGAATCCTCGGCACTTTGATTATTTTGAAATAATTTTTTAAACCAGACTCAGAATATATTTAAAATACAAAAACGATTCTTATATTCGATACTTTGTGGCTTTTGAATTACAATTTTTTTAAACCAGACAGAATATATTTAGAATATATAAAAAATATATACAGTACTTATCGACATTTTGTTTCTTTTGAATATTTTTTTTGAGCTAGGCTTAGCATATATTTAGAACATTTAAAAAATCTAAGTACTTTGTGTCTTTTTTTATATTTATACATATATATTCAAAAAACATTTTGTGACATGCTGTCATTTGTTATTCTTGCTCTTGACGCTTGTCTCCTAAGTCTTTCTATGGCATCCAATTTGTTTCCTGTGCATGCTAGTCATGATTTTCTAATTCCAATACTTGGTTTGAATAATTCCATTAATTTATTTACACATAGAAAATATTAAATGCTGAATAGCAAGCATAAAAATACGCTTTATTCTAATATTACTCCCTAGGAGCATGACATTTTCAGCCAATAGCAGATATTCGCCTGCAAAAGCTGTAGTTGGAGTTTGATTCCTAACCCCCCGCTTCTGTAAAACATTGACGACTGGAGTCGAAATTGAAAGTGTAGTAAAAAAAATATTTGTGTGTTACGCCAGTTTTTTTCCTTGAATACATTCAAAATTAATGTTTCTTTGGGATTTTTCAAATAATGGTCTACGGAGAATTATAATTCCAATTTTATTATGCTTTTAATTTAGACGATTCGTTCGACTTCAGTCGAAAATATTTCACATGAACAGTGGGTAAAGTCTTTGTGTATTCAAAAGTTTGCTGATGACTTTAACCAACCTAGGCTACGTTTGCTAAATCGAATACTATTTCCCATTTGTTGAGGAAATATTAGATATGTTCAATGTGATTATTTGGAGATTATCACATATATATAGGAGTTGGCCGCCTTTTACTATTTTTAAGTACAATTTAATGCAACAAAAATATAAAAACTTTTGTGTTCGAGACCATAAATATTGTTTGTGTGCTTTGAGGCATACTGATTCATTAAATCAACACAAGAAAATTTAATGGATAATTTTTCTTAAAGAAATAAAAATTTTGTGTCCGAGACCTAAAAAAAATTTTCAATAAGAAAATACGGATTTTTTTTTCTAAAAAAAAAAATTTCTAAAATTCCAATTTTCGCCGAAGGAACCTTCAATATTAGTACTGGCATTTTGGAATTACGGGCCCGATCACAACCGTATCTATGTTCAATTAAAGATACCTATAATTGCTACAAAGGTTATGAATATAATTTTCAGTCTTAAAATAATAAAGGAATGAAATTAAAAAAAAAAGAATTTCTGGCACGAACAAATCATAAAAAATAAAAAAATGGATAGACTTGTTTTGTGTTAGTTCTACCAAATAAACTAAAGTCTATATGTAAAAGGACTAAGTATAAATGTAGAAGTTATGACACTCTCATTGGAGTTACTTTCATTATTTTGTCTATAACTGGAGACACAAGTTATCATTCATTCAACAGTGGACATGATATAAGCAAAAAACGTTTTGTAAAAGAAATCCCAATGTCAAAGAAATCAAGAAGAATTAGAAAATGTATGTTTTATTTCTTGCGCAAAATTGCAAAATTGTCTATTTTTTATTTTTCCTGCTTTTTTCGACATTATTATTTTATATTTTTGGGCCACAGAGATGTCTTGAAATTAAGCCTTATTTAAGCCTTTGCCTCCAGCAAACAATATGTATATTCAATAATGTCTATCTACATTTTAACGAAACTTTTTTTGCCAAACTCATCATTGACCCCTTCTGCATCTCCAGTAAAAATTTCAATTGAAAAGAAAGTAGCAGAATATACTGCATTCTTTATATTTTTTCTATCTTCAAAGATACTTATTTATGAATTTCATGAATGTAAAGAGGTCTATCTGCATCTTAGAATTTTGAATTAAAAACAATATTGTCTTTTAATAAAAATGATTTAAAGCACTTAAAGAATTTTTAATATCTCCTGATTGGTGGGTGGCTCTTGGAGGGTTAATTATTTTACAGATTTAAAGCGATTCATCTGCACACACTTGCCCGTTGTCTCTTTTAAAATGAAAAATAATCGAAATGAATCCCTAGGATTCAAATGTTATATCAGGTCCAACCATTTTGCCATCCTCAACATTTCTTATGGAAATATGTATCTACCCCATAACTCCCAGTTTTCTGGAAGGCCCCATGCCAAAACCGTAAAGCAAACTTAATTTAAATATAATGCAAGTAATCATATCTTACACACATATATAATTTCTAATGCAATACTACCTATCTACAATAGAAGCTAAAATAATAAAATAGTTCCTTTAGATTTTTTAGTTAGGACGTTTGTTAAACACATTTTTTTAATATTTTATATAGAAGATGATTTGATAAAAAGTTGCTAATTTCCGAACAAGACAGTTTTTTCGCTCTCCCGAAAAATTGTGTTTTTGTACATAGACATTATTGAATATAAGCCCTACATATATTCATAGAATAGAAATATTCATAAATTGTCTTTCTAAAAGAAAATCACCGAAAAAAATATATTTTTTACAAAATAAAATGTTCATTTAGGAAAGAAATAAAAAAAATATTAATTTTTTTAATATTTTGACAAAATAAAAATAATTTAAAAAATAGAAAAATTTAACATTCTTCATTAACCAAACCAATCGCTTTTTTAACGTTGGTTTTCTTCATCTTTCAAAGATATTCGCAATTTTTAAATTCTATATTTGCATAAAACTAAATTATATTTTAAAGTAATCCATACAGTGGCCTTATATTCCACAATGGAACGACGAGAATAAATATATATACAGTGGCTCAATTTGCATAAGACATTTGTCTATATTTCTTCACCACTACCTTGTAGGTAGTCTGTGAAGCTTGTTTCCTAACGCTTTGTTGACCTTGTCTCTTAAATCTTTCCGGAAATTCCTCACAACACTTTACAACTGCTGTGATATTCTTACCAGAAAAAAAGAAGTGACACGTTTAGGAAACATTTTAGCGGAATGTTCCGGTCGTGATGAGATGAGAAAACAACAAAAACTCTGTAATAAAACTAATATACTAAATTTATGCACATCACAGCATCTCCCAGCAGAAGCGAAACATAGTTAAAAACATAATCAGTAAATGTTTTAAATTTAATTTGAATATGAATTGGTTTGTTCTTTTTTTCTGTGCCACAGACATCTTTTTAGATATTTACCAACTAAACCAAATGGCCGTTTTGGGATAAATTAAAGTTTACTAGTTATTATAAAATTTAAATTTTTGTATAAGTTTAAATGTGATTTTTTTGATAATAATAAATTTAAATTTTTGTTTAAACCAAAATAAATGACAAGATAAAATGTATATAAAATCTTATTTAAAATATTTCAAATATCAATCTTCTGACCGAAGGGGGAAGGTCTTTATAATCACGACGAAGGCAGACTTAAATGCAAAATGACTTCATTCATCATGTCATCTGTTATTTTCTTATTTTTTGGCAAATTGCGTCTTTTGAATTTTTGTGGAATGTGTCGCAGCCATTAATATTGGTATTGGTAACGATTTTCGTTGAATATATTAAAAAATGTGTTTACGCAAATATACAAAGAAAAAAACAATTATATGTTAACATAAAAATCATTTTAAAGACTGGTGGTGAATTTTAAATAAAATTAAAATTTCAAAAACAATTAAAATATATAACACACAAGTCTACAAGAAATATATAAATGAGAAAGGAAAATTAATTTTTTCATTTTTCTAAAAACAAGGGAAAATGTGGATAAGTTTAATTATTAATATGTATTTGTATTTAATTAATTTTTTATTTTAATTCTTACTTGTTATTGACGATGCCAATATTGAAATATTTAAAATATTTACCCAATGAAACCAAAAGCAACTGTATGTTAATGCAAAAAAAAATTGTTTATAAGACTATTGTTGAATTAAAATTTAAATAAATAAAATTTCAAAAACAATTCAAATTTTTAACACACAAGTCTACAAGAAATATATAAATGAGAAATGAAAATTAATTTTCTTTGTGAGGGGAAAATATGGATAAGTTTAATTATTCATTTTTATTTAAAGAATTTTTTTATTTTAATTCTTACTTTTCATTGACGATGCCAATATTGATATAGTATAAATATTTTAAAAAATATTTACTCAATGAAACCAAAAACACAAAAAATTGTTTTAAAGACTGTTGTTGAATTTTAAATAAATAAAGTTTAAAAAACAATTTAAATTTTTAACACATAAGTCTACAAGAAATATATAAATGAGAAATGAAAATTAATTTTCTTTGTGAGAGGAAAATATGGATAAGTTTAATTGTTCATTTTTATTTAATGATTTTTTTATTTTAATTCTTGCTTTTCATTGTCAATCATTTTCTCAGAAATAAAGAAGGTTGATAAGTTTTGGTTTAACTTTCTATTTTAAATATATATATATATATAATATATATTAAAAAAATACATTATTTTGTAGCATAATTGAAGATAGGCTATATATAAATCATCTAAACATGTTTTTAAATCAGCTCAATTTGTTAGTTTTAATTTTATTTTTCATTGGTGATAACTCCACTAATTTCAATATTTTTTCCATAAAATAAAAGGTGATTTTTTAAGAGCTTGATAACTTTTTTAAAAAAAAAACGCATAAAATTTGCAAAATCTCATCGGTTCTTTATTTGAAACGTTAGATTGGTCCATGACATTTACTTTTTGAAGATAATTTCATTTAAATGTTGACCGCGGCTGCGTCTTAGGTGGTCCATCCGCTTAGTCCAATTTTGGCATTTCCACGTTTTTGAGTAACAGAGACCCAATTGGTGCGAACGGCGACGAATCGAAAATTGGTGGTCATCATTAACACTGGCCGATACAGCTGCGATATTTTCTTCAGTTCGCACTCTACGTAAGCGTGTTGGTGGTTTAATGTCCAACAATGTAAATTTGGTGCGAAATTTAGTCACAATAGCCCGAATAGCCGCTTCAGTGGGTCGATTAAACTGACCATAAAATGGAAGCGCGCAATGAACTTTCTTAACGGAGCACGCATTTTGATAATAAAATTCAATAATTTGCAAGCGTTGTTCGTTTGTAAGACGATTCATGATGAAATGTCAAAGCATACTGAGCATCTTTCTCTTTGACACCATGTCTGAAATCCCACGTGATCTGTCAAATACTAATGCATGAAAATCCTAACCTCAAAAAAATCACTCTTTATATAAATGAGAAATGAAAATTTTCTCATTTTTCTAAAACCGAGAGAAAATGTGGATAAGTTTAATTATTAATTTGTATTTAAATATTTTTTTTATTTTAATTCTGACTTTTCATTGACGATGCCAATATTGAAATATATTGAAATATTTACGCAATGAAACCAAAAACAACTGTATTGTATGTTAACGCAAAAAAATTGTTTTAAAGACTGTTGTTGAATTTTAAATATATAAAATTTCAAAAACAATTCAAATTTTTAACACACAAGTCCACAAGAATTATATAAATGAGAAATGAAAATTAATTTTCTTTGTGAGGTGAAAATATGGATAAGTTTAATTATTCATTTTTATTTTAATTCTTTCATTGACGATGGCAATATTGAAATATTAAAAATATTTTAAAAAATATTTACTCAATGAAACCAAAAACACAAAAAATTGTTCTAAAGGCTGATGTTGAATTCTAAATAAATAAAGTTTAAAAAAATTCAAATTTTTAACAAACAAATTCACAAGAAATATATAAATGAGAATTGAAAATCATTTTCTCAGAAATAAAGAAGGTTGATAAGTTTTGGTTTAACTTTCTATTTTATATATATATATATTATATATATTAAAAAAATGCATTATTTTGTAGCATAATTGAAGATAGGCTATAAATCCTCTAAACATGGTTTTTAAATCAGCTCAATTTGTTAGTTTAAATTTTATTTTTCATTGGTGATAACTTCACTAATTTCAATACTTTTTCCATAAAATATATCCGATTAAGCCCAATTTTGTAGCAAATTGGAGACAGCTATCTTGGCTACAAATTTTCTGAACGTAGTTTTAGTAGTAGTAGTAGTTAGTGTGTCGGTACATTAGTCAAAAGTTAATAAAACATATTTTTTTAAAAAATACGGAAAAACAGGGAAATTAGAAATGCAATAAAAATAAAAGATTTGTGTCCGAGACCTACAAATTTATTTATATATTTTCTTACAGAATTTGTATGGATATTTTTTTTCGTAAAATACCAATTGTCGTCGAAGGTACATTTAATGATTGTTCAGTCATTTTGGAAATATAGATCCTATTACACACAACTGTTGTGAATTACACTTTCATATAGGAACAGTAGTTTAGGATCAGGCTCCAAAAATTGAGAAAAAATTGATTTTTTAAAAAAATTTGTTGGCACAAAAATATCATAAAAATGAAACAAAAAAAAAACACAAAAAATATATTGTTATACTTTTAAATAGCTAACATTCAAATGCAGAAAAAAGTGTCTATATGTATAAGATCTATGTATAAATGTAGAAGTTATTGCCCTCTCTGTAGAAGCAAAAAATTTTTGAAAAAAAAACTCACGAAGTTCTAATTTTTTCCAAAACTTCTGGGAGGATATGCTTTTTTTGTAATTTTGTTTTTCGAGTAAACCTAGAATTTGTGTGGGAATATTTAGGTATTTTGTGTTGGACCCTAAATTTGGAAAAATGTTTGCGCTGTGAACTGCAAAGAGAAAAACCTGAATTTTTTCAAAAATTTAATTTTGGTGAATATTTCAACAACTCCGTCAATTACTGGGGGATTTTTAAAAACAAAGTAGAGTTTTACTCATTACAAATTTTATTTTTTAAATAAATTAACAAACTGCAACGTTACCCTACAAAGTAATGTGTAAAAACATAGCAAATGTTGAAAAAAAAAATAAAAAAAAAAATAAAAATATATATTTTTCAAATTTTCTTAAATAATGTATATATTGTTCGAAACCTCTATGTTTCTCCATTTTAAAGCTGATGAGAATCAAGAATCTATGTATGAATATTTAGGTATATTTGTTGGACCTTGACTTTGTAAAACTTTGAGAGATTTGAACTGGAATCATAAAAACTTTATTTTTAAATCAAATCATTTACTGAAGACTTCAATAACTCAGTCAATTACCGGCGGATTTTTAAGAACAAAGTGCAGTTTTACACCTTTCTAAATACAGTTTTTAAATAAATTCTTAAATTTTAACACTCCCATATAAAATAAGGTATAAAAACAATGCCAAAGTTCTAAAATTACGAAAAAAATGAAACAAGGATTTTTCAACTTTTCTTATTGTACGAAACGTCTATGATTCTTTCTTTTAAACTTCAATAATTCAGTCAATTACCGGCAGTTTTACTTGTTTCTAAATAAAGTTTTTAAATAAGTTCTTAAATTTAATTTTAATATAAAATAAGGTATAAAAACAAAGCCAAAGTTCTAAAATTACGCAAAAAAATGAAACAAGGATTTTTCAACTTTCTTAAATAACCCACATATTGTTCGAAACGTCTATGTTTCTTCCTTTTAAATCTGGTGAGAATCAAGACTCTATGTGTGAATTTCTGGGTATATTTGATGGACCTTTGATTGTAAAATTTTGAGAGATTTGAACTGGAATCATCACAACTTGAATTTTTGAAAAAAAAAACATTTAGTGAAGACTTCAGTAACTCAGGCCATTATCGGCAGATTTTTAAAAACAAAGTGGAATTTTACTGATTACTAAATGTATTTTATAAATAAAATCACAAGCTGCAAGGTTACCTTACAAAGTAATGTGTAAAAAGATTGCCAAAGTTGAGAAATGGTGAAAAAATTGAAAAAAAAAAGATTTTTCAAGTTATCTCAATTAACGCATATAATGTTCAATATGGGTTGCTAATCAACTACGTTGCAAACTTATACGTATGCAAAGGTACGCAAACCCCAAATTTTTCTACATTTTGGTGGTGTGTGGGAAATTTCAGAAATGGTATAACTGCCCGTCAGTTTCTACTTCATTCTTTTTTTTGGCGCACTGTGTACACAATTTTTCCCATAAATCTAGATTTTGGTGTAAAAATAAAATTTCAAAAATGGTATTTCTACTACATTCTTTTTTGTCTCACTGTGTACTCCTTGAGTTTATCTATATTTCCAAATATTTGCAATGAGTTATGAATTAAAATTAAAAAAATAGCGTTTAATATTTTAATCGCAGTTCTCTGATAATCTGTCTGTGTTAAAAAAAAAAATAAAAAAACTTCACAATCTAACTAATTGAAAATAAATTACTGATTATGCCTTCGGCGGGCTTTCTAACTTTGACTTTATTTCGTTTATTTCCATCAACATTATATAAATCTCTTGGGTTATTAAAATGTTGTATTTCACTTTTCAAATGGATCTTAAGGGTCACCTGACTTAACTTCCTTATGTTGACGCCTGGTGTTTTAACATTTCTCTGCCAGCATTTAATTGACATCAATCTAAATTTGAAAACTTAGCTATTATGTTATATTAAATTAATTATAAAAATTAAAAAAATACATCCCTTATTACTTGCGTCTACATAATTATATTTACTTAAAAAAATTAGGAAATCCACTCACTATACATTTGAGGTTTGTGTCTTAAGTCTTTTGTTTTATAATCGCATTCCAAGTGATTTCTTTTCGTTACATTTCATCATCATCCGCACAATTTTCCTACGTTTTAACAACCCACACACACGCTGCTAGTGTACAACAAAGAAACGAAAACAAAGCAAAAATACTTTTAAATCCAGCACCAGCAGCATATAATCCACAATGAATTGGTGGAAGAAACCAACCAAACTAAAGAAGAAGCAAACGTAGTAGAGGGGGGAGGGGCAGAAAAAAAAGCGCAACCTCATCATCAAAATAAAATTACCCTAATAGACTCCAGTGAAAGTTTTGCACCTTTGGCTAACACAGCGAAGCGCTCAGTTACGAAAACATAACACCGCGACGGCAGTGGAAGTGGCCAACAGCTGCCAACTCCTCTGCCAATTTATTAGCTGTTTTATTTGCTTCAAATCCTCGTCTTCAAGATAAATATACTTTTCACAACAACCAAACAAGTAAACAAAGAAACTCCCTCCCCGCACCATCCACAAAAAAATCGTTTTACTCTAATAGCTAACAAAAGCTATGAGCTGCCATCTTCCCCCACGAATGACTGGGGAGTTTTTTTGCAAAAGCGAACAAAAAACAGACAAACAAACTTAGAGAAGATGAATGGCAGGAAAAAACGATCATACACTAAAATATGCAAATATTTTGGAATACAAAACAGAAACAACTATTTTTTTTCTCGGATTCCACTCTCTACAATGTTGTCTGGCAAAAATGTAAACGGGGGAGTAGGGAATTGCACTTTGTCTGCCAGTCCATCTTACACTCCATTTTCTTTATTATTTATGGTTAAGCGTTTGCGTTTGTTTTTGCGTTGCTTTTTGCCTCTGCCTTCGTTTAGCTGTGAGTAAAGTATGTCATGAGTTCATGTGTAGTATTTATTTTGGCCAGCATATGCTCCGTGCGTCCATCTTGTGCTACTCCACCGCCTTCTCCCGCTTTTTGTTTTTCTTTGGCATCAGCCATCATCATCATCCTCCTCATCATCTTCATCATCATCTTCATCATTGTCTAACCCACACTCACAATGGTGTTAATGAATATTACTGGAGGCCATGTAGCATCGCATGTACCATGCTGTGTGTAACCTGGAGGCTAACACTTTAAAGTCCTCCATAAATCTCCAACATGTGCCAACATGACATACTAACGAAAGCGTCTGGTCATTAATATTTGTTTTGCAGATTGTAAAAATTGTCAGTTTTTCTAAAAAAAAATTAATTTTCGAATAGATTCCTCTTTAGTTCAAATTAAAAAAAAAACGAGTTGAAGGCAAGCGTTTGTGTCTTAAGTCTTTTGTGTGAAACCTAAATTTTTTGTATAAATTAATTAATTTAGTTTAGTAGGGATTTCACAGCATATTTTTGATAACGAACATTGTTCTAGATAAGCTAAAGTCTTAAAATTTGACCCTAAATAAATTGTGTCTTAAGAAAGTTTGTGTCTTAAGTCTTTCGTTTTCTTTATTTTAATTTCCCTTCTTATATATGAAATTTGTTAAATTGTGCACATTTTATTTGATAACCTTGAAGAGAAATTTTTTAAGTTCCAATTTTTGTGGCGATCCATCAATTTTATGTCGATCATCCATTCAAGTGATTGTGGCAGGGGAATGTGACACTTCTATTAGCATTTTACTCCCATCAATATTCCAAGTAACACCCAGTACGTGGTGTTGTCAGAAGTGTCAATCAATGGGAATGCATTAAATCTCAAATTCGAATCTATTGATCTCAAAGCTATCGATTATTTGATAAATTGGCATATTTTGCATTTCTGCGAGAATATATTGGTGACATCATCACATTTTGTTAATGTTACTGCCAACCCCACTGGGGGTTGGGATTGGGGCTTCTTCTCGACTCATCTTGAATTTTAATTTGCTTGAGTTTTTTTCCACCACCACCACCACAATATGACGTTATTGTTGATCTGTTATTGTGTTTTTCTCTCTCTCTCCCATAACATTGATGTGTTTTTATTTTATTTTATTATTATTATTATGATCGTTGTACATGAAAGTGAAGTTTGTCTATTTGTTGTTGTTTTTTTTCACACAGCCAACCGAGAAAACAATCGTCGTGAGAGGTTATTGTCTGATGGGCTATGATGGATAATGGGTAATGGGTCACTGACAGATTTAATGGTGTGATTTTGAATTAATTTCCTTTTTTCCCCCATTTTATGGAAAATTATTATCAATGCTGATATAATAGCAGCAATACCGGGGGGCATAATTAAGTTTATCGAAAACAAATGTGTGGCGATGGATGGAGGGGGGAGGGGATAGAACGTATGAGTCAGTAATTGATTTTCAATTAGTTAAACTGAGAAGCTTTTCATTAAAATACAAACACAAGGAGCATTTCAAATTACCAGCAAAAACAGTGATTAATGTGATTAAGCGCTAAAACATTTGTTAAAATTTTAAGTTTAAATCATAAATCATTGTTAGTACTGGGTTAAGGTCAGGGGACACAGAGATGCAAAAAAGAATGAAGTAGAAATGCCAGGGTTATACCAAGTTCCTGGAAGAAAAAATATGTGAAAATTCTCAGATACCCCCAAAATCTTGTCAAAACCCGGTTTTGCGTACATTTGCCTACTTATAATAATATAACTAAGGTGATTAGCAACCGATTTCCACTTTCTCATCGAACAGTTTATTACCAATTCGGAAAAAGTACGAAATTAAGATCAAAATTAATTTTAAGTTGTGTTAAGTATTGTTTAAGTTGTTGTTTAAGTATTGACTGTATTCAGCTGACATGGTGGATACCGATTGTTAACAGAAAAATTAAAGAAATATTTTTTTGTTTTAATTGTAGCTGATATTTTCTTTTATATAGATTATATCCACAGCTTTCTTTTGTTCGGTGACTTATAATGAAATTTGACGTAGAATATTTTGTTCCATTCACGCCAACCCTCTAAAATTCAGTTTTGTAGGTTAGTTTAGCAACAATTCGAAAAAAGTACGAAATTAACCCTAAAATGAATTTTAAGTTTTAACCTATTTCTGGCATTTAAGTGAAGTTTTGAGTTGTGTTATATTCAGAGACTTATAGCAGAATTGTATGGCAAATATTTTTTTAGAACATTTTGACCCGTTAAACCCCTGTTTTTGCTGCGTTTTATATCCTTTTGCACAAACTGGACCAAAAACGCCCCTCTATTGAGCAGCTAGAGGGTTAAAATGTTCCACAAAAATGTCGCACATACTGTTTTAAATAATATTGCTGAACACAAGTTATACTTAAAATGTAAGGATCATAGGGTATCCTATTAAAAATAAAATATGATTTATAATTTGCTCTAAAAGCACCAAAAAGACCCCTCTATTGAGCAGCTAGTGGGTTAAAATGTTCCACAAAAATGTCGCACGTAATGTTTTAAATAATATTACTGAATACATGTTATACTTAAAATGTAAGGATCATAGGGTTTCTTATTAAAAAATAAAATAGGATTTATAATTTACACAAAAAGGACCAAAAAGACCCCTCTATTGAACAGCTAGAGGCTTAAAATGTTCCACAAAAATCTTGCTCGTAGTGTTCTTAGTAATATTGGACAACACATCCTATACTTAATATGTAAGGATCACAAAGTTTTCCTCGCCGATTCATCAGAAGAACGTGCCAAACATGTGTTTTAGCCCATTTGCACAAAAGGGAACTAAAGTAGCCCTATATTGAAGAGCTAGAGAGTTAAAATGTTCCACAAAAATGTTCCTTGTAGTGTTCTAAATAATATTGCTGAACACATGCTATACCTAAAATTTAAGGATTATAGGGTTTCCTATGCAGATTCTTTATTAAATAGCAATAGAATTAATAATTCAAACAAAAGACTTAAGACACAAACTTCCATACAACCAAAAAACTGCTGCGACTGTAAAAATATTTAACTTAAATTTTTCTCGATATAACCAGGATCTTTTAGCTATTTCTTCTGCCATGAAAGACAAACCACATGTTACCTTTAGTTTTTTTTTCATTCGAACAATGACTCACTGTCGATTTTTCAAGGTCTTCTGATTTCAATACACTTTGTATTGTAGTCACCATAGACAGAAAAAGAACACAACTTTTTTAAAGCCAGCAATCCCCCCCTCCCCATCCCCCTCCACCAAGAGCCATAAAAGGCATGTCGTCGTTAACGTGAAAAATATATAGAAAAAGAGCTAAACAAGAACATTTTCAACTGAAGTAAATTTAAAAATTCACTTAACATTGAATTTGGCATAAACGCCCACATGTCACACACAGCACTTCCTAAGGTGGTTGGTTGGTTAGCTAGCTGGTGTGATCACACATCACATTCAAGCCAAATAGAAATAATTGATAATCTTACAAAGCTTCACTCACTCCACCACACAGAATGAATATACACGAGCGAAATCAATTTGTTAAAGACAGTAAAAAATTTGAGGGGGGAAGACAAAACTATATATAAACTTTGTATAAATTTGGTATGCAGTAGGCGTAACAAATGTTCGAAACAGCAATTGTGGCTTTGAAAGACAAAAAAGCACAGATTTTACCAACAACACCTCAGCAGATTTCTATTTCTTGGTAGGCACATTAAAAATCATTACAAGTGGGCGGGTGGATGGCCTCATGAGATGATGATGGCGATGATGATGCCATAAATTCAACCAAAAAAGTTCGACAACAAATCTGTGAGCTGAATACCCAAAATGTCTTGTAACTTATTGCCCAACTAAATAGAGGAAACAAAGGAAGCAGATGGTAACTTTCACTGCCGCGTGCCCATGGTGATGACCTTAAATGAGTTGAGTTTTGTCTCAAACACACCATCAAAAGCAGATGTCTTAAAAAAGTCAACCAAGGAAAAAATAATGAATCACCCTATAACAAATGTCTTGCTTGAGATTAATTGCTATTGATTTTTATCAAATAAATTTTTAAGGCAAACAAAAGACTTAAGACACAAACATCGGACAAGGTGTGCTCTTTGGTGGCATCTACATTATTTTGGCATCTCAAAAGAAAAATTTGAATTCTTTCAAAGTGTTATTCATGAATTCTTAAAAGCAAAGTCACAGCTCATTGCACTACCTGTTAAAATTTTTTAAATGCAAAATGCACTTTTGTTTTCTTTTGTGAATTTGTTAAAGCAAACCCGAATGTATTTTTGAAACAAACAACAAGTTGTTGCCAACTTTCACTGAGCGAGCTTTAAAATTTCTTCTTTACACAACTTCTGCGTGGGCTGTATATCAAGTCAGGGCAGAAGGTAAAGTTATTTATTAACTCCCCCATAAAGATAATGAAAAATAAGATTTATGTTAACTTTCCAAAAGCGATTCAAATTAAGAAGTTTTCTTTAAAACTAAAGATGTCTCTTTAATCATTCCATGCTCCAATTTGCTTAACGATTTTGAGTTTAGTCCAGAAACTAAGAAAAATGGCAAAAGTGTGATACATCGCTCTTAGCTTCTAAATGAGATGGTTTTAACAGACATTTTCTTTAAATTCAAATACATGTGGCTGGGCAACAGTTGTTGGTCAATGGTCAGTCTACCCACGTCAAAACTTTTCTGACTCATCTCAAATATTCGGGAAATTTCATAATCTCAACCCTAGTCTACTAAAATATTAAGACAAAAATACATTTGTCTGGTAATTTTTAAAGAAACCATTTGATGGGCTGCCCACTCACGCCTCTGCTCCAGACTGCAGAGAGTGTATGACAACACCTTAACATCTCACATCAAAGCCAACACTAAATGTAGGTGTTTTAGTGTTACCAACTCCCAAAGAAAAATCAATTAATTAACAAATAATTACACAATTTCGCGTTTCATCGTTAATCGTTGAACCATGTGTGGCGAGTCTACATCTTTGTCAAGTTTCATCAAACTAAGATTAAGATTTTACACAAGATATTTTTACCTTAATACTATAATTTGTCTATGTGGTGAAGGTCATCCATCCATTGATATTGGCAGATGGCGATTATTTCTTGTGTATTGCAAACATCTAGACACGAATGTCATGTGATTAAAAAAATCGAGACAATTAAAAATTTAGCCCAAAAACAAATTAAAAAATACACAATACAATTTGATCAATAACAAATTAAAAAAAAATACATATTTTGAAGATTTTCCCAAATTGTAAATAGCCGGGGTTAAATCAGAGTTATTAAAGCAAAATAGGCAGCAAATTTTTTTGAACATTATTTTGCAATCGGTTGAGGGCAAAGCGAAAAATAAAGACAAATCAATTTATTGTCATCATAGCATTTACAGATTTGTTTTCGGAACAAGAAAATTTGGTGATAACATTCGCATTTGAAACTTGGTGTCGATTAAATGACAATTGGCAATTCAATAAAGGCAAAATTAAAAACATCCCAAAAATTGAATGTTGAGATTTCCATTGTGTAATGAAGTTTTCCAATATTACAAAGAATCATTGTAGGCATAAAAGCTAGAGATCGATTATGTGGCAGAACCGTGCAAATTCCCATATAAAAATATCCACACAACAATGGGAGGAATATTTATAATAAATCAATAGAGTTGTGATTTCCAATCTCTGATGGTTTCACTATGGAATTATATTTGATTATTCCGAAGGGCCATGTATAAAATTTTCTGATGAGGTTTCTAGAATTTCTAAATTTGAAAACGATATTAAAAATGATGGATATTTTATTTATATATTTTTTTACTAAAATTCAAATTTTCCGCCAAACATACCATTACGATTTATGCTTTAATTTTGCAAATATAAATTCAATAACAAATATTTATATATTCAATTAAAGGTAATTATGATGGCTACAAATATTACGAAATTAACTTTCACATAGGAATAGTAGTTTAGGAACAGTCTCGAAAAAAAATTAAAAAAAAAATATTTTTTTTTTTTTCAAAACAAAATTTTTTTGCGCTGACTCGAAAAGATCCATAAAAAATAGAAAAAAATGGAAAAATAGTTTGTTTTACATTTTAAATGTTAACCTTTTAACGAAGAAAGCGATGTCTATATGTCAAATATCTATAAAAATAAATAACGACGCAAAAAATAATAAAAACAAAATTGATTTTTTAAAAAAAAAATTTGCGCTGGCACGAAAAATTTACAAAAATAGAAAAAATATTTTGTTATATATTTTAATAGCCAAAATTTTAACAAAGAAAACGATGTTTATACGACAAACATCTAAGGATAAATGTCGAGGCAAAAAAATAAAAAATCATAATTTTCTGCAATTTTGTTTAAATATCCAAAAAAAAAAAACCTTTACAAATTTGATAACAAAATATTTATATTTTTATTTTTAACCAACATCCCAACAAAGAAAACAAGGCTCACAAAAAGGAAATCTATGGATAAATGTAGAAGTTATGGCCTTTCTTTGGGAAGTGCATTTGGATAAATGTCGACGAAAAAAATTATGAATTTTTAAATTTTTGTTGAAAACTCCGAAAACCCACTTTACAAATTTTATAACAGAATATTTATATTTTCTATTTTTAACTATCATCTAAACGAAGAAAACAAGGCCGATGTTAAGAAAATCTTTGCAAAAATATAGATGTTATAGCCCTTCTTCGGGAAGTACATGTCCTCTTCACGTATGACTAAATCACGATTTTTTAAAATTCCCTTACTTCTACAATAAAAGTCATAACTTTATTACATTTATCTACAGATTTTCTTCAACAAGGTCTTGTTTTCGTTGTTAAGATCCTAGCTATTATAAAATAGAGGTAAATATTTAGCTATTTAATTTAAAATGTCGTTTTTTTGTGCGATTAACCACAAATTTAGAAAATCATAATTTAAAAAAGAGGACCATAACTTCTACATATATCAAGAGATATTTTATATCTAGACATTGTTTTATTTTCGTTATATTGTTAGCTATTAAAAATAAAAGCATATAATTTTTTTAAATGTATGGGGTTTTTGAGCCTGCAAAAAAAAATTTTGTCGAAGAAAAAATCATTTTTTTTTAATTCTTTGGAGACTGTTACTAAACCACGGTTCTTATGTGAAACTTCTATTTGCAATATTTGTAGCCATCATAATTACCTTTAATTGAACACATAAACCGGTGTAATCGAAAATGAGAGTACAAATAGCTTCGACAAAAATTGGAATTTTGATAAAAAAAAATAAAAAAGTAATAACGTTTTTTATGCTAATTATATGAATCAGTATGCCTCAATATGGCAAACAAAAATATAACAAGGTTTTGACAACGGATTCTAATAGAGGGGGTAAAAAAGAATATACGTGTATCGGGGATTTGAAAGTTTACGCCATTTTAGGAGTGGGTGTCAGTATTTCCCACTTTTACACATTTTTCTTATGATGAGTCGTCATAGGAAACCTTGTGATCCTAGCACTTCAAGTATAGGATGTGGTCAGAGATATTACTGAGAACACTATGAGCGACATTTTTGTGGAACATTTTAACCCTCTAGCTCTTGAATATAGAGATATTCGTCGTCCCTTTTGTGCAAGAGGGTAAAAACAACATTTACACATTCTTATAATGTATTGGCAGAGAAAACCTTTTGATTCTTACATTTTAAGTATAGGATGTGTTCAGCAATATTACTTCAAACACTACGAGCTACATATTTGTGGAACATTTTAACCCTCTAGCTTTACAATATAGGGGTCGTGTCGGTCCATTTTGTGCAAGAGGCTAAAAACAATATTTCTCTCACTTGCACATTCTTATGATGAATCGCCATAGGAATCCTTGTGATCCTAGCATTTTAAGTATAGAATGTGTTCAGCAATATTACTTCAAACACTACGAGCTACATATTTGTGGAACATTTTAACCCTCTACCTCTGCAATGTGGGGGTCTTTTGGCACCTATTGTGCAAAAGGGTAAAAAACGCTCCTAAAACATGAGTTGAATGGGTTAAAATGATCTACAAAAATATTTGCCATAAAATTGTACTATATACTCTACTTAATTCTACTCAATACTCTAGTTAAATGCCCGAAATAAGTCAAAACTTAAAATTCATGTTAGGCTTAATTTCGTACTTTTTTCGAATTGGGCTAAATTAGGGGGATGGTGTCAATGGAAAAAATATTCTGCATCAAATTTCACTATAAGTCACCGAACAAAAGAATGCTGTAGATATAATATATACAGAAATCAATATCAGTTCAAATTTGGGTATTTAAAAATTCATGCAAATGACATCCGTGGCTTTGTTGACTAGGGACTGAATTACTCCAATCATTTGTAAGATATTGTTCCCCAAGTTGAACAAATCTTGTTGGTTTGATGAAATAAAACAGTCTCTGGGAAAATCTAAGATCTCACTTCCATCAACTTTATTTGTGAAAAACCACGTCCTGGAAATATTTCATGCAACAATTTGAGTTCAGTTAACCTGGACCGATAGCGAAGACCATTGACAATCACCTTCCTTCTAATTTCGACATATGACGGTGGTTGCTAGCTGGTCAGAACAAAATCCCTTGATCCCTTGAATCCCAAAAACACATTGAATGGGAATGAAAGGTATCACCCTTTAATTTGCAATTGTGATTTTTGGTATAATTTTCAAGTTTTTCGCCTTAATTCTGATTCAACGAAAATATGCTAAAACTATTCTCTGTTTATATTCTTATTATCAATCTATACTTCCTAGAGGAGAAACATTCTCTGTTTATATTCTTATTATCAATCTATACTTCCTGGAGAAGAGAACATTCCACGTGAATAATTTCCACTTTCATTTGCGATAAGGATGAATATCTTTATTGTATAGCCTCCTTATTATTCTACCTAAATTTGGCATTATTGAAATATTTCCCCTTTTTAAAAGGAATTCTCTGTTTTATCCCACTTTATCACACCGCTCTCGTTGGGCATTCGCATATTTAAAATCCTCCAATTCTTGATTGGCAGCATCAAAACGCACATTTTCTTACGTTTATTTTCTCATTTTTTGCGACATTGTCAAAACAAAACCACCGAAAACCTTGAAATACAAACCATACAAAATTGGCAATTCTTAATGCACATTTGGCCCCAAAAAGCGAAAGTAACAAACAGCAAAGGACCAGTTTCGGTTTCAGATATGTCTTGGTTTTTTGGATATTGCCAAAAAAAAAAAAACAAAAACATAACATAAAATCTGAAACCAAAAAGGTTTGGTGTCGCATTGGCGAAATCATGATATTTAAACGGTCAAAAAAGTATTGCACACCACCAAACCAAACTGAAGAGAGCAGCCAGCTAACCAGCCTCACCAATCGTTTGTCGACTGAATTTCATATGAAATGATGTCATGCTGAACAAGCCGGTCTTTAAGAGATTAAGAGAAAAAACGCAGCAATAACAACGGCAACAACACTTAAGACTGGTTGCTGGCCGGTGATGTGATGCGATGCGATGATGATGGTGCTGCTGGTGGACGTTCAGTTCACTTGTATTTTTTTTTTTGGTTCAGTTTGCAAACGTTTTATGGCTTTTAACGATTTTCGTTTTCAATTTGAAATATGTATCTTTGACTTATGCGGGTCGGGCTGTAAGTGTCCGATGATGGTTGTCTTCTTCTTGGTTTTCTTTTTGGTACCCCTTCTGCTGTTTTTGTGTTTACCTGCCAGGGCAGGGCAGGTAAAAGTGCACATGTTTCTTTCTTTTATCGAGCATCGAGGGTGAATTTCGGAATGTTTCACCTCTGTGGCTCTGAGAATTGCCAACATGTGTGTGTTTTTCGTATTTCTTTTTCTTCTTCTTCTTTAGTTAGTGACTGCGAAACAATGAAGTCAATGTTGTTGCATTTTTTCTCAAGATTTTTTGTTATCGAAATTTTTCTCTCGCTCATTTAGTCTTTTTCTTTATTGTGGAGACTCTTTGAACAACCTACACGTTCGTACGTCATTTTATTCTATTAAGTGAGCGAGCATGTGTGAGTGTGTTAGATCAAAAGACTTAAGCAACAAAAACCTAATGCATGGAAAATTATTATCGAAAACAAATGAGCATGCCAATATGTATGGACATTAGGCGGGGTCACGAAATGAAATTGCTGAGAGAAATAAAGATTGTTTTTTTAAATGATGATCGGTCAAAATTTTCCCACCTTTTCCCTAGATCGAGCCGATCTTGAAAATACCTCCAAAAATCAAAATTTTTCTTGTGGAACTGTTTTTGTGTAGCATTTTGGTCCAAAAAATTAAATTAATAGACCCTTGAAAACACTTAAAATAGAAATTTTTACACTTGTCTTTTAACAACTTATTGGTTCTATTATTGGACATCGAAAATAATTTTTGTGGTTTTTCAATGTAATAACCAAAAACTCATATTTTGTAAAATGTGTTATGAAAACTAAATAGAAAGAATCAATACCTTTCGAATGGTGTCTAAATGATGAATATAGGACGATATATGAAGCCAATAACTTAATTTTTATAAAATTGATTAATATAAAACATGAGCCAAGATTTTCAAACTCTTTTTACAAAAATGAACGTTGCTGTATCAGTTTCCCTGCGATATTCATCATAAAGGCATCATTCGAAAGGTATTGAGTGCTG
Source organism: Polietes domitor (assembly GCA_947397865.1). Lineage (NCBI taxonomy): Eukaryota > Metazoa > Arthropoda > Insecta > Diptera > Muscidae > Polietes > Polietes domitor. Next base: position 60,714,676 of record OX377619.1, on the reverse strand, counting down.
CTATTTATTTTATTTTAATTGTCACTACGAAAAATCACAAAAAATTAGACCAACAACACTGTGAAACAAAATGAATCTTTTCGAAAATAATAAGTTTGTTTAAATACCCAAATTGTTACTGGTATTTTATTTAAATATATTATATCTACAGCATTCTTGTGTTCGGTGCCTTATAGAGAAATTTGATGTATAATATTTTTTCCATTCACACCATCCCACTAAAATTCAGTTTTGTGGGACAGTTTATCACCATTTGGAAAGAGTACGAAATTAAATCTAAAATGAATTCTAAGTCTTGACTTATTTTTAGCATTTAAGTTAAGTTTTGAGTTTTGGTGTATTCAGAGATTAACACTAGAATTTTATGGCAAATATTTTTGTAGAATATTTTGACCCTTTAAACCTATGTTTTATGAGTGTTTTTAGCCCTTTTACACAAAAGTGACCAAAAAGACCCACATATTGATGAGCTAGGGGGTTAACATATTCCACAAACATGTTCCTCGTAGTTTTCCAAGTAATATTACTGAACACATGGTATAGTTAAAATGTAAGGATCATAAGGTTTCCTATTTCATTTCATAGTTAGAATGTGCAAGTGGAAGAAATATTGTTTTTTACTCTTTTGTGAAAATGGTACAAAAAGACCCCCAAATTGAGGAGCTAGAGGGTTAAAATGTGCCACAAAAATGTTGCTCGTGGTGTTTTACTTAATAGTCGTGGCCAATATTTAAGCCATATATTTTTGTAGCTCATTTTGACCCTTTAAACCCCTGTCTTTGGGGTGTTTTCTAAACCTTTGCACAAAAGGGACCAAAAGACACTTATATTGAGGAGATAGAGGGTTCAAATATTCCACAACATTTTTCCTCGTAGTCTTTTAAGTAATATTACCAAACAAATCCAATACTAAAAATTTAAGGATCAGAAGGTTTCCTTTGACGATTCATCATAAGAATGTGCAACTTGTTTTTTACCCTTTTGCACAAAACGGACCAAAAAGACTCCTTTATTGAGGAGCTAGAGGGTTAAGATGTTCGACAAAAATGTATCCCGTAATCTTCCAAGTAATATTGCTGAACAAATCCAATACTAAAAATGTAAGGATCAGAAGGTTTCCTTTGACGATCTATCATGAGAATGGGTAAAAGGGTGAAATATTGGCAATCCTTTCAAATGACCATAAACTTTCAAAACGCCAATACACGTATTTTCTCTTTTTGTCCCCTCTATCAGAATCCGTTGTCACCATCTTGTTATTTTTGTATATGCTTTGAAGTATTTATTAATTCCTCATTTATGTCATTAAACACTCCAATCTTCATTTCTTGGAGAGTTGACCTTAGCAGTATTTTTTTTTGTGACCCAGCCTAATGTGCTGGCTAAGCAATTTTTTTGTTTCACTATTTGAAAAGTTGTTTAACTGGTTCTCTTAATTCGAGTAGTTAGCTTTAATTTATTTGCCATTAAATGGCTTTTAACAAACAAATCGAAATTAGACAAATATTGTTTGTTTTTCCATGTCTGGGTGCCCCAACCACAAACACACACGCACACTCGTCTTTTTAACCCTTGTGACTGTGACTAACACCAAATTGAACTGCGAAAACGTGAGGTGTGTTTATGTTGAAAACAAATAGCCAACGCTATGCAATTATTGAAGGCTGCAAGACGCTAATAAAGTGAAAGAAAAACAAACAGAAATTGTTTTCACACTTATCGTCGACCAGGAGAGATGATGGAGGCAGCCATCCCTATGTCAATCCATTGTCAAAAGGGAAAACAATGTTGCAGCGTATTTGTAAATATTGATATTCAGTAAAATATCGAATTTCATCAAACCTCTCATTGTACAGTTCAATGACTTGCCATCATAAATATCACAGCTATTTTGGAGCAAAAATTTTAATAAAAATTTTTTCAAGACAAAAACAAAAAAATTACATTGTGGAACACAAAAAACTAACAAGTCTTTGACAATCATTCTGAAAGAGAAGGGGAAAATAATATACGTGTTTCGGAGTTTTGAAAATGTACGTATCACTATCAGTTTAGAGGGGGGGCTCAATATTTCCCACTTTTGCACATTCTTACGACGAATCGGCATAGCAAATCTTGTGATCCTTAAATTTTAGATATAGGACTTGTTCAGCATTACTACTTAAAACACTACGAGGAAATTTTTTCTGGGACACCTTAACCCTCTAGCTCCTCAATGGAGGGGTCATTTTGGTGCATTTTTTGCTAAAGAGTAAAAACACCCTTAAAACAGGGGCTTAGCGGGTCAAAATAACAGAGTAAATGGAAAAAATATTCTACAGCAAATTCAGTATAAGTCACTGAACTAAGCAAAGCTGTAGATATAATCTATGTAAATAAAATATCTAAAACAATTTGGATATTTAAACAAGAAATTATTTAATAAATTGATCGTTTAGTACTTGGTAATTCTATACCCTGTATCGAAGAATGTCCAGCAAATGTCAGCTATAACTCCGTGCATACAGTACCTTTTGGACCTGAACAAGCCCATATATCATGAAACTAGACTATGTAGGAAAAGTGTGTACTCAGCTTTTCATGTGGTGATCTCCTTTCTGATTCTAGTATATATAAGTATATACAAGTTCTAGTAATTTATTTTCTTACTTTGGCGAGTCGTACAAAGACGATATAGATATCATATGAAAGAGAAGAATAACTGTTAAAAATACTTAAAATTTCATGCATCTATCTGTATTAGTTTATTATTAACAACTATTTTAAGTTTACCCCCTGGAAAAAGTTTAAGTTTATTTTTTTTTTAATTTTAAGGGAAAATTTAAAAAGGTTGTTAATGTCATTCTTATAAATGAAGCAGCATGAAATTTTAAATATTTTTAGCAGATATTCTTCTCTTTAATTTCATAGCCATATCGCCTATACTTGACTCGCAAAAGTATGAAAATAAATTATTAAAACATCAATATCCTGCTAGCTTCACGTGTATGTTGTGCTGTTCAGCCGATACACATATATTCTCGATATCGTATGCCGATATGGATATCATTTGAAAGAGAAGAATACGCATTAAAAATGCTTTTAGTTCCATTCTTCTATCTTTATTAGTTTACCATTAACAACTATTTCAAATATACCTCCTGAAAAAGTTAAAGTTTATTTTATTTTTTTTTTTAAGGGGGAAATTTAAAGTGGTTGTTAATGCCAAACTTATACAGATATAATTATGACATTTTAAATGTATTTTTAACAGATATTATTTTCTTTCGTTTGATATCCATATCGCCTTTGTATGGTTTGGAAAAGTAGGAAAATAAATTATTAAAACATCTCCATCCTGCTAGCTTCACGTGTATGCGCTCTTGTTCAGCCGATACACATATATTTTTTTTAACCGCTCGATATCATATAATATGACGATATGGATATGAATTGAAAGAGAAGAATATGTGTTAAAAACAATTTTAATGTTATTATTCTTTCTGTAATAGTTTAGCATTAACAACTATTTCAAATTTACCCCCTGAAGAAGTTGAAGGTAATTTATTTAGATTTTTAAGAGGAAAATTTGAAAAGATTGCTAATGCCAAACTATGGATATCATGGATCAAAATATGGATATCAATTGAAAGAGAAGAATATGTGTTAAAATCAATTTTAATTTTATTATTCTTTCTGTATTACTTTAGCATTAACAACTATTTCAAATTTACCCCCTAAAGAAGTTGAAGGTAATTTATTTAGATTTTTAAGAGGAAAATTTGAAAAGATTGCTAATGCCAAACTTATACAGATGGAATCAAGAAATTTGAAGTATTTTTAAGAGATATTCTTCGCTTTCATTTGATCTTCATATCGTCTTTGTCTGGCAGGAAGAAGTAGGAAAATAAATTATTAAAACATCTATATCCTTTGAAAATCAAAAGTCTTGTAAAAAGGCGAAAATATCCTCAAATGGAAACTGGAACTGAGTATACAGTTTCTCTACATACGACATCAGCTCAAAAGAATACAGTTGTGCGGTGTTGTACATATAGTTATATATACTTAGCACCTCTATCAGAATCTGTTGTCAGACTCTTGTTATTTTGGAAAAGTTTTCATTTTGTTCTACAGTGTTCTTAAGGGTTTAAAGTATACTTTAACATTGACAATTAGTCCTATCTTAACTTCTAAAAAATGTTTTGGAATATGACAGCAAATGTTTATTAAATGAAATAAAAATTTTATTTATTTTCATTTATTTTATTTTGGTCTGTATTCAATTTACCAGTTCAAATCACAATTTTAAATTAATTGAAATGTATTTTATACATGAAACAGACTTTCAATTATATTTCTAAGCAATACTTAAAGCAATATATCTCCTGTGAAAATAATAGTTATTAAAAGAAAAACACATTAATCAAGTTAATTCATATTTAAATTACCAACTGCTGGATGTTTTTGATTATTTCTAAGGTTCCCATGGCTTTAAACTGAACTCTACTTCCCGATATTCTCACAAATTACTTAATTTTCTATACTTTCAATGTCGTTTCGTTTTTCATGCAGCAAGCCATAGACCTTAATTCGATACTTTCCACTTTAGAGTCTCCATTTTCAATATGGGATGAGAAAATCACGAAAACATTTGATCCAAAGTTCTGCATATTATTTAGTTAATTAGTTAGCCGAATGGAAAATCATTAATTTCTATTTATTTTTTATATCAAGCTAAATGTCTGAAGCTACCACATATACCTTAGGGCTTTAAAATGCATAACAAATTGTATTTATTTCATTATAATTGCCTTCGAAAAGAAAAAAAAACAAATCACTGGGAACTGAACTGAGAAAATCGAATAAAAAAGGAATGTTTCATTCACAATTTGGTGTGTTTTTTGGGTGAAAAGAGAAATCTACACATGTTTCTTTTTTGCTTCTTTTGCTCTATCAGTTGTTTATGATCAGTGTTTAGCATAAAACCAGAATCACGAATAACATTTTCAAACGAAATGTGAAAAAAAACATGCCAAATGCCAAACTCAATGTTAAGCCATTCATTCACTCATTCAATGGACAAAAGTCTGTGGTCTTCCTTTTTTGCTTTATGTTTTTGTTTTCTTAGATTTAAAATTGATTGTTTTGATACATGCAGACCATTAAATTCGATTTGAAATGATTGAGTGGGGAGAGGGATGGGTGGGGGATATTAAATAATTGATGTGCAGCAAACACGAAATTTGTGTAGTTTATTTTTTTGGATGAAACCGAAACAAAGAACATTAAAAATAATTAAAGAAATTATTCGGAGAGAGAGAGAGAGGGAATGAAATTGTTAAACTTTAGAAACCTAACACGTGATGATATCATCAAGAGGTATTTTTTGTGGACCAAAAGGTCGGATCTTTGCTAAGGATTAACCTTGGCTCATAATGTTCTCAACAAGTAGTCGGTCATTGGCCAATGTGGCCAAGATCCGGCTTTGTGTGCAAGCTGTCATAATTTTTTTGCTTTGCTTAACAAACAGCAAGTCGCCATAACGAAACTGTTGCCCATGATTTCATTGGCCACAAATGTTCTAACTAATTAGTAGAACTCCATAACGATAAAGAAAATAATTTATTTTAATTTATAGCCATTAAACTCCCACAATACTTGTAGTCAACATTATAAAATTCAGCTCAAGAATATTAAAAATATGAGGTAGTTACGCACACTTTGTCGCCAAACAAAAGACTTAAGACACAAACTTCGATGTTGTCGTCGCCACCAGCTCTGCTGCACTTCGATCATATTCCCCGGCCGTCAAACACGCTAATGACTCATTGCACTCGGTTGAGTTTGAGACAGAAACGAGTTTCGAATATTTCTATTTCTATAAAATATGCTCTCCTCTTAAATGGTGTTGATTTAAAGCTTAGTCGTTGTTTTTGGGGGAAAAACACGGAAAAATCATTGCCCGCCTCTAGACACATTTAATTGGCCGCCAATACTGCGCATACCCCGGCATCGCTCAAGTAATTCGCTGCAAAATCATCGACAATTTGAAATTTTTTTCGTGTTGTTTTGGGCAACAAACAACAAGCCAGCCAACCAGCCAAAGAAGAAACTGGCCAATTAACGGTAGTTTACAATAACTAACAAGAAACAAATGCATTTAGAAAAAGGCAGCGGCAAAAATAAACGTGAGACCGTCCCGAACACAGCCACAGATATGGGCAGGGGCAAAAACAACAACAGAAACAAAAAAAAAAAACACAACAAAACAGTCTGAAACAGAAATACTTTCAAAATACTCTACAGCATGATTTGAAAGATTTATCTTTTGTTGGCAACAAAAGAAAAAAAGGTTGCTGGCAGCTAGCTAGCTGCTGGCTATTCTTATGCTGTGGTCGTATCGAATCGGGTAATAGGGTTTACCACGGCTACAATGTTAGCAAAATAGAGTGCAAATATTACAATGATATCGCCCACCAGCAATAGCAAATAAAGCTAGAAACTGAAATAAATTGACGTGTTTGGGCAAGAAACCACGAGGGTAGGCATGATGAGTTGTAGTTTGAAAAAAAAGAAACAAATAGTTGTGAAAAAAATCAGAGGAGAAGACCTGGAAAAGAAATGCTTCTCTTACACCTTGAGACAATTGTACACATTTTTATTAGATCTGAACAAAAACATATACACATATGAAACTAGAGATCGCATGTAAATGAAAAATTGTGTCATTTGGTGATATTTTCTCCTTTTTACAGGAATTTCCAAAGGATACAGATGTTTTAATCATTTATTTTCGTACTTTTGCCAGCCCTACCAAAGAGATATGGGTATCAAATTAAAGAGAAGAATATCTATTAAAAATACTTTAAATTGTGTGCTGTATAAGTTTGGTTTTAAGAAACGTTTCAATTTTCTCCCTTCAACATCAAAATAAATAAACGTTAACCTCTTTGAGGAGGCAAACTAGAAATGACTGTTAATTCTGCGGTAATACAGATAGAATAATAAAATTTGAAATATTTTTAACAGATGTTCTTCTTTTTGATTTGATACCCATATTGTCCCTGTATGACTGGCAAAAGTACAAAAATAAATTATTTAAATCATGAGCTGAAATTGGTGAACTTTTCTTTTTTTTAATTTCCAAAGGATATATGTTTAACTAATTTACTTTCGTACTTTTGCTAGCCCTACAAAAGCGATATTGGTATCAAATTAAAGAGAAGAATATCTGTTAAAAATACTTTAAGCGTCATGTTTCTATATGTATTATTTTAGCATTTACAAGCATTTCAAAATTTTTCTCTTAAAAAGTAAAATATGAATAAACGGAATAAATAAGGGGGCAATGGTTGTTAATGCTAAACTAATACAGATAGAATCATGAAATATGGAATATTTTTAATAGATGTTCTTCTTTTTCATTTGACATCCATGTCGCCCCTGTATGACTAACAAAAGTACGAAAATAAATTATTAAAATCAAGAGCTAAAATAGGTGAACTTATACTTTTTTTTAATTTTCAAAGGTTATATATGTTTTAATAATTTACCTTCGTACTTTTGCGAGTCATATAAAGACGTTGAATTATAGAAAATCTATTAAAAATACTTAAATGTCATATTTCTATATGAATTAGTTTAGTATTTATATAGTATTTACAATCATTTAAATTTTTTGCTCTTAAAAGGAAAAACATGAATAAATTAAATAAGTTATAGGGGGAAACTTGAAATGGTTGTAACTGCCAAACTACTACAGCTAGAAGCAAGAAATTTTAAATATTTTTAAAACATATTCTTCACTTTTATTCGATGCCCATAGCGCCCCTCTATGACTAGCAAAAGGACGAAAATAAATTATTAAAACCAAAATCTAAAAGAAAAATTTAATAAATTCATTCTGGTTTAAATATCCGAATTGTTAATAATATTTTCCGTTATATAGATTATATCTACAGCTTTCTTTTGTTCGGTGACTTATAGTGAAATTTGACATAGAATATTTTTGCGATTCACACCATGCCCCTAAAATTCAGTTGTGTGCGAGAATTTAGCATCAATTCGGAAAAATTACGAAATTAAGCCTAAAATGAGTTTTAAGTTTTAACCTATTTCTGACAATTAAGTTGAGTTTAGAGTTTTGCTGCCTTATAGTAGAATAGAATGGCAAATATTTTTGTAGAATTTTTTGACCCGTTAAAGCCTTGTTTTGGGGTTGTTTTTTACACTTTTGCTCAAAAGGGACCAAAAAGACCCCTATATTGAGGTGTTAAAGGGTTGACGTGTTCCACAAATATGTTCCTCGTAGCGTTTTAAGTAAATTTTTAGAACACATCCTATATTTAAAATGTAAGCTGCACAAGTTTTCCTATGCCGATTCATCAGAAGAATGTGTAAATAGTGTTTTTTACACTTTTGCACAACAGGGACCAAAAAGACCCCTATATTGAGGTGTTAAAGGGTTAACGTGTTCCACAAATATGTTCCTCGTAGCGTTTTAAGTAATATTTTAGAACACATCCTATATTTAAAATGTAAGCTTCACAAGTTTTCCTATGCCGATTCATCATAAGAATGTGTAAATAGTGTTTTTTACCCTTTTGCACAAAATGGACCAAAAAGGCCCCTATATTGAGGCGTTAAAGGATTAACGTGTTCCACAAATATGTTCCTCGTAGCGTTTTAAGTAATATTTTAGAACACATCATATATTTAAAATGTAAGCTTCACAAGTTTTCCGAGTTTGCCGATTCATCATAAGAATGTGTAAATAATGTTTTTTTACCCTTTTGCACAAAATGGACTCAAAATACCCCTATATTGAGTAGCTAGAGGATGAAGATATTCTACAAAAATGTTCCTCATAGTGTTTTAAGTAATATTGCTGAACACATCCAATACTTAAAGTCTAAGGAAAACAAATTATCGTATGCCGATTCATCATAAGAATGTGCCAAAGTCTCTAAACTGTGAAATTTCAAAAAGCTAGCACACCTAAATCCTTTTTTGCTCTATTTCACAGAATCCGTATATTTTTTTTAAGCATTTGGACGTTCTAAAATCGAAAAACATATTAAGTTTTCTTATGGATATTTTTTTTTATTTTTTTCTTTACTAAAATTCCAATATTCCGTCGAAGGTATCTATAGTATTTATATGGTTATTTTGGCTGTATAAGTTCGATCATGTCTATGTTATACGTTAAACAGAAGGTAGGAGTCTGGGATACAAATCTTCTGAATATGACCTTTACTTAAAAGCTGTGGTTTAGAAGCTGTCTCCAAAAAACTGAGATTTTTCTTGGTAAAAAAAATAGTTTTCAAAGAAACTGTTCGAGTCACACAGCCGAGGAGAATATGGATATTACGATTAATATTTCAATTTTTTCAAATTTCCCCACTATAATATTAATATGGATATAGTCCCTGAAATTAAAATGATTATGATTGATCTTTTGCGTCTACAGAGAGTGTCATAACTTCTACATTTATCCACAAATATTTTACATTTAGACAGTGTTTTCTGCGTTATAATATGTGTCATATGCAAAATGCGTTATATTCTATGTTATATGCAAAAAAAAACTATTTTTTCACATTTTTTCTCTATTACGATTTTTTTCATGCCAGCAAAAAAAGTTTTTTTTTATTTTTTTTTGTAATCCTAAACTATATTTTCTATGTGAAAGTGATATTCGCGACATTTGTAGCCATATTAAGTATCTTTAATTTGACAGACATGCGGGTGTTATGGGATTTATATTTCCAAAATTAGAGTTCAAATATTAAAGGTAACTTCGACGAAAATTGGAATTTTAGGGAAAAAAATAAAAATTTATATTTTTTAATATAGTTTTCGAGTTTAGAAAGCCAAAGTACACCAGCAAATGTTACATGGTCCTATGGGAAAAATTGTATTTAAAAATAATTAATTATTTAAATTATTTCCAAACTACTCAGCAAAAATTTTGCTGTCTTTTTAACAGCTCATTTGCCACTTAATAACATGAACAGGTTGTAACTGAGATTTTTGGTTTTCCTTCTCTTAATGATGGAGATTTGCTTCTATCTGAATTTTCAGCGCAATTTCACAAACATTTATTTGTTTTCTTTCGTTTTTGAATATTTATTTTTGCCAAGAAATTCATTCAAGAAATTAAATATATTAAATAAATGATTGTATAAATTATAATTTGTACTAATATTTATTTTTATAATTTTTCTATTTCATTAAAAATGTATTTCACCATTTCAAAGAATTCCACGCCAAGAGACCTAGATAAGTTTCCAGAATAGTCGCATCGCCTAAAAGTGACATCATCCACAGTCCCGGTGACAAACTAAACTACAAATTTGGCATTACCATAAATATCGAAATAAATATTGACCAAACTTAATGAAACGCCTTCGCCCATCGCACCAAAAAGTAGCGAAAAAACTTATGTCATGTTTCTTTTATTTGTTTTTGGTAAAGCCAACCACCGCCACCACCACCACCACAAACCACCATGCACCAAATCAAAGCAAACCAAAAGAAAAGAAAAAAACACATCTCAATGAACGGACGGCATTGAAAAAACGTGTTTCAAACTAAAACCTATAAAATTGGCAAACAACATGGTGGCTTATATTTGAATAAACACAATTTAATTAAAAAATTGTCTCTTGGTTTTTGTGCGATTTTTTTCGGTTTTGCGAAATTCGGCCAATATCATCTCATAATTTTGGGATTTTTGTTTAATTTCTTCAATTGTTTTGAATTTCACACCGCTCAAATCGGTCCGTTACTTTTTCTTAATATTTGCAAACAACTTTCTGTTGGCTTATTGGGTTTGTTGTGGTTGCTGCCTGCCAAGCCTTCTCTTTTTTTCGTTTGCTTCTTTACAACAAACCCACAAAAAAAAAAAAACATTTATTTAGTTACAGTTGAAAGGCAAATCAAAACCAGTTTTGTATATTGGCGATCACAAGAAACCCACTCTTGCACACAGCAATCGTAATAAAATTATAACAACTTTTTATATTATTACAATTTAATACTTCGAAAAAGAAAAACGAACAAAAAAAAAACAAGACCATACGTTTGAATACATGATGAATATTGTGCCACCTTTGTGGCAGACCCAGTGAAAGGTACACAGTGGTGGTTATATGGAAAAGGAAACAAATTAATATAAAAGAAAGACTTAAGACACAAACTTTCGACACATATGATGATTAGATTAAGCCAAATGAAATCAAATATATATTCAAATCAAATCAAGAAAATCGAAACAATCACAGAAAACGGCATTCATTAGCCAACAAAAGAATAAAAACCAGATGCTTAACTGCATTCTTCTTCAAGTGAAAAATAAACAAAAAAAACATTGGCCAACAGACATTAAGTAAAGAGAAAGGTTTAGAGAAATTTCTAAAAGTGTTAAGCACCTTAAATAAATAAATTAGTAAATTAAGAAAACATACAAAATTCTACAGACTTATGGAGCCAAGCCTTTCTGTTTTTGTTTGTTTAAACTGTGGAGAAAATCACTTCTTCAAGATAACGCACTATAAGCCACATAGCCTTCTGCATACAAAAGACTTAAGACACGAACATTAATTTTTCGCTTTCTTTGGAGTTCTCATATGGCACAAGTTATTTCTGTCATTCAATGAACTGTGAATATAAGCGAGGTCAATTTGTATATGTGGAAAAAATTAACAAAAACGAAATCTTTGCAAAATTCTAAGTGCATTCCTACAAAAGAGCAAAGGTCTAAGATGAATTCCTAGCCAGCGAAAATCGACATCAAATTCTACGACGATATATCTATGTCCGTTTGTCAGTCTCAAATTTGAGAGAAATATTCTTAGAATTTTCCGCAGATTACGTCTTTGTCTGATGCTTTGTATGACAACAATCGACCCATCCTAGTGTTTTTAGTTGCAAATGACCTGCAATTTACAACCGCTTGCAGTCCTTGCAGCAGCATAAAGGAAAATTTTTTTCAATTTTCAATACTTGATTCTATTCCTTCACGGATGAAATGATTTTTGGCCACACACCTATTATGGCAATCACACCTATTAATATCTCCTCGTTCGTCAAATATAAGGTATTCAACGGAGACGAACAATAACGAAAAATAAAAAATCTCCACGTTTCATTTATAATTTTTTATCGTTGGCAATAGTCCAACTATGAAAAATTCGCAAATATTTCGCCATAAAAATATTTTTTTGGGCTCCAGAGAGTGGGTGATTTTTATGTAAAATAAAATGATTTTGTAGTTCTGTTAGTGAGTAGCTGAATGAAAATATTGTTCAAAAATACATTTCTAGATGGAATTAAATATTCTTATTTCTGAATAGTTGAGGACTGGTACGAATTTTGATTTTTTTCTAAATTTTTAAAATATTATTTCTAATTAATTTTTATATATTCAAATTTTAAAGATGAAAATGTAATGAAGTGGTACGAATTTTCATTTGTTTCTAAATTTTTAAAATATTATTTCTAATTAATTTTTATATATTCAAATTTTAAAGATGAATAATAAAAAATTTCAATTTTTGGATTTCTTATAATACCTCAGTGAAGAGAAATTCGCATTGTTTTTTTCATATCAATTTTGATTTTTTTCAAAATCTCAAAAATATTATTTGTAATTATTTTTTTTTTAATTTTAAAAATATTGAAGATGAATATTTGAAAAAAAAATAATTTTAAAAGTTTTGAAAATGAATATTTAAAAAAAAAACAAATTTTCATTCAAGGTACCTTTAGTATTTGTAGCATTATTTTGACAGTATAAGTCCGATCATGCCCAAATACACGTTAAACAGAATAACTAGAGTAAGGGTTACAAATCTTCTGAATATGGACTTTACTTAGAAACAGTGGTTTAGTATTAGTCGCCAAAATATTGGGATTTCTTTCTGTGGAAAAAATCATTTATTTAACGAAACGAGGCGCTATATAATATATAATATTCTATTCAGAAATACTTAGGAGTCATACTAATTGTGATTTTTTTCCTTCACAAAAAAATATTATTTTTAATAATTTTTTACATATTGAAATTCTTAAAATCACAAAATAATTTTGAATATTCGTATACTTTCTAAATAGCTCAGAAGTCGCACTAATTTTGATTTTTTTTATAAATCATAATAATATTATTTTGAATTAATATTTATCTATTTATTTCTAAAGATGAAAAATTCACAATTTTTGATGGCGAAGAAAAAAAATTCAAAAAATTCAGAAGTCGTACTAATTAATAATTTTGATTTTTTTCTCCAAATCATAAAAATATTATTTAGAATTAATTGTTATCTATTTATTTCTAAAGATGAATATTAAAAAAAATCACAATTTTTGGTGCTCAAACAAACTTCATAAAATTCGGTGACATTTTTTTCTTAATAATTTAGTTTGGACTCTAATGTATTACAATTTTGATTTTATTTTTTCTAAATCAAAAAATATTATTTTTAATAATTTTGTATAAAGATGAAAATTTAAAAAAATTAAAAAAGTCACAAAATTCGAAACGGCCTTGAGGCATACAGCAGAGGAGAATATATCGAAGGACATGGCTCTAATATTATTTTGAATATTCGTATACTTTCTGAATAGATCATAAGTCGTACTAATTTTCATTTTTTTCTCCAAATCATAAAAATATTATTTTGAATTAATTTTTATCTATTTATTTCTAAAGATGAAAAATTCCCAATTTTTGATGGCCAAGAAAAAAAGACTTCATAAAATTAGTTGAACATTTTTTCTTAATAATTTAGTTTGGACTTTAATGTATTACATTTTTGTTTTTTTTTTCTAAATCAAAAAATATTATTTTCAATAATTTTGTATAAAGATGAAAATTTGAAAAAATTAAAAAAATCACAAATTCGAAACGGCCTTGAGGCATACAGCAGAGGAGAATATATCGAAGGACATGACTCTAATATTATTTTGAATATTCGTATACTTTCTGAGTAGCTCAGAAGTCGTACTAATTTTAATTTTTTTCCAAATCATAAAAATATTATTTTGAATTAATTTTTATCAATTTATTTCTAAAGATGAAAAATTCACAATTTTTTATGGCTAAGAAAAAAACTTCAAAAAAATTCAGAAGCCGTACTAATTAATAATTTTGATTTTTTCTCCAAATAATAAAAATATTATTTTGAATTAATTTTTATCTATTTATTTCTAAAGATGAAAAATTCTCAATTTGTGATGGCCAAGAAAAAAAAAACTTCATTTTTTTCTTAATAATTTAGTTTGGACTTTAATGTATTACAATTTTGTTTTTTTTTTTTATATCAAAAAATTTTATTTTTAATCATTTTTTCAATATAGAATTTCTAAAAATCACAAAATTCGAAATGGCCTTGAGGCACACAGCAAAGGAGAATATCTCGAAGGACATGGCTCTATATAATATTAATTTGAATATTCGTATACTTTCTGAATAGCTCAGAAGTCGTACTAATTTTGATTTTTTCCAAATCATAAAAATATTATTTTGAATTAATTTTTATCTATTTATTTCTAAAGATGAAAAATTCACAATTTTTGATGGCGAAGAAAAAAAAACTTCATAAAATTCAGAAGTCATACTAATTAATAATTTTGATTTTTTTCTGAATCATAAAAATATTATTTTGAATTAATTTTTATCTATTTATTTCTAAAGATGAATATTGAAAAAAATCACAATTTTTGGTGCTCACACAAACATCATAAAATTCGGTGAATTTTTTCTTAATAATTTAATTTGAACTTTAATGTATTACAAAAAAATTTTATTTATTTTTTTTACTGTATAAGATTACTTTTTTATTATTTATTAATATGTGAAGTACTTTTTTGCTGATCCTAGTAAAAATATTTCCTCCTATAAATGTTAAAGTGTTAATCTTTAACCTATTTTGCTCAACACCTCTATAATGTTTTCAATCACAGAAACGAAACACGAGCTATTCATTTTTACTGTATTTTATGCTTTTTCAAAATTGAATTTATTTTTAATCAATTTTTCTTTTTATCTTTTATTTCCAGGTAAGCACACGCAGTGCAATTTACATAAACACTAAACTAATCGTGGACTACACAACAGTAAGATATTCTCAATAACTTGATGCTGTGTCATGAATGCATAAATATATTTAAACATAAATTAGGCTTTTAGATCTGGAAAGACTTTTTTAATTTAGGATGTAATTGAAATATATTTCTGATAGAGCTTGAAACTTGCGCCCAAGTTCATAGTAATTAATAAAGGGTCTGCCAAATAACTTTTTTTGAAAATACTATAAAAAAAACTACTGAATATTTTCTCAAATTTCTTTTTTATTTGAAAGTACAATCCTTCCGGTTAATAATGGAAAATAATTTCATTCAAATGGCTGCCTCGGGCACCCCAGAAATAGTAGTTCAAAGGTTGAATAGTTGAAAAAAAAACGTTAGATGGCGGACCCTTTAGAACATTTTTAATATGTTTATACATTGAAAACTTGTTCTATAGAACTTCTATAATTTATTATGAATTTGGACCATAATATGTTTTCATGACTCTTTGTTGGCTATGTGAGCTGAGAGCAAGTACAAGAATATGCTATGATTTCCATGGCGTCTTCGTATATCATGGATATGACCAAATCCCACATTTTATTATATAATAAAAATTCATATATAATAAAAATTTCAAGCAAACATCCCCAAGTCCCCTTAATATTTTTTTTGTATTCACCTAATACACTATGCAACAAAAAATGCAAAAAATTGTGTCCGAGACCTAAAAATGTATTTTTGCATTGATATTTATAAAATCAACACAATTTTTTATATGAATAAATTAAAAGAAAATATTAATTTGCCCCGAAAGTACCTTTAAGATTTGTACTGCCATTTTGGAAATATAATTCCTACAACACTCTATTGTATTTATAATTAAAGGTAATTATACTGGCTACATTGCGAACATCACTTTTACACAGAAACAAGGAACAGTCTTAAAAAATTGAGAAAAATTAGAAAAAAATATTTAAAAAAAAATTTCTGGCACGAAAAAATAGAAACAAAATTGGAAAATAAAAATTTTTGTACTATTTTTTCAATAGCAAACATTCTAGCGAAGAAAACAAAAGATCTATGAATCAATGTAGATGTTATGATCCTTTCACAAAAGATTTGTTCTAAAAAAATCATGATTTTTCAATTTTTTGGTTAAATAGCAGGAAAAGCAAACAAAATAAAATACATTTCGTTTTATAATAAAGTAGCTAGGATCTTAGAGAAGAAAAAAAGTTCTAAATATCTAAATGAAGAAGTTATGATCCTTATTGTCAAAGTAATGGGATTTCAAGAAATCGTGTTGAATTTTTTGCGAATTTTTTGCTTAACTTGATTTAGTCATACGTGAAGAGGGCATGTACTTCAACTAGATGGTCCTTAACTTCTACATTTGTCCATTTTCTCCTTTTTCTTCGTTACAGCTATCAAAATATAAATACAAAATACTCTGTTATCTCATTCGATAAAACAGATCGTAGCTTTTTAAAATTCTTTTTCGTCTACAAAGAGTGTCATAAATTCTACATTCATACTCCGTTTACATATTTACATTTTTTCTTCCTTGGAATGTTGGCTATTCAAAAATATAACAAAATAAGTTTTGTCGATTATTTTTCTATTTTTTATAGTTTTTTTGGGGCCAACAAAACAAGATTATTTCGGAAAAAATTAAATTTTTCTCACTTTTTTGGAAACTGCTGTCCTAAGCCACTAATTCTATGTGAAAGTGAAATTTGTAGACATCGTAATTGCCTTTAATTGAACATATAAGCATTAGTAATAGGACTTATATTTCCAAAAATAAGAGAACAAATATTAAACGTATCTTTGACAAAAAATTAGAAAAAAATTAAAAAAATGGTGCTGATTTTATGAATCACAAAAAATAAATTTTTAGGTCTCGGATATAAAATTTTTATTTTTGTGTAGCATAGTTTTATTCAAAATCAAAATTTTTATTTTTGTGTTTTATTTTATTCAAAACTAATTCTTAAGTCTTTTATTTTGCCACGAAATCGAAATGTTGTTTCATTTTATATCCCGTTTCACGCTAAACTTCCTTCCAACATTCCCCTCGCCGGCTGCCAGCCAGATTGGCATGACCAGTCGTGTACACGTTTTACAATATTTTTTCTCACTCAATTTCAATTCGTTACAATTGTTTCATATGTCAGTGCTTACGTACGTACGTACATATATATGTACGATATTTTTATTGTATTAATATAAAATATCACTGATCTCTTTGTGGTTTGACCTTCTTTTATTTACACTTATTCATGCAGCAACAACAACAACATGGACCATAAAACGCCTTTACTTATTTATTGACTTCAGCAGTTTGCATGTGGGTTTTGTTTTCAACACATACTCACACATACACACACAATACGACCAAATCGATTGTATCAATGGGTTGATTGCTTGGAATTGCTAGAAGGGGCTTTGCTATGTCTCTATGTAAATTGTACAGAAATTGAAATACTAAACAGCACCCACTTGAATTTGAAATTGTTATTATTTATTATTATTTCTGTGGGTCTTTTTGGTCTCTTTCATAATTATATTAAACAAAAGATTACGCTGGCAAAAAAAGAAAAACACACTCGTTGAGTTAGCTCACATTGTCTCAATATTTATTTATGGCGTTAAGCAGCCAGGAATTGAGCCGCTCTGCTATAGGGGTAATATAGGTTGAAGCATTTGTTGGCAGCACTTCAAAATGCCAGGGAGAGAGGGTGTGGTGGTTCAAAGTCCGCTTGCTTAAGTGGATTAATGGTTATGACTTAAGAAGTACTTCCTGATTGTTGATAGAAATAAATATTAATTTGAAATAGAAATTCAGAAAATATAAATTATTTTGAATTAAATTAACATCCTTGTGAACAACAATCAAACAACAAGATTCTGACAGGGGATTATGATAGAGGGGGTAAAAACAATATATACGTGTATCGGCGTTTTGAAAGTTTACGTATGGTGGTCATTTTAGCGGGGGGTTTATATTCACCCCTTTTGAAAATTCATGTTATGATGACGTGGGCATGGGAAACCTTGTTATCCTTACATTTCATGTATACGATGTATTTAGCAATATTTCTTAGAACAGAACGAGGAACATTTTTGTCAAACATTTTGACCCTGTTGGTCCTCAATAGGGGGGTCTTTTCGGTCCCTTTTGTACAAATGGACAAAGAAAACATTATTTTCACATTTTTATGATGACTCGACATAGGAAACCTTGCGTTCCTTACGTTTTAAGTATAGGAAGTTTTCTAAAATATTATTTAAAACACCGCGAGCAACCAATTTGCGCAACATTATAACCCTCTTGTTCTTCAATTTAGGGGTCGTTGTTGGTCCTTTTGGAGCAAAAAGATAAAAAAATATTTCAACATTCTTATGCTGAATCGGCATAGAAAACCTTGCGATCCTTACTTTTTAAGTATGAGATGTGTTCAGCAATATTACTTAAAACACTATGTTCGACTTTTTTGTGGAATATTTTAACCCTCTAACACATCAATATAGAAGGGTCTTTTTGGTCCTTTTTGTGCAAATGTACAAAAAACACTTTTACACATGATCCTTACATTTTAAGTATAGCATGTGTTCACCAATATTACTTCAAACACTACGAGCTACATTTTTGTGCAACATTTTAACCCTGTAGCTCCTCTGTATAGGGGTCTTTTTGGTTCAAAGGGTAAAAACAACACCTAAAACAGGAATTTAACGGGTAAAAAAGTTCTACAAAACCGAAAGATTAATAATATTCTTAAATTTTTTTTTGAACTTTCCAAAGGTTTTTTTCAACCAATTTTCCTTAATCTGTGATAATATATTGTAAGTTTAAATTGAATTCAATTGTTGTAATACTTTTAAGTAAAATCTCATAACATTGTACAAATTAAATTCGATCTCAAATGAATAAATATATAAATAAAAAAAACATTATCAAAATAATGTCTAGTTTATGTCACCTATAAGAGTGCTTTCAAGGGTCTATTAGTCAAAAAAATTGAAAAAAATACAAAAGGAGATGTTTTCAGGAGCGTTTAAGCTCCTAGACGAAATATTTTTCAGATCATTTATTTGTGGGTGGTGACTCGAAATTATTGTTTTATTTCTATGCACCCATTCTAATATAGTTGACTTTGTAGTTGAAAATATTCCCTTTATTATTTTAATATTAAAAAACTTCAAAACTTCTAAAAACCCTCGCTTGGTTTGTACAGCCAAAACAAAAGACTTAAGACACAAACTTTTAATTGTTTTCACCTATGACTGGTCGTGCGTACACATCCATCAATTGCTGTCTCTTTAGACACAAACTTTATGTGCCTTCACCTTTGACAGCATTTGATGGATGGATCCGTTAGTAACAAATAACACTCTCACATGTTGTTAATAAGAGATGTCGTCATATTTGGCCCAATTTGCATTTAAGCCCTTGATTATGCTAATTTCGTCAGATCATCTCAATACCTTGAGGTAGTTCCCATACATAATTTCATTGAAGTTTTCGAAAAGAGTCGGGTTTTGAACAGATTTTTTCTTAATTTAAAGTCTCCTAAATTGCATAAAAATAAGTGGAGACATATTTAATTGAGCTGTGGGCCTAACTCTGAGGAAATTTCCAAAGCCACAGTTCAGCCACTTCATTGTTAACGATCTTTAATCTTCTGGTGTGGTTGGTATATATGGTTCTTCTAACGGGAGCGTCAAGTTTTGAATCTGGTCTAGACCAGACAGGATTATAGATTTATATATTATTTCCGTCATTCCAGTGTGGCACATAGGGTCAGGCACCCTAAGCTAACCTTAGGAGTTCTTCAAAAAAATGTCTTCCAAAAAAGAATTGTTTCAATAATTCTTCCTGAATAATATCCAAACGCATTTCAGCCTATTGTCATCATGGCAAGCTAACTTGACAACCATAAAAAGTATCTTTCCAGGTTGTTTCTTCCCCCCCCCCCTTACAACATTCCATGAATTAGGTCCTATTACACATATTTGTGTGATGTGGCAGCATTTTGCATTTCTCTCCATGTTGTCCTAGCAATCATCTGTCATTCAAATGAATTACAGTCCAATTACACTCCGCCTGTCTAGCTAATGCTTACACTATTTGCTTAGTACAATTGTCGTACACTCGTAGAGTACCATACATACCGCAAATACCGGCAATTTAAATTTTGATTAAGCAAATATTTTTTATTCTCTGGCAATTTCATGAACAACTACGACAACAACAGCAAAACTAAACCTGGAAAACCTACACAAAAATTTTAATTTCAACTCGATTGCCTTCAAAAGGCGTCTGGTTTCTTAAGCTGCAGCAGCACAAGATAATATTGTTTTGTCCATATATACATATATCTGTACATGTGTAAGATTATATGAATCATGATTTGTAAACGATTTTAAACAACTTAATTTTTCAATTATTCCGCACTTAAAATCAATATAATTTCCTTAACGCATATCATCCCCACAGAGAAAGACAATACCTATGGGGGGAAAAATATTGGCCACAAACCATTTAATTTTACCTAAACATTATAATCTCTCTCTCTCTCTGAAAGGGCGCAAAAGGAAGGGAAGCCTGGCAAAAATGTTTGCTTGGATTCTGTATGTAGCCAAGAATACCAGTAGTCCAGTGATTATTTTCACAAACCTGTCATGCAAACTTACTCATCCAGACACTTTGAAGTGTTGTCTTTCGCCTGTATAAACTATGTGTTCGTTTTGATTACATGCGATATCAGGCAAAAGAATTTGCATAGCATAGCACAGCTCTTGTGTTATTATTGTACACATCTATGATACCATGATGATATATATACATGCAAACATACATATGTTTGGTAGGTTGGGTTGGGATAGCCTCAGCTCAAATGTAAAACGAAATAAGATCATAAGAAGGAACCAACAATAAAACTTGGGAAAATATTTTAAAATCATTCTATTTTCAATCTTATGAAGATGATCGGCATAGAAAACCTTGTGATCCTTAATTTTTAAGTATGAGATGTGTTCAGCAATATTACTTAAAACACTATGTGCGACATTTTTGTGGAATATTTTAACCCTCTAACACATCAATATAAGGGTCTTTTTGGTCCTTTTTGTGCAAATGGGCAAAAAAACACTTTTACACATTCATATGATGAAGAGGCAGAAGAAACCTTATGATCCTTACATTTTAAGTATAGCATATGTTCAGCAATATTGTTTAAAACAATACGTGCTTCATTTTTGTAGAACATTTTAACACTCTAGTTCTACAATATAAGGGTACTTTGATGTCATTTGTGCAAATGGGCAAAAAAACACACATTCGGCACTTTCTTATGATGAATAGGATTAGGAAACCTTGTGATCCTTACATTTTCAGCATACAATATTACTTAGAACACTAAGAGGAATAATTTTGTGGAACATTTGAATCCTCTAGCTCCTCATTATATGAGTACTTTTGGTAACATTTGAGCAAAAAGTAAAAAACAACATTTCCGCCTTTTGCACATTCTTCAGATGAATCGGCGAGGGAAACCTTGTGATTCTTACATTTTAAGTATAGGATGTGTTGATCAATACTACTTATAACACTACGAGCGACATGTTTGTGGAACATGTTAACCCTCTAACACCTCAATATAGCGGCACGTTTGGTCCCTTTTGTACAAATAGACAAGCAACTCCCGTTTGACACTTTCTTAAGATGAATCAGCATAGAAAACCTTGTAATCCCTACATTTATGTATATAATGTGTTCGGCAATATTACTTCAAATACTACGTGCGACATTTTTGTAGCATATTTTAACCCCACAGCTCCTCAATATAGGGACCTTTTTGGTCCCTTTTGTGCAAAAGTGCAAGAAACACCCGTTTGACACATTCTTATGATGAATCGGCACAGGAAACCTTGTGATCGTGGCATTTTATGTATAGAATGTGTTGACCAATATTACTGAGAACACTACGAGGAAGGTTTTTGTAGAATATTTTAACCCTCTCCCCAATATAGGGCTAATTTTGGTCCCTTTTGTGCGAATGGACAAAACAACAAGTTTGGCACATTCCTTGATGGATCGGCCCAGAAAAGCTGGTGATCCTTACATTTGAAGTATACAATGAGTTCAGCAATATTACTTCAAACACTATGAGGAACATTTGTGTGGAACATTTTAACCCTCTGACTCCTCAATATAAGGGTACTTTTGGTCCCTTTTGTGCCAAGGGGTAAAAACCACCCCTAAAACTGGGGTTTAGCGGGTCAAAATGTTCTACAATAATATTTTTCATTCTATTCTACTATAAGTCTCTCAATACATCAAATCTCCAAACTCAACATAAATGCCGGAAATAAGTCAAAACTTAAATTTCACTTTTATGCTTAATTTCATACTTTTTTCGAATTACTACCAAAATGTTCCACAAAACTGAATTTTAGGGGGGGGGGGGGTGGTGTGAATGGAAAAAATATTCTACGTCGAATTTCACTATAAGTCGCCGAACAAAAGAAAACTGTATATATAATATATATAGCAAAAACTATCATTAACATTTTGGGTATTTATTTTTTTCAAAAAAAAAAACTTCTTTGCTGTCACGAAAAAAATCATAAAAAATAGAAAAAAATCGGAAAAAAATATTTTGTTCTATTTTTGCAAAGCTAACATTTTAAAGCAAAAATGTATGTCTGCACGTAAAATATCTATGCATAAATATAGTAGTTATGACTATTTTTGTAGAGGCAAATTATTTAAGGACATTTTAAAATGTGCGAAAAAATAATTGTAAATCTCTTTTTTTCATTTTGACACTGTCGCAAATTAAATACAATATAAAAATTAGATTTCCCCCCTTTCTTGCCAGCATTTTCAAATGTTTTGCTGTTGCCTTCTTTGGCATTTCAGCCTTGGCAACATCTATACATGCAGAATGTAATTTAATAATTGTGTGGTTCCACGATACCAACAACCTACTAGTGTTGCTTTTGTTGTTGTTCTTCTTGTTCTTGTTATTGGTCGGTTGACCGTGTGCTGTTCTCTCAACCCTTGTTGGGGTATATCATCGTCATCTCGACATCAGCAACACGATCATCCTGATCATCATTATCGTCATCAAAACATGTGGACGCAGTCGTCGGTCGTCGTCCACATCATCATCATTAAATAAAATTGTTGACTCTTTGTAAACAGCTTTTATTTGTTGTTAACATTGTTGTTGCTGTTGTCGTCATCGTCGTCCTCGTTGCTGTTAGCAACAAAATTCTTCATTGGTTCGCTCTGCGCTTTGCCGTCGCCGTCCGTGTTGTGGTTTTAACAATTTTGCTAGGCAAAAGGACAATAATTGTTATTTTAGCCTACAACAACAGCAATAACAACAACAACATCGACAAAAACCACACATGGCAATAAATGCGTACTCTTGGTAGTACATATTTATGCATTTTGTTCAATGTGCTGCTGCATTTTTTCTCATCCTATTTTTTGCACAAGAATTCAATATGTAATTGTGGTTTCGCCGGAAAGTGAATGAGAGACAGAGACAGAGAGAAAACTATAATTGAAAATGAATCAATTAAGCTTAAGGTACCAGGGGAATATCACATCACTTCTTGGAACTGGACTGCGCAGAAGGGATGCCATTAAATTGACTCCATATAATATGATGTTGTGGTCAAGAAAGAGCATGAATTTAATTGAATGTGGGTGTTGCTGACTGGGTGTTATATATCACAACAACCATTATATGAACTAATTGCAAGGAATATTCTTGGAAATTAGGATCTTCCAATGGGCCTTGATATTGCCACCAACAGAAAAATTATTTTTAGGTATCGCGTCTATGCGGTCAGAGCTTCATATACACCGAATTACATTATTCTAACTACAAGCCCTTGGTTGGTACCATTTTTATCCCCTTTCGGCCCATTCCCCCTGAAAGTACTAGTTCCTAAAAATTATTTATTTTATTGGCCTATCAAATCAAAGGAATATAAACACTGGATTTCATGATTTTAACTTCAGCCATATGATCGTTCCATTTGTATCCCTCTTTTCCGTTGTTACCACTTAAAAGTACGATTTTTTAATTTCAAAAATTGTCTTTTGATTTATTTAAGACTTAAGCAACAAACAATCCATCTTGTCTCTCTCTTGTATCCTGACTCTTGACATTTTGCTTCGTTCGTTGTTCCAAACCTCAATGAACTCTAGGCAAAAAAATTGAAAACCAACCATCATTACAACCATTGTAAAACAACAAAATCAAACTTTTCTATCCAGTTTGATTTTGTAGCAGCAAAAAAAAAATAGCAGACGAAAGAAAGAAATATCCATCAACTGAAATCAACACAGTAACAACAAAGTCAAGTCTAAAGAACCTTTAAATAACTGGCAGATAACTACAGATGCAGAGACGTACTACCCCAACAACCCAACAACAATCATAATAATAAAAAGTCTCATGAGGTTTCCCTGACTTTATTTTTGTTGTTGCTGTAGTTGTTGTTCTTTTCTTAAACTGTGCTGTTGCTGTTGTGCTGGTCTTCTGCCATTGCCCTGCTGTTGCTATTGTTGGATTCAAAAAGTCAAAGAACTGCAACATTTTTTTCTTTTGATTTTCCCATTCCTTGGCAGCAGCAGCAGCAGCAACGTGCTGGTTAGACAAACATGTGGCGGCCAAGCAACGGGTGGAGAAAACAGCCAACTGCTGCGAGGCAGTGTCTATCTCTGCTAGAGATTCTTTGGTAGTCGATCTCGATACCCTATAGCACATTTGGATGTATAGGGGGGCACAAAAGCATATATGCGACAAAGCAATAGAATTATAAGAATGCATCAGAAGTGAAAAATTAACCCTAAAACACATTTTAAGTTTTGACTTATTTAGAGACTTAAAGCAGAATAGAATGGCAAATTTTTTTGTAGAACAAAAATTTGATCGATTAAACACCTGTTTTTGGGTGTTTTTTGCCATTTTGCCCAAAAGGGACCAAATCAGATCCTTATATTGAGGAGATATAGGGTTAAACTGTTCCACAAAAATGTTGTTCGTAGTGTTTTAAGTAATATTGCTGAACACATCATATACTTTAAATGTAGGGATAACAATGTTTCCTCTGCCGATTCATCATAAGAAAGTGTAAATATTGTTTTTTACACTTTTGCACAAAAGGGACCAAAAAGACCCATATATTGAGGAGTTAGAGGGTTAAAATGTTCCACAAAAATGTTGCTCGTAGTGTTTTTAGTATTATTGCTGAACACATGCTATGCTTAAAAAGTAAGGATCACAAGTTTTCCTCTGCCGATTCATAATAAGAATGCGTAAATTTGTTTTTACCCTTTTTCACAAAAGTGACGAAAAAGACCCCTATATTGACGACCTATATGGTTAAAATGTTCCACAAAAATGTTCATATTAGTATTTTAAATAATATCTCTGAACACATCCTACACTTAAAATGTAAGGATTAAAAAGTTTCCTATGCTGATACATCATGAGAATGTGCCAAATTGTGAAAATACGAAATTAACCCTAAAACGAGATTTTAAGTTTTAACTTATTTCTGATATTTAAGCTGAGTTTTGGTGTATTCAGAGAATTTTAGTACAATAGCAAATATTTTTGTAGAACATTTTGATCCGTTGACCTGTTTTTAGGGTTTTTTATCCTGTAACACAAAATGGACCAAAAAGACCCCTATATTGAGGAGCTAGAGGGTTAAAATATTCCACAAATATGTTGCTCGTGGTGTTTTAAGTATTATTGCTGAACACATGCTATGCTTAAAAAGTAAGGATCACAAGTTTTCCTCTGCCGATTCATAATAAGAATGCGTAAATTTGTTTTTACCCTTTTTCACAAAAGGGACCAAAACGACAGCTATATTGAGGAGCTAGAGGGTTAAAATCTTCCACAAAAATGTTGCTTGTAGTGTTTCAAGTAATTAGTGATATTACGTCCTATACTTAAAATGAAAGGTTCACAAGGTTTCCTATGTCGCTTTATCGTGAGAATGTGCAAAAATGTGAGAATAGGAAATTAACCCTAAAATGAATTTTAAGTATTGACTCATTTAGGACAATTAAGTTGAGTTTAGAGTTTTGGTGCATTCAGAGACTTATAGTAGAATTTTATGTTAAATTTTTTTGAGATCATTTTGATTCAGTAAAAACTTGTTTTCTGAGTGTTGATTTCACTTTTACACGAAAGGTACCAAAAAGACAACTACATTGAGGAGTTAGAGGGTTAAAATTGCCCTCGCATTCTCCCAAGTAATATTACTGAACACAACCTATACTTAAAATGTAAGGATTCCCAAGAAAATATTGTTCCGAACAAATCATTTTTATCCTTTACATGAATAATCTCTGTTTGAATGTACCTTCACTTTGAATAGTACCACCATTACTAGTCATCATTGCCAGTACTGTGCCTCCATCACTGTGCATGCAGCAGCACAGCCAGCACAGCCTGCATTTCAACGCTATCAAATGTTTGATATCAAAAGAGGATGAGTTCGGCGGCCGGTCGATTCTCTGTTCTTAGTTCAATTTCTGTTACCTTTTCTTTCCAATTGCATAGTTTTCTTGCCTACCTTTCAAATCGCATTGTTGTTGATTTAATATTAATGATGTTGACGAACGCGATGATGATGGCCTTAAGAATAGACCAACAAACCTACAAGCCGACTACCACCATCCGTAACCATACATCATGTCGGCCATAATAGTGATGATGATAATGATGACGGTATTGTGCATCATGAGAGTCTGTTTCTGGTAGGAACACAGTACAATATTGATTTGATTTGTTATTGTGGCGGCAAAAAGGCCAGCCTAACTTGGTTAGTTGGTTCTAGACATAGAAATTGTTTGAAAAATTATATATTTTGGTTTGAGCATTCGAAACCCAACAGCCACCACCTGCCTGCATATATACATGTGTGTATGTATGTCTGAATTGTGGTTAGGCAGTAATCTATGGCAAGTTCGAGGTTCTGTCTTGGTTTCTCATCAACTGCTCTCTATCGAGGCTACTACGCATTCAAACACGCAAAAATCATAAATAGTATTATTAGGCTTTAATTTTGGTTGTTCTGTTAGACGCCTATGTTTGTGGTCTAGCACAAAAAGAAAAGAAACAAAACTGAAATTAATTTGAAGTTGCAATATCATGAGTGGGGTGCCGGCTTTCCGGCATGTCCATAAAGTGATGAAGAGCATAAACTTCAAAGTCATGATGGTGATGATGGTTAGCAAGAGAAATTATGACGGAAAAGAATGAAATGAGAATTCCAAGGCATAGAAATTTAAATTTTAACCCACTTAAAGCCAACGTCCATTTAAAAGGACGGCCTTTTAGAATATTAAATCTAATTGAGACGGATCCATCAAAGATTGTGGTGAAAATTTTAAAAACACTTATGATTGCCTAGGCTCCAGATTGTGAATATCGGATTAGTAGGTGTGAAAATTGAAGCTGTTTATCTCAGAATAATGAAAAGAACGCTTAAAACTGCCCTGATAATGACACACTATGGAGGAGAAAAAAGAAGGTTCTGCAAAGGGTTCAGAGTGAGCGGTCTTTGTTCCACAGTGTTATTTGTAGTATCATCGCGATAAAATCAAATAAGCCAAAAATACATGGGATAGATAACTTCCCAATGGAGTAAACCCACCACCTTTCGCATCTACTTTTGCTATGTGTTTATGAAACTGAAGTATTATTTTATTATCCTTGTAAGCAACGCGCTATCGCAATCACAATCTGATATATCCTTCGTTTTTTGCTCGGTAATATATCTCAACTCTCCTGCCAAAGCATTATTATTGATAATCTTTATTGTTGCGATTTACATGCAAAGATTGTTCAGCCGATATCATTACAACATTCCCCCTTCTCACAAAAAAAAAACAAGAAGACCAACCATAAAAACCAGATTATGACCATGGAATTTAACTCATTATGACCATAAAACTACAGTTCCACACTAACCAATCAGCCTAAAAGCTAAGTGCCAGCCGGCCGCGAGATGCACGTCATTCAGAGCATTATTTGAGCAAGAGTAAGGCGGCCGGCTGAACGCCACACCGCCACAATGCAAAGGTGTTAATTATCGTTAAAAATAGACTCCTTAAAGGGCACGGGCAGGGGAGGCAAAGAGAAGAGCTTAAATAACACTAAGCTACAGAAAATAAAATAATAATTATTATTGATTTTTCTTATTCAAAAAAAAATGGATAACACAAAAAAATATAACCAGGATCTGTCAACGAGGGGTTAAAAATTAATACGCCTGTATAGCCGTTTTGAAAGTTCAAATATTGTACTTTTCTTCGAGGAGGGTCAATAATTCCCTCTTTTGCACATTCTTCTAATGATGAATAGGCATCGAAAACTTTGTGATCTTTACATTTTAAGAATATCATGTGTTCAGCAATATTACTTGGAACACTATGAGGAACATTTTTGCAAAACACATTAACCCTCTAGCTCCACTCTTTAGAGGTCTTTTTGGTACCTTTTGGGAAAAAAGGGTAAAAAACAGAGGTTTAACGGGTCAAAATGTTCTACAAAATATTTTCCAGGAATATTTGCCATAAATTCATTATTAAGAAGACTACAAGGAAAATTTTGTGGAACATTTCAACCCTCCAGCTTCTTTATACAGGGGTCTTTTTGGTCCCTTTTCGGCAAAAGGGCTAAAATCACCCCGTAAACAGGGTTTAACGGGTCAAAATGTTCAACAAAAATATTTCTCATAAAATTCTACTATAAATCTCCGAATACACCAAAACTCAAAACTAAATTTAAATGTCAGAAATAATTTAAAACTTAAAATTAATTTTAGGGTTAATTTCGTATTTTCACACTTTTGCACATTCTCACGATGAAGCGGAAATCTTCTGATCCTTACATTTTAAGTATACGATGTATTTAGCAATATTACTTAAAACACTACGAGGAACATTTTTGCAAAACATATTAACCCTCTAGCTCCACACTTTAGGGGTCTTATTGATACCTTTTGGGAAAAAGGGTAAAAAACAGAGGTTTAACGGGTCAAAATGTTCTACAACAATATTTGCCATAAACATTATTAAGAAGACTACAAGGAACATTTTTGTGGAACATTTTAACCCTCCAGCTTCTTTATACAGGGGTCTTTTTGGTCCCTTTTCGGCAAAAGGGCTAAAATCACACCGTAAACAGGGATTTAACGGGTCAAAATGTTCTACAAAAATATTTCTCATAAAATTCTACTATAAATCTCCGAATACACCAAAACTCAAAACTAAATTTAAATGTCAGAAATAATTTAAAACTTAAAATTAATTTTAGGGTTAATTTCGTATTTTCACACTTTTGCACATTCTCACGATGAAGCGGAAATCTTCTGATCCTTACATTTTAAGTATACGATGTATTTAGCAATATTACTTAAAACACTACGAGGAACATTTTTGCAAAACATATTAACCCTCTAGCTCCACACTTTAGGGGTCTTATTGATACCTTTTGGGAAAAAGGGTAAAAAACAGAGGTTTAACGGGTCAAAATGTTCTACAACAATATTTGCCATAAACATTATTAAGAAGACTACAAGGAACATTTTTGTGGAACATTTTAACCCTCCAGCTTCTTTATACAGGGGTCTTTTTGGTCCCTTTTCGGCAAAAGGGCTAAAATCACACCGTAAACAGGGATTTAACGGGTCAAAATGTTCTACAAAAATATTTGTCATAAAATTCTACTATAAATCTCAAAATACACCAAAACTCAAAACTAAATTTAAATGGCAGAAATAATTTAAAACTTAAAATTCATTTTAGGGTTAATTTCGTATTTTCACACTTTTGCACATTCTCACGATGACGCGGAAATTTGCTGATCCTTAAATTTTAAATATGCGATGTATTTAGCAATATTACTTACAAGACTACAGGGAACATTTTAGTGGAACATGTTAACCCTTTAGCTCCCCAATATAGGGGTCTTTTTGGTACCTTTTAGGCAAAAGGACTAAAATCACCCCCAAAACAAGAATATCACGAGTCAAAATGTTCTAGAAAAACTTTTGTCATAAAATTCTATCACAGGTCTCTCAATACAATAAAATATACACATGTTTTTACATTTTACATGTTTTTTTTTTTAAATTTTTTTTACAAAAAAATTCGTCGGAGATGCTTTTAATATTTGTACTCGCATTTTAGAAATATAGGTTCGATCCCATCCGCTTTTATGTCCAATTAAAGGTAGTTGTGATGGCTAAAAACTTCATTTCCACATAAAAACATTGTTTTAGGAACAGTCTCCAAAAAATTGAGAACATTTTGATTTTTATTTTTAAAATATTTCTTTTTTGTTGGCACGAAAAAAAATCATAAAAAATAGAAGAAAAAAATTGGAAAAAAATATTTTGGTTTTTTTTTAATAGCTAACATTCTAACGAAGAAAACAATGCCTATATAAAAAAAGATCTATGAATAAATGTAGAAGTTGTGTTCTTATTCTTAGACGCCAAAGTTTTTGTTTTAAATCGTGATTTTTTAAATTTTAGTTTAAATAGCACGATATACACTTTTACAAGTAAATTTACAGGATATTTTGTTCTGGTTTATAATTGGGACTGGGACCCCAACGCAGAAAACAAGACCTATTTGAAGAAAATCTATAGATAATTGTAGAAGTTATGGCCCTCTTGGTAGACGTCAAATATTAAAAAAATACAGTTTTTATATTTTTGGTTAAATAGCACGGAAAGCCCATTTGTAAATTAGATAGCAGAATATTTTTTGTTTAGAATATTTTATTTTATAATAGCGGGGATATTAACGAAGATAACAAGGTAAATTTGAAAAAAAAAATCTACAGATAATTGTAGAAGTTACGACCCTTATTGTAGCAATAAAGGATTTGTTTGCTTAATTGATTTAGCCATACGAAGACGACATGTACTTGTCCAAAAAGAGCCATAAATTCTACATGTGTCAATAGATTTTCTTTAAATAGACCCTGTTTTTTGTCATTAAAAAACCAGCTATTGCAAAATAAAACAAAATATTATGTTATATAATTTGTAAAGGGTTTTTCGAGCTATTTAAACAACAAATTAAAAATCATGATTTAAAAAAAATCGTTTGCGTCTACAAAGAGTGTCATAACTTCTACAATTATCCATAGATCTTTTACATATAGACATCGTTTTCTTCGTTCTAATGCTGGCTTATAAAAATAAAGTAAAATATATTTTTAAGATTTTTTTTTCTATTTTTTATGGGTTTTTTGTGCCAACAAAAAAAATTATTTTCAAAAAAAAAAGAAACAAATTTTTGTACTTCTCCAAAAAGGGCCAAAACTTCAATGTCAATAGATTTTCTTTAAATACACCCTGTTTTTTTTTCTTAAAAACCCAGCTCTTGCAAAATAAAACAAAATATTATGTTATATAATTTGTAAAGGGGTTTCCGTGATATCTAAACAAAAAATTAAAAATCATGATTTAAAAAAAATCATTTGCGTCTACAAAGACTGTCTTAACTTCCATTATTAACCATAGATCTTTTACATATAGACATGGTTTTCTTCGTTCCAATGTTAGCTATTAAAAAATAAAACAAAATATTTTTTCAGATTTTTTTCTATTTTTTTATGGGTTTTTTGTGCCAACAAAAAAAATATTTTCAAAAAAAAGGAACAAATTTTTTTACTTCTCCAAAAAGGGCCATAACTTCTACATGTGTCAATAGATTTTCTTTAACTAGACCATGTTTTTTTTTTTCATTAAAAAACCAGCTATTGCAAAATAAAACAAAATATTATGTTATATAATTTGTAAAGGATTTTTCGTGCTATTTAAACAAAAAATTAAAAATCATGATTTAAAAAAAATCGTTTGCGTCTACCAAGAGTTTCATAACTTCTACAATTATCCATAGATCTTTTACATATAGACATCGCTTTCTTCGTTCTAATGTTAGCTATTAAAAAATAAAACAAAATATTTTTTCAGATTTTTTTCTATTTTTTTATGGGTTTTTTGTGCCAAAAAAAAACAACTTTATCTTAATTTTTTACTGGCCTAAACCATTATTCCTATGTGAAAGTGAAATTCGCAATATTTGTAGCCATCATAATTACCTTTAATTTGATATATAAGCGGGTGTTGTCCGACTTATATTTCTCAAATTCGATTACAAATATTAAAGGTACCATTCGGCGAAAATTAGAATTTTATTAAAAAAAACAATCAATAACAAATTTTAATATCGTTTTCGATTTTAGAAGCCCAAATAGATCGGAGAATGTTATACATAACGCATCGGAATTTTTTGGCATAATTACCTTTAATTGGATATATAAGCGGGTGTTGTCCGACTTATATTTCTCAAATTCGATTACAAATATTAAAGGTACCATTCGGCGAAAATTAGAATTTTATTAAAAAAACAATCAATAACAAATTTTAATATCGTTTTCGATTTTAGAAGCCCAAATAGATCGGAGAATGTTATACATAACCCTTCGGAAAAAAATGTTTGTGGCATATTATACTCTATTTGCAGCTTGAAGAAGGCCTTTGGTCACTCTAGTATTTTTTATCCATAAAAACTGTTTAATATCGTTTTCAAGCGTAGAAAGCCTTCGAAAAAATTGTGTTGCCTAGTGTAGTTATCGGGACTGCAGACAAGTAATTTTAGAGTGTAGTTGTTGCTTTTTTGTTGCTCTCTTGCTTTGAGTAGAATCTAGAAATTGAATTCCTTTTTTATTGTATTTTAATCCAATTAACAATACGCAATACGCGAAATCATTGAATGGAACGCGTTTTCATTTGCAAGGCACAAAAACAATCACTGAAAAAAAAAACACACAGATGGACTGGAATAAAATTATGGAGATTGTATAGCATTGCATCAGGCCAGAAATACAGAAAATGAGTAGAGTATGCTCAGCTGGTCATGTGGTCTGCAATGTATATAGGACGGACCAACGATTTTGTAATTATACAAAGAGTGTTTTTAAAGGACAAAATGTCCTCGGCAAACATGCATCTGTCTATTTGTATTTATAGAACGAAAAGATTTTCTTTCCCTGAAGTGTGCCTCACATTCGTGGTAAACTTCCAACCGGGCAACTTTGTCTGGCTTTATTTAAATGATACCTCGGACTTGTTAACAATTTATAGACTGTTGTATAAATTTCGTATTTTCTCGGTCCTCGGCGAAGATTATTTGTTTTGTGTCCAAAGTGGAGGGGGGTGGGGCAGTGGCATTTGCCGCAGTTACAAATCAACAACAATCGAGCGACCACCTTCCTTGCTGCTCACAGTGATGGCCTTTTTAAATGTGTGTGTCTGTGTTTTTTGCTCTTGCTAAAAATTATTCATGTTTATGTTCATGTTTTCGATGTTGTTGTTTTTGATGTTTTGTGTTGTTTGTTTCCCCCTTCTCCTCATCTGCTGTTCTGTTCGAACATCGACTACAAGAACTCTGGAGCGTGTTGTGTGTGTGTGTTTTTTGTTTCCTTACAAAACCTAACATAACTTTTTACATTTATAAAGCAATTTATTTATTTAGTGGTAGTTTCATTCATGTTACAAGTCAACATAACATAAACAAACATATGCATGGAAGGACGGACGGTCGGAGGGCCACATTAAATGGTCGGAGGCTAGGACAATTCCCATTAAACAAATCTTTAATAGGGAAGCTCAAATCACAAGCGCTATTATAACACGTTTTCTTGCCACAACAACATCTAGTAAATAATATTATTTGCCATTCTATTAATAACAGTTCATGTTTTTCGTTCCTTTTTTTGCGCATAAACTAGAGAAGGTTGAGCTATCAATTACCCTGCAAAGGTCATGTTGTAATATTTTCCCGCTCAGCGCTTTGCACAATTTCAATAAACCAAGCGGCAGGGGTTGTCGTTAACGTCGTGTTGTATAGTGCCAGTTTATAAATAAACAGATTACATAAACCATGTTTGAACTTTAAGGTAACAATAAAAATGAAAGACTTAAGAAACTAAAAAAAATAAGTATTTAAAATGTATCTTATTTCCTTTGGAGTTATAATCATAGACTTCGGGGATATTCGTTGAAAACATAAGATCTTTGATTTTGACACCAGAAACTTTTCCATAAAGTATGGAAAACAGGTCGTCGCCTGACAGGCGTTGCATAAATATAATCCCTTCAGGACTTAACATCAGCGGGGTTCAACAAAAGTCATTCTCAATTTTGTATTTTATGAATATTTTCGAACAACAACAAAAACTATTTTTAGCAATCTTTTGAGCTTTCCAATATAAAAAGGTTCACTCCGAAACTTTGTTTTGTATGAATGCTTTGCTTAGGCAATCCTTGTTGCTTCAAACATCTCAGAGGCTTGAATAGATATTAGGACAAGAAAGATAATCTGAGACTTATTCATGGTTGTTGTTGAAATTAAAATGTGCAACAAATTCGATGTTGTTAAAGAATACAAGTCTAAATTGGAATTAAAAACCAATTCCGATATGAATTGGATTCATGACATCGTGTTCTGTTTTTCTTGTTTCAACACCAACGTCAATTATAATTACGATTTTTGGAGTTAAAATGATGCCCCTGAATGAATTTTATTGCATGAATATTGAGTCAGAGCGCCCCGGTAGTCGAGTTGGTAGCGTGCTCGGCTATCAGCGTGGGGGTCGTGGGTTCGATTCCCACCAGAGGCTCTGGTCTGTCGCTGCAATAACTAGCTACAATGGTCTTAGTCACCCCGGCTCACTCCCTGGACCCAAAATTAGAATATAAATTTACTTTGTATTGTAATTCATAATAAATAAATAAATAAAAAAAAAATTGAGTAGCATGTCTATACCAGACAATCTTTGTTGTTTCAATCCAATCCAATGAATCCAATAGAAAAAGCTCAATAAAAACACTATTTTTTAAATAAGTCTTATATTATAATTAATAACAAAAGACTTAAGAAACAAACCTTTTTGGAAGTATTTGGTGATTCAGATTTGAACAACAGTTTCAATAAGAAAAACGACAGGCATTACGAATCACCTTAATTACATTGTGAAACAAAAATAATATTTTTTTCAAAAACAGAAAGATTTTGATAGAATCAAGGAAAAATATTTTTTGAATTTCATATGGATTTCTTCGAGCATCACTTGGTAACAGAAACCTATGAACAAGATGAACGATTTTATCAAACACGTGCACCCCTTGAAGAACGCTATAAAGGCATGAGTAATCATTTTCTTATAGCTGGCATATGATGGACATTGTTTAATAATGGTCTAGATATAGTAAGAGCTAAAAAAATAATAAATAATTTCTCAGTTAAATACCCAAATTGACACTGATATTTTTTGTTATATATATTATATCTACAGCTTACTTTTGTTCGCTGACTTATAGTGAAATTTGACGTAGAATATTTTTCGCATCCACACCACTCCCTTAAAGTTAAGTTTGGTGGTAGAGTTTAGCATCAATTCGGAAAAAGTGCGAAATTAAGCCTAAATGAATTTTAAGTTTTGACTTATTTCTGGTATTAAGATGTGTTTTGAGTTTTGGTGTATTCAGAGACTTATAGTAGGAGTCTGTGGCAAATATTTTTGTAGAACATTTTGACCAGCTAAACCCCAGCTATAGGGGTGTTCTTTACCCTTTTGCACAAAGGGGAACAACAAGACCCCTATACTGAGGAGCTAGAGGGTTAAAATGTTCCACAAAAATGTTCATATTAGTATTTTAGATAAAATCTCTGAACACATCGTACACTTAAAATGTAAGGATTACAAAGTTTCCTATGAAGTATCACATCAGGAGAATGTGCAAAATTGAGAAAATACGAAATTAACCCTAAAATGAGATTTTGAGTTTTAATTTATTTCTGGTATTTAAGCTGAGTTTTGGTGTATTCAGAGACGTTTAGTAGAATAGAATAGCAAATATTTTTGTAGAACATTTTGACCCGTTAAACCCCAGGGTGTTTTTTATCCTGTAACACAAAATGGACCTAAGAGACCCCTATATTGAGGAGCTAGAGGGTTAAAATATTCCACAAAAATATTTCTCGTGGTGTTTTTAGTATTATTGCTGAACACATGCTATGCTTAAAAAGTAAGGATCACAAGTTTTCCTCTGCCGATTCATCATAAGAATGCGTGAATTTGTTTTTAACCTTTTTCTCAAAAGGGACCAAAACGACACCTATATTGAGGAGCTAGAGGGTTAACATATTCCACAAAAATCTCGCACGTAGTGTTCCAAGTAATATTGCTGAACACATCGTATACCTAAAATGTAAGGATCACAAGGTTTCCTATGACGATTCATCGTGAGAATGTGCAAAAGTGTGAAAGTACGAAATTAGGTCTAAAACGAATTTAAAGTTTTGACTAATTTCTGACATTTCAATTGAGTTTTGAATTTTGGTATATACAGAAACTTATAGTAGAATTGTATGGCTAATATTTTTGTAGAATAGTTTGACCCTGTTTTTGGAGTATTTTTTACCTTTTTGCACAAATATACCAAAAGGCCTCTATGCAGAGGAGCTAGAGGGTTAAACTGTTCCATTTTCTATTTTTATGCAATAATATTCACAGATATATACTTAAAATGTTAATTACCAAGACGTGGATGAGCATACTAAAAGGAAAATATAAATAATGTCATTTATCTAAACTAATACACAAACTTCGTATTGTATGTCATGCAGCTGCGTTTCGATATTTGTATTCTATCCAACCACCGAAGGCTGTTCTAGAAAATAACAGACTACATCATAACCGGCATGCGTTACTAATCATTAAGTGCAGGCAGCATTAGTATGGTGATAAATCTTTGTAGTTCGCAAGCAATAAAATAGCCGGAAGAATATATTTAAAGAAAAACCAGATGTAGATCAAATCAAATAGATTAGACACTAGACTACAGAGGTTGTGATTATTATTTGAATGTTTCTTTATATTATATCTAAACCGATAAGGGTTAAAAATACTAGATAGATACTAAAAATACTACTAAAAAAATACTATTTACGGATGATGATCTTTCTGATGAAGGCCAAATAATACTTGGTCAAATAAGACACTAGGCTACTATTTTTATATTTTTTATCTAAAAAGAAAATTGTTTTAAAAATATTTTTTTGAGCAAGGTATCACTGCGAATAATACTTGACTTTAAAATTTCTGATTTTTATTATACAATTCTAAAAAAAAAAAACAATTATACTTGGTGGTCCAAAAACACTTACCTAAAGATCAGAAATTGAGAACTCATGACAAACTTTTTATCCATGGTCGCTGGCCAGGAAAGGGTATCTGGTTTTATCGTTTCCTGAAAAGAAAGCAATGAATTCCTAGTTAAAAGCTGTTGATTTATCTTTAACGTGAAAATATATCTAATATGATTTTTATCCGAGACATAAAAAAGTATTTTTTGTTTGCCTATGCCTTAAGGCTGAGTCATAAAATCAACACAAAAAATTTATGGATAATTTTTTGAAAAAAAAATCCGATTTTTGTCGAATATTTAATATTTGAACTACCATTTTGGAAATATAGGCCCGATCACAACGGCTTATATGTCCAATTAAAGGTAATAAAGTTGGCTACAAATGTTGTGAATTGCACCTTCACATAGAAACAGTGGTTCAGGAACTGTCTCAAAAAAACTAAGAAAAATGTTTTTTTTTTCGAAATAAAAACCACAAGAAATAGAAAAAAAAATTAGAAAAAATATTGTGTTTTATTTTTTAATAGTTCATTCTGACGAAGAAAGCAACGCCTACATGTAAAAGATCCATGGATAAATATAAAAGTTATGTGTCTCTTTGTAGACACAAAAATTAAAAGAAATCATGATTTTTTTTGATTTGTACTTGACTAACGCGAAAGACCTCTTTGTAAATACACTAAAATAATACTCAATTTTATTCTATAATTGCTGAGATCTTAACAAAGAAAGCCAGGCCTATCTGAAGAATATCTATGAATAAATGTGGAAGTTATGATCAGATTCAAAAATCATCGCATTTTTTTTTCTTTTCTTCTACAATAATAGCCATAACTTCTATACTTATATGTAGATTTTCTTGAACTGGGCCTTGTTTTCTACATTAAGATCCCTACTATTATAAAATGGAACTAAAAGTTCTGTGTTTAAATTTACAAAGGGCATTTTCGCTTTATTTAAATATATATTTAGAAAATTTTTTTTTAATTCTTTGGTATCTGCAAAGACAGCCATAACTTCTACATTTACCTATAGATTTTCTTCAACTAGACCTTCTTTAGTTCTTTTTGATCTCAGATTTTATAAAATAAATCCAAATAAATTTTTATTTAATTTACAAAGACATTTTTCACCCTGTTTATACACAAATTTAGAAAATCATGATTTAAAAAAACTTTGCGTCTACAAAGAGTGTCATAACTTCTACATTTATCTATAGATCTTTTATATGTATACATTGTTTTCTTCATTAGAGTGTTAGCTATTAAAAAATAAAAGAAACATTTCTTTGCAATTTTTGTGCCAGCAAAAAAATATATTTTTTTTGGAAAAAATTAATTTTACTAATTTTTTTGTAGACAATGTCTAAACCACTATTTCCATGTTAAAGTGGAAGTCGCAACATTTGTAGGCATCATAATTACCTTATATTAAACATATGAGTGGGTACGATCGGGCCTATATTTCTAAAATGACACTACAAATATTAAAGGTACTTACGAGGCATAACTTCTACATTTATCCTTAGATCTTTTACATGTATACACTACTTTCTTCGCTTTAATATAAGCTATTAAAAATAAAAAATATAAAAATAAAATAATAGTTTTCTATTTTTTACAATTTATTTCGTGCCACCAAAAAAAAAAATCAGAAAAAAATCCAAAATTTCTTTATTTTTGGAGACTGTTCCTAAACAACTTTTTCTATGAGATATTTGCAACATGAGTAGCCATCCTAATTACCTTTAAATGAACATATAAACAAAATGAGATTAGAAATATTAAATGTACCTTCGGCACAAATTAGAATATTTGAATTATTTTGTTTTATTTGAATTTTATTGTTTTTTAAATAGATCTATTCATTTTTAATGTCGTTTTTGAGTTATAATTTTTTAAATAGATCAATAATTTTTCGTTGTTGTTTTTGAGAAAGCAACATAAACCATTGTACATTGGCCATGGATAATTTTTACATAAAAAACTTTTTAATTTAATTTTCATGTTAAAATGACCTGATACATTAAAATAAAAAAAATAGTATAGCTGCCCTTTTATAAAAAAAATTATTTTAGTTTGTTGTCTAGTGTATTTTTCATAAACTAAAAACAAATACAAATCACAATAATTATCATTATTGCATTTAATTTAACTTTGCTCTTTGCTTTAACTTTAGCTCCTTTGATTTTATTTAAAAAATCAAGTTTGTGTCTTAAGTCTTTTGTATTCTTTGGTTGCAACGAACACGTGAATGAATCAATGATTTCAATTAAATAATTCTCAGCAAATTGTGAGCCTGAACAGATTCACAACGAGAGTGAATCTGAGTCTTTTTAGAAAACATATAACCAATTTATTGTTGTTAAACATTTGAACTTTTTTGTTATCTTCAACAAAATTGAATGCCTCAAATTCCGCTGTTTGATTTCCCCGTAAAAGCAAAACTTGTTTAACGCTCATTCGACGAGTGGCTTAAAGCAAGAATACAAATTATACAAATGTGCTAAATTGTTTTAATTGGAAATTTCAACAAGTTTGTTACTCTGGTGAGGCATTCAAACCGTTCAAATCTTTCCTCGTGAGCCAGACCAAGTTCGAGACATTTCAATGTATTGGTTGCATCATGCATTCATGGTTGCTTTTGAATGAAAGTCTGCCATGGAAAAAATATCTAAATGATCTAAGATCATATATAGACAAACAAAATAGATGTAGAACAAATACTAAATTGCCAGAAGCTGGCGAATTACTCAATGAGTCAACATATATGGCGAAAATATGCTAAACCGATGTTATTCGAAATTCCCGCTAAGTTTGTTGCTTAAGTCTTTCAATTTGAATGAAAGTCTTCTTCGGGTTTTCTCTTTCGCTCCATTCCCTCATTCAAGTGTTTATGTCTTCGTCTTGGTCTTAGTCTTAGATTTGAATGAAAGTCTTCATTTGCTTGAAAACATTCCTTTCCTTATGAGGCCAGGCATTTCAATTTTAAGCATTCAATTGAAATTCCCCACAAACTGAATTGAACAGCTACCAATCTATTCACACAGCTTTGATTTGCTAATGATGAGCTTGAATTCAAATGTTTCAATTTGCCGTTGTCAGGTAGGTATGTATTCATGTAGCTACGAACGGCCGTTATACCACCCGGCATTTGCTTAAATTGTTGCCTTTTAATCGTCAGCATGTCTGTGCAACATTTTATACCGTATAACAACAATTTTGTTTCACTGATTATATCTTCTTAATTATATAGAGATAGTCGTGGTGTACACGTAAGTTGTGTAATTTAATGGAAGTCTTTAGTCGTGTTTTTTTTCTATATACATTTTTAAAACAACAAAATTTCCTTAAACATTTCTTGAGTTAATAATGATGTAAGAGAGGAATAAAAATACTAAGGGGTGAGTTAAGGTTCTTCTAAATTTATGTCTCAGTGTACACAATGGTTTGAAAAGTAGTGAACCTTCCCTCAATCAATGAGCTATTGTTTAGTTTTAGCTCCGAAAATCTAATGCATTTCTAAGAGTAGCCTTATGAGTCTCCTAAATAAGTCCAACTTTAATGATTTTTTGGAAATTTTGTTCTGTGCGTTGCTATAAAAAATAAATTACCAAGTATTATCCAAACCACTGTTCCACAGTGAATACATAAAATGTAAACTAACTATTTAGTAACACAAGTTACACTTGAGTGATTTTGGACTGAATACAAGTACGAGCAAGGTGTTTGATGATACTCATACATAATAGTAGATATATATACATTAGACTGGGTCGCCACTCATACACAAAAAAAATATTTTACGTTTAGTAAATTCCAGGAAATAAAGTTTGATTCGTTTAATGATGATCTGCAAAATATTTCGAATTCAGATTCAGCCATCTGTGAGTAAAACGCCCCTGATAACATCCCTAAAAATCACGAATTTCACGTGTAATTTTTTATGCTGCATTTTTGTTCAACTCTTTTTTCGGATTTAATAGACCCTAAAAAGCATTTTAAATAACAATTTTTATTCATGCCATAAATGATTGGACGTTTATAGTAATTCGTTTTGTGGTTTTTCAAAGTAACATAAAAAGCTGACATTTATTGGAAATATTAATAAAAGAAATCGATATCTTTCGAATGATACGAAAATTATGAATATCGGATGAAAAGTGATGAGAATATTCAGACTCTTTTTTACAAAAAAAAAATGAGCACTACGGCGTCAATTTCCCTCATATGTACATTATTTAGGCACAATTTGAAAGCTATTAATTACAAAACTCATATTTATTGGAAATATTAATAAAAGAAATTGATATCTTTCGAATGATACGTAAAAGTTGAATATCGAAAGAAAAGTGATGAGAATATTCAAATTTTTTTTATAGAAAAATGATCACTGAGGCTTCATTTTTTCCTCCTATGTTCATCATTTAGGCATCATCTGCAAGGTATCGATTTCTTATATTTATTTTCTATAGCAATTTTTACAAAATATTTCCAATAAATATGAGTATTTTCGTATTACTTTGTTACTTTTATTTTATTTATTTATTTTTTTTTTTTCAAAAAATTTGTTTTAATAAAAATTTCAATAGCTCAGTCAATTAGCGATGGATTTTTAAAAGCAAAGTGTCATTTTACTTCTTACTAAAATAGCTTTTTAAATAAATTCGCAAGTAATGCGGTTATCTCACAAAGTAAAATGAACAAAACTTAGCTTAAATGGTGAAAAATAATTAAACAAAATTTTGCTGGCACGAAAAAAGGAAAAAATATTTTGCGCTATTTTTAATATCTAACATTCTGTTGCAAAAAACAATGTCTACATTGGAAAATATCTATGGATAAATATAGAAGTTGTGGTCCTCTTTACAAACTTTTATTAATTACTTCTACAAAACTTCGTTCATAACTTCTGCATTTATCCAGAGATTTTCTCCATTTTGGCCTTGTTTTCTTCGTTAAGATATCACCTATTACAAAATAAAATTAAACACAAATACATTTAATTTGTGAAGACATTTTGTGTGATATTAAAGAAAAAAAAATATAAAAATAAATTAAACATTTTTTAAAAAATTATTTTGAGTGATTAAAAAAAAAATA
This sequence comes from Polietes domitor, assembly GCA_947397865.1. Classification (NCBI taxonomy): domain Eukaryota; kingdom Metazoa; phylum Arthropoda; class Insecta; order Diptera; family Muscidae; genus Polietes; species Polietes domitor. Next base: position 60,672,236 of record OX377619.1, on the reverse strand, counting down.
AAAATTAAAATTTTCTAAAAAAAATATTTCGGGTCATCTATTACAAAATAAAATACAATTACATCTAATTTGTAAAGATCTTTTTCATGCTAATAAAGGAAAAAAATTAAAAAATAAAATTATTTTGAGTGTACAATGAGTTTCAGGATTACAAAATAAAATACAATTACACCTAATTTGTGAAAGCCTTTTAAGCTATTAAAGAAAAAAAATAATAAAAATAAATTAAACATTTTTTAAAAAAATATTTTGAGTCTACAATGAGTGTCAAGATTACAAAATAAAATAAAATACAATTGCATCTAAATTGTAAAGGCGTTTTTCGTGCTATTAAATAACAAAAATAAAAAAAAAAATTAAATTTTTTTAAAAAATTATTTATTATTTATATTTAAAATTATATTATATTACAAAATAAAAGAAAATACAATTACATCTAATTTGTTAAGATCTTTTTCGTGCTAATAGAGGAAAAAATTTAAAAAAATAAAATTATTTTGAGTCTACAGTGAGTGTCAAGATTACAAAATAAAATAAAATACAATTACACCTAATTTGTAAAGGCGGGTTTTCGTCCTATTAAAGAGAATAATAAAAATCATATTAAAAAAATATATATTTTGAGTCTAGAATGACTGAACTTCTACATTTATCCATAGATCATTTCCATACTGAATTTTTTTCTTCGCTAGAGTGTTAGCTATTAAAAAAATAAATCAAAATATTTTTTCATATTTTTCTCTATTTCTATGGAGTTTTTTCAGCCAACAAAAATTTTTTTTTGAAAAAAAAATTCAATATTTTTCAATTCTTTGGAGACAGTACCTAGAACACTATTTCTATGTGACTAAGAAATTAGCAAAATTTGTAGTCGTCATAATTACCATTAATTGGACATATAAGTGGGTGTTATCGGATCTATATTTCCAAAATAAAAGTAAAAATCTTGAAGGTACCTTTCGACAAAAAATTGAATTTTTTCTTAAAACAATAAAAAAATTATCCAAAGAAAATTTGTATGATGATTTTCTGAATACGACTCGGACGCAAGACTTTAATTTTTTTGTTTTATTTGAAAAATATAAAAAGTTGGTTTTGTTCGAAATTGCAAAATAAAAAATCGCAAATTACATCAAAATAAAAAATTATGAACCTCTGCGTGATATCCTAAAAGTCCAAAGCAGTTGTCTCCTCTTCAACATTTCAAGTTATCATATTTTGAGTTTTATCTGCAATTCAAATAATTCCTAAGATAACAAAAATATTCGTCAGGTTTCTGGGGAATGTTTTCTGTTTTAATCCCGTACCCACTGTGCGCGGTGCTGTTCATGAATGATTGTAAAAAATATCATTGTTATTTATGCTTTATGTCTTAATGCCAAAACACTTGGCACATTATTATTTTGCAAAAGGAAACAGAATATTGCAATTGACAAGACTTAAGACACAAACCTAAATCGAAAGACTTAAGACACAAACTCATAAAATATGCAATATTTGCATAAGCAGTTATGCAAAACCAACGACGACAATTTGTTGTTTTGCTGTTTGTTTTTCATAATAATTTCGAGTCGATTTTTTTGCACAAAACACCCGCAAACATTAAGCGCTCGCGCTCATTTATATGCATTTCTTGATTTGTCAAAATGACTCATAGCTCGCTCTAACCATGGATACGAAGTATAAAAAAATACAACAACAAAAAGAGCTTATGGCTTTATGAAAGCCATGAAAGGGGTTTCCATTTGATTTCATAATAGCAGTTGCTGGAGACTAAATTGATTTTAATTCAATCAATGCTCACTGCCAAACACAAACACACACACACAGGCAAGCTGACAGACAAAATGCTTCAAACCATTTGGGCATGAAAACCACCATCTAGCCGGCATACGTACGTACACACATTTCCCTTAACTCATTATAAATGTGTTGTCTAAAACCAAGAACAAGACAAAGCCATAAATAATAAAAGAACCGAAGACCAACAGAAGACGTGGAGGGCACAACAGGAACCGCGAGGACGGGAGCGGTAATAAAAGTACAACTTTGTGGTTTCAAAGAATATCCATAATTTCTTATTCTCTCCCTCTCCCTCTGTCTCTGGAATATTGTTCGTCTTTCTTGTGGCGTTATTTGGTTATTGTTGTTGTTTTTCTTTTTTCATTTCTTATATTTCCGGCGGAAAATAATAAACAACACACTCGTTGAAGTACGTTCGGAGAGGTGCATTTACAATTGCGGATGGTTATGGAGCTACATACAAATTAGTCTTGAGGAGATCACAGTGTGGCTGGCGACAAGTCAACCCAAAAGGAATTCGTGATGAACCAACTGAACCAACCGGCCTAACATACACAAGGCAATCATACTTGGAACGAACATTTTGGCCTATCTTGGCCATGATTTAAGAATTGTTGGCTGTTGTTGTTCTGTGTTTTTTTTTTGGGGGGGGGGGAAGGGGGAAATTTTATTTACATAAATTGTATTTCCGTTATATTACCTCAACTATGCAGATGATTGATTAACAGAGCTATGGCCTTAGGTACACACACATGGACAGGCATGTATGTAGGAATGGAGTGAGTGCGCGAGAATGCGTGGGATGGGTCCCCGCCTGAATGTGTGTGTGTGTGGCTTGGTTTTTCTTTGCCGGCCTTTTTTCTAAGAAAGACATTATAATAATGATGAGTAATTATACCATTATAGCATAAGGTAAAGTGAAGTATTAGAGTATATAGTAAGTACATATTAGAATGGGTCGTGGTTCATACAAAAAATAAATTCCCCTCAATTTACGGATTGATTCAGATGATGATCTGGCAAAACATTTTCTCGCTGAGAACACCTCTAAAACATATTTTTTACAACAAAAATAGCTAAAATTCCCCGAACAATTATAATTCGTAATGACGACTTTTTGGGAAAAATCCCAACTTTGGAACACATTTTCCCCTCTTTGGGAATTCGGGTATTTTTTGAGAAAAGATGCTAAAACTGTATTTTTTTCATCATTTTTCATGTTAGTAATAATTCCAAATTTTGGAACACATTTTCCCCACTTTGGGAATTCTGTTTTTTTTGGGGAAAATATGCCAACTCTAGTAATTTCTTCGTCATTTTTAATGACGAAGTAATTTTTTCATTATTTTTAATTTTCTTAAAAAATTTCAATTTTCCTTACTTTGGGAATTCTGCTTTTTTGGGGAAAATATGCCAAATCTAGTGTTTTTTCATAATTTTTAATGCTGACCATTTTAGTAAAAAAATTCCAAATTGTGGAACACATTTTCCCCACTCTGGGAATACGGCTTGTTCACAAAACAATAAAAAAAACGCTAAAAAAGGCATTACGATCGTTTTGGGGAAAAAATTCCATATTTTGGAACATATTTTCCCCACTTTGGGAATTCGGGTATTTTTTGAAAAAGTATGCTAAATCGACAAATCAAGTAATTTGTTCATTATTTTTAATTTTTTTAAAAAATTTCAAATTTTGGAACACATTTTCCCCACTTTGGGAATTCTGTTTTTTTTTGGGGAAAATATGCCAAATCTAGTGTTTTTTCATAATTTTTAATGCTGACCATTTTAGTAAAAAATCCCAAATTTTGGAACACATTTTCCCCACTTTGGGAATTTGGCTTGTTTTTGACAAATATTCAAAAAAAATATTTTTTCCAACAAAAATAGCTAAAATTCAAAAACGCTAAAAAAATGCATTACGATCGTTTTGGGGAAAAAATCCCATCTTTTGGAACATATTTTCCCCACTATGGGAATTCGGGTATTTTTTTGAGAAAATATGCTAAACTAGGCAAATCAAGTAATTTTTCATTATTTTTAATTTTCTTAAAAAATTTCAAATTTTGGAACACATTTTCCCCACTTTGGGAATACTGCTTTTTTGGGGAAAATATGCCAAATCTAGTAATTTTTTCGTCATTTTTAATGGTGACCATTTTAGTAAAAATCGCAAATTTTGGAACACATTTTCCCCACTTTGGGAATTCGGCTTGTTCTTTGACAAATATGCCAACAAAAAATAGATTTTCCAACAAAAATAGCTAAAATTCACAAAACAATCAAAAACGCTAAAAAAGCATTACGATCGTTTTGGGGAAAAAATCCCATCTTTTGGAACATATTTTCCCCACTTTGGGAATTCGGGTATTTTTTTGAGAAAATATGCTAAAAATCAAAAATATGCAAATCAAGTAATTTTTTCATTATTTTTAATTTTCTTAAAAATTTTCAAATTTTAGAACACATTTTCCCCACTTTGGGAATTCTGCTTTTTTTGGGGAAAATATGCCAAATCTAGTAATTTCTTCGTCATTTTTAATGCTGACCATTTTAGTAAAAAATCCCCAATTTTGGAACACATTTTCCCCACTTTGGGAATTCGGCTATTTTTTGGGAAATATGCTAAATCTAATAATTTTGTTATTATTTTTCATTTTAGCAAAAAATCCCAAAAATATTGGAACACATTTGCCCATTGCGGGAATTCGGCATTTTTTTATGGAGGGAAAAAAATGCTAAATCAGCAAATCTATTTCAGTCTGTTTTGATGAATTTTTGAATTTCCATAAAAATAGAAAATAATTGTAATATTTGAACTGCGTGAATTTTGATTTATTATTTGGTCAACGCTACGAATCTGCTCGCAAAAATTGTACCTTAAATTAAATTCACTGACTTGAAATGCTGAATACACTTAAATTGCTTCCGTAAGATCCTTAATAATGGTCATCTATCAGTAACTTTCAAACAAAACTAAATTTTTTCTTTTCAAATTTTCCTTCTTTCATTCCATTTACCACTCTTTATATGTATATTAAAATTAAAACTTAAAGTTCTGTAACGACCCTCCATTATATTACGAATTAATGGCAAATGTTCTTTTTGAATAGCACACCCGACAGACAGACAGACAGTCGGACCGACATGACACATCGTTTTGTTAACATTGTGTAAATTGATCGTTATCATTTGCGGGAAATGGCCGCTGGCTAATCTTATAACAAATATCGAAATGATCGCTGGCCAACAATGTTGTTGTTCTAGTTGGTCGTTCACAAAATTTAGAAAAAGAAAATGAAAACCAACCACCACGAAACTTGTACTAATTTTTATTTCTTTATTTTCCACTTATCTTTGCAGGTAAGACAAACATTGGCTTGATTACAAGAAAAAAAAACGCTTCCCTGGTCCTGAACTGAATGCATTTAAAATTTCCCAGCTTAAAGGTGAGACATAGTGGCAGAAAAAAAATCTAGACAACGACGACGAAGACATTGTTTAATTACCGCAGCTCAAAGCAAAAGCAAAAGGAAAAGGAAACAAAAAACACAAACTAAACTGACATTTGAAAATGCACAGATTTGTAGCCTTTTCTTGGCCTGAATTGTGTGCGGCTGTTCCTTAAATAGTTCGTAACGTTTGGCTGGTTGCTCAAACGAAAGCGAAATTGTTGGCTTTGTAGTAATTTTAAAATCCAGTTTATTACATTTTATCTTAACATTCCATTTAACTGCATTTACTTGCATTGCCCAGCCCAGCCTTGCCTTGCAACTACCATTGCCACCACCACCACCACCAAATAAACATCCGTTCGGAACGAGTCTTCCCCAGATACTGCAGGCAGGCCTTTGCAAAGGGAAACTGACCAGTACTCAGTATGTTTTTTTTTCGGTTTGCCATTAAAACATTTAACAGCATCGGCGGCCGTAAGAATCTTGTGGCATTTTTTTTTTTGTACGTTTTCATCTGAAAATATCACAAGATCAAAGGAATTTTTCATGTTGTAAGAAAAGCGACACCGCTCACCATCAAATGCAAAGGCTTTAGCTTAGCTAGCTGTGTTGTTGTTGTTGATGGTGTGGTTCCTTTGCAGCAGGACATTTAAAATAGTCGCTACCCTTGCGCGCTAAGTGCTCTAGCACTAGCACAGACAATAATTTCCGACAATGTTGTTCCGAGATAAGGTCTGCGTAAAATTGCCAGTGAGTGAGAAAAGAAAAAAGAAACTGGTTAAATCCGGTAATGCTATTAATGCAATGCACAAGAAATACGAAAACCCTTTTTGCTTAGAATGATGGGCAAAGTAATGCCATTTTATGATATGCCCCAGCACATTATGGGTAATATCATAAAAGCAATGGCATTATTAGAACAAGATAAAACCCGGGAATTTTTCGGTTTCAGTGACGATTTATATATAAAAATATATCACAAACAAATTAAGCTGACACTGACAAGAAAAGAGTACTTGAAATCCATGGCTCGTTTTTTATAAATGCTCTTTTTTATTTTAATTTTATATAATTTTAATTAAAAAATGTGTGATAAAGATACTTTAACTTCGCCTTATTTAAATTTACATTTCAAAAATATGGAGAGACAAATTGTCAAAGTAATCCAAATAATCAAATAGATGGAGATGAGTATGGCAAACTATTTGGGGACTTCTTAGATTTGACAAACTTTGCTGCACAGACATAAATCCATGGACGGAATCTTCAAAATTTCGATTAAAAAAAATTTTGTCTGAGACCTAAAAATTAATTTTTTTTGTATGTATTAAGGCAAACTGATTCTTAAAATCGAAATATTTCTTTTTTTGATAATTTTTTTATTTTATTTACCAAAATTCCAATTTTCGTCGAAAATATATTTCAAATTTGTACTCTCATTTTGGAAATATACGTCCGATCAGAGCCGTTTATATTTTCAATTAAATGTAACTACGAGCGCTACAAATGTTTTGAATTTTACTTTCACATAGAAACAGTGGTTTTGAAACAGTCTCGCCAAATTGAGAAAAAATATTTTTATTTTGAAAAAAAAAAATATTTTTTGTTGCCGCGAAAAAAATCATAAAAAATAGAGAAAAAAATAAAAAAAAAATATTTTGTTATATTTCTTCATAGCAAACATTCTAACGCAGAAAACAATGTCAATATGTAAGAAATCCATGGATAAATGTAGAAGTTATGACCATCTTTGTAGACGAAGAAGCATTTTTAAAGGAAATTCTTTATTTTTTGGTTCAAAGCGGTATTAAAAAATATAAATATTTTTCCCGATGTTTTATATTTTTTGCTGGCATGAAAAAAATATTTTGTTATATTTTTTTCAATAGCAAACATTCTAATGCAGAAAACACTGCTAATATTTAAGAAGTCAATGGATAAATGTATAAGTTTTTATTTTTTGCTGGCACGAAAAAAATCATAAAAATAGAAAATAAATATTTTGTTCTATTTTTCAATAGCTAACATTGTAATGGTGAAAACTATGCCAATATTTAAATAATTCCATGGATAAATGTAGAAATTGTGACCATCTATGGAGACAAAGAAGCATTTTTTAAAAAATCTTATTTTTTACAAAATTATGATTTTTTTAAATTTTTTGGTTAAATAGCGCTAAAAACTGTTTTACAATTAGTCAGCAGTAAAAATATTAAGATTTTTTTCGATTTTTTTTCGAAAAATCTTTTTGTGCTGACACGAAAAAAAATCTTAGAAAAGAAGAAAAAAATAGGAAAAAAATGTTTTGTTCTATTTTTCATTAACTCATATTCTAAATTAGATAACAATGTCTACATGTAATAGATCTATGGATTAATGTAGAAGTTATGGCCCTCTTTGTAGACACAAAAGAATATTTTTTAAATATATTTTATTTTATTTTTTAAATAGCGGTTAAATAACCTCTACATACTAGGAAACAGAATATTTTTATATTATTTTCAAATAACGAACGAAGAAAACAAGGACCATTTGAAGAAAATCTATGGCTAAATGTAGAAGTTATGAACCTTATTGTAGAAGTAAGGGAATTTTGCTTAAATTGATTTAGTCATACGTGAGGACGGCCTGTACTTCTACAAGAAGGTTCTATAACTTCTACATTTATCCGTAGATTTGCTGTACAGAGACCTTGTTTTCTTCGGTAAAATGTCAATTATTACGGAATAAAAATAGATATTCTGTTAAGTAATTTGGAAAGGGCTTTCTGCGCTATTTATAAAAACAAATAAAAATTATATTTTTTATTAAATTATTTTGCATCAACAAAAAACTTTTACACAAAGACATGATTTTCTTCTTTATAATGTTAGCTATTAAAAAATAAAGTCAAATATTTCTTTCCATTCTCCTTATTTTCATTTTTTTTCTCATTTTGTTTGATACTGTTCCTGATCGAATGTTTCTACGTGAAATTCACAACATTTGTAGCTATCAGAATTACCATTAATTGGGTATACTGACGAGTGTGATCTGTCCTATATTTCCAAAATGAGAGTACGAATAGTAAAGGTACCTTCGACGAAAATCGAAATTTTAGAAAAAAAATAAATAAATTATCCATAATGGTTTATGAAATTATATTAAAAATAGAAAATCAATATTTTATATTCTGTTTTAGTTATTACCCTAACGATTTTTACATTTGCCTGCAACTAATGCCATTGAATAAGCAGCAATTTATATAAATTTATTATACAAGATGCAAAACTTATTATTTACATATTTTTGAGAATGAGAAAATTTGAAAATTACCGAGCGAAAAACTAACCGTTGTTCAATGTTTTCTGTCCACACGATTAGATTAATGTGTTACCTCTAACAATTTTCAAATTAACTCAACCACCTTCCAAATCTATCTGTCCTTCTCTCTCCCAACACGCTGCGATGAGCTTTTGTTTGTACATCAATTGTTGAATCTCACTGCAGACTAATTTTAAACACTAAGACCATGCCAGCCGGCCAAACTCATTGATTTATTGCTATTGTTGTTTTGTTTGGCCAACATACAATACACAAACACACAAAAGACTTCAGACACCAGAGCACGCTTTAACAGCATTTTTTCGGTTTAATCAATTATATTAAATATAAATTTAAATAGCTCGATAATGTCTCAATTATGTCATGCCCTTTAACATGCAAAAAGCGCCAGCACAGCGCAGCACATCTCACATTGGCCAACAAAGAAGCAACACAACCTCTTACAACAATGTAATTTATAAGCCAAGCCAAGAAAAATAACGTTCAGGCTTTGTGCTTCATTTTTTTGTTTTTGCTTTTGTTGATCTCATACAAAGTGAGGTGGAGAACAGCGAATGAAAAATAAATAAAACAAAATTTAGTTACAAATCACTTATGCGTGCCAAAAAGGCGCTTCCAATGAACGAACTCGACGAACAATTTTAAATTTGCCTTCATTCAAAAAAAAAAGCTAAAAATGAAGAAGAAAAAACCCCAACAACAACGACACACATGACATTTGCCACACTTGTTAAGAGAGCAGAGCAAACATGAAGCCCAATGACTGGAAGGGTTCTTACAACAGAACAACAACGTAGACCAGGAAAAACACTACGTTTCAAAGAAAACATATCCAACCAGCCAGCCAGCGATCATGCTGGGCCTCAGATTTATTTCAGTTTATTTCCGAGCTCTCTCAGCAAAAAATAAAAAAAAACGCAAAAAACGGCAAAACAAAAGGGTTGTAAATCTTCCAAGACCTTTAACAATATATCAAGTAACGTGGGCATTCATGTTAAGAACATGAAATCAAGACCAGTATACCGTTGCTGTTGACTTTAAGGCGAAGAAAAAAGCCCAGCACAAAGACTCTCATTGCTTTCAAGCAATTTATTATTTTTCACAGGTTGTTACTTTTCATTTCCCTGCATCACCTGCTGCTGGGGGTGCAGGGTAGGGGGGGGTGGTTTAAAGAAGACAACTGCATGGGACAACTCCCTGGAAATCCTCGCATTTAGTATAAATTGTTTACTCTTGTTCTTCTTGGCTATTTGTTTTAAGTACAAAGAAAACTGCGACGAAGCCTGTGATATTTTTTTTTTCGTTTGTTTGAATATTACTCAAGTAGATAGGTAGGCACGACAGCTCTCTAGCAATAATGAGAGAGATTTCCTCCATAGGATCTTGCTTGACTATATATGTGTTTGAATTTGTGTTTATTTTGTAAACCTCAAAATCTAGCAGGCTATCACTTTCATATATAGCTGAAAGGGGATAATTTAATCAAAAAAGGCGGAAAAGCTGTATTTTTTCTGTAATTTTAATTAGTTTCATGAAGAATTTATATATAAAGAATGACATTTATATCCACACAACCCCATTTCGAGATTTGTTACTTGCAGCGATTGTTTTTGCGTCATATTCGAAAAGTGAGTTGTGGTTCCTATTCGTTTAGAGCAACTTCCAGCTGACTTACAGTGATGGGAAAATCGCTCCAAAGACAAAGATGGCTGGTTTGTTCCATACAAATAAAAAAATTATTTCCAATCACCCCATGGAAATAAAATCCGCATTGTTTAATGAAGCTTTGCAAAATATATCGTTCCTAGGACAAGTCGTCTGTGAGTTAGCCCTTTGACGACCATACACAAAGTTTTTAAGCGCTTATAAAGGGTGATTTTTTAAGAGCTTGATAACTTTTTTAAAAAAAAAACGCATAAAATTTGCAAAATCTCATCGGTTCTTTATTTGAAACGTTAGATTGGTCCATGACATTTACTTTTTGAAGATAATTTCATTTAAATGTTGACCGCGGCTGCGTCTTAGGTGGTCCATCCGCTTAGTCCAATTTTGGCATTTCCACGTTTTTGAGTAACAGAGACCCAATTGGTGCGAACGGCGACGAATCGAAAATTGGTGGTCATCATTAACACTGGCCGATACAGCTGCGATATTTTCTTCAGTTCGCACTCTACGTAAGCGTGTTGGTGGTTTAATGTCCAACAATGTAAATTTGGTGCGAAATTTAGTCACAATAGCCCGAATAGCCGCTTCAGTGGGTCGATTAAACTGACCATAAAATGGAAGCGCGCAATGAACTTTCTTAACTTTCTTAATAAAATTCAATAATTTGCAAGCGTTGTTCGTTTGTAAGACGATTCATGATGAAATGTCAAAGCATACTGAGCATCTTTCTCTTTGACACCATGTCTGAAATCCCACGTGATCTGTCAAATACTAATGCATGAAAATCCTAACCTCAAAAAAATCACTCTTTAGTTGTCCAGCTTAGTGATAGAACAAACATGCCCAGAGGTGATTTATAGAGCAGACTTTGGACAACAAAAATTTAGTTGATGATAATCCTCTATCTGCCCCACATCCTCCCCAACGGGAGGCCATATATTCCTCTGCTTCAAAATATCCCGAAACTCCAGCGGTCTCCATTCTTTTTTTTTTTTGTTTAAAATCATTATTTTTAACATAAAATACAAATAAAAATTATATTTCGATTATTATATGTGTTTTCATGCGCGTTTAGCTATCACATGACTTGACCCAGCCATGATTTTTTGCAATTTTCACCTGAAAGTGTGAAACACCCTAATGTACTGCACTATAACAAAAGCACAAAATAGTTGGGTTCATTAACAACCCCTCTCCCTCTTTTGTGTTATACAAACAGTTTATTTGTTATTTTTGTGAAATTTTCCAACACATGTTTGTGTCTTAAGTCTTTTGTTTTTGCATAAACATTGCCTAAGCTGTGATACCCCATTTTGATAGTGACTTATTTTAATGCAACATTTTTGTTAAAATCAGCTTAGCAATGTCCTAATTTTTAATAAACTTAGAATAACAGGAAAAAAATACTTTGCTTTGCATTTGGCTCGCAATCTGTCAAGATCCTGTGCCAAATGTCAAATTAAAACCAAGTCAACCTGGTCAGCTTAACTGACTCCTTTGCATTTAAGATGGATCAGCAAACATTCAAGTAATCAGTCACTAGATGTTCATGATATCCATAGACCCAATTAGAGTTGGATATCATTCAACTGTTTCGTCTCGTTATGATAGTTATGACACAAACGCAATCCAGACAGCATTAATTAACACCGGAATAAATGAATTCCTCATACTCATGTCGGCTAATTTCTAGTGATTTTGCTTCGCTTTTTTTCCAAAAAGAAAAATACAAAACTTACAACAGAAACTCGAGATTGCTAGTTTGATGTAGTTTTTCATATCAATTCACTTTAATTTTTATTTTTTTCGGTCTCCGAGGTATTTTTATCATCCATTTCAAAGGGATTTCTCCATTTAAGTCCATGTTGCAGTGTTCCAAATTAAACTTCTAGCCATAGTTTTCTTCCAACACATTTCATTTTTCCACACAAAGCTCTTTGAAATATCACCAAACACTTCGATATCGCTTCTGCACCCATGCCATCATATGTTTAATTAATAAATTTCCATAAAACACAACAAAAAAAAACTACATATTAGATCGGCATTATCGTACAGCTGGTTTCTGCTGCTGGCTCACTGAGCACCAGTGATAAACCCAGCCACCAATGTACACACACACACTCACTTACACACCCCGGAACATTTCAAGTATAACCACGAAGAACCTGAACTATACAATTTTGAAAACTTCATCTTCATCTTCTAACAAGTCTACGTAAAAGTATGCCGTTGGTTATTTCACAAACAAAAAAAAAACACAACAACAACTTAAAGAGCTTGCCAACAAAAAACCAGCAAAGAATGTAACTGTTAATTTTAGAGGCAGAAAAAAAGAGCTGCGCAAAAAGCTAACGATGAGTTTATCTTAAAATCCAAAGACTTTTAGCACCCACCAGTAGTAGTAGTGAATGGCCAGCCAAAGACACTGAAACTGGTTGCAATTGTGTAGCAGCAGCAGCAGCATCCCCATCATCTCGCCTTCTTCTTCTTGTTAAACTGCACACTTACTTAGCGTGCGCAGACAGAGCACAGTGAGCGATTTTGGGAAAATAATTAAAAAAACCGACAATGAAGACAATTTTTTGTCACTCCAGTTCACATCTCTTAAAACTTTGTGAATTTGAGGTCCAACAAAAATATCTAACATTAAAAATAATTAAAAAATTACTAAATTTACAAATTTAATATATTATTTCACAAAAGATATCGGAATTCCCAAAGTGGGGATAATATGTTCCAAAATCTGGAATTTTTACTAAAATGGTCACCATGAAAAATGATGAAAAAAATTTAGCATATTTTCCCAAAAAATAACCGAATTCCCAAATTGGGGAAAATATGTTCCAAAATTTGGAATTTTTACTAAAATGGTCACTATGAAAAATGATGAAAAAATGTTTAGATGGCAAGTTTAGAGTTTACAGATTTATTACTTTATTTCTTAAAAATAGCAGAATTCCTAAAGCGGGGAAAATGTGTTCCAAAATTTGAGATTTTTCTAAAATGAACACCATGAAACATGATAACAAAATGATTAGATAAAAAATTACTAAATTTACAGATTTATTATATTATTTACCAAAAAAAAGCCGAATTCCTAAAATGGGGAAAATTTGTTCCAAAATTTGGGACCATGAAAAATTATGAAAAAATGATTAAATGAAAAATACTAATTTTGCCGATTTAGCATATTTTCCAAAAAAAAAAAATACCCGAATTCCCAAAGTGGGAAAAATGTCTTCAAAATTTTGGATTTTTAATAAAACGATCACCATTAAAAAAATGATGACAAAATGATTAGATAAAAAATAATAGATTTGCCGATTTAGCATATTTTCCCCCAAAAAATAACCAAATTCCCAAAGTAGGGAAAATGTGTTCCAAATTTGGGATTTTTACTAAAATGAAAAATTATGAAAAAATTATTAAATTTGCCGATTTAGCATATTTTCCCCAAAAAATAACCAAATTCCCAAAGTGGGGAAAATGTGTTCCAAATTTGGGATTATTACTAAAATGAAAAATCATAAAAAAATTATTAAATTTGCCGATTTAGCATTTTTACTAAAATGGTAAACATGAAAAATGATGAAAAAATTACTAGATTTGCCGATTCAGCACACTTTCCCTAAAAAATACCCGAATCCCCCAAGTGGGGTAAATGTGTTCCAAAATTTGGGATTTTTACTAAAATCATCACCATGAAAAATGGTGAAAAAATTATTAGATTTGCAGGTTTATCATATTTTCCCAAAAAATAGACGAATTCCCAAAGTGGGGAAAATTTGTTCTAAAATTTGAAATTTTTACTAAAATGATCACCATGAAAAATTAGGAGAAAAATATTAGATTTAGCATATTTTCCAAAAAAACGAATTCCCAAAGCGGGGAAAATTTGTTCCAAAATTTGGAATTTTTACTAAAATGATCACCATGAAAAATGAGGAGAAAAATATTAGATTTATCAAAAAATTTTCCAAAAACAAAAAAACGAATTCCCAAAGTGGGGAAAATGTGTTCCAAAATTTGGGATTTTACTAAAATGGTCGCCATGGCTTTATTCACCCGTTTCATGTGTTTTGATGAATTTTAAATATTTTTCACCTCACAATTGGTAATACTTTTAGAGCTGTGAACTGGAATGGCCAAAACATATATTCTTTCAAAAAAATTGTTTTAGTTAAAACTACAATAACTCAGTCAATTACCGATAGATTTTTAAAAACAATGTGGCGTTTTACTCTTTACTAAACGTCATTTTTAAAAAATAAATTCACACGTAGTACTGTTACCTACCAAACTGAAGTGAAAAATCTCCCTTATTTATTTCGTTTATTCATGTTTTAAAGGTAGAAAACTCGAAGTGGTTGTTAATTCAAAAGTAATACATATAGATTGATGAAATTTGAAGTGTTTTTAACAGATATTCTTCTCTTTCATTTGATACCCATAGCGTAATTTTATGACCTGCAAAAGTACTAAAATTAATTATTGAAACATATATATTCTTTGAAAACTAATAGATTTTTGTTTTACTGCAAAAAAAACAGTATTACTTCCCCGGAGTTTTGGACTGTCACTCTGTGGTATACACATAAGTGATAGATAATCCCTATTTGGGACAACTTATAAAAATAATCCATTTTCTTTAAACTCCATGCAAAGAAACAAACGTTTGTAGGTCGTTTATCGTAAACGCAGCTTATTTGTCTCAAACGCTCTACTTTTACAGTTGAAACATTTCCCGCGAATGAAGGGGACTTTCTTTTATTTCATAATTTCCTCTATATACCAGTTCAAATCAAATTAATGTTTGCGATAAACACATTCGTAAACGAATTTCTTTTGTCTAAATTTTCGTTTGTGTGAAACGAAATTTTTCTTTGCGTGTTTTAGGAATAGCACGAAAATTGAAAAGTTTTCGATATTTGTTTTGAAGACTCGTCTCAGTAGTTTGGCATGGTCTCGACTGAGACATTTTACTTAAAGGCTGAATATATGGCTAAATTTCGGAATCCACCACTGTGCACAGCACCGCACCGCACGGCACGGCAGAAACTCATCCAACCGGTACGATTAATGTTAGAAATAGTCTTCTTCGTTTTTTCGTTCATCGTTGACTTTGCGCACAGCGATGCAATGGTCAAATGTTAGTGTTTCTTGGCATTTGGTCTTACTGTTGTTGTTTTCTGCTGCTGTTGCTTTTGTTTTGGTGTGTTATTAAATCTATTTCATGTTTATTCTTTTTTTTTTTGTTGTGCAGGCAAACTGAAACAGAAATTGTTGTCGTTGCTGTTGTTAG
The DNA here is from genome assembly GCA_947397865.1 of Polietes domitor. Lineage (NCBI taxonomy): Eukaryota > Metazoa > Arthropoda > Insecta > Diptera > Muscidae > Polietes > Polietes domitor. The sequence continues at coordinate 60,656,684 of OX377619.1, read as the reverse complement.
ATATTGTTTTGATTCCATGTTCTTTGGCAACTTTGCAGGCAGAGAGAGAGAGAGAAAAAACAAGGTTAAGATAAACTAGACAAGTCAATGAGGAAATAACGAAGATGAAGAAGACTACGAAGAATAGGAAAAAACTCTGAACTTCCTTTGGGGTGTGTAATTTGTTGTTGGCTGTTTAAGGCACGGTCTTAAAGACCAAGCAAACCAAAGCAAACTGAAACAAACGGCCAGTCGAATGAGTGTAGCTGTGTAGCTTGTCGCTGTTGTCTACGAAATGATAAATGTTTTGCACGTCCAATTACGTTTGTATTCATCGCCTTATCTCGTCGCACGGCACAACACAACACAGCTCAGCTCAGTGTTTCCTTAAAGGAAATACCAAAATATTTGGCAGCATGTCTGTCCGTCATCCGCCTGTGAGCAAGTGAGCGCCTGAGCGTGTGATAAACAGTTAGTCAGTTAGTTAGCTACAAAAGCCAACTAGTGTTTTGCACCTTTATGCCGCCGCCGCCACCGCCACAGTGTGTGTAATTGCGGTTGTGCGCTGAAAAGAACGGATGTAATTAAGAAACAAAAGGATTCAAGAAAAATTGGGAACATGATTAATGTGAGCGGCAAAACTTCACTTCACACAAACATACACCCACTGTTCGTTGCTTAAGTCTTTTGTTTTCAATTGACTTTTTTAAGATTTTGTCTAGAGAGAAAGAAGTTCTATTATTTAAAGAAATAATGTTCATCTATTATTATTTCATCGCTAAAAGCGGATCAGGGGCTAAACACGGGGAACAGGGAACATGTCCAAAAGAAATTTAAACCTGCAGCACTCAATTATTTAGTGTCTTAGGTGGAGTTAATAAATGATGAGCATGATTAAAGTCTGCTCTCTCAATTTCATGCCATCCTGAGTAGAGTAGACCATAAGTTGAACCATTTACATTGAGAATGGATCGATTTGAGAATAACCTTTATAAAACAGAAAATATTTCAAAAGAAATTGCCACCTGTAGCCCTCAATGATTTAAGGCCTTAGAGGTGGAGTTAATAAATGATGATAATGTTTAAACTCATCTTTCTCTTAATTGCATCCCATCCAGAGTAGAGTTGACTATGAATGTCCCATAAGTTGAACAATATTCTTCGAGAATGGGACATTTTGCGAATAATCACTCAAAATTAGAAAACATTTTCAAAGTAATTAGAACTTGTATCACATTGTGATTTAAGGTCTTAGTTAGAGTTAATAAATGATGATAATGTTTAAACTCTTCTCTCTCTCTCTCTTAATTCCATCCCATCCAGAGTAGAGTAGACTATGAACGACCTATAAGTTGAACAATATTCTTCGAGAATGGGACAATTTAATCCTTATAAAATAGTATTATTTCAAAATAAATTGTAATCTGTAGCTCAGACTGATTTATGGTCGAAGTTAGGGTTAAAAAAGGATGATGAGAATGATTAAGTATTCCATCTTAATTCTATCCCATCCTATAAATGGCCTAGAAGTTGAACACTTTACTTCGAGAATGGTACAAATTGCTAATTATCTTTATAAACTAGAGAACATTATCAAACGAAATTGTAACCTGCGGCGCTGACTGACTGATTTAAAGTCTTAGTTAGAATTAAGAAATGATGAGAATGATTAAAGTCTGCTCTCTTAATTACATCCCATTCTATCCAGTGTTGAAGGACTATGAATGACCTTGATGTTGAACACTTTACTCCGAGTATAGGACAAATAGCGAATAATTTTTATTTACCAGAGACAATTTTGAAAGGAAATTGTAACCCGTAGCACTGACCAAAGTAAGGTACTATTTATAGTTATGAAATGATGATAATATTTAATTCCATCCCAAACTGTATAGGATAGGATAGGGACTATGAATGACAAATGTATACAAGACCGTAGCAGGTTTTCGCCTTTCTGCATTCCGAACTCCAAAACTGAAAATTTATATATTAAAGAGTGCATGCATAAGTCAATTTAAGTTTTTTTCTTTTCCGACTGGAAGTTGTGCCTTTGAAAGCTGAGACTCCCTTTGATGACATGGAATGTTGAAGCTTTGGAGAAGAGATATTGAGATTCAATTCACTCAGTCACATTTAGTGACAAATTCAGATAAACATAGTTCGTGTGGCTTACCCTTTGTCTTTTCTATACATTTGTAACCTCAAGGCGGACACTGACATATTAGATGAAGGAGCGATTCCTCATTGTCTTTTTTTCTCACAACAACTTCTCCAGAGAATCAAAAGATTTGGCATTATTATTTAGTCGTTTCACACTAAGCTGAGCTAGTTTTGGAACCAGAACAATTTTTAATTTCTTTTTTTTTTGTTTCAAAATATAAAACTGATCTCATATTTCTATTAAAAAAGATATCCAGCAAAAAACTGTCATCCAATGAAACATGTCGATTTCAAGTTATTACCTTCTTTCGATACATACATACTCGTATGTATGTATGACCACAACGTAAAGAGTGTTGTCATTTCAAGCAAATGCCATCCAGTATTTAAAATGGCTAATTATTTCGAGAAATTAATATCTATTCGCCTGCATATTGAGGTGTTATGAGAAAAAAATCAAAAACAACATAACATAACAATTATAAGATAATATAATTAATTATTTTAACTCAATGAAAGACTTGATCGTGAAATGAAATGCAATCTTTGTGGCTGAGCAAAATATTAATTAATATTTCAACAATGGCGGGCACTTTAATCTCATGTTGATGATATTCAACATGTTGATTATTGATGCTAACACAGCAGAAAATGTCAGCTGTTCATTATGGCTAATGGTGGTGATCGTAAGAGAAACTAAATACAAAGAAAAAAATAAAAAACCTAGTCGCAAACCAAAAAACTCCAGAAACTAGATATATAGCCATGGGTCTAAGCATTCGAAATTTATTAAAAAAATAATCAGAAATCTGAAGAAAAAGTTAAAAAAGAAGGTCCACAACTCTTATATTTATCCATAGCTTTTCTTTAACTATGCCTTGTTTTCTTCGTATAAAATAAAATATTATTTTATCTAATCTCTGCAGACTGCTTTCGTGCTATTAAAAAAAATAATTATAACAAAATAAAATAAATAATAATAAAAAAAATAAAAAATTCCATTGTGCCTACAAAGACTCACAATTTATTTATTTTTTTTTTACAAAATCGTATTTTTAATTTTTTGTAGAACAAAATATTTGTTTTCCCTTTTTTTTACGATTTGTCCGCAAAAAAAGATTTTTTTTCAAAAAATCATATTTTTAATTCTTTTAAAAAAAATTTTTTTTTCGAAAAAAATTTGTTATTTTTTTTCGAAAAAAAAGAACAAAAATTAAAAAAAAATCATTTTTGTTTAATTTTTTCAAAGACTGTCATAATTTAGACATTCAGCCACAGACCTTTACATATATACATTGATTTCTGCTGTCGATTGATAGCTAGAAATGTAAAACAAAATATTTGTTTTCCTAAACTTTTTTCTCAATTTTTTTAAGATTTTTTTCGCAAAAAAAAAGATATTTTTTTTTCACAAAATCGTATTTTTAATTTTTTGTAGAACAAAATATTTGTTTTCCCAATTTTTATACGATATGTTTGCAAAAAAATCATGTTTTTAATTTTTTTCAAAAAACAACATTTTTTTTTAATTTTTTCGAAAAAAAATGTTATTTTTTTCGAAATAAAGGACAAAAATTAAAAAAAAATCATTTTTGTTTAATTTTTTCAAAGACTGTCATAATTTGTACCTTCAGCCATAGACCTTTACATATATACATTGATTTCTGCTTTAGATTGATAGCTAGAAATGTAGAACAAAATATTTGTTTTCCTAAATTTTTTCTCAATTTTTTAAGATTTTTTCGCAAAAAAAAGATATTTTTTTTTCAAAAAATCATTTTTTTAATTTTTTGTAGACAAAACATTTGTTTTCTCAATTTTTTAGGATTTGTTCGCAAAAAAAGTTTTTTTTTTCAAAAAAAGTTTTTTTTTTTTTTTCAAAAAAAACATTTTTTTTAATTGTTTCGAAAAAAAATTGTTATTTTTTTCGAAAAAAAAAACATTTTTGTTTAATTTGTTTCAAAGACTGTCATAATTTATACATTCAGCCATAGACCTTTACATATATACATTGATTTCTGCTTTAGATTGATAGCTAGAAATGTAGAACAAAATATTTGTTTTCCTAATTTTTTTCTCAATTTTTTCACAAAAAAAAAAACGATTTTTTTTTTCAAAAAATCATATTTTTAGTTTGTTGTAGAACAAAATATTTGTTTTCCCATTTTTTTACGATTTGTTCGCAAAAAACGGATTTTTTTTTTCTAAAAAAATCAAATTTTTATTTTTTTCAAAAAAAAAATTGTTATTTTTTTCGAAAAAAAGAACAAAAATTAAAAAAAAATCATTTTTGTTTAATTTTCTCAAAGACTGTCATAATTAATACATTCATAATTATACATTGATTTCTGCTTTAGATTGATAGCTAGAAATGTAGAACAAAATATTTGTTTTACTAAATTTTTTCTCAATTTTTTTCGCAAAAAAAAAGATATTTTTTTTTAAATCATATTTTAAATTTTTTTGTAGAACAAAATATTTGTTTTCCCAATTTTCTACGATTTGTTCGCAAAAAAAAGTTACAAAAAAAAACATTTTTTTTAATTTTTTTTCGAAAAAATTTTTTTTTTCAAAAAAAAAACAAAAATTAAAAAAAATCATTTTTGTTTAATTTTTTCAAAGACTGTCATAATTTATACATTCAGCCATAGACCTTTATTTTTTTCTCAATTTTTTTTAAGAATTTTTTGTAGAACAAAATATTTGTTTTCCCAATTTTTTACGATTTGTTCGCAAAAAAAAAGATTTTTTTTTTAAATCATATTTTTATTTTTTTTTTTTAATTTTTTTTTTTAATTTTTCCGAAAAAAATTTGTTGCTTTTTTGGAAAAAAAGAACAAAAATTAAAAAAAATATATTTTTGTTTAATTTTTTCGAAACAAAAATATATTCTTTTATTTTTTTGAGACTTCTCCTTTAATTGGACATATAAGTGTGATCGGATATATATTTGTTAGAGGTACCTTCAACGAATATTGCTATTTTAGGAGAAAAAAAAAATATTCACATAAATTGTGTATGCTTGCTCATTTTATTGTGTATGCTTCAATTCAAACAACAAATAAATTTTGAGGTCTCGGACGCAAAACTTTTATTCGTTTTTCGGAAAATTAAAAATCTTAAATAATACGTTTATACTTCAGGAAGCAAAAACTTAAATCGATATTTTAAATATTTCCAAATGATTCCAAATATGCTCGATTGGCTCTCTTGCAAAAAAAATTCCTCGTGTAAGACTTCTTTCCCAATTGTGTTTTGCTCAGCTGCAAAAAGAACAACTGTTCGTTTCTTAAGTCTTTTGTTTCTCTGCGATCATTCTGCCCGTAAATGTGTTAACACCTCCCTACAGCTTAGGGAAATAGTTTAATGCATCCCATATTTCTGGGTGTTAACCAAACAACTTTCTTATATCAAAATTCTTATGGTAATGCCAGCAATGAAAACCATCATTGTTGCCTTTTGTGGTGACGCCTAAAAAACACTGCGAGCCTGCGACCCGAGAATTTCTATGAATTGCTTACACTTTAGTTACACTTCCTTGTGTACAGAGTGTAGTACGGGGAAAAATCATAATAAAAATCTACTTACCAGACTTTGGACAATAAATATTTCAACACAGTCTACAATTTCATATAATAATTTGCAAACGCCTGTCTTCCCTTGTTTTGTACGATTTCTTATTGCGATTTTCGTTTTCGGCAGTGAAAAATATTTCTTATAGCCTGAGTGTTATTATTCTTTGGCGTTGGTTTTTCCTTTATGCCTGCCTCGCTTTTTGGGTTGGTGTGTAGTTTGTTAGTATTTATGTGTTGGCTTCTTTATCTAGTTTAGTTTATCAGCTAATAAACGCTTAAATAAAATATACACCTTAAGCATAATCATGATAACACAGCGACGGCGATGACGATGACGACGACGCTAGCCACATATAGAATATGAATGTGTGGGGACGCGCCCGCTTTGGAAATGAAACAGGATGTCCATAAAGTTTCGATTTGCGCCAGCTATTATTATACAGTTGTTGGTAAAATTGTAGCTTTTGGGCTATAGCTTATGGCTCATCGCCAATATACATACAAAGTATAGTTTTTTGTAGGCAAGCTAAACTTTTCGAATTGGTCAGAGCGTTATTGGTGGTGGTCATACCTCTTGTGATTATTTTTTACTATAATTCCAATTTTCGCCAAAGGTACCTTTAATATTTTTACTCTCATTTCGGATATACAAGTCCCATAACACCTGCTAATATGTTAAATTAAAAATTATGGTGGCTACAAAGGTTGCTAATAGCAGCAGTGGAGCACTCTCCAAAAATTTTCTTTCCAAATATCATATATTCGTATTAAATAAAATTTGAATTTGCGGACAAGGCTTTATCGCTCTTCATATTCGTAATGGCGAACAAACAAAAGACTTAAGACACAAACTTGATTCTAAACAGAAAGACAACATTTCCTTTTTCTATCGATATACATTAGAGTGTCATGAAATTATTTTGATTTATTGGCTATTATGAGGACAATCTACAGCATTTGCTACTTTATTTAGATTAATTTTAAGATTTTTCCAAAAATATATTTGTGTTTTAATAGAGATGCAACCACTTGAATTAAACTCAATTAAATATATTTCAAAACTGCCCTAGAATATAAGGCATCTCAATAAAAAACACAATTTAATAGCAGACTCTTGGCATACCATTTTTATTCTGGTTCTTACTGAAGTTGGTTAAAAATGTCAAGCCTTTTGATCCTAGAAGAATACCAATCGGCCTCTGAATATGACATAGAATCTAGAACACACACACCTATCATAGTGCTTAAATCACATTTAAATTAAGACCCGGTGGTGACTAATTAAAAATTCAATTTTCTCGATCTTGGTCTCTTAAACGATGATGATGATAATGATGGTGATGGTGATGATGATATCATCGTCAGACATGTTGTTGACTTTAATACACCTATGACACACATTTGATGCTCAACGGGTGTTGGTGGTGCCAACATGCCAACGGAACACCATTCAGTCAAACCAAACCAAACCAAACCAAAATAAGAAGAAGCAGAAAAATACACCAAAAACTTGTCTTAAATATCTTGATGTGGTTGGCGTAGTTTTGGCCAAAAATACACAAGTTGTGGTTTCTTTATTTGTCAAATCTCCGTTAAATGAAATCTACGAATTGTTTGTTATGCTAATCTGATTTCTTGATTCGTTGGTAGGTTTTTCGTAATGTTACGTTTGAAAAAAAACAACAAAAAACAACTTTCAAGGATGGTCTGATGATTCTGGCCACGACGAACGACCAAACTGGGTGGGGGTATTCAAGAACAAGAAATCGAACAGTGGTAACATTTGCAGCATTCATTGTTTGTATATCACATAGTTGTCAGCTTGTTTGTCTTCACGAGACACTCACACAAGCACACACCTCTCTGCCAGACAGCCTCCAAATGCCTACAATTATTCAAATATTGACAATTTATGTTTGCCGATGGCGTTGTACTGAATTTGACATTATTCACTGATAACTTATGACAAATTTCTTCCTCAGAAATTCATATGATTTTTTAATCGAAAATCTCATCTCTGAAGAAAGGTTAACAAACTGTGTGTGTGTTTCTTTCTGTGTTTCATATTTCTGCTTTGAATAATGAGTCAGTCGTTTAGTGGGTTATCAGAGATTTGAAAACGTTATTTATCGTTTGCTTAAAGGTGAAGGAGAATTAGCGGTCAACTTTCCAAAAATGTGATAGAAACAAATATGCATTTTTTGTGTTCCATTCAAAATTATGACAACTCTTGTTGTTGCGTACAGATCAAGCGGTTAACAGGTTTGTCAGTCTCACAAAAAAAAAACAAAAACTGACAATCGGAACTGTTGAAATATCATAGCTTGATTAAACTTCCGCCAACAAGAGCTGCTTGATAAATATTGTTAGAAGAGCTTCTTTAGAAAAACATATTTTAAAACACAAGAAATTATGCCAAAAATTGCTAACACAACTTGATTTAGTTTTAGGCGTATTTGAATGTAATAAATTCAAATTCCAACTATCGAGACCATAGAAAATAGGAATTTTATTAATATTAAAGAATAGATTCATTAACAACATTTTATATCGCTGTCAAGTATAAAAATCTCAAATACATTTTTGTTGCATGTCTGTAATTTATTCAGATATATTCTTCCAAAGAATACATTTTTTCAAAAATTATTTTTTATACTTATTCGCAACCTATGACACCGGTATAGATATCAAATAAGAGAAGAGAATATTTGCTAAAAATACTTTAATTTTCAAGCTTCTATTTGTATTAGTCTAGTATTTAGTATTAACAACCATTTAAAGTTTTGTCTCTTAAAAATCAAGATATGAATAAACTAGAAAAACTAAGGGGTAAACTTGAAATAGGCATTAATGCTGAACTAATACAGATAGAAGCATGATATTTTAAGTATTTTTAGTAGATATTCTCCTCTTTAATTTGACAACAATATCACCACTATAGGGTGCGAATAAGTATATAAAATAATTTAAAGTTTTGTCTCATAAAAATCAAGATATGAATAAACTAGAAAAACCAAGGGTTAAACTTGAAATACGTGTTAATGCCGAACTAATACAGACTGAAGCACGATATTTTAAGTATTTTTAGTAGATATTGTCCTCTTTAATTTGACAATAATATCGTTACTCTAGGGTGCGAACAAGTACATAAAATAATTTAAAGTTTTATCTCTTAAAAATCAAGATATGAATAATCTAGAAAAACTAAGGTGTAAACTTGAAATAGGCATTAATGCTGAACTAATACTGATAGAAGCATGCTATTTTAAGTATTTTTAGTAGATATTCTCCTCTTTAATTTGACACCAATATCACTACTATAGGGTGAGAACAAGTATATAAAATAATTTTTTGAAATATTGTATCCTCAGTAACTTTGTAAAAATCTCATGCAAATGCTTTTGAGATAGAACCGAGGCCCACTTCCACGTCAAACACTTCCCAAAACACCAAATACATCCGCTTGTCTTCGAGAATATATTTTCACTCATTGCTAAAAATACTTTATTATTATTTGTATATGTTTATAGCTTTGAGAGCAACTGTCATTCCTTGTTGGCGTTTGTTGCTTAAGTCTTTGTGTTTTCGACGAAAACACAGAAACATAACTTTGGACTTGAATTTCGTCGTCCGCCGAGACCACCTTGAGTTTTTTGGCGCTATTTTAAGACCCATTACTGCTAGACCATAACCATGTATTTTGTCCCTTGAACAATGTTTAACAATCCCTTTAATTTCCCCCCATCGTCCAAACAATTAAATCTATTTTCATAACCAAAGATACGATTGCTTCGAAGAAGATCTTCGGAAAATAGCAGCAAGAAGATGTTCGTGTCTTAAGTGTTTCGTTTGCTTTAACTATTTTTGAATTTTAATTTCTCCCTCCCCATTAGCCAGCGATAATCGTAAAATCCTCGGACATGCGGTTGTTTATCGCCTGATGAGAGCTGCCATCTAAATGTATTTGACAGTTCATTTTCATTATTAAATTATTTCATTGCATTTATATATTGAAGATTTGCAAACCATGCCTTGCATGGGTGTTTCCCACCTTTAGTTTAGCCCAACGTAGCAACGTTAACCTTTTGTCAGCGAGAGCTGGCTGGCTGGCTGATCAATAAAAACTATTAAATTATGACCATGTCGCTTATAAGTGTACGTCATGCATATTAATGACAGTTTTAGCACAGATTCTTTTGAATTTGTAAAACATCTGTTAACAAGCGGTGTGGTTGTTCGCGTTCGCGTTATTGGCGCTACCGCTGCTGCTCGTGTTGAGCTGGCAATGAGCCATGGCAACGTAAAACAAACACTGGAAAAAAGTTGCATTATTAATCAGAAGCATCATCAAAAGTAAAACAATGTAAAAAACGAACAAACACACACACACACACAACTAAGGGAACGATGACAATGGCTGATGATACTCTTTGGGAACATTATTACTTCATTAAGAAGTGGTGGAGTATAAGGTGGATGGAACACAACTTCAAAAAGATTATTGGTTGAAACGCCAGACAAAAGCAAAAAATCAACACGAACTAAATTAAAGATTCAGTCTTTAGGCCTTTTTTCGAACGTCCGTCCAAACGTCCGTCTGGCATACATATGTATGTATTGTTTCATTACCTAAGCATATCTTTTATGATTTATGAGATTTTAATGAATGAATTTTACAACGTCTCTTTAACAAATGCGATTTTGTTTGTAGTCATTTGCCGATGGCAGATGGTGCGCGGGTAGTTATAAAAGCCCTCCAAAAACCTTGACATTAAATTTTTCTTGTTTTATTTTTTTTCATTTATTCGACAAATTACATTTAATAACAAACATGTGAAAATGTATTTTTTTCTTTTGATTCTAAGTATCGTGGGGTTTCTTTTGTTTGGTCTATATGCATTTAGGCGTGTTAATTTCCACCTTTAAAGACAGTTTTTGTGATTTATTTATAGCCGGATTGTCCGAGTATTGCTCTTGTCGAAAGCTACAATTGTAGTCAGTTGCTGTTGCTGTTCTTTTTTTTTGTTCTTTCTTCTCCAGCTGGATGTCATTTTATTTTGTAATGAAATATACCGACAGAGGACATATGAGTGTGTACATTAGGTCATAATGTTTTGTTAAGTTCAAAAAAATAAGGAATTTATTTTCAAATTACGCTAAAGAAAAAAATTGCCAATAGACAATGTATAATAGTTTCCTTCTAAACCCGAAAACGATTGAAATATATGGATAATTTTTACTAAAATTTCAATTTTCGAGGAAGGTACCTTTAGTATTTGTACTCTAATTATGGAAATATAATTCTGATAACATATAAATTATATATCAAACTAAAGACATTCACAAGAGCTACAAATGTTGAGAATATCACTTTCTTATAGAAACATGGCATTAGGAACAGTCTCTCAAACATTGAGAAAAAAATAAATATTTCCCGAAAAAAAATATCTTTTTGCTGGCACAAAAAAAAATCCTAAAAAATAGGAAAAAAAAATCGGAAAAAATATTTCGTGTCATTTCTTAATAGCTAACATTATGACGAAGAAATTGATGTCAATTTGCTTAATTTCTATAGATAAATGTAGAAGTTATAGGCCTCTTTGTAGACACAAATATTCCAAAATTAGAGTACACATTTTTATTTAATATTTTATATTTTATTATTTTATTAATATACAATAGATTTATTGCTTTCATTTCTTCAGTGACTTATAGTGAAATTTGACGTAGAATATTTTATCCCTTTACACCACCCCCCTAAAATTTAGTTTTGTGGTAGAGTTTAGCAACAATTTGCAAAAGTACGAAATTAAGCCTAAAATGTATTTTAAGTTTTCATTTATTTCTGGTATTTAAGTTGAGTTTTGAGTTTTGGTGTAGTTAGAGACTTATAGTAGTAGATTATGGCAAATATTTTTGTAGAACATGTTGACCCGTTAAACCTTTGTTTTAGGGGTCATTTTTACCCTTTTGCACAAAAGGGACCAAAAAGACCCCTTTGTTGAGGAGCTAAAGGGTTAAGATGTTCCACAAAAATGTCAAACGCAGTGTTTTAAATAATATTGCTGAACGCATCTGAACTTAAAATGTAAGGATCGCAAGGTTTCCTATGCCGACTCATCATAAGAATGCGCTAAACTAGTGTTTTTTGTCCATTTGCACAAAAGGGGCCAAAAATACCCCTAGATTGAGGACTAGAGGGTTAAAATGTTCCACAAAAATGTCGCACGTAGTGTTTTAAGTAAAATTGCTGAACACAATGTACACTAAAAATGTAAGGATCGCCAGGTTTCCTATGCCGATTCATCATAAGAATATGCCAAAAGGGTGCTTTTTGCCTATTTGCACAAAAGGCACCACAAGTGCCCCTAAATTGAGGAGCTAGAGTGTTAAAATGTTCCACAAAAATGTCGCAAGTAGTGTTTTAAGTAATATTGCTGAACGCATCCTATACTTAAAATGTAAGGATCACAAGGTTTTCTATGTCGATTCATCATAAGAATGCGCCAAAAGGGTGTTTTTTGCCTATTTGCACAAAAGGCACCAAAAGTGCCCCTATATTGAGGAGCTAGAGTGTTAAAATGTTTCACAAAAATGTCGCTCGTAGTGTTTTAAGTAATATTGCTGAACGCATCCTATACTTAAAATGTAAGGATAACAAGGTTTCCTATGCCGTCTCATCATCATAAGAATGTAAAAAGGGGGAAATATTGTCCCCCCAAAAAAGACCCCTATATTGAGTAGCTAGTGGGCTAAAATGTTCCACAAAAATGTCCCTCGTAGTATTTTAAGTAATATTGCTGAACACATCCTAGGCGTAAAATGTAAGGATCGCAAGGTTTCCTATGTGGATACACCATAAGAATGTGTAAAAGGGTGAAATATTGAACCCCACGTATATTCTTCTTTCACCCCCTCTATCAGAATCCGTTGCCACAATCTTGTTTTTTCATTTTTTTCCACAGTCTTATTAGAAAGAACAAGCTACTAAATAACACATTCAACGATAGAGCCTAATATCCACTCAGCGGCAGCAGCAGGAACAACCGACTTCTTCATATTTTCTATTTGCTAAATCTAGTAAAACCGGAAATTTTACGCATTTTTTGCCATCCATAAGATATGTCTCTCTCATATATATATATTTTTTGTAGCTTTCATGCATTTCTTGTTTTGCACTTTTGTAGTTGTTGTTACTGTTGTTGTTTAGGCTGCTCGTGCTGCTTGTTTCTTGTTGTCTTTGCTGTTTGTGTCTGTAACATGCTGTTGTTCGCAGTGGTGTATAAGCTTCTTTTCATATTTTTGTTCCTGCTTAAATATGTCCACACACAAATATTTCTAAAAGTGTGAGCTGTCCCCTGCTTCATGGTACAGACGGATGTACGTTGTATGTTGTATGTTTCGGTTGGTTTTCTGCCTTTTCAGTTGCATGCAGCACTCAGCGACAAACACCATTAGACATTGATAGGCCGACCGACCAACCAAGCATGTTTTTTTTTTGCTACGTCGTTATGTCCTCAAGCGGGTACGTGCGCACGCACGCGTTTGTGTGTGTCAGTGTGTGCTGGAAATTCATTTGGCATTAGTGGTTTTGACCAAAAAATCAAATGCTCATAAACTGATTGAAAATGACAGATGCCTAACTAAGTTTTTGTTGCCGCCACAAGAAATTTGCAAATGCACGTTCGATACCTTCACACCCCACCCCAAGACACAGTCCCTCTCTAGCCATAGAGATGGTCTAGGCGTAATGAGTCTTAAAATAGCGCGAATTGTCTATGGTTGGGAGGGGGTCTCGGCAAACAACGAAATTCAGGTCCAAAGGTATGTTCGGTGTTTGTGTGTGTTCCACGAAAACAAAAGACTTAAGCAACAAACGCCAATAGGATGAATGACAAGGAATGCAATACCGAGTGACAGTTGCTCTCAAAGTTATAAACATATACGAATACTAATAATAATAATGAAGTATTTTTAGGAATGAGTAAAAAAATATATTCTAGAATACAAGCGGATGTAGTTGGTGTTTGAGAAGTGTTTGACGGGAAGTGGGACTATGTTTTAGTTCAAAAACATATGCAGAGGATTTTTTGGATTTTGCTACACGAGGATAATCCCTGGAGGGCCACATATGCATGGCCTTAAATGCCCACAGCATTAGTAGCCATCATAATTACCTGTAATTGAACATATAAGCGGGTTTGATCGGACCTATATTTCCCAAATGACAGCACAAATATTTAGTAAAAATATTTTTTTTTATGCAGATTTGACAAATGTTTTTGTAGCTCTCGAATACAACATTTTTATTCAAAAACAAAAACTTTCAAAATTAAAAAATCCAAATCTCACAAAAGAATAGACCCACTTCTAAGACTGCCACTGGCAAAACAAACAACCGGCCCTCAAAAACCCCCCAGCTTCAATCATTAAGCACACTCTTGGCCATGCCATCCGTACATTACCAGCAGCACGATCATCCGCTGGTGCGGTGCTGTGCGTGTGTATCTTCAAATGGCTTTGTCGTCCACTTTAACGTGTTTACAACAATTGCCATTGTCGTCGTCGTCGTGGTGGCAACAACATAAATCTAAACAATTCTATTTTTATTTAGAACCTAAGCAAATAAGAGGATTTCCTGCTTAAACACAATTTCGTTGTGAACTCTACGTGTAGCACGACGAAGAACAAGAAGAAGATGATGATGATGAAGAAGGAAAAAAACATGAAATTTAATTTCGTTAACATTTCAAACACGCACTTGTTTTAAGCACCACAACAAGAAAAAACAAACGACCGAAGCAACTCCAAAAAAAAGCAAAGCCCAAAAACCCTCCTCACGAAGAAGTTAAACTTAAAAGGTATTTTTTTAAGTTTTTTGTTTTTTTTTTTTTTCGGGTGATTCAAGCCACTTGCTTCAAAGTGGAAGAACAAAAAAACAAAAAGAACACAAATTAAGCATAAAAACTACAAAATTCGTATAACAAGTGAACAAGAAGAATTCCCTTCTCGACTTAAGGTTAATAAACTTTGTTAGAATTTAGAAAAGTAGAAAAGCCGAAAAAGATTTGTTGGAAACGTTTTTCGTTTGTTTTTTTGGATGACAGGTAATTGAACCCTGGCTTAAAATCGTTGTCCAATTTTGTAATGTTTTTTTTTTCGAAAAGAAAAGTTGACTTGTTTTTTGGTTTTGATTTCCGCAATTTGCTTTTAATCAATTCTTGATCTATGGTAATGTTAAAGATGTTTACCTTGGCTAGTCATTGTAGTCATTGATATGCTAGACCTGACATAGATTGTGTCTGTGGTTTGACTAGAAACACTCAAATATGCACATAATGTTATCAATATATGTAATAGTCAATGGTTCGACAACATCTGCTGTTCAGGAAAATACAATATTTTTGTATTATACTGAAAGGCAACTTAACGTGGAATATGTTTTGACTATCAAAATGATGCGAGTGATGACAACAGTTTGTACAAACTTTTAACATTTTTGTTAAAAAAAAGATTTGAAGTTTAAATAGGAAAAAATTCTAAAATTTATTTAGTTTTTTTCGTTTTGTTTTATTTTTGGTCTGTAATCAAATCCTGCCCAAACCCCCAGTCGAAAACAACGAAAATACATCGCAATTTCTGAAAAATTATTTTTTTGAGGTATTTGTGTTAATTTTTTTGTGAATTGTGAGGAAAATACATGTTAATTTGTAAAAAAAAAACTAATTTTTTGTTGATTTTTTATTTCTTTTCTTTTTGTCCAAATACATCGTAATTTGCGAAAAATCCCATTTTTGGGGATTTTGTGCTTTCTTTTTGGGAATACTTTTAAGAAGACTAAATTTTTGGGTTTCATTGTTAAATTTGAATCAAGTAACTGTCCAAGACACACAAATCGCATTTTAGTATTTCTTTTTCTATTTTTGGGGAACTTTTGTCCCTTTTTGAAGGAATTTGCCAAAAGCTCGATTTTTAGGGATTTTTTCTTATTTTAGCAATTTTCAGAAATTGGCTGCCTCCTTACCATAAACGACCAACTACACCATAATTTGTATTATGAAATAGTTTTAAGAAAACTAGTTTATTTGGTTTTACTGCTGAATTCGTATCTTGTCTCTATCCGAGGCAGCCAATCAAAAATCCCATTTTTTGGGATTTTTTTTTTTTGAGAATTTTTGTTTCTTTTTTGTGGAATTTGCGAAAACCCCATTATTAGGGATTTGTCTTTCCTATTAAGGACATTTTCAGAATTTGGTTTATTATTCATAAACGACGAAAATAAATCGTAATTTCCGACAAATCCCATTTTTGGGGATTTTGTGTTTACTTTTTGGGAATAGTTTTGATAAGACTAAATGTTTGATTTATTAGATTTTCATATCTGAAATCACACCTAGTATCTGTCCAGGACATCCAATCAAAAATCTCATTTTTGGAATTTTTATTTAATTTTTGGGGTATTTGTAATCTTTTTTGGGAATTGTTAAAAATAATAGTAATAATAATACATTTTGGGGATTTTTTGGCAATTGTGATTTGGCTGTTATCCTATTTTTTGGGGATTTTTCTTTCCTATTTTGGCCATTTTCAGAATTTGCCTGCTAATTGCGAAAAATCCCAATTTTGGGGCTTTTGTGTTTTCCTTTTGGGAATAGATTTAATAAGACTGAATTTTTGGATTATTCAGTTTTCATTGCTGAATCCAAACCTACTCTCTGTCCAAAACATCCAATCATAGTAATTTTGAAAATACCATTTTTGGAATTTTTGTTTCATTTTTGGGGTATTTGTGTTCATTTTTTGTGAATTGAGAGGAAATACATCGTATTTTGTAGATATATAATTTTTGGAGATTTGTGTTACTTTGTGGAAAATCCCATTTTTTGAAAAAATCCCATTTTTGAAAAATCTCATTTTTGGGGATTTCATGTTTCCTTTTGGGAATAGTTTTAATAAGACTTAGTTTTTGGTTTATTAAGTTTTCATAGCTGAATTCTCAATCAATTATCTGTCAAAGGCACCATCAACCAGTTATAAACCGCAATTTGTGCAAAATCCCATTTTTGGAATTTTTGTATTATTTTTGGGGAAAAGTAAAATTGTTTTCATAAATCAAAATTTTAGGTTTATTAATATATCAACGCTAAATCCAAGTATGCACACAAAGCGTAACAATCTGTTGGAGATATATCCCCATTTTTGGGGATTTCCTTTTGGGAATTTTTAAGGAATTTTGATGAAATGGGAATTTCATACATTTTTTATGAAAATTTCCTAAAAAGTACCATTACAATGTAATGTATCAAATAAAAGAGGAGAATATATGCGTTAAGTACTTTAAATTCCATACTTCTATTTGTATTAGTTTAGCATTAACAACTATTTCAAGTTTCCCCCCTTAGTTTTACTTTTTTTGGGGGGCAAAACTTGCTATGGCTGTTAATGCCAAACTACTACAGTTATTAGCATGCAATTAAAAGTATTTTTAATAGACTTACTTATCTTTCATTTGATATCCATTTTGCCTTTGTATGACTCCCAGAAGTACGAAAATAAATTATTAAAACATTTATATCCTTTGGAAATTAGAAGTCCTGTAAAATGAAGAAAAGATTACTGAGAAAAAAAACTGAGTACACAGCTTTTATATATACGATCTCTAGTTTCATGTGTACATGGTCTTGTTTAGGCCCAATAAAAAAATAAATATAAATATTTTCTGAGGTAAATAAGTCCGACCCAACGTAAAATTTTGGACTGATTTTATGTATATTCAGAAAATTTAATATAAATTATATAGTTATGCATACCATCCTATCTAGGATGGTGAATGTTAAACAAATTCTTGGTCATTTATAAAAACAGAGTTTCTTCTGCGCCATTACATGGACAAATCCAAAGACCCACAACATCAAATATATTCCCCAAACATATTAATGTCTCATTTAGGCTTGTTGTTGATAAATCAACGCCTCTTCTCCCCGTCTCTCTCTGTCTTATCTTTTTAAACTAAAATATTTGACAACAAGAAATTCTTCATTTTGTCAAGCTGCAGACTCACTCACATTCGCTCCTTTGTGATCCCAGAGCGCGGTGCATTTTGCCCTCATCTCCTTTCGGCCATGGCCAATGATTTATACACACTTGCTATGCTTAAAATGCATAGAATATCAATTTACGCAATTTTTCCTACTCCATGCGCCACAAACAACAAATTTAACGTGGTCAATCCTTTTTCTTAGTCCATAACACACAAGCACACGCATGCGCACACTTACACACCCTTGACTTTAGCAGTCCATCGTCCAGTGTACAGCCATTCAGACGTTTGTCCATTCTTGTGCGAAACCCAACGTCTTTGGCATTATGCCGCCTATTTTATGGCGCCCTTTTATTTAGAATGTTCTACGTGTTCACGGGGCAAGTGCAAGTTGCCTGCCTGCCTGCCGTCCGCCGCAGTGACAGTTTGACATTGAAAAAGTGTAATTAATTAGTCATAGTTAGACACTACTATCAATTAAGGTTGCAACTGATTTGAGTAAATTTGCCAAGGGAACGGCGACGACTGACTGACTGACTGACTGACTGTTTGAATGTTTGGTTATTCTTGCCGTCCCTTGGCAAATATTAAGGCAAGAACCGGCGGCAAATGCCAGCCATGAAGGCCATTCTAAAAGTCACAAAAGATTAAGGCAGTTTAAAAATACGACGTTTAACTTGTTTAACTGGCAAAAGTCACAAGAACAGGGGAGGGGGAGGAGGAGGAACGCTACAACTGAAATGAAATTTTAAATGCATTTTATGTCAGAGATTCTTATCATAAATTCTATAATTGTTATATTTTTAACTTATTTTTTTTCTCTTTCTTCTTTTGCAGCAAAAATGAAAAGATTTTTGCCACTAGTCACGTGGATAGTGCTACTACTCTCGAGTACGGTAAGTACAAAAGGAATTTCTGTTTATAAGAAAAACATCAACTTAATACTAAATGGGCGTAACTGACATTTTTCGAAATTGCGCTTTTTATATATTCAGAGAGAAAAAATGTCAGTTAAGCCCTTTTTTATTAAGGTAACGATATGTATTATATATAGATAGATATTTAAGTATTAATTTTAAAATTTCAATTAGTGTGTTTAATGGCTTTTAGCATTGTTAGTACTTTAAAATCTTAATTTTCGTTTGTTTAATAGTTCAACATGTATGTGCCTTAAGTCTTTTGTTTTGCAGGCAAAATTTTGTTTCTGTTATAGTTTTTTTAAATAAAACATCAATCAATGTAATGAGTTAGACATCAATTAATGGCGATATGAAATGGAAATGACATGACAGCATGACATGTAAACAGAGGTCATTCGTCGCTGAACCATTACGAGTTTGTGTCTTAAGTCTTTTGTTTAATTGTGGGGTTTGTTCAATGGCCGGCCTCATAAGAGGGTATCTTAAAGTCCTATGATTGCACCTTGCGACAGTTCTTTTTGGACCTGAACAAAACCACATACACAGGAAACTAGAGATCGAATATATAAAAAGTTTTTTATTTGGTAATATTTTCACATTTTTCAACGATTTTTTATTTCCAAATGATATATAGTTTTAATAATTTATGTTTGTACTTCTGCATGCCATACAAAGACGATATGGGTATCAAATGAAAGAGAAGAATATCTGTTAAAAATACTTTCAGTTACTTGCTTGTATTTATTTTAATTTATCATTAACAACCACTTCAAGTTTTTCCCATTAAAAAGAAAACTTGAATAAACTATACAAACTAAGGAGAATTGATTGTTATTGCTAATGCAGATAGAAGCATGGTATTTAAATTAATTTTAACAGACATTCTTCTCTTTAATTTGGTATCAATATTACCTTTGTGTGACTCGAAAAAGTACAAAAATAAATTATTAAAAAACATATTTTTTTGGAAAATTAAAAGTCCCGTAAAAAAAGAAAAGATCACCAATAGGAAATGTCAACGATATCATATTCCATACATAATGTCATACATCGGGACTTTCAAATAATAACACTCTGGAATATAAATACCAAAGATTTCATCAAACATGCTGATTTATATGGTGGACATTGTTTGATACAGGGTACAACATTAACAAGAGCAAAAAGAAAAAAATAATAAGTAATTTCTTGTGTAAATAACCAAATTACCACTGATATTTTTGTTATATATATTATATCTACAGATTTCTTTTGTTCGGTGACTTATAGTGAAATTTGACATAGAATATTTTTTCCCTTTACATCACCCCCCTAAAATAAAGTTTGTAGGCAGAGTTTAGCACCACTTCGGAAAAAGTACGAAATTAGGTCTAAAATGAATTTTAAGTTTCGATTTATTTCTTTTGTAAATATCCAAATTACCACTGATATTTTTGTTATATATATTATATCTATAGATTTCTTTTGTTCGGTGACTTATAGTGAAATTTGACATAGAATATTTTTTCCTTTCACATCACCCCCCTAAAATAAAGTTTTTAGGCAGAGTTTAGCACCATTTCGGAAAAAGTACGAAATTAAGTCTAAAATAAATTTTAAGTTTCGATTTATTTCTGGTATTTAAGTTGAGTTTTCTCTTTTGGTGTATTCAGAGACTGGTATTAGAATAGAATGGCAATTTTTTTTTGTAGAACGTTTTCAGCCGTTTAGAGGTTTATTCTGTTTTAGGGTTGGTTTTTTATCCTTTTGCACAAATGGGACCAAAAAGACCGCTTCAGTGAGGAGCTTGAGGGTTAATATGTTCCACAAAAATGTTCCTCGTAGTGTTTTGAATAATATCGCAGATCACATCCTATACTTCAAATGTAAGGATCACGAGGTTTCCTATTCAAGGAAAGGATTCATTATACGAATTTGGAAATATTGTTTTTTAACCTTTTCCACAAAAGGGGCCAAAAAGACCCCTCAATTGAGGAGTTAGAGGGTTATTATGTTCCACAAAAATGTTTCCCGTAGTGTTCTAAGTAACATTGCTGCACATATCCTATACTTCAAATGTAAGGAACACAAGGTCTCCTATGCCGAATCATTATAAGAATGTGGAAATATTTTCTTTTACCCTTTTCCACAAAAGGGGCCAAAAAGACCCCTTCAGTAAGGAGCTAGAGGGTTAACATGTTCCACAAAAATGTTCCTCGTAGTGTTCTAAGTAATATTGCTGAACATATCCTATACTTAAAATGTTAGGATCACAATGTTTACTATGCCGATTCAACATCATAAGAATATGCAAAAGGTGGAAATTGACCTCTATACGTAAACTTTCAAAACGTCGATACACGTCTATTGTTTTACCCCAGCTAATCCGTTGTTTGAACTTTGTTATTTTCCACAAAGATTCATTTTGTTTCACAGCATTAAAATATCAACCGTCCTCTATATTTGTTTCAGACTTCACAATGAGTTCGTGTCTTAAGCCTTGCTATTGTGTGCATGTGTTAGCATCACAACATTTCTTGATAGAAATTCCAAATTTAAATTATTCACCTCAAAACCCTGTCACCATATCGGCCAATGTTCCAGTTTCCAGCTTATCTACTCTACTAAATCAATAAACTGTTTTAATTCTCCATTGTTCGACCGTTTCGCATATCGTTATGCGAAATCATAAAATTCTGTGCTAAATTAATTCCAAGAAATCTTCAAGCTAACGTTAATTTAATTAAAAAGATTCTTTTTAAGAAAATCACAGTGGGTACATTCATATTGGACACATAAATGCTGTGAAAAAGAAATTAATCAATTTTATTTAATTTCGGCAAATAAAATTGCCCATATCATTGAGGCGTTTAAAATGTTAAGCTGGCCAAATGTGGTGAACAATATAAATCAAGTCGTCGAGCTCTTCTAATGACTGCCCAGTTAAAAGGAAAGAAGTCAATAAACTTTGGCGGACGAAAGAAAAGAAATAGTTTAGATTGTAAAGCTTTTGATGATATTAAAGCAAAAACCCATAGACATAGTTTCACACACACACAAAGGCGCAAACGCTCAAAGAAAGGTTTATTGGCTTAAACATAAAGTTTATGGCTATTTCACTGGTCGTTCGCTCATTCGCCTGCTTAATGATGACTATCGTATTTGGCCATTTTTCTGCTATTTTCTTTTTCGTTTCATAAACACAATTCTTTAAGCCAATATTAGAAGATCATTATGTGCTGAATAAGCAACAGTCACCATCACCACCACCACAACAACAATGGTCTAACTTGGTCAAACAAACCGTTGGAAGCCGTTGACAAAAAGAAACAACAACAGCAAATGGTCAATAGTTTAGAATGTTTGTGCTGTGTAAAGACCATTGACCGTGCCGGCGAGTCACAACACGAAAGGTCTTTAAACTTTCTTTAAATCCCCCGCTCACAGCAGCCACCCGTATTGGTTCCGTAGAATTTTTGGTGGGCTCTCAAAAATATTTACAATTTCAACGAA
Source organism: Polietes domitor (assembly GCA_947397865.1). Taxonomy (NCBI): domain Eukaryota; kingdom Metazoa; phylum Arthropoda; class Insecta; order Diptera; family Muscidae; genus Polietes; species Polietes domitor. The sequence continues at coordinate 60,634,518 of OX377619.1, read as the reverse complement.
TTTGTGTTTTATTGATTGTGATTTTTGTCTGTATAATTTACATGTCTTAAATCGTGTTTTTTTTTGTCCGTTTCGTTGACTAATGATGATCGTTTTCATGGCTGAAAAATATACAATTATTCATGTTTTTATTTTCGACATTTTCTCCTTTTTTTCTTGATAGACCATCATTATTTGCATATCTTTCTCTTGGCTGGCCATGCGATGAGAACTTAGTTCTCGTGGCCGCTATTTTATTGACCATTAGATGATGGTGGTGGTGATGGCCGGCAACAACCCCAGAAATCCCGTTGGTTTTTGTTTTGAATCTCGTTAATTCTGGTGTTTTTTTTATTTGTTCAACGACCGTCATTATATTTAATTTTCACATTTTTTGGTTTTTTGGTTTTTATACCCTCCTCTCCCTCTCATAGCAATTTATGTTTCTCAAAATTGATTTTATCAGTTGTTTTAATGATGTGCTGAAATATTCCGTATATTTTGACATCTGCATGGCAAGTGGCAATTAAATTGATAAAACAACCAGTACAAATTGCTCGCAGGCGTGTGAGTGTAGTTTTAATTGGCCTTAAACCTGCAGAATTTTAATGAAAAATTGCTGTGAAGTTTGCCACACCATCCATCCATCCATCCATCCATAGAAAACTAAAGACTTAAGACACGAACTTTTTTACTGTGCGTGTATGGGAAGGGGGTGAAAGCTGTGTCACGAAAAAACACAAATCGAAAATTTGTTTATTTTCGGGTGTCCATAAAAGCAGGACTTTGGACACGAGTAGATAATAAAACAGAAAAATAATATCTTCATTGACCAGCGTTTGATCAGAGCGCAGGGGAGAATACTTAATAGGGATCTTTATTAAACATTTATTTACACCTTCGATTGTTTTTTATATAAAAATATACTTTAGAATTTATTCGATAAGCAGTTGATTATTCTAAAAATATCTGATAACTGTCTTTGATAATATTTTAATTTTAGAGTCTTGAGTTCAGACTCCCCCTCAAATTCCCTTATATTTGTAATTAAGCGAAAAGTCCGGTAATCACTTGAAAGAGCTGGAAAAAAACTGATCACAGATACTTCCACGTGATAACATCATTCTCACATTACACCGTGTTTTCAAATCGATGTTTTTATATGAATTAGGTAAATATTCCCCACTTTTCGACATTCTTCTGATGAATCGGCATAGGAAACCTTGTGCTCTTACATTGTAAGTATAGGATATGTTCAGCAATATTACTTAGAACACTACGAGGAATATTTTTGTGGAACATTTTAGCCCTCTATCTCCTCAATATATGGGTCTTTTTGGCCCTTTTTGAAGAAAAAGTGTAAAAGCACCGCTAAAACAGAGTTTTAACGGGTCAATATATTCTACAAAAATATTTAGCATTTTATTTTGCTATAAGTCTCTAAATACAACAAAACTCTAAACTTAACATAAATGCCAGAAAAAGGTCAAAACTTAAAATTCATTTCAGTGTTAATATCGTATTTTCAAACTTTTGGACATTCTCACGGTGAAGCGCCATTGAAAACCGTGTGATCCTTACATTTTAAGTATAGGATGTGTTCAGCAATATTACTTAGAACACAACGAGCAACATTTTTGTGGAACACTGTAACCCTCTAGCTCCGCAATATAGGGGTCTTTTTGGCCACTTTTGTGAAAAGGGTAAAAACACCCCTAAAAAAGGTTTAACGGATCAATGTATACCACTATAAGTCTCTGAAGGCACCAGAACTTTAAATTCAACTTAATGGCTAGAAAAAAGTCAAAACTTAAAACAAAACTCTAAACTTAACTTAAATGTCAAAAATAAGCCAAAACTTAAAATCCATTTTAGGGTTAATTTCGTATTTTCAAACTTTTGCACATTCTCACGGTGAAGCGCCATTGAAAACCGTATGATCCTTACATTTTAAGTATAGGATGTGTTCAGCAATATTATTGAAAACATTTCGATGAACATTTTTGTGTAACATTTTAACCCTCCAGCTCCTCAATATAGCGGTGTTTTTGGTACCTTTTGTGGAAAAGGGTAAAAAAAACTTTTGCACATTCTCACAATGAAGCGCCATAGAAAACCTTGTAATTCTTACATTTTAAGTATAGGATGTGTTCAGCAATATTATTGAAAACATTTCGATGACAATTTTTTTGTAACATTTTAACCCTCCAGCTCCTCAATATAGCGGTCTTTTTGGTCCCTTTTGTAGAAAAGGGTAAAAACCACCCCCAAAACGAAGGTTTAACGTGTCAATAAATTCTACAAAAATATTTAGCATCTTCTTCTACTATCAGTCTCTGAATACACCTAAACCGAAAATTCAATATTAATGTCAGATATAAGTCAAAACTTAAAATTCATTTTAGGCTTAATTTCGTACTTTTTCCGAATTGCTGTTAAACTGTTGCACAAAACTGCAGTTTAGGGGGTTGGTGTGAATGGAAAAAATATTCTACGCCAAATTTCGACTATAAGTCAGCGAACAAAAGAAAGCTGTAGATATAATGTATATAACAAAAAATATCAGTAGCAATTACGGTATTTAAACAAGAAATTATTTATTAAAATTTTCTTATAGCTCTTGGTAGCTCTATACCCCGTATCCAACAATGTCATTTATATCATTCTTCTCTATATCATTCTCCAATAGGCACAGATACTGTTAAACAATTCTAAAAACAAAACTTCCAAAAAGTACCCATTGTCTGCTCATCTTTCCTTGATTTCTATCCATTATTTGATGACTTTCCCATACCTCGAAATATCAGTTCCCCATCATTTTTGTTTTGGAAAAAAAAAAATAAAAAATTATACAACCGCCAAAACATACAAGCGAATGACTACGAAACACATGTTTAATCTCCCAAAGATAACCTTAAATCCCCCTCAGATTGCATGTCTAAACGCTGCACATCATTAACTTTAGTTAGTATATAATTTGTAAACACACACAAAATGGAGAAAGAAAAACTAAAAAGAAAAACGAAAACTATTTTCATCTTGAATGAATGAAACGCTAAGGCTGAAATATAAAATAAAAATAATTAAAATACCAGAGACGCGAAACAAATTACTAACAATTTGTTGCACCATTCTTCATTAAACAATAAAAATAAAATTTAATATTAACGAAAGCTGGCAAGTTAGTGGCCTAAGTCTTTTGTTTACACATCCCCAGATGTTGTTACATGAGGGGATTGGGGAGTCATACGATGTAATAATTCAATCATTACAAGTCTTGAACGCCACTTCAGTTGACCCCCTTCAACTTCATTAGTCAAGTTCAAGTGTGTATATTGTCTAAGGTGCCTCAACATGTTTCGCTTACTGTTTACGTTTTTTGTTTTTTTTTCTTCGTGATTATGATGTATTGTTGTAAGAATTTCGGTGTATTTTTTTCTGTCGAAAATTATTTCCTTTCTTGAGCCATAGACGAAACAAACAAACAGACACCCTGACCTTGTCACTGCATCATATTCACCGAGACATGCACGGGGTCATGTGACTGTATATGTGAATTTTTAATAATTCCATTATAGTTAGAGTTTGAGATAAACAGCAACTGGTCATTGGATTAAGATGGCGTTTTTAATTTCTCAAAGCAGTGATTTTTTTGGCCAGCAAAGTGTTGCCAATTTCATGGGACAGATACATACAGATACAGTTGTCCTAATCGATTTAAAACACAATTTTGAGTCCCGAAATTTAAAAAATATATTTTTTTACAAAAATAAAAAAATAACAGAAAATTTATTTTTTCCTTAAAAAAGGGTGTTTATAACATTTTCTGATATATTTTGGCCTTCTGAACTCAAAAACGATATTAAAAAAATATAAAAAAAAAAATATAAAAAAATACTTCAATTCCATTTTTTGCCGAGCTACCTTTAATAATTGTACTCTCATATTGATAATATAAGTCCGATCACACTCATTGATATTTTGAATTAAAGATAATAAATAATATTATATTATAATATTGCAAATATCACTTCCACATAGAAACAGTGGTTTAGGCATAGTCTCCAAAAAATAGGAAAAACTTGATTTTTTGAAAAAAAAAACATTTCTTGCTGCATCAAAAAATCATTAAAAATAGAAACAAAAGTCGGAAAAATGATTTGTTCCATTTTTTAATAGCTAACATTTTAACGCAAAAAACAATATCAATAAGTGAGGAAACTGTGGATAAATGTAGAAATTATGGCCACATTTGTAGAGGCAAAAGATTTTTTAATTTAATAATATTTTAAATTTGTCAATAAGTAGTCCGGAAAAGCGCTTTGTAAATTAAATAGTAAAATATTTAGTATTTATTTTATAATAGCAGGTATCTTATGGAAGCAGAAAACTACCTAGTTGAAGAAGATCGGCAGATAAATGTAGAAGTTATGGTTCATCTTGTGGAAGTCTTCACGTCTGACTAAATCAATTTAAACAAGAACTCAGTTTTTTTAAATCCTTTACTTCTACAATAAGGTTCGCAACTTCTACATTTATTCATAGATTTTATTTCGACAAGGCCTTAGTTTCTTCTTTCTTCGAAACCAACTATTACAATATTAATATTAAAATTAATATTAAAAAGGAGACAAAAGATTTTTTTAATTTCAAGATTTCTAAATTTTTCATTAAAAGCTCTTTGTAAATTGAATAGTTAAATTGTTTATTATTTATTTTATAATAGCTGGTATTTTTACGGAAAACAAAGCTTGGTTGTAGAAGATCTCCAGATAAATGTAGAAGTTATGGCTTTTCTGGTAGAAGTTTTCACGTACGATTAAATCAATTTCAACAAAAACTTTGTATTTTTTAAATCCTTTACTTTGACAATAAGGCTCACAGCTTCTACATTTATTCATAGATTTTCTTCAAATAGGCCTTGGTTTCTTCGTACAGGTCCTAGCAAATATAAAATAAAACTAAATATCCTGTTATTTATTTAACAAAAGGATTTTTTGCACTATTTAAACACAAATTTAGAAAATCGTGATTTTTTTTTAATTTATTTATAAAGAGTGATTTTTTTGAGGTTAGGATTTTCATGAATTAGTATTTGACAGATCACGTGGGATTTCAGACATGGTGTCAAAGAGAAAGATGCTCAGTATGCTTTGACATTTCATCATGAATCGTCTTACAAACGAACAACGCTTACAAATTATTGAATTTTATTATCAAAATGCGTGCTCTGTTAAGAAAGTTCATTGCGCGCTTCCATTTTATGGTCAGTTTAATCGACCCACTGAAGCGGCTATTCGGGCTATTGTGACTAAATTTCGCACCAAATTTACATTGTTGGACATTAAACCACCAACACGCTTACGTAGAGTGCGAACTGAAGAAAATATCGCAGCTGTATCGGCCAGTGTTAATGATGACCACCAATTTTCGATTCGTCGCCGTTCGCACCAATTGGGTCTCTGTTACTCAAAAACGTGGAAATGCCAAAATTGGACTAAGCGGATGGACCACCTAAGACGCAGCCGCGGTCAACATTTAAATGAAATTATCTTCAAAATGTAAATGTCATGGACCAATCTAACGTTTCAAATAAAGAACCGATGAGATTTTGCAAATTTTATGCGTTTTTTTTTAAAAAAAGTTATCAAGCTCTTAAAAAATCACCCTTTATCTACAAAATGGGTCACAACTTCTATATTTATAAATAGATCTTTACCAGAAAATCATGATTTTTTAAATTCTTTTATATCTACAAAATGGTCATAACTTATACATTTATCCATAGATCTTTTACATGTAGACATTATTTTCTTCGCTAAGATGTTATCTATTTAAAAATATAACCAAATATTTTTTTTAATTTTTGCTATTTTTTATGATTTTTTTTCGTCCCGAAAAATATTTTTTATTTGAAAAATAATATTTTTTTCTATTTTTTGGCCACTGTTACTAAACCACTATCTCTATGTGAAAATAAAATTTACAGCATTTGTAGTCATCATAAATACCTTTAAATCGACATATAAGAGGGTGTGCTAGGACTTATATTTCCCAAATGAGAGTACAACTATTAAATGTATCTTCGACAGGGCTATAACTTCTACGTTTATCCATAGATCTGTTACTTGTTGACATTGTTTTATTCGCTAATATGTATAATAATAATATAAGAATATAAAAATATAAAAATATAAAAATATAAAAATATAAAAATATAAAAATATAAAAATATAAAAATATAAAAATATAAAAATATAAAAATATAAAAATATAAAAATATAAAAATATAAAAATATAAAAATATAAAAATATAAAAATATAAAAATATAAAAATATAAAAATATAAAAATATAAAAATATAAAAATATAAAAATATAAAAATATAAAAATATCAAAATATAAAAATATAAAAATATAAAAATATAAAAATATAAAAATATAAAAATATAAAAATATAAAAATATAAAAATATAAAAATATAAAAATATAAAAATATAAAAATATAAAAATATAAAAATATAAAAATATAAAAATATAAAAATATAAAAATATAAAAATATAAAAATATAAAAATATAAAAATATAAAAATATAAAAATATAAAAATATAAAAATATAAAAATATAAAAATATAAAAATATAAAAATATAAAAATATAAAAATATAAAAATATAAAAATATAAAAATATAAAAATATAAAAATATAAAAATATAAAAATATAAAAATATAAAAATATAAAAATATAAAAATATAAAAATATAAAAATATAAAAATATAAAAATATAAAAAAATATTTTTCTACAATTTTTTTTCTCTTTTTAATGATTTTTTTCGTACCGAAAACATATTTTTTTTTATTAGAAAAATCATTTTTTGGCCACTGTGACCAAACCACTGTCTCTATGTGAAAATAAAATTCGCAATATTTGTGGCCATTTTAATTGCATTTTATTGGATATATAATAGGGTGTTATCGGCTTATATTAACAAAATGAGAAGATCTATAAAAGATACCTTCAACGAAAATCGGATTTTTTGTAAAAAAAAATAAAAAAATTATCCTTAAATATTTCTTTCTGTTGATTTTAGGACTGAGAATGCCTCAATTGAAACAACAAATATTTTTTTAGCTCTCGGATACAAATTTTTTATTTTTATATTTAAAATTTTTTTCCTTCCCAATTAAATGCCCAAAGGCTGTAGAGAAAATTTAACACAAAATTCTCAATCGAAAAGTAACAACAAATATTCAAAAGAAGTAAAAACACACCAACAAACACCATCATCATCATCATCAAAACGAAACTTTATTAATCTCAAACTAGCGAGTGGAACGATTTCAAACAATAGCTATTCCGATGTGTATCGGAGTTGTATGCGTTTTTTTTTTGTTTCGCTTTTTTCCAAAGTCCCATGACATTGTCTGACTATACGTCCGCTCATCAGCGGCGGCAGCGTAAGTAACTGCCTCGCTGCTATCCGTCGTCGTCATCGTCGCATGTATTATAGGTATCCAAAGATTGTTCAGTTTTTCTGATTTCAAGTGCAATTGCAATTAAATTTATTACGCGTTGCAGCATTAGCTTTGTTTTTGTATTTTCGCTTAAAGGCTTTCAGCCAAGCCAAGCCAAGCAACAATGATAGTGATGATCATGGTGAAGTTGAAGATGATGATGATTATGATGATGAGAATGAGGCTGAAGATGATGCTCATCGTCAGCGTAATAACGACAATATTTTGTTGATGATGTTGATGTTGCTCATGTGCAGTAGAGTGCATCCGTTATAACTGTCAGAGGCATCTCATGCGATAGTAAAGTGATAGCTTGCATATTTTCTAGGCACATCTGTATGTATGTGTATCAGTTAAAAGCATTGGCAACCAGTACTACATGACAACGAGAGCAGCAGCACGTTAAAAAAACTTGTATGTCTTAGATGCCCGCCAAGAGTGATGGCAGAACCAGATATGTCATAATGCCAGCCAGTCAGCCAGAATTGCAACATATTTCTTGCAGCCTTAAAGTGATAATGTAGCTGGTTGGGCATGTACCGGCAGGTATCGGTTAAATAACAGCTTTTCGAAAAATGTTACCAGTAATAGCAGAACATTATTAAGCTGACATAATGTTCCCAAGGCTGGAGAACTCATTCATTTCAACAATAAAATCTCATTTTTAATAGGGATGAAAAATCAATAGTTTAAAAACGAAGTAGCCAAAAATCTCACACAACTTTTACTGAGAGTAAAACAGATCAAAAATCAGAGATTTATATACCAAAAAATCACACTTTGACATACTGATATATTTTAATCCCATACAAATTTCATTATTGGTTGAAATATGTGCCACAAACTTGGGCACCCAATTTCTACAGTGAATTCCTTCTGTGGACATCCTATAGAGTACACAGTTCATAATACTAAATTTTTTTTGTGTCCGAGACCTCCAAAAAATATCTCTTTTTTGCAATGAGGCATACTGAGTCATAAAATCAACACACAAAAATTATAGATAATTTTTTTATTCCAATTTTCGTCGAAGGGTTCTACTCTCATTGTGGAAATAAAACTCCGATAACGCTGTATCCAATTAAAAGTAACTCTAATGGCTACAAATGCAGTAAATTTTACTTTCACATAGAAACAATGGTTTACAAATGGCTATAATGGCTACAAATGCTGTGAATATCACCTTCACATTGACACAGTGGTTTACAAATAGACTCCAAAAAATTAAGAAAAAAATATTTTTTCTTTCGAAAAAATCCTTTTTCTGTCAGGAAAAAAAATCATGAAAAAATCGGAAACATTCTAACGAAGAAAACAATGTCTCTACGTAAAAGATCTATAGATAAATGTATAACTTCTACACCCTATTTGTAGACGCGAAAGAATTTAAAAATTTTCGATATTTAAAATTTGTGTTTAAATAGAGCGAAAAACCCATTGTTTTACAATGGAAAATATTGGAAAAATTAGTTGTATTTTATAAAATATTCAATCTTAGCGAAGGTATTAAATTAATATTATATGCTGGGAAATTTTTGAAAATTTTAAAAAATTAAATAATAAATAATTTCTTGTTTAAATACCCAAATTGCTACCGAAATTTTATTTATATATATTATATCTTAAGCTTTCTTTTGCTGGTTGACTTATAGTGAAATTTGAAGTAGAATATTTTTTCCATTCACACCACCCCCTTAACAAGCAGTTTAGTGATAGATTTTAAAATCAATTCGGAAAAAGTACGAAATTAATGCTAAAATGAATTTTTACTAATTTCTGGCATAAACGTTGAGTTTTCGGCTTTGATGAGACTTAGAGTAGAATGGAATGACAAATATTTTTGTAGAACATTTTGACCCGTGAAACAATGTTTTAGGTGTGTTTTTTACCCTTTTTCACAAAAGGTACCAAAAAGTCATCAATATTGAGGTGATAGAAGGTTAAAATGTTCCACAAAAATGTGCCTAGTAGTGTATTAATTAATAGCGCTGAATACATTGTATGCATAAAATGTAAGAATCACAAGGTTTCCTTTGACGATTCATAATAAGAAGAATGTAAAAACATAGGAATATAGATGTTTTAATAATTTATTTTCGTACTTCTGCTATACAAATGAGATATGGGTATCAAATGAAAGACAAGAATTTCTGTTTAGCATAAAAAACCATTTCAAGTTTTCCCCCTTATTTATCTAGTTTCTCCATATTATACTTTTTAAGGGGGTTAGATTAAAATTGATATTAATGCTGAACTAATACAAATAACAGTATTAAATTTAAAGTATTTTTAACAGAAATCCTTCTCTTTCATTTGATATCCATATCGCCTTTTTGTGCCTCGCAAAAGTACGTATATAAATTATTAAACCAACGATATTCTTTCGAAATTAAAAGTCTTCTACAAAGGAGAAAATATCATCAAATGGAAAATGTTAAAAAACTTAAAACTTACTTAAAGTATTTTACCATCTATTCTGATCTTTCATTTGATACCCATGTCGCTTTTATGTGGCTCGAAAATGTATGAAAATAAATTATTACAACATTTATAACCTTTGCAAATTAAAAGTCCTTTAAAAGGGAGAAAATATTACCAAACGAAAAACGGTAGCTGCATGAAATTTAAAATATTTTTAACAGATATTTTTCTCTTTCATTTGATAACCACATCACCTTTGTATGACTTGCAAAAGTGTGCAAATAAATTAGCCTTTGCAAATTAAAAGTCCTGTAAAAAGAAGCAAAAGATCGCTAAAAGGGAACACTGAGTATACAATACTATCGTATGTAGATAGTTTATATGGCATTTTGCAGGTCCAATAAGTACTGTCATACGGTGTAATTATAAACAAATATATATAATTGCAATAAATTGAAATAATTTTGTGGGCTTCTTCAGGTCCAAAAAATACTGTCGCACGGTGTAATTATTGAAAAATCTTTAAATGCTATGATGACAATAAATTGAATAGAAAAATTGTTTTTTTTTTTAAATCAATAATTTATTGTTTTTAAATTTTTGGGCTAAAACCCACAATTCTCCTGCAAAAAATATCTTTCCATATCTTTCTCCGAACAAAGGTTAGGAGTGATTGAGTAAACCCCATTTCGTAAAACATGAAAACCAAAAATGTTACTGTGGCAACCCCCAAAGATTTCAATATTTTCTCATGAATATCTTATAATACAAAAAATTCAAAACATTCTCGTTGCTTTGAATTCCTCTCCTAGTAAACCGAAAAAAGCTCCTCAAAAGTTTAGTTTGAACTTAGGTGAAATTTCAAGTTTGTGTCTTAAGTCTTTTGTTTTAAGTTGTTCATTTTCTCTTTTTCCTTCAATATGAATTTTAATATTAATTTTCTTTCGCTCTCTCTCATTTTTCCAGGTACATTCACAACTACAACAAACACAATATTTTACACAAACACAATTATCGCCATTTAAGACAAATTTAAAGAATAGTCGATTTCGTAACGAAGTATTTTTTATAAATTTGGAAGATGGCTACTTTGGTTGCCAAGTAAATGCGTCCAGCGACTATTTACAATTATACGAACTATCGAAATTATGCGACGGCACCCAAGATTGTTATCTGGGTTCCGATGAGCTGAGCAAAGAGCTCAAATGCACAAGTAAGTAAAATGAGAAAGTTCTCACACTCAACTTTAATTACTTGTAATTTTAATGATTTCCTTCTTTCTCTACCCTCACCCCCAAAAAAAATAAACATTAAAAGATGACTGTGATAAAGATGGCACTCATTGCACGAACGGTGTGTGTTTGAATGGTGTTTGCCATTGCAACGATGGCTGGGGTGGTTGCAATTGTAACGATCAAGGTAAGTTGATGAACGGCATCAACCTTAAATGTCATTTCAAACAAAGATGAGGTTATTTATTTGTTTCGTTTTCTTGTTGTTATCTTCTTCTTCTCTGACCAGATGAAAACGAGTGCAAATCACGTCCCTGTGATGTATTTGCTCACTGTACGAATACACTCGGCAGTTATACGTGTACCTGTTTTCCAGGCTATCGTGGTGATGGTCATCGTTGTGAAGGTAAGTCGCTTTTTTATTTTTCATTTTATTTTTTCTTAAATACATATTACATTATTTTATTATTATGAGACAAAAACTTCCGCCACTCGAGTACAAAGAAAGAGTGCACAGAGAACAATAATAACAACAACAAAAATAGTCAGCAATGAAAATTATCATTTATACTTTACAATGGCTTTAACATGGAACTGGAAGAAATGTTATACCATAAAGATCGCTCAAGCATAAAGTTTGTTTCGTTATTGTTGTTTGCATAGTTAGTTCTTAACGGTTTCGAAATGTATACCTCTCTCGAGCTCAACCTTAGAGCATATAATAATGATAAGCACCGCCAAGTCTCCATTCATGGAAGCGATCAAAACAAAACAATAATCATAAGCTATAGAAAAGATTTTGCCAGCCAGCCAGCCATCCATCCATCCACACACAACAACCCGATTTGCTGGAATAGAATATGAAACGAAAAGCTAACCGAGGTAACATAATTCAAGCTATAAAGTCATCTGATGATAGTATCAGCCTGTTATGTTGTGTTATGTTATGTTCTGGTAAACAAACACACACACACCTTATGGAAGAACGAACAAACGAGATTTTCTAAAGATGATAGAACATAGAAGAAGAAGAAGAGAAAAACAACAAAACCAACTATGACGAGCACAACCTTACTTTGTAAAGAAAAGCCCAAGTAATAGAACACCATTTCGAGGAGAAATTCTATAAAGGTGTTGCTGGCCAGTTTCTGGTTTTCAATAGCATAATTCAAAAAAATGATACCTTGAGACATCATCAAGTTGTTATTGTGAATGAAAACAAGATTTCTTTGGGCTCCCAATCGGCCTCTCTCTAGCTTTTGCTTAGTTTAATGTGTCAGTCGCTTGTGTCTTAAGTCTTTTGTTTTGCAGGTGACAACTCATTACGCTAAATGAGCAAAAAATAAAAAATATATAAAAATAATATAAAATAATGCGATTAAACACAATACTAAAGATGTTTATAGCCTACACCACTCTAAGGAAACAGGGTATTATAAATTACTTTCACGCCAAATGTTTGTAATACCTAAAATACCAAATTACTTGAAACTTGAAACAAATATGTTGCCGAAAGGCTTTTTATAAGATTTTCTGATATATTTCCGCTTTCTAAACTCGAGAACGATATTAAAACAAGGTGAATATATTTTGTTAATTTTTTAATAAATTTCCAATTTTTGCCGAAGATACCTTTAAAATTGGCACTCTCATTTTGGAAATATACATCCGATCACACTCTATTATATTTTCATTTTAAGATACTAATGATGACTACAAATGTGGCGAATTCAACTTGCACAGTGGTTTCAAAACAGTCTCCAAAGTATTAAGAAAAAATGGATTTTTTTCAAAAAAAAAACTTTTGGCTGACACGAAAAAAATCATAAAAAATAGTAAAAAAATAGGAAAAAATATTTTGTTTCTGTTTTTTAATAGTTAACATTGCAACGCAGAAAATGCTGTCTACATGTAACAGATCTTTGGATAAATGTAGAAGTTATGACACTCTTTGTAGACGCAAAAGAATATAAAAAACATGATTTTAAATTTTTGTTTAAATAGGGCGAAACTTACAGGTTTCAGATTACTTTGTTTTATTTTTTAACAACTGGTATTCTTACGAACAAAATAAGGATGAAGAAAATCTATGGATAAATGTAGAAGAAATGGATCTTATTGTCTTCACGTATGACTAAATCAATTTATTTATTTTTTCAAATTCCCTTCATTCGATAAGGACCATAACTTCTACATTTATAATTAGTTTTTTTCTCCAACGAGGCCAGCTGTTATAAAATAAAATATTCTGTTATCGAAGAAAACAAGGCCTAGTTGGTGTAACTCTATCAATAAATATAGAAGTTGTGAACCTTATTGCCCTCACGTATGACTAAATCAATTTATGTTTTTTGAAATTCCCCTCATTTCTACATAGATTATATTCAAAAAGGCCTTCTTCTTTAAAATCCCAGCAATTATAAAATATCCAATATGCTGTTATCTAATTTGTACAGCGCAATTTAAATAAAAATTAAAAAACCCATATTAAAAAACAAAATTTTTTGCATCTACAAAGATGGCCATAACTTCTACATTTAGCCATAGATCTGTTACAAATAGGCATTATTTTCTTCTCTAAAATGTTAGCTAATAAAAAATAAGAGAAAATATCTTCTTCCAATATTCTGCTAATTTTTATGGAAGTTTTCGAAACAACAAATTTTTTCCGAAAAAACAACATTTTCTCAATTCGTTTTAAATTTAAATATAAATATATAAAAAGTCTCTCCCCATTTTTCTCAATTTGGTTTAAATTTTTAATATAAATATATAGAAAGCCTCTCCCCATTTGTGTTAGACAAAAGATATTCGTTTGTGTAATGTGTTTGTCGCAAACGTTTGACGTTTATCACAAACCCTGGAAAACGTTTATAACAAACACTTAAATAGACCGCAAACGATTGATGCTTATCACAAACCCTATGAAACGTTGGTTACAAACGGTGTGTTTGTGTTTATAACAAGCGATTTTTGTTTTTATCTCAAACCCTGTGTAACGTTTGTGGTAAAAGAAATGATAAACTTAGTATACCCTCATCCTATGTTGGTGGGTATGAAAATATCGATTACTCAGTTGAAATGTATCGCGTAGTCAAAAGTAACTAAGAGTAGATTATGGAAATTTTGAAAATACTTTCATCCAAATTGTGTTCATTAGCGCTAAATGTTGCAACGGTTATGGTAAAAGCAGAGCTTTTGGGATAAATAAACTATGTTTGCGATAAACGACCTACAAAAGTTTTATTTTTTCTTTGCGTGCAACAATTTTTCATTATTTTATTGGACCTGAACAATACCATATGCATATGAAACTAGATATCATATGTAGAAAAACTTTATACTTAGATTTCCATTTGGTGATCTTTTAATTTCCAATTGATATAGATATTTTAATAAATTAATTTCCTACTTTCGTCTGAACCATACAAAGGCAATATGTGTATCAAAGGAAAGAAGAGAATATCTATTAAAAATAATTTAAATTTCGAGATTCTATCTATTTTATTTTAACATTAACAACCGTTTCAAGTTTTTATCCTTAAAAAGTAAAACAAGAATAAACTAAGGAGAGAAATTTGACACGGTTGTTAATGCTAAACGAATAAGGATAGAAGCATGAAATTAAAATTATTTTTAACTGCAATTCTTATATTTTCTTTGTTACCCATATTGCATTTGTAGAACTCGCAAAAGTACCAAAATAAATTATAAAAACGATTATACCCTCAGCTATAGTGGAGGTTATCTTATAGAGTCGGCTTCATCCGGCTTTAGCCTTTCCTTTCCTTATTTGATACATATGACATCATGAAATTTAAAGTATTTTTAACAGATATTACTGTTTTTCATTCGTCTTTGCAGAACTCGCAAATGTACGACATTAAATTAATATAACAACTATACCCTCAACTATATTAGAAGGCTTCATCCGGCTTTAGCCTTTCTTTTCCTTACTTGATGCAGATAGAATCATGGACTTTGAAGTATTTTTAATAGATATTCTCCTCTTTCATTTGATACCCATATTGTATTTTAGTGACTAGCAAAAATACGAAAAGAAATTACTGAAAGAACTATACCCTCAACTAATGTAGAGGGCTTCGTCCGGATCTAACCTTTCTTTTCCTTACTTGATACAGTTAGAATCATGAAATTTAAATTATTTTTAGCAGCTATTTTTCTCTTTCATTTGATACCCATATCGCATTTGAATGGCTGCTAAAAGTATGGAATTAAATTACTGAAAGAACTATACCCTCAACTAATATAGAGGGCTTCGTCCGGATCTAACCTTTCATTTCCTTACTTGATACAGTTAGAATCATGAAATTTAAATTATTTTTAGCAGCTATTTTTCTCTTTCATTTGATACCCATATCGTATTTGTAGGGCTGATAAAAGTATGGAATTAAATTACTGAAAGAACTATACCCTCAACTAATATAGATGGCTTCGTCCGGATCTAACCTTTCATTTCCTCATGAATCATAAAATTTAAATTATTTTTAGCAGCTATTTTTCTCTTTCATTTGATACCCATATCGTATTTGAAGGGCTGCTAAAAGTATGGAATTAAATTGCTGAAACAACTATACCCTCAACTATAGTAGAAGGCTTCATCCGGCTGTAGCCTTTCTTTTCCTTACTTGATGCAGATAGAATATTGAAATTTAAAATTTTTTTATAGATATTCTTCTCTTTCATTTGATTTCCATATCGCCTCTTTATGACTTCCAGAAGTATGAAAATAAATTATAAAAACAGTTATACCTTCAACTTTAGTGGAGAGTATCATATAGTTGGTTCCGCCGACATTAACCTTTACGTTCCTTACTTGGTACAGATGGAAGCATGCAATTAAAAGTATTTTTAACAAATATTCTCATCTTTCATTTGATACCCATATCGCTTTTGTATGGCTCGCAAAAGTATGAAAATAAATTATTACTACAACTATACTCTCAACTATAGTGGAGCGTGTCATATAGTCTTCTCGGCACGGCTTTAGCCTTTCCTTACTTGATACAGTAGAATACTGAAATTTAATGTATTTTTTACTGATATTCTTATCTTTCATTTGATACCCATATCGCCTTTATAGGACTCATAAAAATATAAAATTAAATTACTGAAAAAAATATGCCTTCAACTATATAGTCGGCTCCACTCGGCTTTAGCTTTTCCTTTCCTTACTTGATCCAGTAGAATCCTGAAATTTAAAATATTTTTAACAGACATTCTTCTCTTTCATTTGATAACCCTATCGCCTATGTGGGACTCACAAAAGTACGAAAATAAATTATTAACACAACCATACCCTCCACTATTATGGAGCGTAGCAAACCGTCGGCTTCGCCCGGCTTTAGCCTTTCCCTACTTATTTTATATGAAATCATTTGCATTTTTCCTACCATCATGATTTTATTTTGGCAACGGTTGCCCTTGTATTTTGCTGCTCCCCTTTGTGTCTTTGGGAAGTTTGTGGGATTATTTATTCTATCGTAAACTTTTCCAAAACCTTTTTCAATTAATGTCTAAAGTGTGACGTATGCTTGGTCACATTTCCTTCTCATTGCCCTTGACATAGCTTGAGATTTTTGTCTTGAGAATTAAAGGATTGTTTCTGATTTTTAGAACCCTTTTAACCAAAATATCACCAGGAAATGGTGTAAAGACACTGGTACCAACAAACAATTGATTCCTGCCTTCCATCGCCTGCCCTGCCCTTCCCTTTCGCTTTATGGCACACATGTGAATGTGGCTTTGAATATAAAAGCGTTTTCATTGCATCATGCTTGGTAGCGATTCATTTTTTTTCTCGCTTTATAAAATATACGTAGTTTCATTGATTTTATTTGTCTTCGTATCCACCCAACCCACCAACCATGGAGGATGGGACGACAAGGAGAAGCAGGAGGAGGAGGGAGAGCTGCAACAGCTTGTTACTTGTTACAGAATATTATAACAAAGAAAAGCTAGCTGGCGAACGTCATTGAATTGAGATTATGTAATAGTTAAATGTAATGGCAGCGAAGTATGGCTCAAAAGAAAACCCAGAGGATACCAAACAAAACCTTAACAAAACGTTTATTATACATTCCAACGAGGACAAACACACAGACACACGGACGAACATGATTTCTATTAAATTTGCTGGTTGTTTGTGCTTTCAAAAGAAAATTATTTTTTAAATGGGGAATTGTTTGGTGCCAAACGTTGCTCGATGCATTGTAATCAATGTCGTGCATACGAAATGAATCTGTGATAAATCGCAGGAAGCAGCAGCACAGCACAGAAGGCATAATATGATTAGTGGAAGAAATGGGAATTGGCATCTGGGGAATTGCACCGGGCAAAACTTAGAAGAACATAACATAACATGAGACAAACATTATGAACAAATGCCTATAAAAGCCAGCTCACAGCACGTAGTACATAAGAAATGCTGCTTAAGATGTAGTTCGGCGGAAAAAGAAAGTAAATTGCCACAACACAATAGACTTATAGAGATTTTCCGCGAACTATATATGCTTTTGCCGGTTTTGGTTAATGCAATTTGCCAGCTTCAGCCCTGATTTGTTTTTAGGCCTGGGACAAAGAAACCCAAAGAACAGGCTGGTTTGGCCTTATGTGTTGTCTTGAGGCTTTGTCATAAAACAAATTACAAATTAGCTTCAGCCATGTTTGGGTCCATGGAAAAGTGCATGAAAGCATGCGCGTGTTTGCCATTTAAATATCTCCCTGTCTCTAATGAGCATGTCCATTTTTTTTTTTTATTTTTTCAAATATTTTCCAGCTTATTCTTATTATTGTGTCTGTGACATCATCTGAGCTCTCTTGTGGATATGGCACACACTTTGAAATTCCCCAAGAATTTGTCATTTGTCATTGAATTTGCAAAAACAAGATAGTTGGCTGCAGCAGCAGCATTCCAAGCGATTTCGTAACATTTTTGTTTGCCTCTTTCCTGTTTGGTTATATCGTAAATATATATTTTATTTTATTTCATGTTCCTTTGTTCTTTCTTTTTGTCTGTCTTTTGATTGAAATGCTAATTCAATAAAGTTAATTTTTGACTTTTGATATTTTTTTTTGAGTATTTGCCTTTTATGCAAGAAATAACGGTTTACCAAGACAATGGTAAAATAATTGAGCGGAAACAAACCCGCTTGTCAAAGATTGCCATTTGATATTTGGAATTTTGCCAAATTGTTGATTGATTTGGACAAATATGAAGATAGAGAGCAAGAGAGAGAGCCAATCGTCGTTTATGGGCAGTAGAAGTCCAATCATAAATATATATATAGAAATCCGCTCAATCTGGTTTTTATTTTAAACTTTTTTTTAAATATTTCACAGTATTGACTCATACCATTGTGAAATTCTCGAATACAAAATTATTAGTTTCCCTCAAATGCAGCATTAATTCTTGACGATTTCACAAAATGCTTTAAGCATCATATCTCAGTTTGAATTAAAATCGATCCAATCACAACTTCTCTATGGACAGATATGCATATTCGTTTCGTTCAAAAAGCAGAGGTTCTACATCAAAACACCAACGTTTCTAGTTCAGCTGAGGATATAAATTTCCCTGGAAGGTCAAGCAATTGTACACAAAAATTTCTTTTAGAACGTTTTCCAAATAAATATAAACATTAGACAGGAAATTAAAATTCGATTGTTTAATGATGATCCGTAAAATATTTCATCCATAGGTACAGTCATCTGTGAGTCATATACTCCTAAGAACATCTCTAAAAATCATATTTTTGTCCCCTGTATTTTTATGTCGATTTATTTTCAATATTTTTTCTGAATTAATAGATCGCTGAAAACACTTTAAATATAAATGGCTACACTTGTTTTAGAATAGCTTATTGATCGAATCATTTGATGTTTAAACTCATTTTTGGAGGTTTTTCAAAGTGCCAGCTTAAAAATCAAATTTTTTGTAAAAGCTGTTATGAAGAGAAAGTAAAATAAATCAATAAAATAAATTAATCAAGCAAATTATGCCTAAATGATGAAAATCGAACAAAAAATTACTCCATTTTTGTGATAATAGTTCAACAGCAAAACAAGGGTTTTCAGTGTCAGAATTTTCAAACTCTTTTTATAAAAAATAGCGTTGCGGCGTTCATCATTTAGTCGTCATTCGAAAGAAAGTATTGATTGCAGCTTTTTAATTTTCAGATAAACTTTTAACAAAATATTGTCAAGAAATTTGAGTTTTCGACAAAGAAATATGCAAAATCTAGCGACCTTAGATCCGATGTACGTTATGCTTCTTAATTAAAAAAAATAAAAATTGATTTCGAACGTAATTTCTCGATATCAAATTCGATGATTATTTTTTACTTTTTTTTACTAAAATTTCAATTTTCGCCGAAATTGCCTTTAATACTTTTAATCTCCTTTTGTAAATATAAGTCCGATAACACCTATTATATATAGCAAATTAAAGGTAATTATGATGGCTACAAATGTTGCAAATATTACTTTCACACAGAAATAGTGGTTAAGGAAAAGTCTTTAAAACATGAAAAAATATTTATATTTTTCCGAAAAAAATTATTCATTTGTTGGCACGAAAAAAACTTTAAAAAATAGAAAAACAATTAAAAAAAAAATATTTTATTTTATTTTTAATAGCTAACATTCTGACATAGAAACACAATATATATATGAAAAAGATCTATGGATAAATGTAGAAGTTATGCCCCTCTTTGTGGACATTATAAAGAATTAAAAAAATATTAATTTTTTAAATTTGTGTTTCAATAGCACGTACAAGCCTTTCGTAAATTAAATAAGAGACTATTTATTTTTATTTTATAATAGCTGGGATCTTAGCGCAGAAAAGAAGCCCTAATTAAAGAAACTTTTGAGATAAATTCAAAAGTAGAAGTACATGTAGGTATAAATAAATCAATTCAAAGAAAGAGTAAAATTTGAATAAACTAGGGGGGAAATCGAAAATAGTTGTTAATGCTTAACTAATATAGATATAGAATCAGGAAATTTAAGGTATTTTTAATAGAAATTCTTATCTTTCATTTGATACTCATATCGGCTTTGTGGGGCTCGCAAAAGTACGAAAATAAATTATTTAAACAACTATAACCTCAACAATAGTGGAGTAAAATATGAATAAACTAGGGGGGGGGGTGAATCGAAAATAGTTGTTAATGCTGAACTTATATAGATATAGAGTCAGGAAATTTAAGGTATTTTTAATAGAAATTCTTATCTTTCATTTGATACCCATATCAGCCCCTTTGTTGGGCTCGCAAAAGTACGGAAATAAATTATTAAAACAACTATAACCTCAACAATAGTGAGATTATCATATAGTCGGCTACGCTCGGCTTTAGCATTTCCTTACTAGGAACAGATGGAATCATGAAGTTTAAGTACTTTTAACAGATATTCTTATCTTTCATTTGAAACTGAGATTGCTTTGTATAAGATTTTTTAAATGCCTTACTTCCACAATAAGGGTCACAACTTCTACATACATTCATGGATTTTCTTCAAAAAGGGCTTGTTTTCTTCATCAAGTTCCCAGCTATTATAAAATAAATATATATCTTATTTATTATTTAATTTACAAAAGGCTTTTTCACTCCCTTTAACCACAACTTTAGAAAATCATAATTTTTCAAAAAAAATCTTGCATCTACAAAAAAATGCCATAACTTCTACATTTATGCATAGATCTTTTACATATTGACATTGTTTTCTTCATTAGAATGTTAGCTATTGAAAAATTAAACAATATATTTATTACATTTTTTTTTCTATTTTTTATGATTTTTTTTTCGTAACAAGAAAAAACTATTTTTTTTAATCAATAACTTCTCATATTTTTGGAGACTTTTCCTAAACTAACGTTTCTATGCGGAAGTGATACATTTGTAGCCATCATAATTACCTTTAATTGAGCATATAAAAGAGCATTATCGGACTTATATTTCCAAAATGAAAGTACAAATATTAAAGGTACAGTCGGCGAAAAATCACATTTTTGTAAAAAAAATCAATTAAATTAAATTAAACATTTAACGAACCCGTTTCGTATTTTTGTTTTGTATTTTTGTGGCTTTTCGGTTATGATTGTCGCCAGCAGTAAAGAGTTGATTCAGTGACTGAATACCTTCTGCCAAAAGATAGACCCTTCGAAATGAATATTTTTTCCAAATCATTGATATTCACATTTTGAAAAACAAAAACTGTAGCAACTAACATAGCTTTTGTCAGAGGAAAGTCTGATGAAATCAAACGACTCTGCAAGCTAAAAAAATATTTTGCAATTCCATTAAAAAATCTCAATTTATGTATTTGCAAGTTTGAAACATATTTTGACTGGATTTAAAGATTTACTCAAACAAAAGACTTAAGAAACAACTCCCTTCCTTCTGTTACACTCAACATATATATTTTCAGGAAGAGAAATATTTTTAATGATAATAGACAAGATAACATGCTTCATTCCGCCAAGAACACACCTGATGATAAATAAATGATGAAGAAATTCACAAATGACAAGTGAATTTTTGTTTCTTTTGATGATGAAACATTCACTGAACTTTGTGAAATTTTTGTGCGTTTTTTTTTTAGAAAATTTTGTTAACCCCCTCAGACAGAGATCTCACGTACTTAACACTCCTACCACTATGTACACCACATTTTTCCGGCGAAACCAAAGACAAAAAAGGGGGCACACAACGCATGAGAATGTGAAAGACAAACATGTCTTGAAATTAAAACGCCATAATGCGGGGCATATGCAGACATACAGAACAGACGTATGTACGAGGCCGTACACATGGCAAAGATCTGAAAGATTTGATAAACATGTTACGCTTACTACAAGCGTAGCGCATGTCTTGAATAAAAACAGCTAAGAAAAAGGCGAAAAAGCGAAAAACGCCTAAGTCATCTTGATGATGATGCATCGTCGTCATCAGCTGGATAGTGAACTACATGGCACACTAAATTATTTATAACTACATGGCTGGGCTGTGTATATATTTTGCATATACCCAGCGATTTACATGGAAGCTAAGGAGGGAGCTACTGCTAAAACAGTTTCTGTTTTTTTTTCTTCTTTAACATTTCTGTACATGCATTGACATGCGTAATTACATTGCTGTGTTAAGAGATCTTACCCTATGATATATGATTGAGCTGAGCAGGGTGCTCCACATCTATGCCAAGGAGTTCTGGGTGCTGATTGCTGCTGCTCAATTGTATGGAGTTGTAAAATGTATTAATTAATGTGTCACTAATGATGACAAGTTGAAAGGAAACGAAACGAAACGGGGAAAACAACATCAACAAATATATGTTATTTATTTCGGACTTGAGGGTGTGTTTCAAAAATATAAAAAAAATAAAAAAACAGAGAAATATGTTGGGTTTTTTGCTAAATGTTTTTTTTTTACGAAATACAAAACATTTAGAGTCCTCCCTTGTGACCTGTGCCTGTGTATAGCAGTTACGCCTGAATGCTGTTGATTTATGTGGCCAGAATAAAGGTTTCAGCCAAACCGACTTCAAGGGCCTCGCATTCTTTCTTTGGTACGAATCAAAAGTCTTAAGACACCAAAAGTTTTGCTGTGGCAACAACGGTTTGTTCTTATACGTTCTCATCCTTTAAATTTATTGAAGAAAATAAAAACAAAATATGTGATTAGGTTGTTATTGCTTGTGTTCTCGTAACCTTTAAAACAATAACGCCCATTTTGGCAACTCCATCTTAAGCCTATTTTCATACAGCGTCTTCTGGGGCTAAAACAAAAGACTTAAGACACAAACAAGGCTCAGTGAATGTTGCTGGTATGGTTATTAGGGCGAGTTGTTTTGACGTCTATTTTAGCAAATCACCTACAAAGCCATGTTTAGCCTATTTTCCAAAAAACAAAAGACTTAAGACACAAACATGGGACATTCGTATGGTTATTAGGGCGAGTCGTTTAAGGCTAAGTCATAACTGCTACATTTATCCATAGATCTTTTACATGTCTGCATTGTTGTCTTTGTTTTTTTATTTGTAGACATTAAAAAATTAATCAAAACATTTTTTCCTTTTTTGCAATTTTTTTTTGTTTTTTTTTTTCGTGCCAACACAAAAATATTCAAAACAAAGCCATAGTACAACGGACACTATTATACATTGTCCTATGGTAACATTTTTGTTGTCCCTAGTACGAGCAAATACGACGATTTCCCACAATTCCCAAACACGAAGCAAAAATCCCCCGGAATGGTATTTTTCACAAATTTAATTTTCATCGGAAATTCCCTCAAAAAATCCCCAAAAAGGAAATTTTCACAAATTTCAATGCACTTTCGTCGTTTATCGATAAAGGGGGGACAAAATCTGCATGATTCCACAATTCCCAAAAACGAAGCAAAAATCCCCCGAATGGCATTTTTTAGCAAATTGCATTAAATTTATCGTCCTTTATGGATATAGGACGGCAAAAATGTGAAACAATTCCCAAAAAATCCAAATCTGCAAATTTTGGCAATTCCCAAAAAAGAAAAAAAACCCAAAATGAGATATTGTCATCATCTATGGATACAGGGCGACACAAATGGCCAACTACCCACAATTCCCAAGAATGAACTAAAAATACCCCGAATGGGTTAATTTTCATCGTTTGTGGGTAAGGGTACGGTCAAACTCTGCAAATTCCCTCCAATAAATCCCCAAAATTACATTTTTCACAAATTCCAATGTATATTCATCATTAACGGATAGAGGTTGGACGAAATATACATGTTCCCACAATTCAAAAAATCCCCCGAATGGTATTTTTCATAAATTTCAATGTATTTTCGTCCTTTATGGATAAAGGACGGCAAAAATGTGAAATAATTCGCAAAAAAAATCCAAATCTGCAACTTTCATAATTCCCACCAAAAGAACAAAAAATCCCAAAGTAAGATTTCTCACAAATTACAATTACAAAATTCAATTTTTCACAAATCACAATGTATTTTCGTCATTTATGAATAGAGAGTGGACCAAATCTGATTGTCCCCACAATTCCCAAAAACGAAGCAAAAATCCCCGAATGGTTTTTTTCACAAATTGCAATGTATTTTCGTCCTTTATGGATAGAAGACAGCAAAAATGTGAAACAATTCCCAAAAAAACCAAATCTGCAAATTTTGACAATTCCCAAAAAAAGAACAAAAAATCCCAAAATGAGATATTTCACAAATTACAATTACAAAATTCAGTTTTTCACAAATCACAATGTATTTTCGTCATTTATGGATAGAGAGTGGATCAAATCTGCTTATCCCCACAATTCCCAAAAACGAAACAAAAATCCCCGAATGGTATTTTTCACAAATTTCAATGTATGTTCGTCCTTTATGGATAAAGGACGACAAAGATGTGAAACAATTCCCAAAAAAATGTAATTAAAGTTGCAGATTCACAATTCCCAAAAAAATAACAAAAATTCCCAAAATGAGATTTTTCATAAATTACAAATTTTTCATAAAAAAATTTCGTCGTCTATGGATAAAGGACGGCAGAAATGGACAACTTCCCACAATTCCCAAAATCCAAGCAAAAATCGCTCATGTGTTCTAACCTTCTAACCTTCGAAACAAAAGAAAATATTGTCCAAATTTGGTTTTCCGAAAACAAAAGCAAAACAAAGTGATTTTCATTTGCTTTTCAATTGGACTACTTAAAAATAATGAAAACATTAACGTAAAACTTCTTGCTTTTCCTAAACTAGAGGAAAAATCTTTATTTTTTTGTCGCCGCTTTTATGGCCACAACTAAGTGGTTAACGGTTCCACTCGGCTCTAACTCTCAGACAAACAAACGAAAAAAATCAATATTCCTGTTTTATGTTTTTATTAATTAACCATAAATTGATGTCAATACGACGATTTCAGCAACAACAACAAAAAAGCGAAGACGGCACAAGAATCAGGTAACACCTGTTTTCGCCGTCGTCGTCCACCTAGCCATAAAGATGATGATCATAATGATGATGATGATGATAAAAGCATTAACTTTTTTCTATTTCTGGCCAACTTCATTATTTGGGTTTGAACACAGTTACGTGTTTTAGTTAATGTTCTCCGCACACACACACGTAGAATGAATTTACGTCAAGGGGCGAGGGGAGTATTCCGGCCAACAATATTATGCAATTTTTATTTTTATAGCCGTAGTTTTGCACATATTCATTCCAGCCAGCCAGCCAGCCATCCGCTCTTTTATATGAATTATGTTTATATGCGAATATGTATGAATTTCATTGCATTTTTTTTCTGTTTTGCCAGTTGCAGTTGTTGTGATATTATGGACATTTATGTTAACCGAATGAAATGAGGTTAAGTGGGAATTTATATGCGTTTGTATACATTTGCATTAATTTCTCCCCACCCAGTCTTTCTTCTGCCTTCTTTTGGTTTATGGCCATAACATTCTGGAAAGTTGGCAATGGAAATTTATGATAGTGAGAAGATTCCTGAGCACTTTTAGTGCCGGCTGGCTGGCCCATGTCTTTGGGGTTTAAGCGTTGAACACAACAAACCAGTTGCTGGTTTGCTGGTTGGCTGGCTGGCTTGCTACTCTACTCTTATTCAAGTGATGGACGAGCGTTTTTTTGTTTGTTGTGTGCATTTGAAAAGGTTGTTCGTTTGCTGGTTTTATAGTAAAATATTCAAATTTATATCACGTTTTGTTGCCATCGTCGTCGTCGTCGGTGATTTTGTTGCAAATGCTTAGCTATGTGTTAACGGTTTCCTAAATGCACAAAATCCCAGTCGATGAATGGCAATGAATGAATGAATGCAAAAGGTCTGTCTGAACTCAACTCCTCGACACTATTTGTAGACGGGGAGTAAATTTGTCATGTGCAAGACAAATCAAGTGACGATGATGATGATGATGCACAAGAAGAAGTCAGTCAATCTGTTCGATAAGTACTCCATGGTGCATGGATTTCCTTTCACACACACAAAATTAAAGTAACTTCACGAAATCATGTCTTTGGCAAATCAAAATTGAAGAAAATTATCACTTTGTCTTCTTAATGTGCTTTAAATTGTATCGTCGCTTCGCAAAAGGTCTTCACATCCTGTTGTATTGAAACTTTATCACATTAGATCGATAATTATTTCCGGTGGCTAATAAACATGTTTTGTGAATATTTGATTTGCAGAGTTTTTTGTTGCTATTTAATTGCCGTGTCTGTGGCTTAATGTGTTCATCAGATGTAGCCATAAAATAAGAAAAACACAACTTCAACCTCTTTGGTTGAAAATAAGGGGAACATTTCAATAAAATCAATATAAAAACAAGCTCTTTCAAATATCTTCAGACTGGCTTTTTTTTTGCCAAAGAGTCTTTTATGCTACAACACTGCTCTCAATTAGACCGTTAATCAAGTGAATTCTGGCTGGCCATAGCCACACTTCCTCTACCGGAAATCATTGATTGTAATTGTAAGAAGATTTGTTGTGGTTGGGATTTTTATGATTTGAACTTGGATAATCTTCCGGCTCAAGAACATGCACCGGCAAGAGTTTTTGTTAATTACTTTTTCAAACCAAATCTAACCTCAAAAACAGGTTTTCTCAAAAAAGAAATGAGAAATTCCCAAAAATTGGATATTTCACAAGACGTTCTCAAAAATCTTAAAACAGAAAACCTTTACCCTGCGCAGCCGGTTTTGGAAATACTTCAGAGGAGAACATTTACCAGCTCTCTGCCTTGCTGGCTTTGAACGAAGTAGATATATTTTTGGTCAATTTTTCATTTTAAAAATTAATCAAAATTTTCATATGAAAAATGACCCAATTTTTTGGACTATTTTTCATTTTTAATTATATGATTTTTCATTTATATTTGAGCATAAATTACGTTTATCATTTTTTGTCCCCTTTATTGATTTGGGTAATCTATCTTTTTTCTGAGATTTGTCACATATCATTTGAGCGTTTGTTAATTTTTCTATTTCCAAAATCAGCAACTTCCCACAATTCCCCAAAATGAGATGTGGCGGTCAAACTCCAAAAATTCTCACAAGAAAATCCCTAAAATGCGATTTTTTCCCATATTACGAAGTATTTTCGTCATTTATGGATAGAGAACACCAAAAGTCTGCAGCTTCCCACAATTCCCAAAAACCAAGCAAAAATCCCCCGAATGGTAATTTTCAAAAATTACAATGAATTTCGCCGTTTATGAATAGAGGACGGCTTAAATCTACAATTTCCCCAATTCCCAAAAAAGAATAAAAAATCCCCCGAATGGTCATTTTCAAAAATTACGGTGTATTTTCATCGTTCATGGATCTATAATTTACACTCTACAAATTTCCAAAATTCAAAAAATCTCCAAAATGAGATTTTTTGCAAATTACAGTATATTTTCATCGTTATGGATAGACAGTGGACAAAATATGCATGATCCCAAAAAAATGAAGCAAAGATCCCCCGAGTGGTAATTTTCACAAATTACGATGCAAAAATATGCAATTTCCTACAATTCCCAAAACCCAAGCAAAAATCTGGCATTTTTCAGAATTTACTATATATTTTTTCGTCATTTATGGATAAGGGAGTACACCAGACTCTAAAATTTACACAAAAATCCACAAAATGATATGTGACGGTCGAATTCTATTCAATTCTCCAACAAAAATCCCCAAAAAAAAAGATTTTTCACAACATCCAATGTATTTTCGTCGTTTATAGATTAAGGGCATCAAAATTCTGCAACTTCCCACAATTCCCAAAGACCAAGCTAAAAACCCCCAAATGCTATTTTTCGCAAATTACAATGTAATTTTGCCGCTTGTGAAAAATGTGCAACTTCTCACAAAAAATACCAAAAACGATATCGGGCGGCCAAACTCTACAAATTCCCACAATTCCCAAGAAAAATTCCCAAAATTAGATTTTACACAAATTACGATGTATTTTCGTCATTTATGGATAGAGGGCAGCAAAAATCCTACGAATGATATTTTGCACAAAATTGCCCTCGTTAATAAATGGTATTAATTTTCATTAAAATGGTATTATTTTTGAAAAATCGAACAGCAAAAAAATCATCAACAAAATATTTCTAACACATTAAGTGTATTTTTATCGTCATGATGGAAAGGGGACCATGCTTTTACACAAAAATTCCCAAAATTTGTATCATTCACAAATTATTAAGTATTTTGTGTCTTTATGGAGCAAAATCGCGAAAAACGTTAAAATCTTTCAATTGCCAAAAATAAATCCCCAAACTATATCTTTGTTCTATGATGATTTTTCCAAACGCTAAAAAATCCCACAATTCCCAAAAAAAAAAAACAACCAAAAATTTGATATTTCATAAATTACGATGTATTTTCATTTGCCCGGCAAACTACTACAAAATCCAAAAAAGAAGAAGAGATTTTTATGATTTGAACTAGGCAATTTTCAATTCCCAAAAATAAATCCCCAAACTATATTTTTGTTTTATAAATTGCGAAGATTCGTTAAAATCCTCAATTCCCAAAAAATTAAAAAAATATTTTTTATAAATTGCGATGGTTTTTCCAAACGCAAAAAATCCCACAATTCCCAAAAAACGACCCATAAAATCCCAAAATTTTGATGTTTCATAAATTGCGATGTATTTTCATTTGCCCGGCAAACTACTACAAAATCCAAAAAAGAAGAAGAATTTTGGAGAGATTTTTATGATTTGAACTAGGCAATCTTCAATTCCCAAAAATAAATCCCCAAACTATATTTTTGTTTTATAAATTGCGAAGATTCGTTAAAATCCTCAATTCCCAAAAAAATAAAAAAATATTTTTATAAATTGCGCTAAAAATTCCCGTAATTCCCAAAAAGAACAAAAAAAGAGATTTTTATGATTTGAACTAGGCAATCTTCAATTCCCATAAATAAATCCCCAAACTATATTTTTGTTTTATAAATTGCAAAGATTCGTTAAAATCCCTCAATTTACCAAAAAATAAAAAAATATTTTTATAAATTGCGATGGGTAGGAATCTTCCAAACGCTAAAAATTCCCGTAATTCCCAAGAAGAATAAAAAAATCCCCAAAAATGTGATTTTTTATAAATAACGATATATTTTCGTTTGCCCTGCAAATTACCACAAACCCCAAAAAAGAAAAGAAAAATCGCCAAAATTGGAATTATTCACAAATTGTATTGTAATTTAAGAGCTCAGTTCTCATAAATGTAAGAGAAAACCCCCAAACTATGTTTTTTATTTATAAATTGCGATGAAATTTCCTCGTCGATATTATATATGTTACAAACTCTGAAAATTCCCACGATTCCCAAAAAAAGAATACAAAAAATTACAATGCATTTTCGTTTACCCTGCATATTCCTGCAAAACTCAAAAGAGGAAAGAGAGAGGAAATTCGCAAAACTGGAATTATAAACAAATTATTAAGAACCCTCAATTCCCAGAAATATATAAAAAAATCTCCACACTGATTTTTGTATTTTATTTATTTTCCAAATTCTGAAAATTCTAAAAATTCCCAAGAAGAATACAAAAGTCGCCAAAATAGTATTTTTCATAAATTACGATATTTTCGTTTAGATTGTCCTGAACATTCCTACAAACCCTAAAAAAGAAAACAATAATCTACAAAATATCATATTTTAAAAGTTCGGCCACTGTAGCCTTTTTGAAATTAAATCTGAAATAAACCTGATATGTCTGAGACTGCTGCTTGTGGCTATATGTCACCTAATGCCTGCCTACTTAATTTTACTCTTTGCATCTGGCCAGCTTCCTATGCCAGTAAGTGGTTGTCCGGCTATCGACTATTGCCACTATTAAAATAATTATTTCAATCTGAATTATTTTTGCAAAATCTTGCAAATCTAATTTGATATCTTTTTCGGTTTTATAATATCATTAATAATTAAATGAAGTCTCCCTGAGAGATTTAATTTACTTTGTAACACCTAGCACCACATGCAGAGGCCTGTCCGCACATGGCACACTAATGTTTTGCTATATGCCGGAAATTATATTTGAGCTCTTTTGTACTAAACCCGCACGACTCTGACTTCTTGAACAGACAATTGTTGCCACTTTTTTCTTTTTTTTTTTCTACTGCCCAGAAGACCTTGTAGACATTTCGGTTTAGTTCAAGTTTTTTTTTATTTTGTTATAATTACATGATAACTGCTGGGCCTATGTCAAACCAAACAAAAAACGTGGAGTTTGATGGTAAAATGGAATTTAATAACAGCAAATTGATTCGAATATCACCAACAGCGTAAAGAGAACACCACAAAAAACTGAATGAATGAAAACTAAATTTTCTATAGCGTGTGCGCCGCTGTTGCGTTTCAAGGTTTTTTTGTTGTTGAGAAGTGAAGTGAAATAAACGATAAATGTGACGGTTAATGAAGATCATGAGGGCATGTGTAGCTGTACTTGCCAAAAATTGCCAAATCATGGGGTTAATATGTTTTTGATGGCAACTCGCTTTTGTTGCACTTTTGTGGGGGAGCTTTCTTTATATAGAGGGTAGTAATGAACGAAATTCATTAAATTTAGATTTTTATGATTTAGATTATTTTTAAAATCTAAGGTTCCCATAACACTGTGGGACGAAATGTAGGCAAGAGTATGAACCCTCTTAAAAAGCTAAAAGAAAAATGTAATAATTAATTTCTTGATACTGATATTTTCTTTATTTGTCTTATATCTACAGCTTTCTTTTGTTCGCAGACTTATAGTGAAATTTGATGTAGAATATTATTTCCATTCACACCACCCCCCTAAAATTCAGTTTTGTGGTAGAGTTTAGCACAAATTCGAAAAAGTACGAATTTAACCCTAATCCTGAATTTTAAGTTTTGACTTATTTCTGACATTTAAGTTGAGTTTTGAGCTTTAGTGTAGTCAGAGACTTATAGTAAAATAGAATGGTAAATATTTTTCTAGAACATTTTGACCCGTGAAATTGCTGTTTTAGAGGTGTTTTTTATCCTTTTTAACAAAATGGGTTAAAGAGACACCTTTATTGAGGTGCTAGAGGGTTAAAATGTTTCTCTAAAATATTCCTCGTAGTGTTTTAAGTAATATTGCTGAACACATCCTATGCCTAAAATGTAAGGATCACAAGGATTCCTATGTCGATTCATCGTGAGAATGTATAAAAGAGGGAAATTTTGAAGCCCCGATACACGTATATTCTTTTTTTAACGAAAATATATCTATATTGACGAGCTAGAGGGTTAAAATATTCCACAAAACTGTTGCTCGCAGTGTTTTAAGTAATATTGCTGAACACATCCTATACTTAAAATGTATGGATCACAAGGTTTCCTAAGTCGATTCATCATAAGAATATAAAAGAGGGAAATAGCTAAGCCCCGATACACGTTCTTTTTTTAACGAAAAGATCCCTATATGGAGGAGCTAGAGGGTTAAAATATTCCACAAAAATGTTGCTCGTAGTGTTTTAAGTAATATTGCTCAACACATCCTATACTTAAAATGTAAAGATCACAGGGTTATCTATGCCGATTCATCATAAGAAAGTGCAAATGGGGAACATCGACCCCTCTAAACTGAGGGACCAAAAAGGCCCCATTATTGAGGAGGAGGAATGTTCCACAAAAATGTTGCTCCTAGTGTTTAAAGTAATATTGCTGAACACATCCTATTCTTTAAATGTAAGGATCACAAGGTTTCCTAAGCCGTTCCATCTTAAGATTGTGCAAATGGGAGAATACAGACTCAGAATCAGAATCTTGTTATTTTTTGTTTTAGTCTTTTTTTCTCCAGACGCCACATATTGCGAGGCTTGGTCTAAAGTAATCCCATAGGAATAAGATTGCTACCCTAAGCTTTGCTGCTATACGGTCTTGGCCTGTGATTTATTCTTGCCATTGTTTAAATCATCTCGGCAGGAGAGTGTGTTTTCACATTCCCTTGGGATTTCTAATTTGCTAATACGAGCCTGGGATTGTAGACTACATAATTTGTAAGGCCAACTTAAATCAAACAAGATTTCTTTTACAAGATTTCATAATAAACAGAATATTTCTCACCACTCAGCTCACCGGCTAACCTCTTTCAAATTCAGGCACACGAACACATATACTTACATGGTTACTGGTTACATGAATACTTGGTGAATGTTGGCATCGTCATCGTCGTGAAAACATATATAATAACTTCCTTGATATCATACTTTATGTTTACACACATGCGGACAGACAGACGAGCAGCACAACAATTGCTGCTGGTTCTAGTTGGTTTTCATGCAACAACGTTGTATATTGGATGTTGTGGATCTTGCGGAGCAAACTCTGGGCCATTATGCAGACACGTACAAATTATGCACCTGTTATTAGGTTGGGTTCTTCAATTCTTCAATGTTTTCTTTTTGTGTTGCACATTGCCATGAAAAGAAATCTAAAGCAAAAATAATGAAATTAATAACAGAGAAGTAGTTCGTCGTTATGTTTTGTATGATTAAATTTTTTCTTGGATGGAGGCAAAAATATAGCAGACCAAATCGAATGAATGAATGAAATCGTAGTTAGGATTTGTTATATGGGAAATAAACTATACGATCGTCAAATCTAACGAATGAGTGGGTTGGCAAGAGCTGCAGCCACATTCCCATTACGAGCCTTACACCTGTGTTAATAACTGCAAGCTTCAAAGGAGAAGAAATTGAATTTGTTTTTCGATTATTCAAACCGAACTTAGAACGTTAAATTACTCAGGGACTTTCAAATTATTTGCATATAATTTATAAAAAGAAATTTCCATCTTGCATGACGAACAAAACTCCCAGGAAGTGAGACTATTTTTCTTGTAGGTGTGGTCGAGTAAAAGAAGAATCTGGTACCATTGAAATCTTGATTAACCAGGTTTTGCGCACTTATAAGCCTTTAACTTATATGATTATCAATTCATTATCGTATTTAAAAAGAGTAAACTTATACCTTTCGAACGATATATAATCTGTTTATTTAAAATTTAAGGAATCTGTGTGTATTTGTCTAGCAAACTCATTTTGTTTAATTTTTTTTCGCAATTTTCCAACTTAAACAATGATTTTTCACTATAGTTTGTAAGGTAACCTTAGCACTTGTGAATTTATTTGTAAAAGACGTTTAGTAAGGAGTAAAACGCCACCTTGTTTTTAAAAATCCGTCAATAATTGACAGAGTTATTTCAGAGATGTCGGTAAAACAAATTTTTTGCAAAAATACAAAATTTGATCACTCCAATTCAATCTTTCAAAAATTTTTGGAGTTGAGGTCCAACAAAAGTACATAAAATTCCTCAAAACAGATAATAATGATGATTTAGCATGTTTTCCCCAAAAAATCGCCGAATTCCCAAAGTGGGGAAAATTTGTTCCAAAATTTGGGATTTTGATATAAATTCATCAACATGAAAAAGAATGAAAAATTACTTGATTTGCAGATTTAGCCTGTTTTCTTCAAAAGAAAAAAATAGACGAATTCCCAAAATGGGGAAATAAGTTCCAAAATTTGGAATTTTTTTTACAAAAATTATCAAATTACTAGATTTGCAGATATGGAATGTTTGAGATTTTTACTACATGGTGACCAAATGATGGAAAAATTAGTTGATTCGTTTCCCTAAAAAATCCGAATTCCTGAAGTGGGGAAAATTTGTTCCAAAGTTTGGGATTTTTACTGAAAATGGTCACGAAGAAAAATTATGAAGAAATCATTAGATTTTCAGATTTATCATGTTTTTCCAAAAAAAATATACGAATTTCCAAAGTGGGGAAAATTTAGGATTTTTTACTAAAATAATGAGAAATTACTAGATTTTCAGAATAAAAAAAAACGAATTCCCAAAGTGGAGAAATTGTGTTCCAAAATTTGGGATTTTTACTTAAATCATAATTATGAAATATTTGCAAGGTTTAGCATATTTTCCTAGAAAAAAAAAATAGCCCAATTCTCAAAGTGGGGAAAATGTGTTTCAAAATTTGGGATTGTTACTAAAATGGTCACTTTACTAGATTTGCAGAATTATCATGTTTTCAAAAAAAAAAGATTTCTCAAAGTGGGGAAAATGTGTTCCAAAATTTGGGAATTTTTACTAAAACGGTCACCATAAAAAATTATGAAAAAATTACTAAATTTAAATGTAGTATTCCCCCTCAAAAAATTAGTCGAATTCTCAAGGTGTCCCCCCCACTGTGTTCCAAAATAATGGAAATTTACTAGATTTGCTGATTTAGCTAGTTTTGCAAAAAAAAAATATCCCAATTCAAAATGTGGGGAAAGTCAGTTCCAAAATTTCAGATTTCGGTCACCATGAAAAATGACCCCCCATCCAAAAAAAAGCTGAATTCCCAAAACGGTGAAAATGTTCTCTAAAGATTGGGATTTTTACTAAAACGATAAAAAAAATGCAGATTTTACATTTTTGAAAAAAAAAAAAACAGAATTTCCAAAGTGGGGAAATTTTTTTCCAAAATTTGGGATTTTTAGTAAAATGGTCAAAATTAAAAATTTTCTTGATTTGCAGATTTAAAATGTTTTATCCAAAAAAACCCGAATTCCCAAAGTGGGGAAAAGTGTTCCAAAATTTGTAATTTTTAATAAAATTAAGAATGTATTCCAAAGTGGGGAAAACTTTTTCCAAAATTTGGGATTTTTACTAAAATGGTCACCATGAAAATTTTACTTGATTTGCAGATTTAAAAGGTTTTCCCGAAAACCTGAATTCCCAAAGTGGGGAAAATGTGTACCAAAATTTGTGATTTTTAATAAAATGAAGAATGTATTCCAAAGTGGGGAAATTTTTTTCCAAAATTTGGGATTTTTACTAAAATGGTCACCATGAAAAATTTACTAGATTTACAGATTTAACATGTTTCCCCAAAAAAACCGAATTCCCAAAGTGGGGAAAATGTGTTCCAAAATTTGTGATTTTTAATAAAATGAAGAAAAATTATAAAAATACTTGTTTTGTAGATTTAATATATTTCCCCCCAAAAAACTCAAATTCCCAAAGTGGGGAAAATGTGTTCCAAAATTTGTGATTTTTAATAAAATGAAGAAAAATGATAAAAAAATACTTGATTTGCAGATTTAATATATTTTCCCCAAAAAAAGTCAAATTCCCAAAGTGGGGATATGTATTCCAAAACAAGGGATTTCTACTAAAATGGTCAACATGCCTTTATTTGCCATTTTTATCTCTTTTGGTGAATTGTGCTACCTGCCACAAATCAAATGGCAACAATAGGCCATTCATGGCCATCATTTGAGGGTACGACTATCTCTCGCAAAGGTAACGCTAAATGGCCCGAAGAATGTGCCGATAGAATTGTTCTTGTGGGGTGATTTCTGAAGCCC
Source organism: Polietes domitor (assembly GCA_947397865.1). Lineage (NCBI taxonomy): Eukaryota > Metazoa > Arthropoda > Insecta > Diptera > Muscidae > Polietes > Polietes domitor. The sequence continues at coordinate 60,598,969 of OX377619.1, read as the reverse complement.
TCAAACTATCACCATAAACTAGGCCATGGCTCAAATTGAGCCGCATCAGGGTGACAGAGTCATTGTAATACTGGAAAGGGCATCCTTGTCCAACATGGCTCGTCCTTTAATACCCCACACACAGTTTAATTTATTACAATTTTGTCTTTCCCTTTAGTTTTTTTTTTTATTTTAATGGTCAACCTTGGTCGTTCTTTATTTCACATCATAATATTGATATTCTTGAAAGTCAGAAAACCCACAGCCAGTGTGGGGTATTATAAATTGATTTCCTGCTATGCACCATGGATTTTTTTTTTCAAACAAATGGATCATTGTTTCTCATCGATCGGATCGATTGTTTTGCCTCAATATTTCATTGGTTTAAAGGTTCTTGATTGCAGAGGCCATTAGTTCCATATACTGAGGAGCCAGCCAGCAGCCTGTGCAAACACACTGCTCTTAATTAACTAATGGGGAAACATCAATTAGAGGGGGAACAAACACCACAGGATGCACGGGCTGATTTCTTCAAAAAAAATCACACACACACAATAGAACTCTTGATGAGAAACTTTTGATGATTCTTTGAATAAATTAGCTATACAATTAAAGCTAACCGTTGGAACGAATCTGCCAAAGCTAAACAAATTCGAAGAGAAGCCAAACTATGAGAGCAAACAAAAGACTTAAGACACAAACCCCAAAAAAGGTTCCACTTTAATCGAACGTGGGAATGCCGCACAAACACAAATCAGATGTGAGAAGGAAAAATATAACAAAATGAACAACAAATCGATAACGAAAAAATATATTAGGCGCGAACATACGTATATAGTGTATGGCGAGCCTAAATCTACCGAAAAAACCGCAACAAGAGCTGCCGAACGTTTATAAACTAATAACAAATTAACAAATCAATTTCAAGATCGAATTGGCCTTTTAATTCGCACAAAATGTTTTGATTAATGAAAGCCTAAATTGTATAAAATTAAATTATTATAAGCCAACTTTGAACCTCTGTGCCACTCATCAGAAGTTCGAAATCCGTCCCGGCGGGGGGGTGCAGCGGGCAATCTCTGTCTGCAAGCCCACAACTTAACGAAAACATTGAAAAATGTTTGTTATTGAAATAGAAAAAAAAAAACAAGATTAATTAATTGTTACGCATCTAAGCATCATTTAAATACAACACACAATTAAACGGCAAAATAAAATAAAAAACATTGTTTTCGCTTTGTATGCGTTTGATGTTAAGACAGTATCAAGGTTGTAGCACCAACAACTGCGCCGTTGCCGTCTTGAAATATGATTATTAACAATAAGGCAAAAATATATGTATGAAAAAACATTTAAAAATAAACCATGTATTTAACTGTGTACATACATACAGACAAACATGTTTAACAACAGAAACGATACAAAATCTATGAATGAATGCCACGCCATGATGTCACCGCAGATAGTGCGTGAAATGGAAACGTTTTTTTTTGTGCGATCCACCTTAGGACGTTACGCCATTGTGTTAATAACACCTTGAAGTATTCAGAGGGCCCTAGCACAATTCTAGATAGAATTGTCAAAATAATTTAATTTTGTGGAGATATTTTTTAATTCCGAAAGGAAAGGTACCTTTAATATGTATACTCCAATTTTGGAAATATATATCGGATCACATTCGGTTGTATGTCTAATTAAAGGTAACTTTGATGGCTACAAATATTGTGAATTTCACTTCCACATAGAAACCGTGGTTCAGGATCAGTCTCCAAAAATTGAGAAAAATTGATTTTTTTCGAAAAAATATTTTTTGAAGGAGCCAAAAAAAACATAAAAATATTAACAGAAATTGGAAAAAAAAATTACTTTATTTTTTAATAGCTTACACCATAAAGAAGAAAAAACAATTATTACATGCAAAAGATTTACGGATGAATGTATAAGTTATAGTCCTCTTCGAAGAGGCAATAGAATAGAAAATCAAGATTTTCTAACTTTGTGGTTAAATAGAGCAAGAAACATTTTTTTCCAAATTAAATAGCAGTATATTTGGAATTATTTTAAAGTACCTGAGATCTTATCGAAAAAACAAAGTCTATTTGAATAAAATCTATAGATAAACGTAGAAGTTATGGCCCTTAATGTAAGGGATGTAAGGGATTTTCACAAAATCGTGTACCTTTTTTGCACATGTACTTCTACAAGAAACTAACTTCTACATTTATCCATAGATTTTCTTCATCTAGGCCTTGTTTTCTTCCTTAAGATCCCTGCTTTTATAATAATATTAAATTAATGTTATATGCTGGAATTTGCTTGATATAAAATTAACAACATCTGACAGAAAAAAATAATAAATAATTTCTTGTTTAAATACTCAACTTGATATTGATATTTGATTTATATATAATATATCTACAGTTTTCTCTTCTTTGGTGACTTCCAGTGAAATTTGACGTAGAATATTTTTTCCTTTCACAGCACACTCCTTAAATTCAGTTTTGTTTGGCTTTTGAGAACCAATTCGGAAAATCTAACTTAAAATTAATATTTATTTTTTGTTTAAATACCCAAATGGGTACTGGTATTTTTTATTATATATATTATATCTACAACTTTATTTTATTCAGTGACTTATAGTGAAATTTGACGTAGAATATTTTTTCCTTTCACAGCATCCTTCTAAAATTCAGTTTTGTGGTAATTTTGAGTACCAATTCGGAAAATCTATGAAATTAACTTAAAATTAATATTTATTTTTTGTTTAAATACCCAAATTGGTACTGGTATTTTTTGTTATATATATTATATCTACAACTTTATTTTGTTCAGTGACTTATAGTGAAATTTGACATAGAATATTTTTTCCCTTCACAGCATCCTCCTAAAATTCAGTTTTGTGGTACTTTTGAGAGCCAATACGGAAAAAGTACGCAAATAACCGTAAAATTAATTTTATGTTTTGACATTTTTCTGTCATTTAAATTGAGTTTTGAGCTTTGGTGTATTCCCAGACTCATAGTGGAATAGAATGGCAAATATTTTTGTAGAGCATTTCGCACCGTTAAACCCTTGTTTTAGGGGTGTTTTTACCCGTTGTAAAAAGGGACCCAAAAGACCCCTATATTGAGGTGCTAGAGGGTTAAAATGTTCTACAAAAAAGTTCCTCGTATTGTTCTAAGTAATATTGCTGAACATATTCTATACTTAAAATGTAAGGATCATAAAGTTTCCTATGCTGATTCATCATAAGAATGTGAAAAAGGGGGAAATTGCGACCCTCCGAAACTTTTTTACCAAAAAGACCCCTATATTGAGGAGCTACAGAGTGAAAGTGTTCTACAATAGTGTTCCTCGCAGTGTTTTAAATAATATCACTGCGAACATCCTGTACATAAAATGTAAAGAACACAAGGTTTCGATTCATCGTGAGAACATGAAAAAAGGGGAAATAGTGGCCCCCGATATAAGTATATTCTTTTTTACCATTAAGACCCCTATATTGAGCAGCTAGAGGGTTAAAATGTTCTACAAAAATGTTAATCGCAATGTTCTAAGTAATATTGCTGAACGCATCCTATACTTAGGAAGCAAGGATCACAAGGTTTCATATGTCGAATCATGATAAAAATAATAGTGACCTCCTGTGATAGAAGTATATTCTTTTTACCAGTAAGACCCCTATATTGAGCAGCTAGAGGGTTAAAATGTTCTACAAAACTGTTGCTCGTAGTGTTTCAAGTAATATTGCTGAACAAATCTTATATATCACATGTAAGGATCACAAGGATTCTTATGCCGAATCAAGATAAAAAATAATAGTGGCCTCCTGCGATACAAGTATATTCTTTTTACCAAAAAGACCCCCAATTGAGGAGCAAGAGGGTTAAAAAGTTCTGCAAAACTGTTGCTCGCAGTGTTTCAAGTAATATTGCTGAACACATCTTATATATAAAATGTAAGGATCACAAGGATTCTTATGTCGAATCATGATAAAAAATAATTGTGGCCTCCTGCGATACAAGTATATTCTTTTTACCAAAAAGACCCCCAATTGAGGAGCAAGAGGGTTAAAAAGTTCTGCAAAACTGTTGCTCGCAGTGTTTCAAGTAATATTGCTGAACACATCTTATATATAAAATGTAAGGATCACAAGGATTCTTATGTCGAATCATGATAAAAAATAATAGTGGCCTCCTGCGATACAAGTATATTCTTTTTACCAATAAGACCCCTATATTGAGGAGCTAGAGGGTTAAAATGTTCTACAAAACTATTGCTCGTAGTGTTTCAAGTAATATTGCTGAATGTATCCTATACCTATAACTATCCTATTAAACTGTAAGGATCACACGGATTCCTAGGCCGCTTTAAAATTTAAAAAGTTTTTTTTTTTTAAATAATTTGTTCTCATGTTTTGGAGACTGCTCCCGAACAATTGTTTCTATATGCAAGAGATATCCTCAATATTTGTAGCCATCATAATAACCTTTCATTTGGGCATATTAGTCGATGTTATCGGTCTTATATTTCCACAATCAGAGTACAAATATTAAAGACCCTTTTGGCGCAAATTAGAATATTAGAAAAAGGTATTTTGAAAATGAGTCCATTAAAATATTTTCAGTATCATTTGCCTCAGTTACTAGTATACACTGCCCTTCAGCCAGTGATTTCAAAAATATTTAAAAAAAAATATCCATTAAAACTATTTTCAATATCATTTACATCATTTACTACTGTGCGATGCCCTTCAACCAGTTATTCACAAAAAATTAAAAATGGATCCATTAGAACTATTTTTAATATCGTATACTTTGCCCTGTGGTTAGTCATTCCCAAAAAATCTCTTTTTGCTCCCCCTTTTCCAAAGACGACGAAGTCTCAAAACTTCGTTACTATTTTGTGTGATCGATAATATTCTATTCTAGAGAATTTTACTTTTAAATACTCCTGACACTTGTCTAACGTAAGGCATGTCAAACGGACGGATCACGCTTGACAGATGTAACATTCTTATGGTCGTTGCGATCCTAACATGCCACACAATTTCAGGCTTCCTGCCATTTTCTCTCTACCTCCTCCTGCTCCTCTTTTGGATTCATTATTCCTGTTTGTTTTCCTTTGCTCTTACAGCTAATGGCTCCATAACTCTAAAACTTGTGCCATTTTACATTTTCCTGCCTGCCAATTGACATTGGCTATTCAAATTGATGGCTGTGCTGTCAGAATAACAAGAAAACTGCCTGAACAAATAAGACATAGAAATAAAGCATCATTTACACAGTCGTAACTCATTTGAATGCCACAGTAGACACCAGACACATACATACTCGCATGTATAGAGATGGAGATGGAAATGGAAATGGAGATTTGTTGTTTGTAGATCTTGTTTTAATTCGCATAGAGGCGTTAATTAAAATTGCATAATATAAAATAAACTTCAAAACATTGAAAGGTGCTAGACGTTGACGTTGGAATGACAAACAGAGCAACAGCAACATCGTGTTCTTTGCTGGTAATACCAAAAGTTGCTACAAACTGGATGTAAAACAAGTTTTGGAATATATAAATATGTATTCATAGACATTTGATGGTATGTTTGTAGGTACAAAAGTGTAGAATCTGGAATCGTTGGAGGCTGGAGCTTAACCCATTTTGTGTGTGAGAGAGATGTTAAGAAATAATTTGAATAAGACCATGTCTATGTTCTGTCAAATTCTTTCAATTGTTTGTTTAGTTTTCTTTGGGAATTTATAATTTTTTGTGCGTCTTTTAACTGAAAGTTCGATCTGAATGTAGTTCTTCCACAAAAGCTACTTTTGGCTGGCCTTTTTGATTCTCAAATAAATTCTTAGATTCTCAAATAATTTTACTTTTAAAACCTCGATTTTTAAAATTCTCGATTCTATTGTCTTAGCAACGGACAATCAATGATTAATTAATCAAAGTATTATAAATCAATATTGGAATAAAATTTATGGAAAATTGTCTTCAAATGAGTTGTCTATCTTTGGCTGAAGTCCAATGTTAAACGGTGTACGCACCACACCGTCGTTTGTGTAGGTTAAGTTCAGTTGTAGGTTTCGATCAATATGACCGCCACCTGAGAATGCCTTTGTCTCAATGACATGTGCGTTGTCGTGCGGCCAAGTCAAGTGGAACATTGCGTAGTTCGTTCGTTACGCTTCTTTCTTCCATAGATCTTCTACTATGCTCCATTGTTGTGCTTACACCATACCATACATCACGATCACTTGCTTCAATGCTAAATGTTAATCATGTTTAATTTAGCCGTTTTTAGATATTTCTTAAAGATATGTCAATGTCTGAAATCACTACCTTGTTACATTGTTTACACGCAGGCACCCATACGCACCACAAGCACTCTGGCTGGGGCCTTGGTGTTATGGTGGTGGGGAGGAGGGGGAGGAGGAGGTTAAGGGAAGACAAAGGGCAAGTCTCATATACAGTGGGATATACATAGATGAAGTATGGCAACTTAATCTAAAAATTACTACATTGATTGATGTACAGCTTCTCTCGCTTTTGTCAGAACAAGGAAATGTATCGTTTGATTTGTAAACCGCAGTGATAGATTGTATAGTTCGGAAGCTTGCGAAAATTGTGATTAAGAATGAGAAGATGTTGTTAGATAAATACGAATTCGAAAAAATGTTTTGTCATAAAGTTTTAAAGACATGTCCAGTTTCCTACAAAAACAAAAATCCCACAAACTTACCCGAAAGAACAACAAGACTAGGTTGATATAAAGAGTTTTTTCAATAATATTAAAATTAGATTTGAACTGGGATATTGTCCTGGCTCAAGACCATATTGCATCTATATTTAATAGAATGCAAATTGATTTACAAATGGCATGATAACATTTATTACTGCACGATCATGTTTTCGACCATGTCTAAAGTCTTTTCAAGTGGCTTCGCAGCGACTTTTCAACATCAAACCCGGCCTCTATAAGGATATGATTCTCACAAACGAACGAGAAGCACAACTCACTTGCCGAATATGCGTTTAAAAAATCGCACCAAGTAATAAAGCACGCATGCCAGCTTACAAGCATCTCATTGAGTTGCATATGTAAGTATGTATATATGCAGGTATAGTTACCCAGCAATACTTCTGCCGTGTCAACGCTCATTTGTTTTAGTTTTTTCGTTTGTATTTTTTGGTGCGTAATTAATATTTGATTTGAACCGGGATATTGTCTCAAGACCATATTGCATCTATATTTAATAGAATGCAAATTTATTTACAAATGGCATGGTGACATTTATAAATTTTAAAACAAGAGGTGAAATTCAGTATTTTATTTATTGAAGACCCATTATTTACTTATTCAATTTACGTTTTTATTTTATTTAATTTATTCTTCTTAATTTCAATTTACTCTTCAGTATTTTATTTTCAGTATTTTATTTATGGAAGACCCATTATTTACTTATTCAATTTACGTTTTTATTTTATTTAATTTATTCTTATTAATTTCAATTTACTCTTTTTTATCTTACAGATATCGATGAATGCCAAGATCCCCAAATAGCTGCACGTTGCGTTGAAAATGCCGAATGTTGCAATTTACCCGCACACTTTTTGTGCAAATGTAAAGATGGCTTTGAAGGTGACGGTGAAGTATTATGTACAGGTAAGTTCACATTCCCACCCCCAAGCACCCAATATAAATCCTCTACCAAATTCGAAATCCTATAAGATCCCTCGATTTATTGGCAACGACGAAATTTTGCTTATATTAATCCGTTTCGGTTCTTCCTTAGATATTGATGAGTGCCAAAATCCAAATGCTTGCGGCCTTAATGCTCACTGCATTAACATGCCCGGCAACTATACATGTACCTGCCCCGAAGGCCTCTATGGCAATCCCTACGAAGGTTGCCTAGACATCGACGAGTGTGCCCAGCCGAATGTTTGCGGTCCCGGCGCCATTTGCACTAATCTGGAGGGCAGTTATCGCTGCGACTGTCCTGCAGGTTACGATGGTGACGGCCGCTCCGAGGCTGGTTGCATCGATTACGATGAATGTGCTCGCTCGCCATGTGGTCGCAATGCTCAGTGTCAGAATACCGAGGGTAGCTTCAAATGTCTGTGCCCCGATGGCTATGCGGGCGATCCCATGCACGGTTGTGAAGGTAAGTGCTAGTCTAGTCTAGTCTAGTCTAAGCTTAGCTTTTTCTCCACACTTGTGTTTCCTTTGTGCTTTGCGTCGTTGTTCCGCGTTGTCGTAGAGAACAGTATGAACAAAAATGCTTAAATCTTGCGCGTTTCATGTTTCATATTTTTTTGATTTCTTCTTTTTATGCACAAAAACTCAAATCAAATCAGTTTTAACGAAACTGAATTTGAATAATTTCGAAATTGCACTCATTACAACAAGGCAATTCACCACCATCCATTAAAAAAAAAAAACAAAAAACCAAAACAAAACATTTAAAATTGCACCAACCAGCTCACTAGATTTCTTATGGTTTATTATTATACGCTTTAAATTAGAAATATTTATTATTAATTTGCAAACTAATCCTTTATATAACAAATCATTTAACTCTCACACACCACCACCACCAACAACAACAACCATCACCACCCACCACCATGAACGAAACAACAAAACCATATCCATACATTTGAAGATGTCGACGAATGCTCCATTAACAATCCATGTGGTTTGGGTGCCGAATGCGTGAATATGGGCGGTAGTTTTACATGTCGTTGTCCGCCGGGTTTCCAACTCGAGGATTATGGCTTTGATCAGCGCAATATAACAACAGCAACTGCAACTGCAACAACAACAGCTTTGGGCAAAACCGGTGCCGGTATGGCTTGCGTAGATGTGGATGAATGTAATCAGGATAATGGTGCCACCACCACCAAATGTGGCACCAATGCCAAATGCATTAATTTTCCCGGTTCATATCGTTGCTTATGCCCCAGTGGGTTTCAAGGCCAGGGTTATTTGCATTGTGAAAGTTAGTATCATTCTTTGCATTTTAGAGCTTTTCTCTTTCGCTAAACTTTCAATCAAATCAAGTATCAAATCAAATTATTGCCATAAAATATTTGCAAGCTTTCGAATTATTTAGAAAACTTTTATAGAATAGAAGAAAAAAAGATATAGAAAAAAGAAGGACCTGAAAGCTTTAGGTTTTGCAAAACGTAACGTAGACGTGACAAGAAAATAACAGGAGCTTTCGCATAAGATAGGTAGTTCGCATTGAGCTTTCCAGATTTTCTAGCAGTAAAAGATTTAATATAGAAGTTGAGGTTCACAGCTTGTGTAAACTTATTTGCTTCATGCTTAAGCCTAAAGCTTGGTTATGGTAAATGCATTGCTTGGTACCATTGTTTTGATTGGTATTCCAGCAGTTCTCATTTGGTTTAGTGAGTCTCATGCCTTAAACAATTAATTAAGCCTTCCAGATTTTCTAGCAGCAAAAGATTTAATATAGAAATTGTGTAGACATATTTGATTCATGCTTAAGCTTAAAGCTTGGTTATGGTAAATGCATTGTACCATTGTTTTGATTGGTATTCCAGCAGTTCTCATTTGGTTTAGTGGGTCTCATGCCTTAAAAAGTTAATTTGCTGCCTTAAACAACTACTCCTGAAGGTCGTCAAGGGCCAGCAATTGTGTAAGAGGCAATGAGCAGTTGGGAAATGTATGTTAACATTTCATTATTATTATAACTGCGAATCAACTTGAGACATTTTTTAATTTTGACTTTTCTCTCACATTTTTACTATTTTTAATTTTATCGCGCGAGCTTTTCTTTTGTCACTACAAGATTTTTGATTTTTCTTTATATTTATTACAATAAGTAAACAGACTTCATACTAAGACAAAGCAGGGCCAGTAAATCTTTTTTGGGACTCTTAAAGTCCTCTTTAGTATATTGTTTTAAAACGGACAAAATAGCGCAAAGCTTGCACATATTTTTTAGGCAATATCATTTTAAACATCTTTGCTCTCCTCTTGCTTTATTTCAAAAAGCTTTACAACATGTTTCATCTCTTTTTCCATCCATAAGCTTTTAAGAAATCACTTAGTTTCGATTCAATCGAATCTTCTTTGAAATTTGTCATCTCTCACCTCTGCTACTGCTCTATTTTCACGCTATTCTTTTTTTCCTTCTACCTAAATATCCTTTTATTTTTAAGTTTTTTTTCTCAATTATTTACAAAAAACCAAAAACAACACTAATTTCATTAACATTTTTTCATAACACAACAACAATTGCAATTGTTACCAAAAAAAAACACAAAAAACAATCACGCAATTGCTTTCTTCACGCAATCTCGCCTTCAACGAAAATGTCTCACTTTCTACTGTGCTGCCGACCGTGCCTCTACAGATATCAATGAATGTCAAGACAATCCCTGCGGTGAAAACGCTTTGTGTGCCGATACAATCGGCAGCTTCGCCTGCACGTGTAAACCCGACTTTACGGGAGATCCCTTCCGCGGTTGCACCGATATCGACGAATGTTCGACTATGGAGAAACCCTGCGGTCCCCATGCTATTTGCGAAAATAAACAACCCGGTTATGAGTGTAAATGTCCCCAAGGATTTGCGGGCAAGCCGGATGCCAAGACCGCCTGCGAACAGGTGGATGTCAATATCCAGTGTTCCACGAACTTCGACTGTACCAACAATGCTGAGTGTATCGAAAATCAATGTTTCTGTTTGGACGGCTTCGAGCCTTTGGGCTCCAGTTGTGTGGATATTGATGAGTGCCGCACTCATGCTGGTGTCTGCGGAGATCATGCTCAATGTTCGAATACCCCCGGATCGTATAGGTGTGATTGTGAAGCCGGCTATGTGGGCACACCACCTCGGGTGACGTGCAAAGAACCTTGCGCTGATGTCCATTGCGGTGAACATGCCTATTGTAAACCCGATGGCAATGAGGCGTATTGCATCTGCGAAGAGGGCTGGACTTTCAATCCCAGCGATGTGTCCGCCGGTTGCGTAGACATCGATGAGTGTGACTCTGTGCATGGCCAGTTTGGCAGTTGTGGTGTGAATGCCACATGTACCAATTCCCTGGGTAGTTACTCCTGCTCTTGCCCTTCGGGCTTTTCCGGTGACCCTCAGACCAAATGTGTTGATGTCGACGAATGCCGTACAGGCAACAAGTGCGGTGAAGGTGCTGTATGCATCAACATGAATGGCGGCTTCACCTGCCAGTGTCCCGAAGACTCCATACCAGATCCCGATCCTACAGTCAGATGTGTGCCTATTGTCACCTGCTCGCAAGACAACGATTGTCCCGGCAATGCCATTTGTGATTCGGCCAAAAGATGTCTGTGTCCCGAACCCAATGTGGGTAATGATTGCCGACATCCTTGCGAATTTAAGAACTGCGGTGCTCATGCCCAATGTATGTTGGCCAATGGCTTGGCCCAATGCTTGTGTGCCGAAGGTTTCACCGGAAGTCCCGAAATGCCTGGAGGTTGTAATGATATTGACGAATGTAAGGCCAACCCTTGCTCGACAAATGCCATATGTTCTAATACCCCTGGTGGTTATCTCTGTCAATGTCCTTCGGGCGCCTCGGGAGATCCGTACCGCGAAGGTTGTGCCACAACTAGAGCTCCACCCTCTTGCTCTGACTCCAATCCTTGTGCTCCTGGCGAATCTTGTGTGGCCGATAGCTACACTGGAACCAGTGTTTGTATTTGCCGTCAAGGTTACGAAAGAAATCCTGGCACAAGCCAATGTCAAGATATCGACGAGTGTTCAGCATCACGTTCCAAACCGGCCTGTGGTATCAATGCCCTGTGCAAGAACTTGCCCGGTAGTTATGAGTGTCGTTGCGCTTCCGGCTTCAATGGCAACCCCTTCGTTATGTGTGAGCAATGTAATTCGCCCGAGTGTCAATGCCAGAGCCCATATAAACTGGTGGGCAGCAGTTGCATTTTAGCCGGCTGCTCAAGTGGTGAAAAATGTCCCAACGGAGCTGAATGCATCTCGATTGCAGGTGGCGTTAGCTACTGTGCCTGTCCTAAAGGCTATAAGACTCTGTCCGACGGTTCCTGCGTGGATGTTGATGAATGCGCTGAACCAGGTCAGAAGATGTGTTCCTATGGTGCCGAGTGCATTAATAAACCGGGATCATTCTCCTGTGTCTGTCCCGAAGGCTATAATGGAGATGCTTATAATGGTCAATGTTCGCCAGCTCAGCGTAAATGTGCTGCCGACAAGGAGTGTAATACAAATGAGAAATGCGTACAGCCGGGAGAATGTGTGTGTCCTCCTCCATTCTTCCTCGATCCCTATGACAACAACAAATGTAAGAGTCCTTGCGAAAGATTCCCCTGTGGCATCAATGCCAAATGTACTCCCACCGATCCACCACAGTGTATGTGCGAAGTGGGCTACAAGGGCGACCCTCTACTGGGTTGCACCGATGAAGATGAGTGCGCACACTTACCCTGTGCCTACGGTGCCTACTGTGTCAATAAGAAGGGTGGCTACCAATGCGTGTGCCCGAAAGGATTTACGGGAGATGCTTACAAAAGTGGTTGTATCTTGGAATCCGATGAACCTAAGAGTGTCTGTGTTACCAACGATGATTGTGCCAGTAATTTGGCTTGTATGCAAGGAACTTGCATTAGTCCCTGCGCCAGTTTGCTGTGTGGTGCCAATGCTTTCTGTGAAACTGAAAATCATGCCGGCTGGTGCCGTTGCCGTGTTGGTTATGTCAAAGATGGCAATGGCGAATGTGTTTCCCAGTGCAAAGACATTATTTGTGGCGAAGGAGCCTTATGTATACCCACATCCGAGGGGCCTACCTGTAAGTGTCCTCAGGGTTATTTGGGTAATCCTTTCCCTGGCGGTTCTTGCTCCACCGATCAATGTTCTGCCTCCAGGCCTTGTAATGAACGCCAAATCTGTATTAACGGACGTTGTAAGGAAAGATGTGACGGCATTGTTTGCGGTATAGGGGCCACGTGTGATAAGTCGAGTGGCAAGTGTGTCTGCGAGCCAAATTTCATTGGTAACCCCGACCTGATTTGTATGCCCCCCATCAAATACGCTGAATGTAATCCTCCCTGCGGTCTTAATGCCCACTGCGAATATGGCTTTGGCAGTGCTGAGTGTGCTTGTAATTCTGGTACCACCGGAAATCCCTACGAGGGTTGCGGAGCCCAAAGTAAAACGGCTTGTGAGCCCAACAGTTGTGGTCCCAATGCTGAATGTAGAGCTCATGCCAATGGTCTGACTTGTGTGTGTCCTCAAGGCTTTGCCGGCAATGCCTATGTCGGCTGTCATGACATCGATGAATGTATGAATAAACCTTGTGGCCTTAACGCAGCCTGCTTGAATACTCACGGCGGATTTGAATGTCTTTGTTTGTCCGGCTTCGGAGGTGATCCATTCACAAGTTGTCAACCCGTGGACAACGAATTCTGTAGCGATCCTCGCAAATGTAAATGCAATGACCGGGTATACTGCCCGGATGGTTACTCCTGTGAAAGTGGAGAATGTAAAGACCTGTGTTCGAAAACAGCCTGTGGCCCTAGAGCTGTGTGCGATTCTGGAAAATGTTTGTGTCCCCTGGGATACTTGGGTGATGCAAACAACATGGAGACGGGCTGTACCATCAGAGGACAATGTAACAATGATGGTGACTGTAAAAACTCCGAAATTTGTTTCCAACTCAGCAAGGGACTGCGCAAGTGTGTTGATGCTTGCTCCAAAATCCAATGTGGACCCAATGCTTTGTGTGTGGCCAACGACCATCGTTCGTCTTGTATCTGTAGCGATGGTTACTTCGGCATTCCCAGCAATTTGCAGACCGGATGTCAACCAGAAAGGAAGGTACCCGAAATCGAAGATAAGTGCAAATCGAATAATGATTGTGAATTGGGCTATACATGCTCTGCTGTCAACGAGGGAGCTAAGGAATGTGTCCACCTGTGCACGAAAGTGGTTTGTGGCACAAATGAAGTGTGCAAGATCGATAACAGCGGCAATGCCATCTGTGGATGTGACGACAGTTATGTTTGGAATCCCGTGGTGTCGGCTTGTGAAAAGCCTAGCCTTCCTGATTGTACCTCTGACCAAGAGTGCCCTACTGCTTCAGCTTGTCGACCGGATGTTGTAGGCGTTTTGAAATGTGTTTCTATTTGTGACGAGTTCACGTGTCCCGCCAACTCGGTTTGTGTTGCCAAAAAACATCGTGGCAGATGCGACTGTTTGTCCGGCTATGTGGGTAACCCCAATGACCGTAATGGATGTCAACCTGTGCAGAAACACCAATGTCGTTCCAATGCTGAGTGCGCCGAATCAGAAGCCTGTATTAAACATGGACCGGAGGAAATTCTCACCTGTAGACCTGCCTGTGAGGCCGTCAAGTGTGGCCCCAGAGCTGTTTGCATTACAAACAACCACCAGGCTCAATGTCAGTGTCCCCCTGGACCATTTGCTGGTGACCCGTACGATCCTTTCCAAGGCTGCCAGAGTGTGCCCTGTGTGTACAACAAAGATTGTCCCACTCATCAGCTTTGCAATCGTATGACACACACATGCTTCGATGTTTGCGACCAGGAGTCCTGTGGCCAAAATGCCATCTGTTTGGCAGAGGACCATCGGGCTGTGTGCCAATGCCCTCCTGGCTTCAAAGCCAACCCCATTCCCGAGGTTGAATGTACCAAAACCGGAGGCTGTACTCCAGGCACTTGCCACCATTCGGCCATTTGTGAAGTTACTGCCGAAGGACCAGTGTGTAAGTGTCCCGAACACTTTGTAGGAGATGCAGTACGACAAGGTTGTCGTCCCGAAGGTCAATGTCCCAATGGAGATGGTGACTGTCCTGCCAATACGATATGCACGGGTGGACGCTGTATTAATCCCTGTGACAATGCCTGTGGTTCCAATTCCGAATGCAAAGTTGTCAACCGCAAACCAATCTGCTCATGTCCCTTCCGATTCCAACCCATCGGTGAATCAGCCAAGGAAGGCTGCGCCCGTTCCGTGTCAAATTGCAGATCTGATGCTGACTGCGGCGGTGAAGTGTGTTACAATGGAGAATGTCGTGTTATCTGTCGCGAAAATAATGACTGCTCGTCGGGTGAGAAATGTATGCAGAACGTATGTGTAATCTCCTGCGTGGATCATAGCCAATGTTCCTCTGGACTGGCATGTTTGAAGGGTGTTTGCTCCATCGGTTGTCGCAGTAACAAGGATTGTCCTTCAGATCAATCGTGTATCGATAACAAGTGTGCCGACCCATGTCAAACGGGAGGTGTATGCGGTCCCAATGCTCTGTGTAACATTGACAACCAGCGAAGCCACTGCTCTTGCCCCGAAGGTTTTGAAGGAAATCCAACCCCTGAACAGGGTTGCGTCCGAGTACCAGCTCCCTGCTTGGCTACCAATCAATGCCCTAACGGTCATATGTGCATTGGTAATCAATGTAATTTGCCGTGTCAAAAGACTTCTGTCTGTGCTATTGGAGAGCGTTGCTACCAGCAAGTTTGCCGCAAGGTATGCTACACTAGCAATAATTGTCTGCCAGGAGAAATCTGTAACAATGATGGAACTTGTCAACCCGGCTGTGATTCTGATGCGGATTGCCCACCCACCGAGTTGTGTTTGGGAGGTAAATGTAAATGCGCCCAAGGTTTCATTGGAACACCATTCGGTTGCGCTGATATCGATGAATGTACCGAAAATCCATGCCACAATTCTGCCAAATGTGAAAATGTTCCCGGTTCCTACAAATGCATTTGCCCAGAGGGTACCGTTGGAGATGCTTACGTCAAGGGTTGTGCTAAGCCAAAAGAATGTTATAAGAACGATGACTGCTCTACGGCTTTGGCTTGTATCAATGATAAATGTTCCAATCCCTGCTTGGCCACCACATGTGGTCCGAATGCTCTGTGCCAGTCAGACCATCACCAAGCTTTGTGTGAATGCCCTCCTGGACATTTGGGCGATCCCGCCGACACATCTGTGGGTTGTTTCAAAGTGGAATGTATTACTGATGATGATTGTGCTAGCGACAGGGCTTGTGATGAAGCAACAAATCGTTGCATCAAACCATGTGACTTGATCACTTGCGGCAAGGGTTCCTGTAATGTGGCAGACCATAAGTATATCTGCTCCTGCTACGATGGCTATCATGTAAACAACGGTGTATGCGAAGATATTGATGAATGCGTTAGTCGTCCTTGCCATAAGTCGGCCTTCTGTCAGAACCTGCCAGGCTCTTTCGCCTGTCAATGCCCTGAAGGTCTGATTGGAGATCCTGTTCACGCCGGATGCCGCGACCCTAACGAATGTTTAACCGATTCTGACTGTCCCTCAACGGCCAGTTGCCAAAACTCCAGATGCCGTAGTCCTTGTGAACGTGACAACGTTTGTGGCATCAATGCCAATTGCATTGCTCAGTCCCACAATGCCATCTGCACCTGTCCTGCCAATTCACGCGGAGATCCTTCAGTGGAATGTATTCACATTGAGTGCTCCGACAATGATGACTGTTCCAGTGACAAGACTTGTTTGGATTCGAAATGTATGGACCCATGTTCATTGCCAAATGCTTGCGGTGTACAGGCTAGCTGTACTGCTCAAAATCATATTGGTGTGTGTTCGTGCGAGAAGGGAACCACGGGAAATCCTCAACTGGGCTGTGTACCACTACAGTACTGTAACGCAGACGCCCAATGTGCTTCCGGTAGCATCTGCTCCAACGGCATTTGCTGCTCGTTGTGTTCATCGAACCGTGATTGTATCGCCGACCAATTATGTATCCAAAGTGTATGTCAACCCACTTGTAAATCGAACACAACCTGTCCGGAATTCCAATTCTGCTTAAACAATATTTGCACCAAAGAAGTTTTGTGCAAAGAAGACCGCGACTGTGACCCCAACGAAGTTTGTATTGTGGATGATTACGGTAGAGCCAGCTGTGAAAATGTATGCCTGGGTCGCGCTGTTTGCGGACGAAATGCTGAATGTATTGCCCGCAGTCATGCTGCCGATTGTGAATGCAAAGATGGTTTCTTTGGTGATCCTAAATCGGGTTGTCGCAAAGTCGAGTGTACCACGGACGATGACTGTTCAAATGACAAGACTTGTGATGGTCATATGTGTAAAATTGCCTGCCTCATTGGTCAGCAATGTGGCGACAATGCTTTGTGCACCACTGAAAATCACAAACAAGTTTGTCATTGCCAGCCCGGCTTTACGGGCGATCCCAAAATCGGTTGCGATGTCATTGATTTCTGTAAAGATGCTCCATGTGGTCCCGGTGCCAGATGCCGCAATTCACGGGGTTCATTTAAATGTACATGTCCCCCGGGTTTGGTGGGCGATCCCTACAATGAAGGCTGCCGCACCTCAGTGGAATGTGAGACCAACGAAGATTGTCCACCGCATGCTGAATGCACGAAAACCAATGGTGTTCCCAAATGTCACGATGTGTGTGCTAATGTTCATTGTGGTCTCAATGCGGAATGTATTCCGAAGGGTCATAAGGCTCAGTGTGCATGTCGCAATGGCTACGATGGCAATCCCGCCGACCGGGTTAATGGTTGTAAACCGTTGCCAACCCCTTGCCAAGTCACCGGTGATTGTCCGATCAATTCCTATTGTTCGGATAGTATATGCAAACGTAAGTACTAACACACAGTTCGGGGAATTATTACATTACGTTATGTGGGGCTAATGGGTGTGTTTTGTCAAAATTAGATTAACCAGTAGACACAACTTACCCAATGGGTAAAGGGCCACAATTACATAATATACATAATTAAAAAAAAATACAATATTCAAAACATTTACATTTACACAAATGCATACAAATAAAACAGAACTTCAGATTCAACAAAAAACACTTCAAAATTTGCAACCTCTCAATTACACTCATGTTATACATTTCCCCCGAAAAAATATATAATTTTCTCTTGACTAAACTCTGCCGGAACTTCAGGAAATTCCAGAACTTTTCCTAAATCCTTCACAGCGTAAATCCTATTTATAGGATTTTATACATGTATAAGCACTATAATTTTGAACACTGAAGTAATCGATCGTAGGTTCCCGATTTGTAGGTTTGCTGTTACCGAAAACGAAATGTTATAGACCCCATTGTATCTTGATGTATTTGTTCTTGTTGTATATTGTAAACACACATTAATTTCCATTTTTCCTCCTCCCCACAAAGCTGCTTGCGTTTTGGATACCGAATGTTCAGGCAACGAGCTGTGTCAAGGCGGTCAATGTATTAATCCTTGCACACAACCTCAAGCCTGTGGCATGAACTCCTTGTGCTCCATTGACAATCACTTCAAACAATGCTCCTGCCCTGCTGGCTTCACTGGAAATGCCGAAGTCGAATGTGTGCGCATACCAATTGCCTGCAGCACTGACTTGGAATGCGGTCAGGGTTACAATTGCCGCGATGGCATGTGCTTCCCACACTGCTCCAATGATCAAGATTGTGCCCTGAATGAGAAATGCTTAAGAGGCAATTGCATGTGTAAGTATTTAAATATTAGGGTTTTATCTAAAAAATGTATTTCCATTTACAAAATTTTGTACCTCCCTCTTAGTGACTTGCCGTGTTGATAATGATTGTTTCTTGGGACATGTCTGTTTGCACAATAAATGCGTCTTCGGCTGCCACACAGACGATGACTGCAGTGCTTCCGAATCCTGCCGTAACGACAAATGTATCCATCCTTGCTCTGAGAACCCTTGCGGTCCCAATGCTGCTTGCTCCGTTTCGAATCATCGCGCCTCTTGCAGCTGTCTGGCCGGTATGGTACCCAGCCCCACTGCCCAGGTCGGTTGTGTTCGTTCACCTCCCCAAGAGTGTGCTGAGAACCGTGATTGTTTCAATGGCCTGGCTTGTTTCGAGGCGGTCTGCCGACCCCTCTGTGCCGACGATTTGGGTTGTCTGTCCAATGAACGTTGCCAGAATGGCGTTTGTAAGCCGTTGTGCCGTCGCGATGATGATTGCCGCAACAGTGAAGTGTGTCTGGGTCTGTCTTGTGTCGCCGGTTGCCGTTCCGATCAAGGTTGTCCCGATAGCCTTTCCTGCATCAACCAACAATGTGTTGATCCTTGCTCGGATGCTCGTGCCTGCGGTACTAATTCCCAGTGTAATGTTTATAATCATCAAAAGGCCTGCTCCTGTCCCGATGGTTTGGTGGGCAATGCCGAAGTTTCCTGCAAACCTCCCATCACTATCTGTTCGTCCAACGCCGACTGCCAATCGAATCAATTGTGCTACGGAGGTAGCTGTCAAAGCAAGTGCCGTAACGACCAGAATTGTTTGGCTGATGAGAAATGTATGCGTGGTTCTTGCCGCACTGTTTGTAATACCGACTCAGCCTGCGCCCAGGGGCAAATTTGTGAAAACCGTATTTGTCAAATCGGCTGCCGTAATGACTTGACTTGTCCTCAAGAGCAAGCCTGTGTCAATAAACAGTGTAAAAACCCTTGTGACTCCCCCGGCCAATGTGGTCAATGTGCCAACTGTTTGGTCGTCAATCATGGCGTGCAATGCAGTTGCCCTAATGGTTTCTTAGGTGATGGTCTGACCGGCTGTCAATTGCCTCCCCAAAGATGTAATCCTTCGTGTCAGTGTGATGAAACCAATACCTACTGTGCCGAAAGCTGCTCACGTATTACTGACTGTGCCTGCGGTCAAATGTGCATGCGCGGTAAATGTCGCTCCAAGTGTGGTGCCAACAAATCCTGCCCGGTGGGCCAGCTCTGTGAACGTGGAGCTTGCGTGGCCGGCTGCAAGACCAGCAATGACTGTGCCACCGATCAAACCTGTATCAAGGGCCAATGTAACGATCCCTGTGCCGATAAGAAGTCCTGCGGCCGCAATGCTCTGTGTACAGTTTCCGAACATCGTAAGCTGTGCTACTGCCCCGATGGTTATGAGGGTGAGCCCAGCAAGGAATGCGTTCAATTCGAGTGTCAACACGATGAGGACTGTGAGGCGAACAAACGCTGCGACAAGGGTAAATGCCGCAATCCCTGTCTGGAATTCGGTGCCTGCGGCGTCAATGCACAGTGTCGTGTCGTCGATCGTAGACCTCAATGCTCTTGCCCACCGGACTTCTTTGGAGATGCCGCCACCGAATGTCAGCCATTGGAAGGTGGTTGTGCCAACAATCCATGCGGTGAGAATTCGCGATGCAATGAAGTGCCCGGCGGTTATGAGTGCTCGTGCATGGAAGGTTGTGTGGGAGATGCCAAAAAGGGATGCCTGTGCGACGGAAATATTGTCGATGTGTGCAGTCATCAGATATGCGGTTTGAATGCGGCATGCCGGGTTCTGCCGCACGATGAGGCTCAATGCTATTGTCCGGAGGAATATCCCAACGGAGATGCATATGTTCAATGTAAGTAAGAGTTAGGTGTAAGGAAGGGCATGGAATGACATATTATGATGAAGATGAGGAGAGTGTTAAATTAAATTGATTAAAGAGTAAGTTATGAAAGCTCGAAAGGTTGCAGCTCTTGCCTAAAGAGGGTTTTATTAAAAATGTGTTAATTTTAAAGCTTCACATTATTTCAAAAAATCGTGTTTTCATTTGAAGGGAAGAAAGGGTCTTTGTCATTTTGTATTACAATTTGGGCAATCTTTCAAAACTCCTGACTTATACAATTATTTTTGTTTTTTGCATTCTCAGGTTATTTGACTCAACCACCTCGCAATTGTCTCACCGAGGGCTGTGCCGTTGGTGAATGTGTCCGTCAAGGTTATGATTATATCTGCAAACAAGGTAAGTACCCAGATCATGTAGCCTTTTGTCCACCCCATAAAAATACAATAGCAAGCTTTTTGAAAGCTTTTTTTGTAGTAGGTTTATCAATGAAAACAATACAATATTAAAACCAAAGTGTAGGGTTTTCGTTTTTTAATAATAATTTATTATTTTGAAGTTCGTTAATCCAATTAATTGTGTGAGTAACATGTTTTTAAAACCAAATTAGTGTTAATTAAACCAAAGAAATGAAATGAAACTAGTTTAACAATTTAGTACCAAAATAAAAAAAAAAGTTTCAATTGTTTTTTTGCTAATAATAGGGTATAACGAGTTGAAATATTAATTTGTTATTTTGCTTAACTGTCGTTTGTTTGGAAATGAAATTAAACCATTAAAAACTTTAATATGTTCTCCATTTTTGATAAGGTTTTATTATGTTGCTATCTCTCCTTAATTGGGATATTCAAACGTAGTAGTGTGTGTAAATACTAAATACTTTGATTTTTTTTTAAATTAACCGGCAAAAAGGTTTTGCAAAAACCACAACAACAACAACGAAAGAAAGAAGTGTTCGTTTGTTTGATCATTCGTGCCTTCGTTAACAATTTATACACATGTGAAATAAATCAATATACAACAACTACAACAAAAGGATAAACGGCAAACAAAACGTAGTTTTTTTGTTAATAATTTTCAAGCAAGACAAAAGAAAAGATTTTCTCACACAGAGAACATACACACCGAACTTCTCACAAACACACACACACGCTCAATTTCAATTGTTTATTTATTTTCAAAAAAAAAAAAACAAAAAATACACCGGAACCAAACAAAAAGTACTCACGCAACTGTAAACCTTCTTCTATACTTCCATACAATATTTATTATAGACGTTTTGCACCCTTACTATAATAGTGTTTTTTATACAATATGTTTACCAGAACTGCTGGTAGCTTTTATTATCTAGTTCAACTTGTTTCACTTGATACCTTACGCATATGCCAGAAAACGTTATTATAGAATTCAAAAGAAACTGAAATACAAACAAATAATAATTTTCGTGGAATGTCGCTGTCGCTATCGCGGTCTCCCAATCTGTGCCTTAGTATTTTTTTAGATTTTAATAATTTATTAATACACACATACTATGTTATAATTATATTATTATATTTTGTTTAATCTCCATTTACTACGCCTTGACATTATTTTACCCAAGAAACAAGAAAAAAATACAACAACCACACCACAACCTTAATTTAAATCGTTACCAATCGTTACACCCTAACTCATCCTTTAACGCAACAACAACAACACCAACCAACCACCAGCTAAAAACGAAACCTAAAACCCCCCAAACATTTTTAACCATCATTTATGATCACTTAATTATACCAAGTATTTACAAAAAAAAAACAGCAAAAACAACAACAATAAAATACTACAACAGAGCTTTCGTTTGGGTAGTAAATTAGCCACACAGAAGCGCTTAACCCCAAAAGCTTTTATCAAGTCTAACCAGAATATCAAATAAAAGCATCTAACCTCACCCCAATGAAGTTAAAACAACAAAGCCTATTCACTGCAGCTTTTATCAAACCTATAAAGCTTTTCATTAGTAGAAATACTAGTAGCATTCACTCAACAAAAAAACAATAAATATTCATAATGGAAAATTGTCATTTCAAAACTTTTTCCAATAAAAAAAAAAATAAATAAAAAAACATTTCTCAATTTTCAGGTATTTCTTAAGAAATAGTCAAAGAGATGACCTATTGAATAGCAAAGAGCTTTAGGAAAAAATTCGAAGACAGTTTTTCAAATTACCTTTAGCAGTCAGAATAGCTAAAAGCATAAGTAGAAATTTTGATAATTCAAAGCTAAAGTGTTTTCAGAAATGTAACAGCTTTTGAAATTACCTTTATCAGCTAGAATAGCTAAAAGCATAAGTAAAATGTTCGATAATTTAAAGCTACTGTGATACTTTCATATATATAGAAAGCTTTATCACGAATACAAAACAGAAACCAAAGACATTAGGAAGCAGTTGTGATAGCTTCAGGCATTTAAAGCTTAACCACCAAACCAAAGATTTACATGTCACGAATACAAAACAGAAACCAAAGACATTAGGAAGCTGTTGTGATAGCTTCAGAAACCAAAGACATTAGGAAGCAGTTGTGATAGCTTCAGGCATTTAAAGCTTAACCACCAAACCAAAGATTTACATGTTAGAAGATTAAAGAATTAGTTGAAAGCTAAATATTATATCATATAAAATCAAATTCCCAGAAGAAGTTAGTCAATTTCTCCCAACATCTATAGCGAGCTTTCGCCTAAATTGTCTATTTGTTCATATGTCTTTGGTGAGACTTGCCTTTAAACTTCATCTTTTAGAAATCTCAACGCTTAGTAATAAAATAGTTTCACCACCAAAAGCTTACTTAAGAAGAATAAAGTGTTAATTGTTGGCCTGTGCTTAATAAAGCTTATCTCAAAAATGACATTCAAACAATATAGATCATCCGTAGTCCATGAAAGCTTTATCTAGCATTAGTTCAACTCCAGAACTTAAGGATTTTCTGTAGAATTTCTCCTCTTACACTGAGAAAAATCACCCAAATAACCTACAAACAAAAATGCGTGGCCCAGGCCAGCCAGCATTTGCATAAGCCACAGGAGCAACTTGAAAAATCCAAGCACAGATCCTTTGTTATAAGCACTAAAAATAAAACCACCACGTAACCCTTAACCCCCCACTTTGAACCACCCCCTCTCTCAGCACAACACACATCTCTAAAACCCAATAATAGCAGTAGCAGCAAACAGCAACAACAGTCTTAACCAACCAATAAAATGTGGCCTAAAACGCGACAGCCTAAACAAAACCCTAATGAAAATGCCGCGATAGCGATATGTAAACAAATGCAAGAAGATAAATTGTAAGCGATAACAACTATGGGTCGCAGGAAAAGAAATACATTTTAGAAACAATCAAACAAACAAACAATTACACACACGAAGACAATTTGTAATTGTTACCATTAGTAGTAATTGAAGAAAACCTTTAGAGACACCCCCCACAACCTATAAAAACCCTACAACCCCTTACTATATTTCCCCTTACTGATCCCTTTTACTGATCCTTATTTTTTTACTGTATTAAGAAATATAATTTTGAGCCTTTTTTAAAAAATAAGTACAATTTTTTTATTTTAATTTTATTTTATTATCTACAATATTTTGTTAAACCCCCCAAAACAACAAGTCTCAGATTGGGAACTGTGGACGGGACAATTCTCACACATAGTTCTTCACACCACAAACCACAAACACATATGCCATCAATTTCTCAAACAAAAAAAGCAATAAACTCGCTAATTCTCTGTAAGCATTATTTATATAACAGCACGCCTTAAATTATGCCATTCAAATAATTTTATTAAAACAAAAATCATCATCATTGAGTTCAGGATATAGAAAATTGTATAAAAAAGTCAGCTATTCAGCTGAAATTTACCAGCTATCCAAGACATTCCACATGGAATGGAAGTTACGACCAAAGAACAAAAAAATAAAATTCATTTGTTGCCAACTCAAACATCACCATCACCAACCATTACTACCCCCAAAAAATAGTTGTTTTTTCTTTTTTGGAAAACAACAACAACAATCTTTAACTTTTAAACAAACAAAAGTATATAACTAAATTTTAGAACTAACCTCTTGCAAAACATGATATAACAGACAGTTTTTAAATTCGGTATATAAGCATAAGTTGTACATACTATATATAAAATCTCTACAAATTGTATATAATCCTCCTCAAAAAAAAACCAAACCAAACCAAAAAGAAAATAATTTACATTTGTACTAACCCCCTCTCACTCTCTCTCGCTCCTCTTCGCTAATGTAAATACCAGGAAATTTTGTCTAAATTTTTAGTTTTGTACAAAGATTTTTTTCTTCTACTAACCCACCTTTTCCCTCTCAAACTGGTCAAAACGAACTAACTTTCCTTTTCAATAAAAACAAACCGTACCTAATTACAACATCTTTCAAAACCAACTCAGAAAAAAAAAAACAAAAAATTTGGAATCTAAAAACAAACAAAAAGAATCCTCCAATAACGTGTCCTCGCGTCAGGGCAGAGCGCATGTGTTGGATGTCGTGTATTTTGTTTAATATATTCTAAAATCAAATTAAACTGAAATCATAAAATATAATTGGGCTTTAAGAGAAAATATTTACAAAAAAAACACCAAAACTAAAACCTAAAAAAATCGACTCAATCATCAGCTTTTTCTAAAACCCCTCTAAAACAATCGGCTAAACACTGTAAAAATATATAAAAAAATAAACTAATGGTTTGAAAAGAAATTTTTTTAAACAGAACCAAATGTGAGATGTCTCCCCTTCACAGTTCTCTGAATTGAAGTATAATTTTGTTGAAAAAAAAACTGATTAATTGTAATTTTATTTAATTTTTTATAAATATTTGTTGTATCAACTCAAAATTATTTTTCTTCTTATAAATGTTAACGCACCCCGAAAGCACTTCCCACGAAAAGCGAAACTTTCAACCCTACTTTTTATTACTAAAAAACAACGATCTCTCTCTTTCCCACTTCCCCTTGAAAACACAGGAAAACTCCCACTAAAACTTAGGAAAAAACACTACTGCGAACATCTAGGCTCTTTTTTAAATTTGACAAGGATTAACTTTAAGTTTATTTCACACACTTTACGCAAAACAACTACCTAATCATATCCTCCAAACTCCTACCCCACCCCAACTCCTACTCCTCCTCCCCCTCATCATACTCCCCACAAAAAAACACCAATTTACACAGCACCACCAACACCCCTCCCACAGCTCCCAAACTCCTTTACGAACACCACAAGACCCATCTTATCCTCCTCAAATCGCCTGATTATAAAGCATATTTTACTTACCAAGGTCCCTTGATAAAAAAAAAAAACAAAACCAGCAACTTCAAAGAAAGAATACCATAAAATTGAAAACATCTACTATCTCTTTCACTCTCTCTCTCTCCAACTCCATAAATATATATTTTTCTACCACACGCCTTCATATCAAAAATATATATGTTATAGACACCGAAAAATGTTCTGCGGATACGGATTGCCCCAGTGAGAAATCTTGCCAGCAAAGTCATTGCATAGATCCTTGTACTTTACGCGGTGCTTGTGGAGCGAACGCATTGTGCAAAACCGTATTGCATAGACCACGTTGTTCTTGTCCCAGCTGCTTTATTGGACGACCCGAGGTTGAGTGTAAACCGGATCCTAAATGTGCCGACGATGGCACCGCTCAGCCGCGAGATCCGCAAGAGCAGATCTTGTGTGCCCAGGATAGTGACTGCCCCGATAGTCTACAGTGTGGCGCCTATGGCCAATGTACCGATCCATGCCAGAATCCTCAGTTCATTTGCCGAGGCCACAAGAAGTGTGAGACCAGACGCCATCAACCCGTGTGCGTATGTAAGACCGGCTTTATTGTCAACGAATACGGCGAATTGACTTGTGCTCCCGAGAAGCGGGAATGTTACCGTGATGACGATTGTGCCTCCAATATGGCTTGTACCGAAGGCAAATGCCGCAACCCCTGCATAGTGCCTGTGGGTCGTGCACCGATATGTGCGGAAAATAAATCTTGCGAGGTTCAAGATCACAAAGCTGTCTGCATCTGCATGAAAGACTGCCAACCATCAATATCGATTTGTCTGCGCGATGCCGGCTGCCCCGAAGGTCTGGCATGCCGCAACTATCAATGTGTTAATCCTTGCGATTTTGCTCAATGTGCTCCCAACTCACCGTGTATTGTAGAGGATCACAAGCCGATATGTAAATTCTGTCCCAGTGGATTTATAGCCGATTCTCGTTATGGATGTCAAAAAGGTAAAGCATCAAACACAAACAAACTTATACAAAACAAAAAACCCAAACCAAAAAGCTCCTCTCACACACCTCTACTTATTTCTCGCTGTGTATAGTTTAAGTCGGAGAGAAGAAAGCTCTTTTCTCGTGCATAAGGAGAATAAAGCTTTTTTGTTGTACTCTCTGTCTCTCTTACTGTCACTGTTGCCATCTTTTTGTGTGTCTCTTCTGTCTCTCTCCCTGTTTTAAACCAAACCTAACTACACTTTAAACCAAACAACCAACCAACCAACCAACCGATCAGTCAACAACAACAACAAAGCCTCCAAATTTTAAAACAACAACAACTAAAAGCTTTTTCTATATAGTAAGGCAAGCTTTTCCTAACCGATACAATTTTAAAACCCCCCTAAGTTTAATTTTCACAAGCAATTCTAGGAGCTTGTCCGTTTTTTTCTCTCGAGGGAATTTCCGGATTCTCTCTATTCTCGCTCTCTCACAAGTCTGATTTTTTAGTAAAATTAATAATATTTTTAATTTTTTAATCAAAACAAACATTCACACACGCTCATGCTCACTCTACAGCCAACCAACAAAAAAGAAACAAAGTCTTTAAAAAGTTTTCCTAACTATCACACCAACGCCACTACTACCACCAAATACCAACCACACCAAAACGTTGGACCCTCCTTTTCCGAAAAACCCTCACTTTCTTGTTAACCACCCACCCACCTCTCTCTCTCTCTCGCTCTGTCCTCCCCTCTTTAAAATCCGGTAACCAATTGGTACTAAAATAGCAAATAATACCTTTTTGTCTGTACAAATTAATTGATTAATTGACTATTTTATACTAATCTGTATTCGTAATGTAATCATTGATTAAATCGTTGATTAAAATTTTAATTAAACAAACCAAACGTAGCTAACTACATATGTAAGTGTAAATACTAGAGGTAATTTAATGAAAGCCTACCTGTTCTTAATGTACAACTACTAATTTCTTTTGTAAAGAAACCAACAACAACTTGTACAGTAAACTGTGAAAATAGAAAAGTTTTGTAAAAAGCCATGCTGTAAAATGCAAATTTTGTAAAAAGAAAAACTAGTAATTTGTATAAATACGTCGTACGGTACTTTAGGAAACTCCTTCGGTATTCCAACAAAATCCACAAAGTCTGGGCCCCCAAAAAACTTTGTAAAAAAAGTATACGCCATATTTTCTACTCCACTTGTTTTCTTCTTCCTCTCTTAGACCCTCCACTCCACTCTGCAGTCTATCTCCCCCACCCCTCTTTCTTATACACTCTGGATATATTTCCCACTTTAAACATTTTTTTCTTGTATATATTTTTTATGAAAAATGTGTTTTATTAATCAAAACTTTAATATATTTTCTTTATATCTAAACACCAAAATTTGTACAAACAAACAAAAATATCTTACACTATCCAAAATCAATCAAAAATCTATTACTTCAACTACTACTACACCTTTACCAAAATTACGCAAAATAATGACACACTCCGGGGGTCACAACACAGCTTCTACTCCACCCCCACAAGAAGTCACCATAACATGTTCATCGGATGCTGAGTGTCCAGATGCGCTAAGGTGCGGTCCACAGGGTCATTGCGTGGATCCTTGTCTCTACGAATGCGCGCAGGCAAAAATTTGCACAATCAGAACACATAGGGTTATGACATGTATATGCTCCTCACATTTTCAGGGTAATGACACGCACCAATGCATTCCGACCAAGGACGGTAAACCCGAAACTGACATGACAACCACCGTAAGACCAACAACGACCGACATGACGGACTTGGACTTGGTGACAGCCACAACAGAGGCCACAACCTTAAAGTACACCATGGCCGATGTAGCCAATCAAACTGAAATGCGTACACGTTTTACGGAAATAGAAGCAGAGGTGGAGACCACGAGGTCATATGATAGCACCACAAAACCGACTGTGCTAAAGGAGACCACGACAGAAATCGACAAAATGGTACCCACGTCAGATACGACAAGAGAGGAACAGGAAACCACAACACAAAAAGTCGTAGTGGACGAAACGAGTGAAATTGAAACAGATACAACATCTGGAATGGATATAACAACTCCGAAAGTGGTGGTCGAAACAACGACCAAAGGCTTGCAAGAGGAAAGCACCACAATTGAAACGCCTGACAAAGATGCAACCTCAACTGAAGGAATTGCAATTGATCAGACAACAATTGGTGGTACAACTCCGAAAATTTCTGCAGCAGCGACTAAAGCTTACGAGTCCACATCAACTGATGGCATGGAACTAGTAGAAGCTACAACAATGAAAACTCTTGACCGAGAAACAGCCATTACATCTGAACGTACGCCAATTGCAGTCACAACTCCGACAATTTATGATGCAGGAAGAGACAGCACCATAAAGGAGCTCGCAGATGAAACCACAACAACACCAGAAGGTTTGAAGCCAATTGAGGTCACAACTGAAAAATTGCTTGATACAGAAATGCCGACAATTGAAGCCACAACACTGAGCAGTGTTGAGACAGTAAAGGAAGGCATAGAACCTGTGGAGACAACAATTAAAGTGGCAACTGATATGGAAACAACAACATTTAAAGGACAAACAAAAATGGAAACAACGACTCCGAAAGTGGAAGCAACTACAAGTGAATCTTATCAGACAACAATGGAACCTACATTGGCAGAGCAAACAACAACACAGGAATATGAAACGGAAGGAATGGGCACAACTCCGAAGGTTCAAATAACCACCACAAAAGTTTCAGTTGAAGATACAACTTCAGAAGAATATGAATCGCCAACAACTCCCACCAAAGAATTTGAATCTGAAATGGAAACAACTCCACGTGAAGAAACCACCTCTAAGTCAGAAGAATTGACAACACGAAAAGTAATTATTCCAGGAGATGATGTCGTTACAACGACCAAAGTTCCTGAAGAAGAGATGGAGTTACAAACAACCACAAAATATCTAAAGGATGTAACTGAAACTGCCACAACAGAAAGCTTAACCACGATAAAAGCTGATGACGTTGTAAAAGAAATTACGACTGAAAGTGGTCCAAAGGCCGAAGAAGAAGTCACAACTAGTGTACGAATGGGAGAGGAAGTAACGACCACGGAGTATAGTGCGAAAGAAACAACTCCGAAGGAAGGAATTATAACTACTCCGATATTAGAAAAGGGTATAGAAAGCACTACGAATGGCGAAGGCATACCCACCACCGAAAAGACCATTAAAGAAACTACTTCCCCTGGTGATTCAGTAGGTATGGTAACTACAACGAAAGCTGGTATAACTGAAACAGCAGTTCCGCAAATAATTGACACAACAACGGAGGTACTTTTAGGAGAAACCACCGCCAGAGAAGGAGAAGTGGGAACAACAACTCCACAAATCCTAAAAGAAACTGAGACCACAACTTTAAAAGTAATGGAAACTCCTGAAGTCGCAACGACACCGAAAATTGTTGATACGACATTCGAAACCGAAAAAGGTATTACCTCTGAGGAAGTGGAATTGACAACAAAGGCTTTCATGGCGACCACTCCGAAGTTCAGCGAAAGCACTCCAATTTCTGAAGAAGAGATGACAACTATTGAAACAACAAGTGTAAAAGTCCTAGACACGGAAGGTATTCGAACAACGACAAAATCACCCACAGATGAAACTACGTCAGTGGAAACAGAAAGAACAAGTGCCAAAATACCTGACGAAGAAGGTGTTCAGACTACCACGAAATCTCCAACTTCCACGGAAGTTATGGAGGAGGAAATTGCAACAACTCCGAAGTTGGCCACATCAGAATTTAAAACCACAAAATCCACAGATATAGATACCACAACAGAAGGAATATTCTCCGATGAAGAGGAAATAACTACAAAGGCTTCCGCAGAAGAATATGAAATTACAACTGTACGTGGTGTAGAGAGAACGACACTCAAGTACAAAGAAACAACAGTAATGGGAGAAGAGGCTATTGGAACAACGCTAAGCCCTGAATCAAGGACTACAAGTGTTCCGGTAACTATTACTCCAGTTGAAGAACCTACCACAAAAACAAGAGGGCAGGCAACTACCGAAGGTATAAGAGGAACCACAGTGTCCGGAATTGAAACAACAACTACCAGTGTTCCAGTAACTACTACTCCAGTCGAAGAACCTACTACCAAAACATTAGGTCAGGCAACTACCGAAGGTTTCAGTGGAACCACAGTCGAAGAACCTACAACAAAAACAATAGGTCAGGCAACTACCGAAGGTTTCAGTGGAACCACAGTCGAAGAACCTACTACAAAAACAATAGGTGAGGCAACTACCGAAGGCTTCAGTGGAATCACAGTGCCCGGAATTGAAACAACAACTTCGAAAAGTTTAGCAACAGAAGAGTTAATGACTGCGAAAACTCTGGCAGATGAAGATATATCCACCACAAAAGCTATCGTACAAGAAATCACAGCGAAGCCAATGTTAAGCGAAGACATGTCTTCCACAAAATCTCAGGAAGCCACAACTATTAGTGAAACAACAACTCCGAAAGTTCAAGATTCAGTCACAACCATTGCTAAAGTAGAGGAAATAATTCCGGAAACAACAATTGGTGGACTCGAAACTACAACTGCAGGTGTACCACCTAAAGTCGAAGACGATACCACAATAAAAGCGGTTGTAGAGGAATTCAAACCACAGGAAACTACTACTAGAGGCATGGCAACGACAACTCCACAAGAGATCGAAGCAGGAATGGAGACGACAACCACTCGAGTCTCTGGTACAACTTTGGCTAAAGAATCAATTGGAACAACGGTAAGCATATCAGAGACAACAACTCCGAAACCAAGAACATCACCAGTAGAAACAACCACCAAAGCTTTGAAGCAAGACGAAATGGAGACCACGACTCTGGGATTACAAACAATTGGAACCACAGAAATTGAATACTCGGATAAGATAACCACAACTCCAAAAGGTTTAGAAGAAGAGGTACAAACACAACAAACTACAAAGTTGTTCGAAACAGAAGATGTGAGTACAAGTGTTCCAACATCTACCGAAAAATATGAACGCACTACAACAGCAAGAGGTGAAACAACAATTGGAATGGCAACAACTCCACAATTATTAGACAAAGAATATGATACGACAAATGTCGAAGGAACAACTTCCACAGAGGAAAACCTCAAAACAACGACATATTCAAAGTTCTCCGAAGAAGAAACAACACCATATAGTGTGATCCAAACAGACACCACATCGAAACTAACTACCGAAAAGTTTGGTGATGAAACTATAATTTCAGCAACGACAACTACACCCGGCCAAATGGAATCATCGGAAACTACTAAGCCAACAAATCGAGAAGAAACGACAGTAGCAAGTTTTGAAATTCCCCAAACAACGGGTATCAAGTCAGAACAGGAAACCTCAACCACCACGTTCCCAACCCAAATGTATGAAACATCCAGTACGGTATTTGGTAAAACCACAGGTATTCCATATGTTACAACAGGTTTGCCGGCCTTAAGTACATTCATGCCTGAAATAAAGGACACAACCGATTTCCCAACAACTCAACAATCGGTTGGTATTAGTTCAACCGCAGACACTTCAACTATGCGCCAGGTTACTGAAACGGGAATTGAGGAAGTTACAACAAGTAAACCCGAAATTACTGGTTCCAAAGTTACAACTAAGTTCGCAGATGTAGAAGAAACCACACTAAAGATCGATATACATGAGACGTCTACCGAAGTGCTGCAAACCACAAAGGTTCCCTTGGAAATCGTAACAAGTAGTAAAGAGGAAGCTCAAACATCTTCGGATATGCCGAAGGAAGGAACAACTTTGAGTCCTACTATTTATGAAACATCAACAAGTGCGGAGAGTGGATCGGAAACTACTACTAGTGTTCCGATAACGGTTGGTAAGACTGAGGCTACTACTCAAACATCCATGGCAGGAGAAATTACTACTACCGGAGCACCGATAATGGTTGGTAAGACTGAGTCTACTACTCAAGCATCCATGGACGGCGGAATTATTACTACCAGTGTTCCGATAATAGTTGGTAAGACTGAGGCTACTACTCAAACATCCATGGAAGGAGAAATTACTACTACCGGGGCTCCGACAATAGTTGGTAAAACTGAGTCTACTACTCAAGCATCCATGGATGGCGGAATTATTACTACCAGTGTTCCGATAATAGTTGGTAAGACTGAGGCTACTACACAAACATCCATGGACGGCGAAATTACTACTACCAGTGTTCCAACTACAGTTGGTAAGACTGAGGCTACTACTCAAACATCCATGGAAGGAGAAATTACTACTACCGGAGCTCCGATAATAGTTGGTAAGACTGAGTCTACTACTCAAGCATCCATGGATGGCGGAATTATTACTACCAGTGTTCCGATAACAGTTGGTAAGACTGAGGCTACTACACAAACATCCACAGATGGCGAAATTATCACTACCGGAGTTCCGATAACAGTTGGTCGGACTGAGACAACTACACAAATATCCATGGACGGGGAAATTACTACTACCAGTGTTCCAACTACAGTTGGTAAGACTGAGGCTACTACTCAAACATCCATGGAAGGACAAATTACTACTACCGGAGCTCCGATAATAGATGGTAAAACTGAGTCTACTACACAAACATCCACAGATGGCGAAATTATCACTACCGGAGTTCCGATAACGGTTGGTAGGACTGAGACAACTACACAAACATCGATGGACGGCGAAATTACTACTACCAGTGTTCCAACTACAGTTGGTAAGACGGAGGCTACTACTCAAGCATCCATGGTCGGAGAAATTATTACTACCAAAGTTCCGACAACGATCGGCAAGACTGAAGCTACTACTCAAACATCCATGGACGGCGAAATTACTACCACCGAACTTCCGCTTACGGTTGGTAAGACTGAGGCTACTACTCAGACATCCATGGACGGAGAAATTATTACTACAGGAGTTCCGACAACGATTGGTAAGACTGAGGCTACTACTCAAACATCCATGGAAGGAGAAATTACTACTACCGGAGCTCCTATAATAGTTGGTAAGACTGAGTCTACTACTCAAACATCCATGGATGGCGAAATTACAACTACCAGAGTTCCGATAACATTCGGTAAGACTGAAACTACTACTCAGATATCCATGGACACCCAAGAAACAACTTCTCCCTCAGAAAAATCTGAAGCCACCACCCTGCTGGGTTACGACACAACTCCAAAATATGGCAAAACTACTGGTATACCATATATAACCTCGCCAACAATTGTAGATATCACAACAGAAAGTCAATCCAAAGAAATGACAACGTTGTTAATACCATCAAGAAGTGAAACATCAACAGAGAGTGAAATAATTGTAACTTCTAAACCAGGCAAAGGCTATGAATATGCTACTCCAAAAATGCCATTGGAATTGCCAACCTTCAAACCGGTTGAACAACAAGAAGTTACAACTCAGACAGCCATGAAATTGCCAACAACAACTGAGTTGGCACAAGAAGAAACTACAGGCTATGAATATGTTACACCCAAGATACCTGAAAAAGTTTCAACTATTATACCTACACAAGGCTACGAAGAAGCAACCACTGAGAAAAAAGATGAAACTAGCATTCCTTTAGAGACCACTACGAAACCAATTGAAGAACAGACAACAGAAAGTAGAACTCTTACCACCAAACCTCTTGTAATGGATGAATTCACAACTGCTTCCACGGTGACATCTGATGATGGTAAAATGGTAACAACTACAAGACCAGTATCCACCGAAACGATCACAACACCAAAGGGAGCAGAGACAACCACGTACGCTTCAGAGAGTACCACCGAACCCGCAGTTATATTCGAAACTATCACTCCCGAAATAACATCAGCTACAGAGCCTGAAACAATAAAGCCTCAGATAGATACTACAACAATCGAAGCTCCAACTGATGCTGAAACGGGTGTACCTACAACGACATCGCCTAAAGAAAGCGTCTCTACTTCGGCATCTGCAATAGATGAAACTACATTAACATATATAGAAGGAGAAACAACCGCAAAAACTTTTGAGACAACACTCAAACATGGACGTACTACTGATGCGCCATACGTAACGGAACCCACTCTCCCAGGTTACACAGAGACTGCAGGAACAACGAAATATGAAACTGCGACTCGTCCAAGCGATGTAACACCTATTATATATGAAACAACGAAAAAATCCGAATATATTCCGGAAATTTCTGAGACCACAATGAGTGGCAGTGCCACAGATGGCACGACCGAAAGTCCACACATACATGGAGGTGATGAAACCACTACATTAAAATATCTCACCGAGAAACCTACCATGTACGGCTCAACTTCTATGCCAACAGAAATATATAAAGTTGAATCTACAACCATCAGACAATCTAGCGAAGAAACCGCCACCACTGTTGCTCGTGAACAAGAAACTGAAATCAGCACCGCTGTTGAAAAGGGCGAAACTACAACGATTCCATCACAAATAACTGAACGCACTGAAGGAAAGTTAGAAACAACTGTCGAACCAACCGAAACTGTAGAAACTACAAGAATAGTTACTACTGCTACCACGACTGGAGATCTCGAAATAACTGAAAAAACATCTGAACTTCCTAAAACTACTCCTAAGGAAGTTCACGGAATTACTTCGATTACAGAAGAGTATGAAACAACTGAACCATCTTCGAAAGCCTCAATCACTCCTCAGATTTCAGATACCACATCTAAGCCAACCGAAATTTCATTGGATCAAACAACATCCTCTGACATAACAGAACCATCTTCGAACGCCTCAATCACTCCTCAGATTTCAGATACCACATCTAAGCCAACTGAAATTTCATTGGACGAAACAACGTTCTCTGACATGACAGAGCCATCCTCAATCGCTACTCAAGTTACCACCGTCAAACCAACTGAAATTCCATTGGATGAAACAACATCATCTGATATAACAGAACCATCTTCGAAAGCCACAACAACTCCTCAGATTTCAGATACCACATCTAAGCCAACTGAAATTTCATTGGATGAAACAACATCCTCTGACATGACAGAGTCATCCTCAATAGCATCAAACACTCCTCAGATTTCAGATACCACATCTAAGCCAACTGAAATTTCATTGGACGAAACAACATCCTCCGACATGACAGAGCCATCCTCAATCGCTACTAAAATCACAGATACTACATCTAAGCCAACTGAAATTTCATTGGATGAAACAACATCCTCTGACATGACAGAACCATCCTCGATAGCCTCAATCACTCCTCAGATTTCAGATACCACATCTAAGCCAACTGGAATTTCATTGGATGAAACAAAGTCCTTCGACATGACAGAACCCACTTCGAAAGCCTCAATCACTCCTCAGATTTCAGACACAACATTTAAGCCAACTGAAATTTCATTGGATGAAACAACATCCTCTGACATGACAGAACCATCTTCGAAAGTCACAACCACTCCTCAGATTTCAGATACCACATCTAAGCCAACTGAAATTTCATTGGATCAAACAACATCCTCTGACATGACAGAGCCATCCTCAATCGCTACTAAAATCACAGATACTACATCTAAGCCAACTGAAATTTCATTGGATGAAACAACATCCTCCGACATGACAGAACCATCTTCGAAAGCCTCAATCACACCTCAGATTTCAGGTACAACATCTAAGCCAACTGAAATTTCATTGGATGAAACAACGTCCTTCGACATGACAGAACCCACTTCGAAAGCCTCAATCACTCCTCAGATTTCAGACACAACATTTAAACCAACTGAAATTTCATTGGATGAAACAACATCCTCTGACATGACAGAACCATCTTCGAAAGTCACAACCACTCCTCAGATTTCAGATACCACATCTAAGCCAACTGAAATTTCATTGGATCAAACAACATCCTCTGACATGACAGAGCCATCCTCAATCGCTACTAAAATCACAGATACTACATCTAAGCCAACTGAAATTTCATTGGATGAAACAACATCCTCCGACATGACAGAACCATCTTCGAAAGCCTCAATCACACCTCAGATTTCAGGTACCACATCTAAGCCAACTGAAATTTCATTGGATGAAACAACGTCCTTCGACATGACAGAACCCACTTCGAAAGCCTCAATCACTCCTCAGATTTCAGACACAACATTTAAGCCAACTGAAATTTCATTGGATGAAACAACATCCTCTGACATGACAGAACCATCTTCGAAAGTCACAACCACTCCTCAGCTTTCAGGTATCACATCTAAGCCAACTGAAATTTCGTTGGATGAAACAACGTCCTCTGACATGACAGAGCCATCCACAATAGCCTCTATCACTCCTCAGATTTCAGATACCACATCTAAGCCAACTGAAATATCATTGGATGAAACAACATCCTCTGACATGATAGAACCATCTTCGAAAGCCTCAATCACTCCTCAGATTTCAGATACTACATCTAAGCCAACTGAAATATCATTGGATGAAACAACATCCTCTGACATGATAGAACCATCTTCGAAAGCCTCAATCACTCCTCAGATTTCAGATACCACATCCAAGCCAACTGAAATGTCTTTGGGTGAAACAACACCCTCTGACATGACAGAACCATCCTCGATAGCCTCAATCACTCCTCAGATTGCAGATACCACAGCTAAGCCAACTGAAATGCCATTGGATCAAACAACTTCCTCTGACATGACAGAAACGTTTTCGATAGCCTCAACAACCCCTAAAATTACAGATACCACAATATCTCTTACAGAATACGTGACTCGTGATTCGACAACCACATCATCTTATGTTATGACCATACCAACTAAAATAGGAACTTCCACCTCCGCAACGGAAAAGGAAGCAACATCCATGTCTGAAACAACTACCACTTTCAGCATTGAAGCCGTAACAAAGCCATCACTTTACGAAACGACTCAATCATCTGCCGAAGCCACAACATCTACGGATGAAAGCGTTAGGGAAATTGTGACAGTGCCTCCTGACGAACAAGGCCGAACTATGGAAACCACTACAACGGTGCCAACATATGAAACCACTCCTCAAGGCGCCGACGAAAGTGTCACTGAAACAACTTCAGAACAAATAACTCAAAGATCTGATATAACCGAAATTCCACCGGTAACTGTCACTGCACCTAAGGTAACGACGTACCAAACTACCTCTGAAATGTCCACAGAAGAAGGTAAGCAAACAGATACCACGTATAGACCAACAATCTATACTACTGAAACCGTAGATTTAGAAAAAGGTTTAACAACCGAAAGTTCTGAATTGCCTTCTTCTTCCGAAAAAGCAGCAGCAGAAGTTACAGAAGCAACTACAACTCCAAGGAAAGACGATGTTAGGACAACTGAATATCCAGGTGAAACAACGCCACAACCAGACATAACAGGAACTATGTTACAGGGGGATATGACAACGGTTGCAATGGAAACTACCCAGAAAATTACAGGTTCTGAAACAGAACGACCCATTGATGTAACCACAGAAACCTCCACAGATACAACTCCTTCAAGCACAGAATCTGAATTATCTACAAGAGCAACACCTTACGAAACTACTGAAAGGAAAACAGAAACCTCCGAAGGATTTACACAAACTTCTTCGGTTGTAAGCACTGTTGAAAGTAAAACTGCCACCACCGAGATACCGCAAATAACGGAGATAGTCACTCCATTACAGACCGAATCAGCAACAGTATTTGGTAAAACTACAGGCATACCTTACATAACAACTACTCCACTGCAAGGAATTATCAAAGACACCACTACGAGTACAGAGGATACGCATAGAACTACAGGACATGTCGATGTGACAACAGAAATTCCAACAACTTCGTTCACGCTACCTAGGCGAGAAGACGATATGACTCAAGTTACTAGTAGTGAAATGGATACTACAACTGAATCGGTGAAATTAACCCCGGAACAACTATTAACTACCACGGAAACATCAGCCACAACTGGCGTATCCGAAGTGACAACAACCAGCAAATACATCACGAAAGAAGGAGACACTTCGGAAGATGTTACAATGGTAGTACAAGCAGAAACTGCAACTCCATCAGTAGTTGAGGCTACACAGCCTATCACAACGGTGTCCGGAGTTTCTGAAACATCAACACCTGCTAGCTTTGTAACAGAACCTTACACAATCTCACAAGTTACTCAATTAGCAATGGAGAGTAGAACCGAAAAACCAATTAAAACCGCAACCACAGAGAATATCATGACGAATACTTCAATTGGTACTACTACTACGGAAGCTTCTTCCACTAGTAAAATAACGCTAACAGAGACAACCGAAGAAAATAAAGTTGTTACACAAACCTCACCTTCAGTTACAACGAAAGATATTGGTAAAGAACTTCCAGTCTCAACCACATATCCTACTGAAACAGTGTCGCGTGTGTCCCCTTCGGACAAGACCACTGAAATGGTCTCTACATCAACTCCTGAAACTACAACACTTTCGACCACAGAAAGCGAAGTTATGTTGAGTGGAACAACAACCAAATCAGAAATTCCAACATTGATAAGCGAACATGTAACCGAAGTGTTCTCGAAAACTGAAATGACAACCGAAATTCCTGCGGGAACAAAGGAAATTTTTACAAAACAACCAGAAGTTTCAGAAATTCCCACGGGAACCACCACCCAGGCTACAATTACAGTAATTCAACCATCAACCAGTGAAGAAAGGGAAATTTCAACTTCCGTTGGAACTCCAGAGGTGCCCGAAATAACAACAATAGCTTCCGAAATAAGCACAACTGAGAAACCAAAACCTGTTTATACAGTAATAACAGAAACTACTGAACAAGGTACAGAAATTCCTTCAGATTTCACTGAAACGCCTACAGATTCAATGACAGACTTACCAAAGGTTGAAAGCACAACTCAAGCATCCTCAGAAACTGTTACGGCAACCACTGAGGTAGCAGGAACAACAACAAAAATTCTAGAATATACAACAGTAGAACCAGACTCAGCAGCTAAAACGAATGCCACCTTGGCGGAAATAACGACTATAACATCTGATATTCCCGTAACTGAACCTTCATCTGCTGAAACGCCCACAGAAGGATCCACTAAAATAGTATCAGAAACTGAAACTTCCAGTGATTATACCACAGTTGCGGCAGGACAAACGGAGGAGCCCAAAATATCGACAAAAGAAATACAAGAAGCAACTACGATTGCCATGAAAGCTCTGGAAAGCTTTACCGAATCGCCAAATGTAACTTACCGTGAAGAGTTTACCACTTTGAGTACAACCCTGCAACCTAGAGTTGACAAAGAAACTACAATTGAAGTTTCTATGAACACAACAGAGGCTTCGCACGAATTTGAGGAGAGAACCGAACCCACAATACCAATACAGAAACCTGAAACTACCACTGTTGGCGAGACAACAGAAGATACATCGTCGTCACCTAAGTATGATCAAACCACAACTACGGAAGAAACAACTAAAATATATATTGTAACACCAGAAACAACAAGATCCAATCAAACATTCGGAATATATGAAACCACTACGGAGTTTGTGCGAAATATAACAATAATTGATCAAACTACTGATATAAGTGAGTTGCAAAATACAACTGGTCCACCCACCACCACCACCACCGAATCAATTAAACAATTCGACTTAACCACTTTAACGGCCATGGTGGTTAAAGACACCACCACTTTCGTACCCACACTGACTTCGCATAGCTATGACTTAACTACTCCCCTGACTACGGCTCTGTCCACGGAAATGGCTACCGAACTTATCTTTCCCACCAACAAAACTGACATATGTTGTATTACGGACTATGACTGTGCGGACGATGAGACTTGTATCGGACGTAACTGTGCCAAACCCTGCGACTTTTACGCGAACATTTGTGAGAAGTACGAACCCATATACACGATATGTCATACCCTGAATCATACGACCATGTGTTTCTGTCCACACGTACAAGCCGATCAAACAACAACAAGTGGTTGTCATATTATAGCAGGTAACTGAACTAAAACTCAAACTCAACATCACATGTGTGTTTTCTACTACCTACCAACTATCTTCCCGGAATGCAATTGAAATCCAAAGCAAATTAATGCGAAAAATCTACTACTGTTGTGTTATGCGAGGTTTATGGTTTTGCATATGGAAGAGTCGATGATGTGTTATGTTCCTGATCTCAGACAAACAAACACACCGTATGACTTGGTGGAATGAGATCGTCATCATCTGTTGTGTCTCAGCATACAAAACACACACACAAACACTTTCACTCCATCAAAAGGATGTCTTGTTGTTTCCTGCATCAAATACATGTTTCTCTCTCTCTCACATCCCCTGTCTTTGACTGTTTATATGCCACCCTGCAATGAATGAAAACACCATCTACACTCTCCCGCTCAGTCACAATGCTCGTCAGCCATTTTATTCATTATCTTTACCTTACTCTCTCTCTCTCTCTGTCTGTCTCTCTCGCTCTCTCTTGTTGGATACCTTTATGTCTCATATATTTTCAGGAAAGCTCTGGCGAGCAAAGCTGCTACTTAAGAATGTGTCTCTTTTTGTGCTGCATGTTGTCAAACCTGTCTGTTTCTCTCTGTCTCCTTCATTCTCTGTTATTGTTTAGTTGTTATGCTCTTGCGACTGTGTATGTTCCAAGAGTCCCCTCTCTGTTTCTCTCTCTCTGTCTCTCTCCCCCCTTGTTGTCTGTTCAAAAACACTTTGTAGCACGTTAGTTTTTGAGTAGCAACAACAATCGTTTGTTATGTGTTTTAGCTCTTAAGGATCTGTACAAAGAAAAAAAGCATGTTAAGCTGTAGAAGCAAAGACAAAACCTTAGAATTAGAATGAATGCTAGTTTAAATATCACTCTCCCCCGCAAAAGCTCCATAAATGAGCTTTGGCATGTTTGTGGCC
This sequence comes from Polietes domitor, assembly GCA_947397865.1. Classification (NCBI taxonomy): domain Eukaryota; kingdom Metazoa; phylum Arthropoda; class Insecta; order Diptera; family Muscidae; genus Polietes; species Polietes domitor. The sequence continues at coordinate 60,557,286 of OX377619.1, read as the reverse complement.
GAACAAACAACTGTAAATATTTCCTGTAAATAATGTACATTTTATTGGGTTGTAGTTTTTTTATTTATACTAACCTCTGGTTGTGGAATTTGGTTAACTAAACGAGAAAGCCTAGTCTGTAGTTGCTTTAGCATGTAAGCAGCATGTGTATATGTTGTGAATGCCATTCAATTCAAAATATCTAAAACTAATTAATTAATTGCTAATATAATTACCAAAAACAAACTAACTCTTTTCAAAAAAAAAATAAAATAAAAATAAAAACATATATACCAAATTGAAAACAACTTTAGTTTAAACCAGTTATAACCTAATCTGAACAAAAAAAATAATAAGTTTAAAAATTAAATCAAACTCAATTTGAAACTATCCCCTTATAATTTTTCATATTTAAGAAAATGCTATGAATGTTTTAGATTTTCTTTTCACCCCACCCAAAACAGTGAAATAATTAATCAATTTGTGTTATTTCGATTTTGTTGCATCATCAGAAATTGGCTGTGGCTCCAATTCAGAGTGTCCAGCTCAGAAATCTTGCGTCAACGCTGTGTGCGTTGACCCCTGCTCGTTGGCCAACCATTGTGGTCCCCAACAAGAGTGCAAGGTCATCGAACACCAACCGGTCTGCTCGAGAGTTTGCGAATGTCAACGCAAGTCCGAATGTCCAGCAGGTTTCGAGTGTGATGGCTGTCAATGCCGTGAAGGTAAGTGAAATAGAATCTATAACATCCAAATGCTTACATGGCTTGCAAGTCATTAAGATGTTTACGAAAAAAGGGAGATTATTTATTTTATTTCGAAATTATTGTGGTATGCCGCGAGAAAACTTCAACGTTGTCTTTTCCCAGTTTGTTAAAATTTAAAATAGTCAATTTAGCATTATTAAAAATATCTTTTAAAACTGTTTTATATATAAACAACTCGATTACTTTTACAGGAACTCGCGATACTGCCGGCTGCGAACACTGCGCCCCAGGCTATCATTGTGATCCCACAACCGGAGCCTGTATAAGAGGTAAGTCCTGACCTATATGACTATTATATACACTTAACCACAACAACTAAGTCTGAATCTGAATTAATCAATAAGTTTGGATTATAATAAAATTTTACTAATATTAAAAAAAACTAATTTCGTTAAAACAAAACAACAACCATTCTAAAAAATCATCACATATAATTTTTTTGTTTTAATTTTTGTAAATACATTTATATTAAACTTTGTATATATATATTCTTTCCCCCCACTTTTAAACCCTTGACAAACAAAAAAAAACAAAACCCCTGAAAAACAAATACCTGTGTATATATGAAACAATAATCCACCACCAAAAAAAACCTTAAAGATAAGCCAATCATAACCGCAAATACTACCAAATTAACAACAACAACAACTAGTACTAGTACTATCACAACAACAACACCTCAAATAGCCAACGATATTGAAACGACCACTCAAAAATCCACTGGCACTACAAATATCCCCACTTACGTCGCGAATACCACCATAAGTAGCATTACTACGACGACAACAACAACAACACAAAAGTCAAAGACTACCAAGAAAGAAGACGATGTGCCCGAAGAGTCTACCACCCAGAAGCCGAACGACACCTCTACTACTACGGCCCAGCCTACTGTAGACACCACAACAACAGCGCCCTCGGTTAAGGAGGTGGAAACAACGCCTGTCATGAAAACAGGACCACCAAAAACCTATCGGGATGGTGAGAATAATATAACTGATACTACGGCGGCAGATGTGGCCACAACGACTACACCGGCCTCGGTCACTACGACGACACCTCAACGTGGCGAAGATGTTAAGGGGCCATTTGATTATCCCACAACGCCCAAGATGAAAACAACGCGTATTGATACATCACATGAAGATGAGTATTACAATTATACGACCACGGGAACAACGACCACGCCCAAATATGAGAGCACCACGTTCCCGGTGATTGTAGTTACCGATAAACCAGAATCTCCAGAACATGCCATGACCACCAGCAAACCCCTGGTAATGATGGATAAAACCACCATGTTCCCGGTGATAACGCCGGAATCAACGAATCCAACACGTGAGCCACCTACCGTGGCCGCAACTACCCTTATGACGCCGCCAGAAATGATGGACCTCCTAACCACCACCACCACCGCCGCAACACCAGAATCTTCCACATCGGACGTTGAAGTAGTAATCACCACCCGAAAACTGGTAGTAGAAGCCAATCAACCAACAACCATGAAGCCTACGGTAATAGACGAACTGACCACCACCATGTTCCCGGTTATTAGCGAAAAAACCACCGATATACCTGAGGTGCCGGGCACCACCATGCTTATGGAGCCAGTGGCAACGACCAGCACCGAGAGTGGTAGGACCACGAATCGAACCGAAAGCGAAATAATCACAACTACGAACCCCACTACTACTGCTACAAACAACACCACAATAACAACCATTACCACTACCAGCACAATGATCACAATTATTAACACTACTTGTACAGTTCATACTAATTGCGCCCCTAATCAATTGTGTGTTATGGGACAATGTCGTAATAAGTGTCGTGGTGACGGAAAGATTGAGTCCAATTGTGTAAAAGGTATACCTCTTATAATTACAATTATGCTCCCGCAAAACTATGATTATGCAATTTTTATCAGTAGTATTAGGTTGGGGTTAAATGTAGGTTAGGGATGGGAAAATAAGTTCAATGTGGACCGATAATGATTCTAGTTTTTTCCCAACAGACGGCAGGATTTTAGTACCTATACTCAGGATAATGATTTCTATCTTTTGGGACGTTGGACATCTATTATTAGATTGGGGTCTTTCATTTCGACGAAGTCACGTCAAACTAATTCCAATTATCTTCGTCGTGAGACCATTTTGATATAAGCCGGAAAACTACAAAGTTGATTTGCCCAAACTCTACGTCTAACTGAGTTTGTCCTTTGAATTACTTTTCAATGAGCTATCCCGGTGTCATTGGTCATCTCTCGTTAGACAGCGCCGAATTGGCTTGAAGTATTACTTCACGGTGGCCGACAGCTCGCAAACATCGCTCAAAAAGTCTTATCGTAAATCGCATCGTTTTCCTTTCCATCCCAGTAACTTTGCGATGAAACCAATACATGGACTATGTTGTAGGAGGAAATCCTGCAGTCCATGTTGAGCTCTAATTGTCCACTCTCTTCGTCGTACCTTGGTCACATAAATATGACAGGATCTGTATTGTCATAGTGGTCTTGGAAGACTGTTCACCTCGGAGAATGATCAGGTCGTAGTTTCTCGTTGGAACATAAAACTAAGTTACTCTATCTGTTGATAAATATTTTGTGCGACCTGCTTCCGAAGCTTCTGCTTCTAGGAGTCTTCTCCAGCTATTTGGTCTGCGGCTGCCTTATGGATTCCAAGCAAGGGCATTTTTGCTGTAGGGTTTCTCCCGATCCACAGCCATTTAAGGCGCCGAATTTCTAAGTGGATTGGTTCCTGTTCCGTTCTGGACCATATGGTTGTGTTGGAGATTGCAGTCGGTAGTCGAAATAGATATCGACTATATCCTCCATGACATGTCAAATTATAGTTTACCTCGCGTAACTTATGAGTCCACTGACCACTAGGAGAGTTATCCCACCTTATTTGCCAATTTCAGTCTGTCTTCTTTTGGCTTTTCGGTTTATTTCACTTCATATATTACCCAAGGACAGGATCTGTATTGTCATAGTGGTCTTGGCAGACTGTTCACCTCGGAGAATGATCATGTCGTAGTTTCTCGTTGGAACATAAAACTAAGTTACTCTATCTATTGCTAAATATTTTATATCTCTCCATGTGCGACCTGCTTCTAGGAGCCTTCTCCAATTATTTGGTCTGCGGCTGCCTTATGGATTTCAAGCAAGGGCACTTTTTTCCCGATCCACAGCCATTTATGGCGCCGAATTTCTAAGTGGATTGGTTCCTGTTCCGTTCTGGACCATATGGTTGTGTTGGAGATTGCAGTCGGTAGTCGAAATAGATATCGACTATATCCTCCATGACATGTCAAATTATAGTTTACCTCGCGTAACTTATGAGTCCACTGACCACTAGGAGAGTTATCCCACCTTATTTGCCAATTTCAGTCTGTCTTCTTTTGGCTTTTCGGTTTATTTCACTTCATATATTTCCCAAGGACAGGATCTGTATTGTCATAGTGGTCTTGGCAGACTGTTCACCTCGGAGAATGATCATGTCGTAGTTTCTCGTTGGAACATAAAACTAAGTTACTCTATCTATTGCTAAATATTTTATTTCTCTCCATGTGCGACCTGCTTCCGAGCCTCTGCTTCTAGGAGCCTTCTCCAATTATTTGGTCTGCGGCTGCCTTATGGATTTCAAGCAAGGACACTTTTTTCCCGATCCACAGCCATTTATGGCGCCGAATTTCTAAGTGGATTGGTTCCTGTTCCGTTCTGGACCATATGGTTGTGTTGGAGATTGCATCGGTAGTCGAAATAGATATCGACTATATCCTCCATGAACATGTCAAATTATAGTTTACCTCGCGTAACTTATGTGTCCACCGACCTCTAGGAGAGTTATCCCACCTTAATTGACAATTTCAGTCTGTCTTCTTTTGGCTTTTCGGTTTATTTCACTAGATTTCGTTGCTTAGATGATTTGTCTCCAGAAGTGTATGATCTTCAACATCAATTACTCATAATTTAAATGACGACATAATTATTTTCAGTTTAAGTTTTCAAAATCCAAATAGTTTACAAGTTATGTCGCGCGTTAGGCGGGCAGATTCAATACAAAGCTTTTCTTTTCCGATGTAAAAATGGAGAACCAAGGCGAAATATAGAACTTCAGTCACATTTCATTGACATTTACAGAATAGGATCTATTTTTAGGTTCTCTCTACTCTCCACTGTAAATAATTTGTACAGCAAATTTCCTCAAACTTCCTCATTAATGTCCCATATATTTTACGTGTACATAAAGCACCACAGAACATTATTTAACTTACTTTAAACATATAACATGGACATTTAATTAATATTTAATAAAAAATAATTCCTAATAATAACTAATTAACTTTTTTTCTTAACCAACCCCATCACAACACAACCTACTTACCCACATACTTAAAAAGAATCGACAGGTAGACCGAAGAACCCTGAACCGTGCCAATCGAATAACGATTGCATTGAAAGCGAGGCCTGCTATATGGGCATGTGTCAAGATCCCTGCGAATTCGCCAATGTGTGTGCGGCAACGGCCAAATGTGTGGCCAAAATGCATCGACCCATTTGCTCGTGTCCACCCGGTCATGAGGGTAATCCAACGGTGAAATGTGTAACCACTGACAAATCAAGTAAGGCTACTAATCTATTAAAACACAAAAACCTAAAAAAATAATCAACAGTTTCATGAATCGCTCAGATATTAATCAACCAAGAAATTAATTAAATTAAACAAATAATATTTGATAAGTTAAAGATCAAAATCCCTGCTCTAACTGCAAAAATATTAAACAAATATCCGTTTTATCCAACCAGTGGAATGTTCGCGTGATCAGGATTGTTCAATAACCGAGGCCTGCATCAATCAACGCTGCATGCATCCATGCGATGCTCATAATCCTTGTGCCCAAAATGCCCTGTGTGTCAACACCAACCATGCAGCCGAGTGCAGCTGTACCGATGGTTTTGAGGGCAACGGTTACGTGGGCTGTCAACCAGGTATGAATACTTCTTCTTCTTCTTCGCAATATATTGCAAAACCTTAATACCAGCACTATGAGTATTTTTTCTAATCTTATCAAAACTTTTCAATTTTTCTTATCGTTCACAAATTCTAAAAATTAAAAAAAAATCAACACTGTAAAATAAACCAAATTCAAACCTGCAAAACGTATGCACGTGTAAAAATTACAACTCCGTACACTGTTAAAAACACTGTTCAAATACAACCCGCGCAAATTGTCCCCCGCCAAAACAACAAAAATTAATCAAACAAACCTTTATACATACACCAACAACAAAAAAAATTCCACCACCACCCCAAACAAAACAAAAAACAATTTCCCTAAAATAGCTTATAGCAAATATCCCCCGGTATGCCAATACAATGAGGATTGCCCTCCGAACAAGTTATGTGATCGTTTGAATAGACGCTGCATCAATCCATGCCAAGAAGACTCGTGCGGAGAGAATGCCGAATGTGTGCCTGTCAATCATGGCATTGAATGCAGATGTCTGAACGGATTTGTGGGCAACGCTTACGTGGAGTGTTCAGTGCTGCAGGGTTGTCGTTCCGATGCGGAATGTGACGCCAGTCAGGCGTGCATCAATGGCAAATGTTCATCGCCTTGCAGTTGTGGTGCCTACGCCCTCTGTGATGTGGTCAATCATCGTGGAATCTGTAAATGTCCTCCCGGTTATAATGGAAACCCAGCTGTCGCCTGTAGTCCTCCTAGCGATCCATGCGATCCAAATCCTTGCGGTGTTAACGCTCTATGCGAGTTGGACAATGGTAATCCGATTTGTTATTGCCCTAAGGGCCTTACTGGAAATCCTTTCAAGAACTGCAGTAAGTATATAGAAATAATGTGATAATGTCCAATGGATTTTTAGACCTTATTCGACTTTTCAATCTGATGCATTTCCTTCGTAATTTCTTCCTCAGTCCCCGAAGGCGATGAGTGCACACCCAATCCTTGCGGCCCCAATTCTGGTTGCCGCATGGTTTCAAACTCCCCAATCTGCTTCTGTCTACCGGAATTCGAAGGACAACCACCTAATGTACCTTGTCAATTACCTACTCATCCTTGCGAACCCTCTCCTTGTGGACCTAATACACAATGTACCACACTCAGCAACGGTTTCTCTAAATGTACTTGTCTACCAGGTTATGTTGAAAGTCCTAATACCATTCGGGGTTGCATTGAACCTATCAATCCCTGTGACCCCAACCCTTGCGGTGTTGGAGCCATTTGCGACTCAACTCGCATTCCGGTATGCTTCTGTCCCGACAACAAAATTGGCAATCCCTTCCGTCTGTGTGAAAAACCATCAGTTTCGATAGAACTGTGTAAGCCGGGTCCCTGTGGACACAATGCTGACTGTTATGTTACCGGTAATCGCGAAGAATGTTACTGCAGGTCTGGCTACATAGGCGATCCCTATCAGGGTTGTCGCGAACCACCACGTTCGGCATGTGAACCAAATCCCTGCGGTCCTAACACGGAATGTGTAATTTCTGGAGACGGTCAAAGCGCCTGTGTTTGCAGTGATGGTTTGTCCGGAGATCCGACATCGGTATTGGGCTGTCACGGATATGAGTGTCAAGTAGATGATGATTGCCCCTTCGAAAAGGCTTGTATGGGCTTCAAGTGTCACGACCCATGTCCTGGCGCCTGTGGTCATGGTGCAAATTGCCGTGTTGAACAACATCATCCTGTGTGCTCATGCAACGCCGGCCTAACTGGCAATCCCGGTGTATTCTGTTATGCCTTAGATGTACCCAAGAAAACTAAGAACCCCTGTGTTCCAAGTCCATGTGGACTAAATAGTGAGTGCAAAGTGTTGAACAATAGAGCTGTTTGCTCTTGCTTGCCGGGATACCTCGGCGATCCTCAGAGCGGCTGTAAACCTGAATGTGACATTAACTCAGACTGTGGCTCTAGCCAAGCTTGTATCAATCATAAATGTATTGACCCATGTGCTGGAACTATTTGCGGCATCAATGCCTTGTGCTCTGTACAACAACATACACCGGTGTGTCGCTGTTTGGATGGATTTACTGGTGACGCCTTCCGTCAATGTATTGCCATTGGTATTCTACGCAACGTTTCAAGAGATCCTTGTGTGCCTTCTCCTTGTGGTCCAGCAGATGTTTGTTCCGTGTATACAGATGGTGTTGCTTTGTGCGATCCTTGCTTCGGTCCCGACTCACAATACAATCCTCGTTGCCGACCCGAATGTGTATCCAATTCTGAGTGTCCATTTGACAAAGCTTGTTTGGGTTCCAGATGTCTAGATCCTTGCCCAGGGTCTTGTGGACACAAAGCATTGTGTCATGTCTATGAACACAATCCAATCTGTCAATGTCCACCCGGTCTATATGGTAATCCTTATGAACATTGCGATATGCCATTGCGAGAAAAGCCACCACCATCAGCGAGCTGCACTAAGTTGCATTGCGGAGCCAATTCGGATTGTAAGAAACAAAGTGGCGTCTTATCGTGTGTCTGCCGTAAAGGATACTTTGGCAATCCCTACGTGGGTTGTAGGCCCGAATGTGTCTTGAATTCAGATTGTCCCATTGACAGGGCGTGCGTCAACTCGAAATGTGTAGATGTTTGTTCGGGAGTCTGTGGCATCAACGCTTTATGTCAAGTAGTCAATCATGGACCAGTTTGTGTATGCCCTGAAGGATCAACTGGAGATGCTTTCAAACAATGTAACAGAATATCTCAAATAAATCCCTTCCCGGTCGATAAACCAAGAAATCCATGCGAACCTTCGCCTTGCGGACCCAACGCCAGATGTTTAATTTCACATGAAGGTTATGCCGCATGTTCATGTTTGCCCGACTTCAAGGGATCACCACCAGTGTGTCAACCAGAATGTATTGTCAGCTCCGAATGTCCTTTACAACAAGCTTGCATCAACCAACGCTGTACCGATCCTTGCCCTGGCACCTGTGGAGTTTCGGCCAAATGTAAGGTCCTTAATCATAATCCCATATGCTCGTGTGATTCTGGCTATGAGGGTGATCCTTTCGTATCGTGTGTTCCCGTTCAAGAGCAACCTAAAGAAGTAGATACACGACCTGGAAATCCATGCCTGCCATCTCCATGTGGGCCCAATTCAATTTGCCAAGTAAAACAAGGACGACCTGTCTGTTCATGCGTAGCTAACTATATTGGCAGTCCACCCTATTGCAGACCCGAATGTACACTGAACAGTGAATGTCCTGCTGATAAGGCTTGCATACAAGAGAAATGTGAAAATCCTTGTGCTAATACCTGTGGACACAATGCCAAATGTACAGTTATTGCCCATTCCGCCTATTGCAGTTGCGATGATGGCTTCGAAGGGGATGCTTTTGTGGGATGTTCGAAGAATGTCAAACCAGAAGACCACATTGATCCATGTTACGCCAATCCTTGTGCCGAAAATGCTGTTTGCACCGAACGTAACGGAATTGCCAGATGTTCTTGCATTGAACCTTATATCGGAGACCCTTACACAACTGGTTGCAGACCAGAATGCGTTTACAATGCCGAATGTCCTTCACATCAGGCATGTATTAAACAACATTGCCGAGATCCTTGTGTGGGCACCTGTGGCAGTAATGCTGAGTGTTCGGTGGTCAATCACGTACCGGTTTGCAGTTGTACCAGAGGTTTTATTGGAGATCCTTTCACTGGTTGTAAAAAGGACATACGTAAGTAGTAAAGTGTAAGCAAAGTGAGAGAAGTTGCACTAAACGTTTGCTATTTATTTCGTTTAGAAGTCAAACCCATTAGCCCATGCGAACCTAATGTATGCGGTTCCTACAGTATCTGTCGTGTCGTCGATGGTCGCCCCGCTTGCTCTTGTCAGGTTGGCTACTTTGGCGCGCCGCCCAATTGCCGTCCCGAGTGTGTCGTTAGCTCTGAGTGCAGCCAACATTTGGCTTGCATTAATCAAAAATGTATAGATCCTTGTGCCGGTACTTGCGGTTTCAATGCCAAATGTCAAGTTATCAACCACAACCCAATATGTTCCTGTCCAGCTGATATGACTGGCGATCCATTTGAACAATGTATTCTTAAACGTAAGTTGAAACCATTTGTACTTTATTATCATTATTAACACATTCTTTCCCATCGACAGCCAAACAACCTGTGCCAGAAGTTAATGCCTGCATTCCTAGTCCCTGTGGTCCGAATGCCGAGTGCCGGGAAATGGACAATCGAGCCGTGTGCTCTTGTCTGCCCGGCATGTTCGGGGCACCACCTAGTTGCAGACCGGAATGTGTCATCCATCAAGACTGTCCCTCAAATAGGGCATGTATTACTCAACGCTGTGAAGATCCTTGTGCTGGAGCCTGTGGTTTCAATGCCCTTTGTACGGCTTTAAATCACAAACCTATTTGCTCTTGCCTTGAGGGTCATGAAGGCGACCCCTATGCTGGCTGTAGCATGCGTGCAAGTGAGTACATATTTAAAATGTTGCTATCTCTTTCCATTTGTTTTTTTGTTGGCGGCCATTTCCGTTCAACGGAATGGTTCGTTAAATGTTTTAATGTCAAGCAATTTGTACACTATTTTTACAGTTCTTTATTTTCAAAAAGGTTTTTGGGTTTCTTAGATATTTATCACTTAAATATTGTTATGCATGGTTACATATTTATTTATATACATACATCTCTATATAGCTTTTTTCCCTATACGATTTTACCTCAGCTGCTTTCTAGTGGAACAATATTGTATCACATTTTCATTGTATTTACATTTTGACTCTTATTTAGTTGTGGTACCAGATATCCCAAGTGATCCTTGCAATCCCTCGCCTTGTGGTTCCAATGCAGTGTGCAAAGAACGCAATGGTGCCGGAGCTTGTTCATGTTTGCCTAACTTTTTCGGCGATCCCTACATTAACTGTCGTCCCGAATGTGTTCAAAACTCCGATTGTCCCCGCACTAAATCATGTCTGAATATGAAATGTGTAGATCCATGTGTGAATTTGTGTGGCTATAAGGCCGTATGTCGTGTATCCAATCATCAGCCCATGTGCTCATGTGAACCCGGATTTACCGGAAATCCCATGAGAATATGTGTCGAAAGACCCTCAAGTAGGTTTCTATAGATGGGTCCTCAATATCTATGCACACATATCATTAAATTATTTTTTATATTAGATGAATATTTGCCCTTGCCACATGAGCCTTGTAGACCTTCTCCCTGTGGTCCATTCAGTACTTGTCGTAATCGCGGTGATCGTCCAATATGCTCTTGTTTGCCCAACTACATGGGCCAGCCTCCGAATTGCAAACCGGAATGTGTAATTAGTGCCGAGTGTCCTTCAGACAAAGCTTGTGTTAACCAAAGATGCATAGATCCCTGTCCAGGAACTTGTGGTCTCAATGCCAGATGTCGTGTAACCAATCATTCTCCAATATGCACATGTATGCAGGGTTACACTGGAGATCCATTCCACCAATGTGCACCCGAAAGAAGTAGGTCTCTATGAGTGCGGCCCTTCAGCAATAGACTAATTTTATGTTTTTTTATCAGAAGAACCAGAAAGACCTAAAGATCCCATAGTTCCACAAAATCCTTGCATTCCATCGCCTTGTGGTCCCAATTCGCAATGCCGTGTAACCGCGTCTGGTTCTGCATGCTCGTGCGTACGGAATTATATTGGCCGGCCTCCAAACTGTCGGCCCGAATGTTCAATCAATTCGGAATGTGCCTCGCAGAAGGCTTGTTTAAATAATAGATGTGAAGATCCATGCATAGGTTCTTGCGGTAACAACGCCCTTTGTCACGTTAGTAACCATGCACCGGTGTGCATGTGCCAACCTGGTTTCACTGGAGATCCATTTTCGGGATGTTATCTATTGATACAAAGTAGGTTTGCTTCGAAGATGTAGATGTGGACAGGAAAAATAACGTTAATTTATTTGCTTGCTCTGCTCTGTAGTTCCCGATGAGCCTGTACAACCTTGCCACCCTAGTCCTTGTGGTTTGAATGCTTTATGCGAAGAACGAAATCGTGCGGCTTCATGTAAATGCATAGCCGAATATTTTGGCGATCCATACGTTGAATGTAGACCAGAGTGTGTTATGAACTCAGACTGTTCAAAATCCAAGGCGTGTGTCAACAATAAATGTGTGGATCCCTGTCCGGGTGTGTGTGGTCGTAATGCCGAATGTTATGCATTAAATCACCAACCCAATTGTGAATGTTTGCTGGGCTTTACGGGAAATCCAAATTTGGGTTGTCATCCTATACCAGAAACTCCCAAATGTAAGCATGTTCTCCTTAGAAAAAAAGAATATAATAAAACGCCACTAAACCAAAAACCAGAAGGGGTTTAAGTAGATCCAAACTAAATGCAATAACTCTAACCATTGTACCTTCTCCCCACCCCACCCCCAAAACACCTAATTGGATATTAACTATTAACGCCTTAAACCCCTTCGTTGTTGTTAGCCACACCTAACCGCGTTTAACACACACAAGATTAACCTCTAACATACCTTGGAAATATCCTAATGTGTTTGTGTTTGTTGCGAACTTCCACCCCGTTTAGATGACATTACTGAACCTACGAATCCATGTGCACTATCACCATGTGGTCTATATAGCAACTGTAGAGTGCAAAACGGACATGCCGTATGTTCGTGTATAGCAAATTATATCGGCGCACCGCCCAACTGTCGACCTGAATGTATGAGCAGCTCGGACTGCTCCCAAGATAAATCATGCATTAATGAAAGGTGCAAAGATCCTTGTCCGGGAACATGTGGAAACAATGCCCAGTGCCGAGTGGTCAATCATAATCCCATATGTTCATGCATGTCTGGCTTTACCGGTGATCCTTTCATCCGCTGTATATATGAAGAAAGTAAGACCATGGCGTCATTTCAACGCAACTGCATCAATTCTCTCATCATCATCCACTCATTATCTCTCATCTCTCATGCGATCACTTGATTTTTACAAACATATACAATATTTTTCTTTTTATTTCTTTTTTCTCTTTTTGTGAATGTTCTATGCCATACTCTTTCCTGCATGCTTTTCTCTTATGCTACTATCATAAAATACCTATGTATAAATCAGAACGCCCGATTGTCAGAGATCCTGTCAATCCGTGTGTACCAACACCTTGTGGACCTAATTCACAGTGTCGCGTCTCGCAATCCAACAACCAAGCTGTATGTACATGCTTAGCGAATTACATTGGCCGAGCGCCAAATTGCCGACCTGAGTGTACCTCGAACTCGGAGTGTCGCGGCAATATGGCGTGCATCAACCAACGTTGTCGAGATGCTTGTCAGGGTTCATGCGGGTCATATACCACATGTGTTGTAAATAATCACAGACCTATATGTCGTTGCTTACAAGGTTATACGGGGGATCCATTTTCAGAGTGTAGTCCGCAAAGTAAGATATAATATAGTACATATGTATTGCCTCAAGCCTATAAAGATTTAAGTTTAGCTGCTAAAAGTGTCGGTGACAAGAGAATTGCTTTAAATACAACTCATTCCTTTCCTTCGTCTAGTTATCGTGCCGGCCGAAAGGGCAGAACCTTGCAATCCCAGTCCTTGTGGCGCCAATGCCGTTTGCAAAGAGCGCAACGGTGTGGGATCCTGTACTTGTTTGCCCGAATACCATGGCGATCCTTATACTGAATGTCGCCCAGAGTGCGTTCTCAATACGGACTGTGTTAAGAACCGCGCCTGCATCAACAACAAATGTAGAGATCCTTGTCCCGGAGTTTGCGGAGTGGACGCTGAATGCCACGTCATTAATCATGCGCCTAGCTGTAGCTGTCCTTCCGGTTACACTGGCAACCCTTCGGAATATTGCCGAAAAGAAATCAAACGTAATTTCTCTTTACTGAAACTCGCCCGCAGAATTTTATACTAAATCGGTATTTTTTTTTGCTGCTTTAGAATTAGATAACGTTCAGCCTTGTCGTCCCTCTCCTTGTGGTCCTTATAGTCAATGTCGCGAAGTTAATGGACATGCGGTCTGCTCATGCATAACCAATTATATGGGTACTCCTCCAGCCTGCCGTCCTGAGTGTTCCGTTAGCTCTGAATGTTCTCAGGATCGCGCCTGTTTGAATTTGCGTTGTGTAGACCCTTGTCCAGGAACTTGCGGCAATGAGGCAATTTGTAAGGTTACCAACCATAATCCAATTTGCTCGTGTCCACCTGGCTATAGTGGAGATCCATTTATTAGATGTATGAGAAATGAGGAACCTAAAGTAGAGGATGAGAGACCACAGAATCCATGCATACCAAGTCCATGTGGGCCCAATTCGCAATGTCGTGTTGTAGGAGAAACACCCGTGTGCTCTTGCCTGCCCAACTTTGTTGGCCGTGCACCGAGCTGTCGCCCCGAATGTAGTATTAATTCGGAATGTCCTGCTAATTTGGCCTGTATCAACGAGAAATGCAAAGACCCTTGTCCGGGATCATGTGGTTTCAATGCATTCTGTAATGTTGTCAACCACTCCCCAGTCTGTTCTTGCGATGAAGGTTATTCTGGGGATCCATTTGCAGGTTGCAATCCAACACGTAAGAATGACGAAACGCGTTTTATGTTAGGCAATTATTAACTTTAAGACTTTTTAACTCAGCGGTTCCCGAGGAACGTTTAACTCCTTGCAATCCTACACCCTGCGGTACAAATGCTGAGTGTAAAGAACGTAACGGCGCTGGTTCTTGTACATGTGTCGAAGGCTATTTTGGTGATCCATACAGTGGTTGTAGACCTGAATGTGTGGTTAATTCAGATTGTCCTCGCGAGAAGTCTTGTGTCAATCAGAAATGTACAGATCCTTGTCCCGGTGTTTGTGGTATCAATGCTGAGTGCCGCGTAGGCAATCATGTACCGACATGTCATTGTTCTCCAGGGTATACTGGAAATCCTCTAAGCTCCTGTCGTCTTATTCCAGAGCCAGAACCCACACCAAGTAGGTTTTTCGTTCCGCAAAAAATCCAGTCATGTGCCCTTTTAGTTTTCGGTTTCACTAATGTCTCGCTAACTTTTCGATTTAGTTGCCAAAGATGTCAATCCTTGTCAACCTTCGCCATGCGGCCCCTACAGTCAATGTCGCGAAGTTAATGGTCATGCTGTTTGCTCTTGTCAGACGAGTTTCATAGGCTCACCTCCCAACTGCCGACCTGAATGTATTGTTAGTTCGGATTGTGCTCAGAATATGGCCTGTCAGAATCAGAAATGTATTGATCCTTGCCCTGGTACTTGTGGCACCGAAGCACGTTGTCAAGTTGTTAACCATTATGCCGCCTGTTCCTGTCCTCCTGGATATACAGGAGATCCTTTTAATAGATGTACTAGAGTTAAATGTAAGCATGTGTTATTATCTACTTTCTCAAAGGGGCGAATGAAACTGGAAGACTTTAGTAGACGTTTAATTTGCTTAGAGATTTCGAGTTTCATTCCTGCCTCTATTAGGATTTAGGATGGATGATTTGGAAAGTATGTAGTCTAATGAATGAGACTACAAAACTTGCTGTCCATCCTGAATCGCATGCCTCTTGATCCTTTTGCATGATGTATATATTAATAATTTTGTTTTTATTTTTATGTATTCCTTCTTGTTATTGAATGTTATGTGTTGATGTTGTGTATGCTCCTATCCAACTATCCAATCTACTCTACACTACACTTTCATCTTCAATGTAAACTGTATCTATGTTAACTGTAAACAAAACAACCAAAAACTATCCAATCAACTCTACTCTACTACACTACCAACTCTACCAACTACTATGTAACCCTGTACATGAAACCTGTAGTGGATGTTCCTCCTGTAGAAAAGTCGGGCAATCCTTGTGTACCTTCTCCATGTGGACCCAACTCGAAGTGTATCGAAGTTGGTGATTCACCTGCATGCTCCTGTTTGCAAAACTATCTGGGACGGCCGCCTAACTGTCGTCCCGAATGCATGAGCAGCTCTGACTGCCCAGCCAATATGGCCTGCATGAATCAGAAATGTTCAAATCCATGTGCGGGTGCTTGTGGAATACACACTCAATGTACAGTTATTAAACATAGTCCTGCATGTCAGTGTGAACCTGGCTACACTGGAGATCCTTTCTCTGGCTGTAGTGCTGTACAAATAAGTATATATTTTTCTTCTATTTCAGGGGGAAGCAAAGGATTTCCGTGCTTCCACGAAACTTTACACTACAATTTCAAAACCCAAAAATCCTTTGCTTCCCTTTACTATTTTTCTCCCCATGGAATGGAAAGTGCATTGCTTTATTTCATTTTTAAACATATTTTCAGTAATGACCACTGAACGCCCTCGTGATCCTTGCAATCCATCTCCATGCGGTGCCAATGCTGTATGTCGAGAACGTAACGGAGCTGGCTCATGTGCTTGTCTGCCAGAATATTTCGGCGATCCTTACAGCGGTTGTAGACCCGAATGTGTTCAAAACTCTGACTGCGACCGTTCAAAGGCCTGCTTCAACAATAAATGTCAAGATCCTTGTCCAGGCGTCTGTGGTATTAATGCTGAATGTAGGGTTCTTAATCATGCTCCCAACTGTCAATGCTTCGAAGGCTACACTGGAGACTCACACCGAGCATGTGATGTCATTGAAGTAACTACCGTAGCTCCACTGAATCCTTGTTACCCATCGCCTTGCGGACCTTACAGTCAATGCCGGGAATCAAATGGACATGCTGTATGCTCCTGCTTAGATAACTACATTGGTGCACCGCCATCATGCCGCGCCGAATGTGTAGTCAGTTCCGAGTGTCCACAGAATCGTGCTTGTATTCAACAAAAATGTGGCGATCCTTGTGCTGGAGCTTGTGGCTCTCAGGCCAGATGCCAAGTCGTCAACCACAATCCAATATGTACGTGCCCATCTGGCATGACTGGGGATCCTTTCGTTGAATGTATTGTGGAAAAACCAACTGTTAGAGATCCAGAAAATCCTTGCATTCCTTCCCCATGCGGACCTAACTCGCTATGCCGAGAAATTGGTGGTCAAGCCGCCTGCTCCTGCCAAACAAACTATATTGGAAGACCTCCAAACTGCAGGCCAGAATGTACTAACCACGATGAATGTCAAAGTCACCTATCGTGCCAAAACGAGAGATGTATTGATCCCTGTCCAGGATCATGTGGATCCAATGCTGTATGTAAAGTCGTCCAACATAACGCTGTATGCTCTTGTACAGATGGCTATGAGGGAGATCCGATATCAGGATGTCAACTTATTCCTCCAGTATTGCCCAAAGAGCCTCCAACATCAGCCTGCGAACCCTCACCATGTGGTCCCCATGCCGAATGCCGAGAACGTAATGGCGCCGGCGCATGTTACTGTCATGATGGATACGAAGGAAACCCCTACGATGCTCAACTAGGTTGCCGCCGTGAGTGTGAATCAAATGATGAATGTTCGCCTATGCAATCATGTGTTAGATTCAAATGTGTGGATCCGTGCTCCAACATTTGTGGAGAATACGCCATGTGCTCAGTGGAAAATCATGTACCAACATGTACTTGTCCACCAGGCTACTCAGGCGATCCATTCTTCCAATGCAGACCAATACCGGTAACACCACGACCCATCATAAATCCATGTGTACCTTCACCTTGTGGCCCCAATAGTATTTGCCGCAATATCAACGACCAAGCCGTATGCTCATGCCAATCTGGATTCATTAACCAACCGCCAAACTGCAGACCAGAATGTGTCGTCAGTTCAGAATGCGCTGCAGAGCGAGCTTGCATCAACAACAAGTGCGTCGATCCTTGCCAACACACATGTGGTCATTTGGCAATTTGTCAAGTCAAGAATCACAGTCCCATCTGTACTTGTCCAAGAGGCATGACGGGTGATCCATTTGTTAAATGTTCAAAGATACGTAAGTACTTCTAGCAATAAAACGTAAATGCGAACTATCCTTATGTATTGTTATCTTTTTATTGTCTCCATATAGCTATGGTTGTTGAAGATCAACAAACAGAGAAACCGCCATCATGCGTGCCCTCACCTTGCGGTCCCAACTCCAAGTGCCAGATTGTTGGTGGTAGTCCTGCGTGCTCTTGCTTACAAGACTACATTGGTGCCCCCCCTAACTGTCGTCCAGAATGTGTTCTTAATTCGGAATGTGGACCAACTGAAGCTTGTATTAACCAAAAATGCAGTGATCCTTGTCCCGGATCTTGCGGCTTCGAAGCTAAATGTCACGTTCTGAATCATGTTCCTATCTGTAATTGCTTGGAAGGTTACACTGGTGATCCATTTGTACGCTGCAGTCCCGTCCCTGTTATTGAAATGCCGAAAATTCCAAATGATCCTTGTGATCCAAATCCTTGTGGACCAAATGCTGACTGCTTTAATGGTGAATGCAGATGCCAAGACAATTACCAAGGTAATCCCTATGACGGCTGCCGACCAGAATGTACCCTTTCAGCTGACTGCCCGCGAGACAAGGCTTGCATGCGCAACAAGTGTGTAGACCCTTGCCCAGGAACCTGTGGTATTAATGCCGTTTGTGAAGTTCTAAATCATATCCCAGTATGCTCATGTGTTAAGGGTTACGAAGGAGATCCATTCACAAACTGTCGTATAAAACAAGAAGAACCCGAAAGACCAGCTGAACCTTGTTCGCCATCACCCTGTGGTGCTAACAGTCAATGCCGTGATATCAATGACCATGCCGTTTGCTCCTGCCTAGATGGTTTCATTGGAGCTCCACCACAGTGTAGACCAGAATGTGTGGTGTCCAGCGAATGTTCAGCTTTACAAGCTTGTGTCAACAAAAAATGTGTTGATCCTTGTGCTGGAGCCTGTGGTATTGATGCCAGATGCGAAGTTATTAATCACAGTCCAATTTGTGGTTGTCCGCCTGGCAAAACTGGGGATCCCTTCAAGAGATGTTTGGATATTCCACCGCCACCACCAGCGCCAAAGGATCCATCGATTGACAGAGATCCATGCGATCCATCTCCATGTGGTCCTAATTCGATTTGCAAGGCTGGTCCTAGCGGTCCTTCCTGCCAGTGTTCGCCTGAATTCTTTGGTTCACCTCCCAACTGTAGACCCGAATGTATCATCAATCCCGATTGCCAGTCTAATCAGGCTTGTATTAACAACAAATGTCGCGATCCTTGTCCAGGATCTTGTGGTACAAATGCTGAATGTCGCGTTATTGGGCATACCGTATCATGCTCATGTCCTCCTGGATTTGCTGGTAATGCTTTCGTACAATGCATACAGCAGAGGGAAGAACCCATTAAACCTTGTGAACCATCGCCATGTGGTTCAAATGCTGAGTGCATAGAACGTAATGGTGCCGCTGCATGCAAGTGTATCGACGAGTATCAAGGAAACCCCTACGAAGGATGTAGACCTGAATGTGTTCTCAGCTCCGATTGTCCAACGGACGAGGCTTGTATACGTAACAAATGTAAAGATCCCTGTCCTGGAATATGTGGTTCGAATGCCCAGTGCTATGCCGTAAACCACGTACCGAACTGTGTATGTAATGAAGGCTTCACCGGAGATCCATTCTCTAACTGCCGACCAGAACCAAAATTACCACCTCCTGCACCAGGCAATCCTTGCCAACCATCACCGTGCGGACCCAATAGTAAGTGTCGCGAATCCAATGGTTTGGCTGTATGTTCATGCCTAGACACCTTTATTGGAGCACCGCCCAACTGTAAACCAGAATGCACCGTCAATGCCGAATGTCCGCAAAACAAAGCCTGCCACAAATTTAAGTGCGCTAATCCTTGCGCCGGCACGTGTGGCATCGATGCCAAATGTGAAGTCATCAACCATAATCCTATCTGCAGCTGCGCATTGGATATGACAGGCGATCCGTTCACTAGATGTTATCCTGCTCCTCAACAACCTAAAGACGAACCAACTAAGCCTAAGAATCCATGCATTCCATCCCCATGCGGTTTATACTCTGAATGTCGTGTTAGTGGAGACCAACCATCGTGCTCTTGTCTACCTAATTATATTGGAGCACCACCGAATTGCAGGGCAGAATGTGTCGTAAACACTGATTGTTCTTCTGATTTGGCTTGCATTGCCGAGAAATGCCGCAATCCTTGTGATGGAACTTGCGGTATCAATTCCGAATGTCGCATACAAAATCATTTGGCCATATGCACATGCCGCAATGGATATACTGGCGATCCCTTCTCTCAATGTGTCGAAATTATTGAAGAAAAGTCTCAGACGCCCATTGAAACAGATCCATGTGCACTACAACCATGCGGAGCTAATGCGGAATGTCGACCAGGTGGAATATGTGTGTGCATACGCGACTATCAAGGAGATCCCTATATTGGTTGCCGACCAGAATGTACTTTGAGTACTGACTGTTCCCCCAACAAGGCTTGTTTAAATAAGAAATGTGTTGATCCTTGCCCGGGAACGTGCGGCCAAAATGCTCAATGTGATGTCACCAATCATATACCAGTCTGTATGTGTCCTAAGGGTTACACCGGCGATCCATTTATTAATTGTCGCCAAGTTGTGCGCAACGAACCACCTGTAGATTTCTGCCAACCAAATCCCTGCGGACCCAACAGCGTCTGTCAAGTATCAGCACAAGGACCAAGATGTGCCTGTCAAATGGGTATGCTCGGCTCACCGCCTGCCTGCAAACCAGAATGTATTGTCAGTTCTGAGTGCTCACTGCAATCGGCTTGTATCAACCGCAAATGTGTCGATCCATGCCCAGGAGCTTGTGGACAATTCGCCAAGTGTCAAGTTATCAATCACAACCCGATTTGTACTTGCAACAACGGCTATACCGGTGATCCATTCACAAGATGTTACCAAGAACCAAAGGTCATAGTGCCACCTGCTGTACCTGAGAATCCTTGTGTGCCCTCACCATGTGGACCAAACTCAGAGTGCAAGGTCGTGGGTGACAGTCCCGCTTGCTCGTGTGCGGCTACATTCTTGGGTACTCCACCTAACTGCAGACCCGAATGTACCATCAACCCCGAATGCCCGTCCACAAAGGCATGTATTCGACAACGATGTGAAGATCCCTGTGTGGGTTCATGCGGTTTCAACGCACGTTGCAGTGTTGCCAACCATATGCCAATATGCAGTTGCGAAGTCGGCTATGCTGGAGATCCATTTACAAGCTGTCAACCAATACCAGGTAGGATTTTTGATAATATTTTGCCCCCATTGTTAGAGTTTAGGCATAACCAAAGGATAGTGGTGGTGGATGCAATAAAATGAATGCATTGAAAAGTAATCTACTACTTAAAGATATATCTAGGAGCATATTAAATTGGCTAATATTAGCTTATGCTGAACTAAAGGTTGATAGTTACTTTAATAGCTTTGAGTAGAAATTTTAAAAAGCATGGTTATGCCTAAAAGAAAGAATAAAACTGTGACGACACGTGCTAATTTAGGCCATTTGAATATAATGAAACATCCCATGTTATCCAAACCTATTGTACGATCCAAGTACTGTCAGGTATTGAGTATGCAATTCAGGAAAAACAGAAAAATATTTTTTAATATGGAATTGTTAAGATATAGGAATTAAATACTTTTGTTGGAAGCTAAAGTAAATTTATTTATATCTGCACTACTCACAGTTTTGTTCTTTCAAACACAACGCACAAATTATAACTAAGATTTACACACATTTTTGTTCAATAAGAGAGTGAATTGATCTGCAAATCACAAATGTACCACTCACCATTTAAAATCCACGATTGCAATTGATGTTGAAAGCACATGTGTTTCCACCTGCAAGGAAGAGAAAAAACACCTAATTATTTAATGTTCAATGTTCACTATTCGAGAAGCGCGTCTATTTAAAAAAAATTTCAATTTGTGGTTCTAATTTGATAAAGCGTTGTTAGATGCCCCCCTTTAATTTTCAATAAAAACTGTGGCTTTATCCCCGAGAAACACGACTGCATTGCCAAAACGTATGAACAACTTTAAAAAATAATTATAATGTTCTCAATGAAATATTTACTTTGCACTGTGTACGAAGGCGAAATGCAGATTTCAATAATTACTTTAATTCTGTACGAGTTGTCTGAATTTCAAAGTCTATTGAAAGATGTTTCTTGGTTATTATTTAACAATAATTAGTTAATCTCACTGTTTAACTGGATAAAGTCAAAATTTTTATATTCAAATATTTATTTATATATCCTTACCGAAAAATTATTATTATATATGGAACATTATATGCCTTTTATTATAATAAAAATCTTATATAACGCAAAATTACTCCGCCAAACTACCGCCTTGCCTTAATATTATGCCTATATTTTTTTATGAGAAACAACACCAAATAATCGCCTCAACTTTAAACTATAACCCCCCTATTGATTATTATGCTTCTTATTACGACCGATAATCATTTTGCCCTCCGCCCACAAAAAGAACACCAAATACATGTAGTTTTTACCCAGCATATATAATCCGCCGCAAAATATAAACAGTTCTTTTTTGGTAGTAAGCCATTAACCCCCCTTGGTTTAGAAAATGAACATTTGAAAAGCTTTTCTCGACAAACAAATCCAACAAAATTGACCCACACCTTGTTAACCCACGTCCCCCTGAACTCTGCGTGTTAAACACAATTTTGGCCCTGAAATACCATTCTAACCCTTGATTAACCTGCTGTTTTTTTGGAATTAAAATGTCACGACCAAATTTATTCTTGCCGCTTCTCAAATCAACGATGGTTTTTTGTTTTACTCCGCTTTTTTTAAATCAATCTCAATCATCAGTAGTTTAGTATTAATGATCAATAACTCAATAAAATTCTGTAACCACAAACAACTAAAACAAATAATAAAAATTAATTTAGAATTAAAATATAAGCCAATCGTTTTATTTTGAATTTACTTGCGTCACCATTTAAACCAAAAACACTTACTGAACACAACTCTAACGAGTATGATCGCCAAACACAGCTCATAACATACGCTAAACACACCGCCACACACAACCCCAAATGAATAATCAAATAAAACACACTCGAAACTAGTGCACAGTTATTAATCCTGTCTTTTGTTAAACAATTCAAAATGCATTTGTCAAATGTAGTGAAAATCACTTAAGCCTTATTAAGTAGTGAATTAAATAACCGCCAATACCAAATAAAAGCCAAAAACGCTTCACTGGAAAAGTACTCACCATAATCACTCAAAAAAAAAACTAAACACCAGAGTATGTAGTACTAATCCGTTCAGCTACACAACACGTACGCTGTGTCATTGTAGTTGATACAAACTAAAGGAATCTTGATTAAAATCAATATTTTCTGTTCTCTTTTCTCCCATCGCGCCGTCGTCAAATCTAATTAACACATCACACACACGCATCGTTATAGAACGAGTTGTCAATGAACAAATTACACCCTGCGAACCTAACCCCTGCGGCTCAAACGCAGTTTGCCGTGAACAGAACGGCATTGGTTCCTGCCAATGCATTCCCGAATATTTTGGAGACCCTTATCAAGCCTGTCGTCCAGAATGTGTACGCAACTCCGATTGTCCCACAACGCGCGCCTGTGCACAGAACAAATGTACTGATCCATGCCCGGGCACATGTGCTTCAAATGCTTTGTGTTCCGTGACTAATCATATACCAACGTGTTCCTGCATACCCGGTTATATAGGTGACCCATATAGTTTTTGCCAAAGAGAACCCGAGAAACGTAAGAGAACTGCAGTTTTATTTGCTTTGGACCCTTAGTTTATTTGTCATATTTCTTTAGCCATACGTCTGCAGGAGCCTACAAATCCTTGTGTTCCTTCGCCATGTGGGCCCAACTCCCAATGTCGCGAATTGAACGGGCAAGGTGTATGTTCTTGTTTAGAAAACTACATCGGTTTACCGCCGTCGTGCAGACCAGAATGTGTCTTAAGTTCCGAATGTGCTGTGGACAAGGCATGTATAAGTCAACGTTGTCAAGATCCCTGTGTGGGCACGTGTGGTCTGAATGCCGAGTGTAGAGTACGCAATCATAGCCCATTGTGTCAATGTAGATCTGGATTTACCGGTGATGCATTTACCAGATGTTTCCCTATGCCACGTAATTATTTAAGTAAAAAACAAAAAAGTTCAGCGATATATGTTTCCCTTTCCCCCTCGCCATTAGCTCCTCCTCCAATTCTCAAGGAAGTGATCGAACGAGATCCCTGTGTTCCCTCGCCTTGCGGGCCAAATTCGCAATGCCGCAATAGTAATGGCGTACCGTCATGCTCTTGTTCAGCAACGTATATGGGTGCACCGCCCAATTGTAGACCGGAATGTTCAATAAGTGCAGAATGTCCTTCGAATAGAGCATGTATACGTGAGAAATGCATAGATCCTTGCCCGGGATCTTGTGGTTTCTCTGCTCTGTGTAGCGTTGTCAATCATACCCCAATTTGTACTTGCCCCGATGGTTTTACAGGAGATCCGTTTAGTTCATGTAGACCCGCGCCACCTCCTGAGATTTACAGTAAGTCCTTTCTTCCTCTACCCGAGTTGTAGCCTTGTTTACTAGCCTATTTTTTTGGTATAAAATAGATGAACCATCTGATCCCTGCCATCCATCGCCTTGTGGTTCAAATGCTCAGTGTAGAAATGGTGTATGCTCTTGCATTCCCGAATATCAGGGCGATCCTTACAGAGGTTGTAGGCCAGAATGTGTTTTGAATACGGATTGTCCCAAGGACAAGGCTTGCTCGCGCAGTAAGTGCTTGGATCCTTGTCCGGGCACCTGTGGTGATAATGCCATTTGTGAAGTTATTAACCACATACCCATGTGTAGATGTCCAGAAGGCACTGGTGGAAGTGCTTTCATCCGATGCATCGCTCAGCAAAGTAAGAACAAAGTCGACGACAGTTAATCAAGCGTTATTATTAAACACATGTGACTTTTCTCTAGAATTAATGGTACCTTCAAATCCATGCCAACCTTCGCCTTGTGGCCCCAACTCCCAATGTCGCGTAATCAACCAACAACCGGTGTGTTCTTGCATACAAGATTTCATAGGAGCTCCTCCCACTTGTAGGCCTGAATGTACTTCGAACTCAGAATGTCCTCCAACGCAGGCATGTCTGAATCAGAAATGTCGCGATCCTTGCCCTGGCACTTGCGGTGTTAAAGCCCAATGTTCGGTGGTGAATCATAGCCCGTTCTGCACGTGTCCAAATGGTTTTTCAGGAAATCCATTTGTTAGTTGTCAGCGAACAAGTAAGTTCGAAGAGAACGTTTTTCAAATCATTCAGAATGTAATTGTCATTTGTTATTATCTCCAGTTGAGCCCGTTCGCGATGTCGTTCCACAAGATCCATGTCGCCCTTCACCATGTGGCCCTTATTCGCAATGCAAACCTATTGGGGAAGCGCCATCTTGTTCTTGTTTGGAGTCATACATCGGTAGACCTCCGAATTGCCGTCCAGAATGTGTTACCAGTTCCGACTGTGTAAGCAACTTGGCTTGTATTAATCAGAAATGTGTGGATCCTTGTCCAGGAAGATGTGGCTTGAATGCCGAATGTCGCGTTGTCAGTCATGCGGTCCAATGTGTATGTGTCGTCGGATATACAGGGGATCCCTTTATCCAGTGCAATCCCCCAGTTGAAAGAGATATCCACGAAGTTCTAACCCCCTGCAATCCATCACCTTGTGGCCCAAATGCTGAATGCAGAGAACGCAACGGGGCTGGATCTTGTAAATGTGTAGCCGAATATTTTGGAAATCCTTATGAAGGTTGTCGACCGGAATGTCTCTTGAATTCTGACTGTCCCTCGAACAAGGCTTGTCAGCAACAGAAATGTCAGGATCCATGCCCAGGCACATGTGGACAAAATACCGAATGTCAAGTGATAAATCATTTGCCAACCTGTAATTGCATAACCAGTTATACCGGAGATCCTTATCGATTATGTATTAAGCCATCTGAACGTAAGGATTACATTTTACTTCAAAAGTTAGTGTAGTTATTATAGCTTCTCCTTTATTTACACATTTAAGCTATTCGCAACGAATATGTGAATCCATGTCAACCTTCTCCTTGCGGACCCAATTCCCAATGTCGCGAGTTTAATACTCAAGCTGTCTGCTCCTGCTTGCCAGAATTCATCGGTCAACCTCCAGCCTGTAGGCCGGAATGTACGATCTCCTCAGAATGTCCGGCGGATATGGCATGTCTTAATCAGAAATGTGTTAACCCTTGTGCCAACTCCCCATGTGGACAAAATGCAGAATGTAGGGTACGCAATCATAGTCCTCTTTGCTCATGCAATAGAGGATATACTGGTGATGCCTTCACCAGATGTTATCCCATACCACGTAAGCTTGCAGTGCACTTAGTTTGTTTCCCCGAAAGTTATAATAAAATCTGGTATATTACTTAGCACCCCCGGTTATAGTTGAGCGAGAAGAAGAAAGAGATCCGTGTGTACCGTCACCATGTGGTCCTAACTCGGAATGCCGTAATGCCAACGGTGTACCCTCATGTTCTTGTTTATCGACGTTTATTGGACAGCCGCCAAATTGTAGACCTGAATGTACTATTAATTCGGAATGTCCTAGCCAACAGGCTTGTATCAATCAAAAATGTAGGGACCCTTGTCCGGGAGCATGTGGCTTCAACGCCATGTGCCTTGTAATAAATCACACTCCATCGTGTACATGCATAGAGGGTTACATAGGTAATCCATTTACCAGTTGCTCTCCGAAACCTCCAGAACGTAAGAAATGTAGTGTGTTACCAGAATGATATGTTTTTCACAATATTTTATGTATAACAGCGACCTCTCCGCCACGATTTGATGATCCTTGCAATCCATCACCCTGCGGGCCTAATGCCGTTTGTAATAATGGTCAATGTTCTTGTATACCAGAATATGAAGGCGATCCTTATGTTGGATGTAGACCAGAATGTGTACTTAATGCTGACTGCCCTCGTGATCGGGCTTGTATACAGAATAAATGTATGGATCCTTGCCCAGGAACTTGTGCCGATAATGCCATATGTGAGGTTCATAATCATGTTCCTATGTGCCATTGTCCCGAAAGAATGACGGGAAATGCTTTCTTCGAATGCCGTGCCATACCAAGTAAAATCATACCAAACTCAACCGTAGATTTTTCACTTACCACAGACTTTTACTCATATATAGTTCCAGTACCAACAAATCCCTGTCAACCCTCACCATGTGGTCCCAACAGTCAATGCCGAGTGATTCAAGAAACTGCCGTTTGCTCGTGTCTGCCTGATTTCGTAGGTAGTCCACCACAATGCCGACCTGAATGTACCACCAACTCAGATTGTCCTCCCGACCAAGCTTGTCAGAATTCGAAATGTAGAGATCCCTGTCCGGGCACTTGCGGATTTAATGCGGACTGCAATGTGGTCAATCATACTCCATATTGTTTATGTCGTGCCCGCATGACCGGCGATCCGTTTATAAGGTGCCAAGAGATATTAGAACCCATTCGAGATGTAAAAACTCCATATAATCCATGTGTACCATCACCTTGCGGTCCTAATTCGGAGTGCCGTGTTAACGGAGATTCTCCATCTTGCTCATGCTTAGTAGACTTTATTGGTTCACCGCCACAATGCCGCCCAGAATGTATCTCAAATTCGGAATGTTCCTCAAACGAAGCATGTATAAATCAGAAATGTCGTGACCCTTGTATTGGTTTATGTGGGCAGAATTCGTTCTGTAGAGTATTCTCTCATACACCAAACTGCTTGTGTTCGGAAGGCTTCACCGGCGATCCATTCTCGATCTGTAGCCCTATTCAACAAACACCAACAGAAGTTTTAAGACCATGTGAGCCGAGCCCGTGTGGCGCCAATGCAAAATGCGAGGAACGAGGAGACGCTGGATCTTGCCAATGTTTACCCGAGTACTTTGGAAATCCATATGAAGGTTGTCGTCCCGAATGTGTTTTGAACTCCGATTGTCCAGCTAATAAGGCCTGTCGCAGTCAGAAGTGTGTTGATCCTTGTCCGGGCACTTGTGGCCAGAATGCCGAGTGTAAGGTTATAAATCATTTACCATCATGCAATTGTTTCCCAGCTTATACAGGAGACCCCTATAGTTTCTGTTCTGTTATACGAGACGAACGTAAGTGTAATTAATATTGCTTCGAATTAGGAAAGCTTCTACAGTTTAGATTGATTTTTAGCGGTACGAGAATATGTCAATCCTTGTCAACCATCACCATGCGGACCAAACTCTCAATGCAGGGAGATCAATCAACAACCTGTGTGTTCTTGTTTACCTGACTACATAGGTTCGCCACCAGCTTGTAGACCAGAATGTACTTCCAGTTCGGAATGTGCTTCCGATAAGGCGTGTGTAAACCGCAAATGTGCTGATCCTTGTCCCGGCGTATGTGGACAAAATGCAGTTTGCAATGTCCGAAATCATAGTCCCATTTGTTCATGTAACAAGGACTTTACCGGCGATGCCTTTGTACGTTGTTTCCGCATACCACCCAAACAAGCTGAACCCATTACAAAACAGCCACCAAGAGATCCATGTGTGCCATCACCTTGCGGTCCCAACTCGCAATGTCGTAATATGGGCAATACACCGTCCTGTTCCTGCCTGGAGAACTACTTGGGTTCGCCTCCGCAATGCCGTCCAGAATGTACGATAAATTCCGAATGCGGTTCCGAACAAGCTTGTATAAATGAGAAATGTAGGGATCCTTGTCCAGGTTCATGCGGTAGTAACACATTATGCTTCGTGCGTAGCCATACACCAATCTGCACTTGCCAGACAGGTTATACAGGAGATCCATTCACAGTTTGTAATCCTATGCCACCACCTCCGATAATAAGTAAGATTTTTGTGTATTATATAAACTAGGGAGTTTTAACTTTTATTTTTGGTATTTCTCATGTTAAAGCTGAAATTGTGCCATCAGATCCTTGCGATCCTTCACCTTGCGGTGCCAATTCACAGTGCAATAACGGTCAGTGTTCTTGTCTTCCTGAATATCATGGAGATCCTTACACGGGATGCAGACCCGAATGTGTACTGCACACCGATTGCGCTCGTGATTTGGCATGTGTTAGGCATAAATGTGTAGACCCTTGTCCAGGAACTTGTGCTTCCAACGCTATATGTGAGGTGATAAATCATATACCCAACTGCAGATGTCCCGAAGGAATGCAGGGAAGCGCTTTTACCTTCTGCTCGCCCATACCAAGTAATAACTTTTTAGGTTCTACAGTTATATTTTCAAAAAATATAATAAACTATTTATTTTAGAACAAGATGTTCCTGTAAATCCTTGTCAACCATCGCCTTGCGGTCCCAATTCACAATGTCGCGAAATCAACCAACAGGCGGTTTGTTCTTGCATCCAAGGTTATATCGGCAGTCCTCCACTGTGTAGACCGGAGTGTACCTCCAATTCAGAATGTTCTTTGAATCTGGCATGCTTAAACCAAAAATGCTCAGACCCATGCCCAGGAGTTTGCGGTCGCAATGCTATATGTCATGTTAATAATCACAGTCCTTACTGCAGATGTCCCGATAGGTATGACGGCAATCCCTTCGTTAGTTGTCAACCTATTATAGAATCGCCCATACAACCTACACGACAACCTTGCCAACCTTCACCTTGTGGACCATACTCACAATGCCGCGAAATTGGAGAATCTCCTTCTTGTACCTGCTTACCCGAATACGTGGGAGCACCACCCAACTGCAGGCCTGAATGTGTTACCAGCTCTGAATGTCCCACAAATCAAGCATGCCTTAATCAGAAATGTAAAGATCCTTGTCCAGGCCTCTGCGGAGCAGAAGCTGAATGTAGAGTTGTGTCACACACACCAAGTTGCTATTGTTCACAGGGCTTCGAAGGTGATCCATTTGTCCAATGCGTCAGAAAACAAATACCACAACAATTGGATCATATCGATCCATGCAATCCCAGTCCTTGTGGGTCAAATGCCCGTTGTATGCAACGAAATGGCGCAGGTGCTTGTCAATGTTTCCCTGAATACTTTGGAAACCCTTATGAAGGCTGTCGTCCCGAATGTGTATTGGACTCTGATTGTGCCAGTAACATGGCATGTCAAAATATGAAATGTCGAGATCCTTGTCCCGGCACTTGTGGTCAGAATGCTGTCTGTAATGTGCTAAACCATGCTCCAACTTGTGCATGTATAACCGGTTACTCAGGCGATCCGTACCGCTCTTGCTCACTTGAAAAACAACGTAAGTTTATTGGTTCTACTTTTTAACTGTGCTGAGGTCCTTATTTTGTACTTTTGTCATTAGCTGTTAAAGAATACGTAAATCCTTGCAAGCCCTCACCTTGTGGACCAAATTCGCAATGTCGTGAAATTAATGAACAACCCGTCTGCTCTTGTTTGCCAGAGTATATGGGTAGTCCTCCGTTATGTAGACCAGAATGCACTATATCTTCAGAGTGTTCTTTCGATAAGGCTTGTGTTGATCAAAAATGTGTAGATCCTTGCCCTGGAACTTGTGGTACAAATGCAAACTGTAAAGTCCACAATCACAGTCCCCTCTGCACGTGTAGAGCTGGTTTTACAGGAGATCCATTCTTTATCTGCCGACCCATACCACGTAAGCACTTTGAAGATATAAATCCTTTTAGATTTTTACATATATTCCTTGCACATAAAGCACAACCTCCGATTCAAATTGAAAAATCCCCAGTGGATCCATGCGTTCCATCGCCCTGCGGACCTAACTCCGAGTGCAGACGCGTAGGGGATTCTCCTTCTTGTTCTTGTCTCTCTAACTACATCGGAGCTCCTCCCAACTGCCGACCAGATTGTGTAATAAATGCCGATTGTCCCAGTAACCAGGCTTGCATAAATGAAAAATGTAGGGATCCGTGTGCCGGAGCCTGTGGATTAGGGGCCCTATGTGAGGTCAATAATCATACACCCAACTGTAGATGTCCTGCTGGTTACATAGGGGATCCATTCTCAGTTTGTCGTTCAGCACCACCTCCACCACCACGTAAGCTAAGCGGCATTTTCTTTTTGAAACGGGAAGGTTTAAATCATATATTTCCCATAGCAACTGTTAAGGACGATCCTTGCAATCCTTCGCCATGTGGCCCCAATGCTCAATGTGATGATGGAATTTGCTCATGTCTATCCGAGTATCAAGGTGATCCGTATACTGGATGCCGACCGGAATGTATTTTGAATTCGGATTGTTCGCGTGAATTAACCTGTATACAAAATAAATGCCGAGATCCCTGTCCTGGAACTTGTGCAGGAAATGCTTTGTGTTTGGTTATAAATCACACACCGATGTGTACCTGCCCCGAAGGCATGGCGGGTAACGCTTTCGTCATGTGCTCTCCCATACCTCGTAAATATCCACAATTTGTAGTCGTAACAGAAATATTAGAGAATTTCAACAATTTCGTCATTTTAGCCCGTGTCAAAGTTAATCCTTGCCAACCGTCTCCGTGCGGACCCAATTCGCAATGTCGTGAAGTTAACTCTCAAGCAGTATGCTCCTGCTTGCCGGATTATTTGGGAGCCCCACCCGCCTGTCGACCAGAATGTACGGCGAATCAAGAATGTCCTGCTAATTTATCCTGTGTCAATCAAAAATGTGTAGATCCATGCCCTGGAGCCTGTGGTCAAAACGCCCAATGTTCTACTGTTAATCACAGTCCGTTCTGTACTTGTTTACCGCGCTATACCGGAAATCCTTTCTTGGCTTGTCAACCCATCATTGAACACCATCAACGGGATCCCCAACCTCTTGATCCCTGCAAACCATCACCTTGTGGTCCCAATTCAGAGTGCCGTCGCGTTGGAGAAACACCCTCTTGTGCTTGCATGGAAGGATTTGTAGGGTCAGCTCCATACTGCAGACCAGAGTGTGTTTCCAATGCTGAATGTTCTTCGAATTTGGCCTGCATCAATCAGAAATGTAAAGATCCATGTGTAGGTTTGTGCGGTTCATCCGCCCTATGTCGAGTAGTATCGCACACGCCGATGTGTACTTGTGAAGCCGGTTTCACGGGAGATCCTTTCACGTTATGCATACCTACGCCAATAAAGGAAAATGATGAACCTTTGAGACCTTGCAATCCATCACCCTGCGGTGCCAATGCACAGTGTATGGAACGCAATGGTGCAGGAGCATGCTCGTGCTTGCCAGAATACTTCGGTAATCCATATGAAGGCTGTCGTCCGGAGTGCGTTTTGAATTCCGATTGCCCAACAAACAAAGCGTGTCACAATCAAAAGTGCAAAGATCCATGTCCCGGAACCTGCGGTAATGATGCTGAATGCTCCGTCGTAAATCATGTTCCAACATGCAACTGTATCATCGGTTATACAGGAGATCCTTATAGCTACTGCTCTAAACCGCAAGAACGTAAGCGAATGTATTTAATGTTAGCGCTTACTAACCACTTTTATGCCTATAAAATAATCAGCTAATAGTAGTACTGCAAACATACTAATGGTTATTAATTCATCATATTTATATTGGAATCATTTAGCGATACGTCATGAATATATCAATCCATGCCAACCATCACCTTGTGGTCCAAATTCACAATGTCGTACGATTAATGAGCAAGCCGTTTGCTCGTGCTTACCCGATTTCGTGGGTGTTGCGCCAGCTTGCAGGCCCGAATGTACTTCGAATTCTGAATGTCCCTTGGAAAAGGCTTGTATAAATCGTAAATGTTCAGATCCTTGTCCCGGTGTTTGCGGAGAGAATGCCGTATGTAATGTTAGGAATCATAGTCCGTTGTGCTCCTGTCGACCTGGCATGATGGGTGATGCATTTGTGCGTTGCTATCCACAGCCACGTAAGATTTTCTTTAGATAATAGACCCTAACAATATGTATACTGACAATGTTGTTATCACTTTATCAGCTCCTACTCCGCCTCCAGTTAAAGATGTGCAAATTTATAGAGATCCTTGTGTGCCCTCGCCTTGTGGTCCTTTCTCTCAATGTCGCAACCAATACGACGTTCCTTCGTGCTCTTGCCTACCGAATTATATAGGTTCTCCCCCAAATTGTAAACCAGAATGTAGCATCAATGCTGATTGTCCATCGAGCCAAGCCTGTATAAATGAAAAATGTCGCGATCCATGCCCAGGTGCATGTGGCCTAAATACTGAATGTTCGGTTATAAACCACATACCAACATGTAAATGTCAATTAGGTTATGTCGGAGACGCCTTTATAAGCTGTCGACCAGCGCCGCCACCCCCAGTCATAGTTAAGGATGCACCTCGCGATCTTTGTTATCCCAACCCATGTGGTTCCAATGCCATATGTTCTGGTGATGGAGTATGCACATGCTTGGCTGACTATCAAGGCGATCCTTATAGAGCATGCAAACCAGAATGTTTACTAAACTCGGAATGTCCCAGAAATAAGGCGTGTCTGTCTCAGAAATGTCGCGATCCTTGCCCGGGAACATGTGCACCAAATGCCATCTGTGAAGTGCATAACCATGTACCCATGTGTCATTGTCCTGAACATTTGACTGGCAACGCATTTGTTCTCTGCCAACCAGTACAAAAAAGTAGGTTTACCAAAAATTACGCCGTCAATGACCATTATTACATATATACTTATCTTTATAAAGCGGATGTTTATCGAAATCCTTGCCAACCGTCCCCCTGTGGACCTAACTCTCAATGTCGCGAGATTAACTCTCAAGCCGTCTGCTCTTGCCTGCCCAATTTCCTTGGATCTCCGCCCAGCTGTCGTCCCGAATGTACTACAAACTCTGAATGTCCTGCAAATTTAGCTTGTCAAAATCAAATGTGCATAGATCCTTGCCCGGGTACATGTGGACGGTTTGCCCAATGTAATGTGGTTAATCATGCTCCATTCTGTACATGTGTTCAAGACTATACAGGAAATCCCTTCGTTCAATGTCAGCGTATAAGTAAGTTTGTAGAAAATATTTACTGAGACCTGTTGGAAACTTAAATTTATTTTAACTATCAGTTGAACCTCAACGGGATGTCGAACCTACTAATCCATGTCAACCATCGCCATGCGGACCAAACAGCATGTGCCAACCTATTGGATCGACACCATCGTGTTCATGTCTAAGCGACTTTATAGGACATCCACCAAATTGTCGCCCTGAATGTGTGTCGAACTCGGAATGTCCCTCTAGTCAAATATGCCAGAATCAGAAGTGCAAAGATCCCTGCCCCGGATTATGCGGTCAAAATGCTCTTTGTCGTGTTAGTAGTCATACGCCCATGTGTTATTGCGAAACTGGTTACATGGGTGATCCATTCGTCATATGCTCACCCATCCCACAAAATCAACCCGTCGAAATTGTGGATCCATGCAATCCGTCCCCATGCGGATCGAATTCAGTGTGTCGTCAACAGAATGGAGTAGGTTCATGTCAATGTCTTCCGGAATATTTCGGCAACCCTTACGATGGTTGTAGACCTGAATGCGTTTTAAATTCGGATTGTCCCTCGAACAAAGCTTGTGTCAATCAGAAATGTCTAGATCCTTGTCCCGGAACCTGCGGTCAAAATGCTGAGTGCTTCGTTAGAAATCATTTGGCTAATTGTAACTGTCTGTATGGTTACCAAGGAGATCCTTATCGTTATTGTGCAAAGGAAGAAACACGTAAGCGCGTTTTAGAAACCTCTTAAATTAGATTGAAATTACTTTTGAGCTTCATTTGCAGCAATTGTTAAGGATTATGTAAATCCTTGCCAGCCTTCACCCTGTGGCCCTAATTCCCAATGCCGCGAATTAAACGAGCAGGCTGTTTGTTCTTGTTTATTTGAGTATGTAGGGGCTCCGCCCAGTTGCCGACCCGAATGTACTTCAAGTTCTGAATGTGCTTCCGATAAGGCTTGTGTCAATCAAAAATGTCAAGATCCTTGTCCGGGTGTCTGTGGTCAACAGGCTATGTGCAATGTTCGTAATCATGTTCCATTGTGTTCGTGTCAAAACGGTTACACCGGTGATCCGTTCACACGATGCTACCTCATTCCACGTAAGAGTTTTAAAAAAGTTTCTAAAAGTCAAGAGTTCTAAAAACCTGCACAATTTTAGCTCCTCCGCCCATTAGAGTGGCTGAACCCATACGAGACCCTTGTCTACCATCGCCATGTGGACCAAATGCCCAGTGTCGCAATGTCAATGGTCAAGCGTCATGCTCTTGCTTGTCGCAATACCTCGGCGCTCCGCCAAATTGTCGTCCAGAATGTACTACCAACTCCGAGTGTCCTCTTAATATGGCATGCATCAACATGCACTGTATAGACCCCTGCCCCGGGTTGTGTGCTTATAATGCTCTGTGTACCATTCAAAACCATGTACCCAGTTGTCACTGCCCCGAAGGATATGTAGGAGATCCGTTCACAAACTGTCAATTGGCACCCAAACGTAAGACATTTCTTGAATTCAAGCAAAATAAAGCAATGTCACTTAATTGCCCAAACAATATTCTAGCAACACCGGTTATAGAAGATGATCCATGCAACCCCTCACCATGTGGACCCAACGCTCAGTGTAATAATGGACAATGTTCTTGCTTACCCGAATATCACGGCGATCCGTTTGTAGCATGCCGGCCAGAATGTGTGTTGAATACTGAGTGTCCGTCGAATAAGGCCTGCATAAATCAGAAATGTATCGACCCATGTCCCGGCACCTGTGGCCGTAGTGCTTTATGTGACGTATATAATCATGTGCCAATGTGTCGATGCCCGGACGGTATGACTGGTAATGCATTCGTACAATGTGATGTCGAACCCAAACCTATTGAAGCGGATCCCTGTCAACCATCGCCTTGTGGTCCGAATAGTCGTTGTAGAGTTCACCAAAATGCTGCAGTATGTTCATGTATCGAAAGTTTCATAGGCAATCCTCCGTCGTGTAGGCCAGAGTGTACAATCAATTCAGATTGTGCACCCCAAAGAGCATGTCAAAACCAGAAATGTGTAGATCCTTGTGTTGGATCCTGTGGACTGAATGCGTTGTGTCACATAGTCAATCATGCTCCCATATGTGTATGTCCTGCGCGTTATACTGGAAATCCTTTCACCAGCTGCCAACCTATCATTGAACCACCGCAAACATTTAAAGACCAAACAAACCCATGTATTCCTTCGCCGTGTGGTCCAAATTCCGAATGTCGCGTTGTAGGAGATTCACCATCATGCTCTTGCTTGCCCACATTTATAGGAACTCCAACAAATTGCCGGCCAGAATGTGTAACGAATTCCGAATGTCAATCGAATAGGGCTTGTATCAATCAAAAATGTCAGGATCCATGTACAGGCGTATGTGGTCAGAATGCCTTGTGCAATGTTATCTCACACACAGCCATGTGTACATGTTCTCCAGGATATACTGGCGATCCATTCACCGGATGCTCCATACCTCCCATACGTCTCACAGATACCGTAACGCCCTGTGTACCAAATCCTTGTGGCGCCAATGCCATATGCCGTCAGGAAAATAATGCCGGATCTTGTCAGTGTCAACAAAATTACTTCGGCAATCCCTACGAAGGTTGCCGACCAGAATGTGTTTCGAACTCTGATTGCCCCTCGAATAAGGCGTGCGTCAATCAAAAGTGTCGCGATCCTTGCCCTGGGGTATGTGGCCTAAATGCAATATGTAGCATAGTCAATCATTTGCCCACATGCCAATGTATCCCCGAATTCATAGGTGATCCTTATCAGTATTGTCAAATGCCCGAGAAGCGTAAGTTATTTAGTAGATCTTAAAACAATCTAGTCCTTGAACAACCTTATTTGTCTTTAGCTATTATCAAAGAATATGTCAATCCTTGCCAACCTTCACCTTGTGGATCAAATTCACAATGTCGAGAAGTCAATAATCAAGCGGTATGTTCCTGCTTGCCGGATTACATCGGAACACCGCCATCGTGCAGACCAGAATGCACTACCAACTCAGAGTGTAGTTATGATAAGGCTTGTGTAAATCGAAAATGTGTTGATCCCTGTCCGGGCGCTTGCGGTAGCAATGCAGAATGTCGCATTTTCAGCCATTCACCAATATGTACTTGTAAATTTGGCTATACCGGAAATGCGTTTACTCGTTGTTATCCCATTCCACCTAGTAAGATACAAATATGTCGGGTTCATTCATAGTTAATTAACCAGTGTCATTTCATATAGCTCCTCCACCGGCGCCACAAAGAGATGTGTCGCCAAATCCTTGCCTACCTTCTCCCTGTGGTCAATTCGCTCAGTGTCGCGATATAGGGGGAGCACCTTCTTGCTCCTGCCTACCCACCTACATAGGTTCTCCACCCAATTGTAGACCAGAATGTACCATCAATTCAGACTGTCCCAGTTCATTGGCCTGCATTAATCAAAAATGTCAAGATCCTTGCCCGGGAGCTTGTGGTTTCAATGCTGAGTGCCATGTTATCAATCACACGCCTACCTGCCAATGTATCTTCGGTTTGGTTGGAGATCCATTTATAAATTGTCACCAGGCACCTGTAGAACCTCCACGACCTATGCCCACTCGCGATGATCCTTGTATGCCTTCACCATGCGGCGTCAACTCCATCTGCACTGATGGCAAGTGCTCTTGTTTGCCCGAATATCAAGGAAATCCTCTGATAGGCTGTCGACCAGAATGTGTTTTGAATTCAGATTGTGCATCGAACATGGCATGCATAAACCAGAAATGTAAAGATCCCTGTCCTGGAACCTGTGCCTCAAATGCAATTTGTGAGACACACCAACACGTTGCAATGTGTCACTGCCCCGAAGGCATGACGGGCAATGCTTTCACGCAATGTCTGACACTGCCTCCCGTAAGAATTAGTCAGCCATGTCAACCATCACCCTGTGGTCAAAATTCGCAATGTCGAGTCTTGAATGACCAAGCGGCATGTTCATGTCTTCCAGAATACATCGGAGCTCCTCCAACATGCAGACCAGAGTGTACTACAAATACGGAGTGTCAACTAAATAGAGCCTGTTTACAACAGAAATGTCGTGATCCATGTCCCGGTACATGCGGTGTTAATACCGAATGTTATGTGAACAATCACAGTCCCATATGTCGCTGCATTACCGGATTCAGTGGTAATCCATTTATAGGTTGTGAACGTATAAGAAGTATGTTTTTTTGTAAATACTATTTCCAAACGGGTCCTTTAGTCATTATTTTCAACATTTCAGCTGTGCCTCAACTTGATGCACCAAAGCAGAAAGATCCTTGCCGTCCCTCGCCATGTGGTCCAAATTCTGAGTGTCGCTCTAATGGTGGTAATCCTTCGTGCTCCTGTCAAAAGGACTTCATAGGTTCACCACCAAATTGCCGACCAGAATGTGTCACGAATTCGGAATGCCCTTCAAACCAAGCATGTATAAATCAACATTGCCGCGACCCTTGTCCCGGGGTATGCGGATCCAATGCCCAATGCCGTGTAGTCAATCATACACCGATGTGCTATTGTGACATAGGTTTCACCGGAGATCCTTTCACTTTGTGTTCACAAGTGAGAGATGCTCCGCCAGAACTCGAAAGACCTTGTCAACCAAACCCTTGCGGTGCCAACGCTGAATGTTTAGAGCGTAATGGAGTAGGAGCTTGCCAATGTCTCTCCGAATTCTTCGGTAACCCTTATGAAGGCTGTCGCCCGGAATGTGTAATTAATTCCGATTGCCCAGCACATTTAGCATGTGTACAAAATAAATGTAAGAATCCTTGTCCCGGAACCTGCGGCCGTAATGCCGACTGTAACGTGCGTAATCATTTGCCTACGTGCAACTGTATCACCGGATACACCGGAGACCCATATTTGTACTGTAATATACAACCTGAACGTAAGCTTTCGCGTTATAGAGTAAATGTATTCCTAGATAATGCACGTGTTCCCATTTTAGCTGTTTTTGATGTTAGCAATCCTTGCCAACCGTCACCGTGTGGTCCCAACTCGCAATGCCGTGAAGTGCAAAATCAAGCCGTGTGCTCATGCTTGCCCACATTCATTGGCCAACCTCCCGCATGCCGCCCAGAATGTACTATATCTAGCGAATGTCCGTTCGACAAAGCCTGTGTCAGTCAGAAATGTATAGATCCTTGCCCTGGAACATGTGGCCTCAATGCTGAATGTAGAGTTCACAACCACAGTCCATTATGTTCCTGTAGTCCAGGTTTTACAGGAGATGCATTTATCAGATGTTTACCAATACCGCCTAAACGTAAGAGTTTACAAAAACTAAGCTTGGGAGAAAGAAAAATAAATTTTGCATTTTCTGTAGCTTCGACTGGCATAACCCTTAAGGAACCGAAACGTGATCCTTGTATGCCCTCGCCATGTGGCTTGAACGCGCAGTGTAGGGTAATCAATAGCCAAGCTTCGTGT
This sequence comes from Polietes domitor, assembly GCA_947397865.1. Taxonomy (NCBI): domain Eukaryota; kingdom Metazoa; phylum Arthropoda; class Insecta; order Diptera; family Muscidae; genus Polietes; species Polietes domitor. Next base: position 60,518,159 of record OX377619.1, on the reverse strand, counting down.
TCCTGTATGCCCAGCTACTTCGGTTCCCCGCCCAATTGCCGTCCCGAATGTACCATTAACGCTGATTGTTCGTCAAACTTGGCCTGTATGAATGAGAAATGTCGCGATCCTTGTCCAGGATCATGTGGTTTATCAGCCTTATGTTCGGTAGTATCCCACACACCCATATGTTCTTGCCCCTCAGCCTATACTGGAGATCCATTCACATCGTGTGTACCAAAACCTATACTTCAAGAACCAAGTAATATAAATTAGACCCCAAACGTATATAGAATTTATGTTAATATATATTTAATTAATATTAGTCACGCCCAAAGATCCCTGTCATCCCTCACCTTGCGGTTCTAACGCTGTGTGCAACAACGGCCAATGCTCTTGCTTGCCCGAATACCAAGGCAATCCTTACGTGGGATGTAGGCCCGAGTGTGTTTTAAATACTGATTGTCCTCGCGATAAGGCTTGCATGCGCAACAAATGCCAGGATCCTTGTCCTGGTACTTGTGGCATTGGCGCCTTATGCGAAGTTAACAATCACATTCCTATGTGCAGGTGTCCAGCGCAAATGACTGGAAATGCATTTGTCCAATGTTTGGCCATAGAAAGTAAGAGAATTCTTATGATGTGTGAAAAATGGTGTATATTTATATGAGTGTATTTAAACTTTTAGTTTCCTCGCCTAAACAACCGGATCATCCGTGTCACCCAACTCCTTGTGGTCCCAATTCTCAGTGTCGCGAACTAAATAACCAAGCCGTATGCTCTTGTTTACCAAATTATGTGGGTTCTGCGCCATACTGCAGGCCTGAGTGTTCCATTAATTCCGATTGCGTCCCGCACTTAGCATGTATTAATCAAAAATGTCGCGATCCTTGTCCAGGATCTTGTGGACTTCATTCTGATTGCCAGGTGGTTAATCATGCACCACATTGCAAGTGTCCTCCCGGCTATACAGGCAATGCATTTGTCCTGTGTCAACTTCTACCAACACCGCCACCGGTTTATATTCAAAAGGAACCTGTTAATCCATGTGTGCCATCCCCTTGCGGTTCGAATTCTGAGTGCCGCGTAGAAAAGGGTTCTGCATCATGCTCGTGCTTACCTAATTACATCGGAGCTCCTCCTGCCTGTAGACCGGAGTGCATCAGTTCTTCGGAGTGTCCCACCAATTTGGCATGTATTAACATGAAGTGCCGCGATCCATGTCCGGGAGTGTGCGGTATATCCGCAGTTTGTCAAGTCGTTAGTCATACGCCATCGTGTGTTTGTGTCAATGGCTATGTCGGAGATCCCTTCACACTCTGCTATCCGCCGCCGCAGATCGAACGAGAACAAGTAAACCCTTGCTCTCCAAGCCCCTGCGGAAGCAATGCTAAATGTCGCGAACAAAATGGTGTAGGATCATGTCAATGTCTGCCCGACTACTTCGGAAATCCCTATGAAGGATGTCGTCCAGAGTGTGTCCTAAACTCAGACTGTCCATCGAATAAGGCCTGTCAAAATCAAAAATGTAGCGACCCTTGCCCCGGTGTCTGTGGCCAGAATGCGTTATGCAATGCCATCAATCATTTGCCAATATGTTCCTGTCATGACGGATATAGCGGAGATCCTTATAGTTATTGCAATATCATTAGAGAACGTAAGAATCCTATTAATTTCATAAGTAGTAGTAGTAGTAGAATATGTACTAAGTTATATTATTACTGTAATTTAGCTATACGTGAGTATATCAATCCATGTCAACCATCACCTTGTGGACCCAACTCACAGTGTCGTGAAGTTGAAGGTCAAGCAATATGCTCTTGTCTGTCAGAGTATGTAGGAACGCCTCCACGTTGTAGACCCGAATGTACTGCAAATTCCGAATGTCCAGCGGTTAAGGCTTGTGTTAATCGTAAATGTCAAGATCCGTGTCCAGGCGTATGCGGCTTAGAAGCCGAATGCCGCGTACTAAATCATTCGCCACTTTGTAGTTGTAAAGTTGGCTATACCGGAAATGCCTTTACAAGGTGTTATCCTATACCAGCGCTACCTCCGCCAGCTAGAGAACCTTACAGAGATCCATGTGTACCATCTCCCTGTGGTCAATATGGCCAGTGTAGGGTGATTAATGATAATCAGCCGTCGTGCAGTTGTTTGCCTTCATACATCGGTTTGCCACCCAATTGTCGTCCAGAATGTGTTTTGAATTCAGATTGTCCCAGTCATGAATCTTGTATAAACGAACATTGCAAAGATCCTTGCCCCGGCTCGTGTGGTTTGAATGCTTTATGTTCGGTAATCAATCATATACCATCGTGTGTTTGTAATAAGGGATATACTGGAGATCCATTCACTCGCTGCGTACCTGAAGTTTCCGCGTTGCCACGTAAGATTCATTATAATATCCAAAATAAGCTCCGTCAATCATTTAAGACTTATTTAGCTCCTCCTCAAATTGCCGACGATCCTTGCCGCCTTTGCGGACCTAACGCAGAATGTCATAATGGCATCTGTTCATGTCTGACCAACTACCGAGGCGATCCGTATGTGGGTTGTAGACCCGAGTGTATTTTGAATTCCGAATGTCCCAGTAATCTGGCCTGTATCAATCTGAAATGTCAAGATCCTTGTCCCGGCACTTGCGCATCAAATGCCATATGTGCCGTCCATAACCACGTACCCATGTGCCACTGTGGCGATGAAATGGAAGGTGATGCTTTCATCCAATGCAGGCCTAAGCAGAAAAGTAAATATTTCCCCATTAAAGCGACGAAGAAGGAAAATTATCTAACCAATGTAATTTATTTAGTACATGATCATAACAATCCGTGCATTCCTTCACCCTGTGGACCTAATTCCCAGTGCCGCGAAACTAATGGCTTGGCCATTTGTTCGTGCTTACCACAAATGTTAGGTTCGCCGCCTTCTTGTCGTCCAGAGTGCATTACTGATTCGGAGTGTGCTCCGAACCGCGCCTGTGTTAACCAGAAATGTCGAGATCCTTGTCCCGGAAGCTGTGGCCATCAAGCCATGTGTCATGTTGTCAATCATAATCCAATATGTTTCTGTCCTCAAGGCTATACTGGCAGTCCTTTTGTAGCCTGTCAAGCTATAAGTAAGCATTTTGCCTGAAAGTTTTGGAAACAAACTATTAATTTCCGAATTTTATTATCAGCTCTACCACCTCGTGACTTTGCACCTGAAAATCCTTGTATACCAACGCCCTGTGGTCCGTATTCACAATGTGATCAGGTTCAAGGCTCTGCCTCTTGCAAATGTTTGGCAAATTACATTGGTTCGCCACCATATTGTCGACCCGAGTGCGTCACTAATTCCGAGTGTCCCCAGGATAGCGCTTGCATTAATCAAAAATGTCAAGATCCTTGCCCAGGTTTATGTGGTCATAATGCTGAATGTCGTACCGTTAATCATATACCAATGTGTCTGTGTAATCAGGGCTATGAAGGTGATCCGTTCACCAATTGCCGACAGGCTTTAGCGCCTGTCGTACCAGTGGCCAACTATCCTCATCCTCCACCTTTGCAAGAACACGTAGAGCCTTGTATACCTAATCCGTGTGGTCCAAATGCCGAATGTCGTTCGAATAACAGAGTGGGATCTTGCGTTTGTTTGCCCAACTATTTTGGTAATCCTTATGAGGGATGTCGACCTGAATGTGTATTGAATACCGATTGTCCCAGTTCTAAAGCATGTGTACAAACAAGATGTCAAGATCCTTGTCCTGGAACATGCGGCCAAAATGCCATCTGTTACGTTACCAATCATTTGCCGTCATGCGAGTGCTATTCAGGATATTATGGAGATCCATATCGCGCGTGTCAGCCCATACAACAAAGTAAGATTTAGGAGAAATCACAAGGAAAAAACCTATATGCTCATCCATCACTTTTTGTTTCTGCTTAAATCTTTAGGAGAACCTATAGTATATACGAACCCTTGTGTACCTTCTCCTTGCGGACCCAACGGTCAATGTCGCGAAATAAATCAACAAGCCGTCTGTTCTTGCTTACCAGAGTTCATAGGTACTCCTCCAGCCTGTAGGCCTGAGTGTATTATGAATAGCGAGTGTTCCATAAGTAAGGCCTGTGTTAATAGAAAATGTTCTGATCCTTGTCCGGGAACTTGTGGTCTTAATGCGGAATGCCGTGTTATCAATCACAACCCTGTGTGTTCATGTATATCTGCTTTTACGGGAGACGCTTTTACCAGATGTTATCCCATACCACGTAAGACCTCGTTTAGTCACAAAGTAAAGGAACATATTAATAAAAAATTACAAACTTCAGCTATTCGCGATACTCCAGCTATTTCCGAAAAGCCCACAGAACCTGTATTCGCTACAACGAGACCAATGACAACAATTGCACCCGTATACCCGAGACCACCGATAACAGCTGGCACTCCAGTAACTCCTAGACCTACGGTTATTTACGAAGAAACCACACGTCCTCATTATTCAATAGCAAATGAACCCGTACGCCCGATATCCACTCCAACCACATATCCACCGGCTATCGTTGCCGAAGAACCCATTAATCCTTGTTATCCTTCTCCATGCGGCCAGTATGCGCAGTGTTATAATCGTCATGGAATTGCCATATGCTCATGCTTGCCAAGCCATGTTGGATCACCGCCAAATTGCCGTCCCGAATGTACGGTTATCTCAGATTGTCCCACTCATTTGTCTTGCTTCAATGAAAAATGTTCAGATCCTTGTCCGGGCTCATGTGGTTTTAATGCCGTGTGTAATGTTGTCAACCATATACCTAATTGTGTGTGCCAAGCAGGCATGGTCGGAGATCCTTTCGCCGAATGTCATGCACCGCCGGTAGTTATAAAAACTTCCGATCCTACAGCCATACACTATGAAGATCCCTGTGTCCCTTCACCTTGCGGCTCTAATGCGCAATGCCATGAAGGCTCGTGTTCTTGTCTTCCTGAATATCATGGTGATCCATATGTTGGTTGCAGGCCTGAATGTGTCATTAACAATGATTGTCCCAGAGATCGGGCTTGTGTTAATCGTAAATGTGTAGATCCCTGCCCGGGCACATGCGGAAATCAAGCTGTTTGCCAAGTAATTAACCATATACCTATGTGTTCTTGTCCAGAAAATATGAGTGGCAACGCCTTTATTCGGTGCGAACCGATAAGAGATGTTATTTATAATGAACCTCAGGATAATCCGTGCCACCCATCGCCTTGTGGCCCCAATTCACATTGCCATGAAGTTAGGCGACAGGCTGTTTGCAGTTGTATAACAGGATTTATGGGTTCGCCACCATCGTGCCGTCCTGAGTGTACTACAAACTCGGAATGCCCTGGCGATAAATATTGTCTGAACCAAAAATGTAGAGATGTGTGTGTGGGCGCTTGTGGTATTAGAGCGTTATGTCATGCATATAACCATTCGCCCCGATGCTCCTGCCCACCCAAATATACCGGAAACGCCTTCGTACAATGTTCACCTATAGGTACACTTTCTAAAAAACCAACGACTCTTAAAGTTCTTCTAATATTATTCTCAAAACACTTTACAGTAGAACCTTTGCCACCACCGAATGCTGATATTCCCTCAAATCCATGCATCCCTTCACCATGCGGACCTTACTCCGAATGTTCTCCGACTGCAGATAATAGTCCTAAATGCTCATGTCTTAGCGACTATATAGGTCAACCACCTCGTTGTCATCCCGAGTGTGTTAGCAGTGCCGAATGTCCCTCGGACAAGGCTTGTGTTAGTCAAAAATGTATTGATCCTTGTCCCGGATCATGCGGCTACGAAGCCGAATGTCGCGTTACCTCACACACTGCTATGTGCTATTGTCCTGCTGGTTTTATCGGAGATCCTTTCTCGCAATGTGAACGTCAACAGGATCCACCGACCGAAGTAATTGTACCTTGTAGTCCCAATCCCTGCGGTCCAAATGCTGTTTGTCGTGCCCATAATGGTCTGAGCATTTGTCAATGTTTGCCCGACTATTATGGCAACCCCTATGAAGCATGTCGTCCCGAATGTTTACGCAATGCAGATTGTCCTTCCAACAAAGCCTGTCAAAATCAAAAATGTCGCGATCCATGTCCTGGAACATGCGGTCAGAATGCTCTCTGCCAAGTCGTAAATCATGTTCCCAACTGTGCTTGTTTTGCGGGTTACGTGGGTGATCCGTATAGACAATGTGTCAGACCGTTGAATGAACGTAAGCACAACAAAACACAAGATTCACCTAAACCTAAATCTGATCTAAGCAATAACTCTCCACAAACAATGAATGACCCCTTTTTGCCTGGCCCTAATGTTGTCTGCTATCTTCTCTACGCCCTAACACTTGATAAAATGTTGCCCAATAATCCTTACTGCTCCTTTAGAAGGCCCTTCTGATCTTGAATTAATAACACAATTTACAAACACTGTGAATGAAACTGCACTAAATAATCTTTACTGACCCCGTTGTTTACAAAAACCAAAACTTCCTTTATTTATGCTGCGAAAAAAAACTACAAAATAATCGTTACTGACCATTGACCTCAGACCGTAAACTCAGTTGTTTTGCTCAACTTGAATATTGTCTCATACTATGATTTATGATTTTAATTACGCTTAATTTACGCCTTAAATAAACCCAATGCTTTGCTTGCTATGCTTTAAATGCTTTTTAGATTAAGTTTTGCTTACCTGACCAAACAATTAACAAGTTTCCCTCATACAAACCAACCGTTTAGCCAAGCCACCAGTATATGTTAATCCTTGTGAGCCTTCGCCTTGCGGTGCTAATGCCCAGTGCCGTGAAGTTAATGGCCAAGCTGTTTGCTCCTGCTTACCTGATTTTATGGGCACACCTCCCGCTTGTCGACCGGAATGTGTGGTTAGCTCTGAATGTCCCACCGACAAGGCCTGCATCAAACAAAAGTGTAAAGACCCATGCCCCGGAGCCTGTGGCATAAATGCAGAGTGTCATGTCCGCAGCCACAGCCCAATGTGTTCGTGTATGGCTGGATATACCGGAGAAGCGTTTACCAGATGTTTACCCATACCAGAGCGCAAAAAAGATGAAGTCCCACCGCCTCGCGTAAATCCATGTTTGCCATCGCCTTGCGGACCCTACTCTCAATGCAGAGAACTCAATGGCATGGCTTCCTGCAGTTGTTTGCCCAATTACATCGGGGCTGCACCCAACTGCAGACCGGAGTGCACCATCAACGCAGAGTGTTCCAGCAATCTGGCTTGTATGAACGAGAAATGCAGGGATCCATGTCCAGGATCATGCGGATTTGATACTCTGTGCAATGTTATCAATCACACGCCCAGTTGCTCTTGTCCTACTGGCTACACTGGTGATCCATTTACCAGTTGTAGACTACTGCCACCACCAACACCTTCAAGTATGCTTCGAAATTAGTTTGAACCTTTCGAGTAGATTTTAATTCCTTATTACAAAATTTTACAGAACCTAAAGATCCTGTAGATCCTTGCAATCCGTCACCTTGCGGCTCGAATTCAGTATGTCAAAACGGTAAATGCTCTTGCCTACCAGAATATCATGGAGATCCATACGTCGGCTGTCGTCCCGAATGTGTTCTGAACTCTGATTGTGATCGCAATCGGGCTTGCGTGCGAAACAAGTGTATAGATCCTTGTCCGGGTACTTGTGGTCAGAATGCTTTATGCGATGTCACCAATCACATAGCTATGTGTCGCTGTCCTGAGCGCATGACTGGCAACGCCTTTGTAGCCTGTGAAGCTGTTCGCGATGTAGTACCTAAGAATCCTTGCCAACCTTCGCCATGCGGTCCCAACTCTCAATGTGTGGAACGCAACGGAAACGCTGTTTGCTCCTGTATCACCGGTTATTTGGGCAATCCACCCAATTGCCGTTTGGAATGTTACACCAGTTCCGACTGTTCGCCAATTCATGCTTGTATCAACAATAAGTGTGTCGATCCCTGTCCTGGAAAATGTGGTTTGAATGCTGAATGCCAAGCCGTTCAACATAGAGCTCACTGTGAATGCATTCGTGGTTTCGAAGGAAACCCTTACTCTATGTGCAATCGAATAGGTACACATCAATTTTTGTTCTGATCAGTTTAGGCTCAATGAAATTAACCAAAAATCATAATCCATTTAGAAATACGTCATGAACCTCCCACCAAACCCAAGGATCCCTGCTATCCTTCCCCATGCGGCCCCAACTCTCAGTGTTCTGCTGTCAATGAACAAGCCAGGTGTACTTGTTTGTCCGAGTTTATAGGTTCCCCACCAAATTGTCGCCCAGAATGTACTAGCAATGACGATTGTAGTAATAATCTAGCATGTATCAATCAGAAGTGTCGCGATCCTTGTCCTGGATCTTGCGGATTTAATGCCAATTGCATAGTTACTCTGCACATGGCCAACTGTCATTGCCCGAATGGAATGACCGGTGACCCATTCCGCATGTGCTACGAACGTAAAGAAAGTAAGGCAACAAACCCGGCGAATTTTGCGTTATATACAGATTTTTTTTCTTAGATATATATTTTTAATAATAAAACATTGTATTCTTTGCAGTATTACCACCTCAACGTGAAGAACCCAAGAATCCTTGCCGTCCTTCGCCTTGTGGTAGCAATGCCGAATGCCGTACCCGCGGTTCTGGTTTCACATGCGAGTGTGTTAACGACTACATCGGCAATCCCTATGAGGGCTGCAGGCCAGAATGTGTCGGCAACTCAGAATGTCCCGCAAATCGCGCATGCATACGTCAGAAATGTGGTGATCCTTGCCCTGGTACATGTGGCGTCGAAGCCGTTTGCATCATCAACAATCATATACCCATGTGCTCCTGCCCTGTCGGCTACACTGGAAACGCTTTTGTACAATGCTCTCCGATTATTATCCAGGATATTCCTGTGGAAAAATCAGATCCTTGCTATCCCACACCATGTGGCCAAAATACGATATGCCGCGTACAAGGTAAACAAGCTGTGTGCGAATGTTTGCCTGGCTTCTTTGGCAATGCTTATGGACAGGAATGTAGGCCAGAATGTACACTCAGCTCTGATTGTGCCAAGAATAAGGCTTGTGTTAACAACAAATGCGTTGATCCTTGCCCAGGCGTTTGCGGTTATGGCGCAGAGTGTCAGACCGTCAATCACAATCCCATATGTAGTTGTCCCTCGAAGATGGTAGGCAACCCAATTGTGGAATGTCACGAAGCACCTAAACAACTAGAACCTGTGGATCCTTGCAATCCATCTCCTTGCCGTACAAATGGTATTTGCCGCGTACTTAACGGTCTGTCGACATGCTCATATCCGGAATGTGTTGTCAATGATGATTGTTCCCGCGATCGCACTTGTGTCAACCAGAAATGCCGAGATCCGTGCATTAATGCTTGTGGCATCAATGCCATATGTAATACCATCAATCATAAGGCGGTATGTACCTGCCCTGCTGGATACTATGGTTCGCCATACAATCAATGTTTACAACAAGTGGAAGTGGTGCCGGTACCGAAACCTGAGTGTGTCTCCGACAACGATTGCAGCAACGACAAGGCTTGCGTCAATCAACAATGTAAAAATCCCTGCGAATTGGGCAACATCTGTGGACAAAATGCTCGCTGTCACGTACAATTGCATAGACCACTGTGTGTATGCAATGAAGGCTACACCGGCAATGCTCTGAACAATTGTTACCTAATCGGTTGCCGTTCCGATGAGGAATGTCCCGCCGCCGAAGCTTGCATTAATAGACAATGTACTGATCCCTGCTTGTACACACAATGCGGTGAGCAAGCGGTGTGCCGCTCAGATTATAACCACAAAGCCAGATGTCACTGCCCGGACGGCTTCCGCGGTAATCCATTGGTGCGTTGTGAACGTCCTGAATGTACCCGTGACGATGAATGCGCCTACAACTTGGCGTGTCGCAACGAACGCTGCGAAGATCCCTGCAATTGCGGCGTAGGTGCCCAATGTCGTGTCAACAACCATCGGGCCCAATGCAGATGTCCTCCGGGATATGTGGGCAATCCTCTGGCGCGTTGTGAGATCGAGGAAGTCAAGGTTGCACCTCAATGTACCATGGATGCTGACTGTAGTAGCAAATTGGCCTGTTTCAGTGGAGAATGTAAGAATCCATGTATTGTCACCAAGCCATGCGGCGCCAATGCTGTGTGCTCCGTGGTAGACACGTTGCCTCTGAGAACAATGATCTGTGAATGCGAACCTGGTTATGTGGGCGATGCTGATGTTGGTTGTCGCAAAGGTACGTTAAGTGATATGCTAAACTTTTTATATATAATTGATTTTAAACTGAAAAGGATTTCAGACTTTCCTTTTATTACAGCTTTAAAATGTATTTGACTGTTTATAATGTTTTTCCCTACAGTGTATATAGTATTTATGCACTTAGTTTTGATTTCATAAAGATTTAATTCAACTCCTACACTGTTCTAACGTAGCACTAGCACACTCGCTAAATTTAAATTGTCAAACCTATGCTAATCTTGTCTTTTCCCTTAGAACCCGTTCGTGATCAAGGCTGTCACTCAAATGAAGAATGTCCCTCAACGGAGGCTTGTCGCAATGGCAATTGCGTTAATCCTTGCACTGATTCCTCACCATGTGCTCGCACAGCTGAATGTTTGGCTCAACAGCATAGAGCTGTATGTACCTGCCCGCAAGGAACACAGGGCGATCCATTCGTCAACTGTTATCAACCACGTAAGTTTGTCTAGCTTGGCGATATTCAAAATATTTAAATAATAAAAAATTTAATATTTCTGTTTTGTTCTGTTTGGAAGTATTATGTATTGAATAAATTAATTCAAAATATTTATATAATAAAAAATTTTAATATTTATAGCTCAAATCACTGCTGGTTGTACTCATAACTCGGAATGTGCACCCAATACGGCTTGCATCAACAAACGTTGCCAAGATCCTTGCGCCGAGGGCAATCCTTGTGCCGGCAACGCTGAATGCAGAGTTCTGAACAATCGACCAATATGTTCCTGCCCCTCAGGTTGGGGAGGCGATCCTCAAGTTCAGTGCTTCAAACGTAAGTAGAGCCTTGCTTTCTGTTATGCCTATATGCATATTGACATCACATCTTCCTTTTCCCTCGTTTTTTTCCAGCCGAATGTAAAATCAATGCCGATTGTCCTTACGATAAGGCTTGCATTAATGATAATTGTGTCAATCCTTGTACTTATGGCAACGTACGCTGTGGCAATAATGCTTTGTGTGAAGCTCAAAATCATCAAGCTGTCTGCGTATGTCCAGCCGGCACTCAAGGCAACCCCTTCGTTTCCTGTATCACCGGTCATTGCCAATACAATGATGATTGTGCCGATCATGAGGCTTGCGATAGATTGAATCGCGTTTGCCGCCCCGTCTGCGATGAAGACACTTGTTCTGTTAATGCCATCTGCTTGGCTAGACGTCATCAACCACTGTGTCAGTGCCGTGCTGGTTACACTGGCAATCCCTACGAAGAGTGTTTAATGCCTAAACAAACTCCAGATACAAAGCCCAAACCGGAATGTACCCAAGACGCTGAGTGCCCATCACAATTGGCTTGCATCAACCAAAGATGCGCCAATCCTTGTGCCGCTCCTCATGTGTGCACGCCACGACAAATTTGCACCGTTTTAGATACATTGCCGTTGCGCACAATGATTTGTAAATGTCCCAGCGATACTATAACCGATAAATCAGGTAATTGCGTACCTATTCGCCATGACATCGCCACCGGTTGTCAGCACAATGACGAATGTGCCAACACTGAGGTGTGCCAGCGTGGAAGCTGTATTGTCGCTTGCCGCTTGGAAAGATGCGGTGTCAATGCCCAATGTCTGTCCAGGGATCATTATGCTCAGTGCACGTGTCCCCAAGGATACGAAGGTAATCCACGTGTTGAGTGTAGAACGATTGAACATGAAGAACCCAAGACGCCAACGGCGGAATGTATCAACAATGACGATTGCCCCTATGACAAAACTTGTCGCAATGAACGCTGTGTCAACCCTTGTGTCGAAGAACCATGTGGTCGTGGTGCCTACTGTCATGTTCAGCATAGAGAAGCTATTTGTCGCTGTCCTTCGGATTACACAGGAGATCCAAAACAAGCTTGTATACCACGTAAGTATTCTGGGGATGAATATGTCCACTAGAGTGTAGGTTTAATTCATGTTTTTGTTTCTTTTTTTTGCAGCGCGTGATGTCATCACTGTTGGCTGTAAATCCAACTCTGACTGTCAGCTTACGGAATCTTGTGTTAACGACAAATGTGTCAATCCTTGCAATTGCGGTACCAACGCCGAATGCCAAGTACGCAATCATCATCCTATTTGCTACTGTAAACCTGGCTACTCGGGCAATGCTCAATACGGCTGCGTCCAAATTGGTTGCCAATCCGATGATGAATGTTCAACCGATCAACAGTGTGTCAATAGGGAGTGCGTTAGTCCCTGCTTGATCAGCGATCCTTGCGCTTTGAGCGCTGAATGCTATGGCCGCAATCATAGAGCAACTTGCCGCTGCCCGGCCGGCATGCAAGGTGATCCCTTCGTGCGCTGCATACGTGTAGAGTGTAATTCTGATTATGATTGCGCATCCAACCAGGCGTGCGTCAGCAATTTGTGTATCAATCCGTGCCGTGACCAAACCAATCCTTGTGCCCAAAACGCCTTATGTCAAGCGCTACAACATCGTGCTGTCTGCAGATGTCCCGATCATATGCCTCTGGGTAATCCCTTCGCTTATTGTGAAAGCAGGCATGTAGAACCCGTTTGCCGTGATGATGGCGACTGTCCAAGTGGATTGGCTTGTATTGATGTTAAGTGCCAGAACCCATGTACCGAATTGTCACCTTGTGCCAGTTCGGCCCAATGTAGTGTATTGGACAGTGTTCCTGTGCGCACCATGGTATGTGAATGCCCGGCCTCATATGTTCCGGACACCAGAGGTGAATGTAAACAACTGGTATTACAAAGTCCACCGGGTTGCTCTTCAGACTCCGACTGTTCCGACCAAGAAGCTTGCATCAATAGGCAATGTCGCAACCCCTGCAATTGTGGAACTAATGCAGTATGTCAAGTCAATAACCATAGAGCCATTTGCTCTTGCCAAGACGGTTTCGAAGGTAATCCCTACACTTTCTGCAGATCTATCGGCTGTCGCGTGGATAGTGAATGTGACTCAGGCAAAGCTTGCGTTAATGGCAATTGTATCAACCCATGTTTGGTTAATGATCCGTGCGGCATCAACGCTGAATGTTACGTACAATCCAGCCAGGCCATGTGCAGATGTAAGAGCGGCTTCCGTGGCAATGCCTATGAGAGGTGTCGTGTCATTGGTTGCCAATCGAATAATGATTGTCCTTCCGACAAATATTGCCTAAATGAACAGTGCGTCAATCCATGCGTCTACCAGAACACTTGCTCGCCTAGAGCTGAATGCAGAGCCCAAAATCATTTGGCCATATGTCGCTGTCCTGCCGGATTCCTAGGAAATCCATATGTTGATTGTACGCCCGAATTGCAGCCAACCTGCAGAGTGGACACTGATTGTCCAGCACGTTTGGCTTGTATCAGTGACGAATGTGTTGACCCATGTTTGGTATTGGAACCCTGCAACAGACCGGCACAATGTGAAGTAACACCCACGTCGCCAGTAAGAACAATGATTTGTGTATGTCCCGATGGTTATATAAGCAGTGGAAGTGGCACTTGTCAACCCACGAAGACTATCATCGAAGTGGGTGGCTGCATAGCCGACTCAGACTGTCCCACAGACAAATCGTGCGTCAATGGCGTTTGCCGTGACCCATGCAATTGTGGCGTAAATGCCGAATGCCGTATTAAAGACCATAAACCTGTGTGCACGTGCCGTCAAGGCTACGAAGGCAATCCGGAATTCGAATGCTCTAAAGTGGAATGCTCCATCAATTCGGAGTGTCCATCGACACATACTTGTCGCAACAACCTATGTATGCCCGCATGTCAAGGCGAACAATGTGGTGTGAATGCCCAATGCTTGGCCAAGGACCATCGAGCAGTCTGTCAATGTATTCCAGGCTTCAGAGGAAATGCCCGCATATCATGTACGCCATTGGGATGCAGAAGTGACAATGAATGTCCCTTGGACAAGGCTTGTGTAAATGGCAAATGTGAGAACCCTTGTGAAACAACGGCCGGATGTGCTATAGACGAAATATGTAAGGTATATCAACACCGACCTCAGTGCACCTGTCCCCCAGGTACTATTGCCCGCCGTAATGGTTGTGAGCCATTGCGTGACATCCCCATATGTCAATACGACGGTGATTGCCCCAGTCAAACGGCTTGTATTAGAGGCGAATGCATCAATCCTTGCAATGCCACACAACCGTGTGGCGTCAATGCCAAGTGCAAAGTGTTGGATACAGTGCCGGTGAGAACCATGATTTGTGAATGTTTGGAGGGCTACACCGGAAATGCGGCAGTACAATGCGATAAACGTTCGCTGTGTGTCATCGAAAAGGGCTTCGTGCGTGACATTGACGGTCAATGTGTTTGTCCACCCGGCACCGCTTTGGATGTGTACGAGTATTGTACGCCTTGCATAGCCGAACAAGGTTTCAAGATAGATGAAACTGGTCACTGCGTGTGTGCTCTGGAAAGAGGTTTCGTCATAGACGAACGCGGTCGCTGCATCTGCCCCACCGATCATGGCTACCGTCTGACAAGCAGCGGTGAATGTATACCGGAAGATAAGCCGGAATGTGAAACCAATAGTGACTGTGCCGATAACCGTTATTGCCACACCGAAACCAAGACCTGTGAAGATCCTTGCTTGCTCAAGACGTGCGGCGTCAATGCTTTCTGCAATGCCATCAATCATCGCGCCCAATGTCAGTGTATTGCTGGCTATTCAGGAAATCCAGATTTGATTTGCAATCACACCAATTTCCGCACCGATTTCCCTCGACCCGACATGGTTGTCTCGTGTTTGGCCGATGGCGTTCAGGTCGAAATCCATATCACCGAACCCGGCTTTAATGGCGTGCTCTACGTGAAGGGTCACAGTAAGGACGAAGAGTGCAGACGTGTGGTAAACCTGGCCGGAGAGACTGTGCCTCGAACCGAAATATTCCGTGTACACTTCGGCAGCTGTGGCATGCAAGCCGTCAAGGATGTGGCCAGCTTTGTGTTGGTCATACAGAAACATCCGAAATTGGTGACATATAAGGCCCAGGCCTACAACATCAAGTGTGTCTATCAGACGGGCGAAAAGAATGTAACGCTAGGATTCAATGTGTCGATGTTAACGACGGCCGGTACGATAGCGAACACCGGTCCACCGCCCATCTGCCAGATGAGAATTATCACGCACGAGGGTGAAGAAATAAATTCGGCCGAAATTGGTGACAACCTCAAACTGCAGGTGGATGTTGAACCAGCCAGTAAGTATTTTGCGATAAACGAAAATGTGAGAAACTAATGTTAATGTTTTATTAATTTTTATTCTTTAGCCATTTATGGAGGTTTTGCCCGGTCATGTATAGCCAAGACTATGGAAGATAATGTGGAAAATGAGTACATTGTCACGGACGAAAATGGTTGTGCCACTGATCCTTCGATATTCGGCGACTGGGAATATAATCCGGACACCAACAGTCTTTTGGCCAACTTCAATGCCTTCAAATTCCCCTCATCGGACAATATACGCTTCCAGTGCAACATCCGTGTTTGCTTTGGCAAGTGTCAACCGGTCAACTGCCGTGGCTACAATGCCTTCGGTCGGCGACGTCGTCGTGCCATTGCCGACAATTCGACGGACGATTCCACAGCTATTGCTACCAACACCGGCATGGAGGGTCAATTGCGTGAAGAGATAACCATATCATCGAATGCTATCTTGACGTTTGAGAAGAGAACAACAACGGGAGCTAATGATGCAAATAGTAAGTAGAGAAGAAGCGTCATGGAATTGAAAAGATCATAATTTTTGGAAAATTTAAATTTGCAATTTTATACTAATTTTGTTGTTGTTGTTGCTCTTTCTTCCTTGTCCAGTTAAACCTGCCGCTCAGCGAGTTGAAGATATTTGCGTGTCCATGGTGGGTCTGATTATTGCTTTGGTCATCACCGCATTGTTGGCCTTAGTGGCTGTGGCCGTGGCAGTTTCCTGCTGGCTGATGGCCTACAGAAGAAGACCCAAAACACTGGCGCCACTACCTCATCCACCAGAGTTTCCCAATCCCTTGTTTGCCAACCCCGAAGTAGTGCCAGAACCCACACCAGACTATCTATCGTAAGATATAAACCCAAAATTAAGACAAAACCAATATGAATGAAAACAAAAAACAACAAAAAATCTAGACAATTAAGTAATAATTAAAAGAAAAAAAACAAAACACAAATTATGAAATGTTATGAGTTTGTAAAAAACACCAAGTGCAAAAAGTTTTAAACTCAGTATAAAGTTTTAAACTCAGTCAATATTTTGACAAAAACCGAAAAACCTAAAAGGTTGCCACATTTTCGGAATTCGTAAAAGAAAATTTAAAGTATTCAAAACCAAGTTAACTGAGTGAACCACGAGTAAATGTAAAATTTATGTAAATTTTTTGAAAAGAATAACGCAAAGAGAAATTTTGCAAAGATAAAAAAATATATTTCTTAGAATAGTTGTAGAACAAACAAACAAAAAAACTAACATGAGAGTTTTGAATAGTTTTGAAGCAGTTTGCTTAACGAGACAGGCAGAGTTGGTAACCTATTGTTGTATAGTATTGAAAGTGAAAGTGAATTTTTTTTATTTAAATTTAAATTAGTTTAATTACTTTCGAAAGAATTAATTTAATTTAACAAAATACTGCCAAAGTTATTAACCAACACTGCTTATAAGTTACAAATATTTAAATGAAACAAAACAAAACCTAAAACACGACGCACAAGGGCACAAAGTTAGGCCAACTCTGTTTCAGGCAACACTTAAGTGCAGATGCCACGAAACTATTTGGGAATTCTCGTACTAACGACAACTTCTTCATTAGTCACATTTTGAGTTTTCTTCGTCTTCTTCTTTATAAATATTTAGTTTTTGTCCCTTTTATTTTATTGCTTCAGAGTTGCAATTCACAAGGACACACACACACACACACAAACAAATGTATATAATTAAAGCAACTTCTTGAAATGCAATAAAAGCACACACCACTTTCTGTTCACCCTTCAAAATACTGCCACCGAACACAATGTCGCTCCTCAAATTTCGAAGGAGATCAAGACAAGACTTACAAACTACTTTAGCCCCCCCTCTCCCCCATCTTCTTTGCTTAAAAAGCCTTCCTAACTACCAAATACTCAGCAAGAAGGACACAGAGACTCTTGAGGACTTTATAACCTCACCATCTTTTATAAAACCTGCCATGTTTTTCACAAATTCTTTTCACAGAGAATTTCCTTTAAAACAAAAAAAAAAACGTTTTCTGGCCATCTTCCACCACCAAAATGTACTTCACACACCAACTGTATCAACTTGAACTTTCTTGTCCATGGTTAGGAGGTAAAAAAGGAGGGGCGGCTTTAGCCGAAATTGAATGCAATTTTTTTATTCTGTTTTTTTTTTCTTTATTTCCTATGTACTAAAGTTAAGTTTATGTAAATGTTATATTAATTTTTTCCCAATGACTAATGGAGGATTTGATTATAATTAATATTTTTATATAATATATAAATATTAACTTTTATAAATAATTGTTTTGTTTAATATTTAACATAAAGATTTTTCTTAAAAAATAGAGTGAAATTAAAAAAAATAACAACAGAATTCATATAAACCATTTGGAGACAACACAAAATTTCAAAACAACAAAACCCACAACAAACTTGAATTAATTTCTGAATGCCAATTTCCAACACTATCTTTTAAAAACAGCCACTTCCTCCAATATTTGTCTCTTAATGGTTTTTCAAATTCCTATGTAGTTTCCCAAGGGAAAACTTACATAAAATGATATTAATATATACATCACACATATATATGTATATAAAGACATAATAAATTGGCTTCCAACCATTCGAGCAAAATGTTGCTAGAAATTTCACAAAATTTTCCATTTGAAACTTACCTTTGAAATATGTTTTTTTAAACGCAGCGAAAAAAGACGAAAAAATATAGTTTAAAGAATATTTTTCTTATTGGAAAAGCCCGCGGAAAAGCTTCAAGGCAACATTTTCCCACACAAGAAGAGCACATCTCAAGTTAATTAAAAAAAAATAAAACAATCGTATAATACACAATGTATAGTCACTATTTTAAGTCAATTATCCTAAATATATATATATATATTCAACAGAAATATATTTCTAAAAAAAAGTTTAAAAAATATTAAACAAGAAGCAATCGTAAAGTTAGCAACGAACGACTAAAACGTTTTTCCGCCTGCCCGCACATGATTCTGTTTTTTTTTCTTTGAATAGTCTTCCTAACCTACTCTACTGACTCTTAAAGTGTAAATATTATTAGTTTCTTTTGTTAGAAAAACGTTTTAGATATAAACATTAATTTTTTTTATTAAATAATACATAAGTTTATTTATCTTTGTTTTTATGTATATTTAAAACACCATTCCTATTTTTTGCCTGAACTAAAAACGATATTTTTGATTTTCTTCCTAATACATATGTACTAAATTTTTTCACACTTTTCCTTTAATGCCAGGGCTTTCCACAAAAAAAAATATTTTCTTATCGCAATAGTCACAAATTAAACTATAATATCCGTAATAATTTTCTTTTCTTTTTTTTGTTGTTTAAAAACATTTCCTCAACAGTTATGAATTGCTTTTATTTTCTTTGGTTTTATTTGACAACAAAGATAAACATATTTGTTTTATCATTTTGTTCCTCGTACACTTTTTGCACTGGCGTCTTATTATTTTTTTAATTAATTTATATAAAAAAGAAGAAAAACCTATAAAAACTCTGTATATTAAATAGTTAAATTTAATTTAAAGAATGAAAAACAACTGTATAAAAACGAAATTATATTAATATTATTAATAAAATGCATAAATGAAAAACTAATATTTAAAAAAATAAATAAAATAATAAAAATTAAAAAATAAAATGATTTTATGATTTTTTTGTTTGTGGGATATTTCGCCTGGGGTGAAGTGAATAATATTGAATACTTTCAAGACAGCAAACACAACTTCATTAGAGATTTATAGAAGAAATGAAAAGGTAACTTTTGGCCCATAGCAAAAATTACATCGGAGTTTCTGGCATCTTATCTAAGGTCTAGGTTTATTTGGCCGCCCACACAAGAGCCTTAGGTGCTTAAAGGCATCGTTTGGGTCCTATCTCTGGTTTATTATGAAAAGCGTTTTCAAGTGGATCTGCCCTAGCCAAAGATGGATATACCCTCCACCTGCAGGATGGGAGTATACTAAGTTTGTCATTCCGTTTGTAACACCTTGAAATATCGACCAGGGACCTTATAAAGTATATATATTCCTGATTGTCATAAAACTCTAAGACGATCTAGCCGTGTCCATCCGTCTGAAGAAAAAAATGTGTTATAGATGTAGCTCGGTTGGGATTGAAAGTGTGCAAAATCGGTCCACAGGGAAAAAAATTTCCCTCACAAGGACTGAAAATACCCCTAATAACCCTTTATTTTAGAGTATATAAGCTTGATTTTTGACTATGTCTGCTTATATTTACTTGATATTTGGAATGTGCATTCCGGCTGCACCTAGAATAATGAAATTCGGTCTATACATTCCTCAGATGGCATAGATAGACAAAATAAAAAGATTTTTCCAAATTTCATGCTTTCAAGGGATAAAAATGGTACCAACCCACAGTCGCCTACAGTTAGAAGGATGAAATTAGGTGTGTACATCCCTCTAATTGGCGCGAAACGTATTATAAAGAGATTTTTCATGTTTTTTAGGGGCTAAATGGGGAAAAAATACAAATGGTACCAACCAAATGACCGCAGATAGAATCATGGTGCACACATTCCTCTGATTGCATAAACACGCAATTAGAAAGAGGTAAAATTATACAATTACTAAGACACAAGAATCCGAAGACGAGTACTGGCGAGAAACAGCATTATTCGGTCTTGATATAATAAAATAAACCCCTAAAGTTATTATTAAGGAGATTCGTCCCCTTACACTTCTATGTATATTCTATGTATGTAGAAAATAAAAATAAACAATATATTACAACTAAGTCTTTTTTGGGCCCATTTTAAACGAGAACAATGGCGACTATGTCAGTAAAGATATATTATTTCTATATGTATGTTTACGATTATTTTCGTATTGTATTTTACCCCCTCCATGTTATAGTTTTTTGAGCAGAAATCGATTCGTACAAAAATAAAAGTAATAAATAATATCTATGGACGAAGGAATTGTTTCTCGAGCCTTGGGAATAAATATATATTTACAGAAAATGGGAATATCGGATAAAAGAGACAGAAATTAGAATAGGGCATAAAATCATGCAATGGGAAGAAATGACTAATAAAGATAGAAATTATTTAAAATCAATAATGAAAGTAAACGGAAAAATCCTTCCATTGCGTAAAGTGGCATAAATGGTCATAAAAGCGCAGAGTTACTAGCCGACCCATAATTATCAGCGGCGGCGGCGGCGCTACACAAAATGGGTCGGCGGATTTCGGCTGATTTTCATGTAATTACAGCTTTTCATGAGAGCTCTACCTAAGTGTCCGAACAAAGTTTTGAAAATGAATTTTATATTTTTAACCCGAATATAGTGATCACAGATTATTGTCCATTTTGTCCTAGGGGACATATTTAAGGAGCTATGACGTTTTTTAGTTTTGAATTTTATATTTTTGATCCGCATATAGTGATCACAGATTATTGTCAATTTTGTCCTAGGGGCTATATTTAAGGAGCTATGACGGTTTTAAGTTTTGAAAATAAATCTTGAATTTTTGACCCCAATATAGTGATCACAGATTATTGTTCATTTTGTCCTAGGGGCTATATTTAAGGAGCTATGACGGTTTTAAGTTTTCACAACAAATCTTGAATTTTTGACCCGAATATAGCGATCACAGATTATTGTCTATTATGTCCTCAGGGCTGTATTTAAGGAGCTATGACGGTTTTAAGAATTTTAAATTTTTAACTCGAATATAGTGATCACAGATTATTGTCCATTTTGTCCTAGGGGCTATTTAAAGAGATATGACGGTTTTAAGAATTTTAAATTTTTGACCCAAATATAGTGATCACAGATTATTGTCCATTTTGCCCTAGGGGCTATATTTAAGGATCTATGACGGTTTTACAAATTTTAAATTTTTGACCCAAATGTAGTGATCACAGACTATTGTCCATTTTGTCCTAGGGGCTATATTGAAGGAGCTATGACGGTTTTAAGTTTTGAAAATTAATTTTATATTTTTAACCCGAATATAGTGATCACAGATTATTGCCCCCTTTGTCCTAGGGGCTATAATGAAGGAGCTATGACGGTTTTAAGAATTTTAAATTTTTGACACAAATATAGTGATCACAGATTATTGTCCACTTTTGTCCTAGGGGCTATATAAAGGAGCTAAGACAGTTTTAAGAATTTTAAATTTTTGACCCAAATGTAGTGATCACAGATTATTGTCCATTTTGTCCTAGGGGCTATATTAAAGGAGCTAAGGCAGTTTTAAGAATTTTAAATTTTTGACCCAAATATAGTGATCACAGATTATTGTCCACTTTGTCCTAGGGGCTATATTTAAGGAGCTATGACGGTTTTAAGAATGTTAAATTTTTGACCCAAATGTAGCGATTACTGATTATTGTCCATTTTGTACTAGGGGCCATATTTAAGGAGCTATGACGGTTTTAAGTTTTGAAAA
This sequence comes from Polietes domitor, assembly GCA_947397865.1. Taxonomy (NCBI): domain Eukaryota; kingdom Metazoa; phylum Arthropoda; class Insecta; order Diptera; family Muscidae; genus Polietes; species Polietes domitor. The sequence goes on along the minus strand of OX377619.1, from coordinate 60,496,274 downwards.
TTAATTTTATATTTTTAACCTGAATATAGTGATCACAGATTATTGTCCACTTTGTCCTAGGGGCTATATTTAAGGAGCTATGACGGCTTTAAGAATTTTACATTTTTGACCCAAATGTAGTGATAACAGATTATTGTCCATTTTGTCCTAGGGGCTATATTGAAGGAGCTATGGCGGTTTTAAGTTTTGAAAATAAATATTATATTTTTAACCTGAATATAGTGATCACAGATTATTGTCCATTTTGTCCTAGGGGCAATATTTAAGGAGCTATGACGGTTTTAAGAATTTTAAATTTTTGACCCAAATATAGTGATCATAGATTATTGTCCATTTTGTCCTAGGGGCTATATTTAAGGAGCTATGACGGTTTTAAGAATCTTGAATTTTTGACCCCAATATAGTGATCACAGATTATTGTCCATTTTGTCCTAGGGGCTATATTAAAGGAGCTAAGACAGTTTTAAGAATTTTAAATTTTTGACCCAAATTTAGTGATCACAGATTATTGTCCTAGGGGCTATATTTAAGGAGCTATGGCAGTTTTAAGTTTTGAAAATGAATTTTATATTTTTAACCCGAATATAGTGATCACAGATTATTGCTCCCTTTGTCCTAGAGGCTATATTTAAGGAGCTATGACGGTTTTAAGAATTTTCAAATTTTGACCCAAATGTAATGATCACAGACTATTGTCCATTTTGTCCTAGGGGCTATATTGAAGGAGCTATGACGGTTTTAAGTTTTGAAAATGAATTTTATATTTTTAACCCAAATATAGTGATCACAGATTATTGTCCATATTGTCCTAGGGGCTATATTTAAGGAGCTATGACGGTTTTAAAAATTTTAAATTTTTGACCCAAATATAGTGATCACAGATTATTGTCAATTTTGTCCTAGGGGCTATATTTAAGGAGCTATGACGGTTTTAAGTTTTGAAAATAAATCTTGAATTTTTGACCCCAGATCACAGATTATTGTCCATTTTGTCCTAGGGGCTATATTTAAGGAGCTATGACGGTTTTAAGTTTTCACAACAAATATTGAATTTTTGACCCGAATATAGCGATCACAGATTATTGTCTATTATGTCCTCAGGGCTGTATTTAAGGAGCTATGACGGTTTTAAGAATTTTAAATTTTTAACTCGAATATAGTGATCACAGATTTTTGTCCATTTTGTCCTAGGGGCTATTTAAAGAGATATGACGGTTTTAAGAATTTTAAATTTTTGACCCAAATATAGTGATCACAGATTATTGTCCATTTTGCCCTAGGGACTATATTTAAGGATCTATGACGGTTTTACAAATTTTAAATTTTTGACCCAAATGTAGTGATCACAGATTATTGTCCATTTTGTCCTAGGGGCTATATTGAAGGAGCTATGACGGTTTTAAGTTTTGAAAATTAATTTTATATTTTTAACCCGAATATAGTGATCACAGATTATTGTCCACTTTGTCCTAGGGGCTATATTTAAGGAGCTATGACGGCTTTAAGAATTTTACATTTTTGACCCAAATGTAGTGATAACAGATTATTGTCCATTTTGTCCTAGGGGCTATATTGAAGGAGCTATGGCGGTTTTAAGTTTTGAAAATGAATATTATATTTTTAACCTGAATATAGTGATCACAGATTATTGTCCATTTTGTCCTAGGGGCTATATTTAAGGAGCTATGACGGTTTTAAGAATCTTGAATTTTTGACCCCAATATAGTGTTCACAGATTATTGTCCATTTTGTCCTAGGGGCTATATTAAAGGAGCTAAGACAGTTTTAAGAATTTTAAATTTTTGACCCAAATTTAGTGATCACAGATTATTGTCCTAGGGGCTATATTTAAGGAGCTATGACGGTTTTAAGTTTTGAAAATGAATTTTATATTTTTAACCCAAATATAGTGATCACAGATTATTGTCCATATTGTCCTAGGGGCTATATTTAAGGAGCTATGACGGTTTTAAAAATTTTAAATTTTTGACCCAAATATAGTGATCACAGATTATTGTCAATTTTGTCCTAGGGGCTATATTTAAGGAGCTATGACGGTTTTAAGAATCTTGAATTTTTGACTCAAATTTAGTGATCACAGATTATTGTCCTAGGGGCTATATTTAAGGAGCTATGACAGTTTTAAGTTTTGAAAATGAGGAGCTATATTTAAAGAGGCTATGACGGTTTTAAGTTTTGAAAATGAATTTTATATTTTTAACCCGAATATAGTGAACACAGATTATTGTCCATTTTGTCCTAGGGGCTATATTAAAGGAGCTAAGACAGTTGTAAGAATTTTACATTTTTGACCCAAATGTAGTGATCACAGATTATTGTCCATTTTGTCCTAGGGGACATATTTAAGGAGCTATGACGCTTTTTAGTTTTGAATTTTATATTTTTGATCCGCATATAGTGATCACAGATTATTGTCAATTTTGTCCTAGGGGCTATATTAAAGGAGCTATGACGGTTTTAAGTTTTCAAAATGAATTTTATATGTTTAACCCGAATATAGTGATCACAGATTATTGTCCATTTTGTCCTAGGGGCTATATTAAAGGAGCTATGACGGTTTTAAGAATCTTGAATTTTTGACCCCAATATAGTGATCACAGATTATTGTCCATTTTGTCCTAGGGGCTATATTAAAGGAGCTAAGACAGTTTTAAGAATTTTAAATTTTTGACCCAAATTTAGTGATCACAGATTATTGTCCTAGGGGCTATATTTAAGGAGCTATGGCAGTTTTAAGTTTTGAAAATGAATTTTATATTTTTAACCCGAATATAGTGATCACAGATTATTGCTCCCTTTGTCCTAGAGGCTATATTTAAGGAGCTATGACGGTTTTAAGAATTTTCAAATTTTGACCCAAATATAATGATCACAGACTATTGTCCATTTTGTCCTAGGGGCTATATTAAAGGAGCTATGACGGTTTTAAGAATTTAAAATTTTTGACCCAAATGTAGTGATCACAGATTATTGTCCATTTTGTCCTAGGGGCTATATTAAAGGAGCTAAGACAGTTTTAAGAATTTTAAATTTTTGACCCAAATATAGTGATCACAGATTATTGTCCACTTTGTCCTAGGGGCTATATTTAAGGAGCTATGACGGTTTTAAGAATTTTAAATTTTTGACCCAAATGTAGTGATTACAGATTATTGTCCATTTTGTCCTAGGGGCCATATTTAAGGAGCTACGACAATTTTAAGAATTTTAAATTTTTGACCCAAATATAGTGATCACAGATTATTGTCCACTTTGTCCTAGGGGCTATATTTAAGGAGCTAAGACAGTTTTAAGAATTTTACATTTTTGACCCAAATGTAGTGATCACAGATTATTGTCCATTTTGTCCTAGGGGACATATTTAAGGAGCTATGACGGTTTTAAGAATTTTAAATTTTTGACCCAAATATAGTGATCACAGATTATTGTCAATTTTGTCCTAGGGGCTATATTAAAGGAGCTAAGACAGTTTTAAGTTTTGAAAATGAATTTTATATTTTTAACCCGAATATAGTGATCACAGATTATTGCTCCCTTTGTCCTAGAGGCTATATTTAAGGAGCTATGACGGTTTTAAGAATTTTCAAATTTTGACCCAAATATAATGAACACAGACTATTGTCCATTTTGTCCTAGGGGCTATATTGAAGGAGCTATGACGGTTTTAAGTTTTGAAAATGAATTTTATATTTTTAACCCAAATATAGTGATCACAGATTATTGTCCATTTTGTCCTAGGGGCTATATTTAAGGAGCTATGACGGTTTTAAAAATTTTAAATTTTTGACCCAAATATAGTGATCACAGATTATTGTCAATTTTGCCCTAGGGGCTATATTTAAGGAGCTATGACGGTTTTAAGAATCTTGAATTTTTGACCCAAATTTAGTGATCACAGATTATTGTCCATTTTGTCCTAGGGGCTATATTAAAGGAGCTAAGACAGTTTTATTTATTGTCCTAGGGGCTATATTTAAGGAGCTATGACAGTTTTAAGTTTTGAAAATGAGGAGCTATATTTAAGGAGCTATGACGGTTTTAAGTTTTGAAAATGAATTTTATATTTTTAACCCGAATATAGTGATCACAGATTATTGTCCATTTTGTCCTAGGGGCTATATTAAAGGAGCTAAGACAGTTGTAAGAATTTTACATTTTTGACCCAAATGTAGTGATCACAGATTATTGTCCATTTTGTCCTAGGGGACATATTTAAGGAGCTATGACGCTTTTTAGTTTTGAATTTTATATTTTTGATCCGCATATAGTGATCACAGATTATTGTCAATTTTGTCCTAGGGGCTATATTAAAGGAGCTATGACGGTTTTAAGTTTTCAAAATGAATTTTATATGTTTAACCCGAATATAGTGATCACAGATTATTGTCCACTTTGTCCTAGGGGCTATATTTAAGGAGCTATGACGGTTTTAAGAATTTTAAATTTTTGACCCAAATGTAGTGATTACAGATTATTGTCCATTTTGTCCTAGGGGCCATATTTAAGGAGCTACGACGGTTTTAAGTTTTGAAAATTAATTTTATATTTTTAACCTGAATATAGTGATCACAGATTATTGTCCATTTTGTCCTAGGGGCTATATTTAAGGAGCTATGACGGTTTTAAGAATTTTAAATTTTTGACCCAAATGTAGTGATTACAGATTATTGTCCATTTTGTCCTAGGGGCTATATTAAAGGAGTTATGACGGTTTTAAGAATTTTAAATTGTTGACCCAAATGTAGTGATCACAGATTATTGTCCATTTTGTCCTAGGGGCTATATTAAAGGAGCTATGACGGTTTTAAGTTTTGAAAATGAATCTTGAATTTTTGACCCCAATATAGTGATCACAGATTATTGTCAATTTTGTCCTAGGGGCTATATTTAAGAAGCTATGATGGTTTTAAGTTTTGAACATGAATTTTATATTTTTAACCCGAATATAGTGATCACAGATTATTGTCCATTTTGTCCTAGGAGCTATATTTAAGGAGCTATGACGGTTTTAAGAATTTTAAATTTTTGACCCAAATGTAGTGATTACAGATTATTGTCCATTTTTTCCTAGGGGCCATATTTAAGGAGCTACGACGGTTTTAAGTTTTGAAAATTAATTTTATATTTTTAACCTGAATATAGTGATCACAGAATATTGTCCATTTTGTCCTAGGGGCTATATTAAAGGAGCTATGACGGTTTTAAGTTTTCAAAATGAATTTTATATGTGTAACCCGATTATAGTGATCACAGATTATTGTCCATTTTGTCCTAGGGGCTATATTAAAGGAGTTATGACGGTTTTAAGAATTTTAAATTTTTGACCCAAATTTAGTGATCACAGATTATTGTCCATATTGTCCTAGGGGCTATATTAAAGGAGCTAAGACAGTTTTAAGAATTTTTGACCCAAATTTAGTGATCACAGATTATTGTCCTAGGGGCTATATTTAAGGAGCTATGACGGTTTTAAGTTTTGAAAATGAAATTAATATTTTTAACCCGGATATAGTGATCACAGAATATTGTCCATTTTGTCCTAGGGGCTATATTAAAGGAGTTATGACGGTTTTAAGAATTTTAAATTGTTGACCCAAATGTAGTGATCACAGATTATTGTCCATTTTGTCCTAGGGGCTATATTAAAGGAGCTATGACGGTTTTAAGTTTTGAAAATGAATCTTGAATTTTTGACCCCAATATAGTGATCACAGATTATTGTCCATTTTGTCCTAGGGGCTATATTTAAGGAGCTATGATGGTTTTAAGTTTTGAACATGAATTTTATATTTTTAACCCGAATATAGTGATCACAGATTATTGTCCATTTTGTCCTAGGAGCTATATTTAAGGAGCTATGACGGTTTTAAGAATTTTAAATTTTTGACCCAAATGTAGTGATTACAGATTATTGTCCATTTTTTCCTAGGGGCCATATTTAAGGAGCTACGACGGTTTTAAGTTTTGAAAATTAATTTTATATTTTTAACCTGAATATAGTGATCACAGATTATTGTCCATTTTGTCCTAGGGGCTATATTAAAGGAGCTATGACGGTTTTAAGTTTTCAAAATGAATTTTATATGTGTAACCCGATTATAGTGATCACAGATTATTGTCCATTTTGTCCTAGGGGCTATATTAAAGGAGTTATGACGGTTTTAAGAATTTTAAATTTTTGACCCAAATTTAGTGATCACAGATTATTGTCCATATTGTCCTAGGGGCTATATTAAAGGAGCTAAGACAGTTTTAAGAATTTTTGACCCAAATTTAGTGATCACAGATTATTGTCCTAGGGGCTATATTTAAGGAGCTATGACAGTTTTAAGTTTTGAAAATGAAATTAATATTTTTAACCCGGATATAGTGATCACAGAATATTGTCCATTTTGTCCTAGGGGCTATATTAAAGGAGTTATGACGGTTTTAAGAATTTTAAATTGTTGACCCAAATGTAGTGATCACATATTATTGTCCATTTTGTCCTAGGGGCTATATTAAAGGAGCTATGACGGTTTTAAGTTTTGAAAATGAATCTTGAATTTTTGACCCCAATATAGTGATCACAGATTATTGTCAATTTTGTCCTAGGGGCTATATTTAAGGAGCTATGATGGTTTTAAGTTTTGAACATGAATTTTATATTTTTAACCCGAATATAGTGATCACAGATTATTGTCCATTTTGTCCTAGGAGCTATATTTAAGGAGCTATGACGGTTTTAAGAATTTTAAATTTTTGACCCAAATTTAGTGATCACAGATTATTGTCCATTTTGTCCTAGGGGCTATATTAAAGGAGCTAAGACAGTTTAAGAATTTTAAATTTTTGACCCAAATTTAGTGATCACAGATTATTGTCCATTTTGTCCTAGGAGCTATATTTAAGGAGCTATGACGGTTTTAAGTTTTGAAAATGAATTTTATATTTTTAACCCGAATATAGTGATCACAGAATATTGTCCATTTTGTCCTAGGGGCTATATTAAAGGAGCTATGACGGTTTTAAGAATTTTAAATTTTTGACCCAAATGTAGTGATCACAGATTATTGTCCATTTTGTCCTAGGGGCTATATTTAAGGAGCTATGATGGTTTTAAGTTTTGAAAATGAATTTTATATTTTTAACCCGAATATAGTGATCACAGATTATTGCTCCCTTTGTCCTAGAGGCTATATTAAAGGAGCTATGACGGTTTTAAGAATTTTCAAATTTTGACCCCAATATAGTGATCACAGGTTATTGTCCATTTTGTCCTAGGGGCTATATTTAAGGAGCTATGATGGTTTTAAGTTTTGAAAATGAATTTTATATTTTTAACCCGAATATAGTGATCACAGAATATTGTCCATTTTGTCCTAGGGGCTACATTAAAGGAGCTATGACGGTTTTAAGAATTTTAAATTGTTGACCCAAATTTAGTGATCACAGATTATTGTCCTAGGGGCTATGTTTAAGGAGCTATGACGTTTTTAAGAATTTTAAAATTTTGACCCAAATATAGTGATCACACATTGTCCATTTCGTCCTAGGGGCTATATTAAAGAAGCTAAGACAGTTTTAAGAATTTTAAATTTTGGACCCAAATGTAGTGATGTATTGTTCATTTTGTCGTAGGGGCTATATTTAAGGAGCTATGACGGTTTTAAGATTTGAAAATTAATTTCATATTTTTAACCCGAATATAGTGATCACAGATTATTGTCCATTTTGTCCTAGGGGCTATATTAAAGGAGCTAAGACAGTTTTAAGAATTTTAAATTTTTGACCCAAATTTAGTGATCACAGATTATTGTCCATTTTGTCCTAGGAGCTATATTTAAGGAGCTATGACGGTTTTAAGTTTTGAAAATGAATTTTATATTTGTAACCCGTATATAGTGATCACAGATTATTGCCCCTTTGTCGTAGGGTCTATATTTAAGGAGCTATGACGGTTTTAAGTTTTGAAAATGAATTTTATATTTTTAAACCGTATATAGTGATCACAGATTATTGCCCCTTTGTCGTAGGGGCTATATTTAAGGAGCTATGATGGTTTTAAGATTTGAAAATGAATTTTATATTTTTAACCCGTATATAGTGATCACAGATTATTGCTCCCTTTGTCCTAGAGGCTATATTTAAGGAGCTATGACGGTTTTAAGAATTTTCAAATTTTGACCCCAATATAGTGATCACAGGTTATTGTCCATTTTGTCCTAGGGGCTATATTTAAGGAACTATGACGGTTTTAAGTTCTCAAAACGAATCTTGAATTTTTGAACCGAATATAGCGATCACAGATTATTGTCTATTATGTCCTCAAGGCCATATTTAAGGAGCTATGACGGTTTTAAGTTTTGAAAATTAATTTTATATTTTTAACCCGAATATAGTGATCACAGATTATTATAAGTAAGAAAAAAATTGCGGCCCTTAAAGTGTTAGCAAATTCTAAAAATTGCAATTGGTTATCAATACCTCTTCAACGAGCCCCTAAAAACATAAATCGAACGAAAAATGTGGAAGTTATTGCGGTTTTTATAAAAAAATGTATCAAAAATTGCACTAAAATAGTATAAATCTGTCCCTTATATTGTGTGACATTGCAAGTTTTTAATATGGTTTGATAAGGCTCGGGTCGGATTTTAATTTCTAGCATTTTTTTTCTCAATACTATTCTCATGGTGAATTTTATTCAAGAAAAATTTATTGAGTTTATTTTGAACGCGTCCAGCTCACGAATGGACAATGAGAATGAGAACACATAAAACAAACCAATCTTTCATTTTAGTCGGGAACATCAACAACATGTTTTCCTTCCTCACAAAATAAGCCACTCTAATATATACAGCTGCGGTCAAAAAAATAGCAGTGACGCGATAAAGAAATGTCGACAAAGAAAAATATTAGTTTTACTTCGAAAATCCTAAATTTGTTTACGGTGATTGAAAGGTGATATTGTACCATTCTTAATCTGGCTTTAAATAAAAAATAAGTTTTGTAATTTTGAGATTAGGTCTTTAGAAACATTTATGTCAAAAATGAGACCAGTCAAAAAAATAGCAGCGCTAATAAAAACTAAAAATATTTTGTTTCAATTCGCTTTAATTGAAAACTTTTTTGAATAATAAGTTAAATAAGGATATTTTCTAGAATTTAATACTTAGTTGTACTGAATTTATGGCTTATTACTGCTACAGAACGCCGTTTCATTGAGTCGACTAGTCTTTTACCCGATATTTTTGCCCATACCACTAAAATATCGTTTCAAAGCTCGATATTGTTTTTCCGTATTCCTAGTAAGACCTCATTTTTGTCATCACACTTAAAATTGTTGATTATATTTAGGTGCGGTGTCTGCCCGAACCATTCCATAACATCGATGTTATTGACTTCAAACCACATTTTTGCAAGTCGGCTGGTGTTTTCGGGATAATTGACCAGCTAGAAGACTCAATTAAGTGGCTTTCCATATTCTGCATACGTAAGCATAATATTAAGCAGTATTTTGATGTACTGGACAAAGTCCATAGTAGTTCTGGCCCAATGTATTGACCTAACTCCATAATATGAAAAACAAGCCCAAGCCATTATGCTTAATCCTCCCTATTTGACAGTTTTGGTACTATACCTGGAGATTAATTCCGCGTTCTGTGGACATCTTACAAACTGTCGAGGGACTGTCCCACCATATAAAACAATTTCTGATTCAATTGACCATAAAATGTGCACCCACTTTTTGGTTGGCTGCTGCAGGTGTGTTTTTGAGAATTGCAATTTTTTTGTGACATAACTTCTATTTTTAAGTGGGACTTTTCTCGGACTTCTGGCCTACAGATTATGTTTTCTTAGTATTCTACGAACATTTTAAACTCTCAAAAATGGACAGACATTGTTTTTTATTTCGGTGGCGGGCGTAAGTGGGTTTTTTGTACTAAACGTTACTATTCGGCGAATGGTTGCAGGTGATATAAACTGATTTTTTGGCGTGTTTTTGTGTTTTCTTCTTATAATATCGAATTTCTGATCATTTTAATGGAACACTGGGGAAAAATTGAACTTCACTATATGATTTACCCTCAGATTTCAAACTTTTTTTATGAACTCGATTTTCTTCTCCACAATGCTCTCCTCACCCTACTTATGAAGAAAACAAAAAACAATAATATTTCAGAAATAGTGTACATTTCATAATATCTTATTTATAACGTCAAATGGAATTGAAAAAATGAGATAAAATTCCTTTTTCTTGAGAATTTTTGAATGCCGCTAATATTTTGACCGGCCCAAAATGTCGAATAGTCCAAAAAATGAGAAATTTCTAAAACAATTAAAATCATATCACCAAATAAACAATTATTTTGTGTTTGTAACCTCATTACACATCATTTAATGCAGTACTGGCAATAACAAATTATCACACAAATAAATATATGAAAATGTATGCTAAGCTGTGGTGCGCTGCTATTATTTTGACCGCAACTGTATATATAGGGTATCAGGTCAATATTTCAAGGTGTTACAAACGTAATGTTAGTATACCCCCATCTTGGAAGTGGAGGGTATAAAAATATTGTAATGAAGAGACAATTTATACGACTCCATTTGTGTGTAATCTACAAAAACATACAAAATACACTTGAAACTAAACAGCTGTTTGTCAAATGTCACTTGCCGGCTTTTATTATTTTATGAAAACAAAAAAACTGTGATTGTTCATCTGTTCGCTACTAATTTCATATGGAAAATAGAAAATTAGCTTGCTTTGCTATTTTAAATAACATTTTTTTCAAACAGCGACTTACAATTTCATGAAGAAGATGGACGGCAGTGTTCGATGGAATGAACATAGTAATCACTTTCTGTTTGATTTTTCCTAATAGCATTTTCAGACTGCATGCGAAATCTGGCAGAAATGGCATAAAGTAAATGTAAATCACCATATGTCATTTCTGCTAGATTTCACATGGAGTGTCAGACTGCATGCGGAATCAATCGATTTCAATTTGAATGACATAAGGTCGATTTTCAAATGCCATACAAATTTAACATTTAAAAATCGACCTTATGTCATTTAAACTAAATTTGGCATGCAGTGTGACATGGCTCTTACCAGCTAGATTTCGCATGCAGTGTAAAAAAGGCTATAAATGTGACCGATTTTTCATTAGATTTCATCTTCTTGAAATCTTCTAAATCAGTATAATCGTGTGAATCGACCTTTACGTATTCTGTTCATTGTGTACGCACATATTTTAGATGAGCCGTTAAAATTATTTTAAGTGAATACCCTTACTATTACTAATTGCATTTGTGGATGGCAACCCTGCGGCTTTCAGTCTGACATTTTTCTTTTTTTGCAATTTGGTACAATTTATTTGCTGTTTTGTGTCGTAAACGTCTAAAATTAAAAAAACATATATTTATACACATATTTTGATAGTTTTTATATAAAGTGATTATCTCAACACATTCCTGAGCGGCCATGACATGGGGGAATATTTGTCGCGTTTGTGCCAGCCCCGCCGATTATGATATATTTGAGAAAATACCCGTATACCTTCATGCAAATTCCAAGGACTTCCTACACTGGCAATCGCCAATTTTTGAGCTCATGCAGGACACGACCGGATTGAGAGTAAGTTTTCCCAGATATGGCATGTCTTCATAAATACGATTTTTATTTGCTATTAGGCTCAGATATCAAATTAATTTGACCTATTCTGTTAAGATTAGCTAATAGACCATAGGACGAACGCAAATTAGACAGTGCCACATATAACCATGATTTGATTGAGGATGCTGCAGCCATAAGTGCAAGAATTAATAAAGAAGAAAGTTATCATGTATTGGTGTTCTTATGTTAGCCATTTATGTTTGGTTTAGTGTGGAAAATAGCGAAAACATAAAAATGTTGACCCATGTGTTGAACGAATGGAATGCTGGAATATATCAAATAGATTTGCTATACACCCAGGGACCGGTGTTAAAGTTTGTCGATGTCTGCTGGCAGAATACTGGTCGAAATTGTCGTCCGATTGCCATGAAATGATTTTTCTGGACCATGAACGGGGTCACTATTGAATTTCGAAGAAATCTAATAATATTTAGATATGGATGGACATTGAATCTTGATAAAAATTATCAAGGTTATGTGTTGAACGAATGGAATGCTGGAATATATCAAATAGATTTGCTATACACCCAGGGACCGGTGTTAAAGTTTGTCGATGTCTGCATGACCATCTGCTGTCCAACGCAGAATACTGGCCGCAATTGTCGTACGATTGCCATGAAGTGATTTTTCTGGACCATGGACTCGGTCAGTATTGAATTTTGAAGAAATCTAATAATATTTGGATATGGATGGACATTGAATCTTGATAAAAATTAACAAGGTTATGTTATATTTTAAATAGAAAAACGTACTGAGAAAATGGACTATATGAGCCCATAGATACACATGTACATTAGGCTGGGTCGCGGTCTATACAAATGGAAAACCAAATTCCAGATGATGAACATCGGAATGAAATTGACGCCGCAGCGCTCATTTTTGTAAAAAGTCTTTGGACATTTTGGCTGTGAAAATCATCGCCTGCGTTAAATTATTTTACAAACATGTTGTCAGTGACGTCAATTTAAGTCCGATATACATCATTTAGGTATCATTCGACAGGTATTGATTCTTCCTATTTATTTTTCAAAACACCTCTTATCTATATAAATTTATCAATGAGTTGTTCTAAGACAATTCAGAAGATTTTTTGGGCAAAAATGCAACATAAAAAAATGACAATGAAACATTTTATTTTTAGAGGTGTTTTCAGGAGCGTTTAGCTCACACATGGATATTTTGCTGATTATGAAACAATCCCATCTTCATTTCTGGAGGGTGACGTCTGCACTATACTTTTGTGACCCATCCTAATGTAAATCCGATTTATACTATTACTGCTCTAGAATGCACATATTACATTAGATATTGATTACATTTTGCATATCATTTTGTATTTCAAGCACGAACACTTAAGTTGAAAGTGGACCAAATAGTTTTACGTCTCAAACCCATACAAATGTCTATCCGATTTGCCCTAATACCGCTTTAGAATCTTCATATTACACCAGTACATAATCACCAGCCAAGATGATCACCATTCCGGTTATATATCCATTATATGGGTCATTATTTATTGATGTTTTAAATTATTTTTTCAGAAGGGAAAATGATTCTTAATCTTCCATGCGTGCATATGGATGTATGAGCGGAATGCAAGTTTGGAAATTTGAAGATGAAGAGGTTTTATGGGGGTTATATCAAAACACGGATCGATTTCATCTGCATTTCAATTGAACTTCTATTTACATTGAACAGATTTGATTTGACAAATTGTTTGGTTTTTAGTTTTAAGGCAACTCTTTTACAAAATAGTCACATGTTGTTATCGCCAACTAATTGTTTCTACTCTCCTCTCACAGATCTCACGCGATGATGGTCTTCCGCAGCACATCTGTGCTCTCTGTATATCCTACCTAAAGCATGCCTTCACGTTTCGCGAAAAGGCGATTGAAATATGCCTGAACTTCCTTGCCGTCAAGGAGTACAAGGAAATTCTGAAGGGCAAAAAGGAGTGGAATTATACCAAGGCGGTGAATGATATTCTCGCAACACACAGCAAGAGCCACACCATTAACGAAAATACCACATCAGCTGCAGCACAGTCGAATGTGACCGAGGATGACAACACAACGAACTGTTTTTACAAAGATCAGAATAAAGTGAACAAGAGATTGATAACCACTGGCCAGGGTAACGACAACAGTAACATGGCCCGAGTGTTGACGAATCAAATGAAAAGTTGTCTATTGTATCTCAGTCAGCTATACGAAAATCCCGATAGTGCGGAACGCATGGGTGGCCACGGTAGGGGCAAACAGAAAAAGCAAAACCTACTAAAGTCCGCCTCATTTGATATGGCCGCGGGTGGGGGTGGTGGTGGCGGCACTGAAAAAAATGTTTTCAGCAGGAAGCGGCAAAACTATGAAGACGAGTTTCCCCGAAACATATCAAGTGATGAGTACGATGAACCAGAATCCAATGGGGACAGTGCTGCTGGCGGTAACGGCGATGGTGGCACCCACAAGAATAACAACATTTTCTCTTACAAAGAGAAAATGTTCGAGGAAGACGATATTATGGACCTGGACGAGTTGAAAGATTTGATTAGCATCAATATCGAATCGACTTGCAAGGAACACAAGTGCAAGTACTGCTCACGTCGCTTCATGTTCGAGGAGACGATTCAGGAACACCTGAAGACGTGCGTGGACTTCAAGTTTGCCGAATTCTATGACGAAATTAAAAATCTGATGTACATAAAACGCTGCAAGGAAATCTCACCCCATGAATACATACGACGCATGGTGTTCAGCATACGCAAGACATGTGTATGGCTAAAGGAGAATTTAATTGATACCACATTGCCGGACCTGCTACAAAGTAAGGATGCTGCGCCCGGAGAATCTGCGTATGTGGACAATGTAAATCCTAAAACTGACAATATATTGAAATGTATTGAAAAAGTCGCACCAGTTCCAGTACCAGTGCCAGTCGTACGTACGAATCCCATCAACATGAGCAACAACATACTACATGTCATGGCCAGCTCTTCCAGCAGGGCTGGGCAGACGAATCAAAAGGTTAACAAAACCGTTATAGGTTCGTCGTTCTTGAAAGACAAGTCGCGGCAAACGCCCATAAATATCAGCAATAATATATTGCATGAAATTGAAAGATCCGAAAACCGTGATTCCAATAAAATGATTTTGAAAAAACCCATAGCGATATTGGCCACCTCCGGTTTAAACAACTTGCCAAATGTTTCGGCCAAAACAACAACGCAAAATCCAGAACGTTTGGCATTCTTGGAGAAATTGCAGAATGCTGCTAAACCAATTACGCCACCACCACCACCACCATCAGCGGTCTTGGGCACCATCACGCCGGCTAAGGATAATCTTATGCGGCACAACAACGCAGCCCCGAATCTCATTGGCGTTCGGAAAGATCTGCTGGAGACGACCACTACAACAACAACTACCACAAGGACGAGAAGATCGCATGTGTCACCACTGCTGGAACTGTTGCAAAACTCTTCGAAAACCCAAAATTCCTCTAGTAGTAATATTTCCGTGAATCCGTGTGCTCGCTGTCCCACATGTAATCTCTTGTTCGAGACTTTGGATGCTTTGGAAATACACAATGCCATGCAGCACAATACGAATACAAAGGTGGTGGCCGCCGACGGTGTTCGTTTGTCGTCCGCTGCCGGAGATCAAAGCGACTCCGAAAAAGAAGCCGAACATAAACGTATTATAGCTCTATTCGAAAATGAGGACGAGTTTTAAATGTTTGCTTTTTTAAATATTTTTTTTATTAAATTTTTGTATTTTAATTTTTGTTAACGACGTACCAATAGCACTGACTGCTAATTAAATTTCTTTTGTAAGCATTTATGTTTAGAAAATCGATTACTACTCTAATATACTCTTTATAGTCTTTTTTATTTATCAATGCCGTGATATTTTATTTTTATTTTATGACTTTATTTATTTCTATTTTATAAATTTGACTGTGTTTTTCATGTTTTGTTTTTTTTTTTCTTCTCATTTCATTTTTAGCTTATTTATATTTTTACTTAATTATGCAAATATTACATATTGCAAAGAAAAAAAAAACGAATTCACGAACTTACGTATTAGGTTTGAGCAAAAAACGAATGTATTTTGTAATTGACTTGACGAAACATGACTTACTCAAAATCTAATTGTTGTTTGTAATTACATACATTTGTACATATATAACAATTATCGAAAAATAAACATAAATCACATTCAATGTTAATGAATTGGTATTCTTTTTGTCAACATCGTTTTGCGATTCACACCACGGTTAGGAAATGAGAAGTGTTTGATCTGAACGTGGGGAAAAGGGAATACAGCTATAGCGATATTGTTATGGACATTAAACTGAGTGAGCAGATTATTCGCTATTTCAGATTCAAGCGACGATATGTACAGTTGCGGTCAAAATAAAAGCAGCGCACCACAGCTTAGCATATATTTTCATATATTTCTTTGTGTGATAATTTGCTTTATTGCTACTACTGCATTAAATGCTGTGTAATGAGGTTACAAACACAAAATAATTGTTTATTTGGTGATATGATTTTAATTGTTTTAGAAACTTCTCATTTTTTGGACTATTTGACATTTTGGACCGGTCAAAATAATAACAGCATTCAAAAAATCTCAAGAAAAAGGAATTTTATCTGATTTTTTCAATTCTATTTGATGTTTTAAATAAGATATTATGAAATGTACACTATTTCTGAAATGTTATTGTTTTATTTTTCTTCATAAGTAGGGCGAGGAGAGCATTGTGGAGAACAAAATCGAGTTCATAAAAAAAGTTTGAAATCTGAGGGTAAATCATATAGTGAAGTTCAATTTTTCCCCAGTGTTCCATTAAAATGATCAGAAATTCGATATTATAAGAAGAAAACACAAAAACACGTAAAACAAGTAAGGAAAGGCTAAAGTCGGGCGGGGCCGACTATATAATACCCTACACCACTCCCTGCGTATGTACCTCGCTTTGATTGCTAAACCCAGGTATTTCATGGGAGCAATTTTATGTAGTTCATACAAATTATATAAATTATATTCATATAATTTATATGCTATAAATTCATCTTTAGTCAAATTTAACGAATATGGTAAATAATATGGTAATTGATCCAATTGTCTGACAGACAAATACAAATTATACAGTAGTTAACCAAAGTCATACCAAAGTATGGACATATGGGCATCACCCAAACAATTCTCATTGCAATTCAATTCGGTAAAAAATTGAAATCGGGAAGGATTTTTGCATCCTGTAAATGTATGTGTTTGACAAAAAATGTTAAATCGGAAAGGACATTTGTATGGGGGTATATTGAAACCTGGAACGATGTGAATGTTTATTGACGAAATATAATATATAAAGTTTGGCCAAAATCGGTTTAACATTCGGGAGCAACATTTGTATAAGGGCTATATCTAAATCTGAACCGATCTTACTCACTTTCATCATAGGTTTTTTAGTTGGATTATAAAATGTTGTGCCAATTTTAAAGAAAATCGGGTACAATATGTGGTTTCTAAAGCGGAAAAAGTGAAATCGGGAGCGACATTTGTATGAGGGCTATATCTAAATCTGAACCGATCTTACCCAATTTTTGCATACGTGTTTCTAGTTGGATTATAAGATGTTCTGCGAAATTTAAAGAAAATCGGGTACAATATGTCTTTTCTAGAGCGGAAAATGTCAAATCGGGAGCGACATTTGTATGGGGGCTATATCTGAATCTGAACCGATCTTACCCAATTTTTGCATACGTGTTTCTAGTTGGATTATAAGATGTTCTGCCAAATTTAACGAAAATCGGTTACAATATGCCGTTTCTAGAGCGGAAAATGTCAAATCGGGAGCGGCATTTGTATGGGGGCTATATCTGAATCTGAACCGATCTTACCCAATTTTTGCATACGTGTTTCTAGTTGGATTATAAGATGTTCTGCCAAATTTAACGAAAATCGGTTACAATATGCCGTTTCTAGAGCGGAAAATGTCAAATCGGGAGCGGCATTTGTATGGGGGCTATATCTGAATCTGAACCGATCTTACCCAATTTTTGCATACGTGTTTCTAGTTCGATTATAAGATGTTCTGCCAAATTTAAAGAAAATCGGGTACAATATGCCGTTTCTACAGCGGAAAATGTCAAATCGGGAGCGACATTTGTATGGGGGCTATATCTAAATCTGAACCGATTTCCTCCAAATTCAATACCAATGGTCCTTTTCCAGAAAAAATAAATTCTGCCAAGTTTCATGACAATCGGACAACAATTGCGACCTGTAGAGTGCGAACAAGCTTAGATGGACAGCAGACGGACGGACGGACGGACGGACGGACAGACGGACAGACGGACAGACAGACATCGTTAAATCGACTCAGCTGGTGATTCTAAGCCGATCGGTATACTTAAAGGTGGGTCTAGCTCGATTATTTCTAGGTGTTACAAACATTTGGCGCGAAACTAACTTATAATACCCTAGACCACGAAGTGGTGTAGGGTATAAAAATCAGTTTATATCAGCTGCAACCATTCGCCGAATAGTAACGTTTAGTACAAAAAACCCACTTACGCCCGCCACCGAAATAAAAAACAATGTCTGCCCATCTTAGAGAGTTTAAAATGTTCGTAGAATACTACGAAAACATAATCTGTAAGCCAGACGTCCGAGAAAAGTCCCACTTAAAAATAAGAGACATGTCACAAAAAAATTGCAATTCGCAAAAACACACCTGCAGTAGCCAACCAAAAAGTGGGTGCACGGTTTTATGGTCAATTGAATCAAAAATTGTTTTATATGGTGGGACAGTCCCTCGACAGTTTGTAAGACGTCCACAGAACACGGAATACATCTCCAGGTATAGTACCAAAAGTGTCAAATAGGGAGGAACAAGCATAATGGCTTGGGCTTGTTTTTCATATTATAGAGTTAGGTCAATACATTGGCCCAGTACTACTATGGAATCTGTCCAGTACATCAAAATACTGCCTAATATTATATTTACGTACGCAGAATATGGAATGCCACTTAAATTAGTCTTCTAGCAGGTCAATTATCCCAAAAACAGTAGCCGACTTGCAAAAAGGTTTGGTTTCTGAACTCGATAACGACGTTAAAAAATTGTGGCCCAGTGGCCCGGACGCGCCATTCGCACGCCTAAAACTACGCCAAAAACATGAAAGAAACTGAAATAGTCGATCAGCCTTTATAGTGTTCTAAAGCGCTTAAAGAAATATATTTTAAAAATATATCGTCAGGATTAAGTACAAAATTATAAATATAAACAAGTAAGGAAAGGCTAAAGTCGGGCGCGGCCGACTATATGATACACTCCACTTTCTATCGGAATACAATTCAATTCAGTAAAAAAGTGAAAATGGGAAAATTTTTTGTATATTTCCTAATCACAGGCTAATATGACCTGATCCAATTTGTCAAATCGAGAATAATATTTGTATCGGGGCTATATCCAAACATGGAATGAAGTGACTAACTTTCACAATAATTCCTCTAGTTGAAGTATAACGTGTTATGCTCAATTTTAAGAAATTCTCTGAAATTACGTGGTTTCTGGGGGAACGAAATTTGTATGAGAGCTATATGTAAATCTGAACCGATGTGACCCATTTTCATCATAGGTGTTCCTAGTTTAAATATATGATGTTTTGCCAATTTTGAAGAAAATCTGTTGTAATATGTGGTATCTATAGTGAAAAGGGTCAAATCGGGAGTGAAATTCGTATGGGGGCTATATCTAAATCTGAACCGATTTTCTTCAAATTAAATAGCGTTCGTCCTTGTCCCGAAAAACTTCGTTGCGCAAAGTTTCATTTGGTTCTGATTAGAGATGGACGCGAGGTCGTGAGCAAATTTTTTTTACTGAATGTGAGGAACGAAAAAAATTCTCGTGTGTTCTCTAGTTCTGACTACAATTGCGACCTGTACTTTGATTACAAGAATAGATGGACAGACATTGCTAAGTCGACTCAAAAAGTGAATCTAAGTCGATCGGTATAATAAACAATGAGTCTATCTCGTTTACTTTTGGGTGTTACAAACATATTCACAAAGACATAATACCCTAGTGGAGGGTATGCAAATCTATGGTGAAAATGGGTCATATCGGTTCGGATGTAGATATAACTCCCATAAAACTGGCGTTCACGATTTGACATTTTCCGCTCTTGAAATCATATATTTAAACATTTTTTTTTATATTTTCATGATACTAAAATCTCTGAAAGAGAAGGGTATCATATAGTCGGCCCGAACGATATTAGTCTTTCCTTACTTGTTTTTCACTTAGTACAACATTACCTTCGACCAAAAAATGAAAACTTTGACCAGACCCACTGCAAAAAGAAACTCAGACCAGCTGAGTCGCTACTCTGTTCCAAAAATGCTATTGGAGAGTGTAATTCTACACAAAGCCGTATTATAAAAGAATATTAAACTATTCAGGAAAGGAAGTAGAACCATAAAATGTTAGGCCGGTCAAATCTATGTTGTGGTATAGTATATCCAATGTCTACACCGCCAAAACATATTCATACTTGCAAGGCTATACCCATTAACAAAACGCTTCGATTGTTAATATCTTAAAATTTACAAAAATACATATTTGCTCTCTCTGTTGCTTGGCATAGTTAAGTTAATACATGAAGAGCGAAATGTCAGCTCTTGTATGCAAATGCCCATGGGCGAGTGCAAAATTCTCGCCTGTTGTGGTGGGGGGGGTTCTTCAAACCTAATTACCATAACGTATACAACCCCAAGTTCGTGCTTTTAAAAAAGATATTCAAAAATAACGGCTGCCAAAAATCAACAAATCCCGAATCGAGATAAAGCTTTTGTCAGTTAAGAAAAAAGAACATCACAAACAAACCAAAGATAAGTTAATGAATAACAACAAGCAACGTTTTAGTTTTCGTTGTTTCGTTTCATTTGACACTCGAGACTATGAATGAAAAAACCAAAAAAAAGCAGGGAAGAAACAGAACTTGAAATGGTTAAGTTGACATAATAACGTCGTCACCCGGCGGCGACATCGACAAGCTATGACAAACGAGTGTAGTGTGATGTGTATCTGAAGTATGTGAAAGAGAGAAATGTGTGATTACAGTGAACGCGAATATCTGTAATGGCAAAACGAGACAAGTGGAAAGATTAAATAAATAAAATGTACAACAAATCGCATTATCAGTGCTAAAGAAATGCACTGTACAGCAAAAAAGAAATATATAAATATATATAGATAAAATGACAATAATACATGTGATTTAAAAATACATTCAAAAAAACTAGCCTCTCGTCTAATTAATCAAATCAAATTTCAAATGTACGAGGAGTAGTATTAGTTACGGGGCGAAATGAGGAAACGATATTGCAGTCATAATCAAACAAACAGTCGAAATCAAACAAAATTTCATTTCCCTTTTTGTGCAACCGACCGACCGACCGATCAACCACCCACCCAATCATTGATCGTTCCGTTTTCGTTTTCATCGTAGTCGAGAGCAGAGAACAATCAGCTGAGCTGATCTGAGCTGAGTTTAAGTAAAATGAGTAGTTCCAGTTTTTTTGTTGCTTTTTGCGGTCCAACTTTCGCACAGTGGTTGTCAGCAAACAAAAAAGGGGCAATAATTGTGTATTTTGAAATAAATTATAGACTATGATATTCATTGTTCCACAATGGAGTAGATTTAAAGAAAAGGGGTTTATAGGTAGGCAAAATGAGACATAGTTGTCGTTTTTTATTTACGGTTAAATTGCCAAAATTTTGGAATTTTTGATTAAAAATAATAACTAACTAATGCACCATTATTTTGAAAAATTCAAATTATAAAACGTGTAAGGGAGGGCTAAAGTCGGTCGGGGCCGATACGCTCCTCTTTCAATCCCATTACAACTCGAGTCGGTAAGATGTACGATTTTTGTAACATGGACTGATTTGACCCGGTGGCCAGGACGCCAAAAAAAACAGAAAGAAACTGAAAAAGTCTAGCAGCCTTTTTAGTGTTCTAAAGCGCTAAAAGAGATATATTTTAAAAATATATCGTCAGGATTTAGTACAAATTAGTACAAAATTATAAACAATTTTACATTGAAATGGACGCTACAAAAACCAGAAGTATTTTTGAAGCTCTTATAGAAATATACAAAGTTCAGCGATTTTTTGAGAACTTTGTTTTTTCATATATACATGTAAATGAAGGCCAGAGGATATATTCTGTTCGTAGATTTATGAAATGTGACAATTATCTCTTAGATTTTTTTAATTAGGTACAGCAGAAATACGGACGCAACAAATATTTCCACGCGTAGTATAAAATGTAGTAATTTTCGTTATAACACTTCAACTTTTTATAAAAATAAAAGGGAACAAGTTAACTTCAAGTTTCATAATAAAAAAAGTTGTCAAAATAAGGAAAATTAAAGTTAAAAGCTATTAGTGTGGTCTCATTATTTTGGTAGACCTTTTTTGGGAGATGCCCATATGTAAAGTGTAAGGTGTTCTGCTTATTAAATGTAGTTTTTAAAGCAGAAGAAGTCAAATCTGAAACTATTTATATATAAATATTAACCGATGTGGCCGACTTTCACCATAGGATTTCCTAGTTGAAAAATTAAGTGTTGTGCCAAATTTGAAGAAAATCGGTTTAAATATAAGCAGAAAAAATAAAAATCGGGAGAGACATTTGTATGATAGCTATATACAAATCTGAACCGATTTGCTTCAAATTAAATAGCAATCGTCCTTGACCCGAAAAACTTATATGCGCCAATTTTTGTAAGGATCGGACGATAATTACGACCTGTACATTGATTACAACAATAGATGGACAGACGGACGGACGGACAGACAGAAGGACATTGCTAGATCGACGGAGATTCTAAGCCGTTCTGTATAATAAACGATAGGTCTATCTCGTTTCCTTTTGGTATTACAAACAAATGCACAAATACATAATATTCTAGTGGGAGGTATAATGAAATGATCATTTCGCGATTAAACTACAAACTTCTACACCATTTTCAAGTGTAATTCAAAAGACATCATTTGAAATTCAAAACTCGTCATTTGTAATTCAATACTCGTCATTTGTAATTCAAAAGGCACCATTTGAAATTCAAAACTCGTCATTTGTAATTCAAAATACAGCATTTGGAATTCAAAAGTTTTCATTTGAAATTCAAAAATTATTCCATTTGAAATTCAAAAGATTCCATTTGAAATTCAAAAATGTAAACAAACTTATTTAAGAAAAATATACATTATGTGGGGTTGCATTTATTTTTCTGCAAATTTGAATATTCTGCAGTTTTGGAAACAGATTTAATAAAATGACAAGCAACTAATAATTATAATGATGTAAAATATCGGTAATTTCATATATAGTTTATGTCCTTCACCAGCTCAGGGAGCATCTGCATATAATTTATAATGACTTGCATTTTACTTAGGGTTGGATTATTTGTGTGGGAGGTACAACAAATCATAACTATTTTACAGGTATAAAGTGATTGTAAAACCATTTCCAATATTAAATTGTTACTGATCAGTTTTGTTTTAACCAAAGCTTATGCCAATTTGTGTGAGAGGTATTGCAATATCGCTCATATTGCAAGTGTATATAACGTCTATGATAACATTACCAATGACCAAATTTCAGAGTATTCCGATCGTCCGTATAGAAGTTATAAAATCTTTAAATTTAAATAGGTTAGAGTGATTTGCGTGAGAGATACGTAAATCTGTTTTCTTAACAGCAGAATATTAAAGTTTACAGAAATTAATAAATGCTACCCAACCTAATGTATATTTTGCTTAACCCTAGAACGCTAACCTTAGTCGATTCGACTAACATCGCTTACATATTAACGCATAGTTATCTCAAAAGCAGCTTTAATAAATATATATTTTTGAATGAATTGTTTTATAAAAATGAAAATTGTTTGTTTTAATTAAGTAACCAAATATCAATCTTTATAAGATGCTTTGACGGTTTATATATAAATAACTACAAAATCGGTTATATATATATATGTTAGTCGATTCGACTAATGATTAGTGTTAAAGTATAAAAAATAACGTTAGTGTTCTAGGGTTAAATATTTTGTTTACCCTTTTTGAATTGCAAATGGAAGAATTTTTGAATTACAAATGGAATAATTTTTGAATTTCAAATGAAAACTTTTGAATTTCAAATGGTGTTTTGAATTGCAAATGATGAGTTTTGAATTACAACTGAAAAGTTTTGAAGAAAGACTTCATTTCTTTTGAATTTCAAATGATGTCTTTTGAATTTCAAATGATGTCTTTTGAATTACAAATGACAACTTTTGAATTTCAAATGTTGTCTTTTGAATTACAAATGACGAGTATTGAATTTCAATTGACATTTTTTGAATTTCAAATGGAATTTTTGAATTTCAAATGATATTTTTTGTATTGCAAATGGAATTTTTGAATTTCAACTGGTGTCTTTTGAATTTCAAGTGATGTCTTTTGAATTACAATTGAAAAAGGTGTATACAAATTTAGATGAAAGTTTAGCATATATGTTTCTTTTGGTCTGTGGAAGGTTAGAGACTATATTAAGTTAGAGTTCGACAAAGGGGCGTGGGCAGCGCCCATGCAACTCAAAATGGTCTATTAAAATCTACGGATGAAATGGGCGGTACCACGTCCTTTTAAAAAATGGCTATGGCGGTCCTAATAATGGATCGATTGTCTTGAAACTTGGCACCATACAACTCATTACTTTAAACGGCCATATGTTCATACGAAAAAAGCTTCATTTGCATTGACAATTTCTTTTTTCAATTGCCATACACTGAAATAATTTTATTTTGTAGTATTTATGAATCGATTTCATAAATTCAGAGAATATTATCTCAATAAAATAAAATTGTTAAATAATTTAAAACTATAGAAAGATGTTATTGTATAGGGTGGGCCATATAAATTTTAAATTGAACTACCGATTACTTTGACTTTGAAAGGTAGAATAACATTAATTTTTATTTGATTGTCCTGGCTCAAGACCATTTTGCATCTATAGGGTCCGCCAAATAACTTTTTTTTAAAAATGCTACAAAAAAAAGCTACTGAATATTTTCTCAAATTTCTTTTTTTATTTGAAAGTACAATTCTTCAGGTTAATAATGGAAAATAATTTGTGATTTGAACTGGGATATTGTCCTGGCTCAAGACCATTTTGCCTCTATATTTAATAGAATGCAAATTTATTTACAAATGGCATGGTGACATTTATTACTTGGCTGCAGACTATCACGATCATGATTTCGACCATGTTAAAAGTCTTTTCAAGTGGCTTTTAATTTTTATTTTTATTTTAAGGTTGATGTTTTACATTTGCAAAATGGGATACGTTCGAACAAAATTGGAAATCAAAAAACTTACTTCCAAAGTTGTAAGTCTTTAAGGCAAACTGTAAGAAGTTTACGTGCAAAATTTTTGAGAAGAGATATACAGACTATCAGTTCAGCCTTCATGAAGCTCATTTTCATCTCGGTGGCTATGTCAATAAGCAAAATTGACGCATATTGGGTTCAGAGAACCTACACGTGGATATTGAGAAGCTAATGCAGTGGCCCACCCTGTAGTTATGCTCCATAACGCTGCACTTTAGGCCAGAATTTCCACATGATTCTTCACAGGCACCTTTTTAAATTTGCTACTCATTGAAAACATGTTGTAAGTTATTAAACTCAACACTGCCTGCGTAGTCAATTCTCTGTCTTGTTGTTTCAAGCCTACATCTCGCTATTCTGAGATCCAAGGAGTTTCTCGTATTGAATACATTTGTGTTTAAATTAAAAGAAATGAATCTGTGCCCAATTTGATTGATGGATTTGTAAACGTACATTAGTAATTGCTTTTTATATAAACCACGAATTAGCAAGATATTTTTCGCATAGTCTCGGTACAAAGATACTGTGCCATTACGAAGATGCAAATTATAAACACATTTGAGCAGCTTGAAGTGATTTCAACTCACTGCTCATTCTGTGGCCATATACTACCACCAAATACTCAAGATGGCTATGGACCAACGCTTGATAAATCAAAAGTTTTGTCTTAATATCCAATTTCTTCCTTAATTTGAAGATTATTCCAATTGCAGAAGAAATTTTTGATTTTACGTATTTTATATGTTCATCCCATTTTAAATTACTTTTTAGTTTTATCCCCAAGTATTTCATTTCATGGTCTTCCCTAATAAAAGTCCCATCTACAAAAATGCCAAAGTCATTATTCATAGTTAAGGACGGTCGAAATCTTAATAATTTAGTCGTGCTAGAGTTCAAGACAAGTCTATTCAGCCTCGCAAATTCGCACATCAGAGCAGCATTTTTTTCCATTTGAATTCTCAGCACTTTTTCATATTTATAAGGGTAGAATATTGCTATATCATCTGCAAACATAACAACAGATCCAAATAAACCGAGATAATTTATGTCATTTATATATGTCATAAACAGAAGCGGGCCAAGGATACTACCCTGAGGTACTCCGCAACTCACAGGCTGTGCTGAACTTCTTCCCTCTCCAACTTGGACAAATTGTCTCCTATTTGACAAAAAACTTCAGATAAGTTGCAGATCATTATCTAGAATGCCATAAAATATAAGTTTTTGTAACAAAATCTCGTGATCAACCAAATCAAAAGCTTTGCTAAAATCATAAAATATTCCAGCTACTCCTATAGATCCCTCGTCTAAACCTCGACATATTATGTTTACCACCTTTAAAATTGCTTCATCAGTCCCTCCACCTTTAATATATCCAAATTGCGTCCTACATATCAACGCTTCTTCATCAAAGTATTTTAGAAGTTGGGTGTGCATAATCCTCTCAAATATTTTGTCGATAGATGATAGTATTGCTATGGGTCTGAATTGTTCTGCTGTATTCGCCCTCGTAGTTTTAGGTATAGGAATAATCTTATGCAGTTTCAGTACATCTGGATATGTTGCCAAATTTATCATAGCATTATAATATAAGGTGACAAAATATTACAGCACTTGCTTAATAAAGTCGCCGGTATTTTGCCCTCTCCAGGACTCTTGGATCTATTCATATTTTGAATAACTTCCATCACTTCACTGCATGTTACATAATTGAAATGAAAGCGGCGGCTATGACTTCTCATTGATCTTAAGTTATTACAGTGATCTCCACGAAACTTTTGTATACTGTCATTCAAAGTTTTGACAGAATTTACAAAATAATCATTAAAAAGCTCCGATTTATCATTGTCATTGTCTACATATAATCCATCCGAGTCCATCACTTCTACATTCCTCTCGATAGATTGGCCCATAACACTATTTAAAAATCTCCAACAGTTTCTGGGATCATCACTAAATTTTACCAAGTTTTGTTCAAAATACTCTTAATGCTCTCCTTAGTTTTTGAATAAATCTAATCAAACTCTATTTACATTTCGAATGCCCTGGCATTGCAATTCGATTGGAAAGTCTTTTCCGAACCACTGTCTTTGGTCGGTTATTTAGTTTTTGCTGTTGCGTTTCTTTTTTTGTATAGAAGCCGATCGGAGTACTCTCCCCGTAGAACAGACAAGATACAATGATGACAACAACAACAGCACCGTCACCGCCACCACCAGCAGCAGCAGCAGCAGAAAGTAAATAAAAGTATCTACACACATTATGAATTTTTATCTGTGCGCATTTAGTCCGAGTATAGAATAAAACAAAACAAAAAGAAAAAAAAACTCAAATTGTAAACGATATTCTCATATCGCGTTATGGGAGATCAGTTGACATTTGACAGCGCGTGCAACAGCACGTTTCGTAAAAATAGCAACGGCCACGGCATCGGTAACGTAAATGGAAATTTTGAATTAAATCAATAATAATAAAAGCAAAATATGAAAACATTATCCCGAAACGTTTTCAGAAAATAAAGCAAAGCAAGTGAAAGGATTAAAAAATAAAAACAAAATAATTTAAAAAGGATTAAATGTGATGATGATGAAAATTTTCAAGGAATAGTGAAATGATAATAAATCAACTGAAGTACAAACAACTCAAAATACAAGTTTTCGGGATAAACTCCTTTGAAAGATATGCAACAGCGAAATTTCGAACATTCAAAAACGGAAAACAGTAGCCGGCTCAGTTAACACAACGCTAACAAATGACAGTGCTGAAATATTAAGAAACTTTTACATTTTGTAGTTTTTTAAACTATTCAACGTTGACAATGAGTTCGAATCCCACGAATCTGTCTTCCTGAACCCTGTTTTATCTTTTTTTATAAAAAAATAACATGTCAATAAAACTCTCCCCAAAAAATGATCTGAAAATAGTTCCACTTTGACAATTTTTTTAAAAACGAATATGTGAGAAGCTTCAGTCTTTTGGATCGACTTATTAAAAGAGTTT
Organism: Polietes domitor; assembly: GCA_947397865.1. Classification (NCBI taxonomy): domain Eukaryota; kingdom Metazoa; phylum Arthropoda; class Insecta; order Diptera; family Muscidae; genus Polietes; species Polietes domitor. Next base: position 60,468,140 of record OX377619.1, on the reverse strand, counting down.
CCAATGGAACTGCTCGTTGATATTTGTATTTGAGTTCATTATTGGGTCAAACTTCTTGCTGACATTTCTTGCCTCCAGTATATGGCTTATTATCTCATCCTGCAGCTGTCGAATTGTTCTTAACTTGTTATCGATATAGATCGAAAAATTGACAAAAAAATCTTTCCAGCTGCAGCTCCTATGTTGGCGGTGAGAAATGTCTTCGTGAAATTAAAGTACTGGTTAAGTTAGTGTAAACGCATACTTTACCGGAAAAAGGGAGAACTTAATACTCAGTATTTACATTTTCATAAAATATGCAATCGGCCCAAGCAAAATTGAATAGATAGGTAACCAAGCCAGTTAAAAAACGGACTTGGTTGTTCTGGCGTCAAGATCCGCCGGAATTGGATTTGAAGTTTTGAAAAATTTCGCATTTTTAAATATAAAATATAAAATTATTAGTTGTACAACAGAAGTGGAATTTGAGGCCATTGTCAATCTTCCTATTCCTGAATGAATTGCGTTCGGTTAACCTGTATTAATTCGATTTATCTGCAAAATTAGGTATTATTGGGGTTGTTCGACATAGTTTCGGCATAAAATTTAGTTAAAGATAAAAGAAAACAAGTAAAAACGGCGTTAAGTTCGGCCGGGCCGAACTTTTTATACCATGGATTGCATTTCACAGAGGTTGTCGGGTTTCGTAGAAATGCAGTAATATTACAGGAAAATATAATTTTTTTTAATATAGCCAAACCAAAACAAATACAAATATTGAAAAATTAATTTTATAAATAAATATAATATTTTAATTATTTCAAAACACGCTTATAAGGTAATGCTACCAGTACGTCAATTCAAAAAATAAATATTCTTATATTTATATTTTCAAAGCCATAAATATTGGTAGATAGTGGGTGCTACAGTTGGTTGTATTTCCATTCTATTTGAATTCCAAAAGTACCAATTTTGAAAATCCATTATCAGACGTACATAGTGCAAAATAACCTCACATGATTCAACCAATTTTTGCCGTAAAAGAAAAAGTACGAATTTGGAAAAAATACTTTTTATTTTGCGTGTCTATGCAGTCAGAGGAATGTATACACCGAATTCCATGATTCCAGCTGCGCCCATTTGGTTGGTACCATTTTTACCCCCTTGACGTTTCTGCGCAATTAGAATTTCATCATTCTAGCTGTAGTCGTTTATTTGGTACTATTATTATCCCTCTGTACCATTGTATCCCTTGAAAGTACGAATTTCGAAAAATCCGTTTATTTTCGGTGTGTACGCAGTCAGAGGAATGTATACTCCGAATTTCATGCCTCTAGCTGCGGTCATTTGGTTGGTACTATTTGTATCCTCTTTTTCCATTTTAACCCAAAAAAGTACGAATTTCGAAAAATCTGTCTATTTTAAGTGTCTACGCAATCAGAGGAATGTATACACCGAATTTCATTATTCCAGGTGCAACCGTTTGGTTGGTACCACTGTATCCCTTGAAAGTACGAATTTGAAAAAAAAATTTTCATGTCTACGTAGTCAAAGGAATGTATTCTCCGAATTTCATGACTCTAGCTGCGGTCATTTGATTGGTACTATTTTTATCCCCTTTTTTCATTTTAACCCCAAAAAGTACGAATTTCGAAAAATCCGTGTATTTTACTTGTCTATGCAATCAGAGGAATGTATACACCGAATTTCATTATTCCAGGTACAGCCGTTTGGTTGGTACCATTTTTATCCCTCTATTCCCATTTTACCCCTTAAAAGTACGAATTTGGAAAAATAATTTTATATTATGTATCTACTCATACATGTACACGCCGAATTTCGTGTTTCTAGCTGTTGTCGTTTAATATGTACCATTTTTATCCCTTTTTGCCCCATTTCACCCCCTACAAATAAGAATCACTTTATGGTGCACGTTTTTGCTATAAGAATGCGCATACCAAATATCAAGCAAATATAAACAGACATATTCAAAAAACATGCTTAAATACGTTAAAATATTAGGGATTATTAAGGGTATTTTTAGTCCTTGTGAGGGAAAAATTTTTCCCTTTGGGCCGATTTCGCCCCGTTTCAATCCCAACCGATCTACGACTATAAGACGCGTTTATGGAACAGTTAAACGTTCTAGCTCTTTTCGTTTAGATAGTAGCGTGCTTTCAACAGACGGACGGACATGGCTAGATCGTCTTAGAATTTTATGACGATCAAGAATATATATACTTTATAGGGTCTCAGGTCGATATTTCAAGGTGTTACAAACGGAATGACAAAGTTAGTATACCCCCATCCTGGAGGTGGAGGGTATAACAAGTAAGGGTACTCTTCAACTATTGCAATTCAATTCGGTAAAGTGAAATCGTTAAATTTCTATGAGAAATATAACATGTCGCCATATCATTTGTAAATAAATTTGCATTATATAAAATATATATGCAAAATGGTCTTGAGCCAGGACAATGTCCCAATTCAAATCATATATAACATTTTAATTTAGAACTACCGATATATATATATATATTTCTATGCGAAATATAACATGTCGCCATATCATTTGTAAATAAATTTGCATTCTATAAAATATATATATGCAAAATGTTCTTGAGTCAGGACATTATCCCAATTCAAATCATATATAACATTTTAATTTAGAACTACCGATTACTTTGACTTTGAAAGGTAGAATAACATTAATTTGTATTTCCTTAACATTTGCGAAATGGGACGCTTTACGCTCGAACCAACCCATACGTGACTATTGAGAAGCCAATGCATTCATAACGAGTCACTGTTTGGTACGAATTTTGGGCTGGCGGCATCATGTGGCCAAGTACTGAAAAATTGGATTGATCGGATGAGGTACTGCCGAGCCAGTCGTGTTGGTCATATGAATGATATTGTGTTCCATTATTAAATGACTAAGTTCAACCTTTCCTATAAAATAAGAAATTTTAAAAAATAATCAGTACTTTTTTTAAAGTTTGACCAAAATCGGTTAGTGTGTGGTTTCTAGAGCGGAAAAAGTATACATATCTAAATCTGAACCGATCTGACACACTTACACTATAGGAGTTTCTAGTTCAAATGTAAGATGTTGTGCCAAATTTGAAGAAGGTCGGCTGAAATACGTGGTTTCTAGAGAGGAAGAAGTCAAATCGGGAGTGCCATGGGGGCAATACCGATATGAGTCTCAAATTAAGAGAAATATACATCAAATGGACGAAATGTGTAGAATTGCCCCTAACAAGAACTTAAAAATTCTTAGAAGATTATTGTTTTATACTAGTACTATTAGAATACACTTTATGCATTCCGCACCCGATATGTATCGTGCTATATAAACATTTTCCTATATGTATGTGAGCATTATATAATGATATAGATTTTCTCAGTTTAAATATTAAAATGTAAAAAAATAAAATAAAATTGAAAACAAGTAAAAAGGCGTTAAGTTCGACCGGGCCGAATCTTATATACCCTCCACCACGGAGTGCATTCCATAGTATAACCGGTAGATTACCGCCTGTCGACTTTACAAAGAAGTGAAGTAAGTTTAAATGTTGACCTTAAAGTACGATTTGGGAGAAATACTCATATTGTGCGTGTCTACGAAGACAGACGAGTATAACCACTGAATTTCATTATTCTAGCTACCAATTTTATCCCGTTTTTAATTGGTACCATTTTTATCCCTTTCGCCCCATTTTCCGCCTAAAAGTACAATTTTCGAACAAATCCTTTATGTTTCACGTCTACACAGTCAGATAAATGCATACACCGAATTTCATGATTTTATCTTCAGCGGTTTGGTTGGTACCATTTTTATCCCCCTTTATTAATTGTATCCCTTAAAAGAGCAAATTTCAAAAAATCTTTATATTTTACTAGTCTACGTAATTATAGGAACGTACACACCGAATTTCATGTTTCTAGCTGTTGTCGTATCAAAGGTACTATTTTTATCCCTTTTGTCCCATTTAATCCACTAAATCTTTTTTTTACTTTTTTGTGATTACACGTTACTGGAGGAAGGTTCGTAACTAATTTCAAGTCTATAAAATTGAAAATTTTCAAAAAAATTGCTTAAATAGTCTAAATATTAGTGGTATTTTCAGTCCTTGTTAGGGAAAATTTTTTCCCTCTGGGCCTATTTTGCCCGGTTTCAATCCCAACCGATCTGCAACCATAAGACATATTTGGGGAAAATTTGAACCTCCTAGCTCATTTCGTTCGGCCTCTATCGTGCTTTCAACAGACAGACAGACGGACATGGCTAAATCGTCTTAGAATTTTACCAGGATAATACCTCCATCCTGGAGGTGGAGGGTATAAAATATACAAAATATTAATAAATATTAAAACATTGTAAAATTGTGGTCCAGATGCCGAAATGAAATGGTTTCAAAATAGTTCTTTCGTATATTTTGAGGATTTAGGATTTGGGTTTCTCTTTTTGTGAATTTATGTGCGACAATCTTTTATGTGTCCGAACTAAGTTAAACAAATATTTGTGGCCAGTGATTGACGAATATTTTATGGAATATCCCAAAAGTACTGAAACAACACCTCGTTCAAAATACAAATACGAATATTTCTGTTCTTGAGCGCATGTTGTTTGAATCATTTCGGCGATAAAAACATAAAACAAAGCTAATATGCATACATTATAAATAAAGTAATAAATTTTTAAGATTTTTAAGATGTTCTGCGATTGCCAACAATAATTTGAAAGTCGTGTTTCTTCACTACCAATTGCTACTGCTACCAGCACTTAAAGTTTATCTGTCATAACGTTTAGCATGAAATAATTTGTGGATGAATATTGAGTACAGCAATAACTACCGCAAGATGAAGTGTATATTCATTTGGTCAATACGATTGGAACACCTTAAAGTTCTGCAGGAGATCATTTAAAAAATGACAAACGAAGAATAACTTGCGAATCAAAATAGTTGTATCAACTTACAAATAAAAAATACACGAAAACTAAAAAAAATTCAATTGAAATATTTTAAAAAAGGTTCGTGAAATATATTTGACTAATTCCAAGTGAAACGGAACAAAAATTTTCCCTGAGTTATCCGATTTCAATGAAAGCTTACAAATAATGAAATGAAAGCTTCAAATAAATATGAAATTGTACCCACTAAGGTGGATCGAAAATCATGAATTTTGCATAAGGTAATTTAAAAAAAATCGTAACTTTTTTGTGGTTGGAGATAAAATATAATTTTTTGCAGAATTTCAAGCATCAGAATTTCAAGATCAAATCTTAAAAAATATATTTTTTTAATTTTTTCCCTGAATATATTATTTTTTATATGTATTTTTTCCCATAATGTTCATGATGGAGTTAGTGGTATTTAATCTACATCAACTATAAACGTAATTGCAGTCGATATTAAAAATATAAATAATTAAAACAACTTACCTTTAGCTGGTTTCAAAGGAGTTGTGGATGTTCTAGATTAAAATTAATCTTTGGTTTGTATAATGCGTTGCCCCAAAATATTTCGGCTTTATCACTGTCCATTTATGAGCTAGCCAGAAAAATGTCTGTAAAATAAAAATCGAATAGAGGTTTTTATAAATCACAAAAATAAATAGAAATATTCTTAAAAAATCGATAATAAAAAGCGACATCTTACGACGTCTTACGCCTTAAAACGAAATAAACGAATATCGATATTCCCTTTTTTGACGAAATGATAGTATATTTTTATACCCTCCACCTCCAGGATGGGGGTATACTAACTTTGTCATTCCGTTTGTAACACCTTGAAATATCGACCTAAGACCCTATAAAGTATATATATTCTTGATCGTCATAAAATTCTAAGACGATCTAGCCATGTCCGTCCGTCTGTTGAAAGCACGCTAGCATCTAAACGAAAGGAGCTAGAACGTTCAAATTTTACATAAATGCGTCTTATAGTCGTAGATCGGTTGGGATTGAAATGGGGCGAAATCGGCCCAAAGGGAAAAATTTTTCCCTCACAAGGACTAAAAAACCCATAATAATCCCTAATATTTTAGCGTATTTAAGCATGTTTTTTGAATAGGTCTGTTTATATTTGCTTGATATTTGGTATGCGCATTCCCCCTACAGTAAAAACGTGCACCATAAAGTGATTCTTTTTTTATTTATTTATTTATTATGAATTACAATACAAAGTAAATTTATATTCTAATTTTGGGTCCAGGGATTGAGCCGGGGTGACTAAGACCATTGTAGCTAGTTATTGCAGCGACATACCAGAGCCTCTGGTGGGAATTGAACCACGAGCACGCTACCAACTCGACTACCGAGGCGCTCTAAAGTGATTCTTATTTGTAGGGGGTGAAATGGGGCAAAAAAGGGATAAAAATGGTACATATTAAACGACAACAGCTAGAAACACGAAATTCGGTGTGTACATTCCTCTAAGTGAGTAGAGACATAATATAAAAACATTTTTTCCAAATTCGTACTTTTAGGGGTAAAATGGGAATAGAGGGATAAAAATGGTACCAACCAAATGGCTGTACCTAGAATAGTGAAATTCGGTGTATACATTCCTCTGATTGCATAGACAAGTAAAATAAACGGATTTTTTAAAATTCGTACTTTTTGGGGTTAAACTGAAAAAAGGGGATAAAAATAGTACCAATCAAATGACCGTAGCTAGAGTCATGAAATTCGGAGTATACATTCCTCTGACTGCGTAGACACGGAAAATAGACGAATTTTTTTAAACGACTACAGCTAGAATGATGAAATTCTAAATACCGGGTAATTCAAAATAACCCTCTTGTTAGCAGATATGTGGAAAATTTGAACCCTATAGATCACTTCGTTCGAAAGTTAGCGTGCTGACAATAGAGATACGGACATGGCTAGATTGTTTTAGAATTTTACCACGGCCCACTTATGTATACACTTCATGGGGGGTCTGACGAGTATTTCAAGGTATTGCAAACGGAATGACAAAATGAATACACATATATACATTTCATCCTAAGGTGGAGATTATAAAACCATTAGATTTCCATTCAAGAAAAATATTAAAAAAAGATTTTTCAAATAGTTGATCTTTAGAGCCATAACTTCATTATGTGCATGTAAATATATTATTAGAAATTGTGTTTGAGACACACCACCATTACCTTTTCATTTTTGTGAAATAAGCGTCAACAATAAATTTGAATTAAGCCACACGTTTAACCGTTAATTAATCTCAAATGCATGTGACAGAGATTTTTATCATTCAGACGTTGCTGAATAACACTGTTGTACAACAATTTCAAACTTTTTCCAAAATTACGGGTTTCTGACAAAAAATTCTGAAAGAGGAGACTAAAAAAAAAAAAACATACGTATGTCGGCGTTTTGACAGATCACATCTGAATTTCATTTTATAGACTATTAAAGTTTCCCAACTCTGGCCTCTTCTTGCAGCATATCGGTGTATAAAACTATGTTTTCTTTACATCTGAGGCATAGGGTATGTTCAGCAACTTTGTAGATAATGGCACACTACTTTTAAGCAAGCTTAGATGAAAAATATTCTGAATAAGATTATGTCCAAAAATAGTTTCCATTGCAAACATCAAGAGGTACCTAACAATACTTAGGGCTACCAAGGCTCATTCGTCTAAACCAATTTTCCCTGTGAAAATGCGAATACCATTCGGCAAATTACGGTTAGCTTGCTGGCTAGTGGTTAATTAGAGAAGATATTCATAATAATATTTGAATGAATGAAATGAATATTAACACACATTTTTCAAATAAAACACAAAATTGATTTAGGAAAAGTGTCATTAAACAATGTAACTAAAATGGGTTAAACTATGAGTTATGTACTTATGGAAATTTTCGTATTTGGGATTATAATGGGATGTGATTATACTCAGTAAGACTTTTCGTTTATAAGCGCAATTTTTTAAAATTGATATATAGCTGCAAAATATCATCAAACATTTTCATGAACTAAGAATAATTTGATTTAAATAAGTTTCGAAGTCCGATTTTAAAAATATAAATCCACGATAAAACAGTGGAAGCCAGAACATGCCTGATAATCTGAATTCTTTTTGCCAAGGCTCATTTCGAGTCTAGATGTCAGAAATGGCTAGAATAGTTGTAGTTGAACAGCATACAATGTTTCCATTTTGTTGCCTAGTGTTACAGATTGTTTGTTTATTTGTTGGCAATTCGTGTATTTGAATTGTGTTTTCAAATTGTGTTTTCAAATTGTGCACAGATAAACTGTTGTCTGGCTATGACGAATGTATGTATTTAAAAACTAATTTTCACTAATAAATAACTAAAATCACGTTGATAGTGTGTCCCTTTAAAAGTTGATTACATTATTACTAGGGTATCCAATTACTGAGACTTTTAAATTATTTTGATCGTTAAACGAATACAAAGAATTTTCAATGTTTGCGTATTATTTATTCGGTTAACCGATTAATTGAACATTTATCCACTTGAGAGCTACATCATCAATCAAATCACGTTGATTGTAGTGCATTATTTACTCTAGAGAGTTTCAAAGGGGATCTATTCCTTTCCTATATAACACCTAGTTTAATATTGTAATATAAAATTACTGACTTAATGAATGACTGACATTAGTTAATAGTAATACATTAATTTTTGGTCGGGCAGCTTGAAATTTTCAAGATTCCATAAATTTGCAGTTTATGGCACACATTATCCAAAAATCAATATATGAGTAATTCACATGTGAAGCCATCACACAAATTTTGTCTCTTCTTCGATTTTGACGAAATTTACAAAAAATGTGCTTTCCTATATAGCGATTTTGAAAAAATAAGAAATTGTAGACACTAGGGTGGATCGAATACGATAACCACCCAAATAATTATAATATATCGTGATTCATGTGTAAAGGTACGAATGGAAACGGTTTGTCCAGTTTATGTGGTCAATATTTTATGTTGTTAGTTTTAATCCAAGCTCTGACACTGTTAATTTGGCCTTAACCAGTAAGATTCTCAAACTACTCACATTTATGAGTGTTACGGTGATGATGAAGTCGGGATGTATACACCAACACAGTCAGATATGCATAGGGGAAGGTAGGTGAGAGAGACATTGTGTTATTGGCATAGAGTAAAATTACTTCCTATGTGACGTAAATAAAACGTAATAAAAGCAAATGTTAAACAGACTTAATGGAATTACAAAAAAAAATAGTAAAAACACCAACAACACAGTACGAGAGTAATAAAAAAGATACTACTAGTGACCACAGTAGCCAGTCACAGATGTTAAACCACTTTTCTTCGAGTCAATATAAATACGAGTAACTAGCTAGCTAATAGTTAATGAGGGGGATCATATTCATATTTGAATGGCAACGGTTAAATACAATTTGTTATAGAATTTATTAACACACATTTTTCAAATAGCACACAAAATTGATTTACTAAAAGTGTCATTAAACAATTTAGCTAAAATGGGTTAAACTATGAGTTATGTACTTGTGGACATTTTCGCATTTGGAATTATACTGGGATGTGCTTACGAACCCTGTGACAAACTCAGATCTATTGTTCATTAGCGCAAATTTGATAAAATTGAAATTTGAGAATATACAAATTATATAATTTGATTTCCAGCAAAAATGAATTAGATTATGCTTTTTAGGAAAATAAAAAAACGAATAAAAAATGGTATCTCTATATTTTGTCAGAACAAATAGGGATTACATAATTAGTGCGAGCATAAAATAATTTATAATTATTTTTTATTTGACTCGAATATTGTGATGATACAAATGATCCATTAGTCCCGGTTCACATTTCTAAATAAGAACACACTACCATTTGTTGTATGCTGATGGGTTTTCAACATGCTACACATTTCTCTGTATGAACTTATTAGACAACAACCCATAACAACAACGAGTGATGAAAATTCCTGGAGTTGAGTTTGTTTGTTGAACTTTGTGTTACATATCTTTCTTCGCTTGTGTGTTTTATGCCCATTTTTGCTCGCAATTTAATTTCAACCCGTTTTTGTAGCGACACAATCTCCATGGAGAATATTAAGTCCCTGAAGCATTACAATGTCTACTGATGGTACGGTCAACACGTGTCTCTAAATGCTGACCTACACCACAGATTTAAAATCATTTAATACAAAATTTTTGATTAGCACTACACCATTTTCAAGTGTAATTCAAAAGACGCCATTTGAAATTCAAAAATTCCATTTGAAATTCAAAAAATTTCAATTGAAATTCAAAAATTCCATTTGAAATTCAAAAAATATCAATTGAAATTCAAAACTCATCATTTCAAAATCCAAAAGACACCATTTGTAATTCAAAAGACACAATTTGAAATTCAAAAGTCGTCATATTAAATTCAAAGCTCGTCATTTGTAATTCAAAATTCGTCATTTGTAATTCAAAAGACACCATTTGTAATTCAAAACTCGTCATTTGTAATTCAAAACTCGCCATTTGAAATTCAAAACTCGTCATTTGAAATTCAAAACTCGTCATTTGTAATTCAAAATACACCATTTGAAATTCAAAAGTTTTCATTTGAAATTCAAAAATTATTCCATTTGAATTTCAAAAGATTCCATTTGAAATTCAAAAACAAACTTATTTAAGAAAAATATACATTAGGTGGGGTACCATTTATTTTATCTGCAAATTTGGATATTCTGCCGTTTTGAAAACAGATTTAATAAAACGATAAGCAACTAATAATTATAATGATGTAAAATGTCGGTAATTTCGTATATAGTTTACAACCTTCAACAGCTCATGGAGCATCTGCATATAACTTATAAGGACTTGGATTTTACTTAGGGTTGGATTATTTGTGTGAGAGGTACAACAAATCATAACTATTTTACAGGTATAAAGTGATTGTAAAACCATTTCCAATATTAAATTGTTACTGATCAGTTTTATTTTAACCAAAGCTTATGCCCATTTGTGTGAGAGGTCTCGCAATATCGCTCATATTGCAAGTGTATATAACGTCTATGATAACATTACCAATGTCAAAATTTCAGAGTATTCCGCTCGTCCGTATAGAAGTTATAAAATCTTTAAATTTAAATAGGTTAGAGTGATTTGCGTAAGAGATACGTAAATCTGTTTTCTTAACGGCAGAATATTAAAGTTTACAGAAATAAATAAATGCTACCCAACCTAATGTATATTTTGCTTAAATAATTTTGTTTACCCTTTTTGAATTGCAAATGGAATAATTTTTGAATTACAAATGGAATATTTTTTGAATTTCAAATGATGTCTTTTGCACCAACGAATCAGATTCGTTCATCACCGAAATATTACGTTCCCACAACAATCCGACACGTTGCTGCAATGATGTGAACGTTTATGGTATGAAACCGATTTCGTACTTTTCGTAGTTTCGTTCCTGCAATAATACAATATTCGTTGAAGCAACGAAAATACTCTCTTTCATTTTTACATGGGAAAACATTAATAAATACAAAAAATCTATAAATTTCTGATCATAATCATTGTTTTTATACAAATCCATATTATTTTGTCAAAATTTATTAAAATGAATGGAGTTTGGTTGGAATGGAACACTTTGCCTCAACAACTCATTCGTGGCAGCAACAATTTATTCGTTGGTGCAATAATGGGAGACACACAAATTATGTGTTTTTCCACTGTGTGTGTTTTTGGGATGTGTTCGATAGTAATTCTCATTCACGTTGTTGGAGTTCTGCCTTAAGTAGTTGAGCTGCTGTTGCGAATAATCACTTCGAAGTCCACAGCTGGTGGTTATCATGGAACTAAATTATATATAGTGAAAGAAAAACGTTCGAAGCCGGGACGAATTTTGTTTTTGGAAATCAACGACCGTTGGCGTTCGTTGCTGCAACGAAAATGTTAAATTTAATGCCTCGAATATTTTTGAAACCACATTGTTTCAGCAAGGAAACCGCGTTGTTGTAGCAACGAAACAGAGTTGTTGCAGCAACGAAATAGCATTGTTGCAACAATGAAACAGCATTGTTGCAGCAATGAAACAGCATTGTTGCAGCATCGAACATATTCGTTGCGGAACTATAATTTTCATTAAATCAAGATTCGTTGCATCAACGAACGCCGACGTTGGTTGACTTTCAGTGACCAAATTCGTTGCAACAACTTACAATTTCGTTCCGGTTACGTACGTTTTTCTTTTAGGATCACCAAGTCCAAGGATCTGATGGCTGCCTGACTATCCGAGTAGATGTTGATGGTGATGGTCACAGCATTCCTTCGCTACCACCCCGCCACTTCTCTTATAGCCATAACTTCGGCTTAGTATACTCTGCAGGTATCGGGTGGCCTATGAGCCAGGTTAACTAACTGTTCATTGCAGTGCAGCCCTTACCCCACCCTACCACCATCAAGTTTGGAGCCATCTGTGTAAAACTTGAGATGACGACTTCTATTAGTAATTCCACCCTCCAAGTCATCTCTAGCTGGGGCGTGTACGCTATAGTTTTTTTTTCAACAGAGCCACTAGTATGGTGTAGTTCACCCTATGTGACAACGATGACCATTGACGACTCTCATATGACTAATGACCCCATTGGTCCAAGGGGAAAGACAATTATGTCTTATTGCCGCTCTAGCTGCCATACGATCGGCAAAAAACGAAGCAGAGCCTGCAATGCATACTAATTGTTCCACTTATGCTAATATAGGCCACTCTCTGCACTCTTTCCAGCGGATCCAAGTGGCCATACATCGAACCAAGGCTCCGTACGGTAGATTCGGACCGCCGCTGTGTATATTCAGTGAACGATTTTAGGCTAGAGCCCCCAGCGGGCTCCGATAGCCATTCTGCAGGTATATGGGACGATTGTAGCTTTCTTCGTTCGGTCCAAAAAACCAGCTCTGAGCCGTTTATTGTGGGAGAGTTTTATTTTACTTTATAAGGGGGTAATTTTTTTATCGAACGGTCCCAACGCCTCTCACACCCGCCAGCGTATACACCATAGTCCGAACCATGGCGGCTAAGCAGTAGAGGGTGGATACCGGCTACAGATCAAATATCAACAGCCGGCATAACAAAAATATTAAACAAAATATTAGTATCACATGCAAATAAAAGTTATTCTTAAAATTAGTAAATAAATATATTAAAGTAAACATGTCACAACAAACTAATCATCCAAGCAGGAGAAAATCCTCGACTATATTATATCGACTCCTAATCCGAAATCTATGATGTGACACAATGAATTGAAATCAATACACATTCTGCGAATGGGCTCTGCGGAAGCATAATTCGTACGCTGAAAGTCAATATGGATGAATTGATAGTATCTACAAGGTCTAAATGGCACGTTAAACTTAATCCTAGAAATAATATAGTCAGAAGAGAAATCACCATTTATAACCTTATAAACCATCACGGTGTTCAACATAACACGTCTGCTTTTCAAGGAAGGCAAGTCGATCAACTTCAATCTACTAGTATAAGGGGGAAGAATAAAATCACTATTCCAATGCAAGTGGCTTAATGAAAATATTAAAAATTGTTTCTGAACTGACTCAATTCTGTCAATATAGATACCATACTGAGGATCCCACACTACGGAACCATATTCCAGAATAGGTCTGACAAGTGGTGTAAATAGCTGATTCGTTACGTAAGGATCGGAGAACTCCTTAGCCCATCGCTTAATGAAGCCAAGAACACCATATGCTTTGTTAACCATAGTAATAATATGATAGTTGAAATTCAGTTTGGAATCCATTAGAATACCAAGGTCTCCGAAAGAATCAACTACCTCTAACTCAGCTCCTCTAATATTATACCTGACAAATCTTGGATTCGATCTAAAGAAACGCATATGTCTGCATTTCCTTAGGTTGAGTTCAACACAATTCATGTCACACCAGCGTCCAAAACTATCTAAGTCATCCGGCAATGGCCAATAAGAAAAAAATATTTTTACATCATCTGCATACATTAGAAGTCGAGAATTGATAATAGACCCCGGAAGGTCATTTATGAATAGTAAGAAAAGAACCGGTTCTAGATGACTACTCTGAGGAACACCTGATGGAATCAGAATTGGTCTAGAATAAGCATTACCAAATTTGACAATCTGAGAGCGATTTGAATGATACGAAGATATTCACTTCAAGAAGTTAGAGCTAAAACCTATACGATCTAATTTATATAACAAAAGTTCGTGGTTCACTTTATCAAATGCCTTACTAAAATCTGTATAGATGACATCAGTCTGATTACCCTGAACAAATTCATCAATAATGTGAGAAGTATCAAATTGAATCAAATTTGTCACAGCAGAAAAGCCCTTACGAAATCCTTCTTGATATGGACTCAATATAGAATAAACTCTATGAGATACAACCTCAGTAACCAATTTCTCAAATAGCTTCGGAATAGCACTCAACTTAGCTATCCCTCTATAGTTTGAAACATCAATTAGACTTAGCCAGACTTACGGAGGGGATCAATGAATGAACTCCTCCAAGCCAAAGGGAAATATCCAAAACTCAATGAAGTATTAAATAATAATGTTAGCGGAATAGCCAAACCACTAGCACAGAATTTCAAAATTATACTTGGCAGCCCATCAGGCCCAGCATTATTAGTGGATATGAGATTATTCAAACTCGACAAAACTAAGGGTAAATCAATAACAGGGATTTCTAATTGACTCAATGCAGAAATATTATAAGGATAGACGTCATTCGACCCATAAGATCGCTCTGAGTATGTCGTCGCAAAAAAAAATTGCAAAACAATCAGCAATCGCCTGATCATCACCAAACTCTAAGCCATCCATTCTAATCCTTGTCGGCTTAGTTGAGGATCTACGTTTCAAATTCACAAAGTCATAAAAAGATCTAGGGTTCTTCCTAAAATCATTCCTTAGTTTTTCCAAGTAGATCCTATAACATCTCTGAGACTCAATGCTATATTTCGACCTAGCAACGGAATATTTGACATAATCTGAATTGATATGGAAGTTAATGTTAAACTAATACAGATGGAAGCATGACATTTGAAGTGTAGTTAAAAGATATTCTCCTCTTTAATTATACCCTCCACCACCAGGATGGGGGTATACTAACTTTGTCATTCCGTTTGTAACACCTTGAAATATCGACCTGAGACCCTATAAAGTATATATATTCTTGATTGTCATAAAATGCTAAGACGATCTAGCCATGTCCGTCCGTCTGTTGAAAGCACTCTAGCATCTAAACGAAAAGAGCTAGAACGTTCAAATTTCCATAAATGCGTCTTATAGGCCCAAAGGGAAAAAATTTTCCCTCACAAGGACTAAAAATACCCATAATAATCCCTAATATTTTAGCGTATTTAAGCATGTTTTTTGAATATGTTTGTTTATATTTGCTTGATATTTGGTATGCGCATTCCCCTTATAGCAAAAACGTGCACCCTAAAGTGATTCTTATTTGTAGGGGGTGAAATGGGGCAAAAAAGGGATAAAAATGGTACATATTAAACGACAACAGCTAGAAACACGAAATTCGGTGTGTATATTCCTCTAATTGAGTTGATACATAATATAAAATTATTAATATTAAATTTAATATTAAATTAGTATTTTTTTCAAATTCGTACTTTTAAGGGATAAAAGTGGTACCAACCAAACGACTGTACCTAGAATAATGAAATTCGGTGTATACATTCCCCTGATTGCATAGACAAGTAAAATAAAGAAATTTTTCGAAATTCGTACTTTTTGGGGTTAAAATGAAAAAAGGGGATAAAAATAGTACCAATCAAATGACCGCAGCTAGAGTCATGAAATTCGGAGTATACATTCCTCTGACTGTGTAGACACGGAAAATAAACTGATTTTTCGAAATTCGTACTTTTTAGGGTCAAAATAAAAAGGGGATAAAAATAGTACCAACCAACTGACTGCAGCTAGAGTCATGAAATTAGGAGTATACATTCCTTTGACTACGTAGACATGAAAAATAAAAGGTTTTTTTTTCAAATTCGTACTTTCAAGGAATACAATGGGTACGGAGGGATAAAAATGGTACCAACCAAACGGCTACACATAGAATAATGAAATTCAGTGTATACATTCCTTTGATTGCGTAGACACGTAAAATAAAGGGATTTTTCGAAATTCGCACTTTTTGGGGTTAAAATGAAAAAAGGGGATAAAAATAGTACCAATCAAATACCTCAAGTACCTAGAGTCATGAAATTCAGAGTATACATTCCTCTGATTGCGTAGACACGGCAAATAGACGAATTTTTCGAAATTCGTACTTTTTGGGGTTAAAATAGAAAAAAGGGGATACAAAAAGTACCAACCAAATGACCGCAGCTAGGGTAATGAAATTCGGAGTATACATTCCGCTGACTGCGTAGACACGGAAAATAAACGGATTTTTCGAAATTCGTACTTTCAAGGGATACAATGGTACAAAGGGATAAAAATAGTACCAACTAAACGACTACAGCTAGAATGATGAAATTCTAATTGCGTAGAAAAGTCAAGGGGGTAAAAATGGTAACAACCAAATGGGCGCAGCTGGAATCATGGAATTCGGTGTATACATTCCTCTGACTACATAGACACGCAAAATAAAAAGTTTTTTTCCCCAAATTCGATTTGAAATAATTAAAATATTATATTTATTTATAAAATTATTTGTTCAATATTTATATTTGTTTTGGTTTGGCTATATTAAAAAAATTATATTTTCGTGTAATATGTGGAATGTAATCAATGGTGGAGGGTGTATAAAGTTCGGCCTGGCCGAACTTAACGCCGTTTTTACTTGTTTAATACCCATATTGTGATAATATGGCACCTATAAACTTGATTTGAGGAACACATCTTTTGAATCCAATGTGTGCTAGTATTGTATTAGTTAGCTCTTACGCGTTTGTAGATATTTGAAAATTTTAAAAAATTTCAATTTTCGTTATAAAGCAAATTGTAAAAACCATAAGCCGCTCATAATTCAATTAATCCAAAGAAAAAAGAGTCTGGGCATTTGAAAAAGTTTATAATTTCTAAGTAAATGTAAAACTGTAAGGTCACAGCCGTTATATTACATCTGTAAAATACCTATTAATTTAATAGAATTAATAAAATTCAATAAATGACAAATATGGCAAATTTACATATTCATTTTGAAATTCCGGCTGCATATGTAAAATAGTTTTAATATGCATAACCAAATAAATAAATAAATGCGACTAATTAATAACGAAAAAAAATATTCAATTTAAATGACAACAGTGGACCAGAAAAGGTCAAAAACACAAGATATAGTGGGACAAACATGCATGTGTCATCACAAAAGTGTAGCAAAAAAAAACGCGAGATCGAAATGAAAAAAGAAACTAGAACAATTTAAAAAGCAATTAAATGTGTTGTTTTTTTTTGTTGTAACTCAAAACATGAACCACTGAATGTTGTGTTGGACAAATGAAAATTGAAATGCTAATTAATTAAAATTTGTTAACTTAATTATTACAACATGGATTGTGCTTTTTTTCTCTCTCCCCGCTAACCCGCAATCAACTCTTTTTCCAAAGATACGAAATGAATGATAAGATGTGCTAAACGAAGACGACTATATTTTTTTAAATTGTTTTTAAACATTAAGAGCCAAACAAACAAAATCCTTTAACGAAACGATGGCAACAAATCCCAGTGAGAAACCCACCACCAGCCGAGCTGCCACGACATCACCCCCACCGCCACCGAAAACACTGACGCTGTCCAAAACCGTTTCTTCGCCCACCGCTTTAAGTTTAAACGTTAACCTCGGCGGCGGCGGCACACCCACTTTGGCCAGCATTGGCAAACAGGGCTCCATCAACTTTCGCCACAGTCTGCTGTACGACAGCGGGGCCGAGGGCTCGGATGCCGACGATCAAACACGCCTAATACGCACACCCTCGATACGATCACATAAATTCATCATCATACCCGCAACATCACCCGCCCTGGGGCAACAAACGAAATTTCCTTCGACGACATCGACGTCTTCGCTGACGACTTTGCAAAAACTACCGCTGCGCTCGCCAACGACTACAAATCTTGCTACACCCACAACCCCTTCGCCGACACTGCCCGCCGGCCGTGTTCCGAAGATCCCAGTATCCCCATTGTCTCGGTCGGATGTCGTTTATCATCCATTTGGCGGAGCGGTAGCGGCGGCGGTGGAGGCAAATAGAATAGCCGCAGCTGGGGCTGTGGCCGCTACAAGTGTCAGTCCGAGTGTTAAATTCACAATTGAGGATTATGAATCTGATAACGCCACTGATGCTGCGACAACAACAATGGGAACGGGTATGGGCATGGGGACGGACACGGCAACCACGCCACCACCATCATCATTATCCCCGACGTTGGCGACAGCAGCAGCAGCATCATCATCTACATTAGATGCACTATATTCATTCCAAATGCCTGCAGCAATCAGTTCAATTTACTCTGGCAACAACTCAACACAGCCATTATTAACTGGTGCGACGACACAGCAATCACTGTCATCTTCCCCACAGTTCCAGTCACCGGCGACAGCAGCCACACCATCCGCGCCGTCATCGTCGCACGCTGTGCGACCTGTCTCAGCACTATTTAATACCATCTCTCCGGTCGGTGGCACTTCATCAACGTTGGGAATTGGTTTGCGTCCGCGTAACGATCGCAACAGCAGTATGCGTTCCGTTGTATCAGGTGAGTCGCTCGCTCGCGCGTTCGTCGTTGTTTAAATAAATACCAACATACATACGAAATGAATGATGGTAAATATCCAAATAAGTTTATTTAATTTATTTAACTTAAACTGTCTCGTTGGTTTTGTTACTGTTGCAATCCGAATCGCTATGATGAAGTGGATGATGAGGTTGATGGTTGACGGTTGAACTTGTGCGATGATCACAAGTGATGTAATCAAAAGACTGTGACTGTGATAATGAAATGCTCCATTGTCAGGCGGACAGAGGGAACAGAAAATCGGACGAGGTTTTGCTCAAGAAAATCGTTTTGAATGAAGATATTCATGTTGTTGTTGGTATTGCTGGTCACCCCTAACGAATGAGCATATATAAATGACAATAAGCATTGTTTAAAGCAAATATAACAAATGATTTTGGCAAAGGTCGACTTTACCGCCACACCATTTCCAATTGAAATTAAATTCATCTCCAATTGAAATAGAGATTTTTCGAATGTAATTTCAAAATTGCCCATTTAGAAATTGAGAAAAACATTACAAATATTTACATTTGTGGACGACTTTAGTCTCTAAAATCAAGAACTAAATTAGTTGGAATGAGTATTTTGTATACCGACTTAGCATTCCAACTAACCATATGATCTGACAATTGCTCCAAATGATCCGATATTCTCTCTCAACTCTTCAGACATATTCGTAACGAGTTCGTACAGAATTCTGTACCAGCTAACCAAATTATGTCGCATTGGGTCCGATATTCTCTCAGCTCTTCGTAACGACTTCCTACAGAATTCTGTACGACTCATGGTAGGAGATTTTTATACAGTCATATAAAAGTCCCCCTTCGTTATCGCCGCGCATAGTTTTCAATTGGCCAATGACCCGTCAGCGCTGCAATTTGACAAGTATCTAAGTTTTCCCACTATTAAACACATAATCTGCAGATGTCCAGCGCTTTGTGTACGCAGAAATAAATACCTAGGAAGTTATTTCATCAGTAACATAGAGGATATTGCAACCCGCACCATTTACGACCTTTTGGGATTCTCAAAAGGACTAAATCGGATCAGGGGTGGCTAATTAGGAACATGGATCTAACCGCATAGACAGTTGACGACTAACAAAGAAAGAGAGCCATAAAGGCATACCACCATCGGTATACCGGATGACTCTCGACAAATTTTCTTACCTAGTCGTCTACCATTGGTAAACACCCACACAAAGAAATACTAAAACACACCTTTATATTCTCCTACCCCCATATCCCTTTCCAATATCCCCTTACTTCCCTCACGTCTCATCTATCATCTATCACGAATCACTCCTTCCTAAATCCCATCACTCCCTATCCCTCTCCTATAACCTACAACCTTATACTTTCAGGAAACAAAAGGATTTGCACAATGGACCCAACTGGGTCTCCGAGTGTTCAGAATGCAGGAGCATTCTGGTCCTTTAAACCAAACCAAACCAAGTTTTCTCACTAGAAATTGTCTCGAAGATACCACTTAGAACAGTCACTGTCTGGGTTGCGACCAACTCCGTAGCGAGGGTATTTATAGAATATCCCATCCTTGATTGTTCCTACGTTCCCATAAAAGCCCAGAGATCCATTTAAGAGCGACTTCAGACCGACAACTCCGACTGGACAGCTCCTCAATTCAATGACCTACTAAGAGACAGCTTGATTGTCGACAAAGATACATAAGCGACCCGTTGGTTGATTTGAATGGACCAAACTACTCAGAAAGATCTGTTATATCCAGTTGAGATATTTGATTAGATTAGTTGAGATATTTGATTAGATCTCTAATATGAATTTTCGATAACTCGTCAGTGTACTTCCCAAGAGCCCTGTGCAGTGGGTTTATTAGAGTTGGGAAGTCACATAAGAAGTGCTCGACTGTCTCTTCTTCCTCTTTGTTGTGGCAGCTACGGCAGTGATCGCTGATTTGGAGCTTCATTCGTCGCCCATGTTTTCTAATTGGCAAATGACCCGTCAGATATCACTCTGGATATGTTTCTTCTACTCTGTCTTAGAAGGTCTGTGGTATATTTTTATTTCTTATATTGAGGCCAGATTTGTCTGAATATTTGACATGTGTCTACGTTTTTCCACATGAAATTAGCTCGGCCTAGGTGGTGCATGAAGCTATCACTTTTATAAGAACTATCGGTGTTGCGACCAGGGATACATATAAGATCCACTTCAGACCGACAACTCAATCTGGAAAGCTCCTCAATTCACTGATCTACTAAGAGACAAAAGAGCAGCTTGACTGCCTACAAAGATTCATATGCGACCCGTTGGTTGGCTTACGTGGCCGCTCTCACGGGAGCGTACAGTACCCTAAGACACCGTTTTGAATGGACCAAACCACTCAGAAAAATCTATTATATCCAGCCTGATTTAAATATTTGATTTGATGTCTAATATGAATTTTCGATATCTCGTCATTGGCGTGTAGAATGCGCTTCCCAAAAGCCCTGTGTCGTGTGTTTTTTTAGAGCTGGGAAGTCACATAAGAAGTGGTTGACTGTCTGTTCTTGCTCTTCGTTGTCGCAGCTACGTCGAGGACGTTTGGTTGTTTGGGTTACTTGGCCGCTCTCACGGGAGCGTCAAGTTATATCTTATGACTTCGTTTTGAACGGACAATACTACTCAGAAAAATCAGTTATATCCAGTCTGAAAGATTGAGATATTTGATTAGATCTCCAATATGAATTTCTGATATCTCGTCAGTGTGCCTCCCAAAGACTCTGCGCCGTGGGTTTATTAAAGCTGGGAAGTCACATAAGAAGTGTTCCACTGTCTCTTGTTCCTATTCGTTGTCGCAGCTACGGTAGTGATTGTCGATTTCTAATTGGCCAATGACCAGTCAACTCTGATATCACTCTTGATACGTTTCTTCTACTCTTCTCTCTGATACGTTTTTTTTTGTTATACTGAGGCCGGGTTTGTCTGAAATTAGCTCGGTGTTGCGACCAACTCCGTAGCGTGGGTACTCCCTATATCCTGGGATCCATATAAGAACGACTTCAGACAGACAGCTCATCATTGCACTGACCACTAATGTAGATGTGAGGATAGATATTAGAGACAAAGGACAGTGTCTACAAAGATTCCTATGCGATCCGTTGTGCCTAAAGAGCAAAGTCTTCTGGATGTTGCCTTAATTGAGAAGACTTCCTTCTGAACGACGATACAGCTGTTAGGAAGTCCATTTTGGTGCCGTCTGTATCATATTCGAAGTTGGATATTCCCTTCCTACTGCATCCTTGTAGGGAATTAAACCTCGAATGGCTTTACGAATGTCATCTTAGGAGTGCTATAGTAGGATGATGGTCGAAGTGTGTGCGGAATTGTTTCAAGAATGCGGGCATGTCAGTATGTTCCGAGATGCACAGCACGAGGCTTTAGCCATGATGTGCATGCATTAAGCGCTTTTGATGGACAGGTACACAATTCCCCAGCAGTACCTATACAAGCTGATCTTTGAACACTATGTAGAGATTTCATATTCGTCACTACATCTGTGAATGGCCACCACATCAGTGCTCCATAAGTGATTATAGGACATTTTATGGCTATATATATCCACCACACTATTTTTGGCGTAAGTACCCAGCGGCTGCCAAACATTTTGCGACAAGTATAATAAGCTACAGTTGCTTTCTTCACTCGATGTTCAGTATTTTGCTTCCAGTGCATGCTTACTTAATTACCAAGACTTCGAAGAAACTGTCAGGAAGTTGGAATGAACATGCACGGGCAGCTTTTTCGGAGAAGATACAGGACCAACTCCACAATCCTTCCATCTGCGAAGGAAATTTGATCTCGTATGGCTTTGCGAATGTAATCTTAGAAGTACTGCAGTCGGATGGTGATCGAAGTATGTATGTGAAGAAGTTTTTCATCATGTCCGTATTGTCGATTGCCGATGTACTTACATTATTAAAAACGTTCTCTAAATCTATTAAGGCACCAAATATGCACTGCTTGAATTTCTTTGATCTCTCAATGACTTCCACTACTTCATGCAGAACCGTTTTTGTTGAGATATTAAGAATTCAAACTTCTCAAATTTCATGCGTATGTGTAAATCGCTGAGTCTTTCACGTGTCTTTAGCAAGAATGACGAAAGGCTAATAAGACTAAAATGTTCGGCGTATTCGTGACTTATTTTAATTTGTATACCTTCGCCAATATTGCTAACCCGGAGAGTATTATCGAGTTTGCTACTCAACATTCTTGGCCTGACCCCCATCATTTGACATTATTCTGACCAACGTATTTGCAGCGTGACTCGAATACTCCATATGTCGTTTTAAATTCAGTCGGTCTACTATTTTATGGTCATCTTGGAGTCTGTTTAAATAACTAGTTTTATATCAGTACTCTACGTCCTTGGGATGGGCCTTCATATGGGCGTCTGACATTATTCTGAGAAACACATTTTCATCGCGGGATACTTTACCGCATGAGTACTCCACGTGCCGTTTTTTATCTGGCCTTGGAGGTTATTTGAGAGACCTACAAGAGAATCGGTTATTCATCAATTATAAGAAACGCCTAAGTTTTATGCTCTACTACATCAAGTTTTACAGATATTCATCTTCTTTTGTTACCCTTAACTCCAAAAGGAGCATAGAGTCTCAAACACTCTCCTATACCGGACTCTATTGCGACATGTTTGACTGACGTCAATCCATGGGTAGTTTGCTGCTTGCAGCTCCACATCAATAGACCGCAGGAGCACCAATACTCCGCCCTCTTCCATGCGTATTCCTCCGAAGCGTTTGTAGAGCAATGTTGTCAGTTGGTCTTCGAAGTGTGTGGCCTACTCGTCGCTATAGCCGCTGACATACCTCCACCGGAGTAGATATTTGGTTTGACGAGCTCAGCGGATGTATGTGATTTACAGATTATAACCACTGAGTAATAGTCTCGATGGTTTCATTCGCGTGGACTTGGGTTCCTTTTCCAGCGCTTGAAGAAGTACCGCGACGTTCTCAGCAAATCCTACAACAGACGTCTCTTTCTGTATTTGTCGTCTAAACACTTCATCGTACATTACATTCCAAAATAGGAGTCCTACTAAGGAGTCTTGAAGAACCTCTGCGGTAATCTCGTAGGATTATGTTCCATTATCGGCCTCTTTCCACAGCGTTCGATAAGAAACCATTCTTATAATGTGGTATAGCCCCCGCAAAGATAACAGGAGGGTTGACAGCTTCACCTTTCCTTGAAGGTACGTTCTGCACGTGTTCACTACCAGGAAAGTAGAGCATGAGATTCCACCAGCCCGCGCGACTGTCGCGACTATCTCTTCCTGTCAATCTGTCCATATATCCATGTATATATCCTGTATGTCTTTTATTCCCTCCATCCAAACGTCTATCACACTTTCGTTTGGAACCATCATGGTACGTAAAGTTAAAATTTTCAGTTTAATATTCGTTTTAGTCACCCTTTTGAAGCATGGATCGTTGAAGGATTTTGTAATTCTTCCATTTTCGGAATTCTTGAACAATTTTAAACTTAAACTACAATTTTAACTTATAAATCTCTCAAACAGAGGTAAATCAATTGAAAAAATTCCACTTATAGAGGTCCACAATGAAATCGAAATCTCACTCGTAGAGGCAAGCGAGTAAAATATCCCACTTATAGAGGTAAATCCTGAAAAACTTAATCTCATCTAAAGAAGTTCAAATTTCCGCTTAAAGAGATCTTTGCATGAAGCGTACGGGAACCATCGAAAATGTCTCACTTATAGAGGATACACACTTATGCAGGTCCAACTTATCCAGGTTCGACTGTACGACGCTTATATAAATTTGCAAAAATGGAAATAACACAAATCATTCTATATAGAAGCGCCACTGATGAGTTATCCCCACACTGGATATGATATACACATCTGAACAAAGTGTGTAAAGTTGGGAGTGGGTTTTCTCCTTTCCATTAACTAACACAAAATTTCCTGCGTAAGACAAAAAAAAACTAGATCGAAATTCGAATGTATTACATTCAAAAACACACCTAAAACCTAAGATTGTTAGGCTATGTAGGTATATCTCACTCTATCAACTCTGTTTTAAACATATTCCATTTTGATTTCCAAGAAATTATATATTTTTAATACTCGATATAATCTGATTATAATTGTTTCACTTAACATTTCAGCTTATCTGTCGGATCCGAATGATCTTACCGTCAACAGCTTCATACAACACCAAGATGACTCAAGTTCCTATTTATTTCGTGATAGTGTTGCCAATCAAATCTATTCGGATGTGACATCGGTAAGATCCCTGGCATCGATAGGCATCGGATCGACAGATGGCCGCAGGATAGTGATACGCCGTGTGCCGCAGACACCCACGGAACTGTTGAATATTGTAAATCCACCGACGCCACAGTAAGTATTGTATTTCATAAAAATTATTATAATATCGTTAAAATTAAATCGATTCCGAGATTCTGAAGTGGCCCGTGTCTAAATTGACTTCTAGAACTTCAGTTTGATAAGGCGAACAATTTTAGCATCGGTTAGACTGTAGATAATATATGAGTTTCGAGTTAGTTAACATTAGTGCTAATATATATATTAGGGGTCGACTTTTCGATATGCTGGAACCCCTAACTTTCTGAGGTTTGAAAAAAAAAACTCATGAGCCAAAAAAAAAGCGTGGTGGTGGAGTGTAAGTGGGCGCACGTCGAGGTCAAAGGTGAGGGGAAAATGGTAAAAATACACAAAAAACCCCAAAAATGCCTCGGAGTCGCTCCCAGAGGGGTTAAATGTAAGACCAACCCCTATTAGTTTTCCCTCTCCAAGATTTTATATATATTTCATAAAAGTATATATTTCATAAAAAATATTATAATCTCGTTAAAATTAAATCGATTCCGAGATACTGAAGTGGATCCTGTTTAAATAGACATTTAGAACTTCAGTTTGTTAAGGCGAACAATTTTAGTATCGGTTAGACTGTAGATAATATATGAGTCAGGACCATTTTCGAGTTAGTTAACATTAGTGCTCATATATGTGTTAGGGGCCGACTTTTCGATTTCGATCTACTAGAACCCTTAATTTTGTGAGGTTCGGAAAAAAACTCATGAGCCAAGAAATAGACGTGGTGGTGGAGTGTAAGTGTGCGCACGTCGAAGTCAAAGGTGCGGGGAAAATGGTAAAAATACACAAAAAAACCCCAAAACTGCCTCGGAGTCGCCCCCAGAGGGGATAAATGTAAGACCGACCCCTATTAGTTTTCCCTCTTCAACATTTTTTTTTGAACACATACCTCCTATCCCCAAGGGGGGCCCCAATACAAAAAATATTTTTTGTATAAAATTTGCTCCCACTGCTTTTGCTGGCCCGCGGAGGCCGCTAGTGGAGTCAAATGTATGACCGATCCCCAACATTTCTTTCAACCTCCGCATTTTCTCTGAATTTTTCCTACCTTCAACCCTAAATTTGGTCTCATCACGAATTTTTTACTTTTTATAATTTTTGTTACTACAGTAAGGCCCAAAACTACCACAGAGTCGCCCTAGCTGGGTTACATGGAAGACCAACCTCCATTAATTTTCCCACTCCAACGTATCCGCTATTTATCTCCACTCAATAACACCAAAACTATTTTTAATAATATTTGCTAGGAGAGCCAAATGTATGACCCACCCTCAATATTTTTTCAGCCCCAATATTCTCTCCATCCATTTTTCATATTTTTTATGAAGGAAAGGCCCAAACTGGCCCCGAACCACCCCTAGAGAGGAGATATATAAAACTGCCCCCATTAATTTCCTCTCCCCAACATTTTCCCCAAACATACATGTCCCCTATCTCCAATCCATAATGAGGCAACCTTACAAAAACTACATTTTTATAAAACTACATTCCCATCGCTCTAACTGGCCCAAGGGCCCCTAGTTGAATCAAATGTATGACCAACCCCCAATATTTTCTCAGAACTCTCCCCCATACATTTGTCTATTTTTTATGAAAGAAAGGCCCAAAACTGCCAAACATTAGAAACTGGAGTGGAGAAGTGTAAGACAGACCTCCATTAATTTTCCCTCATCAACATTTGTTCAGTATTGTCATAAGATCCCTGCTAGAAAAAGTAACTCCAAATGAATTACTCTATATTTGATATCATTGCATTATCTAGTTTGCTTATCTTAGTTTGAGATCTCAAAACTACAAGAGAAGAAATCTCGCTCCCTTTTTTAAGGCCTTACTATTTTGAAAACATTCCATCACTTTGCATTTCGTAGCCAATGTTTTCTTATTTTGCTTCACCAAGTAAACATGATTTCAAAACGTAACATTTACTTTTATCCCTCAACGGGTCTTTCATAATAACAGCAAAAGAGTGATATTCCATACCTTTAATGTTAACAGTCTTTAATATATTCCAAAAGTAAAAAAGCAATCAATCACAGAATGTGAAAATCATCAATAAAAATGTAAATCAGTGCGTAACACTGTGAATAAGCAAATATTAACAACGTTAATTTATGCGCATTTTAACACAATTTAAAAATAAGTCAAACAAATACTTTGTTAAAAAAATAATAATAACATTATTACACATCGTATGCCGCAAAGTGGAAGACTTCGAATTTCCTCTCGAAATAATTCGGACGTTTCTTAGAGGGAGGTATACCAGTTTTTGGAAATTTTGCCATTTTCAAATTATCTCATGATTGGAAAATTACTTTTTAAGTTTTAAGTGTAAATGTGCGCTGAATTACCATTCGTCTTTGTAAAAGTTCAGATGAAAACTATAATCCAGCTGGCCTGGATATTTTTTACAGTGGAAGATCTTAACCCTCTATCTCCTCTCTTTATGTCTCAATTTGATCTTTTTTCAAGAAAATCAAAAAAACGTCCTTTCAAAAAAGACTTTTAAGGATTAAAATGTTTTTCGAAAAAAAATTACGGAAAATTTCAGTGGTAATCACGAAATTGTAAATAATGATCTTCACATTTTTTTATTAATAGCTTTAAATTAATAGCACTTAAATAGCAAAATTACACGTCAACTTATACAAACAAACTACTAGGGTTAAAATCCACATTATTGGAAGATCGATCTTTTTCGATAAAAAATGTGGATATTGCAGTAGAGTACGGTAAACAAAAAATACAAATTATATAATTTTAAAATTTATATGTAGTCAGTGGCAAAAAAGCTGCAATTGTAGCAAAAATCCAAAATTTGGGATTATTATATTCCGAGTAAAGTAAATATAACATGATCGGAAAAATTGATCAACATCGAATGATAAATACAGATTATACAGCGGTAATAGGATGAATCGGACGGACATTTTAAGGGGGCCTATAATAACACTTGAGGCCTGTGCCAAAACATGCGCCTATATATTTCTCATCCACGATAGGTATACCTAGTTGAAACATATAATGATCTGCAAAATTTGATGAAGATCCGATAAAAGATGTAGTTTCTAGAGCTGTAATAGAGCAGCGTGGGGCCACATTTGGGTTATACCAAAGTATGGACATATGGGCATCTCCCAAACAAGTAAGGAAAGGCTAAAGACGGATGGAGCCGACTATATGATACACTCCACTTTCTATCCGAATACAATTCAATTCGGTAAAAAAGTGAAATCGGGAAGGATTTTTGAATCATGTAAATGTAAGTGTTTGACAAAAAATATTAAATCGGAAAGGACATTTGTAGGGTATATATTGAAAGCTGGAATGATGTGACCCGCTTTCACCATGTATGTTTATTGGTGAAATATAATATGCAAAGTTTGGCCAAAATCGGTTAAACATTCGGGAGAGACATTTGTATTGGGGCTATATCTAAATCTGAACCGATCTTACTCACTTTCAGCATAGATGTTTCTAGTTCGATTATAAAAAGTTGTGCCAATTTTAAAGAAAATCGGGTACAATATGTGGATTTTAGAGCGGAAAAAGTCAAATCGGGCGTGACATTCGTATGTGGGCTATATCTAAATCTGTACCGATCATACTTACTTTCAGCATAGATGTTTCTAGTTCGATTATAAAATGTTGTGCCAATTTTAAAGAAAATCGGGTACAATATGTGGATTTTAGAGCGGCAAAAGACAAATCGGGAGCGACATTTGTATGGGGCTATATCTAAATCTGAACCGATCTTACCCACTTTCACCATAGGTGTTTTTAGTTGTATTATAAGATGTTGTGCCAATTTTAAATAAAATCGGGTACAATATGTGGTTTCTAGGGCGGAAAAAGTCTAATCGGGAGCGACATTTGTATGGGTGCTATATCTAAATCTGAACCGATCTAACCCGCTTCCACAATAGGTGCTTCTAGTTCGATTATAAAATGCTGTGCCAATTTTAAAGAAAATCGGGTACAATATGTGGATTTTAGAGCTAAAAAAGTCAAATCGGGAGCGACATTTGTAGGTGGGCTATATCTAAATCTGAACCGATTTCCTCTAAATGCATTACCGATCGTTCTTGGCCAATTAAATTAACTTCTGCCAATATATAAATAACTAGCAAATACCCGCTACTTCGTACGCGGAAAAATGGTATGGTAAGACAGTAGTTTGTATCAGTATTCAAACTGTTTTTAAGGATATCACTTTCAGCGTTTATACGTAGTCAATAGTTTAATTTATAGGCACAAATGGAAAAACATAGTACTATTTCCGCAAACTTAGTTTAAATTCGAAAATGGGGAAAATTGATATACATCTTATGGTACCCACACACGCATAGTCCATATTCCAAAACAAACGACCCGTACGTAAAATAAAACCTAATTTAACTTTTATACTTTCCACGGAAATTGACATAAGCTTTGGTCAAAATAAAAAAAGATGAAGACTACAATGTTCACACATAACTCTTTCTGTGCCGTTTGTGCCCTTAAACATACAAATTTCGAAACATTAATTTTTGTACTCGGAGAAATGTACACGCCGAATTTCTTTTCATATTCTAGCTGAAAACTTTGGTTGGTGCTATCTTTATCCCAAATCCCCAATTTTGGTTGGTATCATTTGCACCACTTTTGATAAATATTGAAAATCAGTTAATGTTTCGCGTCTACACTGTCAGAGGAATATACACACCGAATTTCACGATTCTAGTTTCAGCAGTGTTTTTGGTACCATTGGGATATAAAAAGGTACGAATTTCGAAAAATATATTAATTTTGTGTTTCTATGCATGTACAAACCGAATTTCATGATTGGTACCGCTGTTATCCGTTTTTACCCAATTTCACACCTAAAAGCTTAAATTTATCAAGAATATTTTCGTGGTTGTATTCGCGTTATAAGAGTAATATGCGTTCCAAATTTCAAGATTCTAGGCCCAGTGTTTTGGTACAATTTATAACCCATTTAATCCCCTAAAAGTACAAATATCGGAAAATTTCTTGTTATTACTCATCAACACTGTAAGACGAATTTTATTATTGTGGCGTCATCCATGTTGTTGGCACCTTTTTTATCCCGCTTTTCTCGTTTACCCTTTAAAAGTACAAATTTCGAAAAATTCCGTCAATTTGCGTTTGTAAGCTTTTTCAGGGATGTACACACCGAATTTTATTACTCCAGCTCCATCCGTTTGATTGGTACCACTTTTATCCCTTTTTACCCGATATCACCCACAAAAAGTACGAACTTAAAAATATTTTCTTGGTCGCATTCGTGCTATAAAAGTAATGCCCGTTCCAAATTTCAAGATTCTGGGCCCTGCCGTTTGGTCAGGATGGTGGTATAATTTTTATCCCATTTAATTCCTTAAAAGTACAAATTTCGAAAAACGCTTTCTTATTAGTAATCTGCGCTGAAAAACGAATATACACACCGAATTTCATTATTGTAGCGTCATCTCTGTTGTTAGTACCTTTTTTATCCCCTTTTCCCTTTAAAAGTACAAATTTCGAAAAATTCCTTCATTTTGCGATTCTAAACATTTTGAGGGACGTACACACCGAATTTTTATGGTTTCAGCTCGATCCATTTTATTGGCACTATTTTTATCCATTTTTACCCGAAAAAAAAGTACGAATTTTTAAAAATATTTTCTTGGCCGCGTTGAAGCTATAAGAGAAATTTTTGTACCAAATTTCAAGATTCTAGTCCCAGCCGTTTGGTCATTGCGGTGGTACAATTTTTATCCCTCTTTAACCCATTTTACCCCTTAAAAGTACGAATTACGAAAAACTCCCTTCAAATCTGATCTCTTCGCTGTAAGAGAAATGTACATACCAAATTTCATGGTTCTAGCTTCAGCCATGTTGTTGGTACAATTTTTGTCCCTTTTTGTCCCACTTGACCCCCCAAAGGTACGAATTTTGCAAATGAAATCTTTTGGTATGTCTTCATGCTATAAGAGGAATGTCCATACCAAATTTCAAGATTCTAGGCCCAGCCGTTTGGTCATTGCGGTGGTACTATTTTTATCCCTTTTTTCCTGATTTCACCCCCAAAAAGTACGAATTTTGAAAAATATTTTCTTGGGCGCGTTGAAGCTATAAGAGAAATTTTTGTACCAAATTTCAAGATTCTAGTCCCAGCCGTTTGGTCATTGCGGTGGTACAATTTGTATCCCTCTTTACCCCATTTTACCCCTTAAAAGTACGAATTACGAAAAACTCCCTTCAAATCTGATTTCTTCACTGTAAGGGAAATGTACATACAAAATTTCATGATTCTAGCGTCAACCATGTTATAGGTACCATTTTTGTCCCTCTTTGTACCATTTAACCCCCCAAAAGTACGAATTTTTAAAATGTCACTTTTTGGGATGTATTCATGTCGCAAGAGGAATATCCATACCAAATTTCAAGATTCTAGACCCAGCCGTTTGGTCATTGCGGTGGTAGCATTTTTATCCCTTTTTACCCCGTTTTACCCCTTAAAAGTACGAATTATGAAAAATCCTGTCTTATCACACCTCTACACTGTAAGAGAAATGTACACACCAAATTTCATGATTCTAGCTCTAGCCGTTTGGTCTGGGGAGTGATCAGTCAGTCAGTCAGTCACTCAATCACGCAACTCGCTCAACATCACGAGAGCATCAAATAGTACATACAGCACCACACCTATGGGAAAAAGTATGTTGTTTCCAGACTGAAAGATTGGTATATTTGATTAGATCTTCTACATTTACTCCCGATATCTCATTAGTGTCGTGAAGTAATTATTGTCCCTGTGCTGTGGGTTTAGTAGAGAGAAGTGCTAGACTGTCACTTCTTCCAATTCGTTATCGCAGCTAGTTTCGTTCGTGGCGTATTGTCTCATATTGGCCGAGACACTATGATCACTCTCGATATGACCCTTATGTAGGTATTAGTGTAGGGATCTGGTACGCTTCTTGTTATTGTCTGGATATTTCAAGTATGGTCAATTTTGATCACTTGAAATTATTTGTGTCAAGTTAGTACATTAATATAGCCTAGGGATGGTGGGACCTTGTCCGCAATGAAGGTATTGAAAATAGATACAAAACTCGATAACTCGTCCGCCCGATCATTCGCATAAAAGTCTCTATCTCCAGGGATCCATGAATGCTCTTACACGTAAAAAAAACGTTTATCGCAAACATAGTTTATTTGTCCCATTGTCAGTTGAAACATTTCGCGCAAAAGGAAAATGTTTATCGTGCTGTACACGACTTTCTTTTATTTTAAAATATTCATGATTTACGTTTATGGCAAACGAGAGACGCTTAAGAACTCTCTTGTCTTTAAACACGATTGGTAATTTTAAAGAGAGTTGAGAGAACAAAGAGCGTAACTTGCTGTCATTCCCAAAAGGGGAATTTCTTTTGTCTTACTTTTCTTTTGTGGGTAACGATTTTTTCTTTGCGCTTACGAGAGTAGACTTTATGCGATTAAATTTTAGAAATAAAAGGCAACCTGATTTTCTACAAAGATTCAAATACACGATCCATTGTCCTTAAAGAGAGAAGTTTATTGCTTCCTTTCATAATTGAGAAGACCTCCCCATGTAGATCGAAATGAGCTCCGTTGTCCATTTTGGAGTCGTTTGTGTACATTTCAGTATCATATGCGAGAAATAAACCTCATCTTTTCTAATTTCTTCCTTATGGGGAAAAGTTCCGGTAGTATATTTTAGACATACTTGTTTCCTTAACTTTGGACTTTGGATGTTAGCATTTTGTGCTGCCGCACAGAGATAAAAGCGGGCACATGATTTTTGAAAACACATTTAAAGGCTTGAGAAAACGTGCCAATAACAACAAACAAAATTCGTAAAATATTTAAAATCAAATTAAGTACCACATACATAAAATCTAATAGGAAGGAAACTGACTTCGTATTCATTTAAATCGCTTCGATACTTCCATTGAATTTATGCGTAAACAAACAATTTTACTCTTTATTTGATGAGCAATTAACACAAACCATCGATTTGAATGCCCAATAGAACACGATTTAGAGTTCATAATAATTGATCAATATAACACCTCCACATCTCCAATGGGGCTGATGGGGCAACAGAGGTTTTCACGATCTCCGCATCAAACCAAGAATTTAGTTGACGTTTAACGATCTTTTGAGACGGGCGCGTTTTTCCGAATGAGGATAAAATTCAGCCATCCCCGAAACGAACAATTTTGTGCAAAGCCCACAAAAAAAACCACTTTGATAAATAGAATGGCTGTAAAAGAGTGATATCCTTATACAAAAAATAGAAACGTTGAATCAAATTTTTTTTTATCGAAATTGCTAAATTGGAAATAGTTTTCGAACGAATCCCCGAAAAAATGACTCCCCGTTATGATGTGGATGGAATGTCCTCCAAGCATTCGGAACAATCGTACTCGCGCTACAATCGCATCGCCAAAGTGTAAGTGTTGTCTACTCCCCCCCCCCCCAATTGTCAAACGATGTGCTCCAAATCACGTGATTTCATCTGCTCGTGATCTTAGTTTGAATTCACAACAACACGATAGCTGTTATGTTATGTTTAATATCATCTAGTACTAACTAACTAACTACTCTTTGTATAGTGATTCGTGTTATTTTTAGAATGCTCGCAATTTAAATGGAATGATAGATCGCTGGCTTTACTCTTAAATACATTGTCGAATCTTGTTGAGTCTAACTAGACTCATTCATAGCTAGTAGCTCGGCGCTACGGATACTGGTTATCGAACTGTTCGCCTCGTTTTCACATTTATTTATTCAATTAGTGTGTATTTAAAAGATGATAATGATGAATATATATATCTTTTTGAATAAAAAGCGTTACTAAACAACAACAACAACAAAGTTGATAAATACACATATTTAAATATTTTATAAACGACGCCGTGTTAAATGTGTTAATATATTATAAAATGCTTTTGTTCAAATTTAAACGACCATTATGTATGACGCATTGTATCGTATCATATGTTTGAGGAAATGGTATCCAATAAAGCGAATATTTGGCGGAAACTTCTCTCACAATAGGAAGTTGATAGAAGTGAACGAAACTGTTCGTTAAATATAGTTTGTACCGTGGGAACACATTTTCGAGTCCGTTTCGGATTCAGGTTTTTAAAATAGTTCCTTTAGCTTTTTTAAAGATCGAATAATCGCATTTAGACCAAAGTCAAGGAAATAAACTCTTTTTAACAACTAATGTTGGCAAACAGAAAGTCTCCAAAGTAAATATTTTGCATCTTTTTATACGTCCGTCCGTCTGTTGAAAGCACGCTAGCATCTAAACGAAATGAGCTAGAACGTTCAAATTTTTCATAAATGCGTCTTATAGTCGTAGATCGGTTGGGATTGAAACGGGGCGAAATCGGCCCAAAGGGAACAATTTTTCCCTCACAAGGACACAAGGAAAAATACCCATAATAATCCCTAATATTTTAGCGTATTTAAGCATGTTTTTTGAATATATCTCTTTATATTTACTTGATGTTTGGTATGCGCATTCCCCTTATAGCAAAAACGTGCACCATAAAGTGATTCTTATTTGTAGGGGCTGAAATGGGACAAAAAAGGGATAAAAATGGTACATATTAAACGATAACAGCTAGAAATACGAAATTCGGTGTACACATTCCTCTGATTGCGTAGACACGTAAAATAGAAGGATTTTTCGAAATTCAAAGTTTTTGGGGTTAAAATGAAAAAAGGGGATAAAAATAGTACCAATCAAATGACCGCAGCTAGAGTCATAAAATTCGGAGTATAAATTCCTCTGACAGTGTAGACATGGAAAATGAACTGATTTTTCGAAACTCGTAGTTTTTGAGGTCAAAATAGAAAAAGGGAATAAAAATAGTTCTAACCAAATGACCGCAGCTTAGTCATGAAATTCAGAGTTTTTTTCCAAATTCGTACTTTCAAGGAATACAATGGGTACGGAGGGATAAAAATGGTACCAACCAAACGGCTGCACCTGGAATAATGAAATTCGGTGTATACATTCCTCTGATTGCGTAGACACTTAAAATAAACAGATTTTTCGAAATTCGTACTTTTTGGGGTTAAAATGTAAAAAGGTGATACAAATAGTACCAATCAAATGACCTCAGCTAGAAATTCGTCATGAAATTCGGAGTATACATTCCTCTGACTGTGTAGACACGGAAAATAAACTCATTTTTCGAAATTCGTACTTTTTGGGGTCAAAATAGAAAAAGGGGATAAAAATAGTACCAACCAAATGAATGATGAAAATGAAAAACGGGGATAAAAATAGTACCAATCAATTGACCTCAGCTAGAGTCATGCAATTAGGAGTATACATTCCTCTGACTGTGTAGACACGGAAAATACACTGATTTTTCGAAATTCGTACTTTTTGGGGTCAAAATAGAAAAAGGGGATAAAAATAGTACCAACCAAATTACCGCAGCTAGGGTTATGAAATTCGGAGTATACATTCCTTTGACTATGTAGACATAAAAATAAAAGTTTTTTTTTCAAATTCGTATTTTCAAGGGATACAATGGTACGGAGGGATAAAAATGGTACCAACCAAACGGCTACACCTGGGATAATGAAATTCGGTGTATACATTCCGCTGATTGCGTAGACACTTAAAATAAACCCATTTTTCGAAATTCTTTTTTTTTTGGGGTTAAAGTGAAAAAAGGGGATAAAAATAATACCAATCAAATGACCGCAGCTAGAGTCGTGAAATTCGGAGTATATATTCCTCTGACTGCGCAGACACGGAAAATAGACGAAAGGGGGTAAAAATGGTACCAACCAAATGGGCGCAGCTGGAATCATGGAATTCGGTATCTACATTCCTCTGACTGCATAGATGCGCAAAATAAAAAGTTTTTTTTTCCAATTTCGTACTTTTTCTTTTATGGTAAAAATTGGTTGAATCACGAAGTTAAGTTATATTACACTATGTACGTCTGATAATGGATTTTCAAAATTTGTACTTTTGGAATTAAAATAGAATGGAAATACAAACAACTGTAGCACCCACTATCTACCAATATTTATGGTATTTAAGCTTTTTGAAAATATAAATATAAGAATATTTATTTTTTGATTTGAAATAAATAAAAGTTTGAAATAATTAATATATTATATTTATTTATAAAATTATCTTTTTCAATATTTGTACTTGTTTTGGTTTGGCTATATTAAAAAATTGAAATTTTCCTGTAATATTACTGCACTTCTACGAAAACCGACAACCTCTGTGGTATGCAATCCATGGTGGAGGGTATATAAAGCTCGGACCGGCAGAACTTAACGCCGTTTTTACTTGTTCTAATTACATTTGAAAGGGGGTTGGAAAAGATAAAAAAATGGTTCAAAGAACGCTTAAATAAGTGAATACTTATGTCACCATATATTCTATCAGTCAAACTATCTTCGGCTAACATAAAAGTAAAGAAATAAATGCTAATTTATTGTTTACATTCCTTAATACATTAAATATAATATAACAGCTATCGTGCACTATATGTTTCTTATCTTCCGAGCAGGGTTGTCAGATTATTTTGTACCTCCATCGCCAAATCAATTGTCAGAAATCGCCAAAAACCGCCAAAATTTAAACAACTTCAGTTCTTGTTAAAAAATCGACAAATTCCTTCTTGTAAAAAATATATGGAATTCAGATATTATATTTGATTTGAATATTTTCATGTTAAAGAATTAAAACATATTTTATTCGTATTTATCATTCTTAATAAAAGTTAAACATTTTCTTACATCGTGACCTAGTTTAGACAATTCATAATGCAGAATACACTTTCAACGCAGGGATTACCGGTTAAAAAACAATTAACATTAAAAAATATACTTTTTCTCCTTTATGAAGCAGTTTCTAATATTGACTTCATCTCTTTCTTTCGTTTTCATGGATCAATGTCTCCTAAATATTATTTTAGGTACTTTAAATGGAATGGAAAAGAAACAAATCTCAATAAAAGCATATAGATGTATTTTGAAAAATCTTTTCTTAGTAGAAAAGTCAATGAATACATTTCTACATCATTTATATATCAATTCTAAAATGTACATGGTTCGGTTATAACCGACGAGAATACTCCTATTTTTTCGACTTTTTAAGAAATCCACAAAAGATAACAAAATACAATTATCTTTAAAATAAGTGTTCGGTTTGATATGACTTGTATACAAAGTAACGCCAATATAATAAAATCAAAGGACAGATTTAAAATTTTCTAAAATTAGCCAAAAAAATCGCCAACTATTTTATAAATCACCAAAAAATCGCCATGTCGCCAAATCGAAAATAAAATCGCCAAACGTATTTAAAATTTGCCACGTTTGGCGAGAAATTTGGCCATATCTGACAACCCTGCTTCCAAGGGACAATTTCGGGCGGGCAAAATTTACCCTACAAAAACGACTTTTCTAGATATGTACGTTATTCTTTAAAGGCTTTTGAAGGAAAAAAATATTTCTTAGTTTTTGTGTTGCTTGATTAGTGATTGGTGGTATGATTGATTTACTATGTATTTTCAATATAATACATTTGAATAACAGCTATTCGATAATCGAAAGGAGGAGAACCATACACTATCATACACTCATTGACCATTTACATTTTACATTTTATGAAAATTCACATATGCGTATTAAATACATATACCCCAAAAACCTCACCACAAAGCGTTTTGAAGAACGTTGTCCCATTCGAAACACATATAAAAAATATGCTGGTCCAAAGTCACCAACAAGTAAGGAAAGGCTAAAGTCGGGCGGTGTACCGACGTTTGCCGAATACAATTCAATTCGGTAAAATTTGAAAACTGGAAGGATTTTTGTATTCTTCCTAAACCCTGTAGGCTAATATGTCAAATCGAGAAGAATATTTGTATCGGGGCTACATCCAAACATGGAATAGTGTGACCCACTTACACAAAAGGTTCTTCCAGTATGTTATGCTCAATTTGAAGAAATTCTCTGAAAATACGTTGTTTCTGGTTTATAGCGTGCTAGTCCTTGGTTAGAAGAACAAACGGAAATTAAAATCAGGTTTCATATTGTTTTTCTTGCGATCGGTAATATATGTACCACTTATAATCTAGGTACTTCCCTTAGATACTAAAAAAATGGATATGTTCCATGGAGAATTTCCAAGAACAGAACTTTAGTTTACAGCGAATAAAGGAAGAATTGTCAAAAATCAAATTGATTTTAGGTTGAATGTGATTCTCCTCCTTTCCATTACCAAAACAAAGAACTTCCTACGTAAGAAGAACTTACTTAACGGAATACCTTGAAATGTAGAACATTCAAAACACATAGAAAGTCAATCAAATTGTTCACCACAAACTAAAAAATTAATATAATTTCAATTTTTTTGACTTAAGTCGGCTTTTGAAGAATGAATATTTCCTTTTTTGTAACCTTTCTTTACTATTGTGCTAAAAAAGAAAACGTGTAATTTTACAAAATTCTAATACAAAATTCCCCATCTTTCAAATCCCGCCCATTTGTATATTGTATTGTATATTATTTGTATTTGTATTATAGTATTTGTATTAACTCACACAACAATATAGGAATCTCGGCGTCGAATATACTGTATCTGTCTGAATATATTCGAAAATGGGTTATAACTTCGTATGGGAGGTGCCACACCCACTTTCCCAATAGCGGCCATTTTTGGCACAACTACGCACATTGATGCTAGATTCACTTACACAAAATTTCAGCACTCTAGGTGTCCTAGAACTGACAATATTCGAAAATGGGTTATAACATCGTATGGGAGGTGCCACGCCCACTTTTCCAATACCGCCCATTTTTGGCACAACTACCCACATTGACGTTAGATGCACCTACACAAAATTTCAGCTCTCTAGGTGTCCTAGAACTGACAAATGTCAAAATTGGGTTTTAACTTCGTATGGGAGGTGCCACGCCCACTTTTCCAATACGGCCTATTACACTAGTCAACAGTCAAAATGTACTCGGGATGCGATAATTTTTTCTGTGTAGATAACCTTGACATGAGCTCGAAAAACGCAATAAAAATTTTTTTTTTCGTTTGGTTTTTTTTTTATTATTTTTTTTTTAAATTTTAAAAATTTTTTTTTGGTTAAATTGTTTCGTCCGGCATAACTCGGGAACCACTAGCCCGATTTAATTGAATTAAATTTTAAAAAATTTAATATTACAATTCCCTTAATCTGTTCATATATTGTTTTCCTATACAAGCAACAGTTTCCAAGTTAAAAATGAATATATAAAGGAAAAAACTTATTTTTTGCCTAAAAATTTAAATTTTTTTTTTTTAAAAAATCCATAAAAAATCCAAAATGAAAAAAAATGTCAAATCTTATTACTTTTACGTAAAGTCACATAACCTATGAGCAAAATGAGACAAAGATCATGAAAATCGATGCAAGCGTTTCGCTTTTATTCGCAATTGAGTAAAAGTATGAATTTCAAAAATTTCAAAAATTTTTTTTTGGTTAATTTGTTTCGTCCGGCATAACTCGGGAACCACTAGCCCGATTTAATTGAATTAAATTTTAAAAAATTTAAAATTACAATTCCCTTAATCTGTTCATATATTGTTTTCCTATACAAGCAACAGTTTCCAAGTTAAAAATGAATATATAAAGGAAAAAACTTATTTTTTGCCTAAAAATTTAAAATTTTTTTTTTAAAAATCCATAAAAAATCCAAAATGAAAAAAATGTCAAATCTTATTACTTTTACGTAAAGTCACATAACCTATGAGCAAAATGAGACAAAGATCATGAAAATCGATGCACGCGTTTCGCTTTTATTCGCAATTGTGTAAAGGTATGAATTTCAAAAATTTGCTCGACATATGCACAACTTTGTCTATGGTAAGGTTTTTTCTTTTTTTTGATTCTCAGAATTAACAAAACGGAATAAACAAAGGGTTATTTAATTTTTATGATTGCGTAAGCAAAGTAATAAACGCTAATAAATGTGCGTGAACAATTAAAAGGAAAAAAGGAAAGGGGACTTTTTTAATTATTTGGGTTTTCCGTTGGCTACCTGTATGATTTTTTTACAGAAATGCAACCCAAATTTAAGGGTGGTCATTATTCGGAAAATTTAAGACTCACACATGGTGAAACAGGTATGTAGCCACCGTAAAAAAATATACACCCATTTATAAGTACCTGTCAGTAAAATACTAAACAATACACAGTATAAATAGGTCTTCATTGATCGATTTTACTCATTCAACAAGTGTCGACGAACGCGATAGTTAAAATGAGCAAACGTTCGCGAGGATTTGAATGCAATACCAATCCAAGTAATTTTTGTTACATGTGCGGAGAATACGTTTCTGAAAAAAAACAAGCGTTGTTTTTCACCTAAATTGAGAGATTCATTTGAAGAGAGCTTCAATTTAAAGGTCTCAAACATAGATGAGCGGTGGACACCAAGTGCTCTATGTCCAAGGTGCTACGTACAGCTAGCTGACTCAAGGTAAGTGTAGATTACGAAATTCAAGAACATATATAACTTATTATTGAAATTCTTTCAGACGACAGCCGAGAATCATCATGCCAGCAACAAGCAGAGCCTTAAAGCAATTTTACTGCACAACGGCAACGAGAAACCTTCGATTCCAATTGCTCATGCCGTTGACACCAAGGAAACATACGAAGTCATGGACAATCTACTAAAGTGCCTTAACTATGAGAGGCACGATTGGAAAGTTTGTGCCGACCTTAAGGTTATCGGTATCCTTTGTGGATTACAAGGTCGATTCACAAAGTACTGTTGTTTTCTCTGCCTTTGGGACAGCCGCGATCGTCAACATCATTACACCAGGAGGAGTTGGACAGAAAGAGTTAACTTCATCCCCGGCAGCGACAACGTGAAATATACACCACTCATAAAAAAGGAAAATGTTTTTCTCCCACCTCTTCACATAAAGCTCGGACTCATAAAAAACTTCGTGAAAGCTATCAACAAAGATGGCGAAGCGTTCGCCTATTTAAAAACCATTT
The DNA here is from genome assembly GCA_947397865.1 of Polietes domitor. Lineage (NCBI taxonomy): Eukaryota > Metazoa > Arthropoda > Insecta > Diptera > Muscidae > Polietes > Polietes domitor. Next base: position 60,426,929 of record OX377619.1, on the reverse strand, counting down.
TTCCTCACCTTTCATCGGCAAAGATTAAGGAAGGCGTTTTCGACGGTCCGCAAATTAAAAAGTTGTTGAAAGACCAACAGTTTGAGCACATTTTATCACCAAATGAAGCTGCAGCTTGGAACTCATTTCGGCAAATTGTTTCCGGATTTCTTGGAAACAACAAAAGCTCAAATTACAGAGAGATCGTCGAACAACTACTCCAAAATTATAAAAAAATTAGAGCAAATATGTCGCTTAAGATACATTTTCTACACTCGCACTTGGACTTCTTTCCGGACAACCTGGGCGTTGTGAGTGACGAGCATGGTGAGCGTTTTCATCAGCAAATGAAAGAAATTGAGCACCGATACCAAGGATTTTGGAACGAAGCTATGATGGGGGACTATATCTGGTTCCTGATAAGAGAAACAGACCCACAACAATATAAAAGAAAGACAAAAGCACATAATTATTTTTAATTTGAAGGTTTTTATTTTTGTGTTTAGATATTTTTTTTTAAACTTTTTTATAATTAATTAATGTTGATATCCTTAGGATAATTTCTTGTACATATATCGAATTGTTTTTTAATTTAAAGTCATATATTTTTGTCACCCAAAAATTTTAATTTTTTTTTGTAATAAAAAAGAAAAAACCTTACCATAGACAAAGTTGTGCATATGTCGAGCAAATTTTTGAAATTCATACCTTTACTCAATTGCGAATAAAAGCGAAACGCGTGCATCGATTTTCATGATCTTTGTCTCATTTTGCTCATAGGTTATGTGACTTTACGTAAAAGTAATAAGATTTGACATTTTTTTTCATTTTGGATTTTTTATGGATTTAAAAAAAAAAAAATTTAAATCTTTAGGCAAAAAATAAGTTTTTTCCTTTATATATTCATTTTTAACTTGGAAACTGTTGCTTGTATAGGAAAACAATATATGAACAGATTAAGGGAATTGTAATTTTAAATTTTTTAAAATTTAATTCAATTAAATCGGGCTAGTGGTTCCCGAGTTATGCCGGACGAAACAAATTAACCAAAAAAAATTTTTGAAATTTTTGAAATTCATACCTTTACTCAATTGCGAATAAAAGCGAAACGCGTGCATCGATTTTCATGATCTTTGTCTCATTTTGCTCATAGGTTATGTGACTTTACGTAAAAGTAATAAGATTTGACATTTTTTTTCATTTTGGATTTTTTATGGATTTTTAAAAAAAAAAAATTTAAATTTTTAGGCAAAAAATAAGTTTTTTCCTTTATATATTCATTTTTAACTTGGAAACTGTTGCTTGTATAGGAAAACAATATATGAACAGATTAAGGGAATTGTAATTTTAAATTTTTTAAAATTTAATTCAATTAAATCGGGCTAGTGGTTCCCGAGTTATGCCGGACGAAACAAATTAACCAAAAAAAAATTTTTTAAATTTAAAAAAAAAATAATAAAAAAAAAACCAAACGAAAAAAAAAAATTTTATTGCGTTTTTCGAGCTCATGTCAAGGTTATCTACACAGAAAAAATTATCGCATCCGGAGTACATGAAATTTTTTTCAATTTGTTGAGTAGTGTTATCAAAAAAATATATAGCCTATTTTCACCACCGGTTCAGCATGACAGTATGTTCATACCAAATTTCACGATTCTAGCTATAATAATTTAGTTGGTGCCATTTTTATCCCTTTTTGTCTCGCTCACCCCTTATAAGAAAAAATTTCGAAAAATCTATTTGGATTGCTCTTCTACATGGTCAGAGGAATTTACATACCGAATTTCACGATTCTAGCTGTAATACTTAAGTTGGTACCATTTTAATCCCTTTTTGTCCCGCTCGCCCCTTAAAAGTACAAATTTCGAAAAATCCATTTATGTTGCAAGTCTACGTTGTCAGATTAATTTACACACCAAATTTCACTACTATAGCTGCAATACATGTGTTGGTACTATTTTTATCCCGCTCACCTTTATACCTTATATGTACAAATTTCGAAAAATTCATTCTACGTTCTCAGAGGAGTTTACACACCAAATTCCTCGACTATAGCTGCAATACTTTTGTTGGTACCATTTTTATCCCCTTTGATCCCGCTTACCCCTTATAAGTACAAATTTCGAAAAAATCTATTTAGATTGCGCTTCTACGTTGATAAAGGAGTTTACACACCAAATTTCGCGACTGTAGCTGCAATAATTAAATTTGTACCATTTTTATCCTTCGCAACCTTTAAAGGTAAAAATTCTGACTAATATAATTTTAATGCTCTTATACATGGTCAGAGGAATTTATGCACCAAATTCCACGACTATAGCTGCAATACTTTAGTTAGTACCATTTTTATCCCTTTTGGTCCCGCTCACCCCTTATAAGTACAAATTTCGAAAAATCAATTTATATTGCAAGTCAACGTTGTCAGAGAAATCTAAATACCGATTTTCCCGATCTAGCTGCAATTCTTAAATTGGTACCATTTTTATCCCTTTTTGTCTCTTTCCATCCTTAAAAGTACAAATTTCGAAAAATCCCTATTTGTAGCTCGTCTGCATGGTCATTGCAAGGAACTCACCGAATTTCATGTTTCTAGCTACTGCCGTTTGGTCAGGACGAAGGTTCGATGTTTATCCCTTTTTACTCCCTAAAAGTACGAATTTCGTAAAACCCTTTCTTAGTCGACGTCTACGTCATATTTGGGAACTACCCTGAAAATTGCATGACCCTGGCTTCAGCCGTTTGGGCTGGGGACTGGTCAGTGATAAGTCAGTCAGTCAGTAACGCAACTCTTTTATATATATTAAAAGGCAGAAGTTTTCAAAAACTAAATACCCTAAATATTAAAGATTATTTACGATTCTAGCTACAACCGTTTGCCAGTTTCACCACTTTTACCCTATTTTGTCCCCAAAAAGTACGATTTTGGATAAGTCCGTTTACGCAGACAGATAAATATCTAAAAATGTATTCATGTTGTTCGAAATATCGCTTTATTTTTCGAGTCTACACTGAAAAAATTATCTCCATACTATTTATGATTTTGTCTTAACCTCAGTGAAAATTTTCATTAAAAAGTCGCCAAAGAAACACTTCATAAAATGTATGAAACATGTTTCATAAAGTGTCATAAAATTTATGAAACATTTCTTAGAAACTATAAAATGCAGTTCTTCATTCGTTTATTTGTCATTGTTTTTAATAATATGATTTATGAAAATTTTCATAGATTTTATGAAAAAACATTGAAACATTTCATAAAAACTATGAAATCCTTCATTATATTTATGAAGACATTTCATAACACAAATATTTTATTGGTTATGACATATTTCATAATCTTTAAGAATTGTTTCTTTAATACAATGAAATCTTTCTTTGATCTTATGAAACTAAGATTCACTAATTGAACAATTTTTTATGAAATATGAAATGTTTATTAAAAATTGTATGAAAGATTTCATTTTATTTATGAATTTTTCATACATACTAAGAAAAAATTCACTAAATTTATAAAAAACCTTTTATGAAATCGCTTCATAAATATTATAAAGGAAACTTCTTTCAGTGCACGTAGTCAGATAGAAATATACAACGATTTTGATTACTTCAGATGTAGCCGTTTGTTTGGTACCATTTATATCCCCTTCCGGCCAATTCCCCAAAATTTCGAAAATTTTCTCTATTTTGCACGTATATATATAGTTAGGCTGTGTGCATTCGAATTTAGAATTTTATGTTCCATTTATTATGTACCAATTTTATCCCTTCTCATATTTTCCCCTTAAAAGTACGAATCTCGAAAAATACCTTTATTTTACGTATATATGCGATTAGAGAGCTGTACATACGGATTTTCACATTACAAACTGTAGCCGTTTGATTGGTACTATTTTTATCCCTTTCTGCCGCATTTCACACCCTAAATATATGGCTCACTTTATGGAGGAAATAGTCAAATATCAAGTAGATAAATGACAAACATTTTCAAAAATACATGCAGCCATTTGGTTGGTTATCCCCTTTTTCCACATCCCCCCCTTAAAAGCAAGAATTTTTAAAAATCCTTTTGTTTTTCGAGTATACTTAACCAGAGCGAAGCGCTATAAAGTACTGAACTTACAAAATATCAAGTAGTTACAAGTCAAAAACTTCAGAAAATTTTGCTTACTTATTCGAAATATTAGGTGGGGGTATTTTCCCTCTGTACCGAATATCATTTTTTCGGTGTTTCACAAACAAATCTTAGTCTTATTTTGTTGGCCAATGCCATGAACGACAAAAACGCAAAGGAATGATTAATGGTCTGCTGTCACAAAGTGCCTGTTATCATTTATACAATTGTCAGCAATCTAAATAAAATATTTTCTTATAAATGCTACGACATAAAGTTGTCTATTTAGATTTGGATATTGTATCAATCCCGTGTGATGTGGGAATTTAAAATAATTACTTCCTATCCAGAGGCCAGCCCAATTGAGTAATCTGCAAATCCCATATATTCTCATCAAAAGGTTGAGTTTCTCGTCAACATACAAATACATACATAGTCATATGGATGCCAGTACGTCAACGATCTAGATAAAATATTTCTTTCATAAAATTTATGTCAAAATAAAAGTAGTTCATTCAGATTTGAACACTAAATCAATCTGATGTGTTTTGTTGTTGATGTTGTTGTTGTTGTTGTCTTATCCAACGATGCGCATTTAATTGTTGTCAACACATATTCGTTGTAGGAACGTTTTTTGATCTCTCTGTCTCATCATGATAAATAAATAAACGTGTTTATTTGCAATTATTTTTATTTTACACTATTGTTTCTGTTGTCATTATCGTTGGTAACAAATTTGTTTTATAGTAACGCACATACATATACATATGCACATTAGAGTGCCTCAACCATAAGGCCCGAACATAAGGCATCAAGAAAAGTTGTTGTTACGCGCCAGCTGATAACACTGTGCAACAAAATGTATAACATGTCGAATGGCTAGTATTTTGGCTCTGATGTATTTTGGCTTTCAAAAAATTAAAACGACACTATTTTTTTATTTTTTGCATACATTTAAAAAAGATATATTAAAATTTTCGTCGAAGGCAGTAAGAAAACTATATATACTTCTAAAGGATCTATCATTATTCTGTACATTCATTATTCTGTACATTCATTATTCATTATTTCACATGATTTACCAAATAATTTAAAACAAGTAAAAACGGCGATAAGTTCGGCCGGGCCGAACTTTATATACCCTCCACCATGGATTGCATTCCACAGAGGTTGTCGGTTTTCGTTGAAGTGCAGTAATATTACAGGAAAATATAATTTTATTAATATAGCCAAACCAAAATAAATACAAATATTGAAAAATTAATTTTATGAATAAATATAATATTTTAATTATTTCAAACAACGCTTATAAGGTAATGCTACCAATACGTCAATTCAAAAAATAAATATTCTTATATTTATATTTTCAAAAATATTTTCAAAGCCATAAATATTGGTATTTCCATTTCCATTCTATTTGAATTCCAAAAGTACAAATTTTGAAAATCCATTATCAGACGTACATAGTGCAAAATAACATAACTTCATGATTCAAGCAATTTTTGCCGTAAAAGAAAAATTACGAATTTGGAAAAAATCTTTTTATTTTGCGTGTCTATGCAGTCAGAGGAATGTATATTCCGAATTCCATGATTCCATTTTGTTGGTACCATTTTTACCCCATTGACGTTTCTACGCAATTAGAATTTCATCATTCTAGCTGTAGTCGTTTAGTTGGTACTATTTTTATCCCTCTGTACCATTGTATCCCTTGAAAGTACGAATTTCGAAAAATCCGTTTATTTTCCGTGTCTACGCAGTCAGATGAATGTATACTCCGAATTGCATGAATCTAGCTGTGGTCATTTGGTTGGTACTATTTGTATCCCCTTTTTCCATTTTAACCCCAAAAAGTATGAATTTCGAAAAATTCGTCTATTTTCCGTGTCTACGCAGTCAGAGGAATGTATACTCCGAATTTCATGACTCTAGCTGCGGTCATTTGGTTGGTACTATTTGTATCCCATTTTTCTATTTTGATCCCAAAAAGTACGAATTTCGCAAAATCAGTTTATTTTCCGTGTCTACACAGTCAGAGGAATGTATACTCCGAATTTCATGACTCTAGCTGCTGTCGTTTGATTGGTACTATTTTTATCCCTTTTTTTCATTTTAACCCCAAAAAGTACGAATTTTGAAAAATCCGTGTATTTTACTTGTCTATGCAATCAGAGAAATGTATACACCGAATTTGATTATTCTAGGTACATCCGTTTGGGTGGTACCATTTTTATCCCTCTATTCCCATTTTACCCCTTAAAAGTACGAATTTGGAAAAAATACTTTTATAGTATGTATCTACTCAATTAGGGGAATGTACACGCCGAATTTCGTGTTTCTAGCGGTTGTCGTTTAATATGTACCATTTTTATCCCTTTTTTGTCCCATTTCAGCCCCTACAAATAAGAATCACTTTATGGTGCACGTTTTTGCTATAAGGGGAATGCGCATACCAAATATCAAGCAAATATAAACAGACATATTGAAAAAACATGCTTAAATACGCTAAAATCTTAGGGATTATTATGGGTATTTTTAGTCCTTGTGAGGGAAATTTTTTTCCCTTTGGCCCGATTTCGGCCCGTTTCAATCCCAACCGATCTACGACTATAGGAAGCATTTGTGGAAAATTTTAAAGTTCTAGCTCCTTTCGATTAGATGCTAGCGTACGTTCAACAGACGGATGGACGGACATGGCTAGATCGTCTTAGAATTTTATGACGATCAAGAATATATATACTTTATAGGGTCGATATTTCAAGGTGTTACAAACGGAATGACAAAGTTAGTATACCCCCATCCTGGAGGTGGACGGTATAATAAAACAAGATACTTTTTTCCTACCTTTTTTGAAACAAATTATTTTTTTAGAAATTGTGATAATTTTCGACAAAAAGAATAAATGATAAAAGTACAGAAAAACAAATGCCATTAAAGGTTAAAATAGTGAACATTTTTTGGTGTGTCCCTATTATTTTGGCGCGTCCATGTGTTGAAATATTGAAATTCGTTAAACTGTCGGAAAAATTAGATATTTTACATATATATCAATATATTTATTATATGAACAATTTTTGAAATCACAATTTGAATGTGTCAGTAGCAACACCCTTTTTTCTTCAGGCACTCTAGTGTACATACTACATGCATACTGTCTGTGTATATATGTGTGAACATGTGCTACAGTGTTTATTTATTGTTTAATAAATAACGTGTGGATTATTTTGAAACATTTTCAAATGTGCATTCAATCAAAAACGGTGCAGGGATGTCGATCGAAGCGAGTTTTGAAAATTCCCCCAAAAAGTTTGCATGAAGTATGCTTTATTAATTCTCTTTAGCTATATTTGTAATTAAGAACATTGGATTAATATATTGTTCACCGTATAACAATATTATATACACTTCTTATTTGGGGGGATCTCTCTTAACGGAAATAAAGGAAAAAAGTGAAAAATGTCGTCGTTGCTCCCATTTCTCCTCACTTTCCCCGTATTTCCCACCCAGACAAGCAGTGAAATTTCATATCGACAGCCCTAGTGACACATTCATTCGTTCATTCAATTATTCTGTATGAATGACTGTGAATTATTCTCGTTCTATTCCCCCCAATACTACACATACACATGTACGTTGTAACAACTTTTGTAATTAATTAAATTAATTACATGATTTATGCCGCGATAAATGCGATAAATTATGCTTTAATTATGTCATAAAAAAACAAACGATGAAAGTGATGCGTGATGTCGGCTGATGATTATGGAGTTGAAAACGACAAACTCTCTTTTGGTTGTAATCAGTTACTACTGAACACCATAAGCTCCATGAATACGAGTGGGTTAAATGCTTTTGGAATGATAGAATACGGAAAAATCCAAATAAAGCCCACGACAAACTTTCATACAAATGAAGTATATTTGTATTTATTATTTAATAGTTTTGCCTATATACTCTAATATAAAAAAGAAATATATAAAGAAAGAAAATGAAAATCTAATCATACAGGAGGATGAAAAATCGTGTTAATAATATAAGAATAAAAATATTTTCCTTTGTTATTCAAAACAATAGCGGAGAACTCATACTTTTTTATATGACCTAGCTTATTTTTTTGTTTGGGTTTTCGGATTTCGAAAAATTATGAGTTGGGTCTTTTTATACCCTCCACCTCCAGGTTGGGGGTATACTAACTTTGTCATTCCGTTTGTAACACCTTGAAATATCGACCTGAGACCCTATAAGGTATATATATTCTTGATCGTCATAAAATTCTAAGACGATCTAGCCATGTCCGTCCGTCGTCCGTCTGTTGAAAGCACGCTAGCATCTAAACGAAAGGAGCGAGAACGTTCAAATTTTCCATAAATGCGTCTTATAGTCGTAGATCGGTTGGGATTGAAATGGGGCGAAATCGGCCCAAAGGGAAAAATTTTTCCCTCACAAGGACTAAAAATACCCATAATTCTCCCTAATATTTTAGCGTATTTAAGCATGTTTTTTGTATATTTCTGTTTATATTTGCTTGATATTTGGTATGCGCATCCCCCTTATAGCAAAAACGTGCACCATAAAGTGATTTTTATTCGTAGGGGGTGAAATAGGGCAAAAAGGGATAAAAATGGTACATATCAAACGACAACAGCTAGAAACACGAAATTCGGTGTGTATATTCCTCTAATTTAGTAGATACATAATATAAAAGTATTTTTTCGAAATTCGTACTTTTAAGAGGTAAAATGGGAATAGAGGGATAAAAATGGTACCAACCAAACGGCTGCACCTAAAATAATGCAATTCGATGTCTGATTGCGTATACACGTAAAATAAACAGATTTTTTGGAAATTCATACTTTTTGGCGTTAGAATGGAAAATGGGGATAAAAATAGTACCAACCAAATGACCGCAGCTAGAGTCATGAAATTCGGAGTACACATTCCCCTGACTGCGTAGTCACGAAAAATAAAATTTTTTTTAAATTTTACAAATTGATTTTCAAAATGTGTACTTTTGGAATTAAAATGGAATGGAATTACAACCAACTGTAGCACCCACATTATCTATGGTACTTACGCTTTTTTGAAAATATAAATAAAAGAATATTTAGTTTTTGAATACACTTGAAGTATTATTTCGATATGTAAACGTATTGGTAGCCTTGCCTTATAAGCGTGGTTTGAAATAATAAAAATATTATATTTATTTATAAAATTATTTTTTCAATACTTGTATTTGTTTTACTTTGGCCATATTAAAAAAAATATATTTTCCTGTAATATTACTGCACTCCTAGGAAAATCGACAGACTCAGTGGAATGCAATCAATGGTGGAGGGTTCGGCCGAACTAAACGTCGTTTTTAATTATTTTCTTTCATTACATTATGCAATAATTTCTTTGGCTTTCTAAACTCGAAAACGATATTAGAAAATTCCAATTTTCTCCTTAGGTACTCTCATTTTGGAACTATAAGTCCTAGCATAACCGCTTATATTTTCAATTTAGTTTAATTATGAGGCTACAAAGTTCACAAATTTCATTTCCACATAGAAGCAGTGATTTAGGAACAGTCTAAAAATGTTTTTTTTTTTCAAAAATAATCCTTTTTTGTTGGTACTAAAAAAACTCATAAAAATGGACAAAATAAAAAAATATATGTGGGCATTTCCATGATGTCGAACGTGACCGTCGTACACATTTAAAGTGACAAAAAAGTCAAAATAAAACGGTTTTTTATTTTGACCATATGCTTAACTTATTGCTCTTAATTAGCTGTTTAATTGGTGCTAATGTGGATATTTGGTAATTTTTCGTTTTCAAGATAATTTAAAAAAACCAAGGCATTCGCACGTGACCAAAACAGAAGTCGTTTTCGCGGCCAACCATTCAAACGCCGATTTTAGCGAATCCTGTGGCAATATTTCAATGTGACCAATTTTAGAACGTTGTGCACTGATGTCTCTTCAAAATGGTTTTGATTTTATCCAAAAATAATTAATACTTTTTTTTGCAATTTAATTTTAAGCCCGGTCGAACGTGACATGTCGCACGTGACATTTTTTTCCATCGTGGTATTTATGTTGATTTTGTTGCACTTTTTACGAAATTATAATTAATATATATTTTTTTAATCAATAGAAGTATTCAATGCATTTATTCTCACGTAATAAGAGTAAACAATAAATTTTTTTTTATTTATTGTTTAGTAATATTAGGTGATCTTCTTTCAATTTTCACTGCGATTTTTAACTTTCTTTACTTTTTTGGCCTCCGTTTATGCTCATCTAGATTTAAATAATAAAAATAAGCATTTTTTACATAAATAAATTATTTATGTAAGAATTTTTTTTAATTTTCACACTTAAGATGTCGCACGTGACCAACTTTATAGAAGTGTCAAGGTCACAAATTTTCTTATATTCCAGTAAGATTTTTTTATTTTAATTGTATAAAATGTTTGTACTCAAAAATTAATGATCTTTCTGCGTGTACTTTAGACACGGTAACAACAAATGCTATTTTTCCATGTCGAACGTGACATCGAAATATGCGATAATACAAAGCAAAAAAATATTTTTCAATTGACCCAAACATAAACCATTGTAAAAAAGGGTCCGCCAAATAACTTTTTTTTGAAAATGCTGTAAAAAAACTACTGAATATTTTCTCAAATTTCTTTTTGTATTTGAAAGTACAATCCTTCCGGGTAATAATGGAAAATAATTTCATTCAAATAACTGCCTCGGCACCCCAAAAATAATAGTCCAACGGTTGAATAGTTGAAAAAAACGTTAGATGGCGGACCCTTTATAACTCAGAACGGATGAAGTGTGACTTAGACCACTATCATTCTAACTGGCACATTTATCCATAGATTCCATCCATTTTCTGTTAAAATCCCAGCAATTACAAAATAATATAAAATATGACGTTATCTAATTTGTAAAAAATTAAAAAAATATAATTTTTTATTTATTTTTGTCTACATTTATACATAGATCTTTTAAGTGTATAAAATGATTTTTTGCGTTAGAATGTTAGCTATTAAAATAGATCAACATATTTCTTCGATTTTTTTCTACTTTTTGTGATTTTTTTTTTTCGAAAAAAAAAATATATCAAATCAAAATTATTTGGAGACCGTTTCTAATAAAAATCGCAACATTTGTAGCCATTATAATTGCCTTTATTTCAACATATAAGCGGCTATGGCGCCAAAACTGTGTTTGTATCAAATTAACTTTGTTTGTAAGAAATCTCTACAAAGATGTCTTTTTTAAATAATTCATAATTTCCGTTCCCCGGGAAATAAAAAGTACGAGAAAAAGCAAACCCCTCTTTGCTCGTTATATTTTTTCAAACCGTTTTTGTCGGTAATTATTTTGTGTCCCGTTATTGCTTTATAGCGAATTACATTCCATTTTTGTCCTAAAATTATATCTCATTATTTGTCATTGATAATATTGTTTAAAGTGTTTATTCTTTAAGAGGATCTACAGTTGGTGATTTAATTCTTCAATCTAAAGAAATCCGCGACTGGAATATTAAACAAAGATTTTTTTGGCGTTCTGTGACGATTTATTAGCTCTAAAATCCACATATTGTACACGATTTTCTTTAAAATTGGCACAACATTTTATAATTGAACTAGAAACACCTCTGCTGAAAGTGGGTAAGATCGGTTCAGATTTATATATAGCCCCCATACAAATGTCGCTCCCGATTAGACTTTTTCCGCTCTAGAAACCACCCGATTTTCTTTAAAATTGGCACAACATTTTATAATCGAACTAGAAACCCCTCTGCTGAAAGTGGTTAAGATCGGTTCAGATTTAGATATAGCCTCCATACAAATGTCGTTCCCGATTTGACTTCTTCCGCTCTAGTAACCACATATTGTACACGATTTTCTTTAAAATTGGCACAACATTTTATAATCGAACTAGAAGCACCTATGCTGAAAGTGGTTAAGATCGGTTCAGATTAAATATAGCCCCAATACAAATGTCTCTCCCGAATGTTTAACCGATTTTGGCCAAACTTTGCATATTATATTTCACCAATAAACATACATGGTGAAAGCGGGTCACATCATTCCAGGTATCAATATACCCCCATACAAATGTCCTTTCCGATTTAACATTTTTTGCCAAACACATACATTTACATGATTCAAAAATCCTTCCCAATTTCACTTTTTTACCGAATTGAATTGTAATGAGATAGAAAGTGGGGTGTATCATATAGTGGCTCCGTCCGTCTATAGCATTTCCTTACTTGTTTGGGAGATGCCTGTATGTCCATACTTTGGTATAACCCAAATGGGGCCCCATTCTGCTCTAGAAACTACATCTTTTATCGGATCTTCATCAAATTTTGCAGATCATTATATGTTTCAACTAGGAATACCTACCGTGAATGAGAAATATATTGGCGCTTGTTTTGGCACAGGCCTCTCGTGTTGTTATAGGCCCCCTTCAAACGTCCGTCCGATTCATCCTATTACCGCTGTATAATCTGTATTTATCATATTTATGTTGATCAATTTTTCCAGATCATGTTATATTTACATTACTCGGAATATCTGCTGGAAAATTGGATCAATTACTTTATTATTTACCGAATTCGTTAAATGTGACTAAAAACGAATTTAAAGTAAATTTAAATTGCTCCCATGAAATACCTGGGTTTAGTAATCAAAGCGAGGTATATACGCAAGGAGTGGTGTAGGGTATTATATAGTCGGCCCTGCCCGACTTTAGCCTTTCCTTATTTGTATGTAATGATCTACTTACTATTAAGCCTAAATCTACTGACGTTTATTTTTATAGACTAGTAACTATTTCATATGAACTGATTCTAGTTCTAGTAATATTTATTGAAGGCATAAATTAACACAAGATCATAGAAACTACAATTTAGACCCTACGTAAAGAGATTCTAAGTCGATTGTTAATTGAAGCAGATAGGAATTCGCCCCATTATTTACTACAATATCGATCAACTATAATTATATTATTGAATACATTTACATTCTGGACATTTATTTATTTGAAATTTTCTTTGCTCGACAGACTACCCGGCGTCGATGATGATGACGACGACAGCTACATGGACATGTCGGACGAAACGAACAATTTGAAGCCGAGACAACAGCACTGGGCCAACAAAATGCAATTTGTTTTGGCCTGCATTGGTTACTCGGTGGGTCTGGGCAATGTTTGGCGTTTTCCCTATATGTGCTATAAAAGTGGAGGAGGTAAGTTGCCGCTACACATACCCCAAAAGACTTGCTGATTTATGTTATAGCGTATGTGAGAAATATTCCCACATAAATTGAGAACTTTCTAACAATAAACTGTGAAAAAAAAACGAAATAGTTTGAGAAACTTAAGTATTTAAATACTGATTTCCTTTTGCGCAAGCAAACACAACAACAAAGACTATAATAATATGTCTGTAAAGATAAGACTGTATATACGAGGGTAGCAGTGAAAGTCAAAACGATGGCAAGACTGAAAGTGCGTCCCACGAATAAATTTTCCCTGGAAATGAATTGTTGCCCTAAATTTCGAATTTTTTCAAGTTTCTTCTGCTTTCTTACTTTGATTAGATGTTATACCAATGCAAAGAACTAAAACATCTTCCCGGATTATATTCATATTACCATCTTACACCTACAGGGCAATAGATAATTGCACGTGAACAAATTTTAAGAATCATTGAATGGTCAAATTCAGGGAAATAATAATCGAGAAAAACATCCAACGTCCTCAGCAACTTTTTTTCATTTTCAAGGTATTGACCAAAAATTAATTTCGGTAATAAACTCTTCTTGAAGTTAACGCAGAAATTGTTCCACATTGAACGAACGAACTTTCATTTCTACCCTCGTACATTTCCGAATGAAAAAGATACGTAATTATTGACGACAGCTATAAAGTGAAATACTTTGCGGTCGGTCACAAATGTGTACTTATTCAATTTCAGTTTTTCGTTTCTTGAAATGTCCGAAAGTAAAACAGATTATCCCCAGTATCCGGTCATCATTTATAATATGTTGTTGTGATAGTTTTTAAAACCGCCGCTATGTTTGTCTTCTGTGGCGAAGTGTGAATGTCACACAAACAACGACAACAACACATCTTTGTTAGTTTGACACATAAATAGTTGTGACACATAAAAACATGGATAAATTTTAACTAAAAGTTTAAACTAACATGCTCTGCTTACATATACAATTAGCAAAAGAAAAACATTTTTAGTAATAACACATTATGTGACATCCGATATAGAAGAGATCGTTGAAGTTCATAATAATTGTGTTTTTGGAATGCTAGAAAGCTAAGTAAGTTTTTGTGGTGGAAGTTATTTAAGATTTAAAAATACTTTTAACAACAAATGTTTAAGTGCACAAATTCGTCATTAATAAAAACACGAAATTATTCAATAGAATGTCAGAAACAATTATTTGCAATAACAATCACATACGACCAAAATAAATCACTCGATTGACACATTTGCCTCAAGCAATAATAGGGCGTATCGATTTTTTAAATCGCTTTGGAATAGTAAAAAAGTTGGAGGCTTGTGTAGATATTAATATCATCTGGTCTTTAAATGATGTCATTGAAAAAATTGAAAAGTTTAAGAGAAATATTTTGAAATCAGTTTTCTATACCATTTTCAATTGTAGTTCAAAAGACATCATCTGAAATTCCAAAACATATCAATTGAAATTTAAAAAATTCCATTTGAAATTCCAAAAATATCAATTGAAATTCCAGAATTCCATTTGAAATTCAAAAAATGTCAATTGCAATTCAAAACTCGTCATTTGTAATTCAAAAGACACCATTTGAAATTCAAAAGACATCATTTGAAATGCAAAACTCTTCATTGGAAATTCAAAAGACGCCATTTGCAATTCAAAAAACGTCATTTGAAATTCAAAACTCAATTGAAATTCAAAAATTATTCAATTTAAAATTCAAAAATGTAAACAAACCCAAATGTTTATTAGGTGGGGTAGCATTTATTTATTTCTGGAAATTCTGCAGTTTGGGAATCAGATGTAATGAATTGATAGTCGGATAATAATTGAAAATATGTAAAATGTCAGTAATTTCGAATATAGTTTATAACCCACACTAGTACAACGGTATAGAATTAACAAAGTACTAGCAAATACCCGCTACTTCGTACCAGTTTTTATACAAAAAATGTAGTATTTTGTCTCACTATTCATATTTATACACTCCACGAGAGTATTATGGCTTTGTGCATTTGCTTGTAACACCCAAAAGGAAACGAGATAGACCCATTGTTAATTATACCGATCGACTTAGAATCACTTTTTGAGTCGATTTAACATTTTTTGTCAAACACATACATTTACAGGATACAAAAATCCTTTTCGTTTTCACTTTTCACCGAATTAAATTGTATTCGGATTGAAAGTGGAGTGTATCGTAGAGTCGGCCCCGCCCGACTTTAGCCTTTCCTTACTTGTTTTGTGCTGCATTTTTGTCAAAAAAAAAATTCCAGAAATAATAGACCCTTAGAAGCACTTTAAATACAAATTTTGATTCTCGTCTTAAAGTTACTTTTTTGTGTTTTTTTTTTTTCATAGTGGCAATTGAAACATTTTTCATATTTGGTGTCAGTATTATATAGAAAATAAATAGCGGCCTTTACCTTTCGAATGATGTCTAAATGATGAACATCGGAAGGAAATTGACGCCGCAGCGCTCATTTTTGTAAAAAGAATATACAAATGTTGGCTCTGAAAATCTATCTCCTGTATTAAATTATTTTACAAACATGGAGTCAGTGACGTCATTTTTCGTTCGATATTCATCATTTAGGTATCATTCGAAAGGTATTGTTTGCTTCTATTTTTTTCATAACTCCTCTTACAAAATGTTTCCAAGAAATATGAGTTTTTAGCTGTCATCTTGAAAAAACCGCAAAAAAAAATCAAAATAAACGTACAATATTACGACCAATTAGTTATTCTAAGACAAGAATAAAAATTATTATTTAAAGTGCTTCCAAGGGTCTATTAATTCCAAAAAATGTTTTGAACAAAAATCCAACATAAACAAATTACACAGGAAAAACATTTTTAGAGTTTAGAGGAGCGTTTAGCTCACAGATGGCATGACTCAGTGACGAAATATTTTGCAGATCATCATTAAACAATCAAATCTTCATTTCTGGTTGGTGACCGCTGCAATGGTCTTTAAATGGTGTTAAATTGAAAAGTTTAAGACAAATATTTTTTAAGTCACTTTTGCTAGTCATGTATGTATAAAAAAACAAATATGGAAAAGCTAAAGTCGAGCGGGCCGACTATATGATACCCTTCACTTTCTAGCCTCAATTCTGTAAAAAAGTGAAATCGGGAAGGATTTTTTGTATGTGTGTGGGAATCATAGATCGATGTGACCTGACCCACTTTGTCAAATAGAAGAGAATATTTGTATCGGGGCTATATCCAAACATGAAATGAAGTGACCCACTTTCACAATAGGTTTTTCCAGTTCAATTATAACGTGTTATGCTCAATTTGAAGAAATTCGGTAAAAATACGTGGTTTCTATGCGGAAAAAGTCAAGCCGGGAGCGAAATTTGTATGGGAGATATATATAAATCTGAACCGATCTGACCCATTTTTACCATGAATGTTTCTAATGGAAATATAACATATTTAGCAAAATTTCAAGAAGATCTGTTAAAATATGTGGTTTCTAGAGCAGAAAAAGTCGAATCGGGAGCGAAATTTGAATGGGAGCTATATATAAATCTGAACTGAACTGACCTATTTTCAATACAAGTATTCCCAGTTTAAATATAAAATATTTTGCCAAATTTTAAGACAATCTGATAAAAAATATGTCGTTTCTAGACCGGAAAAAGTCAAATTGGGAGCGGAATTTGTATTGGAGCTATTTATATATAGCTCCTGAACCGATATAACACATTTTCATCACAGGTGTTTCATGTTGAAATATAAGATGTTTTGCCAATATTGAAGAAAATCTGTTAAAATATAATAATAAGTCAAATCGGGGGCGAAATTTGAATGGGAGCTATATAAATCTGAACCGATCTGGCCTATTTTCACCACAGGTGTTTATAGTTTAAATGTAAGATGTGTTGCCAAATTTGAAGATAATCTGATAAAATATGTGGTTTCTAGAGCGGAAAAGTCAAATTGGGAGCGAAATTTCAAATTAAGTTAATTTACGTCAAGTTCTTCATACATCCAAGTTTTAATGAAATTATAAAAAACATTTAAATGTTACTTGAATAGTGGTCTAAGAAGCAATTCTCATTCGTTTGCCGAGTCTCTCTTCTTAATTACTTCAAATGTTATTCCAAACAATCATGGAGTAATAGCTCAACTCTCTATGGCAGAAGTAACATAAAGCGTTAGAATTATGTCATGTTGTAATTTTTTATAAGAGTCAGAGCATACTCTGAAGAAAAATCATATATTTGAATTATTAACATTTTCCAGAGGTTTAATTAAATTGAACTTATTCTAAGTAAAATTTTTACTTATAAAAAGTAAAATTTCAGCAACATTTTCCCCGATTTAGTAACAATTTACAGCGGAGAGGAAGCTGTGTCGTGTTGAAAACCCATCTGCCTACAGCGATTGATAATGTTAAAAGGTGGTCTTCAAATTTGTACTTGATATGAGGAAATATTGTTTCAGCATTATATATTTTTCTGAGAGCAGTGGCTTGAAACAACAATTTAATAGTAATAAGTTATAGTTATGATGTCCCATATTGGAACGACGGAAATAAATATAATATATATACATACGATTTCATTTATTATAACTATATAGATTTATTGATTTATTTCAAAAGCATTTCTCAGGTTCAATAACTTATTTCTTTTAATTTATATCGACAGGTGTTTTCTTGGTACCATATTGTATTATATTAATTGTCTGCAGTATACCGTTATTATTTATGGAACTATCAATTGGTCAATACACAGGCAGAGGACCCATTGGTGCTTTAGGACAATTATGTCCGTTATTTAAGGGTAAGTTTAAAATTAACTTCAAATTGACTTATTTTATGAAACTCCAAGATGCTTATAAAATGCTTATTGTGAACAAGTATTAATTATACTATTTATGATCTTTGGAGTATAAATGTAAAGAAAAATGTAGAACATCATAATTGTGGAGGAGTAGAAAAAATCTCAATAAAATAAAAACTGTTATGATTATAGCAGCTATTTTTCATGATACATTCTAAATACAACAATGCAATATATATAGAGAAATAACTTTAATGTATATCATGCAGGGTTAAGGAAGCTATTCTAACTGATATTTTATAAAGTTTGATTTGAACTGGGATATTCACCTGGCTTAATACCATTTTGCATCTATATTTTATAGAATGCAAATTTATTTACAAAGGGCATGGTGACATTTATTACTTGGCTGCACACTACCACTATCATGATTTCCACCCTGTGAAAGGTTTCCTCAGGTGCCTTCGCAACGACTTTTCAACAATATAGACCGGGTATATTGTTGAAAAGTTTTAAGTAAATGATTCTCACAAACGAATGAGAAGAACAACTCACTTGCCGAATATACGTTTAAAAAATCGCACCAAGTAATAAAGCACACATGCCATGATCGAATAAGACATGATTCCTTTCAATTAAAAAACAAGTAAGGAAAGGCTAAAGCCGGTCGGGGTCGACTATATGATACCCTACTCTTTCTACTCCACTGCAATACAATGGGAGCTGTACATTAATCTAAACCGATCCCATCCACTTTTACTATAGATGTTTCTAGTGTAAGCATAAGATGTCCTTATGAAGAAAATCAGTTAAGGTATGTGGTTCCTGCAGTGGTTAATCTCAAATCGGGTGCGAAATGTGTATGGGAGCTATATCTAAATCTGAACCGATTTCTGAACCACAGAATTTTCTAGTTGAAATATGAGGTGTTGTACTAAATTTCAAATCAAAATCGGTTAAAAATGTCAACTAGGGAGCGAAATTTGTATTATGGCTACATCTAAATCTGAACCGATTTGACCCATTTTCTCCACAGATATTTCTATCTTGGATACAAGGTGTTGTTCAAAATTTGATCAAAATCGTTTAAATTATGTGACTTCTAGAGCAGAAAAAGTCAAATCGGGAGCAACATTTGTGTGGAGGCTATATCTAAATCTAAACCGATTTGCTTCAAATTAAATAGCGTCCGTTCTCGACGTGTTTGTGTCAATTTGTTAGAATCGGACAATAATTACGACCTGTATCGTGATTACAAGAATAGATGGACAGACAGACGGGCATGGATAAATCGATTCAAAAAGTGTTTCTATGTCGATCGGTATAATAAACGATGAGTCTATCTCGATTCCTTTTGGGTGTTACAAACAAATGCACAAAGCAATTACTAATATTTTGAGATAATTAAATTTCAGAATTGTGGATGTTTCTATGGCCAAAGTCCGACAAAATTTCCCCTACTACGATCTAAACTATAAACTATATAATACAAAAACACAAGTTTACTGCCTCAAAATATAAATTTAGCGTTTCGAAGCTACTAGAAAAAAAGCTGAGAATTTAAGCACGGTATTTAATGCTTTCTTAACTATTAACTATTATTATATTACAACTGTTGGTTATGCTGCAGCATTTTTTTCGCGCTCATTTCCAACAATAAAATTAGAAGAAGACTATCTGATAATTCTATGTATAAATTCATTGTCTGTTTTAATTTTTTTCATATTTCAAAACTAAACTTTTAATTTAAAATATATGCATATATATATATATATATATATATATATATATATATGCATATATATAAGTACTAGCTGAACCCTCGCCGGCTTCGCCAGACAAAAAACAAACAGTAAAATTAAGATCAGCTTTCATATTGGTTTTTCTCGTGATGGGTAATGTATGTACCAATTATAATCAAGGTACTCTCCGGAGATACTAAAGAAAGGGATATGTTCCATGGAGAACATTGAAGAACATAACGTTAGTTTACGGCGAATAAAGGAAGAAATGTCAAAACTCAAATAGATTTTTGGTTGAGCGTGATTCCTCCTTTCCATTATTAAAACAAAAAACTTCATTCGTAAGAAGAAACTACTTAATCGAATAGCTGGAATTCAAAACACATAGAAAATCAATCGAATCGTTCACTAATCAAACAACACAAAAACTAAACAAATTTATATAATTTACTTTTTTAAATAATTTTTTTGTAACCTTTCTTTACTATTGTGCTAAGAAATTTCAAAGAAACCGTGTAGTTTTACAAAATTAAAATCAAAATTTCCCCATCTTTCAAATCCCGTCCATTTGTATATTGTCTAAACAGGTTACAACTGAATTAACTCACAGTCTCGGTGTCGAATATACTATAAAACACGTTTTAATTTCGTATGGGAAGGGACACGCCCTCTTTTCGCCCATCTTTGCAAAACTATTTACACTGGATCTACTCACACAAAATGTCAGCACTCTAGGTCTCTATATTCGATAATAGGTTTTAACTTCGTATGGAAAGTTTAACACCCACTTTTCCAAAACCGCCCATTGTTGGCACAATTACGCACATTGCTGTCAGATGCACTCACAAAAAATGTCAGTATTGTAGATGTCATAGAACTGAATATATTCGATAATAGGCTTTAACTTCGTATGGGAGAACCGAATTTATTCGAAAACTTAGCTTTTAACTTCGTATGGGAGGTACCATGCCCACTTTTCAGTACCGCCCATTTTTGGCACAACTACGCATATTAATGCTGGATGCACTCACACAAAATTTCAGCACTCCAGGTGTTATAGATCTGACAATATTCGATAATAGGTTTTAACTTCGTATGGGAGGTACCGCGCCCACTTTTTCCATACTGTCCATTTTTGGAACAACTACGCATATTAATGCTGGATGCACTCACACAAAATTTCAGCACTCCAGGTGTTATAGATCTGACAATATTCGATAATAGGTTTTAACTTCGTATGGGAGGTACCGCGCCCACTTTTTCCATACTGTCCATTTTTGGAACAACTACGGACATTGATGCTGGATGCATTCACACTAAATTTCAGCAATCCAGGTGTTATAGAACTGACAATATTCGATAATAGGTTTTAACTTCGTATGGAAGGTACCACGCCCACTTTTCCAATACCGCCCATTTTTGGCACAACTGTGCAGACTAATAATTAGTGAACTTTCACAAAAATGCAAGACTCTTGCTGCAACAGTACTCAGAATATGCTAATTTATAAAAAACGAATAAATCAAAAATCAAAAATTTATATAGCCTATTTTCACCACCGGTTCACCATGAACATACTGTGAAAAGAAGATCGCTCCAGTAGTTTAGGCTGCTATAAAGAACAAACAAACACAGATTCATTTATATATAGATGTTTAAATATTTTTCATCCTGGGAAAAAGTTTTGAAATATTTATTATTATTTATATCTATATTTATAAAAGAGAATGCCGTCCGTGTGAACACGCAAAACTTTATAACGGATCGTCTGATTTTCACGATTTTGGGCTTGATGAATTCGTGTTGGCCCAAGGAAGGACATAGGATGTAAAATTGGTACATAAATATTACTGACCACGAGAATGGTAAATATGATGCCGAAATTTGGATTTTCATTTTATGTGTGTGGAAATAGTGTTTTTTTGAGCCAGAAGGCTGCAAATTGGAACGTATATATTACTGACCACAAGAAAGATAAATATGATGCTGGAGTTTGAATTTTCGTTTGGTGGGTAGTTGGGGCGTGGCAAAAGTGTCTTTTAGCTAGAAGGCTGAAAATTGGAACGTATATATTACTGACCACGATAATATCAATATGATAAGATCAATATGAAACCTGATTTAAATTTTACCATTTGTGTTTTTGCCTGGCGAAGCGGGCGGGGTTCAGCTAGTTTTTTATAAATTCTTTAAAATTTAAGTGTTTTTATTCAGCAAACAGTATGTTGACAATTTCTCGACCAGTCCCGGGCAATTGAAAAAATAATGCCCGTTCCCCGAGAAATAAAAAGTACGGAAACCCTCTATGTTATACATCAAGCACCAAACGACGCTATTTAATATTCTGCTTGGTTTTTCAACGCCACAAACCAATATTTTGGGAAAATCTTAACCCTGCGGTATTAAGAGGTCAGTCAATCCAGTTTATATTAAACAAATCATGTGAGAGTCATGATTTTCTTACGTATCGTTATTGTAGAATATATACACGAAATGCAACTGTTTTGTAATTTAAAAACCGGTTAACCGACATGAAAACACCGGTTTCCGCTGGTTTGCCGAAAATGCCAATGAAAAAAACCGGTGGGCGGTGTCTGAGTTATTGAAAAATTAGAGTGAATTAGAAGTTTTCTTTAAAGCATATTAAGATCAGAAAATAAGTAATTATATTCACTTTTTTTTTTTGACATTTGTTCCTCTTTCGCCGTAATCTAAAGTTCTTTCTTTAGTATCTCTGGTTCTACCATATAAAATTTGAAGTAAAATAAAAATGGGACACTAAACTAAAGTATAATCAGAGTCAGACATGTTAACATGCTGATATTTGAAATAGTTTTGATAATTTTCTATTCAAGATATATGTATGTAGATAGAAAAAATTTGCTAAATTGATATCCATTTAGTATTAATTTTAGTTTTTGGATTAATTTATGTTATCAGACTACCAAACTTGAAACTTAAGGTCATCCACATTTCATCGATTCAGCAAAATTATATCAACTTTTCTCGAATTCTCCAACCACAAATACAAAATTATCGTTGCATCTTAATTGTAGCAAATAAATCCCAACATCAACAACAAACAATTATTTTCATATCAGAAAGAAAATAGAGCGAAATGAAATCTTATGCAATCAAAGCCCGTTTGCCGGTGCTATAATTTTGTCCCCAACTGTATACACGTGTGTGTGTTTCCTCATTACCAGTTCAAAGGCGTCTATACTAATTTCTCCTATATCTATGGTTGTAACTTGTACACTAAATTAGTCACAAAATTAGCATGTGGTAAAATTAGTCTAGACAAACGATCTTCAGAATTTATTTTGATATATGTATGGCCATAATTAAAAATGATATTTTTTGTGTCTGTGTAATTTACACAATTTACAATCATAACTAGGACCGATGGATGATTATGCATTTGCAATGGCAATTGCAATTACAATTGTCATTGCCATTTGCGATTATTCATATGTCACGCGTCCGTCTTTATATAATTTCTAGTATACGGCTGGGAGGGAGTGTTGCGAATGACAGACTAATTTGCAAAACCTAATAAATATTTATAACATACATATAAATATATGTAAGTATCGTGTGTCTGAAGGAGGTTAAGAATATTTAATCATGTCGTGTTTATTTAATTGAAAGAAAACCGTGCATGCATTCGAAATATTTCTGCAGAAATATGTCGGTGGTACTTCAATGTGGAACTATTTTCAAATCTATTTAAATGAGGTAGATAAATATGCCATAGTTTTGGCGTGGTAAGAAAGTAGAAACGTTTCTCTCAGATATATTTGTGGCAAGCTGACCGACATTTGCATCAATTCTAAATTTGATCCCATACCTCTTTCCTCCTCCTCTCTACTTGTTGTTGTCAATGCATTTTGTAATTGAACGCCTACATATTGTTCTAATATATTTATTTCCTGGTTTATTGCAAATTTAAATATTTTTTTTGCATTTTTGTTGTCGTTGTATTCTATTGTTTAACAACGTTCTCCAAATACCTACCGTCTATTGTTACAGTTTGCTAATTAGCATATACTTGAAAGAATTGCTCGATACTATAAATTAAATACTCATAAAGTGTAGTGTGGTAACTTCCAAAGTATTCATAACTTGAATGTCTCTGCAGGAAAATAAATGCAGTAAGAGGATAAACCCAGCTAAGAAATGAATCCCAAAATCCGAATTTGCATTTTTCCAGCATTTGAGGAAGTTTTTTTTGAACAGCTTTCCCAAAATTGATAATATATTAATGGGATATTAAGAATAGCATTTTCAGAAGTGAGTGGAAATGATTTTTTCATATGGGGTCACAGCTTTGCATACAGATGGTCTCGGGTTCGAAACGTGGCTCGGGATATTTGAATACACTCAACGAGACTATTATGTCTTTGTGTATTTGTTTGAACACGCAAAAGAAAACTAGATAGACCCATTGTTAATTATACCAATTGACTTAGAATCGCTTTCTGAATCGATTTTGCTATATTCACCTGTCCGCTTGTCTGTCCATCTATTCTTGTAAGTACAGGTCGCAATTGTAGTCATGAAATTTTACACAAAATTCGGTGTGTACATTCCTCTAATTGAGTAGATACATAATATAAAAGTATTTTTTCCAAATTCGCACTTTTAAGGGGTAAAATAGGAATAGAGGGATAAAAATGGTACCAACCAAACGGCTGTACCTAGAATAATGAAATTCGGTGTATACATTCCTCTGATTGCATAGACAAGTAAAATACACGGATTTTTCAAAATTTGTACTTTTTGGGGTTAAAATGAAGAAAGGGGATAAAAATAGTACCAATCTAATGACCGCAGCTAGAGTCATGTAATTCGGAGTATACATTCCACTGAGTGTGTAGACACGGAAAATAAACAGATTTTTCGAAATTAGTACTTTCAAGGGTACAATGGTACAGAGGTATAAAAATAGTACTAACTAAACGACTACAGCTAGAATGATGAAATTCTAATTGCGTACGTCAAGGGGGTAAAAATGGTACCAACCAAATGGGCCAGCTGCGTATACACATGGAATTCGGTGTATGCATTCCTCTAACTGCATAGACACGCAAAATAAAAAGTTTTTTTTTTCCAAATTCGTACTTTTTCATTTACGACAAAAATTGGTTGAATCATGAAGTTAGGTTATTTTGCACTATGTACGTCTGATAATGGATTTTCAAAATTTTTACTTTTGGAATTCAAATAGAATGGAAATACAACCAACTGTAGCACCCACTATCTACCAATATTTATGGTATTTAAGCTTTTTGAAAATATAAATATAAGAATATTTATTTTTATACACTCCACGAGAGTATTATGTCTTTGTGCATTTGTTTGTAACACCCAAAAGGAAACGAGATAGACCCATACCGATCGACTTAGAATCACGTTTTTGAGTCGATTTAGCAATGTCCGTCCGTCCGTCTGTCCATCTATTCTTGTAATCAAAGTACAGTTCGCAATTGTAGCCAGGACCAAACGAAACTTTGTACAACGAAGTTTTTCGGGATAAAGGCGAACGCTATTTAATTTAAAAAAAAATCGGTTCAGATTTAGATATAGCCCCCATACGAATTTCACTCCCGATTTGATTTTTTCCGCTCTATAAACCACATATTTTAACAGATTTGCTTCAGATTTGCCAAAACAACTTACATTTAAACTAGGAACACCTATGGTGAAAATAGGTCAGATGGGTCCAGTTTTATATATAACTCCCATTAATATTCCGTTCCCAATTTGAATTTTTCCGCTCTAGAATCCAAATATTTTAACAGATTTTCTTTAAAATTCGCAAAACACCTTATATTTCAACTGGAAACACCTGTGGTAAAAATGTGTTAGATCGGTTCAGATTTATATATAGCTCCCATACAAATTTCGCTCCCGATTTGACTTTTTCCGCTCTATAAACCACATATTTTATCAGACTGTCTTCAGATTTGGCAAAACAACTTGTATTCAAACTAGGAACATCTATGATGAAAATAGGTCAGATCGGTTCAGATTTATATATAGCTCCCATTAAAATTTCGCTCCTAATTTGGCTTTTTCTGCTCTAGAAACCACATATTTTAACAGATCCTCTTCAAATTAGGCGAAATATCTTATAATTGTTCTATAAACAGCCAGGGTGCTAATGGGTCAGATCGTTTCAGATTTATATATAGCTCCCACACAAATTTCATTCCCGATTTCACTTTTTCCACTCTATAAACCACATATTTTTACAGATGTTCTTCAAATCTTTCAAAATATCTTATTTTTCAACTAGAAACATCCATAGTGAAAATGGGTCAGATCGGTTCAGATTTACATATAGCTCCAATACAAATATCGCTCCCCGATAGACTTTTTCTGCCCCAGAAACCACTAATTTTCACCGAATTTCTTCGAACTGAGCATAACATATATATTTGAACTGGAAGAACTTATTTTTAAAGTTAGTCTCTTTATTCCATATTTGGATATAGCCCCGATACAAATATTCTTTTCGATTTGACTAATTGGACCAAGTCATATTAGCCTATCGCCCATGTGCTGACAACCGCATGATTTCAAATCGCATTTTTTTTGGCGATTTCGAGTCTCTAAATTTTACATTTCTATTTAAAATTGCTATGTTTAACCAAACATCTTCTTCATTTATCCGCCAGTAAAGAAAGAAAACTGAAAACAATTGTTTAAAGTAAAAATGCGAAATTTAGAGACTCGAAATCGCCAAAAAAAATGCGATTTGAAATCATGCGGTTGTCAGCACATGGGCGTATGATTAGGAAGCATACACAAATTCTTCCCGTTTTCACTTTTTTACCGAGTTGAATTGTATTCGGATAGAAAGTGGATTGTATCATATAGTCGGCCCCGCCCGACTTTAGCCTTTCCTTACTTGTTTTCTTTTGCGCTTTCTCGAAACGATTTTTTTATTTATTCGGTACAGTATTGTTTGTCGTCCATCGTAGGGCTTTTTGATTTAAGTTCCTGTTCAAAAGTGTAGCCCTTAAACTCGTGCATCAGAACCTCAAACATTTTTATCTGTTTTAATGATTTTTAGATATGTATTATGGCATCAAATTTGTAAAAGATTTCCCAAACAGTTTCTTGTTTCACTCGATAACTCACTCCTACAGTAGTATCACTTCCCAAGGCTTTCAATTTCATTCTTTTTTGTAGAACTCGTTTACCATTTTAACATTACGACAGAGCCAATTTCATCGTTGTATTAAGAGAGCTATCATTTCTAAGATATAAGTCATCCAAATTTGAACATAACTGTTTCAATGATAAATGTTGAAAACTGACTGCACAATTGAAGTCTTGTTTTTAAGGATTATTATTTATCTTTCTAAAATTGCTGGCTACGATTAATTTCATTCAATATGTTGAAAATTCTAATTATTATACTGGTTCCATTATTGCAAGTTACTCACTCAATATGTCGGTATAAATCAAAATTTACTCATAATTCTAATTGTTATCATTTTCCCCGTCTTTTTAGGAGCTGGCTTGGCAAGTGTAGTGGTGTCTTTCCTGATGTCCACCTACTACAGTGTAATAATTGGTTACTCCATCTACTACTTTTTTACAGCCTTTAAAACTGAAATGCCCTGGGTGGATTGTAATAATCGGTAAGCAAGATAATCGTCTCTCTCTCTTAACATAAAAGCGAATTCAACTAAAACGGGTTTATTTCGAACAGATGGAACACACCCGATTGTTGGGTGCCACAACGTGTGGGCGACAATAGCACTTCGCCGGCAATGTCAAGGACGCCTTCGGAAGAATTTGAGTAAACTAATTTTAAAATTCTACATTTTCTTCTATTAATCTAGAGTTTTTTGCTTTTAGAAACAAAGTGCTACAAATAAGTCCTGGTATCGAATATCCCGGTTTAATGAGATGGGAATTGTTTGCCTGTTTGATTTGTGCTTGGTTGATGGTGTACTTTGCCACCTGGAAATCCATAAAGTCATCAGCCAAAGTAAGGGGTGGATTTTTTATTAAATTATTTATTGTCTATTAAATTTTGCTTCATCATTGTTCAGGTGCGTTATTTCACTGCTACCTTCCCCTTTGTGCTAATCATCATACTCATGGGCCGTGCTGTCACCTTGGAGGGGGCCGACGACGGCTTACGCTACTTTTTCCGTCCCAACTGGTCGGAGTTAAAGAATGCCAATGTCTGGATAAATGCTGCCTCGCAAAATTTCAACTCGCTGGGCATAACATTCGGCTCCATGATTTCATTTGCCAGCTACAACAAATACAACAACAATATTTTACGTGACACTGTGTCCGTGAGTGTGGTTAATGTGTTGACCAGTCTGCTGGTGGGAGTTTTTGCTTTCGCCACCCTGGGCAATTTGGCACTGGAACAGAATACCAACGTTAAAGATGTCATAGGTTCGATTACTAAAATATTTATTTATTTTTGTTTTATTTTTATAATTTTTTTTGCATTTCTTTTTAGGTGACGGCCCGGGCTTGATATTTGTTGTTTATCCTCAGGCCATGGCTAAAATGCCTTATGCCCAATTGTGGGCGGTTATGTTTTTCTTTATGTTGCTATGTTTGGGCCTGAACTCACAGGTGAGGAGTTTATGGCAAGGGATTCTGCGATTGTTCTGTAATACGATTCTATCTATCCTTTCAGTTTGCCATTGTTGAGGTTGTGGTTACTTCAATACAGGATGGTTTCCCGAATTGGATTAAGAAGCATTTAGGCTTTCACGAGATTGTAGTTTTAATAGTTTCTGTTATATCGTTCTTATTTGGACTGCCAAATCTAATACAGGTTAGTAAACGGATATAATACGACATATGGAAAATGCATATGCCATAAATTATATGGTACATGTATGGATGACACTTCGGGCAATATTAATGAAAAAAGATAATTGGGAAAAGTTACAAGTGTGACCATGTTCTGTTTAGGTATCACCTAACACAAGGGGGTATAATAACTTTGTCATTCCGTTTGTAACACCTTAAAATATCGACCTGAGACCCAGTAAAGAATATATATTCTTGATCGTCAATTCTAAGATGATCTAGCCATGTCCGTTTGCCTGTTGAAAGCAAGCTAGCATTTAAGCGAAAGGAGCTACAACGTCCACATTTTTCCATGCTTTATATAAGGTTACTTTCTATATATGTGTGCCACAAAATTTGAAATCAATTTTTGAAAGCTTTTTTCTCAACCAATTTTGCTCAAATTTTGCACACTTAATCATTTTCGATGACAATACAAGGAAATGGAAAAATTTGACCAATTGGACAAAGGGGCGTGGCACCTCCCATACGAAGTTAAAACCTATTATTGAATATTGTCAGTTCTATGACACCTAGAGTGCTGAAATTTTGTGTAAGTGCATCTAGCATCAATTCGCATAGTTGTGCCAAAAAGGGGCGGTATTGGAAAAGTGGGCGTGGCACCTCCCATACGAAGTTAAAACCTATTATTGAATATTGTCAGTTCTATGACACCTAGAGTGCTGAAATTTTGTGTAAGTGCATCTAGCATCAATTCGCATAGTTGTGCCAAAAAGGGGCGGTATTGGAAAAGTGGGCGTGGCACCTCCCATACGAAGTTAAAACCTATTATTGAATATTGTCAGTTCTATGACACCTAGAGTGCTGAAATTTTGTGTAAGTGCATCTAGCATCAATTCGCATAGTTGTGCCAAAAAGGGGCGGTATTGGAAAAGTGGGCGTGGCACCTCCCATACGAAGTTAAAACCTATTATTGAATATTGTCAGTTCTATGACACCTAGAGTGCTGAAATTTTTTGTAAGTGCATCTAGCATCAATTCGCATAGTTGTGCCATAAATGGGCGATATTGGAAAAGTGGGCGTGGCACCTCCCATACGAAGTTAAAACTTATTATTGAATATAGTCAGTTCTATGACACCTAGAGTGCTGTAATTTTGTGTAAGTGCATCTAGCATCAATGTGCATAGTTGTGCCAAAAATGGGCGGTATTGGAAAAGTGGGCGTGGCACCTCCCATACGAAGTTAAAACCTATTATTGAATATTGTCAGTTATATGACACCTAGAGTGCTGAAATTTTGTGTAAGTGCATCTACCATCAATGTGCGTAGTTCTGCCAAAAATGGGCGGTATTGGAATAGTGGGCGTACCACCTCCCATACGAAGTTAAAACATATTATCGAATAGTGTCAGTTCTATGACACGTATAGTGCTCAAATTTTGTGTAAGTGCATCTAGCATCAATGTGCGTAGTTGCGCCTAAAATGGGCGGTAATGCAAAAGTGGGCGTGGCACCTCCCATATGAAGTTAAAACCAAAATTACACCTACTGTAATTTTGTGTAAGTGCATCTAGCATTAATGTGCGTAGTTGTGACAAAAATGGGCGGTAATGGAAATGTGGGCGTGGCACCTCCCATACGAAGTTAAAACCCATTTTCGAATATATGCCGTTCTATGGCAGATAAAAAACTGAAATTTTGCAGTAATTTTTCCTTCTACAAAAGATAACTAAAAAAGAATTTCTAGGCCCAATAGAATTCTTCTTGCATAAAGCATGGATTTGAAAAAAATTTTTTTTTGATTTACTAGTTTTCAAATGCGTCCAATAGTGCAATAGTCGGTTGACATTGCAACTGGGCCAAATCGGCCCATTTTAGCAGAAACGTTCACCATAAAGTGATTCTTATTCGTAGGGGATGAAATTAGACAAAAAGGGATAAAAATGGTACCTATCTAACGACAACAACTACAAACTCAAAATTCGATTTGTACATTCCTCTAATTGAGTAGTTACAGATAAAAATGGTACCAAACAAACGGATGCATCTAGAATAATGAAATTCAAAGAAATGTATATCTCTGATTGCGTAGACACATAAAATAAAAGGGATTTATCGAAATTCGTACGTTTAGGGGGGTAAAATTAAAAAAGGGGATACAAATAGTACCAACCAAATGGCCGCAGCTAGACACATGAAATTCGGACTATACATTCCTCTGTCTGCGTAGACAAAAAATAAAAAGGGTTTTTCCAAATTCGTACTTTAAGGGATACAATGGGAACGGAGCGATAAAAATGGTACCAACTGAACGGTTAGAATGATGAAATTTGGTGTGTACATCCCTCAAACTTTGTAGACGTAAAATAAAGAGATTTTCGAAATTCGTCGGGATTAAAATGGGAAAAAGGAGATAAAATGGTACCAACCAAATGGACGCAGCTAGAATAATGGAATTCGATGTATACATTCATCTGACTACATAGACTAGCAAAATAAAAATATTTTTCCAAATTCGTACTTTTTTACTTTTACTCCAAAAAAGGGTATGATCATGATCTTATCTTAGGTTATCTTGCATTGTGTACGTGAGAGATAATGTATTTTTCAAAATTTGTACTTTTGAAATAGGATGGAAATACAACAAACCAAATGGATGTAGTTGAAAATACACCACTATCCTCTAATATTTAGGGTATTTAAGATTTTTTGAAGATTGCTGTCTTACATTTACTTCTTGATTTGACTTGAAGTATTATTTCAATATATTTTATAAACATATATATTTTATTGGTAGGCCTATCATATAAGCCTAGTTTAAAATAATTAAAATTTAATATTTATTTATAATTATTAATTTATACTAAAAAAATAACATTTTTCTGTAATTTTCCTGCATTTCTAAACTTAAAGAAAAAAGTCTGCTATTAACAGCAGCGATTGTCTGCTACCTATCAGCAGACAATTTTCCGCTATTACAGCAGTTTTTCTGCCATAACAGTAGTTTTTCTGCAATCTTGCAACAGCATTCACACTGCTAAAGTGCGTGTAGTCTGCTTAAAATGGCTGCTGTTAATTAAATTTTAATAAATAAATAAGTTTTTATAATTTAAAGGCCTTTCAGATTGATGGCGAAAACGAATTTAGCTCGAATTTCGTTTTATATTAGCTTGGGGCAATATGCGTATCATTAAAATGACAATCACAATATCTTTCAGTGGTAATAAATTCCCTTATAATAACATTTATTCTAAAAAGTGTTGTAATAAAATTGTTAACTGGCTTTATTGTTCTGTACATATGCTTAGAGTTCCAAGAAAGCGTTTTTATCTTTATTGCTAAAAACAGCAAACACCTGTTTGCTATTTCAGCTGATACAAGTCTGCTAACTCTTTTTCAGCAGCTAGAATAATGGACAGCAGATGGACAGACTTTCTTCTTTCTTTTACTAACAAATTCCTTTGAGTGTACGAAAATCGACAGCCTCTGTAGAATGCAATCCATGGTGGAGGCTATATAAAGTTCGGTCCGGCCGAACTTAGCGGAGTTTCTACTTGTTTTTCTTATTCAGGAAAATTATAGCTATCGTCCAGAATTTATATATTTTTTGTAAAAATGGCAGCTGTTTAAAAAAAAACGAATTTTGAGTAACAAACTGCAAACCTTTTGAACCGCACCTCTAATTAGAAACCCTACGATGGACAATGCCGCAGCGAATAAATAAAAAATGAGCCAAATCGGTTCTGTGGATTAAGCTAGAAAAAAGTCGTTTCGAGATCGATACTGATTTGTACCAAAATTGTTTTAAAGACTTCTTGCACCCTACGATACCGATATACGTATCAAATGAAAGAAATGAAAGATATTCAGTATCTATTAAAAATACTTTAAATTTAATGACCCTGCCTGTATTAGTTAAGCATTAACAACCATTTCAAGTTTTCCCCTTAAAAAGGTAAAATATGAATAATATAATGATATGATGATGGTCCTCACCGACTAAAAATCAGCAGCCACGTAAAAAAGTTTGGCGCGCCATTTGTAAATAAAATTGCATTCGATAAAATGTAATAAGGTCATGAGCCAGGACAATATCACTGTACAAATTAAATAATAAATATTTTTCAAAGTACCTTAAATATCCCCACAAAATCTATGAAATATTTAAAGAAATACCCTGCCCTCATTTTATACTTTTTGTCCTTTTGACCATCATAAAATCCCCATGGTTGGCGACAAATTCCCACATGTCGCAAGCCTGCCAGTGGTTTAAGAACCGTCGAGAAAAAAAATTAAAAAAAAAAGCCATAAAAATATATAAAAAACGAGTTTACGTTTTGGCTTATTTAAGTTATGTTTTGGGATTTTGTGTATTCAGTGACTCATATTAGAATTTTATGTCAAATATTTTTGTGCAACATTTTGACCTGTTAAACTCCTGTTTTAGGGGCGTTTTTTACCCTTTCGCAAAAAATGGACCAAAAAGACCTCTATTTCTATTGAGGAGGTAGAGGGTTAAAATGATGCACAAAAATATTCCTCGTAGTGTTTTATGTAATATTTCTGAACTCATCCTATACATAAAATGTAAGGATCACAAGCTTTCCTATGCTTATGTGCAAAGGGGGGTAATATTGACCCCATACGTAAACTTTTATAAAACACCGATAAACGTATATTCTTTTTTTTAACCCCTCTACCAGAATCTGTTGTCAGAACCTTGTTCTCTGTATCTACGTAAAATTGATTTTTTTCAGTTTTTTATTTTATTTTTAAAAGTTATTTTATTTCAAATGCTAAAAATTTCTTACTTCATTTCATGTCAAAATATTTTATTTTATTTAAAAAATATTCTATTTAAAAAAGCCAATGTTATATATTCTTTATTCAAAATGAAGAAGATAATTTCGACATGAGGTTATGTATATTGTAATTAAATTAGGACAATAACGTCCAACGAAAGCTTTTTTCTGAAAATCTGGCATTAAAAAGGTGTCCTAAAATGATACAGAGGGCGGAAATGGGTTAAAGAAGATTTTAAATGACTTTTTATCTTAATAGAGAAGATACAGCTGGCCTTTTCTACAAAACAATTACGTACATTTCTTCAATTCAAATATTTCTCTGCAGAAATATATGTATGGATTAGTTTGCCATCCAAATTTTCTTTATGGAAATTATTGTCTATACCGAAGTTTGTCAGATCAATTTTTCTTGCTAAAATAATTTTCTTAAGCAAATGTTTCCTATGGGAACGTTTGTCTTGAATAGAAAAGCTTCGCCAAATAAATTATGTTTTTCCGCGTTTTTTTTTTCTAATTTTTTTCTTTTTATTTCTTTTTTCTTTTTATTTCTTTTTTCTTTTTATTTCTTTCTTCTTTTTTACGCAGGGTGGTATTTATTTCTTCCAACTTATGGATCATTATGCTGCCTCTGTTACGATTATGTTTTTAGCATTTTGTCAAATGATTGCTATAGCCTGGTTTTATGGCACCGGTAGACTCTCGAAAAATATTAAACAGATGACTGGGAAGGCGCCCTCGTTGTATTTGAAGTCATGTTGGATAGTATTTGGACCTTGTTTGTTATTTGTAAGTAAACGAAAGCGAAGCAAATTCAACCAAATGAAGAGAGTAATATATGAGTACATTTTAGGCGATCTGGATTTTGAGTTTAATCAATTACAAGGAACCAAGTTATCATAATGGCCGTTACACTTATCCCGACTGGGCTTACGGTATCGGCTGGATGTTTGCCTCCTTTTCGTTGGTCTGCATACCCGGCTATGCAATCGTTAATCTCTTTAAAGCCCAAGGTCGAGATTTACAAGAGGTAAGAACTGAAGAACAGTAAAAAACGAAATAAATAAATCAAAGTACAAACAAATGCCAAATACTGTTTTTATAGCGTTTCCAAAGTGCTGTACGTCCTAACATCTATGAATGTAAAATATGTGGAGAGCACCATTGTGAGCATGACTATCCCGAACAGGAACAATATATGTTATCACAAGAGCTGGCCACGGTCTATAAACCAAATGCGCCGACACATACATCCTTCCCCATGAATTCCGGCCAAAAGGCAGGCTATAATCCAATGCATTTGCATGTGCAAATGGAAAAAACGAAAGATGCATCACCGCCAATAGAGGACAAAGATATGCCTTCTACGTCAACAACAGCAACAACAACAACACCACCAACAAGTAAAGGCGTGGTGAATGGCCAACCAAGATGATTGTGAGCAGTGGAATGAAGTTTTAGGCTTTTATTTTAATTTCATATTTTGTAGTGTACATTTAGGCATGTTAAAAGTTAACTGTTTCTGTTTTGAAAGTAAATATTTGTTCCCCAAAAGTTATTAGTAAAAGCGATTGCATTTTTTTTAGTTAAAAATATATATACGTATTGTTCACATTAGTAAGTATGTATGTATGTTTTTGAAATAAACCAGAATCAGAATATTTATTAAAGCTTTCAAATCTCCTGTTTTTTTTATTATAAATTTAAGTACCCTAGAAACTGAATTTTGTTTTATTTTATGATGAATAGAAAAATATTTCAGATCTAGAGGCAATCGTCTGTGATGAACTGCGATAAACTATAATTAGAACGCCACCTCGGGTACAAATTCTAGCGATTCTAAATGGAGTACATCAGAGACCACCATGGAAATACATGTAAATACATGTTAGTGGTACAGCAGAGGAAACAACAGAATAAAAGATGGAGCCAAGCCAAGATGAGTCTTACAGATCCATAACCTTGTTATCACCTATTGAGGCGTTACTCCTGCCAGAGCTTGACCAGAATCCTACTTCCAGCAGATCATAGCATGGTTTCCGAAAAATGCACAGCACTACCACAGCGTTAACCGCCATAGTGTGTAGTTATGGCCAGCCACGGTCTAAACGGGAGAAGACCCTGTCAACGAACAGTTCTCGTGTCCCTTGACCTGTCAAAAGCATTTGACACGGTTGATCACGCCATTCTCTTCAGAGATATACTCGAGTCTGAACTCCCCAACTCGCAGAAGAGATGGTTAGTGAACTATCTATGTGGACGTCAATCATTCGTGGAGTTTAGGAACCGGAGATCTAAGCAACGCAGAGTTAAGCAAGGAGTACCTCAGGGTGGAGTTCTCTCCCCGTTATTGTTTAACATCTATCTCTCCAAACTCCCTCAACCTCCTGCAGGAGTTGATATAGTCACATATGCGGATGATTGTACGGTTATGGTGAGGGGCCTAAATGTAGATGAACTCTGCAGCCGTATAAACACCTATCGTCAACAATTGGTGGATTTCTTTAAGGCTAGAAATTTGAAACTATCACCGGCAAAGTCATCAGCCACACTCTTCATAACCTGGACTAAGCAAGTCGCACTTGAGTTGGCTGTCGAAGTCGATGGCCACAGAATTCCGACTGTGAGTCATCCCAAAATCCTTGGGGTGACCCTGGACAGCCTACTCAACTCCTCAGCGCATGCCATAGCAATTTGCAACAAGGTAAAAACAAGGAATAAAGTCCTCAAGTCGCTCGCCGGTAGCACTTGGGGCATGGACAAAGAAACCTTGCTCACGACCTACAAAGCCATTGGCCGGCCGCAGGTAAGCTACGCAGCGCCAGTGTGGACTACCTGCACCAGCAAAACGCAGTGGGACAGGATTCAATCTAGCCAAAACTCAGCTCTCAGGACCATCACGGGGTACCTACAGATGTCTCAAGTTGACCATCTGCACCAGGAAACCAAGGTCCTCCCAGTTAAAGACCACTGTGAGATGCTGACTAAACAGTTCCTCCTGGGATGCCATCGGAGGGGTCACCCAAATTTCCAACATGTCAGAGAGGAAATCTGGAAATTTCGAGGTGATATTCAGCAACACATAACTGAACCCCTCACACAAGCCTCATACACGGCTGGCTTAAAGCAAATCCACCAACTATCCGTTATTTCATCACTAAATAGTTACAAACCTAACATCGTCTTGGGTGGCCGACCCCCACCTATTGCAGAGAACGAAAAAAGTCTCCCCAGGAAAACAAGAGCAATCCTGGCCCAGCTGAGGGTGGTGTAGTCGGTTGAACTCATACAGATCGAGACTCGACGAAACCATCCCTGATATCTGCCCTGCATGCGGTACAGGACCACATAATACCAACCATCTTTTCATATGCCCCTCCAAGCCTACCTCATTGACTCCAGTATCCTTAAGGACCGATCCTATTGATGTAGCCCATTTTCTGGAACTGGATTTAGAGGAGGATTCGAATGAAGGAACAGAAGAAGATTAATTGAAAATTTATATATTACAGCATACGTAGCTACAACAAGAACAACAACAGATTAAAACCAACAAAAATACAAAGAAATAAAAATCAAATAAAGAGAAAGAAGGATTCTTACTTAAAGAAAATGCGAACCAAAGCTCCGATAAGATAATGAGAGAAATACGCCAAAAAAGGAAGCAACGAAAAATACAATAGTGGATGTAGTGGCTGCATCTGCAGTTGTGTCTGCGACTGTGAAGAGAGCGGCGTGAAGTACGCTGACGACTAGTTTGCATCCTTGGATATGTAGCAGGACGCCACGAACGTCTCAATCCACTTCCCTCAGCTAGTTAACCCTGAACAGTTATTTCTCTTCCGAAAATGACACCATGCTTTGCAGCTGTTGCATCTTATCGAGGTAGAGCGAATAATGACCTGACACACCGAACATGTGTTCTGTTGGTTACTAGGTAGATGATGCTGTTGGCGTTGTAGCCTATTTCGATGGAGGGTCAACAAAGCCCTCACTTCCATCATTGGGTTTCAAGGCCTGAATGATTGTTGATGGACAAGAGATGGATACATTCCTTGCAGGTGCTGCAATACAACGAGGTGGGACGAATGACCGGCGCGGACCAGTAAAATGCAGAGCAGGTTAGCCGGTGTACTCGGCCCCGCTACTAAACATTTGGATACTTGCGTATGGAGGTTGCAGTTCTTGGGTAAAAGTGCAGCAACAACAAATATCGCCACATACACATATTCCTACACCACAGAAATTGATGCAATTTAATTGCAAACGGCCTCAAAGGCAAATTAGCGGATATAACGTTCTTTATGAGCAGACAAGAAGTCACGATTGCAGCGGTCCTTCGAAGTTGTAATGGATACAATATCATCCGAAGAGACCGCGTTGGAAGAAAAGGTGGGGGTGCCACGTTTATTATTCACAACACAGCGCAGTATACGTAGATAGACTCAACCAGACCAGAGTGCACAGGATGCATACTAGCCTCAGACAACCTACCCACAATATTCTCGCTTAACCGACCCAATGACTTTATAATTTCTGAACGCCGAACCTTTATCAATACCGAAAAAAATACCAATTTCACGGCAGATATAGTGGGACTAGCGTGACCGACATACCAATTCAAGCGATCAGAGGTTAAAGGAACTAAAGGAATCGGGATATCACTAAATTGGTAGACGATCACAGAAAGAATATCGGAAACTGTAACTTAGGATCAGGAGCTCACAAGCTGTTGTCAACAGTTAAATTTCTCTCCAACACGCCAAGGAAAGATGACAGGGTTGCAATATTCTTCAATTGACATTTTGATGGACATTTTATTTTGCACCCAGAGAGAAATAAGGCGAAAAGAAGAATTCTAAAGAAGTTAAAAAAGCGTCAAGCTAAGACCACAAGTCTTTACAGATGCCATGAGTAAAACGTAACCATCAATGCCATGGAGACTGACGAATTATCGATTTTGATGTTAAATCACCTGGAAAATGTAGGAGTAGAATACCTCACCAACGATAACGATACCCCAGATCTGGAAAGTAGGTAGGGTAGTCTCTGTTCTCAAGCCAAGGTGTGTCTTAAAGACCAATTTGCTTGTTGTCACCAGTGGCAAAAACTATTGAGGCGTTGGTCCTGCCAACCTTGACCAAATGCCCACCACCAGCATAGCAAAATACACAGTACAAGTACAGCATTAACCGTCACTACAACACACATTAGGCACGGTCTTAACGGGAGAAGAACTTGCAAACGAACTTGTCTAGTGGCTCTCGATCTGACGAAGGCATTTCACACGGTTTATCACTCCATGCAGATGACGTTGTCATATTGGTAGGAGGAAAATTTCTACCAACAATCAGCGATCTGTTGCAAGGAGCACTGAGGAAATTATCAGAATGGGCTAGAGACAGTGTCCTGGGCATTAATCCTAGGAAAACTGAGCTAGTCCTATTTACAAGGAGATATAACATAGAACCATTTAGGAAGCCAATCCTTGATGGAACGGAGCTCAACCTCTCTCATGAGGCCAAATACCTTGGCGTCATCCTAGATCGAAAGTTGAATTGCAATAGGAACATTGAAGAAAGGTATAAGAAAGGTCTAAATGCACGCTACATGTGCAGGAACTCCATAGGCAAGAGCTGGGGTCTGAAACCAAAAGTCGTAGACTAGATCTACCGATCGGTTGTCAGACCCATTACTACCTATGGATGTTTGCTATGGTGGGGTGCAATGAGAGTGAGTAGACTCCGGGCAACGTTAATGAAAACGCAAAGGCTAGCAGGACTGAGCATTACGGGAGCCATAAAAAGCACTCCACAAGCAGCAATGGATGTAATTCTGTATCATCCATCTCTGGACCACTTAACAGAGATGATTGCTGCCAGGAGCGCTATAAGACTCAAAGAATCAGGATGCTGGAAAAATAGACCATATGGTCACGCAAGGATAGTTCAAGGAGGAATACTGGGTGTCCACGAATCGGTCATCAATGGAGGTACAGACTACATGGTGCCGGTTCTGGACTTCTCACCCCTATTACAGATGATTATACCAAAGAGATCATATTGGGACAATGGCGAGACTTTCAAAGGGCTTTCGGTCTACACTGATGGCTCAAAGATGGAACAAGGCACAGGTGCGAGATTATATATTGAATCACTACAGATACGCAAGTCTCTCCGACTTGACGACAACTGTAGTGTTTTTTTCCAGGCAGAATTGGAACTCGATAGAGCTGACAACTCAGCAAACTATAGACTGATTTATTCAAGGAAATGGTCACAGATGAATGAAGCATGGAATAGTTTGTCAACCTGCAGGATCGCCAGGGCCATATGGCCAAAGATCGATAGGGGCAAACCAGAACTCTATTGGAGCTAAACAAGGCAGAAATTCGAACACTGATAGGTATCTTCCTCTTCCTCGAGTCGGAAATCCTCAGCTCGCAGACGAAATGGCTACTGAACTGTCTGTGTGGACGGCAGTCATTTGGGGAGTAGCACAAGGTGCAAAGCGAGAACTCACCAATTTTAGAGGAAGTTAAAAATGTCATCAAACAGTGGAAATCTCAGATCAGTGGAAGGAAACGAAAAATATGAAACTGCCGAAGAAGAGAAACTTAAGTAACTGACGCAAAATATCAGTTACAAATATTTTTAATAAAATATTCTTATGAATGGGCCAAGTTCAACTATAAGAAATAACTGTTGATTTTATTTTTATTTTATTTCGTGTAAAATGGAAGCGAAACGAATTTGAAAACGTAAGAGAAGTCGCTTCAATTATTATTCGTGTTGAAAGTATGTATGTATGCGTCTCGTGTAATCATAATTATTAACATTTATTGTAAAACAAAACAAGTGGCTGAAAGTATATATTTTCTCTTAAAGCATTAAAACATAACGATAAAGTTTATCGAATTCATCGATTTTGGGTACAGCATTAAAATTTCGTGGACTTTTACAATACTCCTCATATATACGTTGACTTTCCTCACTCACCGTAGGTGGGACCACCGACAAATACGAATCGGTGCCATAATCACTTAGCGGTTTCAAATTAATACCAGCAGCCATATTACGCGTCGACTGTGCGCCGCCGCCGCCATTTGCGGCATTGCCTATAGTTTGTGGTGCGATTTGGGTCTGAAGTTGTTGGTTTCCAGCATTCGCATTCGAGGTCAGTTTGGCAATTTGCACATAACGTTTATAAATGTCCATATTCTGTTTAGACGGATTACTTACCTTACAGCCGTAAACCGCCTCCATTGGCGGCAGCAATGACTCCAACGTTATTGAGGTTTCATTTTCTTTGGTTTGCTTTTGGTTTTGTTCTTTCAGCGATAAACTGGCGCTAAACTCTTCATCAGTCGATGTATCATCGGCTTCAGAGGACGAACTGGAATCGTTGCTCGTTGTAGA
Organism: Polietes domitor; assembly: GCA_947397865.1. Classification (NCBI taxonomy): domain Eukaryota; kingdom Metazoa; phylum Arthropoda; class Insecta; order Diptera; family Muscidae; genus Polietes; species Polietes domitor. Next base: position 60,386,010 of record OX377619.1, on the reverse strand, counting down.
ACTTGTCGAACTTTGGCCGGTGAGTGAGGGATTTTTAGGCTTTTTACGTTCTTGTATTTGCTTCTGGAATGGCGAATAGTTTGTGCGAAATGTGGGCAGGTGCCGCACAGCCACTTGGCTAATTTCAAAAGATATATGTTCATTCAATTCGGTCCATTTAAAGGACTGATGATAATTGGAATAACCATCAATCATTTCGAGATCTCTGGTGTGAACGCGAAAGAGTTCCTTAACATTTCTATTGGCATCCGAACAGGAATGTGGTAGACACTGGCGTATTTTCATGCGGACCCAATCGGTAATAAGGCGTGTTTCGTGCCGTGGCGATAGGGGCTTGTAAGCGTTGTGCATGTAATAATCGCTTTGTAATTCCCAAATGGGTTGATTTTCTGGAATTATATCAAGATAAAGATCAATTTTGAATTTCGTATCAAGGCAATTTGCACTTACGTTTCGAATGACTTTTACTCGGTATATAATATCCCAGGAACAAATTAATACTGTGTTGCTTCTCTGTGTCGTTGAAGGTGTTGCTATAATAACGACTCAGCGTCTGCATGATGTCATTGCCCTGTGAAGCCCAGGCCGCCGTCTTGCGATATGTTTTTATGCGATGCACCAGCTGAGAACCGCCATATTGCAGCGCCAATGTGTCACCATGTTCCTCATAAAGATTCTCGAGCATAGTCACACATACTGAATCAAATTCCAAGTTGGGTGACTTAATAAAACCCAAACGCTCCAACTGATGTCCTAGGGCACACTTGCCAATAGCAAACTGCGCCGTGTTAGTGCGATCGAGACAGTCGACACAATTCGTGCGTGCAATGCCCGTCTGGAAGGTCAGCGGAGATCCTCGTGCCTTGAAGAACATTCCGTTCTGTTGGACCACAAATTCGGCTATGTCGGCCAGCATTTCCATAACATTGCCGCCACCGCGACTTTTGCGGGCCATATCAAAGGGTATGTATTTCATGCGATGCTGTGGCGGCAAGAACTGATTCAAGTAACGAATGGAATTAACCAATTCCTTAGCTATGATATTTTCATGTTGACGCTTTTCGCGTTTCTTCACCAAGTTCAGCATGATCAGAGGTGAGCCATAATGGAAGAGCAAGCGCTCAAAATGTCTAGCCGGCGTTTGGGCATACGGATCGGAAATGTCCAGTTGAATAGGTGGTTTAGGCACCATCTTACTAATGTCCTGTGACCAATGTGACGGCACTGAGCCTCTCATTTGGGTAAAGGAGCACATGTTGTGGCCATCACTAACAATTTGTTCGGTTTCCACTTCGTTTGCAACGTCTCCTCTGAAGTTTGCTCCACGTTTGAGGAAGCGTGTTCCGGCGTATCTAGTACTCCGTCTGGCAATCAAGCACACATTTACTCTTCTGCCAAACACACTTATACAAGACTGGCTGACATAGCCATGAGTGACTTCCAACAACCAATCCCTCAGCATAATGCCCTTCATAGGTTCCAGCAAGAAAGCGTTCCATACAAAACGTTTGCGTGAACAACTCCTGAAAGCATAGTCCACCCTTTCATCGGCCTTTTCGACATTATTGGTAAGAGTATCCCAATCGGGTAGAGGTTCATCCACTTCAATGTCCACATTAGGTCCAACATAACGTGGAGCCGAGTAATTGTATTGCAATGTGCGCGTTAGATCGTAAGAATATGAAAAATAGAAGTTACTTCTCAAATCAATGTTTTGAAACATTTTCTTATAACGCTCTTCATACGGATGGGGAGTCTTCAGGGCGATTGTGGGCTCGTTCACCTTAACCATAACAGTGTCCTTGATGGTGTATATCAAATGCATACCCAAATGCGCACATGATTTTCGCTTTGTGACCAATATTAAATAATATCCTTCGAGAAATCTTACAAAACCTAATACTCCATAAGCTGACATGACCTTCGGCGAACCGCCCAACGAACCAACGAAACGCCGGATTTCCAAAGCATTGTATTCATTGGGATTTTCATCAATATCCAAACGATCTTGTTGTGTCCTGTCAATAGTCAGGAGGCGGAAACGAGTTTCTCGATTATTACTGCCAACTAGATACAAGCGCTGAAGAAAAAAAGATAATTTTTAAGAAAATTAAATGAGATTCAGTCGATTAAACCGACTTATATATGTATATCCTCACTCCTGGAGATCCTCATAAGGATTTTTAAATTTACTTACGGCAGGATTATATGTGCCCAGCTTCCACATTTATAAAATAATTGTAAAAAGATGACTATTATGAGAGAGGTACTACAAGGGGCGTGGCAAAAGCATTAAGAATTTATTGGTTTGATAGTAACAACATTTTCAAATATCAAATTGCAACTGATTTGTTAGGGAGGAATCAGAAGAGGCCCATCTACCAGCTGTATACAACGTCTTTGAATATTGTCAATTTGCAGACCATTTCGTTCATCCATATAGAAGTTATAAAACCTTTAATTGTACGTAGGTGGAAGGAAGGTACTAGAAGGAGCGTAGCAAATTATATCAAATTATAACTAATTCCGAATACCCGTGTGGAGGCACCAGAAGGGGCGTGTCTATGTCGCAAATTTTGGAATTAAAACTATGTATGTTTGAAAAATAATACATGCAGTTTGTATAAATTCCTTAACTTCTTTCGACAGTTATCGTGTACACCAGACATACAGGCGGACGGACGGATAGGCGAACATGGCTCAAACAGCTTAAATTGTTGTGATTGATTGGTCCAAACATACTTGGGGTCTGAAGTAACTCCTTCAATACGTTATACATTTTTCTCTCCCAACACTCCCACTAATAGAGTATAGAATGAGGGAACCTACCGTTCTAGTTTCGTATAGCACAACTTTTTGTATTGCACTAATCAACGGATTAAAAATTATATTCGGATTATTATTGTTCATATTGACTGCATATTATTAACTAAATTTGATCAAATGCAAACTTTTTTCTTTTTGGCCAAAATGAATTATCAAAACACAAGCAGCTGACTAATAACGGCAGGGTTGCCAATGTGAAGTTCATACAAAGGAGTGTTTAGACATATCAAATATTTGCGCAAAAATGCTGTTAGGCAAAAATTAAATTTTTTTAAACAAATTAGAGTTTGTTTAATGTTTTGTCTTTTTTGTAGCTGACGTTCTCAACTACAGCAGGAATTTCAACGTAGCTGACGTTCACAACTTCAACAGGAATTTCAACATACACGCAAAGGAAAAATGTGAAAAATCATACAAGAAAAGCGTACAATTTACCTAAGTTTCTTAGGTGAAATACAAAGTTTGAGGAAATAAATCAACTAATTGGAAATTTTTACCATTTTCCATGTTTCATTTATGCAATTTTTAATGTTTTTAGTAAATTGAATAAAATAAATGACCAAAAATCATTTAATTAGTATTCTATTTCCATCCCAAATAAAAACGCTGGTGGCTTTAATCAAAAACGTATTTATTTAATAAATAAAAGGTGTTGACGACTTACATTAAAAAGACGTCACCGACCCAGGTACAAACACACCGATCAATAGTTTATTTTTTTAATTTTAGATGGGACGAGGGGAACCATGTTATAGATCACGAACGTCTGGCTGCTGTTACAAGTGATATAATTTTGTCGCCTTTGTGAAAAAAACGTACAAATTGGACCATATAACTTATTAAAAGTTTCGTGTTCAGCATCTAAGGAGAAAACTTTCAAAAAGTTTCAAAACACACTCTTACCTTATTATTTATTCGACTGAAGTCCTTTGCCCCTTTGTTTTGTATTCCTCTTGAGCCTTTTTTTGTCTAAAATGCCTAAAAATAATAGGCCTATTCGATTGGGCTTACTATATTACAATTAAGAGACTTAATAAGGTGGCAACATTTTTAGCCATTGGTTTTATTTAAATAAATCAGAGATAAAAATCTGGCGCCACCTTACTCAGTAACTAAGTGAGTAAATTCCATACAAAATTAAGCTAGTAAGCCCAATATAAACATTTTCCACATTTGGACGTCTTACCTTGTTGAAGATGAAAAATTTAATAAAATGTTGTTCTATTGTTGCCAGATTGTCTTATGTCACAGTTATATATTTTTGCAAGTATCTGCTACATTATCTACCATTATCCAAGAAAATCTTCAAAATCCACATTATTTCAATCTTTTGTATTTATCAACTAACAAATTGTACGTCTCCATAATTCCGTCTTATTTTAGTAAAATTCGATGAAAAATTGTCTTTGTTGAGCTTATGTCATTTCAAGCTGAAATCGATTGATTTCGCATACGGTCTGAAAAGGCTATAAGTGAGATTGGTAAAAAAAGTATTTCCTTTTGCTTTCCTTTGCTAAAAATAGTCCTTTGCTTTACATCATAGACCCTGCCCCATCACTCCTGTGTTTTGCGTCAATATAAACTTTGCGCTAGCGAGATGTTTGTCGAGCAAGTACGCCTGTCTAAGAGTTGCTTAAGTATAGGACTTATCGTTTCATTTAATTTTTTCTACGTTACCTACGATACGTTACGATCTTCGATAACCGTTGTTGTGACGACGATCGATATCGATTGCAGTAAAACGTTGATTAATTTGTTCAACTAAAATCGTCACGATTTGTTTGTTATTGGAGAAAAATCATTAATTTTGCTAATTATTTGTTATAATTTTAATAGTTATTATTAGTAAACTGTAAAAACATTTAACTGTGATGTAAACCAGTGAAATTTAATGAATTTGGTGGCAAAATTACTTAAAAAGCATTTTCAAAGTTAAACAAAAAATCTCATCTCAATGGATGAATAGATTAATGAAGAATGATGAATGATACAACAAATAACACAACTACATCAACAAACATACTATAATGAAAACAAGAAACAGCGACCTGCGCATAATCAACGGACTTTTGTAAAGTTTGATGTTTGTTTCTGTTTCTGTGAATCTGAATGTGATTTTTTGCAAAATAAAACAACTTGTAGGGCTTGCATTGTCTATCGGTGGTATAGTGTGTCGCGTGTGTTGTTTTTTAGGATTATTACCCGTCATTATCCATTGGGAAAACAACGATCAGTCGGAAGTAACACGAAATAAGTAGAGTGTAATTATGAAAATCTTGAATTGTTTGTGCATAAATTATTTGGTCGTGTAATTTTAGTTTGGCCATATCAATATAGTCCATAAAACACAAAGCATAAATTATGAAAAACTATCTATAGAAATTGGAAATAGAAAACTCCTTCCAACATGTTAACCTTGCTCAGCGAATGCCACTTCTGGACAACTCGCGAGGATATACGTATCAAGTACAGTGACTTTGGGGCTTTTCGATATACACGCAATCGTGAACTACAGCAGTTACCCGCGGCCGATATTGCGGCCGAAGCCTCGAAGCGTGACTACATCGAACGACGCAATGGCATGGCGGTGCTGAAGAATTCCCGCAAAGGTATTGGCCGTCTTAAGGATAATCTCAAGCGTTTGGAAGAGCTGATACGCATCAACAAAGTTGTCCACATCCATTGGCCGGAGGACTCACATGTTCTGCTTCTTTTTGCCAATGGCATTATAGCACATCTATGTATTGATGTATTTACCGGTGACATATCGCGCATGGTCTACGAAAAGTATTTGATCGGCAAATTGGCAGCCGACACAATAACCGATGGTAAGTATTAAGTTGGGGCAGACCAAGAAACATTCACAAAAACACCATAAGAAAGATTGGTAAAAGTATAACTGTCATCACTCATAATCGTTATGAGATTATTGTTGCCAGCGGCATACCACCACAGATAGACGGACAGGCCATAAGACATATGCGCAATTTAGCATGTTTCCAATGTTTGTTTGTCCATGTGCACCGCACCACACCACGTCTTACGTCTTTATGTACGTCATTACATCTTAAATAGACATTAGTTTCTAAGAAGACAAGTTAAAAAGGAACAGAATGTAAAATATGATGAAAAATACTGTTCTTGTGCATGTGTATAATAAGAAGAAATTCTCACGATTCCACACATTGTCCCAAAATGCTGGATGGGTTCAACAGTAACTGCAAATAAGGCACCTTATGGTGTAGAGTTAAATTAATTATTCAAATAGACAGAATATGGTTGGTGTTGCAATTGCATGAAAGTAAGGTGAGAGGAATTGGTGGAGATGAGATGTTAGAGATAGTATGATGTTGAATGATGGTGACCAAGAGAAATTCATTACATAGCTCCACATCAATTACGGTACATTAGGTCGTGCTGCAATGCATATTTGCTGAAGTCGGATTTTTATGTCGGAAAAAACCTCATAAAAATTATGATAAGTTCGTTTCTTAAGTCTTTAGTTTTTACAACCTCAACATCGAAAAATATTTTTTTCTTTATTTATTGGATATTTCAATTATCATTTTGAGATTATAGTTTTAAAATAAAGAAAATAAAACTAAATTGCTCAAAAAGGGCCACAAAATTTACACACGTCAGATTATTTTTCCTTAAATAATATTTTTATATGGCTTTGTGCATTTGTTTGTAACGCCCAAAAGGAAGCGAGGCAGGCCCATTGTTTAATGTACCGATCGACTTGGAATCACTTTTTGAATTGATTTAACTATATCCGTCCGTCTGACTGTCTCTGTCCATCTTTTCTTGTATTCAAAGTACAGATCGCAATATTATCCGATCCATTGTCACAATTAATGTTTGCGGGTCAAAGAATAACGCTATTTAATTTGAAGTAGAATGGTAAATATATTGCCCATATAAATTTCACTCCCGATTTTACTTTTTCTGCTCTAGAAACTATATAATTTATCCAATTTTCTTCAAATTTGGCATAACGCCTTAAATTTCAACTAGAAACATCTGCGGTGAAAATAGATCAAATCGGTTTAGATTTAGATATAGCTACCATACAAATTTCGCACATGCCAAAATCGTCACCGAATTGAATTCTAATGGCGTAGAAAGTAGAGGGTATCATATAGTCGGACCCGCCCGACTTTAGCCTTTCATAACTTGTTATTTTTTCCTTAACTCATTGCCGCCCTCCGCCTGTTCTCTGAGGACACCTGTTTAATACCAAACAACAGAACAAAAGTTTTCCTTAGGACTTAATGGGTTAATCAATCTTGTATATCATCAATATCTCCGATAAATTGGATTTCATGGAGAAACTAGTCCACTTTCCACTCCAGGGTCGATATATGCCCTCTCACACAGTAGTCAGTTTCAGCTGATTTTTAGAGGGTATATAGAAGTTCGGCACTATTTTTTTCGAGTAATAACACAATTGTTCTACCAAATTTTGAAATGTTATATAATTGCTCTGTTTCACTTTTCCAGAGGACCGCTGGTTGTCTTTGTCCCTTTGACAAGTAATTCAAAAGTCCAATACATAACATTTGAACCATTTTTTGTGCGTTTTCGATCGATTATACATACTATAGCATGCATATTCCCGAATTTTTAGATAAGCCTGCGATTTTTACTTTGAATTGATTGAGATACATTTTACGAAGCTACACAATATGACAAAAATAAGGATTTATCCAAAAAATGTTATCCATTACAACAGGTTTTTCTTAGCCCTAAATATTAAATCTTAGTTTTTTGCCTTCACACTATTAGAAACAAAAATTGCCGCACAAAACACTCACAACATTCCAAGGTGTGACAGACGTTATGACAAAATGATCATTATACCTGCGTTTAGAACAATGCAAAATCAAACTTTATAATGTTACTGATTCGTATTCCCCTCCCACCCCTCTCCACTTGAAACCACCTTCTTTGGTAAACACATCTTCGTTTTCTCTCTTAAGCCGCTACAACACACCACGTTCATGTCTTCTTAAACATCACTGCACATGCAATTAAATGTTAATTATTTCATTTTTATATTATCTTCGTAGACTTCACATTTTATTATACTAAACTCTATTAACATTGTTTCTTTTTGTTCATTCCATTGCACATAAAGCATTTTTTACGCGTTCCCACATTGTTTTGGCCTACAACACCAATCAGGTGACAGTTGTACACCTGCAGAGGCCCAACGAACGAACACAGGGTCCCGAGAAAATATCAAATATGGAACCGAAAATATTCCATGCCATTATACCGGGTGCGGCGGAGAGGAAGCTGCCGCGTCGCATAAGTGTGAACGGTACGTGCGATATGTTTGTCATTTGGACAAAATCATCACAGAATGAAGTATTTCCTTGGCGGCCAACGATGCGGGATCAGGATCGTGCCAATATACATGTCTTCAAATTGAAAGGGTAAGTTATCGTTGCTGTTGTTGTTGTGCATTTATTTATCTTGTGTTCATTTGTTTTTTTTAGAAATCAATTGGATTTCTTTGCCTATTGTTGGTCGGAAAACGATCCGTTGTGCGTAGACTTCTTACGTTCTGCAGAAAGTCAAATCTTAACATTGGAACAGAAAATATCACGCAAAGGTGAAATTTCGGCGGAGGTGTGTTCGTATGAAATAGTGGTGGGCAAAATGCAAAGAAGTCCCCTGTCATCGATACCTGTGGGCACACAGATCACATGCTTCTCCTTTAGTCCGGATCAGGAAAAACTATTTTTGGGCAGTGCCGATCGTAATATATGCCTGCACGATTTAGTGCTACAGTCCACGAAATGTGTAACCCAGATAGATATTGTAAGTGGAAAAACACTAGATAAATTTGTGAAAATAATTTATATTACGAATCTTTTCAGATCCCCATTCAATGTTCCTGGCACAGTGATTCCAGTCTAATTGTGATTGCCAATACACGATCGCAATTTCAGTGTTTCGATCTGGCCTTAACACCTGTCGGCAACCAGTTGCAAAGCGAAGATGTTACACCTTCAAATCTTCTGGATTTATCACATTATTTCTCCACGCAACCCACACTTTTGCAAATATCGTTTAGTCGCAAACCGGAACTACACCATTATTCACAACCATATGCGGCGACCGACTGCTATCTCTTGCTGTTGTACGATCAAGGTCCCATAGGCTGTTTGCGTTTCTTTGCCGGAGCTGGTTTGCGGGGTGATATTCATAATTCCGGTCTGACGGCCGATGTAATTCTCGACAAGTATTTGGCCTTAAATCAATTGGAAAAGGCTGTTAATCTTTTGCATGCTTTGAATTGGGAAACATACGGGGCCATCTGTCTGATATCGCTGCATAAAATAGCCAATTACGTTTTCTATCGTGGCGACCAGAAGAGAGTACGCATTGAACTCATGTCCAGAGCGTTGAAAACATTTTCAGACTCTCTCACCGAGGAGACAAAAGATGAGTTTAGCGACCAAATTTTTGATTTGAAAAGAAGATTTTTCTTCTTTCTGCTGAGGTGAGTAAACATTGGGTAACATTTTACATTTCCATTTTCCCCAATTCCTTACAACTGCCACTTTTCTTTCAGGCATAATCTCTACGCTGAAGCTTTTGAAGTGGCCCAGGATATAGAAGATTATGATCTGTTTATGGATCTCTTCAATGTTACCAAATGTGATCCAAACTTTGTGGAATTCTCGGCTGCTTGTTTTAGCCAAGCGGCAGCCATACTCCACGAAGAGGACATGGCCAATGGAAATGTTAGTGCGGCCAGTGAATTTCGCTCCGAGTCAGCGTGCTCTCAGTCGACAAGTTCCGATACCACCAGCCGTAGTAAATTGCAACAACAACAGCAGCAACACCAGAAATTCCTGAAACATTATGTGCCACCATTGCCCTCCTTTAAGTCGAAAGTTTTCAATGCCGAGATGATTAAAATTAATATACCAAAACCGGAGTTGCGTTCGGAAAATCTTGTTGTGCAACAAGAGAGAAGTAGACCGCCACCGCCTCCAGTGCCGGATAAAAAACAAACGAAACTAAATCCCACCACTCTGTCGGCTGCAAAGACGGCAGCTTTAAGTAGTAATTTGGCCAATTTAACATTGAAGAGTGCGAGAAACTCAAACCAAATGCCAAACTCAATGGGACTTGGTCCACAGCCGCTGCCGCCACCGCAATGGTCAGATTTGAGCGTGTCTCTAAAAAATCCCCCCCTGAAATCAGCTTTTGTACCGCATTACAATAAAATCAATGCCTCCTTAGCCATAACAAATGCCAATGTTGTCAATAACAATCTCACAAATCCTCTGGGATCAACATCCTCATCATCATCCTATTTACATCTTGCCTCACCCATACAAATTGCGACGGATAACTCTTCACAACACCCCGCAACCAACAGCACGTCAAGTATTATCACCGGTGGGGGGCCACATCAACAACGAACGACATATGCAACGGCACAACAAGCATTGCCTGTGGCTCCCGTGGCCATGTACCAACCGAAATACTTTCAACATCCACTGGTTTCGGGTACAATACCATCCTCCGGTACAACATCACTGGCTGCCCACAGTATATCGAACGAAGAATATCAGAAAGTGTTGTTAAGTAAAAAGCCCACAGCTTCCATATTGTCCAATGGTTCCATGGCGACGCATAATGGCAGTAACACTTCGGTTTTAAGCGGGAATAGTGCAGCACAAAATGGTAATGTCAAGGAGGGCGGCGGCAAGCATGCCAATGGCGAAAAGAATAAAGTGAAATTTTCGGATACCGTTCAAGTGGCAGTGGTACCGGTAAGTAAGGCAAACTATTTAATGATTTAAAATAAAATGACTTGCCCACCATTTTGAACATATTTGATTAAGCCACAGATGTAGATGTCGGTTTATGTAGTGTTTTGTCATTTCCACGCATATTTTCCATATAATTTTATTTATTTATTTGTATTTGTATATATATATTAGGATGTTTATACAATATTTCATCCATTTGAATATTCCGAGTATAATAAAGAGCTTAGCTTTACATTTGGTATGATGGCTCCGAGGGAGATATTTTGAATAAAAATTACTTACGGCGTATTCTCCGGAAATATTTGATGATTTTGAGATTGTTTCAATTGACACGAGGTTGGTTGCTTTTGGCAAAACAATTTGAATTAGGGCTAACTATAATAATTTCATCAAACTGTTGTTGAATAAAATAAAAAATCCAGTTTTGACTCTTTTCGAATGATAGCAATTTGAAAAAAAAAACATAAATTTGATTTGAACAGTACCAAGGCGTATTTATAAAGGTGATAGCAGGAGCCCAGCTGACTAAAATTTTTTTCATTCAAAAGTAACCGAAACTGTCAAATCCCATATATTTTTCTTTGACAGTATGGCTCACCATTCAAAAAATTACTTGTATTTTGTTGTTGCCGAATTTGTTGTTGTTCTAGTGCTATCACCTGTATAAATACGCCTTGAACAGTACATACATATTTGGAAAAAGGGTAAATTCGCCCCATGGTAGTATTTTCTTCTTCTTGGCTATACCATTAGAGATAGAGTCCTACAGTTCAAACCATCTTCAAAATAACTCCTGGGTGTACCGTGATTTTTTTGTACTGTTACCATGCTTCGCACAGTGGTACTAGAAAAGTGATTTTGTGGAAATTATTGTAAAAGCACAATACCACCACACCAATTTCATTAATATTGATTTTAAATTAAAGCTCATAAAATTTTTCTTAAAAGCTATTTGAGTTTCATGAGTGTGCGTTGAAGTTCAAATATATTTTTCGGCAACTTTGCGAACCGGAATAAAATTCTGGTCTGTAATGTTTATGAAATTTTGAAAGAAATCTTCTGAAATCGGATAAGAAGTATAATTTGTCGAAATACATTCTTATTCTCAAATTTCAAAAATTGGAATGCCGAAATGATGCTTTAGTACTATGTGTCGTCGATTGATAATACAGGAAAAGTAAAAAAATAACTCCGCCCTATGTACATAAACTGTTTAACTAAGTGTGATCCACATTTTTATAGTATTTATAGAAAAAATAAAATATGGGTATGTAACCCATATAATGTTTATAAGATCGGTAGTGGATCGTAGAACTCTACATACTTGCAGACGTCTATCTGTATATCCAATTATCATGTTCGGCCAGTTACATTTACTATCCGATTTTGTTGAAATTTTCAAAAAAGAAACGATCCATATGTTTTAAGAAAATCAGTTCATATTTACAAATTTTTATATTGGATTCACCTATGTAGTATGATCGTGAAAGCACGTCAATTTAAAAAATACAATTTTTACGCTGAAATACCGATTCAAAATTTGAGTTATACACAAAAAAATAAGGTGTATATATTAGGGTATATCGATTTTTTATTCACTTTGGAATAGCAAAAAATTTGGAGGCATATGTAGTTATCACAGTCAAAAAGGAAAAAGATCATAAAATTGTCCTTCAATGTGCGCAAGGACGATATAAAAAACGCCGAAAATCGGCATACTTTACGCCATTGGATACTGTTGTCATTTATACCAAAAGATAGGTAACATCAGCAACTATGTGATAGAGACTGAATACAATCTGGTCTTTAATTGACGTTAAAGTGAAAATTTTAAAACAAATATTTCATATATGTCAATTTTTGCTAGTCATGTGCGTATATAAGATATTGATTCGAAAGCAGAGATTAAGACCTTTCATTTGATAATAATATCGTAAAAATAAATAACCAAAAGAATTTTCGCACTCAGCAGGTGCATATGATCTTAGTTATCCGGCACCTTTTTGTTATACTTCATAAATTAATTTTATGTAATATATTTGAAATAAATAAATAAAAAAATATCGTAAAAATATGACTTGGCGTTAAAGAGTTATTTGACTTTTAACAAACTAACCCAAAATAGACAAGTGAAAATTAAATGAAAATATTATATACGAGTATATGACTTCCATAGTGATATCCTGAAAATAAATAACAAGGTTCTGACAGCGGATTCTGATAGAGGATGTAACAAAGATTATACGTGTATCGGCGCTTTGAAAGTTTTCGTATGGTGGTCATTTTAGAGAGGGGTCAATATTACTCCCATTCTTATGATTAAAAAGTATAGAATGAAATCAGCAATATTGCTTAACATGCTACGAGTAACATATTTGTGGACATTTTAACCCTCTAGCTCGTAAATATAGGGGACTTTTGATCCATTTTGTGCGGAAGGGATAAAATGCCCCTAAAATCGGAGTTCGACGGGTCGAAATATTTGCCCTTGGTGTACATTGTAAACTCTTGTTTATGGTGTGCATTCCTTGGTAATATGGGACATGTCACATATTCCGTTTGGATTTGATTTGATTCCGTAGAAAAGTTCCGAACGTTTTTGTTTTAGACTCTACAGATTCCCTTCGATTTTGTAAACACTTCTATGTGTATTATTAAAAAATGTACTATTCAGTATACAGTATAAAATAGATTTATTTTAACTTTCATAGTTAATAAGTAGTATTTTCTATACATTTTATTTGGTTTAAAAGTAAATTTTGGAATTTTAAATTTTTCGGAATACATTCTACTTCCGAACGAACTTTAATTCTGTGACAAGGATTTTAAAAATCATACTGCCATTGTAAAAAAAACGTATGGTGTTCCTGGCTTCATTAAACATTGGCCTAAAGAATTCTACGATCCCATGTGAAGAAACAGTAGTAAATAGGTCTATTTTGGAATATGTTTTTTTGTAGTATAGGATCCCCGGGTATGGTATTAGCATATGATTTTTAAAAAATTGACGCTCTTTGGACTACTTGACTAATACAAATTAAAACGCTCTTGTCTCTTTACAGGAAATTCCACGGAGAGATAAATCGCTGATATCAAAACGTAATGGTTATGCGCGACCGCCTCCCCGAAACTTTACCAATCCCAAAAAGGAACTGCAGGACAGTTTGCCTCTGTGTCACCCACACGATGATTACCTAAAAGTCTTTAACCCACTGCCCGCAGGTAGTCAGCCATGAGAAAACCTCTTCTTTCTATTGTTATCGTTTACTTAACTGTTAACTGACTATTGTAAATTTTTAGCCGATTCTCATAGAGCACCACTTAAGTTAACCACTACTAAAGATGAATATCATCAGCGTACAATTAACAAAACTAATAGCACTGCCAACAACACAATCTCAGCCGCCTCGGACAATACAACGAGCAGCAGAACGCCCGCAATAAAAGTAGTACATTTTGGTGTTGTATAGCCTCATTTTTACGCTAATACCTTACATACACACGTGTACATAATACTCATCCCATGTCTTCCAGTAACGAACCGTCCCTTTAGAAACACAGCTTTAAATCAACTCTTTTTTTACCACACACGAAGTATTCTTAAGTAAACATATAAATAAATATATTAATCTTTATGTTAGAATATTATTTTTATTAGATATTTAAGGTCTTTGTTAAAACTCCCCTACCTAAGCAATATTTTAGATAGTACAACAAAATGTTTAATTTATATATTTTTTCTAAAATGTTTTATTATTATTAATTCGTTTTTTGTACACAATTTATTCTTACAACGAAATAAAAACAAAATATTTTTTAAATTTATTTTTTCCTCGCCGCTTGCATTTTCTCCAGTTCGGCTTTAAGATCCAATAGATCCCTATCGGGCACGTAGCGTCTCTCTTCGCATTCATCATCGTGTTCCTGTACCACCAGCTCAACACCTTCGGGTAGAGCGGCTTGTGCGAGACGAAGAAACATGGGATAAATGGGCGCATTAACATCCTGCAGTTGCAAATTACGTTCATAAATTGTTAGACGATATTCCGATTCTGTAACAGTTGAATTGGGCTTAAGTCGTTGTACGGTCATATTTTGAGCAGGGAGAGCATAACTGGAAATATCAAAAATAAAAGCAAGTTATTGATGAAACAAAAAAAACTAATTAATCGTCTGATTTAAAAACTGAGAAATGGTAGAGCAGATTAGTTTTTCTATGAAACTTATAACTATCAGAACATCAGTTTGGTGAAAAAAATCAATCGCTTCCTGATTGTTTATATACAAGCCTTGGTATATAACTGTCGGGAGAACTTTAGCAGCTTAATTTAATTGTTGATGATAAAGGCCATCTGTAGGTGATACTTCATAGGAAAACAATTGAGCTGTTCTAAAGATTCTGCCGGCAGGGTACTATAAGTAACTAAAATTCATTTTTTGCATATACTGATTTACAACTAATATCGCTCATTTGATTTCTCGGTAAATATTGTTATTACTTATCGGCAACATCGATGTCCAAGTACTCGGCAACACTATGCAAATATCGCTGATAGCTTTCCAAGATGGGATAATCGTATCCCTTGAGTTGAACGTTCAAGCTTTCATATTGTGGATATTTCGGCTTGAGAGACTAAAAACGAAACACGAAACTTTTTAATTGGTATTTTGTTAACTTGTATTTTAAATGTATTTATTTACTTACATCTAAATAGTCCGGCTCGTAGATATCGGACAATTGAGCTGCAGAAGTGATTAAATTTCTGGTGGCCACATTTGCATTAGCTTGTTTAATAGCTTGACCGATAAGTGGACTTAACTGCAAATAATTAGTAAAACAAATTGTTTTTTATTTCATAATATTCTTATATTAAATTGGCGAATTAAATTGTACCTTTCGCAACATTTTGTATTTTTTATTTGTTTCTTACGGAGGTTATGTCACTAACAGCTGTTATTATTGGTTTATGGACACTTCCTACAATTGTTTATTTGTATTCAAAGAGTTGCCACTCCATAGTGGAAATCAGACTGTTTACACTTTAAGATTTAATGTATAACTTGGATAATCTATATTGCGAAAAAGGGGCGAATACTAACATTAGCCCTATTTTTAATTTTTTGAGTGAGTAAAAAATGTTAAGTAAAAAATAAAATAATATTTCCATCACCTTTCAAAATAAATCAATTTCATCGAAATCGGATACAAAATAATTAAAATATCACTAATTAAATATCATAATAGGGCTGTTTTTCTTTAAGCCGGGATATCAAGCTGAGATAACAAAACCGTTAATAAAAACTTAATTTTTTGCTCAAAATGAAAAATTATTTTTTCATATTGTCGCCAACTAAAATATAAATATATTGCCAATTTTCTCCAAGATTGTGGAACACATTATGAAAATGCAAATGTCAAGTTACTTGGAGATTAATAATATGTTGCATGATGTGGTTTTAGATGTAATAGAAGTACAACCTCGCTTTTATTGGGTTTAACGGACACTATTCGTGCAAATTTTGGTAATAGTAAGTTTTGTATTTTGGTGTCATTAGACCTTGCAAAGGCTTTCGATAGGGTAGACTATTCCACTTTGTTAAATAAGTTGTACCACTTGTACAACTTTTCTAGTAGCGCATGTACACTGTTGAGTTCGTATCTTTTAGGACGGAGTCAACTTGTATGTGTTGGAGGTAGATCTAGTAGGGTTTTGTCTGTTAAGAGTGGGGTTCCACAAGGTTCAGTACTGGGGCCGCTTCTTTTTATATTGTTTCTTAATGACCTTTTTACTTATTTGGATGGATGGTGTGCCCCATACGCATTTGCTGATGATATTCAGCTGCTTTTCAAAGGTGATAGTCACTTTGTGGACGTTACTCAATCAAAGATCGACTTTGTGTTAGATGCGTTACGTGCTTGGATGTTGCAAAACAAACTAAGTATAAATGCATCTAAAAGTAAAGCTCTATTTTTTTCTACCAGTAATGTTAATAATATCAGTCTGGTCTACAATGGAACAAATATTGAATATGTCCGAGACTTGCAATGTCTGGGAGTGCAGCTAGATGATAAGTTGAGCTTTGCTCAACATATTAATATGGTAATCTCTAGGGTTAATTTTTCTCTCAGATGCCTGTATGGTACTGATTTATATTTGCCGATTTTGATTAGAAAGCGGCTAGTAGATGGATTGATTTTGCCTATAATATTGTACTGTTTGGAAGTTTACTCTGGTACTATTCAGGGCAATATGTATTTACTACAACTAGCGCTTAATAGAGCGATACGTTATATTTATGGCCTTAAGAGGCGTGTTCATATAACGCCATACGTAGTGAGGTTTCTGGGATGTACTGTTCCAGCATTTGTAAATTTCCGCCTCCTTTTGTTTTTTTATAAAATGATTAAAAATCAGTGTCCACGTTTTTTGCTTCGAAATTTTGTGTTTTGTCACTCAACTCGAAGAAATCAATTATCCATCCCAAGAGTTTTCCACCTACTAGACGAATCGTTCCTAGTTAGAGTAGCACGTCTATATAATTCACTGCCTAATGAGTTGAAAAATTTCAGTATTACATCAGCTACATATGCAAATAGGCTTATTAGCTATCTTCAATAAATAGTTTTGATATCACTCTTCTGCACGTAACTTTTTAGTTTAGTTTTTTTGTAGTTTTTTACACTACATACATACATGCTACCAAATTCATAATGTTTAAAATGTAAAACCTATTTTTTGAATTATTCTGTAATATGCTAACAACATAATCACATCGTATTATTCCCGATTTCATGATTTGGAACTTAGTTCCCTTTTTATTAATGTTATTAAATGGAGTAGTTTTTTAGCTCTACAAAATAATTTCTGTATATGCATTTATTTAATTTATTATATACATTATCTAAGATCTTTATTTAGTTTTTAATTGAACATACTGCAATATTGTTGAGTAGTTTTTTTTAGCCATGTTAAAAAAAGTATTATATATGCATTTTGTAATTTGTTTTAAATTGGCCCGATGGCTTTGAATTACAAGTTGAAATAAATAAATCAAATCAAATCAAATCAAATCAAATAGGCCCTTGCTTTCCGGAACTGCAGTCTCAGCTCATTTTCCGGAATTTTTTATATTGCATATTGTTTCGGGTTTAGCACCTAATTTTATGTCCACTTATTGTTGTTGTTCTAACAGCCCATTTATTGTAGAATTTGCTGACGAATACTTTCAGTCAATGTGGCCAATTTGTTTCACTTTATCGCAGCAGTGTTGCCAATTGATCGACATCGTTTTCTTTGAAAACTTACTAGATTACAAATAAATGAGCTGATTAAAACAGGCCCATTGTTTGTATTTGTACGTTTGAGACAGTATCGAGTACCCGGTACTCAGATACTCGATACTTTCGCAACACTCATTAAGAATCTGTCACTGCGTTTTTTTATGACTGACAGCAGAACAATTCTAAGCAGCGGAGAAGCTGGAAAAAATAGTTTTCGTTTTCCTATTGAAAATTTTCAACAAATCCATGAATATACTAACGAAATAGTAAATTATCGTGTTTACAACATATACATATAATCGTATAAGTGTTTAAACGTGACCAGAACATTGGATACCCGAAAATGATAACAAAGCAAATAAAATTGATTTTGTATTGCGTGGCGGTGATACAAATACATATGGCCGTAGGTGTTTCTGATCCGGGAATTACAAAATTCACATTATCACCGGTAAGAAAGAGGAATACAATTGATATTTAACATAATTGCCACTAAACACTAATCCATTTTTTTCGTGTTTGCATAGAACTCACCAACCGAGCGAGAAATGAGGCCTTTGTTGGCCAATACGAAAATTTATGCAAAATGTGAGTATTATTTTGTTTAGGGGTGCATTCAGACTGTCCTATCGTGTCAAAATGATGGTGGTTTATGAGATTTCTCTACCACTTTAAAAAATCGATTGCAAAACTTTTATAGCCATCGCATGTAAATAAAGCGTAAATCAATCCTTATCAGATTGAAAGGAGTAAGAGTTATGGATGTCAATACATAATATGAAAGGAAAAAATCACATAAGAATAAAATTTGTGAAACATGTATTTCAAAGCATCATTAGTAATACTATCAGTACGTTACAATCGTTATGATACGATTTTGTAATTAATACTGCCAAAAATTCTGCATAAAGTGTTTTAAATTCAGCGATAATACTTAGATTGTCCTTTTCGCTAAGTTTACAGTACTTTTTTGTCTTTATAAAACATATTTCTTATACGTAACTTCTCTGTTAAATACAAGTCAGATTTTCCAAAAAGTCTGACTTCTAAATTCACTCTTCACATATACATTCCTTGTTGGGTTGACTAGATAGGATAGTCTGAATTCACCGTTAGTTAAATAAAAGCCAAATATCGATTAAAACTACATACATTTTTCTACTTCTTTTATTTTAGTGGAGTGTGAAACTAATAACCCCACGGAATTTGATATTATTATATCATATACCCTAGTGGAGAGACAATGTTGGTTCGATGCCCCTGAAGTAGGTTTCACTTGCTTTACTTTGTACTAGAATGACCTTATAACAACTAATTCATTCAATTCCTTCCTTTTCACGCATAGCTTCAGAATGAACTTAATATGATAGAAAATCAGCAAAGGGCACAAAATCAAAGTAATAATCAATTGTCACTAAAATATCAAATTACCGACAAATGTCCACATCATCTTATTGTCCTGAAAGTACCCGATGAGATGGACGGAACCACAAATTCTGCAGATCAAACATTGACGGCAAAATTACCAACTGATACGTTGAAAAACGCGAAACATCCAATGTCGGTGAGTGCAACACGAAAGGTTTTTTATCTTTCTTTCTACGGTACACTTTATATTATTGTTTGTTCTATTAACATGAAAAGAGAAAAAATTAATCACTAGGCAATTACACTAGGCAACAGATAACATTTTTTATTGAATGGTTGAATCTGCTGGTTTTATACATCATATTTCTACCATGTTTATCCATCGGCTTGCTTTAAAAATAGGTTGATTTCCTCGTAAGTCTCGTAGATGATAAAAAACAGAATTACCATGAAAAATTCTATTTTTCCACATTTTTCTTTGTCATAATTTCTATTACAATTATTGAATTACTTTGTAATGTATAGATCACCGCTTAATCGGTTGCCAAAAACCAAGAATGAAAAAAAACAATTTGTATTTAGAAAATATAAAATATATAGATGTTGCTTAGTGTTTTTTAAGTACATTGTACACTTTTATGTACGTTAAGGTGGGGTGAAACAAAAATTAGCTGTCTGAATTAAGGATAGTAGAAGAGCCACATATTAAATACATTAAAAATGTAAAATAAACAATCAAATCGATTTCTTCTACCTTTGTGATGGCAATACACCAATTAATTATTGCCACATCAAGAAACAACTAGTTCTATAATCTTCAAATGGCCAAACATATCAACAAAATTACAATATTTTTCTTTTATACCTTTTCTATGAGAAATTGTATCGAAAAAACGATAAATGTCTACCTTATGAAAAATCATTTGTTTTGAGACTGCTTTCAATGACAATTGTAAAATACTGGAACACAACATTCGGATATTAAGTGCAATTTTTCAATGATATCAATAATAAAGCACTTTAAAATCACAGATTTGAAACGCTTTGCTTTTCAAAACGCGGCTGGAGAATAGAGAAAAAATAAAAATTTGTTAAGTTTTATCTAAAAAATACGAAAAATAGTTTAAAATAAAGAAAAATTTCTTACATGAGGTATATACGAAAAATGCGGATCTGATGATGCGAAGAAAAAAACTACAATTAAAAAACCCATTTTTAATAGGTATACCCTCACCGTACAGAAAAAGACGGCTCAGTACCCCAGTCAGTATTGCAGTTTTTGAGGAAGTTTGTTGTTTAATAATGATTTGCAAAATATTTCGTCCATATCTTGAGCCATCGGTGAGCTTAACGTTTCTGAAAACACCACCCTTAAAAATTATGATTTTCGAGTATATCTCTTAGGTTGAATTTTTGTTCATTTTTTTCCGATTGAACACAGCATTGAAAACATTAATTATAAATATTTTTTTGACTCAATAACACATATTTATTGGTGACTCATGTTGTGTGGAGCTAAACTGCTTTCAAATAGTCAAAAAACATGTCTATCTTCATTTTCAATTTCTTCCGTGAGCCGCTCTAATATTAATCATTTAGGTATCTTTCCAAAGATATTGATTTCGAAAGATTGATCCCAAGAAATACTAGTTTTTAGTTATCACTTAACCATTTTTGTGGAAAACGGAAAAAAGCGAAATACATAATAAAAGAGCAGATTATTTGAAGATTTTAAAATTGTTCTACTGAGTTAATGCAAAAATGTTAATTAAATCTGTGACGTACATTTTCCACTTTTACCTACTATCTTACTTATGTAGATAAAACAACAATATTCCCATAATTCAACATACTTTTGAAATAAATATATTATAGTTTCTAATAGAACAAAAGTAATGCATATATGCTTGTTTTTACCAGTTTTAATAACATCTAAAAAACATACATTTTTTGGACAATATAAATAATAATACGTCACATTATTAAAGTGGCCATTAAAAAATCTATTTGATTGAAGATAGCCCATCATTTCACTAATAAATATATGAAATGTTGACAATTTTAAAATTCTGGATTTGGTATAAAATTTTTCTTTTATCCTTATGTAAGATTTTACCATTTTCAGAGCGCTTTATTCTGGAATAGCTTACTGTCTGACAACGCTTGTTTGAAAACTCTTTTCCTTATGTATTTTCTTACTTTGCTTGTTTTGTACGTACAAATCTACATATTTTTTATCTATGCATTTGCTATCCTAACTTCGTGCATTGTTTTTTATCAAATTTGCCCAACCTTAATGTACGCACATCTAGCCGTTACATTCACAAGCCGTTATCTTTGGTATGTTGTTTCGAAGTTGTTATCACATTTTGTGATATGTGATACACACTTTTTAATAATTTTTAATTTTAATTCGTGTGCTGAGAACTTCCGTTTATAAATTATTCTGGGATGTTCTGTTTTTTGTGGCAATTGGGAAGCTAATTTAAAACTAAAGAGACTAATACAAATGAAACTTAGCTAAATCATAAATTTACTCTTATGTATCACAATTTCTATTGTTATAGAAATAATCGCCAGAATAGTAGGGAGGAGGGGTGATAATTTTTTTTAAATATGAATATTTATTAGGTAAAAAATAAATTTACAGACTTCATGTATTTACAAGGGGGGACATCAAACAGTCATAAACTTACGAAGCAGAGTTACTTTAATTAAAATTGCAAAAAATTATGGACAAAGACAACAATCAGAAAATATATACAAACGTCCAGAAGAATGCACTGAAGACCAAAAATGACATGGGAAATAATACACGAGCCTTAGCATCTATCCACTGCGATATCTGTTGGGTGTCTGTTACCACTATAAGTAAACGTCATTAACAGAAAATATTAAGGGGAAAATAACGAATTCGTAAATGTTTATTCTACTTCCCTTTCGATATAGCGCATATAAAGGGTGATTTTTTAAGAGCTTGATAACTTTTTTTTTAAAAAAAAACGCATAAAATTTGCAAAATCTCATCGGTTCTTTATTTGAAACGTTAGATTGGTCCATGACATTTACTTTTTGAAGATAATTTCATTTAAATGTTGACCGCGGCTGCGTCTTAGGTGGTCCATCCGCTTAGTCCAATTTTGGCATTTCCACGTTTTTGAGTAACAGAGACCCAATTGGTGCGAACGGCGACGAATCGAAAATTGGTGGTCATCATTAACACTGGCCGATACAGCTGCGATATTTTCTTCAGTTCGCACTCTACGTAAGCGTGTTGGTGGTTTAATGTCCAACAATGTAAATTTGGTGCGAAATTTAGTCACAATAGCCCGAATAGCCGCTTCAGTGGGTCGATTAAACTGACCATAAAATGGAAGCGCGCAATGAACTTTCTTAACAGAGCACGCATTTTGATAATAAAATTCAATAATTTGCAAGCGTTGTTCGTTTGTAAGACGATTCATGATGAAATGTCAAAGCATACTGAGCATCTTTCTCTTTGACACCATGTCTGAAATCCCACGTGATCTGTCAAATACTAATGCATGAAAATCCTAACCTCAAAAAAATCACTCTTTATATCAAAAACAGAACATTACATTAAACTAACCACTTCTTATAACAAATTCTTATTGGGGTGACTTCACCAGTTTTACCAGTTATCCAGTCACGTGTTTCCAATATCTGCTACATATGTATATAAGAACACTTTTCATGTGGACACACATGAAACTCATATTATCCAACTTTTCAATTTGACATAAGGACTTGAGGTTTTCTTTATTTGATCATGGTGTGATTCTTCTTTGGGTTAATTTGGACCTATAACCTGATGAAAATATTCTTCAAGATTCCAAAATAGCTTCAGCACAGTTTTTACAGTTTTTATAAAACGATATATTTATTTGTAAGAACAAGAAACCGAAAAAGAAAAATATTGACTGGCAAATATTCGAGAATATTTACACAATAAAAAATCTACAGCCGTTTGGTTGGTATCATTTTTATTTCCTTACGGCCGGTTCCATAGAAGCACGAATTCGTAAAAATTTGGTTAATTAGAGAAAATAAAAACAATGTATTTCATGATTTTAACTTCGTACCATTTTTATCTCTCCATTCCATTTTATCCCTTAAAAGTACGAATTTCGATATATCCACTTATTCTACGCATTATTGATTATTACCATTTTTATGCCCTTTTGCCCATTTCAGTATGAAGTGGAATTGTGGAAAATAACTTTTTAGTTCGCGTTCACGCTGTGCAAAATTTGAATATATGACGGAAATGATTTTGTTTAAATACTCTAAATATTTGGGGAGGACTGAAATAAAATCCATGCTAAGGTGGAGGGTATACACGTGCGGAATCAGGAAGATGGTCTGGTCAACGTATGCGATACAATTGAAAGATTTCAATTGTCTACGGAGCACTGCGTAATAGGTACACATAATCAGAGGCAGTGGCAGATTGGCAGCGTTCGTACGGCTAAAGGCTTTTAGAGACACTGTGTTCAGTTTTCTTTGAAGGATTGGGCGACTTGGCCAGTATAGACTTCGACATAATGAAGAACTTCACATTGGATCTCTAATGGTCAAAACATAGACCATGGCACATTTTCACACAAAATGTTTCCTTTTGAAATATAACTATTATAATGTGTGAGGTGACGTTTGTGGGGCTATATCTAAATCCGAAGCGATCTGCTCAAAATTGCTATTTAATTTTAAGCAGATCGCTTCGTTTGTCTTTACTCCTTGTGCAATATTTTATTTGGATCGGGAAACCATTTCGACCTCTACTTTGATAACATGATTTGATGGACAGGCCAGAAGTTAGGCGATCGCAATAATAAGCGAACGGACAGACATAATAGCCTGGAGGAGCATATAAACACATCACTGAATAGGCAGAACAAACTAAAAAATATAATACTTTAGAATTCTGAGCATATGTATATTTTATAGTTTGTTATTTTGTTTTGCCTATAACTTGCAAATTAGCAAGTAGTTTTTGCCAATAAATATTATATGCATAAAGCGGAGAGGGAGAGAATTAAATTAAATTGAATTGAATAAAAGTATTTCTGTGTAATATATAAATTTAGAGGACAATAAAATTACAATGTTAAAAATGAATATTATTTACAAAATTTTATGTCTTTTTTCCCTTTACAGCCAACAAATAAAGAGTTCTACACCGTATCACACGATGGTATTTATGAACTGTCCATTACGGTCGAAGCGAAGATACCAGAACCGATTGAATTTACAGCCTTGGTAACTGTGGAAATGTTGGGACCCTATGGTTATATATCAGCTACCGATTTTCCATTTCTACCGGTAAATCCATAATAATCGTGTGTGTTGTTGTGCAACATTGTTCTCAATGACTTTCCTTTATATCTTTACAGTTTTATGGCATAATGTGCGTCGTCTATGTAATATTTGGTATCATTTGGTTGGGCGTATCCTTTACGCAATGGCGTGATCTATTGCGTATACAATTCTGGATTGGTGGAGTCATATTGTTGGGCATGCTGGAGAAGGCATTCTTCTATGCCGAATACCATTCGGTAAATACCAGTGGTGTTTCGGTACCCGGTGCAGAATTAACGGCCGAATTTGTATCGTGTGGCAAGAGGACATTGGCACGTATGCTGGTGATTATTATGAGTTTAGGTTTTGGCATTGTTAAGTAAGTCCTATAGTTTCCTTAAAACGATTACAGTGAGTTCTAATGATATTGTTGTCGTATTACAGACCTCGTCTGGGCCCCTTATTGCATCGTGTCGTTGGCGTTGGTTTGTTGTATTTCCTGTTGGCCTGTGTTGAAAGTTATTTACGTGTTATGCGTAACAAACCCGACATACAAAATGAACTTTTGGTCGCCAGTATACCGTTGGCTGTTTTAGATACCGGTATCTGTTGGTGGATCTTTACATCTTTGGTCCAGACCACACGCACATTGCGCTTGAGAAGGTACGTCGTTAGATGCCATTTGGAAAAAATGTCCCATTAAATGTTGTATTTTCTCTTTCGTTTATTCTGCAGAAATATGGTTAAGCTGTCATTGTATAGACATTTCACCAACACTCTGATCTTTTCCGTAATTGCTTCCGTTATATTTATGTTGTACGCTCTACGCTTGCGTAAGGCAGAAAATTGCACACCGGTAAGTTGCTCCATGTTAAGTTCATAATCTAACCATGTGAATGTTAATATATACAATATATGGAGTTTTAAGTTCATAACTGACAGATCTGAACTGAATTGGGTACTGGCAGCTCCGCACGTATCCAAATAATCAATATTGTGATATGTTTTCCATCCTGTTTAGGTGCGACAAAGAAGTCATTGCAACTAAAAAGAAAAAAACATATTAATATATTATTTATTTAATCACGTAGATTTTTCCATTCCACAAACTGTAAGATTTATAAGATACATGGTGGAAAATCTACCTAGTAATTCTACACAATTGCAATTACAGTGAAAATTGAAAATGATTTAAGCTATAATTTTGTTGTCAAAATCTCCATTCAATCAGATCATGCTCCACAAGTTTTGTTACGTGTGGAAGTGCAAATAGAGCAATAAATGTTGTAAAAACATTTGTCGAATACAATCCCTTAGTTGACATCCGCAAAGAGCGCTTAATTTTTGATATACCGCAAAAGAAACCAAGGAAAGCTCTATAATAATGATACCTATATATCATCGAAAAGTAATACAATTGATGAACCCCTGAACGGTCGGTCAATAGAATTGAACAATTATCAAAAAAACATCCAATATAATAGTCGGAATATTCCTGCTTTATAAATATGGTACATTTGTTCCATCGAAAACAAGTACTATTGATGAACCGTGTTCAGTTCGGCCAAGGTCAGCAACCCCGTTCAGGTCAACAATTAACTTTTATACGGATGATCGGAATACTCTGAATTTTGGCATTCAGCAATGTTTTTATAGACGTTTCATTCACCTAGAATGTGGGCGATATTGCCACACTCCTTATGGTACCTACAACACAAAGTGGCATAAGTTTTGTTTAAAATAAAATTGTTATAACTTCCATACGGGTTGTCCCAATCAGTTGAAATTTGATATTCAAAAATGTTTTTATAATAACTTCTATCTAAAAACTACTTATGCTTTGGCCACGCCCCTTCTACACCTTTTTCAATTGTAATACAAAAGACATCACTTGAAATTCAAAAGACACCAGTTGAAATTCCAAAATTCCATTTGCAATTCAAAAAATATCAGTTGAAATTCAAAACTCATTTGTAATTCAAAATACAACATTTGAAATTCAAAAGTCGTCATTTGTAATTCAAAAGACATCATTTGAAATTCAAAAGACATCATTTGAAATTCAAAAGACATCATTTGAAATTCAAAACTCGTCATTTGCAATTCAAAACTCGTCATAAGTAATTCAAAAGACACCATTTGAAATTCAAAAGTTTTCATTTGAAATTCAAAAATTATTCCTTTGCAATTCAAAAAGGGTAAACAAAATTATTTAAGAAAATATACATTAGGTTTGAATTACAAATGAGGAGTTTTTAATTACAAATGACGAGTTTTGAATTTCATATGACGACTTTTGAATTTCAAATGGTGTCTTTTGAATTACAAATGACGACTTTTGAATTTCAAATGTTGTATTTTGAATTACAAATGACGAGTTTTGAATTTCAAGTGATATTTTTTGAATTGCAAATAGAATTTTTGAATTTCAACTGGTGTCTTTTGAATTTCAAATGGTGTCTTTTGAATTACAATTGAAAATGGTGTAGTACCTCCCACACAATTGTCTTAATCCAAGGTAAAATTAAATCCTTTAGAACTTCTATTACGGTGCATAAAATCCGGCGCTAAAAGTCCACATGTACTCTGAGAGTATCGGTTAACCGAGTCGGTTTAACCGAATGTTTTATTTTCTACGATTTATTTAATAATGGAATACAATGCGTTCATCGAATTTTCTGGGCACAATTGCACATAAATCGAAAAAAATATCCATTTACATTTTCTGCATTCAACTTCGAAAGTCCAAAATGATGTTCTTCCGGCTAATTCTGTAACAATGCAATCATAATATGAATACGATAACAGATTTGAATACGATAGCTTACCATAACATCCTTGAACAATTTCCAATGTTCTTAGTTTTCGTCTAACATTTGTCATAGTCACACTTTCTAACGAGTCTATAATTTAATTATATTTCATTTCTTTTTGGTATTTTAGGGATGGCGTAATATATGGATTGATACGGCTTTCTGGCATATCTTATTCTCAGTTTTATTATTGGTAATAATGATTTTATGGCGCCCAACGAATAATAATCAACGTTACGCTTTTACGCCACTACTTGATAATCCAGAAGATGAAGATGATGATGGTAAGTTAATAGCGTGTACTTTTTATCGATCTATGCAAGTGTACTGCCCTGCCCCTATATGCTGTGCTCATATGTTCCTCTGCAAGTAAAATTGACGTCGGGTTTGAAACAAAGAAAACACTACACTATTTCATGACAGGAACCATTGATAACCAACAATTCCGATAAATGAGTAATTTCGATTTGGATTTTGCAACAACCTCGAAATTTTTAATTCCAAATCCGATAACAAATATGTGAAATGCAAGAGGACGGAACATCACTTTTCATTATTTTACAAGAGGAATAAAGTAGGGTGGACTGAATCATTGGACCGAATTAAATACGAAATAGCAACATATTCTGGAATCAGTTACAGTCAAATTTGACAAATATTTCTTAATTCGTCGGAAAACTTGTCTAAACATTAGTTTGCAATACAAGTTCATTTAAACTTCAAAAACTATTGCAATTCGCCACCAATTGCAAAAAAATTAAGGTCACGAACACAAAATTTATATTTTTGTTGCAGCATAATCAATATGGTCTATTTAACCCGCGCCTGCCTTTCAACCCATATTTTAATAATCGACTTTTTTAAATATATTGCTTATAAATAAATAAAGTATTTTGGTGTAATGCACGATGATCAATCAAAACCGCAATCATGAATTCTTGTTAGGTTTCGCATTATTTTATCTTGACATCATAAGACTATTTGTTAAGATAGTAACCCGAATTTTCTTCATTATTCACTATGAGACTAATTTATTTTCATGAATCAATGTCACAATATAACTTTACGACAGCAGTTGGACAATAATATCATTGCTTTCTCTAATTACTCTAACCTTACAGAAGAAGATCAGTTTGTGGCCGATGTTTATGGTGTGAAGATGCGCGGTGCCAACAGTAATGGAGCTAAAACGCCACCTTCCAAGACCACAACCAATGAAGAGGACGATCTCCGTTGGGTGGAGGAGAATATACCCGAATCCATGGCCGATGTTACACTGCCCGCACTCGATTCCGACGAAGAAATTATCAATACGAAGTTCGAAGTGTCGAAAATGCAATAAACAGAGAGAGAGAGAGATAGATAGAAAGTGACAGAGATAAATATAATAAGCTATGAATGATGCACTTTATTTATTTTTGTTAACTATTAATATATACATATATATGTATATATATATTATATGACTGTATTTGCTAATGTAGGTAATTTTTATTATTTTTTATTTGTTTGATGTTTAAATATTTAGGCATATTATTATGTACTCGTCGCCGTATGTCTCTCATTTTCGGAAAAGCTACAATCAAAACAAAGAAAAACGGTATGATTTTCTTAAGAAATCCCACACATTTAGCACACAAAACGAACAGTAAACCCTTAAAGCCAAGTATTGTTTTCATTATTATCACACTTGTGTTGTTTTTGGTTTTCTTTAAAGTTTTTTTTTTGCGAATAGTTTTCCTTTTTGTTTAAATTTAAACATAAATTGCTGGTCAATCAAAATACTTAACAGAAACAATCAAGCACTCCATTACATATAATCAATCCAATCAATCAAACGTAAAACCTTATTCATCTACATCTACTTTTGCTTCGTTTTTTCTTCGTCTTCTCTTAATTATTGTTCCTATACTAAAAAAAATATTGTGAAATGCACTTATAGCTAAAAAATAGAAGTAAAAACAAAAAATAATTTATTTGATGAAATGAAAGAAAAACAAAACAAAACTACAAATGTAAAATATTGTAAAACATATTTTATGAGTCATTAGTCATTAATGATTTTTTATATGTCGATCCTATTCATCATCGTCCCTCCCCCAACCTCTATATTTCCCCATTCTTGCTCTTTATAGTACCTACATACAAAAATATATTTTAGTTTTAACATATTTGTAGATATAATTGAAATGCTTTCGTATTAGTAATTCACCATCTCTATTATATGCTTTGTAAATATTTATATAAAAGAAGATGAAAAATTATCATAAGTTTAATAAAAAAAAATAAAAATATCTCTTAGGTGTGTAAAAACGTAATCAAAGCGACAACTTCATTTGTCCCTTCTTTTCTTGTCTTCTCCCACTTTTCTTTGGTCTTAAAATATCCAATGAAATGGACATAACAAGTAAATTCGTAATCGAAATTGTAATAGCATCCGATATTAAAAACAAAACATTGTTTAAAATTATTTTTATTTTATATAAATATGAAAATAAATATAATTTTATATAAACCAAAAAAAAAGCGTTCAAACTTTGTTTTCATATCTTCTTTTTCTTTGAGTCGGGATAACTAAATAAATATTAGAAAAAGGGAACAACATTTTTAATATTTTTTTTCTTGTATTTTTGACAAATAGTTCAATATTCGCTAATATGAGTTGATTTCCAGGCCCCAAGGTTTGACCACATATTTGGATAGAGCATGTAAAAATAAGAAATATGGTCGACATGTTATTGATAACTCGCTTAGTTATCGAGTTATCGGACGTAAAGTTTGAAAAAATTGTTTTTGTTGTTCCAATCGAAAATTAGTAGAAGTAAAATCATAATTGATTTGTGTATTGTTGAACTTTTGTAATATTACTTCTCATTTGATTTGTTCAGCTTATTTTATTTTAATTTTTCTAATATTTCGGTTGCCTTTGTCAACCAATAGAACAAAATCTGTATATTTTGTAGTTGCCGATAACCGCCTTAGTAATCGATAATCAATTGTGGGAATTATTTAAAAATATTTTATTTAAAGCAAAATTTTAAATTACAAGAAATTCAATAACAAAAATCAAAGAAATTTTTATTTTAAATATTTTTTGCCTACATTTACATTTTTCATAATTATTTAAAAACGAATGCGGCTATACGGTCATTTCGATTTTTTCCACAAATGCAGCAATAACGATGTGACTCCATTTGCGTGAATTGTGTTTATGGGCTAATTTCAAATTTTATTTTTTTAACAAATATAACAATATAAAATGCGTTGTTACTGCTGAATACTGAATTGTGCTTTTGTGGGGCTATCTTTTTCCGGTACATTGTAAAATATCTCGATAACTATGTCAGTTATAGAAAAAGTTTACTGTTTTGTCTATTTTTGAGTTTTCATTTTCCCGATAATTTTTTCCGTTATCTCGAAAGTTATTGACAATTTTTGCTTTTCAAATTATACAACAGCTACAAACATGACAAGCAAATAAAAGGATTTCTTACTTGTAAGGGATAAAATGGGAAAAAGAGGGATAAAAAAATTTGAAATTCGGTGTATACATTCCTCTATCTATGCACACTCGCAGCATAAAAGAATTTTTAGAAAATTTTACATTTTACGCGAAGAACAGAAGGTTTTTGCCAAATAAAGGGTCCGCCAATTTTTTGAAAATGCTATAAAAAAAACTACTGAATATTTTCTCAAATTTCTTTTTTTATTTGAAAGTACAACCCTTCCGGTTAATAATGGAAAATAATTTCATTCAAATGGCTGCCTCGGCTCCCCACAAATAATAGTCCAACGGTTGAATAGTTGAAAAAAGACGTTAGATGGCGGATCCTTACGTTACCAAATAAGAGTCCGCCAAATAACTTTTTTTTTTAAATGCTATAAAAAAACTACTGAATATTTTATCAAATTTCTTTTTTTATTTGAAAGTACAATCCTTCCGGTTAATAATGAAAAATAATTTCATTCAAATGGCTGCCTCGGCAACCCACAAATAATAGTCCAACGGTTGAAAAAAAAACGTTAGATGACGGGCCCTATACTTACTTTTATGGTAAAAATCGAAAAAGGATAAATATTGTACCAAACATGAAATCCTGTGTGTAGTTAGGATTATAAATAATTGGTCGAGAGATTTTTTAAGCGTTATGAAAATTTGTATGATGATTTCCAAAATATATCGCCCCCAGGTCAATTCTATTAGTTAAACGCTGAACACACCCATAAAAGTCATGTTTTCCCCGTGTTTAATTTTTGTTCACATTTTTTCTGAATTAGAAGACCCTTGAAAGCACTTTAAATATACATTTATATTCTTGTCTTAGAATAACGTATTGGTAGTATTGTTAGACGTTTACCGTATTTTTGTGGATTTTCATAGCAATAACTAAAAACGTTTCGTACTTGTGGGTATACTTTCGAATACTGCCTAAATAATGATCAACGGAAGGAATTTGTCGCCGCCGTTTAAAAATGTAGGATCTGAAAAACCATCTATTTTCACAAAAAAAAAATAAGTGACGTCATTTTTCGTTCGATATTCATCATTCGAAGGTATATATTCCCTATTTATATATATTTATATTTATTTTTCATAACAACTTTTACAAAATATTTCCAAGAGATATGAGTTTTTATTTGTAATTTTGAAAAAACAAAAAAAAAAAACAAATCTTAACTTCCAATAATACGACCAATGAAAAAGACAAGAATACAAATTTATATTTAATGTGCTTTCGAGAGTATATTAATTCAGAAAAAATGTACAAAAATGAAAAATAAAAAAGCAGACTGGAAAATATGATGGTATTTTCGGGAGTATTTATTAGTTCATAGGCGGCTTGGCCTAGCGAGGAAATATTTTGCAGATAAACATTAAGCAATCCAATCTTCATTACGGACACGCATCAGATTCATTTGGACTATCAGCCATCTCGCAAATTAAATTTATTGTGATTTCTCCATTGGTATTGTTTTCGCGTTTGTAATTGCAAATTGAAAAATTCATAATGAATTTAATTTGTGACTTGGATGAGAGTCTAAATGAATGCACTATTTTCGTGAACCACACTAATATGCATGATAGTCAATGTCTATGACGCTATATAAACATTTTGGTAGCTTCTGCCTATAAGTAGGCGTGGTCATTAAAATTATTTAAATATTTTCAACATTTCATCAAATTATCACATTTTTTTCTTATATAATAAACATAAGTGGGCGTGGTAGTTTGTAATACGCCCAAGTGATGACAATCGCATTTCCCCAACATTTTTATTTATATGTAATTGTATATTAAAAAATTAAAAATTAAATTAATAAATAACGAAACCTTTGACAGGGTGGAAATCATGATAGTGGTAGACTGCAGCCAAGTAAATAATGCCATTTGTAAATAAATTTGCATTCTATTAAATATAGATGCAAAATGGTCTTGAGCCAGGACAATATCCCAGTTCAGATCATATTAAATAATAACTATTTTTCAGTACACCCTATTATTGATGTGGCCATTTACCTTGATGCACGAAAACGTGATTACTTCCTCTTTTCAGAGCATTCCATAAATGTACTAAAACATTTAGGTTTATTTCAAAAACTTCGTTTCGTGTTTGTTTTTGTTTGATCCTTAATGGAATAATTATTAGTAAGTTTTTTTGTTCTTTTATTATTAAATCTTTATACGTCTATACTATTACGTTTTAAATAGCTAGGCCTACGTGTATCATTGTTTTTGTTTTGTGATCGGCTGTAATTGATTTTTCCTAAATGATTTAAAAAAAGATTTTAAAATGATTTTTGAATAACGTCTTAATGCCCAGGCCGTCAAAACGTGATCTTATTAATACTTCGTTACACAAAAAATAATAACATTTATCAACTTTGTTTTAATGAATTCTTTTCGTTTGTATTCTTCTACTGCGACGAACTTCTATCCTCATTCTCGTCCTCCTATTCCTCCTGTGGTTAATTGTTTGTTTATTGGTTGGTTCTTGGAACCCCATTTATTTTCAATTCGATTCAGGTTTAGCGGTGCGCCTACGAAGAATGGCAGCAGCTAAATCTTGTTTCATGGCCAACTGTTGTCGTTGATCGGCCAAAGCTTGTGTGCTGCGCAAGCCATTAACAATATCTTTGGTCTTACCAAAGTATATTTCATTAAGAGTGTTGCGGATTTTATTCTCCATTTCCTCCACCATGCGCCCAATGTTGGCAATGTGAGGCGAAGTCTCACTAACATTGGCATCTTGGTCGATTTGTCGGGTAAGGGAGCCGCCCAGATTCATGGTACCCGAGCCTTGTTTATTCGTTTGCAGCCACAGCATGGCGGTGGAGGTGAGTTTGTAATGAGCATTGCGACCGGTGGGCTTCTCTTGAACCTCCACTACGTGAATGGAGTCCCAACAGCCACGGATCTTTTTACTACCATCTCCGGCCTTTTTGATGAGGATTACAGCAGCAAAGCCATGGTCCAAATCCCAGAGGTAAACGGAAGAGACGCCGCCTTCATAGTACATTTCACGGTATTGATCGAAGGCATAGTTGGCTTCTACTTCAAGTTTTCGCAAACGTTCCGAAGGCATTTGGCCATCTTCCAGAGGTGGATAGTAAGTATTGGACCAAGGCGACCTGTAGGAATCACCATCACGATTATAATCACACAGCAAGTAATCCTTGCCATGCTCCTTGTCCTTGGCAATTTTTAAAGGTTGGTCGACGGACGAGAGAAGATCCTCACATAGGTCGGGAGCCAAATCGATGAGGTCACTTAAGTTCTTTTCGATTTGTTGGGGCGGCAAACGGCGCATCAAATCCAAAGCACAATCCATTTGAAGTTCCGACTGCAAAAGAGACACATAACCGATAAAACCAGTATTTATTTGAAATGAGGAATATTGATAACGATTGTTTCAAGATACTGAATCATCACAAAACAACACACACCACAGAGATACCGGTAGAGAAAGGGAGCACCACCCTCATTTCCATTTATATTTCCTATTTCCGTACTTCGCATCTAGTACTCCACTCCCCTCATTACACCTTATTGTGGTATTTATAGATCACTTCTGGAGTTTTTTTTATCTATTTAGCTCGATTGAGGCGTGTGTTTTTTCTGTTCAGCATATTCCAAAATATTTATTTATTACTCACCATTTTTCAAGTTTTTATTTTCTTCTCGTTTCTGTGGTTCACACTTTAATTCGGTTGCAAATTTGATTGTCGTGTGTTTTTGGAGTTATATCTACAAATGTTGTTTCTGTAAATATTGAGTGCAATAATAAATATTTAACTTATTATTACTGAGTTGTAATAAATTTAGATTTAGATTTTATATTAGTTCACTTACTTTTTCGCTGATGAATTTATTCTTCTTCTTCTTACATCTGACAATCACATTAGACTGTTAGCTTTGTGTGTAAAAGACAGTTGTAAACTCTTGGTCTTTGAAACTATATTTGTCTCGTTTTCCTTTTTTAATGTTGACAATTGACAGGTTGACTTTGTTATGAGGCATGTACAAAACGTCTTCGAATTGTTCGAGCAAAAACTGGGACTTGCAATTGTTCAGTTCGTTTATAGGAAGAGATAAGTCTGTTCGTCCGACACTT
Organism: Polietes domitor; assembly: GCA_947397865.1. Classification (NCBI taxonomy): domain Eukaryota; kingdom Metazoa; phylum Arthropoda; class Insecta; order Diptera; family Muscidae; genus Polietes; species Polietes domitor. Next base: position 60,350,990 of record OX377619.1, on the reverse strand, counting down.
ATATTGCGCGGTCGACCACATCGGTGTATAACAGGAATTTGTGATTTTTTAATTAGAATTTAATCAGCATTTCAAGGTGTTACAAACGGAATGACAAAGTAAGTATACCCCCATCCTGGCGGTGGAGGGTATAAAAAGCCACTTTATTCACTGCATGACACACAAATTAAATTTGGTAATTGTCAAATGAATTAATATTTTTTTCGAAAAATTACACAAGTTACTTTTGCTACAACGACGACGATATGTATACTCTTGAACGTCATGAAATTCTAAGATCTAGCCTTGTCCGCCCGACCGTCTGTAGAAAGCACGCTAGAATCTAAATGAAAGCAGCTAGGACATCCAAATTTTGCGTGAATACTTATAGTTGTAGATCGGTTGGTATTACAAATGGGCGAAATCGGTCCACAGGGAAAAAATTTTCCCTCACAAGGACTGAAAATATCCATAATATTTAGAGTATTTCATCATGTTTTTGAAAATGTCTGCTTATATTTGTGTGATATTTGGTATGCGCATTTGATTTTTATTTGTAAAGGGTAAAATGGGGCAAAAAGGATAAAAATGGCAAGTGCTAAAAACTCGATATTCGGTGTGTACATTATATAAAAACATGTTTACTAAATTCGTACTATTAAGGGTAAATTTGGAATAGAGGGATAAAAATGGTACCAACCAAACGGCTACACCTAGAATAATGAAATTCGGATAAATATATTTTCGAAAGTCGTACTTTAAGGTGGTAAAATGGGAAAAGAGAATAAAAATGGTACCAACCAAATGATCTCAGCTAGAATCGTGGAATTCGGTGTATACACACCTCTGACTGCATAGACTCTAAAAATAAGAAGATTTTTACTTTTACGGCAAAAATGGGTATCATGAAGTTAGGCTATGGATTTTCTAAATTTGTACTTTTAGAATTAAAATAGGATGCAAATACAACCAACCAAACGGCTGTAGCTAAAAATGCTTCCACTATCCCCCAATATTTAGGGTATTCAAGCTTTTTTATAGATTGCCGCCTTATATTTACTTTTCGAATTGGCTTGAAGTAATATATATATATATATATATAGCATAAACATATTGGCATCCTTGCCTTAAAATTTGATATTTATTTATAAAATTATTTTTTCAATATTCTTATTTGTTTTGGTTTGGCTATTTAAATTAAAAAATAACACTCTCCTGTAATATTATTGTATTTCTACAAAATCAATCGATTTCAGCTTGAAATGATAAAAGGTCGATTTTCAAACATCAAATTTGTGTAGGATCTAACATTTGTCTTTATAGTCTTGTCACACTGCATGCGAAATCTAGCTGAAATGACATAAGGTCCATTTACAAATGTCAGATCCCATACAAATTTGACATTTGAAAATCACCTTTCAACCAGTCATTTCAAGTACAAGTCGATTGATTACTTACTCTATTCAAAGTCTGAATAGGTTATAAGTTACTTTTTTCAATGTTGTCCAAAAGAATTCGATTAACCGTTCCGAAAAGTCGATGTTGATCTAAATCACACCCTCTAAAATGGATTGCAAAAAACTCGATTTTTTAATTCTAAAATCGATTTTTGATTCGATTTACCATTCACTAGTACGTCAGAGTAGAGAAAAGTAAGAAGTGAATGAAGCAAATGATTTGGACGAAAAATAAAACTTTATAGTGAAATAAAATATGCAATATAGAATAAAAGTTGAATGATTAGTTGCAATGAAACAGAATCAAGTAATAAACAAGGTGTAACGGGATTTTTGGTGGAAATAGAAGAAAAATACGTACTTCCATGTGTATGTTAATGGTGTGTGTGTTGTGTGTGTGGAACGGAAGAATGAACGATTCTGAATCTTAGCTTTCATTCTTCAAATGTTTCGGTTTCATAAAATTAAATATTATTAATTTTATATTTGCTTTTTGTGTTCTATTCGATGATTGTTCTACTATATCTTTGTTTTTACGTGTGTGCGTGCGTGATGTTTATTAGTTTTGTCTCGATGCGTGCGTGCGTATTCGCAAAAACAAATGAACGAAAAGAGAAACGTCATTAGTTTGTTGTTGTAGCCTGTTGCTTCTCTTTTCACCTGTCTCCTGTCATTGTTTTGCCGTGTTCGTCCGTCGGTGTTTTTTTTTTGTTCTTTTCCTGCCAAAAAACGTCACAAATACCACCACCACCACTACTACTGCCACCAACAATAAAACCAATAACAACAATGGCACTGATATCGTAAACTACAACAACACAAACGCGCACTACCTTTACTTTTCTTGATCTTTGACAAATCACAAATCAACCTTCAATTGTTGTTGTTGGTGGTGTTGCTGTTACCCCGATCAACCTGCTGATGTGTTTCTTAGTTGTTTTTACCGCTTTCTTGACTGGTTTCAAACAAGTCTTGTCATATTTTTTGGAGCAAAACGACACATTTTATTCTTTTAACATTTGGCATCGTTTTTTTATTTTCTATAGATTTTGTGTTGGCTTATTTATTTTATTTGACTATTTCCTCCAACTTTGAGACGTAAGTGTCCAAGTGGCAACCGGGTTGCTTTTTATGTGTGTGTGTATGTACGTCTCTTAGCGGTATACGGTTTACACCACGGTAGCAACGAGTGGCGGAGTTTTAATTTCACGCATTTAATTGGATTTTAAGATTTTTTCATCTGGAATTAAGGTATGTTATTTGATTGTATGAGTGTTGGTGTGTGTGCACATCAATTAAAAACAGTTTTTTTTATATCTTTTTGCTTTCATTCATTTGCCCCTGAATGTGTTTCATGAGGATGGTATGATAAGTCAGGAAGATACTACTACTACCAAATACCCATCTGTAAACTTGAAGAAAGCGATTTGAATCCATACATTTTAAGTGCAAATGCAATTTATGCCTAAAATAGGTTCAGTTCTTCGACGAGAATCATTGGCATGGACAAACCATCGTTTCACATTTTCTATATACAAGATCAATATATAATGAAGCCTCTCTTAATTTGAGCAGTTTTTGTTTTTAAAAGTCTTTGTCATTTTATTAATAAATCTAAATCTGTTCATCTAACAATGTGATGCCAATATTCTCAGTAATTCATCAAACACTGCCCAATGCTTTTGTAAATTGTAAGACAATCATATCGTTTAAGACCAAAGTATAATAATATTGATTGATCCCAGTTCTAGTAATATCGCACGATATCTTTATTTTAGTTATACTATCAATATTGCTTTTTCTATTTGATTAGTCAGTTATATGCCCGAGTTTTACCAGTCCAATTTTATAGCTCCTTTAGACTATTCGTTCGTCTCTACGAAATCATTTTTCAAAAACAGGGGCTTAGTCTACTAGAGTATACATAAATATAAGCTTTACACAGATTTCTAGCCAGAAACGATTGCATACCCCTTAGAAAAATATGTTTTAATGATCTTGGCCACAAATGTCCGTGGCTTAACAGTCCAATTTTATTGCTCTTTTGATTTAGACAATTCGTTTTTTCAAAAAATTGGTAAACAAGTGGACTTTTCCCCAATTTGAAATGGAATTCTGGACATTCCAATTGAAATTTTCCCAAATTAATATTAGAGGTATTAGTTTCGAAAGAAAATACTTTATTCTAATTGGATATTTTTGAATTTCAGTTGACAAAAACATCTGTTTACAATAAGAATTCTCATTTTCAATTGGACATTTAAAATGTTTTAGTAGGTTTCTTTCTAATATCAATACAAATTTATTTTATTCATATACAAAAAATAATTGAGCCATATAAGCCGTATATGGTTAAAAACACTTCTATCTTATATAATGAATAATAAAATTAATAACTTAAAAACAATAAAATTTATTGTTTATATAATTATAATTTATATAAATGTCCTATAAATACCAAACAGCAATAAACAAAATGATATCAATATTAAGTTTCTACTCAAGGAAAAGCAACACCAAAAAGTGAATTGCACAGGATAATGTAAAACATTCAAAAATAAAAAAGCCTGTTCCTGGATATTGTGAAACGATATATCGGATAACTACTCAAAACCGACTACTAATTATAAACAAGAACAAACCCGAATACTCTGTAATTTTTTGCGCTCCTCGAATGAGGATGCTTGAGAAGTTTTATTTAGTTCTACCACGATCTAATGACCACGTTTTACTCTATTCAAACAGAGAATCGAATCGTCCAAACAAATCCGTCGTATGTGTGCGACTATATCATCTTACCTATACTAGGTATACCCGTGCTTTATAATTTGTCCTTAGGAAACAACTGGCAGAACAGATATTTTTCTTTTAAAGCAATTTTTATTTCTGATTTTCATTAAAATCTCAAAATCGAGAAATTTCGATATTAGCAATTATTCGAAATCGTGCGAGCTAGATGCACCAAAAGCGTAGAACGATTATACCAGACGTGGAACGACTGTTGTTTTTAAGTAGTTTAGCTCCCATGAAGTATACCAACCATCCTCGTATTCATTTGATTAACTTTTCCACTAACATCAACATCATTATCATCACGATTTTCTTCATCCACCGAGGAGGGATTTGCTTTTGATGCCATGCACTAGTATGCGTGTTTGAGCTCATGTCGTCTGTACAATCATTGTAATTTTTATTACAATTCTCTTTTTTCTTTTCAAAATTCACCGATTCTCCGCTGTTTTTTTTCCATTTTTTATTTTCAGTTCAGTGTTGTTGCTATGTGGAGCAGCCGATTGTTGTATATATATATATATAAATATGTTTGAATTTCACTTTGTCTGTTGCATTGTTTTTCTTTTCTCTGATCATCATCACCATTTCTTTCTTTCGGTTTGGTTAATTAGCGAAAGTGTAGGGAGTGCAATTAAAGTCATGCCACAAATGCTATACACAGATGTTGCCAGAATTCATTCCATTTTATGCTAAATTATTCATGGATTCTCAACTCAATTTTCAAAAATGTATGAGGACTGGCAAGGCAAGGACGTTTGTATGAGAAATATTTGTTTGGAAGCCTCCAACCTTGCACTAGGCTAATGATCCGGGAACGTTCTTCTATTCTCGAACTTCAAAACATTTTTAGAAGTTTCACAAGGAAAGAACTCAACCCTGCCCTTTTAATTATAACTAATGTTAATTTTATAAAAAAATGAACTTTTTTTCAACTTTTCGAAAATGTTGCTAATGTTCAAAGTGAATCATAATTACGGCAAAACTGTTGGATAAGAACATAGCCCAACCCTATGATTCAACTACTGTTAGTTTTATAGAAAATAAACACCTTTTCAACGTTATGCAAATTTTTCGAAAATTTCCTAAGGTTCCCTATGCCATGAGTTCTCGTAGAGTAAACATATTTTAAGACAATTATGAAAAATATGTAGTTTCATCAAAATCTGACACGTCCATCATATACCGCCCACATAACTAAATTAATTTTCATATAATTTTTTTCTTTTCCTCCGAATGTCTTGAAATTTTGCACAGTTTACAATAACCGAAAAGAAAATGTTTTGAAAATTTCATCAAAATCGGCCACACCCATCACATACCGCCCATACAACTCAAAACGAATTTTGCATACAAAACTTTTTGTTTTCGTCCGAATATCATGCAACTTTGCACAGAGTTTACAATTAATAAAATTAAAATGGTCTGGAAATTCATCAAAATCGGTCACACGCATCTCATACAACTCAAAACAAATTTTGCATACAAAACTTTTTGTTTTCGCCCGAATGTCATGCAACTTTGCACAGAGTTTACAATTAACAAAATGAAAAATGATCTGAAAATGTCATCAAAATCGGCCATACCCATCACATACTGCCCACATAACTCAAAATGCATTTGTCATATATTGTTTGTTTTGATCTCAGAGTTTGTTCAGCGATTGGTGGAATTGGGTAAATTAAAAGATTAGACTTTCTCGCTTCTTTTTGTTGCAGTGGGAAGACGGAAGACCAAGGAAAACACCAAATATTGAATTTTAATAATCCATTTCAATTCGCTCATATCTACTAAAGTACAAATGCAGTCCAAATAACTTTTTTTTATTAAAAAATAGGGTACTGCTTCCAATAAAAGCGACATTAGAATGTTAGCAGTGAAAGTATCTTAAAACTACTGAGATGCATGAAATATTTCATCAGTTTTCGTCTTATAATATTTAAGCGACTTCACTAGATTTTTTCTAAGACGAAATATTACTTTTTACCAGAACAAATTAAGGATTTATGTCAGTGAAACACTTTTCTATAGAAGTACATCATTAGATTTTAAAAAAGCAATTCACGAAAATGTTTTTTTTGTCTGTAAAGAATAGTATACAAATATCACAACTTGCTTAAAGAAATATTATAGTTTTCTTCTAAATTTTATTGAACGTCTACTACGGTGGAATGTGCAGTGCTTGCTGGAGGGTAAATTACCGCCCTTTTCTTTGGTTGCTTAAAATTAAAAATGCCCAAAGTTAAACAGCATTCGATAGATGAGACATGAAGTAATGGCTTGTTTTATTTCATTGTTTGCTATGATTTCAGCGAGTTTTTGAAACAACAAAAAAGAAAAAAAAAACACTTTTAACCAACCGTAGATTTGCTTTTGGTGGCGGCGGCACTCTTCTCCCTCACTCCGCGCTCGATAGCGGCACGCATTACTTGATTTATTTATCTATTTCTTCTTCATTATTATAAAACAAAAGAGCAAGAAAAGAGAAACAAGACAGACAGACAGACATGAACCAAAATCTTTCTACACAACCACTAAAAATACGTCATTAAGCCAAGCCGAATGTTTCACTGGTGGTTTCTTTAGCAAACAAAACGAAAAAGAAAAAATAAAAGCACCCGGATTTGGAAACTAAAAAAGAAAAAAAAAGTAAAACAAAACCGACACCAACCAAAACCAAACCAAATAAAACGTATTGGCCATTTTTTTATAGATGTGGTGTTTGCTTTAGTTATAATTCAACTCTCGATAGCCTTTGGAGTTTCCCACTCCTAAACCAAATTGTTGTAACACAGCCAGCTAGTAGTGAAGTTAATATAAAATACATGCATTAATAATGTATTTATTAGTGTTTTTTTTTTGTGATTTTATTAAGACAACATAAAATATACAAACATATGAATAATAAATAAATACCAAATACTAAAATGAGACAGCTCAAAACAAGTAATTTAAAACGTTGAACGACCTTGCCTCGTTCAAAGTTGTTTTCTTATTATTTTCTTTAAATAAATATTAACAACCCTAGAGTATTGCGTTAGTAGTAGAACACTCACTATTTTATATTTTAAAACATTCATCTCCTCCTTTTCATCATGTCTGTGTAACCTAAAGTTAAGGCTAAGCGACAGGTATAGCTGTAGGTTTGTGTGGAAGATGACATCTATAAATTGTGGTTATCTCTAACCCCAGGCACGGTATAAAGGGGGTATGATATAAACAAAAATTATTGAAGAGATGTTCTACAAATAGAGGTTCAATAGCTATATTAATATGATACCAAAATAATAAACAATATCAAACTGGAATGGAAATTTATAAATAATAATAAAAAATTTAATAATTTCCAGAAAATTTGAAGGCGTCAATGATGACTTAAATCGAAACAATCCGTGGTTCCAAATCTTTTTTGGCAATAGTTCTGTAACTTTTTTGAACGGAAAGAAATAGCTTGACGAAATTTCACATGCATAGAGTAGAGTAGATGATTTGGATTTTTTTGGGTCTCCAATTGTTATTGCTTGATCCTCCAAAGTAGATAACCTCGGGAATGTTAAATTTTGAAATAACTACCCAAAGAACAATTATGTACCTATATGATAGTGACTATAAATACCTACAAAAAATGTGCTTACACATGTGTGTACCTCAATTAGTTTAAGAGCGATCTGACTGACAGGAAAAAAAATAATATTTTTTATGGGTGGTTGCCTTCGTATTTTAAACATTGTGATCGCATTATTTACAATTTGAAATAAAACAGTCCAAAGCCGGTGCTAATATATTATTTCAATCAGAAGTTATACACTTCTAAAGACAAAACATTCAAAAATGGTTTTTAACGTTTTTTTTTTTCATTTTCATTTTATTATTTCGCTTGTAACTTTTTTCTTTCCTTCTATACGGGCAAATTTGCATTATTTATAGTAAAGAAGGCTTAATTTAGCAGCGTTTAATGCCATTCTTGAATCATTTTAGCCAACGGACCTTACCGTTAGGGTAGATCCACTCCAAAATTGTGAATTTTTCAATACAAAAGAATTTTATTATGGAAAGTATAAAAGGACAAGCCACAATATTTCTAGACTTTAAAAGAATATTTGTTATAGGCGATAAGGACAAGTAGCAGTAAAGAACAGAGAAGAGCCTTCCAAAGCGGTCACTTGGCTCCGACATGACAACATATCACCAGTGAATATCAACATTTGCATTGACAGCCAATCAACTGTCACTGATATCGCTAACACAGAGTAACACAACTCAGATAGACACAGAGAATAACAACTACTATATTCATTAGTAGAGACCCCTGATAATCTGATATCATTTTTGAAAAGATTCGCGCACTTTGTATTTTTACACTCTACCCCCTACTGCATTATACATATTTTGAACCAAAACAAAACAAAACACACACACACACACATACATACGCATAACTTACCTGTTTTATTATCATTCAGCAAGATTTCGCTTTCGTTCTTATGCTTTTACGTTTGTTGTTCGTGCCTATGTAGGCCAATCACTGCCTGTGGTTCGTTCTTATCATATCTGTCATTACGAATGCTTGAGACATTGTTTTTCTTTTCGAGTTTATCTAAAATTCACTACAGTACAGGGTGTTTACAAAATACTAATCATATTTACCGTGTTTCTAATCTCTAATTTCAGATTTTAATTTATACACTATATTAGAGCGGATTTGTTAATTTGAAATAACAACAAATAAAGAGAAATGATGTGATGGCTAAAATGGCTTCAGGGGATCTTTCTTTAACAAGTACGAGTAGTCAAGAAGGTGAGTACGATAATAGTTATAATTTGGTTCAAGTATAAGTACATATCTACCACGACCACATTCCCTTTCTGGTGCATACATATTTTAATTTAATAACTTTCAGTTTTCTACTCTCCGATTACAAAAGTAAAAATGCATTTTATCCAAAGCAAATAATAATGCAAGAAATACTGATCGGTGGGCAAAATGGCGCTCATTTTTCCACAATAAAAACTCATTTCTGGGATTAATTCCCCGTTTTGCGAATTGTTAGATTTTTATATGAGGCATCTCAAAAATGATTCTCAAAAAGTACAAATTCGTAAATTGTAACTCGATCCCAGTGGTTTTTCAAAATTCAAATACTTCAGGTAATGGTGGTAACAATTATATGAATGGGACCAGTATTATTATTTTTTTAAGATTTAAGATTTTAAAAATAATGACTTTTATTCCCATATGGCAGGGACGTCCGAACTTTAATGCCTACTTTATTTTTAGTTAGCTGTCTAGCTAGATTATATGCAAGTGGTGTTGAAACTACCGCCTCCTTTTTATATGTAATATTTTATTCACTTGAATTAACACTTTTTTATTTTTCCAGAAGAAAGTCCTGAATATGCTGATTATGATCGTACACTGCGACCTCCATCCAACTCGAGTGGCAGTACAACAGCAGGCAACATGAATAACAATAGTGCCAATAACAATGGCTCTGGCAGCGGTAGCAACTCGGGATCTGGCAATCCTAAGAAGTTCGATACCATCAAAATACAATATGACGCCGCGATAAAAGATTTAAAAACGCTGCGGCTTCAAAATGCCGACACAGTGCGGCGCTGTGATAACTTAGAGAATCAATTGGCCTTCTATCAGGAGCAATACAATGCAGCTATGAATCAAATCAAAAGCTCCGAACGCAATAAACTAACAGATGTGGCAGCCGAAAATGTCCGCCTAAAGCAACAGAATTCATTGCTGGAGCGGAAGCTGATGCGCTTGGAAAACGAGAGCAGCAATAGCCAAACGGAAAGAAATGCCAATTCGTACTACTGTGATTACACCGAGAGAGGTGGTCCGGGCGGCGGCAATGGTGGCGTGGTGGTGAATAAATGTGATGGCAGTTGTCCGGAAACGGAAAAACTAAGCGAGGAGTTGATCTTGAGCAAGGAGAGAAATAATGATCTTATGAAGGAAAAGGAGAAGTACAAGAAAAGTTTCAATGCCGTTCTCATGGACTTGGAAAAGGAGAGGAAATTCTATCGTGACTCCAGGGACCAGTTCAATATGCAGCGGGAGCAATTCCAATTGCAGCGCGAAATGATGGAGAAAGAAAATCAAAAACTTAAAAGTCTGCTGGCTGGCGAAACGGACAAAAATCTCTTGATTACCATGCAGAAAAGTCGCATTGAGGAGGAGCTCAATCAACTGCTGTCGGAGAAAGACAACGTTTTGCAGGAGCACCAGAAAATGTCCGATGACTTGGCGGCGGCCAACAAGGATCTGGAACAATACAAGAAGGACGAAGTCATGTATAAGAATGAACTTAAAGTGCTGCAACAGAAACGAGACTTGCTGAAGTCGCGTGAAAGCACCTGGTCCAAAGAGTTTTCGGATAGCAAAGATGATTTCAAAGAGATTGAGAAGCTGCGCAAGAGCCTCGAAAAGGCCCATGCTGAGGTAGAACGTGCAGCGCAAGACACCGAAGAGGCCAAACGCGTGCGAGATTGGGCGATATCTCAGCGAGAGAAAATTGTACAGGAACGCGACTCGGTGAAGACTTTATGTGATAATTTACGCAAAGAGAGGGACAAAGCCATCTCCGATCTACTCTCAGCCATTAGGGATAGCGAGAAAATCAAAAAGCAAAAGGACGAAGCTCAGCGCAAAATCGATGTGCTCAAGGAACAGTTGGAACAGAATCAAAACAACGATTCGTCTTCGCGTCGCAGTTTTCGTTTGAGCACTTACGAGGCAGAGGACATCATGGAAATAGACTTGACCAACTATCATGCGGACTGTGAAATAGGTCTGATTTTGGACGACAGCAATCAACGTCAATTGGTTTGTGGCGTAACAAACGTTTCGCCGGCCTTTGGCAAGCTGAAAATCAATGATGTCATTGTCAAGGTGAACAACATCGATTGCCAGAGTCTAACTAAGCGTATGCTGATCGATGAAATACGAGCCTCAGCTCCCAGGTGTAGTTTGTTGGTCTCACGGACACGCCAAAGTAAGCGTCATTTCTATACGGTCCACTTGAATCTACAACAGAATCCTAATCATGGTTTGCACTTGGACACGGGCGTTTTCATTTCGAAAATCGAACCCAACTCTGTGGCAGCCTTTGAGCCGGAACTGGAGGCAGGCGATCGCATACTCTCCATTAACAACAAATCCATGGAGGGTATACAATCTCTGGAAGATGTTATGGCGATCTTGAATGATGAACGCAATGAGTCCATTGCAATATTTGCATTGAAAAATGTGCAGGATGCGAGCAGTTCGGAGTCTCAGCGCCGCATGACCACGTCTGCGGCACAAACAGATTCTATAGATTCCATGCATCGAGTGACAGGCACAAAACATCCATCGAAAATTGCCGAAATGTTGAATAAATTCAAGGAGAAGATACACATATCCAAGCCTGGCTCTGATGGCGGTGATCATTTTGCTCAAGAACACGATGCTCTGGCTGCTCTAGATTCAGTATTAAGTGAGAATTCTTCGGAGAAAAGTAAAGAGAATCTGTTCAAGCGCAACAAGTCGAAAAAGAAGGAGAAGGAGGCGGCTGCTAAAAGTATGGGCACATGGCCTAGGACTAATATACTACAAGCATCACAGGACAATCCTACGGGCACAATAGTGCATCGAGAGAAAAAGCGAGCCCCCTTATCGCTGTTCCCGGCGGGCCCCATAAATGTCGACAAGGATGATGAAAGGGTGGACTCAGACGAGGCTCCCCCGCCTCTGCCGCCCATGCATAATAAGCCCCAGGCACATATCAGAAATGGAGTTGGTTCGAATGTTAAGCACAATCCCAACCGCAACTCGAACCCTATACCGGCCTCAGTGCTGTTTCAAAATCCAAATACTTCAGGTAACGGTGGCAACAACTATGCCGTCAACAACTATATGAGGCATTCAGTGTATGCCACTCCGACCAGTATGGAGCCCGAGCCTTTGGTTATGGAACTATCGAAGCCATTGCAGAGACCAAATCCAATAATGGCCGCCGCTGCGCCCAACATGAGACCAAAGCAAACGGATAAATACGGCAATCCTAGATTACAAAATCACAGCTATCAAAATCGTTATTCCTTGAATATAACACCGACTGAGCTGTACAAGACCACGGGTCAGCAGGCCCAACAGCAGGTGATCAACAATGGAGGGGGACAACAGCTCTCACAGCAACAACAAATGTCCATGGGCGGTGCTGATTTGATATCACGCAAGCAGCATTTGTTCGACATGTTCCATAATAACTCCAATATCGGGAATAACAAATCGGCGCCTCACCCAGCTCTGTTTGTTCCCTTGCAGCCTCCTCAGCCGCCACCGCATTCAACGAATTTCATAAGATCCAATTCGTCCAATCAACAGCAACAGAATTCGTTGGACATGATTTCGCTAAAATCTCAAAATTCTATAGATTCTATACTCTCGACCAAAAGTCCACCCATAAGTGAATATGCTGTACTTGCCAATTATCCCAAAAGAGGAATACCAATGCCGCAGTCGGCGCCGGGTTCAGCAACGAAGAATGTCTCCAAGTATCCCAGTGATAGTGAGAGTATAGCGTCTGGGATAGCAGGCGGCGGAGCCGGCCTCTTTCACAACTCAAACAATGGGCCGCCCTCGAGACACATGCCCTTGTTTCCCTCCTTCACCCAATCCACACATTCGGCAATGAGACCCATACGTCACTCTAGTCCTTTAACATTACCCTCACCGCCTCCACTTCAAGCGGGTGGTGGTGGTGGTTCATCGGCAAATGCACATACACATACACATCCACATCATTTAGTAGACTCTTCCATTGGAATACCGACATCGTCGGTGGATAAATTTGAAATGGACTATATGCAGCAGCAGCAGCAACATCATCAACAAACTCATCCGCACTACCTAAACGATTACCCGCCAAATATACCCAGCCATCCGGCCTATCATCCCTCGCCCACGTCCGGGGGCCAAGGAGTCATCTACGAGGGTGGAACATTTCCGCGCAAAAAAGACCATCAACGTTTGCGCATACCCTCGAATCCAAGCGTAGCTAGTAAAAATAGCGGTGTCAAAAATAGTTCCGGTTCCATAGATCATCACTATACAACCGGAAATGCGGGTTCATCGCTTATGACCTCATCCATGTCGCCATACAGCGGCGGCGGTGGCGGTGGGGGCGTTGTAACCCATCACCATCATCATCACACGGCTTTGACAAATGTCGCTGCCAATGGAGGCAACAGTGGCCGTGGTTCACCCATGCCACAGGTGCATGTTGAGGTTCTATCGCATGGCGGCAGCAAGCGCAATTCGAATGTGCCGTCGGATTTTTTATGCCCTGGAGATCTTAGAAGAGTCACGATTGAGAAGAGCGACAAATCGCTCGGTATTACAATACAATGTAATAACAATGGAGGTGGTATTTTTGTATCAACTGTAGCCGACAAAAGTATTGCCACTCGTGCTGGTCTTCAGGTGGGCGATCAACTCTTAGAAGTATGCGGTCTGAATATGCGTTCGGCTACAAACGATATAGCAGCTAATGTCTTGCGTCAATGTGGTAACTCGATAACCATGTTGGTGCAATACAATCCAGAAAGTGAGTATTTCATTCTTTTACTGATCTATTTCTATCTAACTGTATGTGTCTATATTCCTTGCAGAATTTCACTCAGCTGAATACGAAGGCACTCACAATCTAGAACCTGAATCTCCGGTTAATCATTCGGGCTCGCCAACACCGCGCAACTCGCCGCGGCCACCCATACGTCCCATGATGGCTTCACTACCGCCCATGCCAATGTCCATGCCCATGCCGATGCCCATGCCAATCGTAACAAATGCGCCGCCGATGAATGTAATGACACAAAGTGCAATAATGCCTCAATCGTCATCGCTGATATCGCAAAAGTCCATGAAGGATCAAAGTTTTGCCGATAGTTTAGAGAATCAATCCGATATAAGTTCGAGCCAGGATATACCTTCCTCGAACGCCACCACCACTACGACGGCGTCAACCACTTCGACGCTGCCATCCTCGTACGAGGAGGAGCCGCGTTATGTTACCCTGCACATGGATAAATCGAAAAATCCCGGCATTAAGCTGTTCGGCGGCAATAAGGTGGGCATATTTGTGCATGACGTTCATCCCGGCTCGCCTTCGGATCGTGCTGGAGTGCGCAAAGGCGATCAAATTCTAGAATATAATGGTGTGGATCTGCGATGTGTCACTGCCGAACAGGCTGCTAATGAAATTTCAAAATTGACCGATACCGTAACAATGTTGGTGCAAAATAAATTGAAAAGTAAGTCAATAATAAAAATAAAATGTAAAAGAATTTAGGATAAAATTTGTTGTTCTTGTTGTTACAGAATTAAAACAAATCAAAGATAAATCGGGCGATTCGTTTTATATACGTGTGGGGTTTGATCGCACCGGCGACCTGAACGAGGGCGATTTACGTTTTGTCAAAGACGAGGTTCTCTATGTGGACAATACGGTATTCAATGGAACCTTCGGATTGTGGCGTGCCTGGAAATTAGACTCGAAGGGTTATCGTAAAGAATGTGGCATAATACCTTCACAAATGAAGTGAGTAAATACTAATACTTTGAATGTTGCAGGAAAATAATAATAATTTTTCGCAGAGTGGAGGAAGAAATGCGCACTGCTGAAGTAGTGGATTGCGAAAGTGGCAGCACTGCTCGTCGTGGTAGCACGTCTACACGTCGCTCGTTTTTTCGTCGGAAAAAACATCAACGCAGCTCCTCGAGAGATTCCACAGAAATCGCTAGCTTCAGCAATACTCAGTTGAGTTACTTTCCTGACTCTGGCATCCTTAATGATGATGGTGGGATTTTGAGTTATCAACGAGTCGAACGTTTGGATTGTAAGTTACATATTACACGGCGACATTTATTTTGATAACGAATTTTGAACTCTGTCTTGTTTGTATGTATTCTAACAGCACCCGTTCGTCGACCGGTCTTGATCATTGGCCCCCTATCCGAGTGTGTTATGGAACGTTTAACCATCGATTTCTCAAATCTATTTAAATTTTGCGATGTTACCGTAATGGATTGTTCACAGGATGCCATGGAGGAGGGCTTGCAACAAAATATTTTCGTTGATTATCGTCGACGTGGCAATAAATTTGAATGCACTACCATTGAGACCATTAATAATGCCTGCAAGAATGTAAGTTGCAAAAAATATACATACATAACGCTCATTTACTTCAATTCAATATTGGAAAAACCGAGATTTTTGAGTTATTGATGTGCAAACAAATCATATTAATACCTTATTTTGTATTAGTTGATACAGACAAAAAATTAATTCCAGTCACCACTCAGAAATTAAAATTGGATTGTTTAATGGCGATCTGTAAAATATTTCGTCGGAGGGTCAAGTCAACAAATATCAAAGCTCTAAATATCAAATATCAACATATTTTTTTTTGTGTTGGATTTTTGCCCAATTTTTTTTCTGGATTAATAGACCTTTGAAAGCACTTTTAACATTTATTTATTTATATCAAATATATTACATAAAATTAATTTATGAAATATAATAAAAAGGTGCCGGATAACTAAGATCATATGCACCTGCAGATTGCGAAGATTCTTTTGGTTATTTACTTAAGAAAATACAATAATGCACTTTTAATATAAACTTTGATTCTTGCCTTAGAATAACTTATTAGACGTGTTTAGTATTTTTTAATTTTTTTCATAGTGACAACTGATGTTTTCGCATTTTGTGGGAGTATTTGTTAAAAAAGCTGCAGTCCATACTTTTCGAATGACTCCTAAATTATGAACATCGACGCCGCAGCTCTCATTTTTTGGCTTCGAAAACCCATTAAACTACTTTCACAAAAATCGATTTCAGTGACGTGATTTTTCGCCCGATATTTATAATTTAAAAATCATTCGAAAAGTATTGATTCCTTCTAATTAACACAATTTACAGAATATTTATATTTAAAGTGATTTCAAAAGATCTATTAATTCAGAAAAAAAATCAGAAAACATGATTTTTGGAGGTGTTTTCTTCAGTTTTTGGGTGGTGACCACATCAACATATTCGCTTGAGAAGCAAATGTTATTATTTGAACATTTTCAATACGTTTCCTGAAAAATCGATTTTTGTTTATTTTTTAAGTAAATGTGCTATATATACAGATTGTATTTATTCAAAAAAAATATATAAATGTGTTTCGTTTTAGGATCGCCGACATTGTATACTTGATATATCGATATCAGCCGTTGAACGTTTACAACGTCTACAAATCTATCCGATTGTTTTATTGCTACGTTTTAAATCGGCCAAACAAATACGTGAGATTCGTGACTTTGGCACCGATAAAATATCAGCTAAGGCGGCCAAGGAAATGTATGAGCGGGCACTCAAGCTGGAAAGTGATTATAAACAGTATATATCTGGTAAGATAATTATTCATTAGTTTATTTATTTTTACATCTGTGAGAGTACCATTTCAAAAGAGTTGTTGTAGGAGGAGATAGTTTTACGGGAGAGTCTATACATGATAGGGGCACTCTTAAAAGAATGTTATGAATTAATAAAATCCATCCATCCAGCAGAAACCATCCCAATCACCATCTTATGGTTCTGCCCCCTTCGCCCAAGCAAGTTAGAAAGACTTAAGGGTCTCAAGAGAAAAGTTCAGAGTTACAAGAATAAGCCTTCAGATCAGCAAGCGTCGTATGCTTAAACGATGCAAGTAGATTAAATCTGAATGGTGTAGTCGCATCAATTTGAAGAAGATCGCTTAAAATGTGTAGTTTCTAGGGCGTACAAAGTGAAATTGGGACTTTCTAAAAATTCAATAGCGTCCGTTGATCGGTTTAATAAACAATGGGTCTATCTTGTTTCCTTTTGGGTGTTACAAACAAATGCACAAAAGCATAATACTATAGGGTGGATGGAACATAATACTAATTATTTATAAGCACACAATTTACTAAATATAATTATTGCATCTCTTTGTATTCATTTCAGCCGTTATACCTGGTGTTAGCATTAAACATATGTGCACACAAATTAAAGATGCCGTCGACAAGGAACAAGATAAAATCTTATGGGTGCCCGTTTCCAACAACTGATCGAATTCGTACTCTGAAGGAAACTAAAGGAATAGTATTTATTGTCTTGTTTTTGTTTTTTTTTTTTTGAAAAATGTCTTGTCTGATTCTTCTGAACACACGACGCACACATACACACATCAATTTTTATAGTAATTTATAGGAGTGTTTTTTAAAAGAAATTTTTTAAGAGCTTAACCACACCACACACACACACACATACACCCAATCTTAAGTATTTTTCTGCTGTAAGAAATTTTTCAAATGTTTCATGTGTATTTAGTTCGCATAACACTTTGTTTTATCTTTCGTAACTAACATTGCAAGTATTCTTTTTTATTCGATTCGATATTGTCGATGATTTCTTTGTTTGTTCTGTGTTTGTTTTCTAGTTTAATTATATTCGACTACTACTACTACTATTTTAACTCTATTTCTATTTCAAACAACTAAGCGCTTTAATTGAAAAGTATTTTCATTTTATTTTTAAAATTATTATTATTTTTTATTAATTTTAAAATACAACACCCAACACCACCACTATAAAGAAGTGTAAAAAGAACTAATGTGCTTTAATTTTTTCTGTTTGTTTTTAAGTTGTTTTTTTTTAATTTTTTATCTTTTCAAAACTCTACCTGTATTTATATAAAAACTGCTGTTTTTCTCAATGAAAACATCTCTCGTTTTCTGTTTATTTTTTTAAATAATCGCCTTTACCGCTGATGACTTATGTAAATTAAGTGCCTTCTATTACATACATACATATATCGTATATACATACCTACATATACCTACCATTTATATACACGGTTATTTGATAACAATTCGAAATTGTTAAAATTTGTAAAATGTTTGTCATTAGGTAATATTTTTTAACTAAATATATATACATTTGTATTTGTTTTATTTTTTTCTCTATAAATAAATTATAAATATTATCTGGGTTACAGGGTTCTATTTTAAACAATTTACAATTTTACATTGAACGACGAGGACAAATAATTGAGATGTTTTTTTATATAGAGACATATACACATAAAATTAATCTAATATTTATATTACATGCCGACATAATTACAAGCAAGAAGAAATATTCCTTCGAAAATAAAACAATTGTATTTTAATTTTTAAAATAAACACAAGTGTCTTTAAAATTTCTTGGGTATTAAATGTAATTAAGATGAGAGATGAATTGTGTGTTTTAAAATGTTCAAGATTTCTATTTTTTTTATAAAAAGAGCTTTAAAAGGATGCATTTAATCGCAAGTTTAAATCTGACGCTAAATGCTGGGCTCGGCGGAAGAGTTGAAATCTGTTTAATAGAGCAAAATTTCGCTGTCAAGAATATGAAATTGCTTAAAAATACTAAAAGAGAGATTTTAACTCTACTGGGGCTGTTCAGAGCCTCAACTCAGTGATTTTCGGTGAAAATCGCACCTTATAGATGTGTCAATTTCATTTTCGTTGATTGTTGATGAAATCAGTTTACTTCGCTGATTAGGGTTATATAGTTGAAATAAATAGTCAATTATGCGACTTCTTGGAAAATTTCAGTAGTCGACTTTTTAGTATAAAAAGTCGATTAAGGTCGACTTTTTTCGTCTATGAAAACAAAAATAAATGTAATTTTTAGACTCAAAGCAAAGTTTTTTGATTAAAGTATACAAGTGAATCAATTCCCAGATGCTGCATAAAACATTGCATATTTAAATTAAAACGTCAAAATTCATGTAATAACTAACAAGGGCCGAACTTTTTATCCCCTGTGGATTGCATTCTACAGAGGCTGTCGATTTTCGTAGAAGTGCAGTAACATACAGGAAATATATTTTTTAATATAGCCAAACCAAAACAAATAAAAATATTGAGAAAGTAATTTTATAAATAAATATAAAATTATTATTTGTTCAACCACGCTTATAAGTCAAGGCTACCAATACGTTTTACTATATATACATATATATCGAAATAATACTTTTAGTCAATTCAAAAAGTAAATATGAGACAGTAATCTTCAAAAAAACTTAAATACCATAAATACTGGTAGATAGTGGGTGCTGCAGATTGTTGTATTTCCATCTTCTTTTAATTCCAAAAATACAAATTTTGAAAATGCATTATCTCACGTACACAGTGCAAGATAACCTAACTTCGTGATTCTACCCAATTTTGCTGTAAAAGTAAAACACGTATTTGGAAAAAACCATTTTATTGTTCGTGTCTACGCAGTCAGAGGAATGTATACTCCGAATTGCATGACTCTAGCTGTGGTCATTTGGTTGGTACAATTTTTATCCACTTTTCCATTTTTACACCAAAAAGTAATCCCTTTTTTATGTACGAGGAATGTATACACCGAATTTCATTATTCTAGGTGCAGCCGTTTGGTTGGTACCATTCCCATTTTAACCCTTAGAAGTACGAATTTGGAAAAAATACTTTTATTTCATGTACCTACTCAATTAAAGGAATGTACTCACCGAATATCGTGTTTCTAGCTGCTGACGTTTGAAAGGTTCCATTTTTATCCCATTTTGTCCCATTTCATCCACTACGAATAATAATCACTTTATGGTGTACGTTTTTATTATAGGGGGAATGCTCAAACCCAATATCAAGTAAGTATAAGCAGACATATTAATAAAATGCTTAAATACTCTAAAATATTAAGATATTATGGATATTTTCAGTCCTTGTGAGGGACATTTTTTCCCTTTGGACCGATTTCGTCGAGTTGCAATCCCAACCGAACTACGACTATATGATTCATTTAAAGAAAATTTGGACGTCCTAGCTGTTTTCGTTTAGAATATATATACTTTATAGGGTCTCAGGTCGACATTTCAAGGTGTTACAAACGGAATCACAAAGTTAGTAAACTCGGATGTGGTGTGGTGAGTGTCAATGGGCTCTCATCGGGGTCAAAGGTGTGGGAAAAGGAGTAAAAATACACAAAAAACCTCAAATCTGCCTCGGAGAATGTAAGAACGACCCCCATTAATTTTCCCTCCCCAACATTTTTTTCAAACACACATACCCCTATCTCCCATACAAAAATATTTTTTTAAAAAAAATTGTTCTCACCGCCTTACTGGCCAAGGAAGCCCCAATTGGAGTCAAATGTATGACCTACCCCCAATATTTTTTAACCCCGCATTATCTCTGAAGATACTTATCTCCAATCTTCAACCCTTAAGGTGGTCCACATACGATTTTTATACACTCCACGAGAGTATTATGGCTTTGTGCATTTGTTTGTAACACCCAAAAGGAAGCGGGATAGACCCATTGTTAAGTATACCGATCGACTTAGAATCACTTTCTGAGTCGATTTATCAATGTCCGTCTGTCCGTCTGTCTGTCCGTCTGTCTGTCCGTCTGTCTGCCCGTCTGTCCGTCTGTCCATCTATTGATGTAATCAAACTACAGGTCGCAATTATAGTCCGATCTTAACAAAACTTGGCACAAGTAAGTTTCGTGGATCAAGGACGAACGCTATTTAATTTGAGGTAAATCGGTTCAGATTTAGATATAGCCCCCATACAAATGTCGCTCCCGATTTGACATTTTCCGCTCTAGAAACCACATATTGTACCCGATTTTCTTTAAATTTGGCACAACATCTTATAATCCAACTAGAAACACATATGCAGAAATTAGGTAAGATCGGTTCAGATTTAGATATAGCCCCCATACAAATGTCGCTCCCGATTTGACATTTTCCGCTCTAGAAACGACATATTGCACCCGATTTTCTTTAGATTTGACACAACACATTACAATCCAACTAGAAACACCTATGCAGAAAGTGGGTAAGATCGGTTCAGATTTAGATATAGCCCCCATACAAATGTCGCTCCCGATTTGACATTTTCCGCTCTAGAAACCACATATTGTACCCGATTTTCTTTAAATTTGGCACAACATCTTATAATCCAACTATAAACACATATGCAAAAATTGGGTAAGATCGGTTCAGATTTGTATATAGCTCCCATACAAATGTCGCTCCCGATTTGACATTTTCAGCTCTAGAAACCACATATTGTACCCGATTTTCTTTAAATTTGGCACAACATCTTATAATCCAACTAGAAACACATATGCAGAAATTAAGTAAGATCGGTTCAGATTTAGATATAGCCCCCATACAAATGTCGCTCCCGATTTGACATTTTCCGCTCTAGAAACCACATATTGTACCCGATTTTCTTTAAATTTGGCACAACATCTTATAATCCAACTAGAAACACATATGCAGAAATTAGGTAAGATCGGTTCAGACTTAGATATAGCCCCCATACAAATGTCGCTCCCGATTTGACATTTTCCGCTCTAGAAACCACATATTGTACCCGATTTTCTTTAAATTTGGCACAACATCTTATAATCCAACTATAAACACATATGCAAAAATTGGGTAAGATCGGTTCAGATTTGTATATAGCTCCCATACAAATGTCGCTCCCGATTTGACATTTTCCGCTCTAGAAACCACATATTGTACCCGATTTTCTTTAAATTTGGCACAACATCTTATAATCCAACTAGAAACACATATGCAGAAATTAGGTAAGATCGGTTCAGATTTAGATATAGCCCCCATACAAATGTCGCTCCCGATTTGACATTTTCCGCTCTAGAAACCACATATTGTACCCGATTTTCTTTAAATTTGGCACAACATCTTATAATCCAACTAGAAACACATATGCAGAAATTAGGTAAGATCGGTTCAGATTTAGATATAGCCCCCATACAAATGTCGCTCCCGATTTGACATTTTCCGCTCTAGAAACGACATATTGCACCCGATTTTCTTTAGATTTGACACAACACATTACAATCCAACTAGAAACACCGACACGACATATTGCACCCGATTTTCTTTAAATTTTGCACAACATCTTATAATCTTACTAGAAACACCTATGCAGAAATTGGGTAAGATCGGTTCAGATTTAGATATAGCCCCCATATAAATGTCGCTCCCGATTTGACTTTGGCCACTTTAAAAGCCACATATTGTGCTTGATTGTCTTTAAATTTCGCACAACATCTTATAATCTAACTAAACAAAACTATGGTGAAAGTGGTTAAGATCGGTTCAGATTTAAATATAGCCCAAATTCAAATGTTGCTCCCATAAGTTTAACCGATGTTGACCAAACTATACATTTTATATTTCACCTATTTCGTTCCAGGTTTCAATATATCCTCATACAAATGTCCTTTCCGATATAAAATTTTTTGTCAAACACATACATTTACAGGATACAAAAAACCTTCCCGTTTTCACTTTTTCACCGAATTGAATTGTATTCGGATTGAAAGTGGAGTGTATCATAGAGTCGGCCCCGCCCGACTTTAGCCTTTCCTTACTGGTTTAATTTTTTATAATTTTTGTTATGACACTAAGGCCCAAAACTGCCCTGGACTCGCCCCTATATGGGTTAAATGTAAGACCGACCTCCACTAATTTTCCCTCCCCAACATTTTTCCGAACAAACCTAGGAAAGGCCCAAAACTGTCCCCTAGTCACTCCTAGATGGAAGACTTGTAAGACAGACCCCATTAATTTTCTCTCCCCAACAAGAAAGGCCCAAAGCTGCCCTGCAGTAGACCCTAGAGGACTGAACCCCATTAATTTTCCCTCCTCAACATTTTCCCCAAACATACCTATCCCCTATCACCTCTCATGAAGGGGAAAAATTGATAGACTTCATATAATACTTAAGGGGGCTCCCATGCTAAAGCAAAATTTTTATAAAATTTGCTCCCACCACTCTAGGAGAGTCAAATTTACCAAATGTTACGGCTCAGAACATTGTTATAGTCATCTATTAATGCAACGGCTATATCGGCAGCTTCTGTGATTTTTGACCCCGATGAGCGCCTACGTACACTCATCCCACCACCCCCATTTTTTGGCTCATGAATTTGTTTTGCGAACCTCACAAAATTAGGTTATCAAAATCGAAAAGTCGTGCCTTATCCCACCCCTATTGAACACAAAGGATTTATATAGCCTATCAAATGTGACCACAAGAGTTTTGTGTGATTTGGAATTGTAGATCCGATCCGATATACTATAAAATATCGGTAAACATGGATAATATTGTTTTTGCAATTGTTCCAACTTCAAACTCATTTTTGTCATATATTTCAACAAAAAAGAAAGAATTTCCTATTTCGAAAAAGAGGTTCATTTTTTGACTGTTTCGTTCAGATGGGCTTAAAAAAAGCAACCTATTCATCTACAAAGGACAGTTGTTTATGTTTTTGAGGGTGCTACATTTAAAAAAAGTCTGTTATTAACAGCAGCGATTGTCTGCTGCATATCAGCTATTACAGAAGTTTTTCTGCGATAACAGCAGTTTTTCTGCAATCTTGCATCAGCATTCACACTGCTAAAGTGTTGGCAGTCTGCTAAAAAAGCTGCTGTTAATTAAATTATTAAAATAGATAAAAAAGCGTTTATAATTTAAAAGCCTTTCAGATAGACGGCGAATACAAATGTAGCACGAATTTCGTTTTATATTAGCTGGACAATCACAACATCTTTCAGTGGTAATAAATTCCTTATAATAACAATTATTCTAAAAGTGTTGAAATTGTTAACTGGGTATATTGTTCTGTACACATGCTAAAGTTTCAAGAAAGCATTTTTTCTTTATTGCTAAAAACAGCAAACAGCTGTTTGCTATTTCAGTAGATACAAATCTGCTATCTCTTTTTCAGCAGAAAATCTACTCTTACAGCAGAATTTTTGCTTTCTTCTACTGACAAATTCCTTTGAGTGTATCTTTAAACTGATGCCATTTGTTTTAGCATATTGAAATTGTAAACTCCAATTGAATCAGCCTAAATAAAACCAACCTTCTTTTTATGTAATTGAATAAATGCAAAAATTTATTATTAAAAAAGTATAACATTCGTAAAATCTTAAAGACTACACACAATACAAAATATGCTCGAGTACTCGACTCCAATAATTTAATAATGCTAGGAGACGACACATACATATGTATTGATCGATCGTTCATAGTGTTTATGGGTAACACACCAGAAATCGGTTATTATCACTAGCCTTAAAATTTACAAGATTACAAAAACTACTACTGACTATATACAACAATAAATAAAATGGACAAAATTAACAATACATATTATTATTATTACAATAATAAAATTGATAAAAAACTTCAAATGGAAAATAAAAATAAAAACAAAATTAATTTTAATGATGAATGCAAACAATTAAATGCTTCAATTGTGATACGATAATATGGCCTTTTATCTATTTAAAAAAAGGAAATAAATATGTAGGTATTTCAAACAAAATAGTATATGTTTATGAATTATTACAAAGCTAAACAGTTCAAAACTTAATCACCCACTTCGCACTGGCGCGAACGGTGTTACATGAAGTTTCAAAGTATTTTCAAGGTACAAAACGCTCTTTTTTCGATTTTCGCATGCAAATGCAAAACAAACAAACTTATAAATAATTGTGCTCAACTATATTTACAACGACACAATGTTTTCTTTTCCCATAAAATTAAACTTAGAATATATATATATATATATATATAAAATAACTACTACGAGTATGAACATTAAAAAATTAACAAACAATTTTGGGACTAGTTTACATAAAGAAGATACAAAAAGAAAAAATAAAAACAATAAAAAATACACAACAATTAAACAAGTATCAAAACGTACATACATATAACTATCTTTAAACAAGCCGATCAGTTGTGAGAACTGACACCATTTGTGGACGAAGAGGAAAATAATAGTTTAATTTTACAATACGGGGTTCGCTTTCTATTACCTTATATCGTTAATATCTCCCAAGTCTTCTTTGCATTAGAATAAGGTAAATATAACAAATCGAAAAATCTCTGCCGATAATATAGGATTTTACTCACATACCAACAATCAAATAGTTTCGTCTAGTACTGTAGTACACAATTTTCAATTGGTTCAATTTTTATTGGACCTAATGTACATTTTGCTTAAAAAGTTTTGTTAACATTTTTGAATTTCAAATGGAAAATTTTGAATTTCAAAGGACGAGTTACGAATTTCAAATGAAGAGTTTTGAATTTCAAATGATGTCTTTTGAATTTCAAATGATGTCTATTGCATTTCTAATGGTGTCTTTGAAGATAAAATTTCATTTTTTAATTTCAATTGACATTTTTTGAATTTCAAATTAAATTTTTGAATTTCAAATGGAATTTTTGAATTTCAAATGATGTCTTTTGAATTTCAATTGACGTTTTTTTGAATTTCAAATGATGTCTATTGCATTTCAAATGGTGTCTTTGAAGATAAAATTTCATTTTTTAATTTCAATTGACTTGTTTTGAATTTCAAATTAAATTTTTGAATTTCAAATGGAATTTTAGAATTTCAAATGATGTCTTTTGAATTTCAATTGACGAGTTTTGATTTTCAAATGATGTCTATTGCATTTCAAATGGTGTCTTTGAAGATAAAATTTCATTTTTTAATTTCAATTGACATTTTTTGAATTTTGAAATTAAATTTTTGAATTTCAAATGGAATTTCTGAATTTCAAGTGATATTTTTTGAAAGTGATGTCTTTTGAATTACAATTGAAAATGGTGTAGAGTGTGTTCATATTGTGTGAACAATTTCAGTATCCCAAGTTCAATTAGAAGCAGATCAAAGGGATGATGCCATATTTTTACTATTATTATATACCCCCCAGGGCTAGGCAGTCTTTTGAACACGTTCCCTTGATTATTTTTCCCTTTTTCTCACTTCCCTCCCCCCATACTCCACTGTGCTGGTGTACTGTATATTCTCAATTCT
Source organism: Polietes domitor (assembly GCA_947397865.1). Lineage (NCBI taxonomy): Eukaryota > Metazoa > Arthropoda > Insecta > Diptera > Muscidae > Polietes > Polietes domitor. The sequence continues at coordinate 60,324,800 of OX377619.1, read as the reverse complement.
GATCCCACCCCCGCCTAACTAACCTTCAAAGAAATCAAACTCATCTTTCGGCCTATACCAATCCTCAGTGGCATGTTCATAGATGGCATTTTTCACCTGTTCCTCGGCCACTTCAATTGGATGTCTGTAGTCACTAGTGTCGTGGCCGCCACCCTCAGAGCGCGGTGATCTCGAAGTGGCTCGGAAGTCCAGCGGTATGTTGTAACACTTGCAAATGCAGCAAGAGGGAAATCTGAACCAGTCCGAGAATATACCGCGACACTCGTTGTGTGGATCGTAGGCCAAAAGACGATGCAGGCGGTATTGCTGCTCACAGCGGCAACCCTCACGGCAATACATCTGTTTGTGTTCATGGGTACACTTCTCCCAGTGCACGTACTGCTCGAAGGGATATAGATTGAGGAGGGCCAAAATTTCACCGCGTGTATTGTTGGCCCAGAAGGGAGCGACCACTTCCTCTTTAACAGGGCACGCATTGCTAGAAAGAGAGAACGAAAAAGAAATAATGAAACAATTATATTTATAATCTACGATACCCTACTCAAATTAGAGTTTCTTTTTCCCAAAGATTTGGAATTCTCGGGAAATATTTTATTATTTCCCGGGTAAATTCGGAAAATATTTAAATATTGAAATAAATAAATAAATAATATTTGCCAGAATTCTGAAAATATTATAGGATTAACCCCCGTTTTCACAATGTCCGTTTTAAAGATAATCAATAGTTAAAGTCAAACCACACACAAACTGGCATCTAGCTCTAACTGCCTGTTAGCTCTATAACTGCTGACATGGAGATGAGAGTGAAACAAATTACAAATTAACACACAAATATAGTTGTTTTGGACAATGGATCGGATCATGTCTTTTGTCTGACTAATTTCTTATGCTGCATCGATAATTTATATTTTTTTAATAGATTTTAGTAGCCACCACAGATCTAAAGCATATATATATACACTTTTAAACTTTAAACAACATATTTGTGGGATATATTTTTTAAAAAATTTTAAAAGTCCAAAGTCATCCTCTTGAAGAACTTATCGGTCTTACTTTTAAAAGAAACTTTCTGAATTATTAACTAACGACAATGATTCAAAAAAGCAATGTTCTAATATAATTAAAAACTATACGTTATAAATAAGGGGTGATTTTTTAAAAGCTATAGGAAAGTTTTCAAAAAACAAGTAAAAACGGCGTTAAGTTCGGCCGGGCCGAACTTTAAATATCCTCCACCATGGATTGCATTCCACGGAGGTTGTCGGTTTTCGTAGAAGTGCAGTAATATTACAGGAAAACAATAATTTTTTTAAACTAGCCAAAGCAAAACAAATACAAATATTGAAAAATTAATTTTATAAATAAATATAATATTTTAATTATTTCAAACCACGCTTTTAAGGTAATGCTACCAATACGTCAATTCACAAAATAAATATTCTTATATTTATATTTTCAAAAATATTTTCAAAGCCATAAATATTGGTAGATAGTGGGTGCTACAGTTGGTTGTATTTCCATTCTATTTGAATTCCAAAAGTACAAATTTTGAAAATCCATTATCAGACGTACATAGTGCAAAATAACCTAACTTCATGATTCAACCAATTTTTGCCGTAAAAGAAAAAGTACGTATTTGGAAAAAACTTTTTATTTTGCGTGTCTATGCAGTCAGAGGAATGTATACACCGAATTCCATGATTCCAGCTGCGCCCATTTGGTTGGTACCATTTTTACCCCCTTGACGTTTCTACGCAATTAGAATTTTATCATTCTAGCTGTAGTCGTTTAGTTGGTACTATTTTTATCCCTCTGTACAATTGTATCCCTTGAAGGTACTAATTTCGAAAAATTCGTCTATTTTCCGTGTCTACGCAGTCAGAGGAATGTATACTCCGAATTTCATGACTCTAGCTGCGGTCATTTTATTGGTACTATTTTTATCCCCTTTTTCCATTTTAACCCCAAAAAGAACGAATTTTGAAAAATCCGTGTATTTTACTTATCTATGCAATCAGAGGAATGTATACATCGAATTTCATTATTCTAGGTACAGCCGTTTGGTTGGTACCATTTTTATCCCTCTATTCCTATTTTGCCCCTTAAAAGTACGAATTTGGAAAAAATACTTTTATATTATATATCTACACAATTTGAGGAATGTACACACCGAATTTCGTGTTTCTAGATGTTGTCCTTTAATATGTACCATTTTTATCCCTTTTTTGTCCCATTTTCCCCCTACAAATAAGAATCACTTTATGGTGCACGTTTTTGCCATAAGGGGAATGCGCATACCAAATATCAAGCAAATATAAACAGACATATTCAGAACACATGCTTAAATACGCTAAAATATTAGGGATTATTATGGGTATTTTTAGTCCTTGTGAGGGAAAAAATTTTCCCTTTGGGCCGATTTCGCCCCATTTCAATCCCAACCGATCTACGACTATAAGATGCATTTAGGGAAAATTTGTTAGTACACCCCCAACCTGGAGGTGGAGGGTATAAAAACACATAAAATTCAGAAAAATGGATGAAATCTTTATTTGAATCGATATTACGGTCCATATAATTTAATGTTTGAAGATTATTTCATGCAAATGTTGACCTTGGCTGCGTCTCAAATGGTCCATCCGCTTAGTCCAATTTTGGCATTTCCACGTTTTTGAGTAACAGAGGCCCAATTGCTGCGAACGGCGACGAATCGATAATTGATGGTCATCATTGACACTGGCCGATACAGCTGCGATATTTTCTTCAGTTCGCACTCTACGTAAGCGTGTTGGTGGTTTAATGTCCAACAATGTAAATTTCGTGCGAAATTTAGTCACAATAGCCCGAATAGCCGCTTCAGTGGGTCGATTAAACTGACCATAAAATGGAAGCGAGCGATGAACTTTCTTAACAGAGCACGCATTTTGATAATAAAATTCAAATTGCAAGCGTTGTTCGTTTGTAAGACGATTCATGGTTAAATTATAGACCAAACTGAAGATGTTTAACAGTGAAACAAAACACGAAACGTGCGTCAGCTGTTTAAACCAGTGTTGCCAAAAAGATAATAGCTAAAAAATCACCCTTTATAAGGGGGTGTTTCCGTTTTGGAGTGGACCAAAATCAATCAAACATGCTGTATATGCGAAAATTTTAGAACGTACTATATTCCCATATTTTTTACCTTCCACCTAAGGGGTATACTAACTTTGTCATTCCATTTGTAACTCCTTGAAATATCGACCTGAGACCCTATAAAGTATATATATTCTTGATCGTCATAAAATTCTAAGACGATCTAGCCATGTCCGTCCGTCTGTCCGTCTGTTGAAAGCACGCTAGCATCTAAACTAAAAGAGCTAGAACGTTCAAATTTTCCATAAATGCATCTTATAGTCGTAGATCGGTTGGGATTGAAATGGGGCGAAATCGGCCCAAAGGGAAAAATTTTTCCCTCACAAGGACTAAAAATACCCATAATTATCCCTAATATTTTAGCGTATTTAAGCATGTTTTTTGAATATGTCTGTTTATATTTGCTTGATATTTGGTATGCGCATTTCCCCTATAGCAAAAACGTGCACGATAAAGTGATTGTTATTTGTATTGGGTGAAATGGGGCAAAAAAGGGATAAAAATGGTACATATTAAACGACTACAGCTAGAAACACGAAATTCGGTGTGTACATTCCTCTAGTTGAGTAGATACATAATAAAAAGTATTTTTTCCAAATTCGTACTTTTAAGGGGTAAAATGGGAATAGAGGGATAAAAATGGTACCAACCAAACGGCTGTACCTAGAATAGTGAAATTCGGTGTATACATTCCTCAGATTGCATAGACAAGTAAATTTCACGGATTTTTTAAAAGTCGTACTTTTTGGGGTTAAAATGAAAAAAGGGGATAAAAATAATACCAATCAAATGACCGCAACTAGAGTCATGAAATTCGGAGTATACATTCCTCTGACTGCGTAGACACGGAAAATAGACGAATTTTTCGAAATTCGTACTTTTTGGGGTTAAAATGGCCGCAGCTAGCGGGCGAAATTGGACAAAAAGGGATGAAAATGGTACCAATGATACGACAAAAAGTAGAAACATGATATTTGAAATGTTCATTCCTCTAATTGCGTACGTACAATGTAGGGATTCATCAAAATTCGTACTTTTAAGGGATACAATTGGAAAAGAGGGATACAGTCTGCTGAATTTGATGACTTGGAATTCGTGGAATATAATAGAGGACTATAATGAAGCATCACATTTTTGTCCTAATATAATCTAATCTGCCCGTAATACTGTGGAATGCACTTCGTGGTGGTTCGGCCCCGACGAACTTAATGTCTTTTTTACTTCTTTTAATTCCCGCCTCATATCTGGAAGAGTGGATAGGGGCTATCAGCGTGGAGTTTTGAGTTCTATTCCATCAGAGGATCTTGTCTGTCGCTATTAGGGTTCAATGTAAATCCGCACGGACTGCCACGGCGAAAATTTTGATTTCATGTAATCTTATGATAACTATCAGCATGCGGATTTAGGGTGGCCTTCATAAGAACAAAATTGTCAGTAGCGGTAGACCGCGCTGATTTTGGTTTGAACCTAATGCTCTGGGTTATCCAGCTCAATCTCTGGTCCCAACACTGTAAAATTAATTTAAAATACCAACCTCGGTTGATGACAAAAAACGATAAAGGAATTATCAAAGAAAATACCTGTCCGCAGACGTACACCGATTTTAGCTTAGTCCCAGAGTGTTTGGTTCTACCTTTAAGGGATCTTCACACAAAAGTCCACTATAATGTGAAAGAAATTTGTGGAGAATGGAAATACCATACAATCATACTAAGCAAGGAAAGTTGGCATGATAGAATTTTCGGGTATTAGAAAAGGGTTTTGGAACTAGAGATATTCTGTGGCTAGCTTAATACTTTATCTGAGTAGAATGAGAATGAGTAGAAGGATTCGGCAAAAACAAGCCTTGGAGAAAGGGCCTATGGGGGAAATGACTGATGGGTGGTCTTCAGATACTGAGACAGGCCTAGATGCCAGACGTTATCACATTACTGTCCTTAAAAAGACGCACTACTGACGTTAACAAGATGGAGTTAATCACTCCACTGTGTGAGGATCGATGAATGATCTAATGCTGTAAGACGAATGAGGAAAAGGACTCGGCCAAAACAAGTCTTGGAGAAAGGGCCTATGGGGAAATGACTGATGATGGGCGGTCTCCAGATACTGAGACAGGCTTAAATGACATCACATTATTGACGTTAACAAGATGGAGTTCATCACTTCACTGTGCAAGGTTCGATAGAAGAACTAATGCTCGCTTGAGGATTCAGGGCTTTCAAAGGAGCATCTGTTAATTCGCTAAGGTCGTCGTAGAGCCTGCCCACCTAAGTAGGCAAGACGATACTCCAGCAAGAACATTGCAGATGCTCTTCCTCTTCTTCATATAATTAACTTCTACGTAAAACTTCGAATTGACGTTTCATGCCAAAGAGAACGAGCTAGCCTTCAATTACTTATTGATTCTCACCTCAATCTGGTTTCTGCCGCTGTCAGTTCGTAAACGTATTTTGTGGGAATACTTGAATTTGTTTATAAAATCTATTGAAGTTGGATACATATGTATCTGAACAGGTTAAATGATGAGAAGAAGAATAGTATTGTGTCTCAGTTCTTAATTATAATACCCTGCTCCAAATGAAATTATGTGCTAGTGTCGATGAAATTATATTATTTTTGTTTGCAAACTATTTGAAAAAATATTATACTTACACTCCTCGGGCATTTATGACTGGGGCAGGTTCCTGTTTCATGGTATCCTGGAACAGTTGACCATCCCTTATGAGAGGCTTGTTAGTTGCCGCAACTGCCGGCGTGGCACTTGCTGCGGGTTTTCGCATCTTTTCGCCTAATAAGAGCTCCGAATTGGGTCGCAAAGTTTGAGCTGATGGTGTCACCGATGGGCCTGGTGGTGAAGATGCGGTTGGCGGGCTGTGTTTATTATTATTATTGTGTGAAGTTGTATAACGGTTGTAATTTTTATTCAGATGCCCTTTAAACGGTGAAGTCTTCATAGACGTCAATGGTGTGGTAATTGTGGACGAGGACAAAGCGGCATTGGAGGTCGCGTTGTACGCGGAAGACAACGTAGAGGTAGTTGTCCGGGGCGGTGTCGCCTGGGTTGGATTCATTTTCAATTTCAACTTGGCCGATATGGTCGACTCAACCTTATGCAGCTGTTGTGGTCTCTGGTGGTGCTTGGTGGCGGAAGGTACGAAAGGTTTCCTTTGCTGTTTGGCCGGAGATCTCTCGGCAACTGTTTCGGTTTTCACAATGGCGTCCGTGGTTGTTGTCGTAACTGTTGACGGTCGCTGGGTCGGTGTAGTTGTAGCCGAAACTGTTGTCTCCGGTTTTTGTTGCGTTGTCGAGGTGGTGGGCGATTCAGTTGTCATGTTGCCCATTCCCAGCTGAGGAGATTCAACAATTTCTATATTGTCTCCGGGCATTTCACTGGGCGCCGAAGTGTCACTGGTTGTTTCAAAAACACTATTCAACTCGATGTTGATAATATCCACCAGTTCTTCGTGAGCAGACGTCGTTACATCATCTTCCTCTCGAGTTTGTTTTTCCAACAAAAGGGAAGACGATTTTGTGGTAACTTCATCGGTATCAATATCTGTGGCCAGATTTGTACTGGAATCGGTGGACTCCTCGGTCGTCTTGCCGTCGTTTGTGGTAGCGTTAGCTGCCGCCATTGTAGTGGTCGTAGTTGTGGTTGTTTCCACATCGTTGGCGGCCACGACCGTGGATTCCACTCCCTCTGTAGTTACAACAATTTTCGTTGAACTCGTTGTCGTCGTCGGCGACGGCGGTTTCGTCGTTGTGGTGGTCGTCGTCGTCGACGTTGTTGTTACCGGTCTGAAGTGGGGTTCCCTCAAGACATCGTTCACTTTGAAGTTATCGAATTCTTCACGATTATGCATGAACTTTGAAGCCCGACGATTGTAGCCGTCACGAGAATATCTATCCGCAGCCGCGTCAATGTCGTCGACATCGATTTCGTTATTCAAAATTTCATCGCGCAAGACGGATATATGACGGACGTCGCCGTACATACGCTTCATTAGTCCTTGATTTTCGTGTACAAAGCGCCGGACAGCATGCCAGGGATATGCTGCACCGGGTAGATTACAGTACGCCTGGTTGATGAGATCACAGGGTATTGCGGCCAACATCTGGGCACGTCCTCGCCGTGATTGTTTGGTGTTGGGGCTGCACGACGAAGACGAATCGTAACCGAACGAAGCACTTCCATCGATAAGTAGAGCGAATAGGAGTAGGAATATTAAATTTCTCTGCAATGGGAAATAGAAAGAAGGAATTTTTGTTAGTTAATTTTGTAGTTTGAGGAGAAATTCATTTTTAAAAGTAATTAATTAGGGCCAAATCAATGACTGTTCGTGTGTACAAGATGTCCTTTTTCGGTCTTTGAAAATTGAGAGCAAATTCAAACTTGAAAATTCAAAAAATTATTTTTTTTTTAACTTAAAAACTATTTATCTTTTTTATCTATCTATTTATTTAGTTATTGAACTTTAAATTTTGGAAAAATAGAAAAAAATAATTTACAAAGTTAAAAAAAGGAAAAATAAAGTAAACTAAAGGGTGTCCCAAGAAGAACGCAATTTTTAAATCTGGCAACATTCGAAGTGTCATTGTTTGACATTTGAACAATTGTTATTGTTTGTTAGTAGAAGGTACGAGGTTAGTAAAAATGGAGCGCTACACGAATGAACAACGCATTCTCATTGTGAAATTGTTTTACCAAAATGGTGAAAGTTTTGCGGATACAGTTCGCAAATTGCGATCAATTTGGGGTCACAATAATGCTCCAAAAGAGTCAACTGTAAAGAGATTAATGGATAAATTTGCCGAAACTGGGTCTGTTAGTGATGTAAAGACAACAACGCGCCATCGACCAGGTCGATCGACCGAAAATGTCGCTGTACGTGATGATGTCGCTCAAACTCCATCCACCTCAATTCGACACCGAGCTCAGCAAATTGGTGTCTCCAAATCCACTTTGCAGCGAATTTTGACGAAAAATTTGCATCTTCATGCATACAAAGTTCAATTGACTCAGGAACTGAAGCCAACTGACCATGGACAGCGAAGGGAGTTCGTTAATTGGGTATTGGAGAGACAAAATGAAAATGCTGATTTTGCCGATAAAATCATCTTCAGTGACGAGGCCCATTTTCATGTTGATGGCTTCGTCAATAGGCAGAATTGTCGCATTTGGGGTGCGGAAAATCCTCAAGTGATTCACGAGAAGCAAATGCATCCTCAACGTGTCACTGTGTGGTGTGGTTTTTGGGCTGGAGGAATCATTGGACCTTTTTTTATGAAAATGAGGCAGGTCAAGCGCAAACAGTCAATGGTGTTCGGTATCGTGAAATGATAACCAGTTTTTTCTTGCCTAGAATTGAAGAAATGAATGTGGAGGGCATGTGGTTCCAACAAGACGGCGCCACATGTCATACAGCCAGAGAAACAATTCAATTGCTGCATCAGTCATTTCCCGGTCGTGTTATTTCGCGTTTTGGAGATCAGAATTTTCCGCCGATGGTTTACGCGAATAAGCCGACGACAACTCAAGCCTTAAAAGACGAAATTGGACGCTGCATTAATGAAATACCGCAGCATTCATGCAAAACAGTCATTGAAAATTTCATTAAAAGATCGCGTGCATGCCAGCAAAGCCGCGGCGGCCATCTGCACGATATATTGTTCCATACATAACCTCATTCTGTCTACTTTACGATATAATACAGTTTCACGATTTTTTCTTAAATATCTGTGTTTTATTTAAAATTAAAAAATTGCGAAAAAATATTTTTATAGAAAATCGAAAATATGGAACATCTCCCTTTCTTAAGTATCTCTAGACAAAATTTAATTTTTTTCGAGATAAAAACGTCATTATTTTTAATGCAACAATATGATAAATGAGGCCCTAAGATCTGACTATATTTATGGGAAGAGGACGTTTAAGGCCTAAGAAAAAAATTGAAAAATGAAAAATTCTAAATTAAAAAAGGGAAAAAAATAATGCATTTTTTCTATAATTATTTTGGTTGTCGAAATTTCAAAAGCCACTTGAAAAGACTTTTGACATGGTCGAAATCATGATCGTGGTAGTCTGCAGCCAAGTAATAAATGTCACCATGCCATTTGTAAATAAATTTGCATTCTATTAAATATAGAAGCAAAATGGTCTTGAGCCAGGACAATATCCCAGTTCAAATCAAATATTGATTACAGACCAAAAAAATGCAAACGAAAAAACTAAAAAAATTTCAAAAAATTATTTTTTAATATTAAATAATTAATTATATTTTTAAATTATCTATCTATTTATTTTAGTTACGGAATTATTTTATTATTATTTTAAGTACATTTCGAAAAAATTGGTTATCAAATTCTCGATAACTTATAGAAATCAAAAATATCGAAAAAAATATTTTTATAAAAAACTCAAGAAAGAAAAAGTATTTTTTTAGAGGAAATTAAGGCTTTAGAAGGTAAAAATTCATGCCCTCCACAATACCGTGGTTCACCGATTAAAGTGTAAGATAAGTAATTTTTTAAACTTCTAACAGCGCCGCCGGATTTTTAAATAATTTTTCGCTCTTAGTTTTCTTTGGATTGAAGTAATAATTATTTTTGTTATTATTTTTCGTTTTCTTTTATCTTTTTTAGTTAACTCGAACATTAAATTTGGAAACATAAAAAAAATAATTAAAAAATGGAAAAATAAAATAATTTGTTCGTAACTACCTTAGCTATCGAAATAGAAAAATTATTGAAAAAAAATCACGAGATATTTTTAATATAATTTTTCGCTTTTAGTTTTCCTTGAAGTGCAGTAATAATTATTTTTGTTATTATTTTTCGTTTTCTTTTATCTTTTTATCTATATTAGTTAACTCCAACATTAAATTTGGAAAAATAAAAAAATAATTAAAAAAATGGAAAAATAAAATAATTTTTTTCGTAACTATCTTAGCTATCGAAATTGAAAAATTATTGAAAAAAAATCACGAGATATTTTTAAAATTTTTCGCTTTTAGTTTTCTTTGAAGTGCAGTAATAATTATTTTTGTTATTATTTTCGTTTTCTTTTATCTTTTTTATCTATCTTAGTTAAGTCGAACATTAAATTTGGAAAAATAAAAAAAATAATTCAAAAAATGGAAAAATAAAATAATTTTTTTCGTAACTATCTTAGCTATCGAAATTGAAAAATTATTGAAAAAAATCACAAGATATTTTTAAAATAATTTTTCGCTTTTAGTTTTCTTTGAAGTGCATGTAATATTTTTTTTTGTTATTGGATGTTCCCATCGAATTTCATGATTACAGCTTCTGCGTTTGTACGCAGAGAATCATGATTTCAGCTTCACCCGTTTGATATAATAATAATTTTTTTGTTATTGGATCGAATTTCATGATTACAGTTTCAGCCGTTTTTTGGTAAATTTTTTATTCCTTTTGTCCCATTTCACCCACAAAAAGTGAGTATTTCGAAAAAACTGATTTTGCAAAAGAAAAAAGCTTCGAATTTCACGACTTCAGCTTCAGTCGTTTTTTTGGTACCATTTTTATTAAATTTTTTCCTTTTAATTTTTGGACAAAAGGTAACAAAACTCTTTGTTTTGCGCGTCTAAGCAGTTTGTGGGATATACACAACGAATTTCATGATTCCATGAAATATCCTCCACCATGGATTGCATTCCACAGATTTTCGTATATGTGCGGTAACATTACAGGAAAATGAAAATTTGTAAAAATATTAAAAAATAAATTTATAAATAAATATAGATATTTATAAATATATATATATATATATAAAATAAAAAATACAAATTTGGAAAAATATTTTTATTTTGCGTGTCTATGTACTCAGAGTAATGTATACACCAAATTCCATGATTCTAGCTGCAACCATTTGGTACCATTTTATCCCCTTTATCCTATTTTACCCCCTTAACAGCACGACTTTCTAAAATCTCTTTATTTTACGTGTCTACGCAATTAGAGGGATGTACACACCGAATTTAAGCATTCTAGCTGCAGTCGTTTAGTTGCTACTATTTTTATCCCTCTGTACCCATTGTATCCCTTGAAAGTACAAATTTGAAAAAAACTTTTATTTATCGTGTGTACGCAGTCAGAGGAATGTACACTCCGAATTTCATGACTCTAGCTGCAACGATTTGGTTGGTACTATTTGTATCCCGTTTTTTCATTTTAACCCCCAAAAAGTACGAACTTCGAAAAATCCGTTTATTCTACGTGTCTACGCAGTCAGAGGAATGTATACACCGAATTTCAGTATTTTAGGAGCAGCCGTTTGGTTGGTACCATTTTTATCCCTCTATTCCCACTTTACCTTTTAAAAGTACGAATTTGGAAAAAATGCTTTTATATTATGTATCTACTCAATTTGAGAAATGTACACACCGAATTTCGTGTTTCTAGATGTTGGCGTTTGATAGGTACCATTTGTATCCCTTTTTGCCCCATTTTACTCCCTATGAATAAAAATCACTTTATGGTGCGCGTTTCTGTTATAGGGGTAATGCGCTTACCCAATATCAAGTAAGTACAAGCAGATATATTGAAAGCACATGCTTAAATACTCTAAAATATAATGGGTTATTATGGGTATTTTTAGTCCTTGTGAGGGAAATTTTTTTCCCTTTGGGCCGATTTTGTCCAATTTCAATCCCAACCTATCTAGGACCATAAGACGCATTTATGGACAAATTGGACGTCCTAGCTCCTTTCGTTTAGATGTTAGCCTGCTTTCAACAGACGGACGGGTCTCAGGTCGATATTTCAAGGTGTTAAAACAGAATGACAAAGTTAGTATACCCCCAACCTGAAGGTGGAGGGTATACAAATCGAAAAAGAATAGGATAGTATAGAATATTTCAAATGCTGCACTTTAAAAGTATGAACGTAATAAAAGTTCATCTAAAACTGCGTTACCTTTTGGAGCCGACTCTAAGTAGTAAGTCCCTTAAATCACGCTCGTTAAATTGATTGAGAGATGCTACCGTATGTTCCTTGGCAGAAGATTGTGGGAATAAGAAGACAAATTTTATAAAAAAAGTTTCGGAAAATTTGTAATTTTTGGGGGAAATCTATTCACGGATTTCACAAGGTGGCACTCCACCCTAATGTACCTACATATTTTATAGAACAAGGTGTTACAATCCAGCACCTAATTTTATTACCGAAAGGCTTACAGCCTGCTTGTGTCTTAAGTATATGGCTGCCACAGAAATGGCGAAACAATGATTCCGTCCACCCGATCGGATTAACTACAAGATGTCAATAAAACTCCATGGGAGTTAACCGCCACGACTCCCATTTTCAATAAAAAAAACTTTGACATCCATTCACAACACCACGTTACATATCTAATAATAATCTCGACAGCAACAAAAACTTCTTGGAAAATCTAAACAAATCTTTAGAGTGGAGTGGAACCCATGAAGCCATAATCTCATTAAATTACAATCAAATCTAATCGAAATCGAACAACATAATATTAATAATTTCAACATTCAGTTAATAATAGTGGTGGGATTGAGGCTTAGAGTGTGGATTGGGTAATGCTCACACACACACACACAGACAATGCAACCGGTTTTCCCAAATGCACAGCACTGTGGATTATCTTGGGCCAATATGAAATTTTATTTTGTAATAACTGCAGTCGCCGTCATTTGGCGGCCCGACGTAAGCGCAACGTCTGTGTGTCTACGAGTGTTTTTTGTTAGATAAACCAGCTTTGATTGCTGGTGATTTGAATTTGTTTATGGAGTGGTTGGTGGTAGTTTTATTGTTTAAAATTAATCAAAATTGTGCAATTTAAAAAAAAAAACACTGACTGGCAGACACGCAGCACTTATAGGCTAAGTATTTATGGGTAGGGGGTAGATCGTTTAGGCCCTCTTTTCTTATTTAGCTTTTATTTAAGTAATTTGGTTGAAATGGAAAGTTGTTTTATTTTTTCATCCATTCACCATTCATTTCCTCTTGCCAAAGAAATGAAATGAAAAGGGTTTTTTTGGTTGCCTGCATTCATGGTGGTTATTCGTATATGTTAGTGTGTGTGTGCGTGCATGTATGGACATTCATTGCTGTCCGTCCATTCACTGGCTGCCTCCCCGTGCGGGAAAAGTGAAAGAAAGAATTTTTATGGCAACATTTTTTTTATGAAAAATTGCTTGAATTAACCGCCAACGTAAACACAACGAAACACAAACACATTCGTGCCACTTTTACTTTGTCATCATCTTGGCGCTCGGTTGGATGGATCGATCGATTGTGCGAGAGTCGTACTATAAGTCATGTAAAAATTGAAAATTATTAGAATCATTGATGTGTGGGATTTAAAATATTCCAGCTGTACATTTATACTATTGAGTCCAAAACGCATAAGTCAGATCGGGTAAATCAAACATTCTCCAAACCTTTTGTGGTGAAGTTTTCGGTTGTATATAAAGGGTGGTTAAATTGTAAGGGCCGATGTTGAATGTGAATCACACCTAAACGTCAAGTTTTCCGCACAGGAACGAAATATGTATATGGTTGAAGTGTATATAGTTGAGTGTGATTCTTCTCCTTTTCTTTTGAAATTGCTGAATGGAATGCCAATGTATAGCATTCAAAAATACCTAAATACAGGATTTTGTTCACTTATTTTTGAAGCCATGAAATATTTACATTCTACAATTACCTAGAGTGAAAATCTCCCCCGTATCATTTAGAACGAGATTATATTGGGAAGTGATATGTTGTAGACGCCATTTTCAAGTGTAATTCAAAAGACACCATTTGATCAAAAATCACCATTTTTCAAAAATTCCATTTGAAATTCAAAAAATATCTATTAAAATTCAAAAATTCCATTTGAAATTCAACAAGTAAAAACGGAGTTAAGTTCGGCGGGCCGAACTTTTTATACCCTCCACCATGGATTGCATTCCACAGAGGTTGTCTGTTTTCGTAGAAGTGCAGTAATATTATTATAGCCAAACCAAAACAAATACAAATATTGAAAAATTAATTTTATAAATAAATATAATATTTTAATTATTTCACACCATGCTTATAAGGCAAGGCTACCAATACGTCAATTCAAAAAATAATTATTCTTCTATTTATATTTTGAAAAATATTTTCATAGCCATAAATATTGGTAGATAGTGGGTGCTACATTTGGTTGTATTTCCATTCTATTTGAATTTCAAAAGTACAAATTTTGAAAATCCATTATCAGACGTACATAGTGCAAAATAACCTAACTTCATGATTCAACCAATTTTTACCGTAAAAGAAAAAGTACGAATTTGGAAAAAAAACTTTTTATTTTGCGTGTCTATGCAGTCAGAGGAATGTATACACAGAATTCCATGATTCCAGCTGCGGGGCCAAAATGGTTGGTACCATTTTTACCCCCTTGACGTTTCTACGCAATTAGAATTTTATCATTCTAGTTGTAGTCGTTTAGTTGGTACTATTTTATCCCCTTTTTTCATTTTAACCCCAAAAGGTACGAATTTTGAAAAATCCGTGTATTTTACTTATCTATGCAATCAGAGGAATGTATACACCGAATTTCATTATTCTAGGTACAGCCGTTTGGTTGGTACCATTTTTATCCCTCTATTCCCATTTTACCCCTTAAAAGTACGAATTTGGAAAAAATACTTTTATATTATGTACCTACTCAATTAGAGGAATGTACACACCGAATTTCGTGTTTCTAGCTGTTGTCGTTTAATATGTACCATTTTTATCCCTTTTTTGCCCCATTTCACCCCCTACAAATAAGAATCACTTTATGGTGCACGTTTTTGCTATAAGGGGAATGCGCATACCAAATATCAATCATATATAAACAGAAATATTCAAAAAACATGCTTAAATACGCTAAAATATTAGGGATTATTATGGGTATTTTTAGTCCTTGTGAGGGAAAAATTTTTCCCTTTGGGCCGATTTTGCCCCATTTCAATCCCAATAAGACGCATTTATGGAAAATTTGAATGTTCTAGCTCCTTTCGTTTAGATGCTAGCGTGCTTTCAACAGACGGACAGACGGACGGACATGGCTAGATCGTCTTAGAATTTTATGACGATCAAGAATATATATACTTTATAGGGTCGCAGGTCGATATTTCAAGGTGTTACAAACGGAATGACAAAGTTAGTATACCCCCATCCTGGAGGTGGAGGGTATAAAAAATACCAATAGAAATTCAAAAAATATCATTTGAAATTCAAAACTCATCGTTTGAAATTCAAAACTCGTCATTTGTAGTTCAAAAGACACTATTTGAAATTCAAAAATTCCATTTGAAATTCAAAAATATCTATTAAAATTAAAAAATTCCATTTGAAATTCAAAAAATATCAATAGAAATTCAAAAAATATCATTTGAAATTCAAAACTCATCGTTTGAAATTCAAAACTCGTCATTTGAAATTCAAAAGACGTCATTTGAAATTCAAAACTCGTCATTTGTAATTCAAAACTTGTCATTTGAAATTCAAAAGTTTATTCCATTTGTAATTCAAAAATGATTCCATTTGCAATTCAAAAAGGGTAAACAAAATAATTTAAGCAAAATATACAATATAAAGTTTTGAATTTCAAATGATGTCTTTTTGAATTTCAAATGTTTGAGAATAATTTTGCAGAGTAATTTATGGCACTGGCACATTGATCAATTGAAGAGGAAACTAGCTCCACCTATTGGTATTTTGTATAAACTGGCGGAAAAACTGAGACCATCAAAATCGAATGAACGTTCAAAACTACAGTTTTTATGTCCTTATTTTTGTTTGTTTTGTATTTCATTTCTGTATCGATTCTTTTCTTTTTTCACATACCACGCCTCAAATATTACAATGAGGATATTCACAAGGTGTCTTAATTTTATAAGTCGTAATGTCACGCATTATTCTAAAAAGTTAATACGTCAAAATCACAAATTTAGAAACATTTTAAAATAGCGAAACATTTAAAACAATTATAGATCAGTGTGTGAAATTTAAGTTATATGTACTTATGATTGGAAATAGAAAGATAATAAATCATGTATATCGCATAGGTGAAATCAATCATATTGTGATATGCTGATAGCTCTCTGAAAAATAAGTCATTCTTCTTTTTAACAACATGCATAAATATTTAATTTTTGTTGGTTTTATGTATTGCCAAATCAAACTGACAACCAAATACTATCAAGTCGCAAAAATCATCAGTGTTAAAAAAGTTTTCAGTTCCAAAAAAAAACTCACATCACTCTCTGTGATGGCGCCATTCCTGCCTTTGAGACACTAATCTCTTTCGCAGGGTTGCTAGTTTTTAAAAATTAGAATTAAATAACAATATTAAAAGCTATAGGCATTACATTTTTTCGCTCTAAATTTTGATCTATATATGTTATTACATTTCCTTTTTAAAGTTCCTATCTAAACTTCTTAGGTCAATATTTGTAGGTAATTGAATTAAAGTGATTGAGAATTATTTATGTACATTAGGATGGGTCTCGAAAACAAATTGCTGCGGACACCCCCCAGAAATGAAGATTGGATTGTTTAATGATGATCTACAAAATATTTCGTCACTGGCTAAACGCTCCTGAAAATACCCCTAAAAATCATTTCAAAAATTCTTTTTAATAAAAGACCCTTGAAAGCACTTTAAATATAAATTTTGATTCTTGTCTTAGAGTAACTTAATTGTCGAATTATAGGACGTTTATAGTATTTTTCTTTTTTGGTTTTTCAAGACGACAGCTAGGAACGACATTTTTTGCAAATCATCATTAAAGAATCCAAACTTTATTTTCGTGTGGTGATTGGAAATTTTTTTCCATTTGTATGGACCGCGACACAGCATAATGTACATATATATCACAAGATTTGTTTTTCCACATCTGGTCTTTGTGATACAAAAATGAAGATGACAAGCAATCACCACAAAAGTTCGGCCGGGCCGAATATTGTATCCACCTCCACCATTTACTAAAATTCCGATTTTCGAATTACTAAAATTCCAATTTTAGAATTAAAGGTAATTATGATGGCTACAAATGTTGCGAATGTCACTGTCACTTAGAAACAGGCCTACGGGAAAATGAACTGTCCTAGGGAGTCTCCAAAAAATTGATTTTTTTCGCTGAAAACAATGTCTATGGATAAATATAGAAGATATGACACTATTTATAGACGATGAAGAATGGAACAAAATAATTGTTTCTAATTTTTTTCGCACCAGGGAAGGGATTACATTTCCAGAATGAAAGTACAAATTGTATAGGTACCTCGACGAAAAATTGTATTTTAGTATTTTTTATCTGTAAAAATTGCACACAAAAAATAAATTAAGATCTTTGATTTTGTTATCGATTTTACGTAATTTTTATGAAAATTTCGATATTTGTTTATTGTTACATATAACCACGACCACTGTTTTAAATATATTTGGTCGTTTCATTAGTGAAATATTGCACAAATTTTAAATACCGAAGAGCTACAAAAATGTCTATACACCGTGATAGCCCCCAAACATACATATCAAAATCAAGTGTCTTAAAAATCTTCAAATTTTTCGTAAATTCCACTGTTGGAGGAAAACTTTATCCCTCTTCACCAGTTTTACCTATTGGCAATTCCAACGGTCCACACACAGAATTTCACAATTCCAAATACAGCAATTTGATTGGTACCCTTTTGGAAAATACTTTTGTTTTGTGCGTCTACGTAGTTATGGGTACAGATATCATTTGCTTAGTCCCATTAATATCCCGTTTCCGTCCTTCTAAAAGTACAAATTTCAAAAAATATATCTATGTTGTGTTTGTGAAATGTATACTTCGAATTTTACGATTTCAATTTCAGCTATTTGGTTGCTACCATTTTTATCCCTCTTTTCTCATTTTAACCCTTAACAATTTCTCAAAATTGAAAAATATTGGGCCTAAAATTTGTGCAACATTTGCTATTTCGATCAAAGTTAGTATGGAAAATTATTGGTAGACTTGTTTGATCCATTTGTCAGGCATCCTAAAAATAAAATCTAGATTTTTTTTACCAAACTTATCATAGGACCCTCGTAGCTACTACCAATTTTCATGTTTATGCATAATGTTGTAGTTTTTCATTTTTATGGTTGTTGACCAGACTGTCAACGTTGATTGAATTGGTTTTCTTTCGTTTTCGTACAATTTTCTTTTTGGTTTGGCGGAAAAAAGGTAAAATGGTGCAAAGAAAACTAAAACAAATGAAGAAACAAATCGGTTTTACTTTCTTTTCCAATTTTTATGCTGTGGCCATTGATGGAGAGTTGCTGTTGTTGTTCAAAAAGCGCAGGCAACAGTTGATTGAATTTGCATTTCACCTGATAGTGACATGATTTATTACGGCAATTGTTTATAATGAAACATTTTTACTGCTGAAGAGCGTGAGTCGGAACTGGTGCAGAATATCAAACAGAGGATAGAGGTGATATGGATCGAGTCTTTGAAAGCAGCAAGAAAAAAATTGGCAACAAAAGCTAACAGTTGGCTGGAGAACATTTTCTAAATTGTATTAAAAAGAGCTTTTAAAAAAAATATGGATGGATTTTTCTAGAATTTTAATCAAATACAATTAAAACAAGTAAACTTTATATTACATTCCACAAAGGATTTGTCGATTTTTTAACTGGAAAATGTATTTTTTAATATAATATTGTCAAACCAAAACAAATAAAAATATTGAAAAAATAATTTTATAAATAAATATAAAATTTTAATTATTTTAAACCAAACATTTTAAGAATGCCAATATTTTTATGCTATATATATCGAAGTAATACTTCAAGTCAATTCTAAAAGTAAATATAAGGCAGTAGTCTTCAAAAATGCTTAAATACCCTAAATATTGGGGATAGTGAGTGCGTTTTCAGCCGTTTGTTTGGTTTTATTTCCATCCTATTTTGTTTCAAAAAGTACAAATTTTGAAAATACTTATTTAATTTTTACCGTAAAAGTAAAGTGGTATACTTTTTATTTCTGTTTGTAAGACCTTTAAATATCGACCTGAGACCCCGTAAAGTATATATATTCTTGATCGTCATAAAATTCTAAGACGATCTAGTCATGTCCATCCGTCCGTCTGTTGAAAGCACGCTAGCATCTAAACGAAAGGAGCTAGGAGGTCCAAATTTTGCATAAATACGTCTTATAGTTGTAAATCGGTTGGGATTGAAACTGGGCGAAATCGGCCCAAAGGGAAAAAATGTTCCCTCACAAGGACTAAAAATACCAATAATAACCCTTAATATTTTAGAGTATTTAAGCATGTTCTTTCAATATATCTGCTTGTACTTACTTGATACTGGGTATGCGCCGTATAACAAAAACATGCACCATAAAGTGATTTTTATTCGTAGGGGATGAAATGGGGCAAAAAGGGTAAAAAATGGTACATATTAAACGGCAACAGCTAGAAACACGATATTCCGTATGTACATTCCTCTAATTGAGTAGATACATAATATAAAAATATTTTTTCCAAATTCGTACTTTTAAGGGGTAAAGTGGGAATAGAGGGATAAAAATGGTACCAACCAAACGGCTGCACCTAAAATAATGAAATTCGGTGTATACGTTACTCTGATTGTGTAGACTCATAAAATAAAGATATTTTTGGAAATTCGTACTTTTTAGGGTCAAAATGGAAAAAGGGGATACAAATAGTACCAATCAAATGATCGCAGCTAGAGTCATGAAATTCGGAGTATACATTCCTCTGACTGCGTAGACACAAAAAATAATGGCATTTTTCCAAATTCGTACTTTTTTACTTTTATGGCAAAAATTGATTGAACCATGAAGTTTTTTTGCACTATGTACGTGAGATAATGGATTTTCAAAATTTGTACTTTTGGAATTAAAATAGAATTGAAATACAACCAACTGTAGTACCCATTATCTACCAATATTTATGGTATTTAAATTTTTTGAAATTATAAATATAAGAGTGCTATTTATACCCTACACCACTTCGTGGTCTAGGGTATTATAAGTTAGTTTTCCGCCAAATGTTTGTAACACCAAGAAATAATTGAGCTAGACCCACCTTTAAGTATACGGATCGGCTTAGAATCGCCAGCTGAGTCGATTTAACGATGTCTGTCTGTCCGTCCGTCCGTCTGTCTGCTGTCCATCTAAGCTTGTTCGCACTCTACAGGTCGCAATTGTTGTCCGATTGTCATGAAACTTGGCAGAAGTTATTTTTTCTGGCCAAGGACCATTGGTATTGAATTTGGAGGAAATCGGTTCAGATTTAGATATAGCCCCCATACAAATGTCGGTCCCGATTTGATATTTTTCTCTCTAGAAACCACATATTGTACCCGATTTTCTTTAAATTTGGTACAACATCTTATAATCTGACTAGAAACACCTATGGCGAAATTGGGTAAGATCGGTTCAGATTTAGATATAGCCCCCATACAAATGACGCTCCCGATTTAACATTTTTCGCTCTAGAAGCGACATATTGTACCCGATTTTCTTTATATTTGGCAGAACATCTTATAATCTAACTAGAAACACGTATGCAAAAATTGGGTTAGATCGGTTCAGATTTAGATATAGCCCCATACAAATGTCGCTCCTGATTTGACATTTTCCGCTCTAGAAGCGACATATTGTACCCGATTTTCCTTAAATTTGGCACAACATCTTATAATCTAACTAGGAACATGTATGCTGAAATTGGGTAAGATCGGTTCAGATTCAGATATAGCCCCCATACAAATATCGCCCCCGATTTGACATTTTCCGCTCTAGAAGCGACATGTTGTACCAGATTTTATTTAAATTTGGCAGAACATCTTATAATCTAACTAGAAACACGTATGCTGAAATTGGGTAAGATCGGTTCAGATTTAGATTTAGCCCCCATACAAATGTCGCTCCCGATTTGACATTTCCGATCTAGAAACGACATATTGTACCCGATTTTATTTAAATTTTGCAGAACATCTTATAATCCAACTAGAAACACGTATGCAAAAAATAGGTAAGATCGGTTCAGATTTAGATATAGCCCCTATAGAAATTTCGCTCCTGATTTGACTTTTTCCGCTCTAAAATCCACATATTATACCCGTTTTTCTTTAAAATTGGTCAACATCTTATAATCCAACTAAAAAACCTATGGTGAAAGTGGGTAAGATCGGTTCAGATTTAGATATAGCCCTCATATATTTCAACTAGGAAGACATATTATGATAGTCAAATATATTGGTCCATACAAATTCGGCCCCCATTCCACTCTATTACATCTCTAGAACCCACATCGTGCATTAGATCTCGATATAATTTTGCATATCATGTCATATTTCAACTAAGAATACCTCTTTTGAAAGTGATCTATATGGAACCTCTTTTTAATGTAGAGCCCTTACAAATGGCCCCATTTTAATTTTTACCCCTCAAGAACGCAAATTTTACATATGATTTTTTTTTCAAATTTTGCAGATTATATTATATTTCAGAATACAAAGTCAAATATATGTGTCCACACTTTGGAATAACCATATAACCCATTCTACTCTAATACAGGTCTAGAAACTACCTCTTACATCGGATCATGATATATTTCAACTATGAATACCTACAGTGAATGAGAAATATATAGGCCCATGTTTTGAGTCGGTGTTGTTGTAGGCCTCCTTTCAAATGTCGGTCCGATTCATCCTATTACTACTGTATAATTTGTATTTGTCTGCCGGAAAATTGGATCAATTATTCACCATATTCGTTAAATATGACTAAAGATGAATTTATACTGTATAATTTATATGAACTACATAAAATTGCTCCCATGAAACACTTGGGTTTAGTAATAAAAGCGATGTATATACGCAGGGAGTGGTGTAGGGTATTATATAGTCGGCCCCGCCCGACTTTAGCCTTTCCTTACTTGTTTTTGAATTGATTTGAAGTATTATTTCGATATGTAAATGCATTAGTAGCCTGGTTTAGATTTATATTTTTAACAGATCTTCTTAAAATTTAGCAAAATATCTATATATTATATATGATTATATTATATTAAATATTATATATTTCCACTAGAAACAGCCACGGTAAAATGGGTCAGATCGGTTCAGATTTATATATAGCTCCCATACAATTTTCGCTCCCGGTTTGACTTTTTCCGCCCAGAAAACACGCATTTTCACAACATTTCTTCAAATTGAGCATAACACATTATATTTGAACTGGAAGAACCTATTGTGTAAGTGGGCCACTTCATTCGATGTTTGGATATAGCCCCGATACAAATATTCTTTTCGATTTCACAAACTGGGCCAGGTCATATAAGTCTATGATTAGGAATCATACAAAAATCCTTTTCGTTTTCAAATTTTTACCGAATTGAATTGGAAAGTGGAGTGTATCATATAGTCGGCCCCGCCCGACTTTAGCCTTTCATTACTTGTTTTAATCTGCCTTAGTTCATCAGTTATTCGGAGTAGTGGCTGCACTTTTCGGAGACGAAAATTGAGATGTAGCCCTGTCACAATCAAGCTTTTGCCCTTCTGCAAGTGTTCTCTTTTTGCGAGCTACACGAGTAGTAGTACTTGCCAAATCTGATCGTCCCTCGCCAAAATACCTTCAACAGCTAGAGTCTGGCAAAAAAACTCATTTTATAGCTTCGACAATTTTCATTGGCAGTTCATCTCCCCCTCCCCTCTCCCGCACGTCATTTGAAAGTTACCTCGAGTAACGAATAGAAAAAAAAACAAAACTTTCCTACAACTTACCATCCGTATACAAACAAATATTCCAGCATACGTACATATGGATATTGTACATATTCATATACTACTCGTACTCGTACTCGCACACCACCTAATGATGTATTTACCACCTAGTATGAAGTATGCACCCAAGTTCACAGAGAGCGTGTGTGCATGCAAATCACATTTATTTGATCAACGTGAAAGTAAATGAAAAAAGTTGGCGATGGTTCGATATTATTGACGGCGGCGGCGACGGCGATGGCATTCATTTTGGTTTTTGTTTTTCGATTTTTGGCGTGAACAAGAAATTTACACAATATTCGTTTTGTTTGGCTTGGCTTGGCTTTGTGTTTTAGAAAATTTTCACTTTTAATTGCATAAAAACAAACGGAAAGGGAAAGACAAAGGCAAAAGGCAAATGTTAGCTTATGTGTGTGCGTGTGTCTGTTTGGTGAAGACACAAGAAGACAAAAGACTTAAGAAACAAACCTGATAGAGTTAATGAAAGGAAAGATCAAACGAAAGAAAATGCGCGGTCGGTCGGTCGGTCGGTCTCAAAACAGTGATCGCTTGATCGAGAAGATAATTTAAAAACTGTGAAATTTGAAAAAAAAAAACAAAGCGAAAAAACTCTTAATAAAGTCTTTCGCAAATATTTCGTTGAAGATAACATTTAATAACATTAACATAATATAACAGGTACAGAACCGGATCACATCAGCTTCGCTTATTTCAACATATACAAATGTGGACTAAATTATCACAAATATGTACAATATTTGGGAGTTATGGAGAGGGTAGATTTAGAAGGCATGTCAATTGCCTTCGAGTGGAACAGTATGTTTTCATTGAAAGGTGAAGTGGTGCTACATTTTGCAGCCTTAAAAAGTTTTGACTCGATTTACTATCGTCTAAATTATCAAATAGCTTATTCTTCCTCTTTCCAATGCCATTATTCTTACTTACACTATGCGATGCACAGTGGAATATTTTCATACAAGATGCGGCAAATATTAAATAAAATAATTTTTGATAAAAATTATTTTATTTGTTTAATCGATGACAAACGGCTGTTATAACTTTATAAATAAACTAGAAAATACCCGCTACTTCGTACGCGGAAAAATAGTATGGTATTGAAAGTATTTTGTATCGGCATTAATTTTATGTACACGCCGAATTTCATGATTCCAGCTCCGTCTGCTGATTGGTACCATTTTGTATCCCTTTCTACCCAATTTCACTCACAAAAAGTACGAAAAAATATTTTCTTAGTCGCATTCGTACTGTAAAAGTAATGCCCTTCCGAATTTCATGATTTTAGGCCCAGTTGTTTGGTCTGGGCTGTGGTACAATTTTTATCCCATTTAATCCCTTATAATTACAAATTTCGAAAAATGTCTTCTTATCAGTGATTTGCGCTGTAAAACTAATATACATACCGAATTCCATTATTGTAGCGTCATCCGTGTTGTTGGTACCTTTTTTATCCCCTTTTCCCCGTTTACCTATTAAAAGTACGAATTTCAAAAATTCGGTCATTTTGCGTTTCTAAGCGTTTTAAGGTATGTACACACCGAATTTTATTATTCCAGCTCCATCCGTTTGAACGGTACTATTTTTATCCCTTTTTACCCGATATCACCCACAAAAAGTACAAATTTCGAAAAATGCTTTCTTATTAGTGATCTGCGCTGTAAAACGAATATGTACAACGAATTTCATTATTGTAGCGTCATCCGTGTTGTTGGTACCTTTTTTATCCCCTTTTCCCTTTAAAAGTACAAAATTCGAAAATTTCCTTCATTTTGCGATTCTAAACATTTTGGGGGATGTACACACCGAATTTTATGGTTTCAGCTCCATCCATTTTATTGGTACTATTTTTATCACTTTTTACCCGATTTCACCCCCAAAAAGTACGAATTTTGAAAAATATTTTCTTGGGCGCGTTGAAGCTATAAGAGACATTTTTTTACCAAATTTCAAAATTCTAGTCCCAGCCGTTTGGCCATTGTGGTGGTACAATTTTTATCCCTCTTTAACCCATTTTACCCCTTAAAAGTACGAATTACGAAAAACTCTCTTCAAATCTGATCTCTTCGCTGTAAGATAAATGTACATACCAAATTTCATGATTCTAGCTTCAGCCATGTTGTTGGTACAATTTTTGTCCCATTTAACCCGCCAAAAGTACAAATTTTTAAAATGTCACTTTTTGGGATGTCTTTATGCCGCTAGAGGAATATCCATACCAAATTTCAAGATTCAGTCACTCAATCACGCAACTCTTTTATATATATAGATTAAGATTAATATCTCGGCCCAATATTTACAAAAAACCCTACATCCGTAAAGTATGCTTTAAATAAATTTTCCAAAATACATTAACCGAGAACAAAGAAGAAAGTATTGCTTCATTTTTGGCTTAGACTGTTTTGCCATTTCAATAATTAAAACGATGTTTGTAGCTATAAGCAGAATATTATTCCTAAAATGAATAAAAAAGACAATAGTTTAACAATATTTGTATATACCGAGACAACGTCAATATAGTTTTATACTATAGAAAATTAGCAGCTAAATAAATACAATCTTCAGGTAAATCACAGTCTGAAAAGGAAAGCAAAAACTTAATTACACTTTTTTTAAATGTAAAGTAACACCTCAAGAGCTCCTTTTTAATGCGAACTAAACGAAATTTCATGGTTTCCGAAATACATCCCAATAAAATAACTTCTATTTTGATGAAATTTTCAACTATTTTAGCATTTATGAACTTTAAATGCATTCACAGCTAAATTTTACGGCGATATGTTTTTTTTTTTCAAAATTCAACCAGTAAAGATTTGGGAGCATGAAATTTGGGAGTTTTTGCCGCTGATTATACACTTTGCGACGACCCAAAAAACTGGCATTTTTGTTGCAACATTCCATTTCGAACGACTAATTCGATGTGAAACGGATCAGTAGTTGAAATATTTTGGGCAACGCAATAAACTCATCTCTAATTGTTTTAATTTTGAAAATAGCACTAAATTCGTAAAAAAACTGTTTAGCTCACGATTGGACAGTGATAAAGCCGAAATAGTTTGCGACAAAATATTAAACAAACTAAATATTAATTTTGGTCAGGAACATCCCCGACTTATCTTAAAGTAAGTGGTTTTAATTACTTATATTAAATATTTAAGTATAATTTCTACTGCAATCACGTTAATAATTGTTGTAGAGTAAGTACCAGGAACTCCATCATGACACTATTATCGATTAATAAAAAAATATTTAAAAAACAAGTAAGGAAAGACTAAAGTCGGGCGGGGCCGACTATATGATACCCTACACCACTCCCTGCGTATTTAACTGGATACGTCTAAAATCGGGATCCATGGTCCACTTCACCAGTAAGTGTTCCTATGTGAAATAATCCATGATCTGGAAAATTTAATCCAGATCTGATGTAATGTGAATGATTTAAAACGATAATATTGAAAATTGGTGGGACAGTTGTATTTGGAAACATTTACCCATATGGTCCAATCGGGTAGGTATTCCGAGAGTAAATATAATATGATCTGGAAAATTTGACCAAGATCCGATGACAAATGCAGATTTTACAACGGTAATAGGATAAAATGGACGGACATTTGTAGGGGCCTATAACAACACTTGGGGGTTGTATCATAACATGGACCATTATAGTTCCCTTTAGGCATTCCTAGTGGAAATGTGCCATGATCTGCAAAATATTATGAAGATCCGATGTAAGATATAGGTACCGAAGCGGTAATAGTGTAAAATGGGTGGACCATTTGTAAGGTGATTGTTCCAAAATATGGACACATATATTTGACTTTCATAGTAGGTTTCATAGTTGAAATAGAACATGATCTGCAAAATTTAAAAAACTTCCTATGTAAAATGTGGGTCCTAGAGGGGTAATACTAAAAATGGGGGCCATTTGTAAGTGGGCCCATATAGATCACTTTCAAAGTAGGTATTCTTAGTTGAAATATAACATGATCTGCAAAATTGTATCGAGATCCAACGCACGATGTAGGTTCTAGAGCTGTAATAGTGTAGAATGGGGGCCCAATTTGTATGGGGGTTATACCAAAATATGGACCCATATATTTGACTTTCATAGCTAGTGTTCTTAGTTGAAATATAATTTAATTTGCAAAATTTGATAAAGTTCCGATGTAAAGTGGGTCCTAGAAGGGCAATACTAAAAATGCGGGCTATATACATATATCACTTTTAAAGTAGGTATTCTTAGTTGAAATATAACATGATCTGCAAAATTTTATCGAGATCCAACGCACGATGTGGGTTCTTGAGCTGTAATAGAGTAGAATGGGGGCCCAATTTGTATGGGGGTTATAAAAAAATATGGACCCATATATTTGACTTTCAAAGTAAGTATTCTTAGTTGAAATATAATTTAATCTGCAAAAAAATATGGAAAAAGTGTGGGTCCTAGAGCGATAATAGCGTGAACTGGAGGCACATTGTATGGGGGCTATACCAAAACACTGACCTATATAGCTGGCTTTCAAAATAGGTGCTTCTAGTCTAAATGTAACATTGTGTGGGAAATTTGATCAAGATCCGATGCAAAATGAACATTTTAGAACAGTAATATTGTAAATCGGAGGTACATTTGTATGGCGGCTGTATCAAAACATAGACCCATGTGGTCCACTTTCCCACTAGCTGCTTCTAGTTCAAAACGAACACGATCCTGAAAATTTGTAAAATGTGTATCCTAGAGCAGTAATAGTGTAAATTATATGGATATTTGTATGGAGACTATATCTAAATCTGATCCGATTTCCTCTAAATTCAATACCGATCGTCCTTGGCCGAAAAAAAGGAACTTCTGCAAAATTTCATGATAATCGGTCAACAATTGCGACCTGTAGAGTACAAACAAGCTTAGATGGACAGCAGACGAATGAACAGACAGACAGACAGACATCGTTAAATCGATTCAGCTGGTAATTTTGTAATTTTAAATTTATTATTATTTATTTATTCAGCTGGTGATTCTATGCCGATCCGTATACTTAAAGGTGAGTGTGACTCGATTATTTCTTGATGTTACAAACATTTGGCGCGAAACTAACTTATAATACCCTAGTCCACGAAGTGGTGTAGGGTATAAAAGCCAAAGACACATTTGATTATTAAAAAATTACGGGGAATTAAGAAACAATTTTAAAATATATTTTTTATTTTATATTAATATAGAAACTATATTCTTCAGTTTCGCGATTATATTTCTATCTCCTACCAGAAAAGTTGCGAATTTGTATACCCAGAGTATATATCATTTGGGACAGATCAAAAGTGTAACGCATTGAAGGAGTGACATAAGACCCTGAGTATGTTTGGACCAAATACAGAGAAAAGGTTTCTTGCGTTGCGTGTAACAATACATAAATGATTCCAACTAATGTAGTTTATTTCATTCCATCAGGCTTGCTTCATTACCTAGCTTACTTTTTTATTCTGGATATTATATCATTATAATATAATATCTCATTTGTTTTTCGCTTTATTTAATTTTTTTGAGGGTAATTTCATTTGATTTTGGGGGTAATTTCATTGGCGTTTATTTCATTGACGCCATTGGAAACACTCCAACAAAAGATTTAAGAAACGAGCATTGCCTAGAATCGTTAGCGACCTCCTCATTTAAATGGATTAATAAATAAACATTCAAACAAACATTGCTCAAATATTTTGATCAAAAACAAACAAAAGACTGAAGAAACATACTTGATTTTTTCGTCGTCAGCATCAAATCAAAAAGTCTTCAATACCCACCTCCCACCAAAAACACGTAAAGGTCAATACTGCGATATTTGTTTATTTTTCACTCGAACGCATCGCATGACTCATTGTTTCGTGTTTAACTAAACGACAAAGAAAATATTTTCACCGATTACATAAAACCTATTTTTATAGCTACGCTCTTATGTATGGATATGTGTGTGTATATGTCTGTTTATTTACCTGTCATTTCATCTTTCTTTCTGTGAACGGCATCAGTTTGAAATGACAACATTTCGTAATCGACCCAGATTTTGTATTAAAGCTTAACTAACACCAAAATGTATCAGCAGAGATGGAACAAGATTTGAAAGCCATAACAAAGTTTCGAGTCTGCAGAAAAATGAAAACAGAAACCACAGACCGACAGACACAAAGTTGTCTGTGACAAGTTAATGCCAATTAAATTAACAAACATAGCATAAAAAAGCCAAATGTCTACAGTGGAACGAACGCAAGCAAACACTAGGATGCTTCTTAGAGCAGCCCGTGCAGACAGTCAATTCAACTCAACTTCTAATGTTTGCAGAAATGTGATATAAGACAACTGGGATATAAGAAACTGGGAGTAAAAGTGAATCAGAAGTTTTCACAAGATACCAAACACTACATTTCGTCAGAGCAAATTGAATTACCTTTACTTTGCCTAATCGGATCATACCCCAGATGAGAAAATCGTTAAACCCGTCCGAAGGTCAATAACAATATTTTTTGTGAAAATGAAATAAACCCCAACTAAGATAACGTAAAATCCAAAACAAATGAAACTATTCCCAAAAATTTCATTTGGGCGTTATTTCGTTAAGAAAAATTAAATTAAAATTGAAATAACTCTCAGAAAAAATATGATTATCCCAAATTTATTTTCTGAGAAAAAATAAAAGAAAATATTTATTCGGTAAAAACCATTAATTCTCCAGAAACAATTTGTTTCACTTAATATTTAATAACTTAATATTTTACTATACCAAACACGTTCATTAAAATCGAAAGACTTTCGAACATTTATATTTTATTTAATATGGAATTCCTCATTTGTGTCGACATCTCAGAAACTAGCGATCCCATTCTGAAATTTAAATAGTGTGTGAAGCATACATGTCCAGGAAAAATTAAAATAAGATTAACAAATTATTTTTCAAAATATTTCAGCATGAAAAGAAAATAATAAAAAAGTAAGCATTCTACATTTTTGAAAAGCCCACTCAGAATTTTGCAGAGTATTTAGAACACAAATGGAAAAAATCAATATTCGGAAAGTGAGAATCATTTACTTAAAGAATCCGGGTATGTTGTTGAAAAGTCGCAGCGAAGCCACGTGATGATGGCTTCCATGGGCCAGAAATCATGATAATGGTAGTGTGCAGCCAAGTAGTAAATGTGACCATGTCATTTGTAAATAAATTTGGATTCTATAAAATATACGTAGATGCAAAATGGCCTTGAGCCAATATCCCAATTTGAAAAAAGAATATATATATTTTTTAAATATTATTCATTATTATTATATATTTTCCATTTTTGCGCTAAAAACTAGCAATTATCCCGCAAAAAAGTGCAGCGATAACGAAACACTGGCCGACATCGCCACTGGACTTCATACATGGTGTTCATCTTGGTGATTTCTGTCGACTTTTACAATGATTTGTATATATACAATATATATAGCGAAATTAAAAATGATTATCAGTAGGTAAGGTTTGCATGAGTGGTTCTATACATGGGTCAACATTTCATTTTCCAATGCCTAAATGAGGAGATTTAAAAAAATCACGATCGACATCCCTAGCATGCACGTAAAAGGTGTTGAAATCCCAATAACTCGTAACCGTACTAAAATAAGCAGCTTTACTAGCAAAAGTTTAGCATGAACAACAATAAATAGGAGGGAGGAAGGACAGAGGGGAATTCTTTCAGATACACCCGTTTCACAGTGGATCCAAACAAGAAAAAAAACGTGGTAACTAATATGAATCTTGTAAAGTAGTGAATCTATTGGAGAGGAAAATGTAAATAATTTGGTATGAAGAAAACTTTTAGCGTTTGAATGGTCTCGAAAGAATTGAAAAAAATCCTGACCCAAAAAAACAATAACAATAAAAAACAGAAAAAATACTTTGTTATAGTTAACATTCTAATGAAGAAAAAACGTCTATATGTAAAAGACCTATGGATAAATATTAAAGTTATGGACGTCTTTGTAGACACAATGTCAAATATCAAATTTAGAGTATTACGATCGATTAGTTACAAGAGCTTTAATTTTCATAGGCTAGGGTGGTTTGTGTGTTAGGTACTAGAAGGGGCGTGGCAAAACCCGCCATATTTTGTACACAGATTCCGAATATCAATGTGATTTTTACCAGTTTTATTGGTTTTTATGTATCATAGGAATATAGGCCATTTGTGTGGGAAGTTCTAGAAGGCGTGGCAATTTCGCCCATCTTCGAATATAAACTAAGTTGGGGAAAATATTACCATGTGCAAAGTTTGAATTCATTCCTTATCTCCTTTCGAAAATTATCGTGTACACCAGCCATACGGACGGGCATGACTCAACTACTTAAAAAGTCGTGCAACGGAATTTTTGTAAATATACTTAGGGTCTTAAGTGACTCCTTCGATGTGTTAATTTTTTTTTCAATTATATATGGGACATTCCACGAAAAATCGGGCAGTTAAATAAAATATTTTTGATTTCCATCACTTTTTTTAAATTTTTTAGTTCCCACTAAAAAACACCCCCTGGTATACTTTAAGTTTTACTCGTTAAAAAGATATAGCTTTTTTAAAAATCGTTAAATAATAGTTCTTTTTTCAGTCTTTTGCTCATAACTTCGTCAATAATGGCCCGAATTAGATATTAGGGCTGTTTTTCTTTAAGCCGGGATAACAAGCTGCGATAATAAAAACGTTAATAAAAATTAAATTTTTTGCTCAAAATAAAAAATTTTTAAAATTGTCGCCAAAAGCAATATTGCCTGTGGCGACAATTTAAAAAAAATATTTACAGTGAAAATTTATCATTTTATTTCGATTTTTATTATCGCAGCTGAGTTATCCAGTCTTAAAGAAAAACAGCTTATTCTTTTTTTAATATATTTTATTTTTGAAGTATTTTTCAGAAAAAATATTGAAAAACATTTTCACAATGTTTTTGTATACAAATTTTGATTTTATAAATTAAAACTTTATTTTTTAATTGTTTGTACTCCTCGATTTTTTTATTTAAACATCTATTTATTTAATAGATGTATACATCGAATTTCATCATTCTAGCTTGGTACATTCTAAAGAGTGATTTTTTTGAGGTTAGGATTTTCATGCATTAGTATTTGACAGATCACGTGGGATTTCAGACATGGTGTCAAAGAGAAAGATGCTCAGTATGCTTTGACATTTCATCATGAATCGTCTTACAAACGAACAACGCTTGCAAATTATTGAATTTTATTATCAAAATGCGTGCTCTGTTAAGAAAGTTCATTGCGCGCTTCCATTTTATGGTCAGTTTAATCGACCCACTGAAGCGGCTATTCGGGCTATTGTGACTAAATTTCGCACCAAATTTACATTGTTGGACATTAAACCACCAACACGCTTACGTAGAGTGCGAACTGAAGAAAATATCGCAGCTGTATCGGCCAGTGTTAATGATGACCACCAATTTTCGATTCGTCGCCGTTCGCACCAATTGGGTCTCTGTTACTCAAAAACGTGGAAATGCCAAAATTGGACTAAGCGGATGGACCACCTAAGACGCAGCCGCGGTCAACATTTAAATGAAATTATCTTCAAAAAGTAAATGTCATGGACCAATCTAACGTTTCAAATAAAGAACCGATGAGATTTTGCAAATTTTATGCGTTTTTTTTAAAAAAAAAGTTATCAAGCTCTTAAAAAATCACCCTTTAGTTGGTACAATTTTTATCCCTCTGTACTCATTGACCTTCGAGGGGCCAACAATAAATACAATTAACATTATTTATTTTTTAGTTTTTGGTTAAACAACAAGAACAAGTAAGGAAAGGCTAAAGTCGGGCGGGGCCGACTATATAATACCCTACACCACTCCCTGCGTATATACATCGCTTTTATTACTAAACCCAGGTGTTTCATGGGAGCAATTTTATGTAGTTCATATAAATTATACAGTATAAATTCATCTATAGTCATATTTAACGAATATGGTGAATAATTGATCCAATTTTCAGGCAGACAAATACAAATTATACTGTAGTAATAGGATGAATCGGACCGACATTTGAAAGGAGGCCTACAACAACACCGACTTAAAACATGGACCTATAATTAAAATGGGGCCATTTGTAAGGGCTCTACATTAAAAAGAGGTTCATATAGATCACTTTCAAAGTAGGTATTCTTAGTTGAAATATGACATGATATGCAAAATTATATCGAGATCTAATGCACGATGTGGGTTCTAGAGATGTAATAGAGTGGAATGGGGGCCGAATTTGTATGGACCAATATATTTGACTATCATAATATGTCTTCCTAGTTGAAATATATGAGGGCTATATCTAAATCTGAACCGATCTTACCCACTTTCACCATAGGTTTTTTAATTGGATTATAAGATGTTGACCAATTTTAAAGAAAAAAGGGGTATAAAATGTGGATTTTAGAGCGGAAAAAGTCAAATCAGGAGCGACATTTGTATGGGGGCTATATCTAAATCTGAAGCGATCTTACCTATTTTTTTCATGCGTGTTGGATTATAAGATGTTCTGCAAATTTAAAGAAAATCGGGTACAATATGTCGTTTCTAGAGCGGAAAATGTCAAATCGGGAGCGACATTTGTATGGGGGTTATATCTAAATCTGAAGCGATCTTACCCATTTTTTGCATACGTGTTTCTAGTTGGATTATAAGATGTTCTGCCAAATTTAAAGAAAATCGGGTACAATATGTCGTTTCTAGAGCGGAAATGTCAAATCGGCAGCGACATTTGTATGGGGGTTATATCTAAATCTGAAGCGATCTTACCCCATTTCAGCATACGTGTTCCTAGTTAGATTATAAGATGTTCTGCCAAATTTAAGGAAAATCGGGTACAAGATGTGGTTTCTAGAGCGGAAAATGTCAAATCGGGAGCGACATTTGTATGGTGGCTATATCTAAATCTGGACCGATCTTACCCAATTTCATCATACGTGTTTCTAGTTAGATTATAAGATGTTCTGTCAAATGTAAAGAAAATCGGGTACAATATGTCGCTTCTAGAGCGGAAAATGTCAAATCGGGAGCGACATTTGTATGGGGGCTATATCTAAATCTGAACCGATTTCCTCCAAATTCAATACCGATGGTCCTTGGACAGAAAAAATAACTTCTGCCAAGTTTCATGACAATCGGACAACAATTGCGACCTGTAGAGTGCGAACAAGCTTAGATGGACAGCAGACGGACGGACGGGCGGACGGACAGACAGACATCGTTAAATCGACTCAGCTGGTGATTCTAAGCCGATCGGTATACTTAAAGGTGGGTCTAGCTCGATTATTTCTTGGTGTTACAAACATTTGGCGCGAAACTAACATATAATACCCTAGACCACGAAGTGGTGTAGGGTATAAAATCTGTTTTACAAATTAGATATCAGAATATTTAGGTTTTTTCTAGTAACTGGGATCTTAACGAAGAAAACAATGGCTATTTGAAGAAATAAGACCATAAATTCTATAATTAGGGTCATAACTTCTACTTTTATCCATTTATTTTCATCAATTAGACTAATAGTATTCTATTACAACATATTTTCATAACATAACATATTTTCTTATCTAATTTGTAAAGGGTTTTCGAGCTATTTTAATAAAAGCTAAAATAATCATGATTTAAGAAATAGTTTCTTTTACATATAGAAATTGTTTTCTTCGACAGAGTGGTAGCTATTTAAACATAAGACAAAAAATTTTTTTTGTTTTTTTTTTTATATATTTTTATGTTTTTTTAGTCAGCAACAAAATATTAAAAAAAACAGTTTGTTTCTCAATTCTTTGGAGACTGATACTAAACTAATTCTTTCGCATCATTCCATCATTAGTACATTTAATTGAACAGATAAGCAATTGTTATAGGACTTTTATTTATAAATTGGAATTTTAGTAACAAATTAAAAAAATACAAATGCAAATACAGTTATTTTTAATTATTGTTTTCGAGTTTAAAAAGTCAAAATACCTCAAAAAGTAGTATACATGTACCTTCGGAAAATTGTTATTAGTACTTTTTTGTAGACTTGTAATCACTGTGCTTCTGCACATACGGCAGGACTTGCTGATAGTTGCATACATACATACATACATACTACATACGAGATATAAATTTTTTGAACAAACTAATAACATTGTATTAAGTCAAATCTCATCATTATAAACATTTGTCATTCATTTAACAATACGACACAAGTACGAGTCCGTGTCCGTGTGATGTTTGTGTGGAAAGAAAACGACTTTGGTGACAACCGACGACAACTTCTTTTCTTTTCATTTCATTGGGTTGGTAATTTCTTCTTCGGTTTTTGAGAGAGCGAGCATATATAGAGACAAACTGGAAAATGTTCGTAAAACGCGTTTAAATCATACTGCTTGCTGCGTGAACTTTAAACAAGCAAGGAGACCAGGTCTGGCTAGGCCGAATCGTTTGTACCCTCATGTTCTGAATCATGGTTTGAAATTGGATGTAAATTTCTCTGTCGATTTGAACTATTGCCATCACTATCTGGATGAAATGATGAATCACAACAAGTGAAGGTACGACAGCTAGAGTCGTCATAGTGGTAGATGGTGATTTTTATATCCTTACTCTACAGATTAGGAGGACATATGAATGATTCTGCCATACCATTCACTCTAACCTACGTAAAATTGAAGCTGGTACCTCCCACACAAATGGGCCAAATTTTTGATTATAATAAAAGTCGAGTCCATATAGATAGTCGAAATCTTGCTGATGCTGAAAATTACGTCAAACCTTGAAAATATTTATGCTTTGACCACGCCCCTTGTAGTGCCTCCCACACACTTGTCCCTATCATAGGTACAATTGAATTCCTTATAACTTCTATTCCGGTGCCTGAAATTTAAATATATATGCATATATAACATATATAATATATAATAAGCATGGTAATGCAAGCACTCTATAAAGAAGCGCCACTGCTGACTTATCCCCACACAAGCTATGAAATATAAATATGAATATGGCCAAAGTGTATATAGTTGAGGGTTGTTCTCATTTGATCGAAATGGCTGGAATTTGAATGTATTTATGATCGTTTGTCTTTGTATCCATGAAACCATGTTAAGAATACATGTACTTATAACTGTGTGTAGTGCTTTTCTCACGTC
Organism: Polietes domitor; assembly: GCA_947397865.1. Lineage (NCBI taxonomy): Eukaryota > Metazoa > Arthropoda > Insecta > Diptera > Muscidae > Polietes > Polietes domitor. The sequence continues at coordinate 60,288,676 of OX377619.1, read as the reverse complement.
GTTCACAACCGCCGACAATTTCGCTATGTCTGTGACAACAACAAATATGTGTCGCAACACCTTAAGATTTCTTTTGTTGTCTGCCATGCATCATTTATGATGCCATACAAAGTATGTATTTAAGAAAACTTTCTATGAAAAATGCAATACAAACTTTTGAAGAATAAATAAATGGGAAAAATCAACAACAACAGCAACAACATGAACACGAACGCAAACACTAAACCAAACATAGAAGGCAATGGGCAAAGCGGGAGAGAGAGAGGCGGAAAAGTAGAAAACAACCAAGACAAATAGTCTTTTCTTTCATTGGAAAGAAAATTGTCATTACAATGTTAAGTTTGTGTACGGGTAATTCCATCACAAATGTCTCTTGGCTATGTCTATCTTTTAATGTGTTTAGAATTTTTGGTATACCAACCGAACTGAACCACGAAGTAAATTTCTATAATTAGCAGACTTTGCTCTATCCTTAGTCTATTCATGATAAAGTGGAAAATCAAACATGAAAAAATCTAAAAAAATATTTTGTATTTTTATACACTCCACGAGAGTATTATGGCTTTGTGCATTTGTTTGTAACACCCAAAAGGAAGCGGGATAGACCCATTGTTAAGTATACCGATCGACTTAGAATCACTTTCTGAGTCGATTTAGCAATGTCCGTCTGTCCGTCTGTCCGTCTGTCTGTCTGTCTGTCCGTCTGTCTGTCCATCTATTGTTGTAATCAAACTACAGGTCGCAATTATAGTCCGATCTTAACACAAATTGGCACAAGTAAGTTTTGTGGATCAAGGACGAACGCTATTTAATTTGAGGCAAATCGGTTCAGATTTAGATATAGCCCCCATACAAATGTCGCTCCCGATTTGACATTTTCCGCTCTAGAAACGAAATATTGTACCCGATTTTCTTTAAATTTGACACAACATCTTACAATCCAACTAGAAACACCTATGCAAAAAATGGGTAAGATCGGTTCAGATTTAGATATAGCTCCCATACAAATGTCGCTCCCGATTTGACATTTTCCGCTCTACAAACCACATATTGTACCCAATTTTCTTTAAATTCTGCACAACATCTTATAATCCAACTACAAACACCTATGCAAAAATTGGGTAAGATCGGTTCAGATTTAGATATAGCTCCCATACAAATGTCGCTCCCGATTTGACATTTTCCGCTCTAGAAACGACATATTGCACCCGATTTTCTTTAAATTTGACTCAACATCTTACAATCCAACTATAAACACCTATGAAAAAATTTGGTAAGATCGGTTCAGATTTAGATATAGCTCCCATGCAAATGCCGCTCCCGAGTTAATATTTTCCGCTCTAGAAACCACACATTGTACCCGATTTTCTTTAAATTTGGCACAACATCTTATAATCCAACTATAAACACCACTGCAGAAAGTAGGTAAGATCGGTTCAGATTTAGATATAGCCTCCAAACAAATGTAGCTCCCGATTTGACTTTTGCCGCTTTAGATCGATTTTCTTTAAATTTGGCACAACAGCTTATAATCCAAGCAAAAAACCTATGGTGAAAGTGGCTAAGATCGGTTCAGATTTAGTATAGCGCAAATACAAATATTCCTCCCAAATGTTTAACCGATTTTGGCCAAACTATACGAATTATATTTCACCTATTTCGTTCCAGATTTCAATATACTCCCATACAAATGTCCTTTCCGATTTAACATTTTTTGTCAAACACACACATTTACAGGATGCAAAAATCCTGCCCGTTTTCACTTTTTCATCGAATTAAATTGTATTCGGATAGAAAGTGGAGTGTATCATAGAGTCGGCCCCGCCCGACTTTAACCTTTCCTTACTTGTTTATAGCTAACAATGTAAAGAAAAAAACAATATCTAAAATGTACATCGATAAATGTAGAAGTTATGACATTTTTTGTACGCGCAAAATATTTTTTGAAATCATGATTTTTTATCTGATAAGATAAACTTTTTGTAGTAAACGAAGAGAAAATCTATGAATAAATGTTGAAGTTATGAAGGATTTTTGAAATTCCCCCATTTTCACCTACTACGATTGGAGATAACCAACAGTAATATTTGTCAAACTCCACACAAACTGACGGCTATAATTGTTGGTTAACACTTACTGTAAGATAACCAGAAAAAAATAAAATTCGTTATTAAAATAAAAGAAAACATTCTGTTATTAAATCTTTTTAAGGGGGTTTTTTGCGCTATTAACCAAAAATTTAAAAAAATCATGATATTTTAAAAAAATCTTTCTACAAAAAGGAATTCTATTAAATATAGATGCAAAATGGTCTTGAGCCAGGACAATATCCCAGTTCAAATCAGAAAAAATTGCCGACGAAATTTTCTATAAAAAAATTCTACGAAATCTTATAAAACGAAAAAATTCGATGAAATTTCTTAAAAATATCGACGAAATTTTCTAAAAACTTCGTCGAAATTTTCTATAAAAAATATTTTGACGAAATTTTCTATAAAAAATATTTCGACGAAATTTTCTATAAAAAATATTTCGACGAAATTTTCTATAAAAAATGTTTCGACGAAATTTTCTATAAAAAATGTTTCGCCGAAATTTTCTATAAAAAATATTTCGCCGAAATTTTCTATAAAAAATATTTCGCCGAAATTTTCTATAAAAAATATTTCGCCGAAATTTTCTATAAAAAAATATTTCGACGAAATTTTCTATAAAAAATATTTCGACGAAATTTTCTATAAAAAATATTTCGACGAAATTTTCTATAAAAAATATTTCGACGAAATTTTCTATAAAATATATTTCGACGAAATTTTCTATAAAATATATTATAAAAATATATATAAAAAATATTTCGACGAAATTTTCTATAAAATATATTTCGACGAAATTTTCTATAAAATATATTTCGACGAAATTTTCTATAAAATATATTTCGACGAAATTTTCTATAAAAAATATTTCGACGAAATGTTCTATAAAAATATTTCGACGAAATTGTCTATAAAAAATATTTCGACGAAATTTTCTATAAACGATAAAATTTTCTATAAGAAAATATTTCGACGAAATTTTCTATAAAGAAAATATTATGACGAAATTTTCTAAAATGAAAAAAATATATCTATAGATCTTTTACATGAAGGCACTGTTTTCTTCGTTAGAATGCTATCTATTAAATACGAATAATAACTAAATATTTTTTTTCGGGCCTGTAAAAAATCGAAAAAATCTATATTTCATTTTTTTTACTATTTCTAGCCATTAAAATTATATTTAATTATAATTATAGTGTGATCGGACCTATATTTTCAAAATGAGAGTACACATATTATCGGTACCTTCGGCGAAAGGTGGAATTTTAGTAAAAATAAAAAAAAACAATTAAGGAAAGGCTAAAGTCGGGCGAGGCCGGTTAATAATAATACCCTTCACTTTCTTCCCCATTACAATTGAATTTGGGGAAAAAGTGATATCGGGAACGATTTTTGTAGGGGTACTATGTATGTGGTCTATGGGAGCTATATATAAATCTGAACCGATCTGGTTTACTTTCACCATAGATGTTTGTTTGATGTTGAAAAGTCGCTGCGAAGCCACTTGAAAAGACTTTTGACATGGTCGAAATCGTGATCGTGGGCCAAATAATAAATGTCACCATGCCATTTGTAAATAAATTTGCATTCAATTAAATAAATATAGATGCAAAATTTCAAATTTCATCATTCTAGCTGTAGCCGTTTAGTTGGTACGATTTTTATCCCTCTGTCCCATTGTATCCCTTGAAAGTATGAATTTTGAAAAACCTTTTTATTTTTCGTGTCTACGCAGTCAGAGGAATGTATACTCCGAATTTCACGACTCTAGCTGCTGTCATTTGGTTGGTACTATTTTAATCCCCTTTTTCCATTTTAACCCCAAAAAGTACGAATTTCGAAAAATCTCTTTATTTTACGTGTCTACGCAATCAGAGGAATGTATACACCGAATTTCATTATTTTAGGTGCAGCCGTTTGGTTGGTACCATTTTTATCCCTCTTTTCCCATTTCACCCCTTAAAAGTACGAATTTGGAAAAAATACTTTTATATTATGTATGTATTCAATTAGAGGAACGTACATACCAAATTTCGTGTTTCTAACTGTTGTCGTTTGATAGGTACCATTTGTATCCCTTTTTGTCCCCATTTCACCCCCTACGAATGAAAAGCACCTATTTGTTATAGGGGTAATGTGCATACCCAATATCAAGTAAGTATTTACAAGCAGATATATTGAAAAAACATGCCCGAATACTGTAAAATATAAGGGATTATTATGGGTATTTTTAGTCCTTGTGAGGGAAAATTTTTTCCCTTTGGGTCGATTTCGCCCAGTTTCAATCCTAAACGATCTATGACCATAAGACGCATTTATGTAACGACTTTGATAGGTATCTACACAGGGCATTACTGCACTAGGAGTAGGATCTCAAGATGGCAGTTGGACATTGAAGATCACTGTCGGTTATATGAGGATGAGGAGGAGATAGAATCTATTGAACACATAATCTGCAGATGTCCAGCGCTTTGTGTACGCAGAAATAAATACCTAGGAAGTTATTTCATCAGTAACATAGAGGATATTGCAACCCGCACCATTTACGACCTTTTGGAATTCTCAAAAGGGCTAAATCGGATTAGGGGTGGCTGATTAGGAACAAGGATGTAACCGCATAGACAGTTGACGACTAACAAAGAAAGAGATCCATGAAGGCATACCACCATCGGTATACCGGATGACTCTCGACAAATTTTCTTACCTAGGCGTCAGCCATTGGAAAACACCCACACACAGAAATACTAAAACACACCTTCATATTCTCCTACCCCCATATCCCTTTCCAATATCCCCTTACTTCCCTCACGTCTCATCTATTATCTATCACCAATCACTCCTTCCTAAATCCCATCACTCCCTATCCCTCTCCTATAACCTACAACCTTATACTTGCAGGAAACAAAAGGATTTGCACAATGGACCCAACTGGGTCCGGACATGGCTAGATCATCTTAGAATTTTATGACGATCAAGACTATATATATTTAAAGGGTCTCAGGTCGATATTTCAAGGTGTTACAAACGGAATGAGAAAGTTAGTATACCCCCATCCTGGAGGTGGAGGGTATAATTACAAAAAAAGAATTAGGTAGAAACTCCTAGGTAATAATAATAGTTTTCTTGTAGGTGTTGCCGAGTAAAACAACAAACTGCATGTGAAATATCAAATCTTCATCAAAACAGATAAAAAGAAGAATACTAGATTTGCAGATTCGTAAAAAATTCTTATGGATATTTTTTTAATAAAATTCAAATTTTCGCGAAGGTACCTTTACGATTTGTACTCTCATTTTGGAGATTAAAGGTATTTTTGATGGGTTTCCCATGAAACAGTGTTTTAGGTACAGAATAAAAAAAAATTGAGAATAAATTGATTTTTTTTTGGAAAAATCTTTTTTTTGTGGCACGAAATTGATTTTTTTTTTTTGAAAAATCTTTTTTTTGGTGGCACGAAAAAATAGAAAAACAAAATTGGATGAATTGTGTTGTTCTATGTTTTAACAATCTAACGAAGAATATTTATTTTTCGCGTCCACAGAACAGGAGCGAACTATACACCAAATTTCATGATACAACCGTTTGATTAGTACCAGTTTTATCTCCCTTCGGGCCGTCACTCCTAAAGGACTAATTTCTTCCCAATCAGGGGAATATACAAACCTAATTTTATGATTTTGACTTCAGCTGTGTGAACATGTCATTATTATCCCCTTTTTACTCCTCTAAAGCAGCACTTTCGAAATATTCACTTATTTTACAAGTCTACGTACGATTGGTACCCTTTTTATCCCTTTTGTCCCATTTCAAGTAATAAAAGTTTAGGTCTGAGGCAAAATTTGTTTGTTTGTACAGTTCAATTATTTTCTATGGAATTGCCCATTCAGACTGTCATATTGGTGCATGTTGTCTCGATAGTGTCGCAGCCATAAGACAACAACTTAAGATTGACTATATATAGACAAATTTGGTATTGTTCCTTCTGTAAAGTCCAACAACGACAACAACAACACGATCAACTTTATCCACAATCAAAGATTTATTTACAAAGAAGAGTGTGATTTCAATGTAATTGAAAAGTTCATAATGCCCAGTATAAAAATAAAGTTGTTTGTTACATTTATCCGTTTATAGATAACCACTTGTTGTTGTTGTCATTATTATATTATTGTAGTTGTTGTAGCTGCTGCTGTCTACTTTAGAATTCTGTTTAAACACCTGATTATAGTAGAAATTTCTTCTAAACACCTTAACGTTACTAAATTTGGTGTGAAATTAAACATTAAATGGCTTAGAATGAAATGCTAGCTGAGAATGGCGAAAGATTGCTGTTTACAACAAACAAAGAAAGAAATTTTCATTTATGTTTTTTTTTGTATTTTCTGTTTCTTTCTTTCTATAATACAACTTGTTGTCGCTTTTCTAAATATGATTATGTTTAGTTGTTGCAATGGAAATCATAGGAAAAGCTGTGTAATTTCGCAAACATAAGAAAACAAATTTCACTTAGGAAAGTTTGTGTATTTAACGAACTCTTTTGTTTAGTTTTTTTTTTTTTTGTATTTAGATATAATAATTGTTTTTTGTCGTATATCTGGTAATTTGGAAAATAATGGTGTTTATAAATTTGAATAAGATTTAAAATGTTGGGAAATATACTTTTCATTATGTGATCCCAGACCTGATCATTATTTCATTTAAGAAAATAATCAAGTCATTCAATATGCAATCACACCACATAGACAGTAACATTTAGAAATAATTTATGTGCCGTATTTGATACACTATTTCATTTTTCTCGTGACCTTTTGTCCCTCTTTGTGGAACTGGATTTTGAACAAATTATGGCCAGACAGAGAACCAATGATGGAGATTCTAAATATGAAATAAAAATTAACCTGTGGCCACATACGCTATTATTATATAGAGAAGACGAATATTGTATCGAAGAAAATAAATTAAGGAAATCATGATGAAATATTAAAAATTCCTAAAATGAAGGATCATTATAAATTTAAGTATAAATTAGTATTTATTTTTCCTTGATCCTTTATAAGTCCCGAGAAAGTGGGAAGGGTTTTAACGTTTTCTAAAATGGCTAAATTAAACCTTCAATATTCCACATTTCATGATTGAGGCTAATGCCACTGGATTTTAAAAGTCAATAGAATGGCTTCTTTGAATGAAAATTGCCTAGATTTTTTGACTAGTTTCTGAAGCATCTATGATAACGCTATGCAACAAAAATTTTCTAGATACAGTGGTTTAGTAACAGTCTAGAATCTAGAAATCTAGAATTACTTTTTATGGGGAGTGGAATGAACTTGGGGCTATAAACATCATAACCCAGAAGATTAGTTGCACGGAGAAACTGCCTGAACCCTCATATTTAATCTCAATTTGAAATATCAACTAGAAAACCCGAATGTTCAAGGAATTTCGAATGGATTCTGTATTTGGACGATGGTATAGCCAGACTTGTGGTTTATAAATACTGATTTAGTGCTTTATTTGTAATGCTCATTTTCATCTCTTATTTCATCGTATATAATTTAATTTTAATTTAATTCACCTCATTACCGAGTTTATTTAATAATTTGACCCAAACTTTACCCACTTATAAAATATCAACCACGCAATTCAAATACGATGCAGCGATCGCTCCATTGGATGAATATTACAAGTAAGTCATAAGTCTTATCCCATCACAATATAACACAGTCACATTTTTTGGTTTCTCTGGGTATAAAAAAAAAATAATAATTCTTAAATAGAGTTAATCTTTCGCTTATTGTAATTATCAATTTAAGTAGTAATTCATAAATAATTCTCTTGATGGTCGTAATGACTTTTTTCAATCTAAATATTTTAATAAACTGTTAGTTTAAATCATGATTCACTAAATCGTATTTAATGGACGAAACATAAGGACCTGCAGGATAAAAATGATACCCTAGATCATCTCTTTTAGCTCTCTATCTTCCTTCTTTCTCTATAAACTCGATTATGTAACTGGCTGTCCCCGATCCACCCTCCAATGAGCATAGCCAGGTAAAATTGCTAGGTCGGCGTGTTCGTTACAGTGGCTACGTCAACAAGCTAAATTGTCGCATCTGGGGCTCCGAAAACCCAAGAGTTATTGGTGAGAAGCCTCTCCATCCTCATCGTGTGACTGTTTGGTGCGGTTTATGGTCCGGCGGGGTCATTGGACCTTACTTTTTCGAAAATGTGGTTCGATCACCAGTTACGGTGAATGGATTGCGCTATCGACAGATGATTAATGATTTTTTATGGTCGGAGTTGGATGGTATTGATTTGGACAACGTTTACTTTCAAGAAGATGGCGCTACGTGGCACACAAGCAACGGAACCATTGCTCTTTTACGGGAAAAGTGTCCGGACCTTGTTATCTCTCGAAGAGGTGATCACAATTGGCCATCGAGATCTTGTGATTTAACACCTTGCGACTTCTTCCTTTGGGGCCACGTGAAAGATAAGGTCAACGAGAACAGAGATAGAATTTGAGAGGCTATCGAGGGCATAGGGCAGCCACTTTGCGATTTGGTTATGGGAAATTTCATTAAAAGGATATGGTCCTGTAAGCGTTGTCGTGGTGGCCATTTGGCTGATGTTGTTTTTCATTATTAACGGCATACCTTACTCTTTATTATGAAATAAATATCCGATCATTTATCTCAAAAATTGGCATTTTTCTTTGAATACCAAAATAACACCTCCTGTTGGAAAACCCTGGACAACGTTGTACTTTGCTATTTTTTTGTAAAATTTTAACTAATCAATAAAGCCGAACAATAAATTTTAAATTTTTATTCCTATTTAATCGAGTACTTCCAATGCTTTTTCGTCGAGTAGAACATGAATCTGCATTTGAAACTTGACATCCTCTAAATCTTCTGTAAGAACAAAAAGATAAAAATGGCGAAAACGGTGGAAAAATGACTAGACTTTTTTTTCCAAAAAATTTCCGAATTCCCAAAGTGGGGAAAATGTGTTCCAAAATGGTCGACATTCTTTTCTACCACTTGTATCTGCTTTGACTTTTTGGACGTTGACCTTTTTTACTTTAAAATCTTTTAAAGGATGAAATATTTATATTTATATATATACAATTTGGAAAGGTTGTTTGTCTGTTTGTTTGCACCATTGGAATATTAAAAATCAGACTTTTTGCACTAAATGTATCTAACTCAGATTTTTTAGTTCGAATACGCGAGTTTTTTCTCCTACACTCAAAGGAATTTGTTAGTAAAAAAAGCAAAAAGTCTGCTGTAAGAGCAGATTTTCTACTGACAAAAAGATAGCAGATTTGTATCTGCTGAAATAGCAAACAGCTGTTTGTTGTTTTTAGCAATAAAGAAAAAATCGTTTTCTTGAAACTGTATGCATATATACAGAATAATATAGATAAATGTTATTATAAAGGAATTTATTACCACTGAAAGATATTGTGATTGTCTTTTTAATGAGACGCATTATGCCCCAAGCTAATATAAAACGAAATTCGAGCTAAATTCATTTTCGCCGTCAACCTGAAAGGTTTTTAAATTATAAACGCTTATTTTTATCTATTTTTATAATTTAGTTATCAGCAGCCATTTTTGTCAGACTGCAAACACTTTAGCAGTGTGAATGCTGATGCAAGATTGCAGAAAAACTGCTGTTATGACAGAAAAACTGCTGTAATAGCAGAAAATTGCCTGCTGATAGGCAGCATACAATAGCTGCTATTAATAACAGACTTTATTCTTTAAGTTTAGTAACTTTTGTAGTTTATTTGCATTTACTATGATCAAAGTCTAAAAATACCTGATTTTGCAGACACATCGAATTAATACATACTGCACACAAGCAGAACCGCAATTAAATGAGGAGTAATTATTTTAATTTTTTTTAAGTGTCAACACAAAACATAAAAACCAAACAAAATTAAAATTGTACTTTTTTATTTTTTTATTTTAAATTGAAAAATAAGAAAAGTAATCATTGACACCTAGGACACTACCAACCAGGTACCAGTCACGAGTTCTGTGACAGTTCATTCTCTCGTATGGATGTTACAAAGACCTCTTGCAGCCTTTATTGCAAAGCCGGCTGTGTATTCTAGAAATTATAGCAAAGCTTATTGAAATTGGACCGTATTGATCCAAGTGTTGATTAAATGATTGACATTCAAATATATCCATAGTAAATATGAAATATTTCGTGGGTTTTTCTCGAAACGCGTTACAATCCCTCCTCTACTCCATAAAATACTGACACACAAATTATGCATGCGGCGTATTGACATACTTACAAAAGACTTAAGACACAAACCTTCTCGGAGGGTTTTAACTTAACCAACAAAAATTATTAATATTTTTTTCTGTAAAATAATTTCACAACAAAAAGTGATAACGATCAGCTGTTACCTTGTATAACTACAGTCGTTACGTATAGATATGTGTGTGAGTCAGTGTGTGTGTGTTAACACTTATATCTCTACGTTGGTATGCGTTCATATGTCCATGTCCGTGTTCGTGTATATGCTATAACTTGATAGTTTGTTTTTTCGCTTATATTGATTGAGCCGAAAGAAAGTGAAACTTTTTTGTTGTTTTGTTTTTATACCCATCAACATATACATATGTATATATAAAATATGTTAATTTTCACATACAATATAAAAGGTACGCATATTCATATACATATATGTATGTATGTACGAAAGCAGTTGTATTATAATCTGAACTACTTTATTAGTCTTTATGACGATTACGTTTTGGGTGACTGTTGGACATTGCGTCGTTGCTTCTGACAGTAGCTTGAGACGAAGTGAATATGTATGCATAAATATCGGAATTATATTCTATTATTTGTCCATATTAATATGCATGATATGCATTTTGCTGTCTTCGCTGTTGTTATTTTTAAACTATTTTTTATTGTCATTTAATTGTCTAATTCAGTTCAATGCGGTGGCGATAAATGGTTATGGCGAAAAGAAAGAAGAGAAGAAAATCAATTGGAAATCGAAAGGCGATAGATCAGTTCGACCAGCCAGCTGGTGACTTGGTGGTCTGTGGGTTTGTTTTGCATTTTATGGTTATCATTTGGTTGATTGGATTGAATTTTTATCGATTTTTACTTTCAGTTTTATTGAGAAATATTTTAATTAAATGGCAAACTAGTCAAGAAAAAGAGTAGATTTCAATATATGGCGGGCAGACAGACGAACATGATTAAATTGATTGAAAAAGTGATTCTAGTTCAATCGGAAGTGGAGGTTATAAATATTATATTTTTATACTTATTGCCATATGATGGATTGTTTACAAAGTTCGTTATTCCGTTCGTAACTGTTTGAGGAATCTGATTGAGATTTTATAACACCGTGCGAGTTTTTGGACTTGAACAAGACCATATACTCGAAACTAGAGGGCGGACAGCGGAGGAGTAAACATAGTTTTGTTGGTCGTATACTTGAATATCTATTAAATGTAGATCAATGACTCTCAAACTGAAAGCAAAATCTCTTAAAATGTGTGTGAAGCAGTTCAAAAAATCAAAAGTGAAAATCTGTACAAAATACAAAAAAATAAATTTCAATTAATTTATTCATATAATGTTTTGGTTTCTTTTTACAGTATTTTACAGATGTAGATAGTTTTGAATTTATCTTTTGTTCTCAAAAATTCAAATTTTGACAAGTTCAAATATATATTAAAAAAATATTTTTTTCTTCCCATTATGAACAAACACGTAAAAATATGTTTAAAAAAAAAGAAAATAAAAATTTAGTTTTCTTTAAAATCAAAAAATACGAAAAGTAGTCAACTGTACTCAGTTTTCCATTTGGTGTTGTTTTCTCTTTTTTACATCACTTTTAATTTCCAAAGGATATTGTCTTAATAATTTACGTTCGTACTTTTGCAAGTCATATAAAGATAAAATATTTAAAATTTCGTGCTTATATTGGTACAAGTTTAGCATTACCAACCATTTCAAATTTTCCCCTTAAAAAATAAATAAATTTTCAATTTTTAAGGGAGAAAACTTGAAATGCTTGTAAATTATGGCGGGTCGATTTAAAAATCGTTTAACGTACAAGGAAAATCGTATTCTAGGGATCAAAATAAGAAACTTTGCCGAAGGAACCATACCTCTCAAACGAATTCTGATGTCCCTGAATTTGAAAACTCAAATTTTGAAAAAATCCCACTTTGACTCATTTAGAGTGCCCCAATCGAGTCCAAATGTATGACAGACCCCCAGTAAATTTGGAGGGCCGACCAAACCATGCCAACGGAACACCCCAGGAACCCTCCTGGGGGGTTCCCCATACAAACATTTCAAAAAGTCACCATTTTTGACACTTTACATGAAAAAATCAATCAAAATTTTTCTTTTTGGAGTTCGGAATTGGAATTCGTTTTAGAGGTATGGTTCCTTCGGCAAAGTTTCTTATTTTGATCCCTAGAATTCGAGTTTCCTTGTACGATGAGCGATTTTTTGCCTCCATACAAATCGACCCGGCCTATTGTTACGGCATGAAATAAAATTTAAAGTATTTTTGAAAGATATTCTATTTGTATTGCTCCCAAAAGCACGAAAATAATTGATTAAAACATCTATATCCGGGGGTTTACTAATAATACAATGAAATAAAAAATTTACCGAAGGGCTATGTATAAAATTTTCGGTTGAATTTTGGCTTCTAATTTCGAAAATTATATAATTTTTTATGGATAAATTAAAAAAAATTACTAAAATTCCAATTTTCGCCGAAGGTAACTTTAATATTTTTAATTTCATTTTGGAAAACCAAGTCCGATAACACCAGCTAATATGTTCAATTAAAAATACTTATGATGGCTAGAAATGTTGCGAAAAAAATATTTTTTGCTGGCGCGAAAAAACATACACATTCTAAAGATGAAAACAGTAGTTATGAAATACTTCGTAGACACATATTAATTAATAAAAAAATCATGTTTTTTTAATTTTTGGTTAAATAGTGCAAAACTCCCTTTTTACTAATTAGATAAAAGAATATTTGGTACTATTTTTTCATAAGCGACATCTTAACAAAGAAAACAATGTAGATTTGAAAATGAAGAAAATCTATGGATAAATATAGAAATTATAGCCCTTCAGTTTTTATTCGTCCCTTTGAAAACACAATGAGTTATTCTAAATCAAGAATAATATTTTCTAGGTGCTTTCAAGTGTCTATTAAGGTCAGAAAAAAATTGGACCAAAATGCAACATAAAAAATTACACGGGAAAGTCATGATTTTTAGAGGTATTTTCACGACCGCCTTGATCCATATTTTATTGATCTACACAATTAACAGTTTCTTTTAATAACAATCTTCTCCTGTATAATTTTATCTTTGGCGCTTACGTCTTTTTGGCAAATAGAGCTCGATATGTTTGTTTGTTTGTTTCGAACATTCTAGTGCTTCATCAGTTAAGTCATAGTCCTAACTTTTGTATCAGACTTTCAAAAATATAATTTTAGAAAAAAAAAATTGTCTTGTGTTTGAGCTAAAACTACAGCATTTCTCATAAATGATGTATACATCATTGTAAAGTTCTGTTAGTTGTATTGAAAATCCAATGACATATTCCTGTCACTCTTAGGCGGATATTTAGAAGATTTCAATACATTTCAACACATTGCGGTACAGGGTATTGTCTTTCTATATTTATTTGTAATACATTAAGTGGAATGCAATACCCCCATAATTTTTTATGGACTAAACAACACTTTCGATGTCCCTCTGCCTGTCTGTCCATCTATTGTTGTAATCAAAGAAATGTAAAAATTTTGTCCTTTAAATTCGGACGATTTCGGCAGCGATGATTTTTGAAAACTTTCGCTCTTAGTGGGAGAATATTCTGATGCAAGAATATTATCAACATATTGGTGGCGTATAAGTTGTGTTTATTAATTATAATATAACTAATTCGCTCCGATGTTCGCAATGACAATTATACTAAAAAACAAAGTATTCGATATAATTTCCATTTAAATTCATTCTATTTTCAAAAATGTATTTGTTCGATCGATATTCTAGTCAAATGGTAAAATTGAATGTGTTTTTTTTTGGAAGAGTTCAGTAATAAAGAGTGATTTTTTTGAGGTTAGGATTTTCATGCATTAGTATTTGACAGATCACGTGGGATTTCAGACATGGTGTCAAAGAGAAAGATGCTCAGTATGCTTTGACATTTCATCATGAATAGACTTACTAACGAGCAACGCTTGCAAATCATTGAATTTTATTACCAAAATCAGTGTTCGGTTCGAAATTTTACGCAAAGATCTTGGTGTAAAACCGTATAAAATACAGCTCGTGCAAGAACTGAAGCCAAACGATCTGCCACAACGTCGAATTTTCAGTGAATGGGCGCCTTTAGACTATTTTTTGTGGGGCTACGTCAAGTCTAAAGTCTACAGAAATAAGCCAGCAACTATTCCAGCTTTGGAAGACAACATTTCCGAAGAAATTCGGGCTATTCCGGCCGAAATGCTCGAAAAAGTTGCCCCAAATTGGACTTTCCGAATGGACCACCTAAGACGCAGCCGCGGTCAACATTTAAATGAAATTATCTTCAAAAAGTAAATGTCATGGACCAATCTAACGTTTCAAATAAAGAACCGATGAGATTTTGCAAATTTTATGCGTTTTTTTTTTTTAAAGTTATCAAGCTCTTAAAAAATCACCCTATAGTAATACAAGATTATAATTATAAAGTTGTAATGAATGTAATAATAAAACAAGTAAGGAAAGGCTAAAGTCGGGCGGGGCCGACTCTACGATACACTCCACTTTCGATCCGAATACAATTTAATTCGATGAAAAAGTGAAAACGGGAAGGATTTTTGAATCCTGTAAATGTATGTGTTTGACAAAAAATGTTAAATCGGAAAGGACATTTGTATGGGGGTATATTGAAAACTGGAACGAAATAGGTGAAATATAATATGTATAGTTTGGCCAAAATCGGTTAAACATTTGGGAGCAACATTTGTATTTGCGCTATATCTAAATCTGACCGATCTTAGCCTCTTTCACCATAGGTTTTTTACTTGGATTATAAGCTGTTGTGCCAAATTTAAAGAAAATCGAGTACAATATGTGGTTTCTAAAGCGCCAAAAGTCAAATCGGGAGCCACATTTGTTTGGGGGCTATATCTAAATCTGAACCGATCTTAACCAATTTTTGCATAGGTGTTTCTAATTGGATTATAAGATGTTGTGCCAATTTTAAAGAAAATCGGGTGCAATATGCGGTTTCTAGAGCGGAAAATGTCAAATCGGGAGCGACATTTGTATGGGGGCTATATCTAAATCTGAACCGATCTTACCGAATTTCTGCATAGGTGTTTCTAGTTGGATTGTAAGATGTTGTGTCAAATTTAAAGAAAATCGGGTACAATATGTCGTTTCTAGAGCGGAAAATTTCAAATCGGGAGCGACATTTGTATGGGGGCTATATCTAAATCTGAACCGATCTTACCTAATTTCTGCATATGTGTT
Source organism: Polietes domitor (assembly GCA_947397865.1). Classification (NCBI taxonomy): domain Eukaryota; kingdom Metazoa; phylum Arthropoda; class Insecta; order Diptera; family Muscidae; genus Polietes; species Polietes domitor. The sequence goes on along the minus strand of OX377619.1, from coordinate 60,273,033 downwards.
TATAGTTGGATTATAAGATGTTCTGCCAAATTTAAAGAAAATCGAGTACAATATGGGGTTTCTAGAGCGTAAAATGTCAAATCGGGAGCGACATTTGTATGGGGGCTATATCTAAATCTGAACCGATCTTACCGAAATTCTGCATAGGTGTTTCTAGTTGGATTGTAAGATGTTGTGTCAAATTTAAAGAAAATCGGGTACAATATGTCGTTTCTAGAGTGGAAAATGACAAATCGGGAGCGACATTTGTATGGGGGCTATATCTAAATCTGAACCGATCTTACCGAAATTCTGCATAGGTGTTTCTAGTTGGATTGTAAGATGTTCTGCCAAATTTAAAGAAAATCGAGTACAATATGGGGTTTCTAGAGCGTAAAATGTCAAATCGGGAGCGACATTTGTATGGGGGCTATATCTAAATCTGAACCGATCTTACTGAATTTCTGCAGAGGTGTTTCTAGTTGGATTGTAAGATGTTGTGTCAAATTTAAAGAAAATCGGGTACAATATGTGGTTTCAAGAGCGGAAAATGTCAAATCGGGAGCGACATTTGTATGGGGGCTATATCTAAATCTGAACCGATTTGCCTCAAATTAAATAGCGTTCGTCCTTGATCCACAAAACTTACTTGTGCCATTTTTTGTTAAGATCGGACTATAATTTCGACCTGTAATTTGATTACAACAATAGATGGACAGACAGACGGACAGACGGACAGACGGACATTGCTAAATCGACTCAGAAAGTGATTCTAAGTCGATCGGTATACTTAACAATGGGTCTATCTCGCTTCCTTTTGGGTGTTACAAACAAATGCACAAAGCCATAATACTCTCGTGGAGTGTATAATCTATCCACTGATTTCCACGATTTCATACAAAACTAGCTGAGATATTTTTGAGCTGAAGACTGGAAGATGGACTCAATGGGGGTTAACATAAGCTGATGTGAGGGTCGAAATTTGGAAACATCGATTGTCAGAAAATTTTAACATCGTAATTTCAAAAAACTCTTGAAGTAATCCGAACTTGTGATGTAAAATGTCGCACCGTATGACATGGAATGACTTATATATCAAATATGTTTTCCAATACACATATTCGAGTTTTCCACATCACGATATATTTGAATTTTACACCCATAAAAATAGATTTGTTAAAACAACATTTCACCTTATTGGTTGCATTATGCAACAACAATTTTGCCGAAGTGTATTTTCTGAGGTATTTTGACTTTCTAAGCTCGAAAACGGTATTCAACAATTTTTTATGGATAATTTCTATATCCTCACTCTACAGAGTACGAGGGTGTATATCATGTGAATACGTATTTTTGAAAAAAAAAATAGATTTTTTTCACGAATAATCACCAATTTAAGGGAGCAGAATATTTTTTTGTGTTCATTCAGTAGTCTGTAACTCTTGAAATACTAGACCGATTTCAACGTACTTTGAACTTGCCTTGTTTTGAAGGCAAGTTCAATTCAATTGCGATTGCACCATCAGAATAATAAATATATATATTTTATTCCATTACCTAATTTTTCTTGGATTTTTCATTGTTTTTAAACCTTGTGTTAATACACTACTGAAGAAATAATCATTCTGAAAAATGTTCAATTAAATTCTGGTTGATTTCGCAAGAAAAAAATTGGCCATATTTCGTGAAAAAAATTTTGTAATTTTTTTCCAAAAATATAATATTTTTAAACTTTAAAACAATTGCAACTATAGAGTCAAAAATCGTACCGCTTGACATGGTATGACTACATAACTTCCGTACGGGTTGCACTTTGATAGTTGAAAATGTTTTTATAATCACATTAAACCTAAACAAGTAAAAACGGCGTTAAGTTCGGCCGGGCCGAACTTTATATACCCTCCACCATGGATTGTATTCCACAGAGGTTGTCGGTTTTCGTAGTGCAGTAGTATTACTGGAAAATATATTTTTTTTTAATATAGCCAAACCAAAACAAATACAAATATTGAAAAATTAATTTTATAAATAAATATAATATTTTAATTATTTCAAACCACGCTTATAAGGCAAGGCTACCAATACGTCAATTCAAAAAACAATTATTCATCTATTTATATTTTGAAAAATATTTTCAAAGCCATAAATATTGGTAGATAGTGGATGCTACAGTTGGTTGTATTTCCATTCTATTTGAATTCCTAAAATACAAATTTTGAAAATCCATTATCAGACGTACATAGTGCAAAATAACCTAACTTCATGATTCAACCAATTTTTGCCGTAAAAGAAAAAGTACGAATTTGGAAAAAACCTTTTTATTTTAAGTGTCTATGCAGTCTGAGGAATGTATACACCGAATTCCATGATTCCAGTTGCGCCCATTTGGTTGGTACCATTTTTACCCCCTTGACGTTTCTACGCAATTAGAATTTTATCATTCTAGCTGTAGTCGTTTAGTTGGTACTATTTCTATTCCTCTGTACCATTGTATCCATTGAAAGTACTAATTTCGAAAAATTCGTCTATTTTCCGTGTCTACGCAGTCAGGGGAATGTATACTCCGACTTTCATGACTCTAGCTGCGGTCATTTGATTGGTACTATTTTTATTCTTTTTTTTTCATTTTAACCCCAAAAAGTACGAATTTCGAAAAATCAGTTTATTTTCCGTGTCTACACACTCAAAGGAATGTATACTCCAAATTTCATGACTCTAGCTGCGGTCATTTGGTAGGTACTACTTTTATCCCCATTTTTCATTTTAACCCCAAAAAGTACGAATTTTGAAAAATCCGTGTATTTTACTTGTCTATGCAATCAGAGGAATGTATACGCCGAATTTCATTATTCTAGGTACAGCCGTTTGGTTGGTACCATTTTTATCCCTCCATTCCTATTTTACCCCTTAAAAGTACGAAATTGAAAAAAATACTTTTATATTATGTATCTACTCAATTAGAGGAATGTACACACCGAATTTCGTTGTCGTTTAATATGTACCATTTTTATCCCTTTTTTGTCCCATTTCACCCCCTACAAATAAGAATCACCTTATGGTGCACGTTGTTGCTATAAGGGGAATGCGCATACTAAATTTCAAGCAAATATAAACAGACATATTCAAAAAAACATGCTTAAATACGGTAAAATATTAGGGATTATTATGGGTATTTTTAGTCCTTGTGAGGGAAAATTTTTTCCCTTTGGGCCGATTTCGCCCCATTTCAATCCAAACAGATCTACAACTATAAGACACATGTATGGAAAATTTGAACGTTCTAGCTCCTTTCGTTTAGATGCTAGCGTGCTTTCAACAGACGGACAGACGGACGGACGGAATTCTAAGACGGATCGTCTTAGAATTTTATGACGATCAAGAATATATATACTTTATAGGGTCTCAGGTCGATATTTCAAGGTGTTACAAACGGAATGACAAAGTTAGTATACCCCCATCCTGGAGGTGGAGGGTATAAAAATTGAAAGCCAAAATACATTAGAAAATGTTATACATGGTCCTGCGGAAAAATTTTGTTGCTCTAAATAAATTATTGTAATTATTCTGTTGTAGCCAAATATAGACTTTTTGTTGCGAAACATAATTCTTCAAAATCCCACAAAACTTCTCGACACAATATATTTTATGAAACAATAATCACCAGCTTTAACAAAATCATAGTAAAATTAGTGAGGAAATATTATATTTGGGATATTTTCGCCTACTGCACGAATTCTTCTTTTTTAATAATCCTTTTTTTTTATTTTACGGAATTTCATTGCAATATGTCGACAAACAATGAGTTATTCGACATATTAAGTTCTTCGCTGCAATTTTTTTTCAAAATTTGGTCTCACCAATATATACTTATACTAAATTTCATAGATATTTATTAGATAATTTCCTTGGCTATTCAACTAGGCAGCAGCCTTTTTCAAAAAAATGGAATTACACAATTTTTATTTTTATTTTATTTTGTGAAATATAATATTCAGATACTCATTGAACTGCTTTCGATATCTCGTATATTCTTATTAAACAAACACAATAAATATGTTTCATAGCCGGCTAGGACAAATGGGAAATATTATGTTTAGGTCTGAAAGAGAGCAACTGATTTGAATCGCTCATTTTTCATCCTCAGAATTACATACAGATTCTAGAGGTTTGAAAAAGAAATTTTGTGAAACCTATACTAACAGAAATTGTTTAGAAATGTCTTAAATTACCTCAATAACGAAACCCTTATGTTTTGAACACGAAACCTCCCGCAATTACATAAATTCATGAGGTTTATGTGAAAAAGAAAAGCCTGATGTGATATGAAAACACCGCACTTTGTGCCCAAAGGGGTGCCCCCAACAACTAAAACAAAAGACTTAAGACACAAACTTGGTGAACGAACGATAACGCGATGCAATCAATGACAGATGGCCCATCGATAAATTATAATTTGTTGTTTGGTCGAGGGGGGTACTTACAATTAATATCTTGGAGATTTTGAAACGTTTATCCATATTTATATATTCCATGATGTGGTTCGGCGGCGTCTCTTAGCTTGGTTCAGACCAACAAGAGCAGGAATACGCTGGGCAGTTTAAATAACAAAACGGCAGCGGCTTAAAAAGGTGTTGAAACACATTAATTTTGTGCGTGTGAAAGGGGTAGCTCGGAGCACTCTTGCTGGATTTTCGTCTGATAATTAATGAAAATGAAGGTGTTACTACGTCTTGACACAGTGAAACACTGAAACAGATAGCTAGAGGGCTACTGAGCGAGCGATTTGTTATTGTTTCGATGTTTCGATTACAATATGTAACGCTCAATAACTTAATTAACGAACGGAAATATTCATTCAAACACTTTGGATATACTCAAGTGATTTGCTTTGCTAGGTTAGGTTTTCAAATCAATACTTTTTCTTCGAGTTTTTTGTTTTGTTTCTTCTCCAATTTCAAATTAATTTTCTCAACACGTACGTAACTGAATGAACTAAAAGAACAACAACAACACCATCGATCGATCGATCGGTTTCATTACATTTCACTTCGATTTTATTTTTGTCACTCAGAAACTTTCACAAACAAAAAAAACACACGAGGGCCGTAGGCAACACAACAATTTTAGAAAATTAAATTTTCAATATTTCCATTCGAATCGAATTCACACTTCATCAGCATTTGAACTCCCTCAATTTCTTGGTTTGGGAAATGTTATGTTTTTCACTTCATTCACTATTTTTTTCGCTCTCATAAACTTCAACTTTTTTCTTTAGTTTTCAAAATTCATTTCAATCCGAAATTTTACGTTCACACGCTTTGCACTCACGATTGCAACTGTTTTGTTTGGTTTTTTGTTGGCTGTTTTCTGGTCTTCGCCTCAGCCACAGCCACAGACAGAGTTACAACAGCCATCGCGCACTATCGTCATAAACAAACACCCAAAACACATCCGAAGACCATCATCCCGTAACTATTGAGCCATCTACTACTCGTACTACGACGACGCCGATGACGACGACGGCGACGACTCAGCCACTTAATCAAAGAGTCATTCATCGTTTCTTCCCCCCAAATTTCTGACTGGTAAGCTTTTTATTTACAGCCAAACGTTGACGGGGCGAGAGAGAGAGAATTGAGCGAAATACTGAATGGCCAGTGGCCACCGTGACCATCAGCAACAGTCAGTCGTGTCTTCGTTGCGTTTGGATCACGTTGAGCGTCGCATATGTGTGAATGACTAACGCTTTGGGGCAATCGTGTTGCCTGTGTCTGCAAGTTATTGATGGGACTTGATGTTCGGCTGGCTCTCTTCTAAGCGCTGGAGCAGTGGGAAGAAAGTATTATGGAAAATGTAAACATAACATGAGGGAAGTAATCCCAAGTAGTAAAAACGCTATGTATATAATTGGACAAAGACAAATTTACAATTTTTTGAAAAAAAAAAACTATAATAATTTGACCTTTTTGGAAGTTTTTTAGAATTGTATAACTTATGATGGAAGTAACACATTTGCACTAATTAATTTTAGTCCAATAAGTTTATTTAGTTTTTATAAGCAATCTAACTGCATAAATAATTCGAAAATCGAGCTAATAATCGGATCGTAACATTGCAAATATAAAACAAACCTTTCTTGTAACCCAAATATCACATAAACTTATTGAAAGATTTTACATGGTCGCGATGACCCAGTGACACACAAAGTATCCTGAATTTTGCAAATCATCTGAAAACCCCCTCAGCTATAAGCATTTGTAATATAGTCCAGATATGTATTTTCGTTGAAAAGTTGCAGATTAGGAAAATCGATTTGGAACCACTGTGCTGCGTATTTTTAGAGTCGAAATGGGAATAGCTAAAATCATGAAATCCATTCTATTGTGGACGTGAAATATAATATAAAGTAATAGTTAATGTACCAACCAAACAGCTGTAGCTGAAATGTATGCTCCTCTGACTGTATTTACTGTTGGGATTGCAAATGGAGGAAATCTCCGCAGATGAAAAAATTCCTAACAATGATTGAAAGTACCATCGCGCATTGGAAACATTTTGGTTCGCCCGCCCAGTAAGTGGGTAAGGTCTATAAAATTATTTGTGTTTTCCCAATAGTATGAATCAAGTGAAACTCACAATTTATTTATTTAAATATTAAATATAAGTGGGTTTGTATAAAATATCATCCCTATTAATATTATAAAACCTTAGTGTAAGTCTGTCTGTCTGTTTTTTTGTTCCGCAATCAAGCGTAAACGGCTGAACCGATGTTGTTGAAATTTTCAGTACAGATAGATGTAGGTCTGGAAGGAACTATAGGTTATAGAATTTTTAAAAATTTGCTCTGTTGGCGGAGGGGGCGTGGCAATAGTGTTTTTGAGAGCTAGAAGGCTGAAAATTGGTACATATATATTACTGACCACGAGAATGATAAATATGATGCCGAAATTTGGATTTTCATTTTGTGGGAGGAGTGGGCGTGGCAATAGTGTTTTTTTTTTAGCTAGAAGGCTGAAAATTGGAACGAATATATTACTGACGACGAGAATGATAAATATGATGCCGAAATTTGGATTTTCATATTGTGGGCGGAGTGGGCGTGTCAAAAGTGTTTTTGAGAGCTAGAAGGCTGGAAATTGGTAGATATATATTACTGACCACGAGAATGATAAATATGATGGCGAAATTTGGATTTTCATTTTGTGGGCGGAGTGGGCGTGTCAAAAGTGTTTTTGAGAGCTAGAAGGCTGGAAATTGGTAGATATATATTACTGACCACGAGAAATATCAATTTGATGCCGAAATTTGGATTTTCTTTTTGTGGGCGGATTGGGCGTGGCAATAGTGTTTTTTTTAGCTAGAAGGCTGAAAATTGGAATGTATATATTACGTTTCGTAGGCTTTGGGGCGTGACAAAAGTGTTTTGGAGAGCTAGAAGGCTAAAAATTGGTATATATATTACTGACCACGAGAATGATAAATATGATGCCGAAATTTGGATTTTCGCTTTGTGGGCGGCAAAAGTGTTTTTGAGAGGTAGTAGGCTAAAAATTGGTACATATATATTATTGACCACGAGAAAGATAAATATGATGCCGAAATTTGGATTTTCGTTTCGTGGGCGTGTCAAAAGTGTTTTTGAGAGGTAGTAGGCTGAAAATTGGTACATATATATTACTGACCACGGGAAAAAAGTGTTTTTTAGCTAGAAGGCTGAAAATTGGAACGTATTTTAATTTTACAATTTGACAGTTTCTATGCTGCCGGCAATAATCTGGAGTGTACTCCGACGTTCAAAAATTTTTAATGATTATGACGCGCTGAATTTAAAAATATTATCGAGCTGCTTTCAGAAAATGTATACGAAAAAGTTATAGTTGGAAATAGTTTTAGTAGGAAATACTAAAAGTATGACTAAGTAATGACTACGTAAAGTAAGAAGGAAACAATTTCGAAATACATATTAAGAAATCAATCAAATAATAAAACAACACAAAAACTAAGACTAATATTTTTAAGATTTAGAATGAAATCAAATATCGTACCACTTGACATTGGGCGGAAATCACGAAGTTGCTGAAAAAAACCTTTAGTATGTCGACATCCACTGCCAAATATATGATTTGAGAAAAAACAAGTAAAAACGGCGTTAAGTTCCGCCGGGCCGAACTTTATATACCCTCCACCATCGATTGCATTCCACAGAGGATGTCGATTTTCGTAGATGTGCAGTAATATTACAGGAAAATACATTTTTTTAATATAGCCAAACCAAAACAAATACAAATATTGAAATTATTGAATTGAATTTTATAAATAAATATAATATTTTAATTATTTCAAACCACGCTTATAAGGCAAAGCTACTAATACGTTTACATATCGAAATAATACTTCAAGGCAATTCAAAAAATAATTATTCTTATATTTATATTTTCAAAAAGCTTAAATACCATAAATACAGGTAGATAGTGGGTGCTACAGTTGGTGAATGTATACTCCGAATTTCATGACTCTAGCTGCGGTCATTTTGTTGGAACTATTTGTATCCCCTTTTTCCATTTTAACCCCAAAAAGGTACGAATTTCCAAAAATGCGTTTATTTTACGTGTCTACGCAATCAGAGGAATGTATACACCGAATTTCATTATTCTAGGTGTAGCCGTTTGGTTGGTACCAATTTTATCCCTCTATACCCATTGTATCCCTTGAAAGTACGAATTTGGAAAAAACCCTTTTATTTTCCATGTCTACGTAGTCGAAGGAATGTATACTCCGAATTTCATGACTCTAGCTGCGGTCATATGGTTGGTACTATTTTTATCCCCTTTTTCCATTTTAACCCCAAAAAGTACGAATTTCGAAAAATCCGTTTATTTTCCGTTTCTACGCAGTCAGAGGAATGCATTCTCCGAATTCCATGACTCTAGCTGCGGTCATTTGGTTGGTACTTTTTTTATCCCCTTTTTCATTTTAACCCCAAAAAGTACAAATTTTGAAAAATTCTTGTATTTTACGTGTCTATGTAATGTATGGAATTTCATTATTTTAGGTGCAGCCGTTTGGTTGGTACCATTTTTATCCCACATTCCCATTTTACCCCTTAAAAGTACGAATTTGGAAAAAATACTTTTATATTATGTCTCTACTCAATTAGAGGAATGTACATACCGAATTTCGTGTTTCTAGCTGTTGTCGTTTAATATGTACCATTTTTATCCCTTTTTGCCCCATTTCACCGCCTACGAATAAGAATCACTTTATGGTGCACGTTTTTGCTATAAGGGTAATGGACATAGCCAATATCAAGTAAATATAAGCAGACATATTGAAAAAACATGCTTAACTACTCTAAATATTAGGGGTATTTTCAGTCCTTGCAAGTGATTTTTCCCCCCTTTGGACCGATTTCGTCAACCGATCTACCGTAGTCGTAGATCTACCGATCTACGACTATAAGACACATTTATGGAAAATTTTGATCTCTGTTTTCAACAGACGGACGGACATGACTAGATCGTCTTAGAATTTTATGACGATCAAGAATATATATACTTTATAGGGTCTCAGGTCGATATTTCAAGGTGTGACAAACGGAATGACAAACATAGTAGACCCCCATCCTGTGGTGGAGGGTATAAAAATTGATATAGAACCACTATGCAACATTCAAACATTTCAAAGTTTTTAAATTTAAAAAAATAATAATAAAATATCGACTAAAAGGTCATGAAACGGATTTAGTCCACATATATCGATGTGTAGCACGTTTTATCTGTAGAAATGATATATTCCCTGAAGGGGGATTTGCTATTGAAAATCATATGATGACATCGAGAGTATCACAATTGTTAGTTATCTTCCCATTTCCCTAACAGTGATCACATGGTCACATGCTGTCTAACATATTCTCTCGCCGTCTCTGCTGCACACTTCAAGTATCAGTAACATTTGCTCCGGCTCCGACTCCGTTGCTGTTAGGCACCGGTACTACCTCTCCCACTGCGCGCGCATACGCTGCTAAACACCTTAATGACGTTTTTTGTTGTTTTTGTTTTGCGGTTTTCATTCCGATGTACTCCGATGTGTGTATGTATGTACATACATTAGAGTTCCTAACAAAATGAAGTTTCTGCTGACAAAATTAACATTGGACGATGATTCGAGAAATGGTTCTGCTCTCACGATTTGTTTTTATACCCTACACCACTTCGTGGGCTAGGGTATTATAAGTTAGTTTCGTCCCAAATGTTTGTAACACCAAGAAATAATCGAGCTAGACCCACCTTTAAGTATACCGATCGGCTTAGAATCACCAGCTGAGTCGATTTAACGATGTCTGTCTGTCCGTCTGTCCGTCCGTCCGTCTGCTGTCCATCTAAGCTTGTTCGCACTCTACAGGTCGCAATTGTTGTCCGATTGTCATGAAACTTGGCAGAAGTTATTTTTTCTGGCCAATGACCATCGGTATTGAATTTGGAGGAAATCGGTTCAGATTTAGTTATAGCCCCCATACAAATGTCGCTCCCGATTTGACTTTTTCCTCCCTATAAAGCACATATAGTACCCGATTTTCTTTAAATTTGGCACAACATCTTATAATCCAACTAGAAACACCTATGCAAAAATTGGGTAAGATCGGTTCAGATTTAGATATAGCCCCCATACAAATGTCGCTCCCGATTTCACTTTTTCCGCTTTAGAAACGACATATTGTAACCGATTTTCTTTAAATTTTGCAGAACATCTTATAATCCAACTAGAAACACGTATGCCAAAATTGGGTAGGATCGGTTCAGATTTAGATATAGCCCCCATACAAATGTCGCTCCCGATTTGACATTTTCCGCTCTAGAAGCGACATATTGTACCCGATTTTCTTTAAATTTGGCAGAACATCTTATAATCTAACTAGAAACACGTATGCTGAAATTGGGAAGATCGGTTCAGATTTAGATATAGCCCCCATACAAATGTCGCTCCTGATTTGACTTTTTCCGCTCTAAAATCCACATTTTATACCCCTTTTTTCTTTAAAATTGGTCAACATCTTATAATCCAATTAAAAAACCTATGGTGAAAGTGGGTAAGATCGGTTCAGATTTAGATATAGCCCTCATATATTTCAACTAGGAAGACATATTATGTCAAATATATTGGTCCATACAAATTCGGCCCCCATTCCACTCTATTACATCTCTAGAACCCACATCGTGCATTAGATCTCGATATAATTTTGCATATCATGTCATATTTCAACTAAGAATACCTACTTTGAAAGTGATCTGTATGGAACCTCTTTTTAATGTAGATCCTTTACAAATGGCAATATTTTAATTTTTACCGCTCAAGAACGCAAATTTTACATATGATTTTTTTTTTCAAATTTTGCAGATTATATTATATTTCAGAATACAAAGTCAAATATATGTGTCCACACTTTGGAATAACCAAATAACCCATTCTACTCTAATACAGCTCTAGAAACTACGTCTTACATCGGATCATGATATATTTCAACTATGAATACCTACAGTGAATGAGAAATATATAGGCCCATGTTTTGAGTCGGTGTTGTTGTAGGCCTCCTTTCAAATGTCGGTCCGATTCATCCTATTACTACTGTATAATTTGTATTTGTCTGCCGGAAAATTGGATCAATTATTCACCATATTCGTTAAATATAACTAAAGATGAATTTATACTGTATAATTTATATGAACTACATAAAATTGCTCCCATGAAACACCTGGGTTTAGTAATAAAAGCGATGTATATACGCAGGGAGTGGTGTAGGGTATTATATAGTCGGCCCCGCCCGACTTTTGCCTTTCCTTACTTGTTTTTTTATAGAATATCGGCTAGATAATATTCGCGAAAGATTTTAAGAATATTTAAAGGTCAAATTTGTGTGTGGGTATCTATCTCATTTAGTTGAATCACTGAAGACATATGTTTTAACATTGATTTTACATTCATATGTTGTCACTGATTTAAATTTAATTTTAAAATAAATAACAACTCAAAATTTGGTCTGACAAATCAGTGATCCTTTATTAAAAATATGAGTCATAATCCAACCTCCATATTATGCTATATTTTAGCTGCCTACAAAACAATTTTTAGCGTTAGCTGAATTTCCTTGGCTGGTTGTGTAGGCTTATTATAGCTAACGCCGTCGAAGTTAGAAAAATAAATGCTCCTGAAATATTGGCAGGTCTAATTCGTCGAAAGTAAGAGTTGAACATTAGCTTTAGTATTCGTTTTTGGGAAATTCGTTAGTATTAGCTCAGCTTTTTAGCTGCCTACAAAGCAATTTTTAGCTTTAGCTGAATTTCGTTGGCTGGTTATGTAACTCTATCGAATGTAAAACAAGTAAGGAAAGGCTAAAGTCGGGCTAGGCCGACTATATGATACACTCCACTTTCTATCCGAATACAATCCAATTCGGTAAAAAAAAGTGAAAACGGGAAGGATTTTTGTATGTTTCCTAATCATAGGCTAATATGACCTGACCCAATTTGTCAAATCGAGAAGAATATTTGTATCGAGGCTATATCCAAACATGGAATGAAGTGGCTCACTTGCACAATAGGTTCTTCCAGTTCAAGTATAACGTGTTATGCTCAATTTGAAGTAATTCGTTGTTTATGGGGCGGAAAAATCAAGCCGAGAGCGAAATTTGTATAGGAGCTATATAAAAATCTGAACCGATCTGACTCATTTTCACCCTTAGTGTTTCTCATGGAAATATTAGATATTTTGCCAAATTTGAAGAAAATTTGTTAAAATATGCGTTTTTTGGAGCGGAAAAACTCAAATCGGGAGTGAAATTCATATGGTGGCTATATCTAAATCTGAACCGATCTGGCTCATTTTCAATGTGGGTGTTTCTAGTTTAAATATAAGATGTTTTGCCAATTTTGAAGAAAATCTGTTAAATATGTGTTTTCGGGAGGGGTAAAAACTCAAATCGGGAGTGATATTCGTATGGCGGCTATATCTAAATCTGAACCGATCTGACCCATTTTCACCATGGGTGTTTCTAGTTGAAATATAAGATGTTTTGTTAAATTTGAAGAAAATCAGTTAAAATATGTGATATCTAGAGTGAAAAGAGTCAAATCGAGAGTGAAATTCATATGGTGGCTATATCTAAATCTGAACCGATACGGTTCATTTTCGCTGTGTATGTTTCTAGTTGAAATATAAGTTGTTTTGCTAATTTTGAAGAACATCTGTTAAAATATGTGGTTTCTACAGCAGAAAAAGTCAAATCGGGAGTGAAATTCGTATGGGGGCTATATCTAAATCGTAACCGATCTGACCAATTTTCACCATGGGTGTTTCTAGTTGAAATATAAGATGTTTAGTTAAATTTGAAGAAAATCTGTAAAAATATGTGATATCTAGAGTGAAAAGAGTCAAATCGGGAGTGAAATTCGTATGGTGGCTATATCTAAATCTGAACCGATCTGGCTCATTTTCGCTGTGGATGTTTCTAGTTGAAATATAAGATGTTTTGCCAATTTTGAAGAAGATCTGTTAAAAATGTGGTTTCTACAGCAGAAAAAGTCAAATCGGGAGTTATATTCGGTTGGGGGCTATATCTAAATCTGAACCGATTTGACCCATTTTCACCATGGGTGTTTCTAGTTGAAATATAAAATGTTTTGTTAAGTTTGAAGAAAATCTGTTAAAATATGTGATATCTAGAGTGAAAAGAGTAAAATCGAGAGTGAAATTCGTATGGTGGCTATATCTAAATCTGAACCGATCTGGCTCATTTTCGCTGTGGATGTTTCTAGTTGAAGTATAAGATGTTTTGTTAAATTTGAAGAAAATCTGTTAAAATATGTGATATCTAGAGTCGGGAGTGATATTCGTATGAGGGCTATATCTAAATCTGAACCGATCTGACCAATTTTCACCATGGGTGTTTCTAGTTGAAATATAAGATGTTTTGTTAAATTTGAAGAAAATCCGTTAAAATATGTGATATCTAGAGTGAAAAGAGTCAAATCGAGAGTGAAATTCGTATGGTGGCTATATCTAAATCTGAAACGATCTGGCTCATTTTCACTTTGGATGTTTCTAGTTTAAATATAAGATGTTTTGCCAATTTTGAAGAAGATCTGTTAAAAGATGTGGTTTCTACAGCAGAAAAAGTCAAATTGGGAGTGATATTCGTATGTGGGCTATATCTAAATCTGAACCGATCTGACCAATTTTCACCATGGGTGTTTCTAGTTGAAATATAAGATGTTTTGTTAAATTTGAAGAAAATCTGTTAAAATATGTGATATCTAGAGTGAAAAGAGTTAAATCGAGAGTGAAATTCGTATGGCGGCTATATCTAAAACTGAACCGATCTGACCAATTTTCACCATGGGTGTTTCTAGTTGAAATATAATATGTTTTGTTAAATTTGAAGAAAATCTGTTAAATTATGTGATATCTAGAGTTAAAAGAATCAAATCGAGAGTGAAATTCGTATGGTGGCTATATCGAAATCTGAACCGATCTGGCTCATTTTCGCTGTGGATGTTTCTAGTTGAAATATAAGATGTTTTGCCAATTTTGAAGAACATCTGTTAAAATATGTGGTTTCTACAGCAGAAAAAGTCAATTTGGGAGTGATATTTGTATGGGGGCTATATCTAAATCTGAACCGATCTGGCTCATTTTCGCTGTGGATGTTTCTAGCTGAAATAAAAGATGTTTTGGCAATTTTGAGGAAAATCTGTTAAAATATGTGGTGAAATTCGTATGGGGTTATATCTAAATCTGAACCGATTTTCTTCAAATTAAATAACGATCGTCCTTATCCCGAAAAACTTCGTTGTGCAAAGTTTCGTTTGGTTCTGGCTACAATTGCGACCTGAACTTTGATTACAACAATAGATGGACAGACGATACATCGATTCAAAAAGTGATTCTAAATCGATTGGTATAATTAACAATGGGTCTATCTCGCTTCCTTTTGGGTGTTACAAACAAATACACAAAGACATAATACTCTCGTGGAGTGTATGAAAATAAAAGCTCCCTAAATATTGTCTGGGCTACACAAAAGTTGAACATTAGCTTTTGAATTCGTTTTTGGAAAGCATTACCTCAGCTTTTTAGCTACCTACAAAGCAATTTTTAGCTTTAGCTGAATTTCTGGTTTGGCTGGTTGTGTAGGCTTTTTCGATCGTAGACAAATAAAAGCACCTAAAATATTAGCTACGCTAATTTGTCGAAAAAATAAGCTGAACATTAGCTTTGGCCTTCGTTTGTGATAAAGTTGTTAGCATTAGCTAAGCTTTTAAAGCCTGACTAGAACACTCCTCGACGATTCATTCAGGGTTTTTAACAGCATCACCTTTTGTGGGCACCCTTATGGTTGAGACACTCTACTGTACACGCTGTACATGTATGTCTGTATGTATGTAGGTAGATAGGTACGAACGCCAATATCGGTGGTATAATAAACGCGTGCTGTTCCAAACTCTTCTGTTTTAGTAGGTCAGTAGTAGTGGTCTTCTTCTCCTTACATACAGATGTATGTATGTATCGATGCATGTACATTTCATACGTATGGATGTTTACCTCAATAACAACAACAATAGCAACAATTTGGTTGTTGTTGTTGCTGTTGTTTGATTCTACAATTTCTTTTCTAGTTAAACCAAAAACAACCACAACAACAGCCACAGCCAAGGCAGCAAAAACCACAAAGACTTCGACGACTTCGACAATAGTCTGGAGTTAGCTTGTGTAATTTCTATACCCTCTACAGGGTATTATGTCTTTGGGCATATGCTTGCAACACTCAAAAGGGAGTGAGATGAATCAATCGTTTATTATGCGAAGCTAAAATTACTGCTGCACCCTTTTCAGCAGGTTGGTAAGGCAGAGATGCATGACGTGTATTATTATTTACAAACAAGTGGATTTCTTACGTAGCAGCATTTATTAGATAAAATGTCAAGGTTTTAGAATTTTCAAAAATGTATTTGATTACAGAAAAAGCTAAAAATTTACACCAGAAACATTAGTATTGTTAAATTAAAATTTTTTAGAACAAAAACAAATAAAAATGGCATTAAGTTCGGCCGCGCAGTATCCATTCGGCAGTATAACTGGCAGATTAGAGACTGTCGACTTTACATAGAAATTCGATACCATATGCATAAATCCGAAAAAATGGTATAGCAAAGTCAGAATTTTAGAATTGTCAAAATTACATATATTTGTTAAAGAAATCGTGTGCTATACATTTGATGATGCGTTAAGTTGGGCTGCGCTGAATCTTATATACCCTTTAACTTGAAGTGAATTTATAAAATATGATATCCGTGGACTATACATTAGGATTGGTTACGAAAATAAATTGCAGCGGTCACCCCCAGAAATGGAGACTGTATTGTTTAATGATGATCTACAAAATATTTCGTCACTGGGCCAAGCCATCTGTGAGCTAAAAGCTCCTGAAAACACTTCTAAAAGTCATGTTTTTCCAGTGTAATTTTTTATACCTTCCACATCCAGGATGGGGGTATATTCACTTTGTCATTCCGTTTGTAACACCTTAAAATATTCATCGGAGACCCCATAAAGTATATATATTCTGGGTCGTGGTAAAATTCTAAGACGATATAGCTATGTCCGTCTGTCTGTCTGTTGAAAGCACGCTAGCTTCCGAACGAAATGAGCTAGGAGGTTAAAATTTTCCCTAAATGTGTCTTATAGTTGCAGATCGGTTGGGATTGAAAGTGGGCTAAATCGGCCCATAGGGAAACATTTTTCCCTCACAAGGACTGAAATACCCCTAATATTTACAGTATTCCAGCCTGCTTTTTGTTTATGTGTGCTTGTCTTTACTTGGTATTTTATATTATAGCATAAAAGCGCACCATAAAGTGATTCTTATTCGTAGGGGACGAAATGGGACAACAAACGGATAAAAATGGTACATATTAAACCATAACAGCTAGAAACACGAAATTTGGTGTGTACATTCATCTAATTGAGTAGATACATAATGTAAAAGTATTTTTTCCAAATTCGTACTTTTAAGGGGTAAAATGGGAATAGAGGGATAAAAATGGTACCAATCAAACGGCCGCATCTAGAATAATGAAATTCGATGTATACATTCGTCTGATTGCGTAGACACGTAAAATAAACGGATTTTTGGAAATTCGTACTTTTTGGGGTTAAAATGAAAAAGGGGATAGTACCAACCAAATGACAACAGCTAGAGTCGTGAAATTCAGAGTATACATTACTCTGACTGCGTAGACACGAAAAATAAAAGTTTTTTCCAAATTCGACTTTCAAGGGATACAATGGGTACAGAGGGATAAAAATAGTACCAACTAAACGGCTACAGCTAGTATGGTGAAATTAGGTGTGTACATTCCTTCAATTGCGTAGACACGTAAAATAAAGAGATTTTAGAAAGTCGTACTCATAAGGGGGTAAAATTGGAAAAAGGCGATAAAAACGGTATCAACCAAATGACTGCATCTAGAATCATGGAATTTGGTGTATACATTCCTCTGACTGCATAGACACGCGGAATAAAAAGATTTTTCCAAATTCGTACTTTTTACTTTTACGGCAAAAATGGTTAAATCATGAAGTTAGGTTATTTTGCACTATGTACGTGAGATAATGGATTTTCAAAATGTGTACTTTTGTAATTAAAATAGAATGGAAATACAATCAACTGTAGCACCTACTATCTACCAATATTTGTGGAATTTAAGCCTTTTTGGAAAAATAAATATTTATAAGAATATTTATTTTTGAATTGACTTGAAGTATTACTTCGAAGCGTGGTTTGAAGTAATAAAAATATTATATTTATTTATAAAATTATTTTGTCAATATTTGTATTTGTTTTGGTTTGCCTATATTAAAAAAATATTTTCCTGTAATATTACTGCACTTCTACGAAACTCGAAAGCCTCTGTGGAATGCATTCCATGGTGGAGGGTATATAAAGTTCGGCCCGGCCGAACTTAATTCCGTTTTTACTTGTTTATGTTGCATTTTTGCCCAACTTTTTTTGAATTAATAGACCCTGGGAAGCACTTTAAATACATTTTTTTATTCTTGTCGTAGAATAACTCATTGGTAGAATTATTGGGCGTTTATATTGATTTTTTGCGGGTTTTCAAGGCGACCGCTAAAAACTAATATTTCTTGGAAACATTTTGTAAGAGTTGTAATGAAAAATAAATAGGAGGGATTAATACCTTTCTGTATGTTATAATAACTTAAATTTTACATAGGGCCAGATGGTTTGTGTGGAAGGTAGTAGAAGGTTCATGACATTTGGTCCTAGCTTCCTCAGTTATAAAACAATTGCAAAATCATGATCAAATATTAAGTCGTAGTGGATTCTATGGAACAGTATAGAATTTATGAAGGATTTAATTTTACCTAGGATATAGACAATATTGTGGGAGGTACTAGAAGGGGCCTGGCTAGGTTAGGTTAGGTTAGGTTAGGTTGAAAGGGTTGCCCGCTGGTAGTATATACAACATCATGTGTATACGCAACCAAGCGAGTTCCCTCGGAGACTATTTGTCCATTGTGCTACCCTTGATAGATGATTATATAGAAGAACTATATTAATGAATAGAGGAGGAGGATTATAGTGGGAGAAGAGAAGTTGATAGCAAAGAAAGTCCGGAGGGTTCATTATAGCGTCAGTCGTTATTTGATTGTCTGGTGTTTCTACTGGAGAACCAGTTGGCCTTGTCTATGAATTTATATAGGGGTTTTAGAGGAACGCTTGCTACTTCTGCTAGACTGCTCAAGAACCTTCTTCCAAGATAATGTAGCCTGAGCTCCTGCAGTCTATGGCATGAGCATAGCAGATGTTCCACCGACTCCTCTTCTTCTTCGTCGAGGCAGCTTCTGCAGTAGTCCATACGCTCTGCCATACGGCCTATTGCGCAGTGCCCTGTAAGGACTCCCATGAGGATGCTTGTGTTTCTTTTGCCGAGTGCCAGTAGTTCCTTTGTTCTACTAGGGTTGATTTTCGGCCATAAGTTACGTGTTATTTTGCAGTTATGAACGGATTCCCATCGCAACTTTGTTTCTCGGTCTGCTATTTCGTCTATTTGATTGAGTATTTCGATGAAAGGCGTGCGTATGGTCGTATTACATGGATCGTCCGTCTCCTTGGAGCCATTCCGTGCACATTCGTCTGTCATTTCGTTTCCGGGTACATCCGTGTGACCCGGTACCCATACAAGTGTGACGTCATGCATTTGGAGTCGGTCTAGAGACTCTAAGCAGTCATGTACGCATCTTGATCTGATAGTCTTGGAGTTTAAGGCTTTAAGAGCTGCCATACTGTCCACATAAATTCTGAATTTTGATGGATCGATGTCCCGTTCCAGAATATTTCTCGCGGTTATGTTGATGGCATATACTTCTGCCTGAAAGACTGTGCAAGTGGTTGTCAGTCGGATAGATATTTTAAGGTTTAAAGGTTCAGAAAAGACTTCCGATCCCGTACCTGTCTCCATTTTTGAGCCATCAGTGAAGATTGAGTTTTCCTCGTCGTTCATGACTATGTTGGATGCCCATTCTTCTCTGGGGCCTGGCTAAAGCGTATATGATTTTTATACACTCCACGAGAGTATTATGTCTTTGTGCATTTGTTTGTAACACCCAAAAGGAAACGAGATAGACCCATTGTTAATTATACCGATCGACTTAGAATCACTTTTTGAGTCGATTTAGCAATGTCCGTCCGTCCGTCTGTCCATCAATTCTTGTAATCACGATACAGGTCGCAATTGTAGACAGAACCAAATGAAACTTTGCACAACGAAGTTTTTCGGTACAACGACAAAAGCTATTTAATTCGAAAAAAATCGGTTCAGATTTAGACATAGCCCCTATACGAATTTCACTCCCGATTTTACAACAGATTTTCTTTAAAATTGGCAAAACATCTTATATTTCAACTAGAAACACCCGTGGTAAAATGTGTTAGATCGGTTCAGATTTATATATAGCTCCCATACAAATTTCGCTCCCGATTTGACTTTTTCCGCTCTAGAAACCACATATTGTATCAGATTGTCTTCAGATTTAGCAAAACATCTTATATTTAAACTAGGAAATATATGATAGGAAAATATGTCAGATCGGTGCAGATTTATATATAGCTCCCATTAAAATTTCGCTCCCTATTTGACTTTTTCTGCTCTAGAAGCCACATATTTTAACAGATCCTAATCAAATTAGGCGAAATATCTTATATTTCTTCTACAAGCAGCCATGGCGCAAATGGGTCAGATCGGTTCAGATTTATATATAGCTCCCACACAAATTTCACTCTCGATTTCACTTTTTCCCCTCTATAAACCACATATTTTAACAGGTATTCTTCAAATCTTTCAAAATATCTCATATTTCAACTGGAAACACCCACGGTGAAAATGGATCATCGGTTCAGATTTACATATAGCTACCATACAAATTTCGCCCCAAAATTTTCCCATACAAATTTCGAATTTTTACAAAATGAGCATAACACGTTATATTTGAACTGGATGAACTTATTGTGAAAGTTAGTTACTATATTCCATGTTTGGATATAGCACCGATATAAATCTTTCCGATTTGACAAATTGGACCAGATAATTTTAGCTTATGATTGGGAAACATAAAAAATTCTTTCTTTTCACTTTTTACCGAGTTGAATTGTTTTCGGATAGAAAGTGGAGTGTATCATATAGTCGTCCCCGTCCGACTTTAGCCTTTCCTTACTTGTTATGTTTAAAGTGAATAGAAAAACATTTTCAGATATCAAATTCCAAATGATTTTTACTACCCGTATGGAAGTTATATCGGTTGTATTGTATCCAAAGTTTATGCCACTTTGTGTGGGAGGTACCACAAGCGGTGTGGCAATATCGCCCATATTCCATGTGAATGTAACCTCTATAAAGGCATTGCCAAATATAAACTTTCACAGTATTCCGATCATTTGTGTAAATGTAATAATTTTACATAATTTAGGGTCATTTGTGTGGGAGGTACTGGAAGGGACGTGGCAAAACCAACCTAATTTAGTACGCTTAAAGTGATCATAAAAACTTTATCAAATACCAAAATACAGCCGAGTCTGAATATCCGTGTTACATTGGTTTTAATTTAACATAGGAATATGGGTCATTACTGTGGGAGGTACCAGAAGGGACGTGGCAATTTTGCCCATCTTCGAACTTAAACTAAATTTGGGAAAAAAATTAAAAAATTAAAAAAAATATGTGCAAAGTTTGAATTGATTCCAGAACTCCTTTCGAGAGTTATCGTGTACACCGGCCAGACGGACGGACATGGTTCATACAGCTTAAAAAGTCGTGAAACGGATTTGGTCCAAACATACTTGGGGTCTTAAGTCACTCCTTCAATGCGTTACACCTTTTTTCTGTCCCAAATGACATATATACCCTCCTACTCTGTAGAGTGAGGGTATAATTGCTAGGGTTTCGTCCATGTTTTTTTGAATGGTATGGGTATTCCTCTTGCGGCATGGATGCATCCCAAAAATTGGATTTTGAAAAATTCGTACTTTTTGGGGGCAAAAATGGTACAAACAACACGACTGAAGCTAGAATCATGAAATTTGGTGTGTACATTTCTCTTACAGCGTAGAGATCATATATGAAGTGAGTTTTTCGAAATTCGTACTTTTAAGGGATAAAATGGGGTAAGAGGGGATAAAAAAGGTACCACCGCAATACCCAAACGGTTGGGCTTAGAATCTTGAAATTTAGTGAGCAAATTCCTGTTATAGCTTCAACGCGCCAAATAAAATATTTTTTTTTTAATTCGTACTTTTTGGGGGTAAATAAATACAAAGAGATAAAAATGGTACCAATCTAATTAATGGAGCTGGAATCATAAAATTCGGTGTGTACAACCCTCATAATGCTTAGAATCACAAAATGGAGTAATTTTTCGAAATTCGTACTTTTAAAGTGTGAACAGGGAAAAGGGGTTAAAAAAGGTACTAACAACACGGATTACGCTACAATAATGAAATTCGATGTGTATATTCGTTTTACAGCGCTGATCACTGATAAGAAGGAATTTTTTGAAATTTGTACTTTTAAGGGATTAAATGGGATAAAAATTGTACAACAGCCCAGACCCATCGGATGGACCTAGAATCTTGAAATTTGTTACGGACATTCCTCTTATAGTTTGAACGCGACCAAGTAAATAAGTGTGCAAAATTCGTACTTTTTGGGAGTGTCATTGGGTAAAAAGGGATATAAATGGTACCAATCAAACGGATTAGAGTGTAAGTCGCTCTTAGAAACGGAAAAAGAAGACATTTTTCGATACTTGTACTTTCAAATGGAAATGGGAATAAAAAAATGTGCCAACAAGGTGCTTATGCTACAATCATGAAACTCGGTGGGAATATTAGTCTTATAGCGTAGGAGCGAGATAAGAAGTAATTTTTCAAGGTGGAGGGTAACAGGTCAGGTCTCTCGACCTGAGACCCTTTAAAGTATATATATTTTTGATCGTCATAAAATTCTAAGACGATCTAGCCATGTCCGCCCGTCTGTCCGTCTGTTGAAAACACGCTAGCATCTAAACGAAAGGAGCTAGGACGTCCAAATTTTCCATAAATACATCTTATAGTCGTAGATCGGTTGGGATTGAAAAGGGGCGAAATCGGCCAAAAGGGAAAATTTTTTCCCTCACAAGGACTAAAAATACCCATAATATTCCCTAACATTTTAGAGTATTTAAGCACATTTTTTCAATATGTCTGCTTGTACTTACTTGATATTGGGTATGCGCATTAGAGCGTACCAGGTTACAAGTAAAAAAAAAAAAGTTCGCCGTACACCTTCGAATATGAAGTATTATTGAAAGGTAGTTTCAAAAAAATTTTTTTTATTTTTTTATGCCGAACGTAGGGGTCGCGCTTTTACATTTTTCTATATAACTTCTGCATTTATAAACGGATTTTAAAGTGTGATACATCGATGTTTTTGTCCGATTTTTTTGTCTTTGAAGTCATTGAGCTCAAACATGATTCATGATTTTATGCGAGCTTTAATTTTCGATTATTAGAGTGGTACATTAGGGTAGTAGCAACTGAGAAATGATGGGTAAGTACCAGAAGGGGGTGCTTGAGCTCAATGACTTCAAAGACAAAAAAATCGGCCTCGTCGAGACAAAAACATCGATGTATCACACTTTAAAATCCGTTTATAAATACAAGTTATATAGAAAAATGTAAAAGCGCGACCCCTACGTTCGGCATAAAAAAATAAAAATTTTTTTTTTGAAACTACCTTTCAATAATACTTCATATTCGAAGGTGTACGGCGAACTTTTTTTTTGAGGTACGCCCTAATGCGCATTCCTCCTATAAAAAAAGTGCTCCATAAAGTGATTTTTATTCGTAGGGGGTGAAATGGGGCAAAAAAGGGATAAAAATGGTACACATTAAACGACAACAGCTAGAAACACGAAATTCGGTGTGTACATTCCTCTAATTGAGCAGATACATAATATAAAAGTATTTTTTTCAAATTCGCACTTTTAAGGGCTAAAATGGAAATAGAGGGATAAAAATGGTACCAACCAAACGGCTGTACCTAGAATAATGAAATTCGGTGTATACATTCCTCTGATTGCATAGACAAGTAAAATACACGGATTTTTCAAAATTCGTACTTTTTGGGGTTAAAATGAAAAAGGGGATAAAAATAGTATCAATCAAATGACCGCAGCTAGAGTCATGAAATTCGGAGTATACATTCCTCTGACTGTGTAGATACGGAAAATAAACTGATTTTTCGAAATTCGTACTTTTTTGGGGTCAAAATAGAAAAAGGGGATAAAAATAGTACCAACCAAGTGACCGCAGCTAGAGTCATGAAATTCGAAGTATACATTCCATTGATTGATGAAGGGATACAATGGGTACGGAGGGATAAAAATGGTACCAACCAAACGGCTACACCTGGAATAATGAAATTCGGTGTATACATTCCCCTGATTGCGTAGTCACTTAAAATATAAAGATTTTTCGAAATTCGTACTTTTTGGGGTTAAAATGAAAAAAGGGGATACAAATAGTACCAATCAAATGACCGCAACTAGAGTCATGCAATTCGGAGTATACATTCCTCTGACTGCGTAGACACGGAAAATAAACGGATTTTTGGAAATTCGTACTTTCAAGGGATACAATGGTACAGAGATAAAATAGCACCAACTAAACGACTACAGCTAGAATGATGAAATTATAAATGCTTAGAAATGGCAAGGGGGTAAAAATGGTACCAACCAAATAGGCGCAGCTGGAATCATGGAATTCGGCATAGACACGAAAAATAAAATTTTTCCAAATTCGTACTTTTTCTTTTACGGCAATTGGTTGAATCATGAAGTTAGGTTATTTTGCACTATGTACGTCTGATAATGGATTTTCAAAATGTGTACTTTTGAAATTAAAATAGAATGGAAATACAACCAACTGTAGCACACACTATCTACTAATATTTATGGTATTTAAGCTTTTTGAAAATATTTATTTTTTGATTTGAAATAAATAATGGTTTGAAATAATTAAAATATTATATTTATTTATAAAATTATTTTTTAAATATTTGTATTTGTTTTGGTTTGGCTATATTAACAAATTATATTTTCCTGTAATATTACTGCACTTCTACGAAAACCGACAACCTCTGTGGAATGCAATCCATAGTGGAGGGTATATAAAGTTTTTACTTGTTCTGCTTCGATTTTTTGGAAACCTCATCTTCATGCTTCGCAGAACTTTTTGAAGCCAGCAAATCAAATTGGGGGACACAAATCCCAGCAAAATGTTATAGGTTCCAAATGGACTCCAAAACCAGAACAGAAAGGGATTCATTCTCACTCTCTAGTATTCCATATGTTTTGGAAGACTATTTTCATTTATTAACATTATAGCGATATTAATTTGAGCTTAAACTGTGTTCGATGAATTTTATTAATTCAATAAAAATGTATTTCCACCAATGAATCTTAATATAAATCTTACGAACTAATTTCATTGATTTTCTTGAAATACATATGTAATTATATTGAGGTTATTAAATATTACTTTTTACTGCAGTGATATTGTTTTCTTAAAACGATAACGAAAATTCCATATCTAGAAGGACATTAGGCGGATTTTCTGTGAAAAGATTGGAGGATCCAAATCTCTTCTATTATTATTTGTTTTTTACAGTATCCTACATGATGTTGAAAAATTAAGCAAAAACGAAAAAGAGTCATGAAATGAATATCGTTAAAAACGTCTAGTTTGGCGGACAAACGAGTGAGATGACGATGATGACGACCATGATGCTGCTGATGGGATAATATGCCGTGAGAAATCGCACCAAGGAGAGGCCGGGAAGTAACGTAAACATCAACATGTCTTTAGGTAGTGCAAAAATCGCAATTGTAAATAAATAAATCAGCTGTACGAGTACTTGTACTTTTGGCTAATGATAAATGGTTTGTTTGACTTTGACTTCTTGCGATTCGGCTCTGCGCCTTTCTTGTGGCCAAATGCATTTACTTGGTTACGATCTCTTCGAAGTTGTTTCTGTTGTTGTGCTGATGGTGGCGATGGCGGGGTTGCCTCTTTATACATTTGGATTTGCTGTGTTCCTAGGAATTGTTATAAAAGTGCTACAAGTTCTGTGGGAAAACAAATGGAGAATTGAAAAATGTGTTTAACATTTGTGTTGGAGAATATATGTGTTTATGTTTATGTTTATTAATGCTGAGTGATGTATGTGTTAGTCATTGGTAAAGTATCAGGAGTCACACAAAGGTCATGAATAGGATTTTGATATTTTCAAGATTACCACAATCTGATGTTTTTTAACGACATCACACTAATCCTCAACTCCAACGTTTATTTTTAAAAATAAAAAATAAAACAGAAATATTGTTTCGGCATATTACACTATGCAAAAAAATTTGCCGAATGTCTGTGTATAACATTTCTGATGTATTTTGGCTTTCTAAACTCGTAAACGACATTAAAAAGTTTATTTATGGATAATCTTTTAGTTTTAATTTATTTTTTGTTACTAAAGGTCCAATTTTCCCCGAAGGTACCTTTAATATTTGTACTCTCATTTTGGTCCGATCACACCCGTTCAATTAATGATAATTACAAATATTAAATACTTTTGGCGAAAATTATTACGGTTATTATATCTCAAAAACTGGCGCCTTTCGAAATTAACTTCAAACTAACCTTTGTAGCAATTGCCCTTTGGAATATTTTGGTCCATTAAAAAATGCTGGTGTTAGTACCATAAAAACTACAACATTGCCTCGCTTAAATAGAAAATCATTTTGAAAAACTATTGTAGTTTCTGAACTACAATAGTGACTCCAATTTGAAATTTGTATATCTTGTTTATAATAAAATTAAAAAATAATAAAATTAAAGATATGTTTTTCAGGATATTTAAGAATTAAGGATATTTTTAATTTTTGATCAACAAGGACACGCCGCATTTCTTTAAAATTAGTAAAAAGGAGATGGAAAGGATCTAGTGGGGTAAAGAGCTGTCGCACTGCATTTTACAATTATTTCTCTCGGTGAGTCGGACTATTGTGCGAATGACTAATATTAATGATAATAAAAATAACTTATACGCGACCATGTAATCTATGCATTAATCCTGGATTCTGGCTTTAATGGGAAACACAAATTGGGATAATTATGGAGGAATTATTATAATTATATTGAGGAGTTATATCATTACTTCATAATGAAATAACACCCAAATGAAATTAATCACAAAACATTTTTTTTTGAGACTGTACTTTTGGTTTTGAGTTTTTCGTTATATTATTTGGGATTTATTTCATTTTCAGAAGATATTATTGTGTGTTAATTGCTGAATAAAGGTTTCCTTCATTTCGATTACATTCCCCTCGACTGTCCCTTCTTTTTCTTCGTTGTCGTAGCTTCGGCAGTGATCGTTGGCTTCATTTGTCACCCTTGGTTTCCAATTGGCCAATTGGCGCATCAAAACTGCGATCACTCTTGGCATGTTCCTTCTATTTTGATTGAGAAGGGTTCTGATAAGTTTTTTATACCGTCTTCTCACGTGACACCAATAATGAGGTTGTTGAGAAATGATCAAATGGTATGTATTAGGACATATCCCCTCTTACCTATATTGCAGTAACCTTTTTGAATCGCTAATAATTGTCCTCAGTGTTCGTTTGAAAAAAAGACGGGCACTTTAGGTGTTAATCTCACTCGAAATCATCCCGAACATAAGTCATGTAACCGATTTGAATAGAATCGGTTCGCAACTAGTAACAGCCAATATCATATACATATATGTAGGTACATACACAGACACACACCTATGTACCCCCGGACGATTGATCTCATGTAACGCCAACACTTAAGATGAGAACACGACCATTAAATATTCAAAGTTACAAGATTTGCAACAAGCGAATGAATGAACGAACACCAAGTCAGACCAAAACCAAAACCAAAACAAAAAACTCTAGTCATGATTTTAATGCAACAAACTCCAACACCAACAAATATTTATTGGTTTGTTCTTCACATGTTCAGAAAGGAATCAGCAACACCAACAATTCACATATGACACACAAGCAGTCAGACGGACAGACAGCCTGGGAGACGAACGCTTGCTTTTTGGTCTCCCAAAAAAAAAATACAGATTTGCTCTACACACAATGCATGTGATTTAAAACGAGGCAACTACGAGTACTTGCAGCAATGATAAAACTCCAGTACACAGTGGTAGGAAAGCAAATGAAAATGGGTATAAATATTGTAAAGGAGTCGAACCGGTGTGGTAAGGGCAGGTCACCAATTAACAACAAATTATACACCAGACTGAATATTCGGCATCCGCTTCAGCTGCTATACGGTCTTGATCCTGATTTGGCGTAGAAAGACCGAATATTTATTTTCAATATGGCTACTGTAAATAACTTTGATTTAGGTTGGAGTTTCCAACGATTTTTACGTATCCGCAACCAATGATTATCATCAATTTTGTTGTCTTGCTCTCATTATATTTAAAAAGTTAATTTTTAATGAAAATATATGAATTTGGAATAATCAGCTTTGGCCGATTATTAGAATTAGGGCCGAATATATGTTAGGCTTCGACTTCGAACTAAAATATCCACTTCGATTTGCTTCAGGCTTTAGAGGGTCATTTTGCTATCGATGAAAACTTTGATAGGGTTTCTTTCAAGAGTGATCAATCGATTTTTCGTTCTTTTCTAAAATTTCAAATCTTGTACGGCTCCAGCAAACGGATTTTCGTCTTGATCTAACAATTTTAGTTCATTTGGTACCACTGTGTGCTGCGGCAGCAACCTTTCTTCTTTCTCACAGACAATCAGTTCAACCAATCCATATGGACACACACACAAGAAGACGCCGCCTTAAGGTACACATATACATTCGAGTACATTCATACTACCTATATTGGAGTTGAGTTTGGTAAGGAGACAAAAGAAGTTGCTAGTAAATGCTGGTGGATGATGAAGAAAAAGTTTAACGATATGCAAACTCTTTCTTCCATACGGCTACGAGTCAGTACTTACATTAGTGTGGATCGATTTTTGTTCAAAGCAGATTTTTTAGTAGGTGAGCCTAAAATCACTAAAAATAAATTTAAATACATTTTTATACACTCCACGAGAGTATTATGTCTTAGTGCATTTGTTTGTAACACCCAAAAGGAAGGGAGATAGACCCATTGTAAATTATACCGATCGGCTTAGAATCACTTTCTGAGTCGATTTAGCAATGTCCGTCTGTCCTTCTATTGTTGTAATCACGATACAGGTCGCAATTGTAGCCAGAACCAAACGAAACTTTGCACAACGAAGTTTTTCGGGACAAGGACGAACGCTATTTAATTTGAAGAAAATCGGTTCAGATTTAGATATAGCCCCCATACGAATTTCACTCCCGATTTGACCCTTTTCACTCTAGATACCACATATTTCAACAGATTTTCTTCAAAATTCGCAAAACACCTTATATTTTAACTGGAAACACCTGTTGTAAAAATGTGTTAGATCGGTTCAGATTTATATATAGTTGTCATACAAATTTCGCTCCCAATTTTAATTTTTCCGCTCCAGTATCCACATATTTTAACAGATTTTCTTAAAAATTGGCAGAACATCTTATATTTAAACTAGGAACACCTATTATTCTCGATTTGACAAATTGGACCAGGTCATATTAGCTTGTGATTAGGAAACATACAAAAAATTTTCCCGTTTTCAGTTTTTTACTGAATTGAATTGTATTCCGATAGAAAGTGGAGTGTATCATATAGTCGGCCCGGCCCGACTTTAGCCTTTTCTTACTTGATTTTATTAGAAATTGTGGTTTCTTGGTTTGGTTGTAATGAATATTATAAAAAATATCCTTTTTGAACAAATGTTTGACTTTGGCAACTTTTTTCCTTTAAAAGCCCTGCACGAAATTGCACCCTTGGAAAGTAGGATACATTTAGTGCAAATAATCAGATTTTTTATTTCCAAAACGTCTTTCGGCTCATTAAATTCTGAAAAGTAGGTACGCAGATAAAATCGGCCCAGAGGGAGAAAATTGCCCCTAACAAGGACTGAAAATACCCCCTAATATTTTGACTATTTAATCATTTTCTTTATATACACTTGAAATTTGTTGCGTACATTCCTCTTGTAGCGTAAAAGCACCACAAAGTAGATACACGTTTTAGCGGACGAAATGGGACAAAACGGGATAAAAATGGTACCAATGATACGAACATCTCTCTAATTGCGGAGAAATTACGTAAAATAGAGGGATTTTTAAAAATTCGTACTTATAAGTGTTACAATTGGAAAAGAGGGATAACAATGGCACCAACCAAACCGCTGAAGATGAAATCATGAAATTCGGTGTTACATTCATCTGTGAATATGCGAAACTATTTCTACGCTACTTCGCACGCGAAAAAGCCCGTTATTTGTTATCAGTTTTATCCATCTCTCTTCTTAGATAGTATTTATTGAATTTTCTTTTGGTGGATATAGATAAATCAAAAATAGTACTTTGGAAACCTCCAATTAGATAGCATTCATACACTGTCAAAGGAATGTGCTTGTCGTTTTAGCTGAACTCCCTCCGAATGTATAATTTTCTACCCAGTTTCGAACAAAGAACTTTTTGTATCCTCGATCTCACCTCTTTCCCAAAAAATACACATTTTGAAAAATTAATATTAGAAATATGTGTTCAGGCTTCTACCCTACAAGCACGTACTTTATTTTGTCCCGCATCGTCCTTATAAGTAGAAATTTTGAAATATACATTTATGTTCCACGTTTACGTAATAAAGGTCTGTACACCATTTTTATCCGTTTTTGTCCCGCGGACCCCTTAAAAGTACAAATTTCGAAAAATCCAAAACATTTACTGCACTTTTACGGTGTCAGTGGAATTAATATACCAAATTTCATGATTCTTGCTGCAATACTTTAGTTGGTACCATTTTTATCCCTCTATGTCCCGCTCGTCCCTTAAATGTACAAATATAGAAAAAATCCATTTATATTGCAAGACTACGTGGTCAGAGAAATGTAAATACCGATTTTCATAAATTTAGCTGCATTACTTAAATTGGTACAATTTTTATCCCTTTTTGTCTCTTTCTCCCCTGAAAAGTACAAATTCCGAAAAATCCCTATTTGTTGCTCGTCAGTGTCAGACACACACCGAAATGGATAACAATGGTAGAAACACGAAAATCGGTGTGTACATTCCTCGAATTGAGTAGATACATATTATAAAAGTAGTTTTTCCTAATTAGTACTTTTAAGGGATAAACTGGGAGGGAGGGATACAAATGGTACCAACCTAACGGCTGCACCTAGAATAATGAATTCTAGGGATAAGAATTGTACCAACTCAGTGGCGACAGCTAGAGTCATGAAATTCGGAGTATACATTCCTCTGACTTCATAGACACGAAAAATATAATGATTTTTCCAAATTCGTACTTTCAAGGGATACAATGGGAGCAGAGGGATAAAAGTGGTGCCCACTAAAAGGCTACTTCTAGAATGATGAAATTCGGTGTGTACATCCCTTCTTTTAAGGGGGTAAAATGGTAAAAAAGGATAAAAATGGTACCAACCAAATGGCCGGAGCTAGAATCATGGAATTCGGTGTATACCCTGACTGCATAGACTCGAAAAAATAAAATTATTTTTCCAAATTCGTATTTTTTTACAAGATAACCTAACTTCATGATTCTACCCATTTTTGCCGTAAAAATGGGTAGAATCATGAAGTTAGGTTATCTTGTATTGTGTACGTGGGAGGTAATGCATTATTAAAATTTGTACTTTTGGAATTAAAATAGGATGGAAACACAACTAACCAAATGGTTGTAGCTGAAATTTTTTTGAAGGTTTCTGCCTTATAATAACTCTTTGAATTGAATTGAAGTATTATTTCGATATACATGGTATAAACGTATTAGTAGCCTTGCATTATAAGCGTGGTTTGAAATAATAAAAATATTATATTTATTTATAAAATTATTTTTTTTTCAATATTTTTCTTTGTTTTGGTTTGGCACACATTTTCTTGTAATGTTACTGCACTTCTACGAAAATCTACAGCCTCTGTGGATTGTAAGCCATGGTGGAGGGTATAACGCCGTTTTTACTTGTTTTATTTAATATTTTAAAATAATTTTTTAACGCTCCACCCTTATCAACAAACGTACGTATGTATGTATGAGTGAATGTATCTTTTGGAAGTCAGCGACAGAAACAGCAGCAGCAGCAACAACAACAATACTAACAACAATCAATATACAGTACTTGCTTCATGTTGCATGCAACATCATCACCATCGCTACCACCACCACCAACACCAGCAACAGTGCTTGTAATTGTTTAAGTATGTGTGTGTGTGTGGGTACAAGTTGCTGATGTTTCAGCTGCTGCTGTTGTTGTTATTGCTCTGTTGCGACTGTTGCATGGGTGCATAATGATTAAGTGGCAAAAGTGCAACTTATAATGAAATTGGAAGTTGTGGGAATTGTCCTGAGCTGCAGTATTTTATGTTCAGTCGGTCTCTCCTCCAGCATTTCTTTCATCGCGCCAACTCGAGTTTAACGTGATGTTGAACTGCCTGCAATCGAGTGCTGAGTCTGAGCCCGAGACTGTGTGACTTTTCTTCATTTCTATTTTTGTATGCTTTTTTTTTTCTTGGTTTTTATATGTTTTAAATATAAACTGGCGGGTGGTCTGGCGCTTTGTTACAGTGGTTGTTTTGGCTGTTGGATGCCAATGAAAGATTTTGGGGAAATAATTCCAACTTCCACAACGAAAGACTTAAGTAACAAATATATACAATTACCCTAGATTACACAATATTTTATGGATAATTTTGTTTTATAATTATGTTTTCGAAATTTTTATTTTTCCTTAGCGATGGTTTTACTATTTCGACTATATCTTTACACAATACCTTGTTTAATTTTCAAATAACTGCGTGTATTAAATAGTCCACAACTTTCATATTTATCCATGAATTTTCATAAAAATTTAATGTTTTCTTCGTTGAGATACAGATTTTGAACAAAAAATAACATTTCTTGATTTTGATCGGACTAAATTTTAATCCTTTTATTTTCTTATTAAATACTATCGGTAGCCATTTGCCAGTTTTTCATATACATATTTTTTCAAAGGAGATTTTATTATTTTCAAGTAATCCCGCAGAACAAAGTTCCATGTTTCCATTTCATTGATTGTGGGTAACACAATGTGAAAAGTTTGCCTAAATCCTTGTTTTCTCCCACCATCGGCAACAGCATCATCACTGCGACCAGCACCACCAGCAACAACATCATCATCATTGCCATACATGTTCAATCGTCTTCGCACTGTGGATGATTTTTTATTCCATTTATTTTTTTTACACTTTATTATATATTTTATTATAGAAAAAGTGCACGTCAGGACACTTTTCTATAGAAAAAGTGCACGTCAGGACACTTTTCTATAGAAAAAGTGCACGTCAGGACACTTTTCTATAGAAAAAGTGCACGTCAGGACACATTTCTATAGAAAAAGTGCACGTCAGGACACTTTTCTATAGAAAAAGTGCACGTCAGGACACTTTTCTATAGAAAAAGTGCACGTCAGGACACTTTTCTATAGAAAAAGTGCACGTCAGGACACTTTTCTATAGAAAAAGTGCACGTCAGGACACTTTTCTATAGAAAAAGTGCACGTCAGGACACTTTTCTATAGAAAAAGTGCACGTCAGGACACTTTTCTATAGAAAAAGTGCACGTCAGGACACTTTTCTATAGAAAAAGTGCACGTCAGGACACTTTTCTATAGAAAAAGTGCACGTCAGGACACTTTTCTATAGAAAAAGTGCACGTCAGAACACTTTTCTATAGAAAAAGTGCACGTCAGGACACTTTTCTATAGAAAAAGTGCACGTCAGGACACTTTTCTATAGAAAAAGTGCACGTCAGGACACTTTTCTATAGAAAAAGTGCACGTCAGGACACTTTTCTATAGAAAAAGTGCACGTCAGGACACTTTTCTATAGAAAAAGTGCACGTCAGGACACTTTTCTATAGAAAAAGTGCACGTCAGGACACTTTTCTATAGAAAAAGTGCACGTCAGGACACTTTTCTATAGAAAAAGTGCACGTCAGGACACTTTTCTATAGAAAAAGTGCACGTCAGGACACTTTTCTATAGAAAAAGTGCACGTCAGGACACTTTTCTATAGAAAAAGTGCACGTCAGGACACTTTTCTATAGAAAAAGTGCACGTCAGGACACTTTTCTATAGAAAAAGTGCACGTCAGGACACTTTTCTATAGAAAAAGTGCACGTCAGGACACTTTTCTATAGAAAAAGTGCACGTCAGGACACTTTTCTATAGAAAAAGTGCACGTCAGGACACTTTTCTATAGAAAAAGTGCACGTCAGGACACTTTTCTATAGAAAAAGTGCACGTCAGGACACTTTTCTATAGAAAAAGTGCACGTCAGGACACTTTTCTATAGAAAAAGTGCACGTCAGGACACTTTTCTATAGAAAAAGTGCACGTCAGGACACTTTTCTATAGAAAAAGTGCACGTCAGGACACTTTTCTATAGAAAAAGTGCACGTCAGGACACTTTTCTATAGAAAAAGTGCACGTCAGGACACTTTTCTATAGAAAAAGTGCACGTCAGGACACTTTTCTATAGAAAAAGTGCACGTCAGGACACTTTTCTATAGAAAAAGTGCACGTCAGGACACGTTTCTATAGAAAAAGTGCACGTCAGGACACGTTTCTATAGAAAAAGTGCACGTCAGGACACGTTTCTATAGAAAAAGTGCACGTCAGGACACGTTTCTATAGAAACAGTGCACGTCAGGACACGTTTCTATAGAAAAAGTGCACGTCAGGACACGTTTCTATAGAAAAAGTGCACGTCAGGACACGTTTCTATAGAAAAAGTGCACGTCAGGACACTTTTCTATAGAAAAAGTGCACGTCAGGACACTTTTCTATAGAAAAAGTGCACGTCAGGACACTTTTCTATAGAAAAAGTGCACGTCAGGACACTTTTCTATAGAAAAAGTGCACGTCAGGACACTTTTCTATAGAAAAAGTGCACGTCAGGACACATTTCTATAGAAAAAGTGCACGTCAGGACACATTTCTATAGAAAAAGTGCACGTCAGGACACTTTTCTATAGAAAAAGTGCACGTCAGGACACATTTCTATAGAAAAAGTGCACGTCAGGACACTTTTCTATAGAAAAAGTGCACGTCAGGACACTTTTCTATAGAAAAAGTGCACGTCAGGACACTTTTCTATAGAAAAAGTGCACGTCAGGACACTTTTCTATAGAAAAAGTGCACGTCAGGACACTTTTCTATAGAAAAAGTGCACGTCAGGACACTTTTCTATAGAAAAAGTGCACGTCAGGACACTTTTCTATAGAAAAAGTGCACGTCAGGACACTTTTCTATAGAAAAAGTGCACGTCAGGACACTTTTCTATAGAAAAAGTGCACGTCAGGACACTTTTCTATAGAAAAAGTGCACGTCAGGACACTTTTCTATAGAAAAAGTGCACGTCAGGACACTTTTCTATAGAAAAAGTGCACGTCAGGACACTTTTCTATAGAAAAAGTGCACGTCAGGACACTTTTCTATAGAAAAAGTGCACGTCAGGACACTTTTCTATAGAAAAAGTGCACGTCAGGACACTTTTCTATAGAAAAAGTGCACGTCAGGACACTTTTCTATAGAAAAAGTGCACGTCAGGACACTTTTCTATAGAAAAAGTGCACGTCAGGACACTTTTCTATAGAAAAAGTGCACGTCAGGACACTTTTCTAAAGAAAAAGTGCACGTCAGGACACTTTTCTATAGAAAAAGTGCACGTCAGGACACTTTTCTATAGAAAAGTGCACGTCAGGACACTTTTCTATAGAAAAAGTGCACGTCAGGACACTTTTCTATAGAAAAAGTGCACGTCAGGACACTTTTCTATAGA
This sequence comes from Polietes domitor, assembly GCA_947397865.1. NCBI lineage: Eukaryota > Metazoa > Arthropoda > Insecta > Diptera > Muscidae > Polietes > Polietes domitor. The sequence continues at coordinate 60,237,422 of OX377619.1, read as the reverse complement.
AAAAGTGCACGTCAGGACACTTTTCTATAGAAAAAGTGCACGTCAGGACACTTTTCTATAGAAAAAGTGCACGTCAGGACACTTTTCTATAGAAAAAGTGCACGTCAGGACACTTTTCTATAGAAAAAGTGCACGTCAGGACACTTTTCTATAGAAAAAGTGCACGTCAGGACACTTTTCTATAGAAAAAGTGCACGTCAGGACACTTTTCTATAGAAAAAGTGCACGTCAGGACACTTTTCTATAGAAAAAGTGCACGTCAGGACACTTTTCTATAGAAAAAGTGCACGTCAGGACACTTTTCTATAGAAAAAGTGCACGTCAGGACACTTTTCTATAGAAAAAGTGCACGTCAGGACACTTTTCTATAGAAAAAGTGCACGTCAGGACACTTTTCTATAGAAAAAGTGCACGTCAGGACACTTTTCTATAGAAAAAGTGCACGTCAGGACACTTTTCTATAGAAAAGTGCACGTCAGGACACTTTTCTATAGAAAAAGTGCACGTCAGGACACTTTTCTATAGAAAAAGTGCACGTCAGGACACTTTTCTATAGAAAAAGTGCACGTCAGGACACTTTTCTATAGAAAAAGTGCACGTCAGGACACTTTTCTATAGAAAAAGTGCACGTCAGGACACTTTTCTATAGAAAAAGTGCACGTCAGGACACTTTTCTATAGAAAAAGTGCACGTCAGGACACTTTTCTATAGAAAAAGTGCACGTCAGGACACTTTTCTATAGAAAAAGTGCACGTCAGGACACTTTTCTATAGAAAAAGTGCACGTCAGGACACTTTTCTATAGAAAAAGTGCACGTCAGGACACTTTTCTATAGAAAAAGTGCACGTCAGGACACTTTTCTATAGAAAAAGTGCACGTCAGGACACTTTTCTATAGAAAAAGTGCACGTCAGGACACTTTTCTATAGAAAAAGTGCACGTCAGGACACTTTTCTATAGAAAAAGTGCACGTCAGGACACTTTTCTATAGAAAAAGTGCACGTCAGGACACTTTTCTATAGAAAAAGTGCACGTCAGGACACTTTTCTATAGAAAAAGTGCACGTCAGGACACTTTTCTATAGAAAAAGCGCATGTCAGGACACTTTTCTATAGAAAAAGTGCACGTCAGGACACTTTTCTATAGAAAAAGTGCACGTCAGGACACTTTTCTATAGAAAAAGTGCACGTCAGGACACTTTTCTATAGAAAAAGTGCACGTCAGGACACTTTTCTATAGAAAAAGTGCACGTCAGGACACTTTTCTATAGAAAAAGTGCACGTCAGGACACTTTTCTATAGAAAAAGTGCACGTCAGGACACTTTTCTATAGAAAAAGTGCACGTCAGGACACTTTTCTATAGAAAAAGTGCACGTCAGGACACTTTTCTATAGAAAAAGTGCACGTCAGGACACTTTTCTATAGAAAAAGTGCACGTCAGGACACTTTTCTATAGAAAAAGTGCACGTCAGGACACTTTTCTATAGAAAAAGTGCACGTCAGGACACTTTTCTATAGAAAAAGTGCACGTCAGGACACTTTTCTATAGAAAAAGTGCACGTCAGGACACTTTTCTATAGAAAAAGTGCACGTCAGGACACGTTTCTATAGAAAAAGTGCACGTCAGGACACGTTTCTATAGAAAAAGTGCACGTCAGGACACGTTTCTATAGAAAAAGTGCACGTCAGGACACTTTTCTATAGAAAAAGTGCACGTCAGGACACTTTTCTATAGAAAAAGTGCACGTCAGGACACTTTTCTATAGAAAAAGTGCACGTCAGGACACTTTTCTATAGAAAAAGTGCACGTCAGGACACATTTCTATAGAAAAAGTGCACGTCAGGACACTTTTCTATAGAAAAAGTGCACGTCAGGACACATTTCTATAGAAAAAGTGCACGTCAGGACACTTTTCTATAGAAAAAGTGCACGTCAGGACACTTTTCTATAGAAAAAGTGCACGTCAGGACACTTTTCTATAGAAAAAGTGCACGTCAGGACACTTTTCTATAGAAAAAGTGCACGTCAGGACACTTTTCTATAGAAAAAGTGCACGTCAGGACACTTTTCTATAGAAAAAGTGCACGTCAGGACACTTTTCTATAGAAAAAGTGCACGTCAGGACACTTTTCTATAGAAAAAGTGCACGTCAGGACACTTTTCTATAGAAAAAGTGCACGTCAGGACACTTTTCTATAGAAAAAGTGCACGTCAGGACACTTTTCTATAGAAAAAGTGCACGTCAGGACACTTTTCTATAGAAAAAGTGCACGTCAGGACACTTTTCTATAGAAAAAGTGCACGTCAGGACACTTTTCTATAGAAAAAGTGCACGTCAGGACACTTTTCTATAGAAAAAGTGCACGTCAGGACACTTTTCTATAGAAAAAGTGCACGTCAGGACACTTTTCTATAGAAAAAGTGCACGTCAGGACACTTTTCTATAGAAAAAGTGCACGTCAGGACACTTTTCTATAGAAAAAGTGCACGTCAGGACACTTTTCTATAGAAAAAGTGCACGTCAGGACACTTTTCTATAGAAAAAGTGCACGTCAGGACACTTTTCTATAGAAAAAGTGCACGTCAGGACACTTTTCTATAGAAAAAGTGCACGTCAGGACACTTTTCTATAGAAAAAGTGCACGTCAGGACACTTTTCTATAGAAAAAGTGCACGTCAGGACACTTTTCTATAGAAAAAGTGCACGTCAGGACACTTTTCTAAAGAAAAAGTGCACGTCAGGACACTTTTCTATAGAAAAAGTGCACGTCAGGACACTTTTCTATAGAAAAGTGCACGTCAGGACACTTTTCTATAGAAAAAGTGCACGTCAGGACACTTTTCTATAGAAAAAGTGCACGTCAGGACACTTTTCTATAGAAAAAGTGCACGTCAGGACACTTTTCTATAGAAAAAGTGCACGTCAGGACACTTTTCTATAGAAAAAGTGCACGTCAGGACACTTTTCTATAGAAAAAGTGCACGTCAGGACACTTTTCTATAGAAAAAGTGCACGTCAGGACACTTTTCTATAGAAAAAGTGCACGTCAGGACACTTTTCTATAGAAAAAGTGCACGTCAGGACACTTTTCTATAGAAAAAGTGCACGTCAGGACACTTTTCTATAGAAAAAGTGCACGTCAGGACACTTTTCTATAGAAAAAGTGCACGTCAGGACACTTTTCTATAGAAAAAGTGCACGTCAGGACACTTTTCTATAGAAAAAGTGCACGTCAGGACACTTTTCTATAGAAAAAGTGCACGTCAGGACACTTTTCTATAGAAAAAGTGCACGTCAGGACACTTTTCTATAGAAAAAGTGCACGTCAGGACACTTTTCTATAGAAAAAGTGCACGTCAGGACACTTTTCTATAGAAAAAGTGCACGTCAGGACACTTTTCTATAGAAAAAGTGCACGTCAGGACACTTTTCTATGCTGTTGAATAGAAGAGTTACCTGCGGAACTTTTTTTGACTCCAGAAAAGATCTTGGCCATTTTTTAATGGATTTTTCATTTGCTAGAACCGATTACAAATTTTCAAAACAAAGTGAATCGGTTTTTGTTCCGCTTCTCCCGAAATAAATTTCGAAAAAAATACCAATTTCGAAAAATCGCTTTTTAGTCCTCATTTCTGTCATATTGGGGAACTATCCTCAAAATTTCAGGGATAGTTATTATTCTCCAGTAATATCAGACACTGTGCATCACCACCAAAAAACACCACTTCAAACGCCCAGCATCATCATCATCACCACCGCCATGTGCAGCTCCAAACAACAACAATAACAACCAGAAACGGAAAACAGTGTTGGATTTTATGTTGTCTTCTCGGCAATTGTTCATTGACTCCCCGTCCTCCCCCCACCATACCAACTAAGACAACAAACGTATCACAAGAGACCGGTTTACGGCAGCGGCTGCTTTTTGTTTTATTGAGATTTTGGCAAATTATTGCGAAATTCATGGAAATTACGTTTATTTTATTTGATCACACAATTTCTGGCGCTTATCGGCAAAACAGAAAAAAAACAACACAAAAGCCAGCAATTGTCTTTTTTCTTTGGGCCATGTATGTATTGGGTGAGTGCATGGTCTGGCCGGGACGGAACAATTTGGTAAATTGATCTCCCAGAAGTCACTTCATATCCATTTACGTGCCGTGCCTCATACTAAAGTGAAAAAACGTTTAGCAAAATGTAAACGGGTTCATTGTTGTTGTTGCCGTGCTGTTGCTGATACTGTTGCTGTGCCATGGCTAATGCCGTCGCTCGTCGTTGTTGGCTGGTTCAGCAAGAGGCGTATGTGTGAGAGCGTTTTTATAGTTTCATTTCATTTCAGTTTTAGGTTTGTTTTTCTTCTGCTTTTGCTGGGCGCTTCTTCTGGCTCGAATGCCTCCAACGTATCCATATGTATCTCATATACGGCCGCTGTTGTTGTTGTTCGTCGTCGTCGTCTTCGTCTTCTTCTTGTGTTCAAGCCTTTAAATGGTCTCAACGTTAACATGATATTTAGGGTAACACAAATAAGTGAAAGTGCAAAAATTTATTTGTTACCTTAACGAACGAAAAAAAGAAGCAAAACCAAAACCGAAACAGAAACAAAAATGAAAAAGAAACGTACACTCTACTCGCTTGGTTACTTATAAGCCGAACCACGTTGCTTTGCTGCCGATCAAGCAAATATTCCCAACAGCAACGACAACAACAGACAAAGGTGACGTATTGTTGCTGCTGCAACCAAACAAGCCACCAACAAACAAATAGCGGAAGTTGATGATCATAGTTTTCCAATGTAATTTCTAGTTTGGTGATATTTGTTTATTTCTTTCTTTTATAATGATAATTTATGCTAATATCGTTATTTTGCTGTTTTTCTTTTTTTAGTTTGACTTTATAATTCAAAAGACATAAGCAACAAACTCGATAATTATGACAACATAGCCACCAGATGTTATAATAATACGAGCAGGAAAAATCGAATATTCATGTACATAAATATTAATCTTTCTGACAGTATGCCTATAATTTATTGTTTGCAAATTGAAAATTAAATTCATGTTTGGCAACTCTTACGAATCTATATCCATAAAAGAGTTGCGTGACTGACTGACTGATCACTCCCCAGACCAAACGGCTAGATCTAGAATCATGAAATTTATTGTGTACATTTCTCTTACAGCGAAGAGATCAGATTTGAAGGGAGTTTTTCGTAATTCATACTTTTAAAGGGGTAAAATGGGTTAAAGAGGGATATAAATTGTACCACCGCAATGACCAAACGGCTAGAATCTTGAAATTTGGTAAAAAATTCCTCTTATAGCTTCAACGCGCCCAAGAAAATATTTTTCAAAATTCGTACTTTTTGGGTGTGAAATCGGGTAAAGAGGGATAAAAATAGTACCAATAAAATGGATGGAGCTGAAACCATAAAAATCGATGTGTACATCCCTCAAAATGTTTAGAATCGCAAAATGAAGGAATTTTTCGAAATTTGTACCTTTAAATGGAAAAAGGGGATAAGAAAGGTACCAACAACACGGATGACGCTACAATAATGAAATTCGGTGTGTATATTCGTTTTACAGCGCAGATCACTAATAAGAAAGCATTTTTCGAAATTTACACTTTTAATGCGACCAAGGAAATATTTTTAAATTCGTACTTTTTGTGGGTGATATCGGGTAAAAAGGGTTAAAAATGGTACCAATCAAACGGATGGAGCTGGAATAATAAAATTCGGTGTGTACATTAGAGCGTACCGGTTACAAGTAAAAAAAAGTTCGCCGTACACCTTCGAATATGAAGTATTATTGAAAGGTAGTTTCAAAAATTTTTTTTTTTATTTTTTTTATGCCGAACGTAGGGGTCGCGCTTTTACATTTTTCTATATAACTTCTGCATTTATAAACGGATTTTAAAGTGTGATACATCGATGTTTTTGTCTCGACGAGGCCGATTTTTTTGAAAATCGACATACTTCCTTAGGAAGAGTTTCATGATTTTATGCGAGCTTTAATTTTCTGATATTAGGGTGGTACATTAGGGTAGTAGCAACTGAGATATGATGGGTAAGTACCAGAAGGGGGTGCTTGAGCTCAATGACTTCAAAGACAAAAAAATCGGCCTCGTCGAGACAAAAACATCGATGTATCACACTTTAAAATCCGTTTATAAATGCAGAAGTTATATAGAAAAATGTAAAAGCGCGACCCCTACGTTCGGCATAAAAAAATAAAAAAAATTTTTTTGAAACTACCTTTCAATAATACTTCATATTCGAAGGTGTACGGCGAACTTTTTTTTGAGGTACGCCCTAGTGTACATACCTCAAAATCCTTAGAAACGCAAAATGACCGAATTTTTTGAAATTCGTACTTTTAATAACGCGGAAAGGGGAATAAAAAGGTACCAACAACATGGATGACGCTACAATAATGAAATTCGGTATGTATATTTGTTTTACAGCGCACATCACTGATAAGAAGGCATTTTTCAAAATTTGTAATTTTAAGGGATTAAATGGGATAAAAATTGTACCACAGCCCAGACCAAACAACTGGCCCTAGAATCATGAAATTCTGAACTGGCATTACTTTTACAGCACGAATGCGACTAAGAAAATATTTTTCAAAATTCGTACTTTTTGTGAGTGAAATTGGAATCATGAAATTCGGCGTGTACATCCCTGAAAATGCAAATTGAAGGTATTTTTCGAAATTAGTACTTTTGTAGTTGTGAAATTGGGTAAAATCGGATAACAGCGGTACCAATCATGAAATTCGGTTTGTACATGCATAGAAACACAAAATTAATATATTTTTCGAAATTCGTACCTTTTTATATTCCTATGGTACCAACAACACGACTGAAACTAGAATCGTGAAATACGGTGTGTATATTCCTCTGACAGTGTATACGCGATACATTAACTGATTTTCCATATTTATACTTTTAAATTGAACTTGGAAAAAAGCGATTAAAATGGATACTGCAGTACAATTGGATTGTATCAAATGTATACTTTAAAGGGGGAAGCGGATCAAAAGTGGTGCAAAAGGTACCAACCAAAATTGGGGATTTGGGATACAGATACAACCAAAGTTTTCAGCTAGAATATGAAAAGAAATTCGGTGTGTACATTTCTCCGAGTACATAAATAAATTTTTCGAAATTTGTATGTTTAAGGGCACAAGCGGCACAGAAAAAGTTATTTGTGATTATTATATTCATTATCCCTGGCAAAATAAAAGATAGATACAAAATGTTTGTTCCATTTATAAGTTCAGATTTCAAGTAACGCATCGGCATAGAAGTTATGGTTTTAATTTTCACTTGGATAGGGACTACCAAGGAATAGGGACGCGGAAAAGCATACATATTTTGTAGGTTTAAAGTGATTATAAAAACATTTTAAAATCTCGTATTGCATCTAATTTCAACCATACGTATGGAAGTTATATCAGTTTTATTTTGACCAAAGCTTATGTCAATTTGCGTGGAAAATGTAGAAGTTATTTTGGAATATTGACTATACGTGTGTGGGTACCATAAGATGTATTTCAATTTCCCCCATTTCCGAATTTAAACTAAGTTTGGGAAAATACTACTATGTGAAGAGTTTGAATAAATTCATTAAGTCCCTTCCAGAGTCATCGTGTATACCAGCGAGCCAGACAGACGTGAAAGGCACTTGGGACATACTTATGGTTTTAAATCTATCCTTCAATCCGTTACACTTTTTTTCTATCCCTAATGATATATACGCTCCTATTCTGCAGTGAGAGTATACTTTTCACAGCTTAAGAAAGAAACGTGCAAATAATTTTCTACTTTATATGATTTTTGTAGAAAAATTGTTTTCATTTTGTGCCTATAAATTAAACTATTGACTATGTATAAACGCTGAAAGTAATATCCTTACTCTAAGGCAATTTCAAAATATAAAAAAAAACAGTTTGAATACCGATACAAACTACTGTCAATACCATTTCATTTTTCCGCGTACGAAGTAGCGGGTATTTGCTAGTCAAGTATAAATGGAGTATTTTTGCGGTGTTCTTTTCTTTCTTTCGCCTCACTGAACTTTTGCCGGCTTTCGTCTCTGTTCTGAAAGGTATGAAAATTGCTTTGCCCAAATGTAATGTGGAATTTTGGTAGTATCTTTGGGATTTAATAAATATACAAAGATCTTTCTATTAAAGTTCTAAATCATTGAAAACCTCACTTCTTAATATTTCCCTCTTGGACCAATTCCGTTCAACAAAACTTATGTATAATATTTGCTTTTGTATTTTGGTTTTCTCGAAAATGATATCAAAAAATTTTATGGATATTTTTTTAATTTATTACTAAAATTCCAAATTTCGACGAAGGTATCTGTAATATTTGTATTATCATTTTGGAAATATAGGTCCAATAACATCCACTTTTATGTTCCATTAGAGGTACTTATTATATGCAACAAATGTGGTGAATTTCAGTTTCATTATTTAGCAGCAGTCTCCAAAGAATTGAGAAAAAAATAGAAAAAATATATTTTGTTTTATTTTTAACACCGTGAGACAATTTTACATTTTTATTGGACCTGACTATATACATTGGGATGGGTCAAGAAAATAAATTGCAGCGGTCACCAACCAGAAATGAAGATTGGATTGTTTAATGATAATCTACAAAATATTTCGTCACTGGCCTCACTCACTCACAGCCATCTGTGAGTTAAACGCTCCTGAAAATAACACTAAGAATCATGTTTTTCCGGTGTATTTTTTTGATGTTGCATTTTTGCCCAAATGTTTTCTCGAATTAATAGACCCTTGGAGGCACTGTGTAGATAAATTAAGGGAACCATTTGAAATGATTGTCAAAGCTAAACTAATACAGATAGAAGCATAAAACAAGTAAGCAAAGGCTAAAGTCGGGCGAGGCCGACTACTCCACTTTCTATCCGAATACAATTCAATTCGGTAAAAAAATGAAAACGGAAAGGATTATTGTATGAATCATAGGCTAATATGACGTGACCCAATTTCTCAAATCGAGAACGATATTTGTATCGGGACTATATCCAAACATGGAATGAAGAAATTCAGTGAAAATACGTGGTTTCTGGAGCGGAAAAAGTCGAGCCGGGAGTGAAATTTGAATGGGAGCTATATATAAATCTGAACCGATCTGACCCATTTTCACCATGGGTGTTTCTGATTGAAACATAAGATATTTTGGAAGATTTTAAGAAGATCTCTTAAAAAATGTGGTTTCTAGAGCGAAAAAAGTCAAATTGGGGAGCAGGGAGCTACAGTGGTGGACACGAATTTAGCACATGTAACTTTGTAAAGCAAATATTTCAACTTCTTTTTATGTTTTTTTGCCAGGTATTTTTTCTCAAATATTACGTACGATAAGATGACATTACTTTTGTTCGGTTCTCTTGTTGCATTTCAGTTTTATTTCATCTGAAGTACAAATAATACGAAAAGTGATTGGACAGTAATTTATCACAAATTAAAAAAAAAAAAACTTTATTCAAACCGAAAAAACTGAACTTACCAATACATTTTATTATAAACATTATAGTTGGTTGTATATCCACTATTTTGAGTAATAGCTGGACATCTCCTGGACACACTCTCCACTAGGAACTTAAAACGCTCCATTGGAATGGAATATCAGGAATTTTTAATTTGTTTTTAACAAATTTGGGTTTTACTGCCATAATATGTTGTTGAAGTTCATTCTATAGATTCTAAGTAGGATTGAGATCCGGTGACTGTTCTGCGCCATTTTTAAAAATCTATTCTGTTCAGCTCCAAACCGCTCTTCACTGGCGTTAAGTGTGTTTTGGTTGGCTGTCGTGCATAAAACTTGAATAATTGACATGTTTTTATCTGAATATGGTATCAAAGTATCATCAAGTCGATTTTTGTAAACATACTGATCCATCAGTGTAACGATTTTGTGTATGGAACCAACACCGTGTCCAGAAAACGAAGTACACACCATCACATTTTCGTCAACAAGCTTTACAGTCTCAGATTTGTACTTTGAGTTGTGCTGCATGTTTGGAGGAGGCAATTCGATTTGTTTTCCATCAGATAAGAACCGACAAAAGTTCGATTCGCCAATATAGACAATATTTTGCCAAAAATCTTGAGTTTTTTCTAAATGCACCTGAGCAAATAAAATTCGACACTGTTAGTCATTTTTTGATACGTGTGGCTGATGTTGAATAATACATCCAAGTAAATTTTTTCATTGGTTCTTCTTCTTATGGTTCTTGAGGAAATGCTAATGTCAAATTTTGTCGAAAAATCTCTCTGAATCACGGTTGAGCTTTTAAATGGATCTGCTACGGAGGTTCTATAAATCAAATAATCCTATTTATGGATTGTTTTTCTCGGAGTATGACATTGTGCGATATTTTTGAAGCTCCAATAAGTTCTAATATGTTTTAGTACATTGCAGAAGTAGAAGTAGAAAATAACAACTTTTATCAAATGTGCTAAATTTGTGGCCAGTCCATATTACCAATTATTTGCAAATACATGAGAGTATGAGAAAAAGGCGCAAAAGAATACGTAAAAAATTACCAGGCATACTGATCACACCATAAGCCAAACGTAAAAACAAGTAAGGAAAGGCTAAAGTCGGGCGGGCCGACTCTATGATACACTCCACTTTCTATCCGAATACAATTTAATTCGGTGAAAACGGGAAGGATTTTTGTATCCTATAAATATATGTGTTTGACAAAAAATGTTAAATCGGAAAGGACATTTGTATGGGGGTATATTGAAATCTGGAACGAAATAGGTGAAATATAATATGTATAGTTTGGCCAAAATCGGTTAAACATTTGGGAGCAACATTTCTATTTGCGCTATCTCTAAATCTGAACCGATCTTAGCCACTTTCACCATAGGTTTTTTTACTTGGATTATAAGATGTTGTGCCAAATTTAAAGAAAATCGAGTACAATATGTGGTTTCTAAAGCGGCAAAAGTCAAATCGGGATCCACATTTGTTTGGGGGCTATATCTAAATCTGAACCGATCTTACCCAATTTTTGCATAGGTGTTTATAGTTGGATTATAAGATGTTGTGCCAAATTTAAAGAAAATCGAGTACAATATGTGGTTTCTAAAGCGGCAAAAGTCAAATCGGGAGCCACATTTGTTTGGGGGCTATATCTAAATCTGAACCGATCTTACCCAATTTTTGCATAGGTGTTTCTAGTTGGATTATAAGATGTTGTGCCAAATTTAAAGAAAATCGGGTACAATATGTCGTTTCTAGAGCGGAAAATGTCAAATCGGGAGCGATATTTGTATGGGGGCTATATCTAAATCTGAACCGATGTTACCTAATTTCTGCATATGTGTTTCTAGTTGGATTGTAAGATGTTATGTCAAATTTAAAGAAAATTGGGTTCAATATGTCGTTTCTAGAGCTGAAAATGTCAAATCGGGAGCGACATTTGTATGGGGGCTATATATAAATCTGAACCGATTTGCATCAAATTAAATAGTGTTCGTCCTTGATCTACAAAACTTACTTGTGCCAATTTTTGTTAAGATCGGACTATAATTGCGACCTGTAATTGGATTACAACAATAGATGGACAGACAGACGGACATTGCTAAATCGACTCAGAAAGTGATTCTAAGTCGGTATACTTAACAATGGGTCTATCTCGCTTCCTTTTGGGTGATACAAACAAATGCACAAAACCATAATACTCTCGTGGAGTGTATAAAAACAAATGTTTGGCTCAGAGTTCGTTATCAGAATAAATTATTTGCTGTTACAAACAACACATGTGAAGTGTGCTAAACTCGTGGCCACCACTGTATATATAAATTTGAACCGATCTAACATATTTTCAACACAGGTGTTTCTAGTTGAAATATAAGTTTTTTTGTCAATTTCGAAGAAAATCTGTTAAAATATGTGGTATCTAGAGAGAAAATATTCAAATACGGAGTGAAATTCGTATGGGGGCTATATCTAAATCTGAACCGATTTTCTTCAAATTAAATAGCGTTTGTCCTTATCCCAAACAACTTCGTTGTGCAAAGTTTCATTTGGTTCTACCTACAATTGCGACCTGTATCGTGATTACAAGAATAGATGGACGGACAGACGGACATTGCTAAATCGATTCAAAAAGTGATTCTAAGTCGATCGATATAATTAACAATGGGTCTATCTCGCTTCCTTTTGGTTGTTACAAAGAAATGCACAAAGACATAATACTCTCGTGGAGTGTATAATTATAAGCATTTTTAACAGATACAGATACGATTTTATTTAATACATATTGCAATTAGCAAAAATATGATAATTTCCCTAATATGATACTGCACTTCGACGTGAAGTCGACAGCCTCTAATCGGACGGTAATACTGTGGAATGCACTCCACGATTCGACCGGCCTTTGATTTGACGCCTTTTTACTTTTTTTTACCCAGTTTTCTTAAAACGATAAGAGATTTTTTGAAATTAGATTATTATTATGGTTAAAGAAGATGAAAAAGGAATATGGCAGACTGAGTGTAATTACTCCCACATATGAATTTTTAATTCAAATTTCAAACGGAACCAGTTGGAATCGAACGAAAAAGGCAGTAGTCAGCAATTTCTAATGACCATATTTATGTAGAAATGGAAATTGCCATGCAGAGATTAAATATGCCCGGCTTATATATTCAGATGACTCTTTCCATTTAAATATTTGAACGGAAAAGCTTTTACACACATACACCGCGAACAAATTACGTATTACAAACGCAGCATCGATTTAAATTCCATAACGATAATGAACCAACCAACTCTAAATAAAGAAACCGAAACAAAAGACTTAAGCAACAAACTTTCATGCTGCGGCGCTCAGTGTTTGTTTGTTTGTGTTGCTGTGTGTGTGTGTGGAATTTGTGTAATTGCTCCAATTTTTCCCAAAGAGAAATTTGAGGAATTTTCAAAAAATAATTTACAGAAGTAAGAAAAACAACAACAACAAAAACAATCACCAACCTTCATTATGTATAATTAAAACACAGTTTTAAATTTTGTTTCCACAGAATTCATTCCAGAAAACAGCAGCAGCAGCACCACCACCACCAGCAACAACAACAAATAAACAAACCGACCATTATGAAGAAGAAGATGATGATGATGAAGACGAAGAAAAAACAACTACACATAAAAAAATTCTAATCAACGCAGCGATAAATAATTGCTTAAATACCGGCTTATGCAGATCGAACAACAAGGAAGACACCAAAAAACCGACAGACACCGTGACGGTATCTTCTGCTCTAAACCGAAATAATGACGCCACATAGTCTAAGCTGTCGTCGAGAATGTTGTGCGCATACTGGTGGTCGGTCACATGGAGAAAAATGGAGTCGATTGGGACAAAGAAGAGGGACGGAAAACACACACACAGAAAACACCGAAGACGACATCATCGAAATTGGCGGAGAATCTATAAAAGAAAGTGTGCAAATGAACCGCGACGTACGTACGTCGTACGCACCATGAGACGCGCTACAGGCTCACAAATGCAGCAACAAGACAAACCCATAAAATATAATGGCAAAAAAGTAATTATTAGCAGAAGAAACCACCGATGCCACTACCACTTCTTTGGCGGCAGCTCGGTGTTAGTCGCCTTTGACTTGTTGTACGCAAACGTACAAGATTCAGTTGCAGACGCACACGGACTAACCAAGAACGGCGATGACAACGTTGATAACCAAAAACAACAGCCATGTTACATTCAATGAATGCTGAATGTTATGGATGCATTAGAGCAACGACAACAACAAAATACAAGAACAAGTAAAACACCGACGTGTGTGTGGCTGGCGGTTGAATACGAGGATGGTATGGAATTTTGAATTCTAATAAGAATTTGACATTTTACTCGCTAAGTCAAGCGAGTTTGCGCAAATCTATTTTTTGTATGTATTCGTATTTTTATTGAGCCTTATTTTTATACCATCCACCACCATGATGGGAGTACACTAAGAGTGTCATTCCGTTTGTAACACCTTGAAATATCGACCTGAGACCCTATGCAATATATGATCATAAAATTCTAAGACGATCTAGTCATGGCGTCTGTTGAAAGCATCTAAACGAAAGGAGCTAGGAGGTCCAAATTTTCCACAAATGCATCTTATAGCCGTAGATCGGTTGGGGTTGCAACTGGGCGAAATCGAACGCATATAATACTTTAAGTGTAAATGCGCCCAAAAATGATTTCCCTCATTGCTGACTTCAATTCAATTCAATTTTTTGTTTCTAGCAACAGATCAAATGTCTATACAATTTTGATAGGAAAAGTACTAGTTTTGCAGATCGAGTATGTTTTGAGTCCACAGTGGAATTCACACATCCAATTTCATAATTCTAGCTACAGTCGTTTGCTTTGTACCAGTTTTATTCTTTTTCCATTTCGACCCTAAAAGTACGAATTTAGAGATGTACTACTATTTTGCATGTCTACGGAGTCAGACGAATGTAACAACCGAATTTCATGATTCTAGCTACAGCCGCTTGCTTGGTACCAATTTTAAGCCGAATATCGAAAAATATCTAAAAGTACAAATTTAGCAAAAATGTTTTATGTTTCTCGTCTACTCAGTTAGATGAATGTATACACCGAATTTCATGATTTCAACTTCAGCAGCTTGGTTGGTACCATTTTTATCCCTATTTTCCAATTGTATCCCTTAAAAGTACGATTTTTGAAAAAATCCTTCTAGTTTACGTATCAACGCATTTAGAGGGATGTACATTCCAAAGTTCACCTTTCTAGCTGTCGTATCATTGGTACCATTTTTATCCCTTTTTTCACATTTCACCCGCTAAAACGTGTATTACTTTTTGGTACGCAACAAATTTCAAGTATATATAAAGCAGAAATTAAAACAAGTAAGAAAGCGTTAAGTTCGGCCGGGCCGAATCTTATATACCCTCCACCACGGAGTGCATTCCACAGTATTATCAGCAGATTAAAAAATGTCGACTTTACATAGAAGCACAGAACCATATTACGAAAATTGTGATATTTTTATGCATATTTTATGTATACTTATGCGCACTGTTTAAAATCGACTACTATATATAAATAAAATGCTGAAATTGTGAAAGTGAACATGCCTAAATATTAGGCGATTGTCAGTCGCCATTAGAAAGAAGCATTTTCAGATACAGACAAAGTGATAAGAAAAGTATAAATTTTAAAGATATCCCCATTCGCCCCATTATCCGCCCAAATGTTCAAATTTCGAAAAAACCCTTTTTCCCTTCATAGTCAGAATGTATACACCGAATTACATGATTCTATCAGCGGCCATTTTGTTGGTAACATTTTTATACCCTTTTTCAAATTTTGCCCCCTCAAGAG
This sequence comes from Polietes domitor, assembly GCA_947397865.1. NCBI lineage: Eukaryota > Metazoa > Arthropoda > Insecta > Diptera > Muscidae > Polietes > Polietes domitor. Next base: position 60,222,006 of record OX377619.1, on the reverse strand, counting down.
TACGACATCAAAAAGTACGAATTTTGGAAAAAAAACGTTTTATTTTTCGTGTCTACGCAGTCAGAGGAATGTATACTCCAAATTTCATGATTCTAGCTGCTGTCATTTAGTAGGTACTATTTTTATCCCCTTTTTCCATTTGAACCCCAAAAGTACGAATTTCGAAAAATTCTTTTATTTTACGTGTCTACGCAATCAGAGGAATGTATATATCGAATTTCATTATTCTAGGTGCAGTCGTTAGGTTGGTACTATATTTTTATCCCTATATCCCCATTTAACCCCTTAAATGTAACAATTTAGAAAAATACTTTTATATTATGTATCTACTCTATTAGAGGAATGCACACGCCAAATTTCGTGTTTCTATCTGTTGTCGTTTGATAGGTACCATTTTTATCCCTTTTTGTCCCATTTGTCAAAACATCTTATAATCTAACAATAAACACCTATGCTGAAAGTGGGTAAGATCGGTTCAGATTTAGATATAGTCTCCATACAAATATCGGTCCCGATTTGACATTTACCGCTCTAAAAACCATATATTGAACCCGATATTCTTTAAATTTGGCAAAACATCTTATAATCCAACAATAAACACCTATGCTGAAAGTGGGTAAGATCGGTTCAGATTTAGATATAGCCCCCATACAAATGTCGCTCCCGATTTGACATTTTCCGCTCTAGAAACCACATCTTGTACCCGATTTTCTTTAAATCTGGCACAACATTTTATAATCGAACTAGAAACACCTATGCTGAAAGTGGGTATGATCGGTTCAGATTTAGATATAGCCCCCATACAAATGTCGCTCCCGATTTGACTTTTTCCGCTCTAAAATCCACATATTGTACCCGGTTTTCTTTAAAATTGGCACAACATCTTATAATCCAACTAAAAACCTATGGTGAATGTGGGTAAGATCGGTTCAGATTTAGATATAGCCCTCATACCAAACTATACATATTATATTTCACCAATAAACATACATAGTGAAAGGGGGTCACATAATTACAGGTTTCAATATACCCCCATACAAATGTACATTCATTTTCATAATTCAAAAATCCTTCTCGATTTCACTTTTCTACCGAATTGAATTGTAATGAGATAGAAAGTGGGGTGTATCATATAGTTGGCTCCGTCCGTATGTCCATACTTTGGTATAACCAAATAGGGCCCCATTCTGCTCTATTACAACTCTAGAAACTACATCTTACATCGGATCTTCATCAAATTTTGCAGATCATTCTATGTTTCAACTAGGAATACCTACAGTGAATGAGAAATATATAGGCGCATGTTTTTGGCACAGGCCTCAAGTGTTGTTATAGGCCCCCTTCAAATGTCCGTTCGATTCATCCTATTACCGCTGCATATTTTGTATTTGTCTTTGGATCTTGATCAATTTTTCCACATCATGTTATATTTACTTTACTCGGAATATCTGCTGGAAAATTGGATCAATTACTTTATTATTTACCATATTCATTAAATTTGACTAAAGAATAATTTATATGAACTACATAAAATTGTTTAGTAATCCAAGCGAGGTATATACGCAGGGAGTGGTGTAGTATTATATAGTCGGCCCCGCCCGACTTTAGCCTTTCCTTACTTGTTTTTATTTTTTTGTAATATTGTATTTTGTTTATTTTTGCATAATTTTATCGACATAATGCTAAATTATCGAATGTTTCAAATGTTTTTGAACATATTACGTTATACGTCGTTATGCGACAACTCTTCTTCACAAATTTTGGTTTTACAAGCTTTGAAAGAGATTGCATTTTTCTTTCCAGGCTAGGGAATTTTGACTCGATTTTTCTTATTAACAAATTTAAATTTGTGAATACAAATATTTTCGAAAAGATTAGCTTCTTTTCTTCTACTTCTACAAAATAATTTTCCATATATAGTATTTTGTTGTATGGTGTACTTCGAAGGGACTTTTGATTGAAATCGAATCTAATATTCTTTAAATGGTCCATCCACAACAAAGGGGGGAGTAAAGTTGGCGACTTTGGTGCTCCGTATTGAAATAGTGTGACCGGGTGTGGCCATTCTATGCAAATCAAAAAATCTAGTCTACTAGCCACCACCACTCCAACTGATGCTATCCTGCCTCGTTTTGGTGTATTTTCTTACTGGTTGACTGTTCATTCATTAGCTCTAAATCTGAACATTGCAAATGGAAAGTTTATTGATGTAAGACAGACAAACAGACAGATCAGAGCTCAAGCTGCAGTAGCTGCAACTGGAGAAATGAAAGGAGTTTTTTTTCGCACTATCTGGCGTAAGATCTGGGAAGCTAGACATCAAGGGTACGACAATGGTGACGAAAAAACGCAACGCAACACTGTTTTTAGTGTTGTGTTGCGCTTTTTTTGCTGGTACTTATGCTGCTGCTGTGTTGTTGTTTCTCTTGTTGTTGTTACAAATACATACACAAATAATCAACAACAAATGTTCTACTTTCACCAACGCAACATAACTTAAAATTGACAAACAGCAGCAGCTACAACAACGACGACGACTACGACAACACCAACTACCAACACCAAGTTGGTCGTATTAACAGCAACAGCATCAACATCATCATTAATCGCTGTTAGACATCATCGTCACACCGCACGACGATGTCGTCCAAATTTCAATATCAACAGCACGATGATCGATTGTTGCAAATGAGATTGTGGTGGTCGATTGCGTGATATCCTACAGCATGAGACTCATTTTGTCCTTCTGCGGGATGACATATTATATTCGAAAACCAATGGTATGAAAGACAGTATGTCAATATTAAATTTATTATTTATATTTGATTTGAACTGGGATATTGTCCTGGCTTAAGACCCTTTGTATCTATATATAAGTCATTCCATGTCAAGCGGTACGGTATTTGACCTTGATAGCTGCGATTGTTTTGAAAGTTTGTGTATGTATTCTTCTCATAAAAATATTGTATGAAAAATGAAAATTATTTTTCATGAGTTATGACCAATTTAACAGTGAAAAAATACAACTTTTTCAAAAAGGTGTGCTCATTCAATCGCCTGTAACTCATGAAATACTTGACCGATTTTAATGTCTTATACCTTGTGTTGAAGGTAATTTCAATTACTTTTTAAATATTGATGTGGTATGTGGTATGTTTTTGCAATTTTAGTTCTTTTATTTTAATTTTCGAAATGATTACATTAATCTATTTTTTTGAAATTTTAAAGTAGTATTCTTAGGCCCCTTTTTAAGCGACTGTATGAGTTTGGGAGTGACGAAATGATGGCTTTTACAATATCATCCAGAATTGCAGTAAAAAAAACATTAAAATGTTAATTTTTTTAGTTCATAAACACAAGGTATAAACAAATTCAAGAAAAAATAGACTATGGAAAAATTTAATTTTTTCCATTTTTTTGTAGTGTGAGATGGCACCATCAGAAAAAATAACTAAAATTATTTTTCTTCCATTACCAATTTTTGCTTGGATTTTTCATTGTTTTTATACCTTGCGTTTATGAACTACTAGCTGAACCCCGCCCGCTTCGCCAGACAAAAAGAAAAACAAATGGTAAAATTAAAATCAGGTTTAATATTGATTTTATCATACTCAGTAATATACGTTCCAATTTTCAGACTACTAGCTCAAAAAACACTTTTGCCACGCCCCCACCGACCACGAAAGGAAAATTCAAATTTCGGCATCATATTGATCTTTCTCGTGGCCAGTAATAAATACGTTCCAATTTTCAGCCTTCTAGCTCAAAAAACACCACACCGGCTATAAAACACCACACCAATATTTTAAAAGTAATTGAAAGTACCTTCAAAGCGAGGTATAGCAGATTAAAATCGGTCAAGTATTTCAAGAGTTACAGGCCATTGAATGAACACACCTTTTTGAAAAACTAGTATTTTTTCGCTGTTAAATTGGTTCCCAACAAGCAAAGCAACGAATCGAAATCATATCGTCTAGAAGAAAAATAATATTGCGGCAACTATCATATTCGTATTGCGGAGTTACCTCAATTGGAGAAGTTTGTGCGGCCAGGGCGATACGCCAAGCCAATACGAAAGCAATACATTCGGATGATAAATCGGCGATATTGCCAGATTATCATCCGCAAGAAAGCTGGATGATATCGCCATAATATTACCTGGAAGATAAAAATGGGATATCGCCAGATAACCACCTAGAAGACAAAAACGCAATTTCCCATATTTTTATGTTTTTCATATTTCAAAATTGATATTTACATAAAGTGGTGAATAAAGAAATACAATAACCTCATAAATGATAAGTAAACATAAAACAACTAAGAGTTAGAAATTAAATAGATGGACATCACTGCTGTTTTCGCCTTATGTTCTTTATTATTTCGGTCTTTCGCATGTTTCTGGTTAATCAAAGTGAAGTTTTTGCACTTGGGTTTGGAAAAGAACCAAAGCATATGCCTGAAAATAAAACAAATAAAATGCATATAATACAAGCTATATTATTCAAAATTCCGCTTAAATACCTTTAAATGCAAAAATTTTTTAATTTTGAGTCGACGGCTTCTCCTTAGTTCTCTTCTAAGTATATTTGTTGACCAAGCGGTCAGTTAAAATCTTTTTGAGAGCGTGTCTTATCAAAACTGCATACCACTCCTCTAATTCGTTTTGAAAACATTGCCTCTGTGAAATGCAAAAAAATCTTAATGTCTGATAAAATTTTGTACCCAAAAGATCTGCATCAATAATCACCTTACCAGTTGGCTTTTCATCACTTGCTACTGATTTCATTTAGAACTTGAACTTGTAGCTTTTCTTTTACTTATTGTGTGCTAGTCCATTTTGCAATGCACCAACAAAATATGAAAAGAAACACGAATTTCTAATGAAACATATATTTTCTTTTATTATTTCCGAAATATTCATACGAAAAATGACAACAAAATCAATATCGCCAACATTTCTTCAAAATGATACAAGGGTGATAAGAAATAAATTATTTTAATGAATTTCATCAAAATGATAAATGAAAGATATTGCCGCAATATCTTTTTGGTGATATATCATCCAAATGTTTGTAGGGTTATAACTCGTGAAAAAAAAATTATTTTTTTCCAAAAATACGTATTTTTATGAGAAGAATACATGCACCGCTTAACATGGAATGACTCATATTTTAATTTATTTACAAATGACACTACCTTCCTTGTGATTTCTGGCCGTGGCGACCTTTGAGCATTTCAAAGCGAGACTTCTGCTACTGAATCATTTCCAATTGCTGATGTTGCAAACCTTACCACGAATCCATACCTCATCCTGCAATTTTACGCTTTTAATTGTATGAAAAAAAAACACCACCACCACTGATCTTCAATTAGAAGTGAAGACATCGAATGAAAACGCCGTACAAGTTTTCATCAATATTTTTATCGACAAACAAGTGCGTCGTTCGTCGTCACCACTTTGTACGTGCAACGCAACGAAATAACAAACATAATCTCATTTTTTTTTTGTTTTCTTTCAGCGATATTTTCTTTCACTCACAGACATATTAGCGTCAGTCTTGGGCCACAGCAGCGTCGACACACTAACAACATATGAGTGAGTACATGTAGAACAAGTATCAAATATCGTTCGTTAGACATGTCGCTATAGTAGCTCTGGTAGCGTTTTGTTAGTTGCCACTTCTGCTGCTGATGATGATAATGATGATGTTGTTGCTGCTGCAGCTGTTAGAGTTGTAAGTAGCTGCAAAACAAGCGACAACATCAACATCATGTACAACTCAGCAGCAGTCCAATACCATCCCCACTCACACACCTCCATCAGCTCCATCGTGGAACCAACTTTAAGAAGAGTACACATAAAGTTCTTCAATTCAATTATTGTCATTTGAATTGTTAATGTCATATTTCCCTTTGGTGAATATATAGGGTGAGCCATTTAAAATTTTAAATTAGAATCGGCTTTAAAAAAAAGTACTGATAATTTATTCAAATTTCTGGTTTTATTGGAAATGTTGAACTTTGTCATTTAATAATGGAACACAATATCTACATATGTATGTGAAAGAGTCCGGCTGAACCCAGGGTCATGAAATTCTCAGATTTGCTCCCAAATATGATGTAGACGCCGACTAAGAAAGGGTTTTATGAAATTCGTACTTTTAGGGGGTAAAATGGGGCTAAAAGGGATAAACATCTAAACGACAGTAGCTAGAAACATGAAAGTCGGTGTGTTCCTTGCACTCATCATGCAGACGAGTTACAACAAGTAAAAAAGGCGTCAAGTTCGGCCGGGCCGAACTTTATATACCCTCCACCATGGATTGCATTCCACAGAGGTTGTTGGTTTTCGTAGAAGTGCAGTAATATTACAGGAAAATATAATTTTTTTAATATAGCCAAACCAAAACAAATACAAATATTGAACAGTTAATTTTATAAATAAATATAATATTTTAATTACTTCAAACCACGCTTATAAGGTAATGCTACCAATACGTCAATTCAAAAAATAAATATTCTTATATTTTCAAAAATATTTTCAAAGCCATAAATATTGGTAGATAGTGGGTGCTACAGTTGGTTGTATTTCCATTCTATTTGAATTCCAAAAGTACAAATTTTGAAAATCCATTATCAGACGTACATAGTGCAAAATAACTTCATGATTTAACCAATTTTTGCCGTAAAAGAAAAAGTACGAATTTAAAAAAAAAAACTTTTTATTTTGCGTGTCTAGGCAGTCAGAGGAATGTATACACCGAATTCCATGATTCCAGCTGCGCCCATTTGGTTGGTACCATTTTTAACCCCTTGACGTTTCTACGCAATTAGAATTTTATCATTCTTACTGTGGTCGTTTAGTTGGTACTATTTTTATCCCTCTGTACCATTGTATCCCTTGAAAAATACCTATATTTTCCGTGTCTTCGCAGTCAGTGGAATGTATACTCCGAATTTCATGACTCTAGCTGCGGTCATTTGATTGGTACTATTTTTATCCCCTTTTTTCATTTTAACCCCAAAAAGTACGAATTTCAAAAAAATCAGTTTATTTTCCGTGTCTACACACTAAGAGGAATGTATACTCCGAATTTCATGACTCTAGCTGTGGTCATTAGATTGGTACTATTTTTATCCCCTTTTCTCATTTTAACCCCAAAAAGTACGAATTTTGAAAAATCCGTGTATTTTACTTGTCTATGCAATCAGAGGAATGTATACACTGAATTTCATTATTCTAGGTACAGCCGTTTGGTTGGTACCATTTTTATCCCTCTATTCCTATTTTACCCTTAAAAGTACTAATTTGGAAAAAATACTTTTATATTTTGTATCTACTCAATTAGAGGAATGTACACACCGAATTTCGTGTTTCTAGTTGTTGTCGTTTAATATGTACCATTTTTATCCCTTTTTTGCCCCATTTCACCCTCTACAAATAAGAATCACTTTATGGTGCACGTTTTTGTTATAGGGGGAATGCTCATACCAAATATCAAGTAAGTACAAGCAGACATATTGAAAAAACATGCTTAAATACGCTAAAAAATTAGGGATTATTATGGGTATTTTTAGTCCTTGTGAGGGAAAAATTTTTCCCTTTGGGCCGATTTCGCCCCATTTCAATCCCAACCGATCTACGACTATAAGACGCATTTATGGAAAATTTGAACGTTCTGGAGGTGGAGGGTATAAAAAGGGATTTTTTTAAATATGTACTTTTACAGGAGTAAAGAGACAAAAAGGGATAAAAAAGGTACCAATTTAAGTATTGCAGCTAAATTCGTGAAAATCTTTATTTACATTTCTCTGGCAAACTAGACTTGCAACTAGATTAAATGGATTTTTCGAAATTTGTACTTTTAAGGGACGAGCGAGACAAAAAGGGATAAAAATGGTACCAACTAAAGTATTACAGCTAGAATCGTGAAATTTGGTGTGTAAATTCCCCTCAACACATAGAATGTGTAAATGTAAATTCCTCTGACCACGTAGAAGTGCAGTAAAATTGGATTTTTCGAAATTTGTTCCAATTTGTTCAGGACAAAGGGATAAAAATGGTGTACGTAGACGTGGAACATAAATAGCTATTTCAAAATTTGTACTTATGAGGAGGATGCGGAACGAAAAGGGATATACGTGGTACCAAATAAAGTGCAGGAGATTAGGAGAGAAGCGAGAGCACATGTTACCTATAGTGATTTTTCAAAATGTGTACTTTTTGGGAAAGTGGTGCAAAAAGTTACAAAATGGCCGGCTGCATCTAGAAACATGAGATCGAGGATATAAAAGGGTCTGCAGTTGTAATTTTTTTCTCGAAAGAAGGGAGTTCAGTTCAGAGCAATTCGACAATCCTTTGACTGTGTATGAGTGCTATCTAATAGGTGGTTCCCAAATTACTATTTTGGATTTATCAACCAAAGAAAATTAAAAGTAGAATAACAAATTACTGGCTTTTCCACGTGCGAAGTAGGGGACACTGCCAGTTGGACATATAAGAGGATGTTGTCGGACTTATATTTCTAAAATGAAAGCGCATATGGTTCGTTTCACATCAAACTACCCGCCAAGGGTTAATTCTTATCAGTTCACCTTTAAGCCATCCACGCACACAATTCCCGCAACCATTTAAGTTTTAATTAGACAATTTTATTACATTTATTACGTATATTATCTTTCTCGTCTTCTATTTAGTTCGTCTCGTGCATTATTTCTCTTTTCCAGTCATTTGGAGTCATTACAAATCATTTTGAATTATGAAAGTGCGCAGTTTTCTTCTTCTCAGCAGCTGTTTTTAATAGCGAATGAAAGTTATTTGAATTTTTACTTTTAATAAACGATGGTGGCTAACAGTTTGCTAAGGAGGCAGAGTCTGGAGTCACTTCATGGCCATTTAACGTAACGTAATAAATACTTTATAAATGGTAAATGTATTAAAAATGAAATTTATGTTTTTAATCGCCGACTTAAGTAGATTTTTATGTATGTCAGCCAGCCATAAACTAATTCTGGACAAATTTTCCAGTTAAGGAAATTTTGTGGAGACCGCGACGAATGTTGTTGTTGCTGTTTTCTGTTTTCCGTTTTGTATCTTGAGTATCTTTTGTTTGTGTTTAAGACAGGATTTCCGCTGCGATTTGATTTGGATGTCGAAGAGCACAAATTAAACCCCCTCACTTTGTAAAATGTGAAATTGTTTTTGTAACAACAACTAAATGCACAGAAAATGAGGGGGGTTAATCTATCGAATTTCGAGATTGTGATTTATAGTTGCTTGATGGTATCTATGTAGCTGATTATCTACCTATGTAGTGATTCAAAAGCCTGAGTTTTTGACTTAAAACAATGCCAATCACATATCCCAATTTTGCTGTGAGTAAATACCAAGATTGGGACGCCTTGCTATTTTCATGCTGTACCATGGTCATACAGAAATGCGATAATGCTTTACCGAGACGAATCTTGTGGTAATTACATATCCATATCGTACCACATAAGAATCATTTCATATCAAACCGGACAGAAAATTTTTCACGAAACAGATTGTTCTAAAAAATCTCAGGAAACTTTGCTTTTAAAAAAATATTTTATACGAATGTTACGAAAAAAATTCTGAACATTTTATTTGCAGATTTATAGGCATTTCCACAATGAAAATCCTGTTGACAAGTGTATATGGGCATTTCCCTGGTCACATACGTGACTGTCGTGCGTTCCAAAGGGGTGAAAAACAAGGAAAAGTTTAGAATTATTTTTATTTCTGTATATAAAGAGTGATTTTTTTGAGGTTAGGATTTTCATGCATTAGTATTTGACAGATCACGTGGGATTTCAGACATGGTGTCAAAGAGAAAGATGCTCAGTATGCTTTGACATTTCATCATGAATAGACTTACTAACGAGCAACGCTTGCAAATCATTGAATTTTATTATCAAAATGCGTGCTCTGTTAAGAAAGTTCAGAAAGAAAGAAATTGTGTTCAGCGACGAAGCTCATTTTTGGCTCAATGGGTACGTAAATAGGCAGAATTGTCGATTTTGGAGTGAATATCAGCCAGAAGCATTGCAAGAGCTACCAATGCATCCAGAAAAAGTCACAGTTTGGTGCGGTTTATGGGCTGGTGGCATCATTGGACCGTACTTCTTCAAAGATGATGCGAATCGTAACGTAACTGTGAATGGTGAGCGCTACCGTGAGATGATATCCAACTTTTTTTTTGCCCAAAATGGAAGAACTGAACTTGGTTGACATGTGGTTTCAACAAGATGGCGCTACATGCCACACAGCTCGCGATTCTATGGCCATTTTGAGGGAAAACTTCGGAGAACAATTCATCTCAAGAAATGAACCGGTAAGTTGGCCACCAAGATCATGCGATTTGACGCCTTTAGACTATTTTTTGTGGGGCTACGTCAAGTCTAAAGTCTACAGAAATAAGCCAGCAACTATTCCAGCTTTGGAAGACAACATTTCCGAAGAAATTCGGGCTATTCCGGACGAAATGCTCGAAAAAGTTGCCCAAAATTGGACTTTCCGAATGGACCACCTAAGACGCAGCCGCGGTCAACATTTAAATGAAATTATCTTCAAAAAGTAAATGTCATGGACCAATCTAACGTTTCAAATAAAGAACCGATGAGATTTTGCAAATTTTATGCGTTTTTTTTTTTTTAAAAGTTATCAAGCTTTTAAAAAATCACCCTTTATTTGTGCACAATGTAAGAAACTCTATAATTACTAACAAGTAAGAAGGCGTTAAGTTCGGCGGGGCCGAATCTTATATACCCTCCACCACGGAGTAGTATTACCAGCAGATTAAAGGAATTTGACTTTACATAGAAGCACAGTACCATATTACGAAAATTGTGATAAATTGTGCCATTAGGGAGAAGCAGTTTCAGATACAGACAAAGTGACTGTATTATTTTGATAAGTAAAGTATAAATTTTAGAGATATCCCCATTCGCCCCATTATCCGCCCAAATGTACAAATTTCAAAAAAAAACCTTTTTCGAGTCTTCATAGTCAGAATGTATACATCGAATTTCATGATTTCAACTTCAGCGGTTTGGTAGGTCCCATTTATATCCATATTTTTAAGTATATCCCTTAAAAGTACGAATTTCGAAAAATCCCTCTATTTTACGTGTCTATGCAATTAGAGGGATGTACACACCGAATTTCATGATTCTAGCTGTTGTCGTATCATTGGTACCATATTTTTTATTTTCTTTGTGGTGCTTCCAAGCTACAAGAGGAATGTCCGCAACAAATTTCAAATGTATGAAAATCAGAAATTTAATTAATAAACCAAGGCTATTAATATTTTTATACTATGTATATATAGAATGGAAATAATACTTCAATTCATAAAGGAAATTTGTATAGAAAAGTTATAAATATAAAATATAAATATAGGAAAAGTTGGTACCATTTTTATCCCCATTTTGCAAATTTGCCTCCTCAAGAGTACGACTATCAAAAATCTCTTTATTTTACGTATCTACACAATTAGAGGGATGTACACACTGAATTTCATAATTTTCATCATAGCTGTATTCGTTTAGTTGGTACTATTTTTATCCCCTTAGCCATTGTATCCCTTGAAAGTACGAATTTGGAAAAAACGCTTTATTTTTCGTGTCTACGCAGTCAGAGGAATGTATACTCCGAATTTCATGATTCTAGCTGTTGTCATTTGGTAGGTACTATTTTTATCCCCTTTTTTCATTTGAACCCCAAAAAGTACGAATTTTGGAAAGTTCTTTTATTTTACGTGTCTACGCAATCAGAGGAATGCATATATCGAATTTCATTATTCTAGGTGCAGCCGTTAGGTTGGTACTATTTTTATCCCTCTCTCCCCATTTAATCCCTTAAAAGTACGAATTTAGAAAAAATACTTTTATATTATGTATCTACTCTATTATAGGAATGTCCACACCGAATTTCGTGTTTCTATCTGTTGTCGTTTGATAAGTACCATTTTTATCCCATTTCGCCCCCTACAAATAAAAATCACTCTATGGTGCCCTTTTATGCTATAAAGGGAATGCACATTGCAAATGTCAAGTAAATACAAGCTAATATGTAGAAAAAATATGCTGAAATACCCTAAATATTAGGGGTATTTTCAGTCCTTGTGAGGGAAAAATTTTTCCCTCTGGGCCGATTTCGTCCACTTTCAATCCCAACCGATCAACAACCATAAGACACATATAGGAAAAATTTGAACTTCCTAGCTCATTTCGTTCGGCCGCTATCGTGCTTTCAACAGACAGACAGACAGACGGATATGGCTATATCGTCTTAGAATTTTACCACGACCCAGAATATATATACTTTATGAGGTCTCCGATGAATATTTCAAGGTGTTACAAACGGAATGACAAAGTGAATATACCCCCATCCTGGAGGTGGAGGGTATAAAAAGAAAACAATCTATTTTATGATTAGCTACTAAAGACAGCGACACACAGAGGGTTGAAATCGCCAAAAATGGAGATAAAATCAAAAATCAAAATTTATTTTTTTGAAAATTTTTTGTTATACGATAAAAAAATGTTAAAATTCTACATTACTACCGAAAATTCCAATGACATGTGTGATTTACTTATCCAGTTGCACTGCCTTAAAGTCAAGAATGTTTTTTTAGTTTTACTGGAACAGTTGTGAAAATTGCAAATTGACATATTTTAAAGGTTAATATCATTTTCCACATTGTAAAAAGTAGCACTTTGATTATAGAATCTTCAAGTTCAGGTATTTTAGAGTAATTTTACAAAAAAAATGTTTTAACGAAAGTATTGTAGAAATATTTTTAAAAAATTGTTTCAAATATGTCTAAATTTGAGGTATTTTCAAAATATATGTGGAGTTTTGAAATGTGAATTCTGTAACATACCGCCAGATGGTGAATTTCTATTTAAATTACAATGTGTTTGCTTCAATACTCCGCAATTACATGTTGCGCGTTTTTGCGCCAATTTATTTTTTTATTTAAAAAAAAATTGTGAAATTAGTCAAACTTTTGGGTGTTTACACATGCATTTTATTGGACAACTTGAAATTTGAATTTGGCGAAAACTTAATAATTCAGGATTTTGTAATTAAAAGTAATTAATTATTTAACCCTTATACCTGCTAAATGAAACAATTATTTTCAGTGAAAAAGTATTGGCAGAAGCAGATTGGGATCCCAAACTGCAAAATATCTGTACAAAAGCAAGAAAGGAAAGACTACAGTCGGTCGACGCCGGCTATATGATACCCTGCAATTTCTATTCTCTTACAAGTAATTTACTACCAATTCTAGATTAATTCAAAATATTTGTGTTAGTTAAATTTCGGAAATTCCGGAAATTTTCGAAACATTATTCTTAATGATCAAATGACACACCAAATCTGGTTGTACATTTGTATGGGGGTTATATAAAATAATGGACCGATCTGATCGAATTTAACTACAGATGTTTCTAGTTGAAATATAAGGTGTTGTCACAAATTTAAGAGGGATTGGCTAGAGCGAAAAAAATCAAATTGAGAGATATCTTTGTGTGGGAGCTATATCTAAATCTGAACCGATCTAAACCATTTTAACCATAGATGTTTCCAGTTCAATTATGAGGTACTGTGCCAAATTTGAAGTTAATCAAGTGAAATATGTGGTATAAAGAGCGAAAAAGTCAAATCGGTAGTGACGTTTATATGGAAGTTATATCTAAATCTGAACCGATTAGCTTCACACTTAATAGCGTCCGTCATTGGTGCGCAAAAATCAATTGAATCAAGTTTTGTTGAAAATGGGTAATAATTGCGATTTGTTCTTCGATAACAAGAATAGATGGATGGATGGATGGATGGATTATTAATTTATTTTCCAGGAAAATTTATCTTTTCACTAAATTGTACTCAAATTGTGTATTCTTTTACTGTTTATGGTATAAATATTGAAAAAATATAAACATTACCTGACCCGAAGGCTTCCCCGAATTAATCTCCATTTTTGGCGATTTCAACCCACTGTGCGACGTGACGTGACAAAAATAGAAGTCATTTGTTTCATTCTCAGCAGTGCGAATTGCGTCGGATTTTTTAATATATTTTTTTAAATGATTTTGAATATTTTTAGTTAGTTTTACAATTTGGCAAGTTAATAAAACTATTTTTAACATTTTTAGAAATTTTATAGTGGAACGTGACGTGTTACTGGAAATGATACATTAGAACGGTCAATGAATTTTAATTTTATTTTTTTATGTTACATTTTTGTCCATTTTTTCTGAATTAGTAGACCCTTGGAAGTACTTTAAATGTAAATTTGCATTCTTGCCTTAGACTAATTCATTGGTCGTATTATTGGACGTTTACACAGATTTTTTATGGCTTTTCAAAGTGACAGTTAAAAACTCATATTTCATGGAATCAGTTTGTAAAAGCAATCAATACCTTTAGAATGATGAATATCGGCTGAAAAATTACGTCAAATAGAGTAATTTTTGTGAAATAACTTAATACAGAAAATGGTTTTTCAGAGCCAAAATTTACAAACTCAGTTTACAAAAATGAGCGCTGCGGCGCACAGTGGTTCAGAATCAAGATCCATCGGCCAAAATTCAATAACTTTTATTCTAGTAGACATTTTTGAGTTCTGCAAAAAACCAAAATTAGACAAGGACCCAAGGATTATCGTATTTTTCGATTTTAAATAAAATTTAAATTTTTATTTTTCTGTTTTTATGTTTTTTTACATACAAAAATATGTATTTGTTCTTAATGCGAAGAAAAAATTTTAATTGTTTTTGTATTACAGATTTTCGCGTTTTTCAGATTTTGAAAATGGAAAAAAACATGCTTTCTTTTTATGACTTTGTCGAACTCTTTCTCACACATTTTAAGAGATTTTGCACTGAAATGTTTATTAGAAAGTGTGGTTTCTGAGCTTTATTTCGACGTGACACAAATCGAATTACTGCATGAAAACTGCACATAGGTCTTTTTGACTTCATCGAACTGTTTCTCACATATTTTAAGAGATTTTGCAATTAAAATTCAAATACAAATTTAAAATACATATTTGGAAAGGTTACTCCATTTTTCGGAGTAACTCTTGCCCATCTGAAATTGTTCCTTGGAAGATAGGATACATTTAGCGCAAAAAATCCGAAAGGCTTTTAAATTATAAACGCTTATTTTTATATATTTTTATAATTTAATTATCAGCAGCCATTTTTATCAGACTGCAAACACTTTAGCAGTGTGAATGCTGATGCAAGATTGCAGAAAAACTGCTGTTATGACAGAAAACCTTTTGTAATAGTAGAAAATAGCCTGCTGATAGGCAGCAGACAATCGCTGCTGTTAATAACAGACTTTATTCTTTAAGTGTATTATTTCGATATATATAATATAAAAATATTGGTAGCCTTGTCTGGTAAGCACGGTTTTTATTTCGAAAATTATTTTTTCAATATTCATCCACAACGAGTTACTGCTTGGTGTGGATTTTAGGCTGGCGGCATCATTGGTCCATGTACTGAAAAATTGGGTTGCTCGGATGAGGTACTGCCGAGACAGTCGTGGTAGTCGTATGAATGATATTATGTTCCATTATTAAATGGCAAAGTTCCTACTTTCCAATAAAACCAGAAATTTGAAAAAATAATTAGTTCTATTTTATAGCCGATTCTAATTTAAAATTTTAAATGGTTTAAAGTATTTTAACAGATATTCTTCTCTTTCATTTGATACCCTTATCGCCTTTGTATGAATCGTTAAAGTGTGAAAATAAATTATTTAATCATCTATATCTCTTGGAAATTAAAAGTCCTGTAAAAATGAGAAAGGATCGCCAAATGAAAAATTGAGTTCACAGTTTTTCTACATACGATCTCTAGTTTCACATATATATTGTCTTGTTCAGGTCCAATAAATATAAATATAAAATTGTGGCACGGTGTAATATGCGCCGTTGCTGAACTTAACGCCATCGTACTTGTTTGTTTTTCAGTTGTCTTTACTTTATTTATATATTACCAGGATTCATTTTCAATACCGTTATCGTTACTGAAATAATTCGTTCTCATATACCGTTATATGTAGCGAAATAATTTATTTTCAAATGTTTTTGTCTGTTTATTTTGTAGCAGGAAACAGTATTACCTCAGCGTAGATAATACTGCGTCATAGTAGATAATAGTGTTGCAATTTATTTTGCTATCGATAACATCGTTAACATTCGTTTATCAACATTTCATCACCTCAGAATAGTTTTGGTCTACTATCAAAAAATATTTTTGAAAAAAAAAACGACAATGAAATTAACTAATCTACATCACAAATTATTTTGTATAAATATACAACATAGTGGAAACAAACGTTATTAACATCCATAAAAAAGTAGTTATTTAAAATAGGCTGTAAAACGCAGACAAATTTTATAATAAATCTTAAAATCTAAACAGCTCTATAAACAAAATAAACTTCAGTTAATACTAAACGACGATTAGACCTTTCAAACTCCCAATCAAACTGAGGTAACTGACATAAATTGATATAATTGAGTAAGACATACAGTTGCGGTCAAAATAATAGCAGCGCATCACAGCTTAATATACATTTTCATATATTTATTTGTGTGATAATTTTTTATTGCTCCTTCTGCATTAAGTGCAGGTTACAAACACATAATAATTGTTTATTTGGTGATATGATTTTAATTACTTAAGAAATTTCACATTTTTTGGATTATTCGACATTTTGGACCGGTCAAAATAATAGCAGTGTTCAAAAAATCTCATGAAAATGGAATTTTATCTCAATTTTTCAATTCGATTTGATGTTATAAGTAAGATATTGTGAAATTTACACTACTTGTGAAATGTTATTGTATTATTTTTCTTCTTAAGTAGGGCGAGGAGAGCATTGTGGACAAGAAAATCGATTTCATATGAAAAGGTTGAAATCTGAGGGAAAATCATATAGTGAAGTTCGACTTTTATTCCAGTATTCTATTAAAATGATCAGAAATTCGATATATCACCTACAACCATTCGCCGCATAATAATGTCTAGTACAAAAAACCCACTTACGCCCGCCATCGAAATAAAAAACAATGTCTGTTCATATTTGAGAGTCAAAATGTTCGTAGAATACTAAGAAAAAATAAGCTGTAAGCCAGAAGCCCGAAAAATGTCCCACTTATAAACAAAATACATGGCACAAAAAATAGCAATTTGCAAAAACACACCTGGTGTAGCCAACGAAGACGTGGGTGCACGTTTTATGGTCAGTTGAATCAAAAATTGTTTTGTATGGTAGGACAGTCTCTCGATAGTTTGTAAGACGCCCACAGAACACGGAGTACATCTCCAGGTATAGTACCAAAACAGTCAAATAGGGAGGATCAAGCGTAATGGCATTGGCCCAGAACTACCATGGACTCTGCCCAGTACATCAAAATACTGCATAATATTATGCTTACGTATACAGAATACGGAATGCCCCTTAAATGGGTCTTCTACCAGGTTAATTATCCCGAAAACACCAGCCGACTCGCAAAAAGGTGGTTTGAAGTCAATAATATCGATGTTATGGAATGGTTCGGGCAGACACCGCATCTAAATATAATCAACAGTTTTAAGTGTAATGACTAAAATGAGGTCTCACTAGCAATAATGAAAAACAATATCGAGCTTTGATACGATATTATAGTGGTATGGGCAAACATATCGGGTAAAAATTGTAAAAGACTAGTAGACTATATGAAACGTCTTTATGTAGCAGTAATAAGCCATAAAGACAGTACAACTAAGTATTAAATTCAAGAAAATATCCCTATTTAACTTATTATTCAAACAAGCTTTTAATTAAAGCGAATTGAAACAAAATATTTTTAGTTTTTATTAGCGCTGCTATTTTTTTAACTGGTCTCTTTTTTTGACATGAATGGTTCTAAAGGCCTAATCTCAAAATTACAAAAACTTAATTTTGTATTTAAAGCCAGATTAAGAATAGCACAATACCACCTTTCAATCACCGTAAAAAGTTTTAGGATTTTCAAAGTAAAACTAATATTTTTCTTTGTCGACATTTTTTTATCTCGTCGCTGGTATTTTTTTGACCGCAGCTATATGTTTTCAGTCATTGAACTTAATGAAGAATTTAAATACTTAGTACAGGTCATTAATAGAATTAGATATGTTTACATTTATTATACAATTTGGATATTGATCTATAGAAAAGAAAAACATTGCGGAATATTTATTTTATAACATGAAAGAAGTTTATAACAAAAACTTAAAAGCTTAAGCATTTTTAATGAAGACTATTATTTTAGTTACTTTACTCTTATATTGAAATATGTTTCTTCTAAAATCTATCACAGAATCTATAATATTCACAGAAATATAATTAAATTTCAAGTTGTCCAAAAATATGTATGTGTAAATACCCATTTTATCTTTATTCAAACAAAAATGGTTAGTAGACCAATACTATTCTGAGACGAGAGTGAGACGAGTTCAAAGAAATATAATTAAATTTCAAGTTGTCCAAAAATATTCATGTGTAAATACCCCATATTATCTTCAATCAAACAAAAATGGTTAGTAGACCAATACTATTCTGAGACGAGAGTGGACTTATTAAAAAAATCGCTAAAATGACTACAAAAAATCCGAATATGCAACATTGTTGGAACAGCTGTTTTGTATTTATTATTTTCGTGGCACATAAATTGTACGAGAAAAATTATATTTTTTAAGAAAATAAAATGGACATGGAAAGTGAACGAATTTTAAAATTGATATTTCCGGATGGTGTGCCAGGTAATTACAATCAGTTTCAAAAGAAAAGCAAATTGTTTCAATTAAATTACCGATTTACATGCAGAAAATCTTACCGACAACAATCCGGAGTTATTAAATTATCTCAATAAATTGGGCACATACAAGGTGGATCAGCTGAAAAAGGAACAGGCGCGACTCGCCGAAGAGACCAAACACATTGTCGAGCAGACCCAGGACTTGGCCATTTCCAATTATAAGACCTTCATTAAGACGGCCGAGAATTCTCGTTCGATTTATACGGAGTTTCAGAAAGCCGAATCACAAGTGGCCACGGTTGTTGAAAAGTTGCCGGAGTTAAGTGAGAAATGTGAAGATTTCCTGAAACAATCAATAGATATTAATGAGCAGAGGCGCCTCAATTCGATAACACTAAAGAAGAATGCTCAATTGCTCGAGATCCTCGAGTTGCCACAATTGATGGAGAGATGCATACGCGAAGGCCGTTACGAAGAAGCCTTAGAATTGGCCAGCTATGTACAGAAAATGGGTGAGAGTCAGGGTCATATACCGGTGATAAAGGTAAGCGTTTTTCGTGTGGGAAATATTATACATATTACAAGTTTACTTTATCTTTAGAGTATAGTTCAGTCCGTTGAATCGTTGTGGCACACCATGTTAGTTCAATTGGTTGCCCAGCTTCGTACTGATTTGCAATTGCCCAAGTGCTTACAAATTGTTGGATACTTGCGGCGTATGCAGGCTTTTGGCAACAATGAATTGAAGTTGAAATTTTTGCAAGCGAGAGATGCTTGGCTGTGTGCTTCATTGAAAGCGATACCAATAGATGATGGTAAGTAACTTCTCCTTACAAAGCGAAACAGACAGTTATACAAAACCTGCAAAAACAACCAAAAAACATAATTTATAATGCAATTCCATGCAGCTCAACAACATTTGACTAAAACCATTGAAGTAACACGAGTTAATCTCTTCAACATTATAACGCAATACAAGGCTATATTTCCCGAGGAAGAAAATCTAATGGCAGCAACAACGGATGCCTCAACACATGCTCCACAGACACCTTTGCAGGGAGTAACTTGTGGCGGCGAACGTCTATTCCAGTCTTGGATACACGAAAAGGTAAAAAAACATATTATTTTAATCCCGTCCTTAAACTATATTTTCCTACTTTTCAGGTCACCAACTTTTTGAGAACTTTAGAAATGGATTTACAACGTGGCATATCCTCTTTCGACACCGTTCTCGGCCAGTGCATGTATTTCGGTTTATCTTTCAGTCGTGTTGGCGCCGATTTTCGAGCCCTTATGGCTCCCATATTTGTACGAGTTATAAAAGAGAAATTCTTCAATGGCATAGCGATAGTTAATCAAAATTTCGAAAGAGAATTGGAAAAGTACACACTGATAAATAAAGTAACCGTGCACACCAGAAATCCCTCAACAACACCAAAATCGGAGACGAATGAATTTGAATCGTATGCTCCACCAGAAGCTCTCTTGGATTTCCATCCATTGGCCGCCCTGTGTAATGGTTATCTAAACGCGCTCAATGATTTACGTTTGTGTGCTCCAACAGCTTTGGCTAACGATGTTAGCATCGCTTTGCAACAGTCTTTGGAAATGGTGGCCCGACGTATTTTGGCTTTCTACAGACAAGAACAACAGGCCTTTACCGCCAACGAACGAGAAACCTTCGCAAAGTTATGCTCATGCTTTGCCCACGAAATGATACCCTACCTACAGCGCTGCATTCACGCTATTTTCCCTCCGACTTCCTTGTGCAGTCATTTGGGCGTAAATCTAAATGCCCTGGAGAGTATGAAAATAACTTATTTGCAGCAAAAAGACATATTGGAACCTTTAAAGCATTTAGTACCCAACAAGGTGGAGGTGAAAATGAAGTCTGAAGCTGCAGCCAAACTGGAAGATTCAAAAATTGCTGTTACAGCTGAGTAAATAAAGTTGTTAGGTAGTTATTATTGGGGGTGCACATAATTCCACTATATATTATACATTTTTATTATTTTACAGTTATTCAAGATCATTAAATAAAATTCAAGAAATCAAGATATCATTTAAGTAAATCAAGAAGCAAGAAAAATGCATGTAAGTGTCATTTTTAAAAATTGTTGTTGAGGACACGTTGGGCATTGTCCTCAATTAACGTTTATGAGAAAATATTCAGTTTGATTATGTAGAATATCTTACATTATTAAGCGACATTTACTAGTGTATATCACATCAAAACTTCTCTAACAAATTAGGAACCGATTAGTGAGATGTAAAATTATATATGTATGGCTCATTAATTAAGACAAAATTAATTTTTTTGTCCGTAGTCTTTTTTT
The DNA here is from genome assembly GCA_947397865.1 of Polietes domitor. Lineage (NCBI taxonomy): Eukaryota > Metazoa > Arthropoda > Insecta > Diptera > Muscidae > Polietes > Polietes domitor. The sequence goes on along the minus strand of OX377619.1, from coordinate 60,200,843 downwards.
ATAAATCTCCTGTGATGATTTTATGAAGCCTGATCATTAGAGGCGACATTTTCGAAGATATGGACGTGGATGACAATGATTGTCGACCAAACTGAGAACTGTTAGGCTAGCAAGCTTGTCAAATGGACAGCAAACCAAGCCACGTTCAGAATCACGAAGATGATCTGACCAAATTATGATAGGAATAGGTCTGCAATGGCATTGATGATTGCCGGAACTAGTCTATGGTGGCTATATGACGTTTGTTACATTTTAATAGGTCAAATATAACATGATTTTTTAAATTTGACAAAGTACCGATGCCATATTAAAATTTTACAGCGCACAGAGGTTATGTATCAAAATCCATCAGCCAAAATTCAATAACTTTCGTTCTAGGAAACAAACACGAGTTCTGTAAAAAAGGTCCCTAATATTATTTTGAGATATTAACAGTTAAACTAGGATATATTTTAGAAATAAGCCCAAATTTAACTACTTTTCGTATTGGTCCATTTTAAAGAAAAGTAAAATTTTTATTTTTATACACTCCACGAGAGTATTATGGCTTTGTGTATTTGTTGTAACATCCAAAAGGAAGGGGGATAGACCCATTGTTAAGTATACCGATCACTTTCTGAGTCGATTTAGCAATGTCCGTCTGTCTGTTTGTTTGTCTGTCCATCTATTGTTGTAATCAAACTACAGGTCGCAATTATAGTCCGATCTTAACAAAAATTAGCACAAGTAAGTTTTGTGGATCAAGGACGAACGCTATTTAATTTGAGGCAAATCGGTTCAGATTTAGATATAGCCCCCATACAAATGTCGCTCTCGATTTGACATTTTCCGCTCTAGAAACTACATATTGAACCCGATTTTCTTTAAATTTGGCACATCATCTTATAATCCAACTAGAAACACCTATACAGAAAGTGGACAAGATCGGTTCAGATTTAGATATAGCCCCCATACAAATGTCGCTCCCGATTTGACATTTTCCGCTCTAGAAACCACATATTATACTCGATTTTCTTTAAATTCGGCACAACATCTTATAATCCAACTAGAAACACATATGCAGAAATTAGGTAAGATCGGTTCAGATTTAGATATAGCCCCCATACAAATGTCGCTCTCGATTTGACATTTTCCGCTCTAGAAACTACATATTGAACCCGATTTTCTTTAAATTTGGCACAACATCTTATAATCCAACTAGAAACACCTATGCAGAAATTAGGTAAGATCGGTTCAGATTTAGATATAGCCCCCATACAAATGTCGCTCCCGATTTGACATTTTCCGCTCTAGAAACCACATATTATACCATATTTTCTTTAAATTTGGCACAACATCTTATAATCCAACTATAAACACCTATGCAGAAATTAGGTAAGATCGGTTCAGATTTAGATATAGCCCCCATACAAATGTCGCTCCCGATTTGACATTTTCCGCTCTAGAAACCACATATTGTACCCGATTTTCTTTAAATTTGGCACAACATCTTATAATCCAACTAGAAACACCTATGCAGAAAGTGGGTAAGATCGGTTCAGATTTAGATATAGCCCCCAAACAAATGTGGCTCCCGATTTGACTTTTGCCGCTTTAGAAACCACATATTGTACTCGATTTTCTTTAAATTTGGCACAACATCCAAGTAAAAAACCTATGGTGTAAGTGGCTAAGATCGGTTCAGATTTAGATATAGCCCAAATACAAATGTTGCTCCCAAATGTTTAACCGATTTTGGCCAAACTATACATATTATATTTCACCTATTTCGTTCCAGATTTCAATATACCCCCATACAAATGTACTTTCCGATTTAAAATTTTTTGTAAAACACATACATATAGGATACAAAAATCCTTCCCACACACATTTCACCGAATTAAATTGTATTCGGATTGAAAGTGGAGTGTATCATAGAGTCGGCCCCGCCCGACTTTAGCCTTTCTTTACTTGTTTTTTTTTTGTATTTGTTCATAAGGCGCATAAAATAAATATGTTTTTCGTATTACAGATTTTTTTAAAATTGAAAAAAATTGTTTCTTTTTCGAACTGTTTCTCTCACATTTTAAGAGATTTTGCACTCGAATTTGTTGTAAAGAGTGATTTTTTTGAGGTTAGGATTTTCATGCATTAGTATTTGACAGATCACGTGGGATTTCAGACATGGTGTGAAAGAGAAAGATGCTCAGTATGCTTTGACATTTCATCATGAATCGTCTTACAAACGAACGACGCTTGCAAATTATTGAATTTTATTATCAAAATGCGTGCTCTGTTAAGAAAGTTCATTGCGCGCTTCCATTTTATGGTCAGTTTAATCGACCCACTGAAGCGGCTATTCGGGCTATTGTGACTAAATTTCGCACCAAATTTACATTGTTGGACATTAAACCACCAACACGCTTACGTAGAGTGCGAACTGAAGAAAATATCGCAGCTGTATCGGCCAGTGTTAATGATGACCACCAATTTTCGATTCGTCGCCGTTCGCACCAATTGGGTCTCTGTTACTCAAAAACGTGGAAATGCCAAAATTGGACTAAGCGGATGGACCACCTAAGACGCAGCCGCGGTCAACATTTAAATGAAATTATCTTCAAAAAGTAAATGTCATGGACCAATCTAACGTTTCAAATAAAGAACCGATGAGATTTTGCAAATTTTATGCGTTTTTTTTTAAAAAAAAGTTATCAAGCTCTTAAAAAATCACCCGTTATTAGAAATTCTGGTTTCATAGCTTTATTGTGGCGCCAAATAAAGTTTGTTTGTAATAAATATTTAAATTGGACCAACATAACTTTTTTTCCCGTGAAAACCTTTGAAGAATGAGATGCATATTGAAGGCTTTCTCGTTTTTGCAGTGTAACTTTTGCCTGCAGATAGGATACATTTAGTGCAAAAATTCATATTTTATATTTCCAAAACGCGAGTTACTCATTTTTTTCTCATTAACATTAACTTTTGGGAACTACGCCCAAAAAATCTAATAATAACTGATTTGGCAGACAAATCGAATTGTATTATCTTTAATTTGAAGTTTTTAGTTTTTTACCTGTTACATATAGTTCACTTTTGTGGTAGGTATTTCTAGTTGAAATACAGCATCATCTACAGGGCAGTATCTTCCTTATTCCATAAATATAAAAACATTTGCAAATATAAATTTTAGAGCTTTTCGATTATCCCAATAGAAGTTATAAAAGCCTTAAGGGTTATTCAGGCCAGAGCGACACCTCAAATGTTAAAATTTATTTACACAGGACAAACGCAATAAAAAAACAAGTAAGAAAACGTCAGTCGGCTAAACCGACTTATATATACCCTCACTCTCAGATAACATGATAAATTTTGCTTAGCGCTGGGGTATGTTTGTGGGAGGTACTATTTATAAGTTTGTGCCAATTGGACCCAGTTTCCACATTATTGTTAATAATTGTAAAAACATGTTCTCATATTTGAGTCATAACGGATTTCAGGCACCGGTAAAGGAGTTATAAAACATTTAATTTTACCAAGGATAGAGAAAATAGTGTGGGAGGTACAAGAAGGGGCGTGGCTAAAGCGTAAATATTTTTTAGGTTTAAAGCGATTATAAAAACGTTTTCAAGTATAAAATTGCAAATGATTTGAACTACCCGTACTGATTTTATGTCGTTTTTATTGCAACCAAAGTTTATGCCACTTTGTGTGGGAGGTACCAGTGGGGGTGTGGCAATATCGCCCATTTTCCATGCAAATGTAACCACTATAAAAGCATTGCTAAACATCAAATTTCACAGTATTCCGTTCATCAGTATAGAAGACATAACAGCTTTAATTTTTTTACGTAGTTTTGCGTGATTTGTGTGGGAGGTACTGGGAGGGGCGTGGCAAAACCCCCAAAATTTAGAACACGTAAAGTGATTATAAAAACTTTATCAAACACCAAATTATAGCTGATTCCGATTATCCGTGTGGAAGTTATATTGGTTTTAATTTAACATTGGAATATGTGCTATTTGTGTGGGAGGTATCAGAAGGGGCGTGGCAATTTCGCCCATCTTCGAACTTAAACTAAGTTTGGGAAAAATATTACGATGTACAAAGTCGAATCGATTCCTTAACTCCTTTCGAGAGTTATCGTGTACACCAGCCAGCCAGACAGATGGACGCACGGACATGGCTCAAACACCTTAAAAAGTCGTGGAACGGATTTGGTCCAAACATACTTGGGGTCTGAAGTCACTCCTTCAATGCGTTACACATTTTTTCTGTCCCAAATGATATATACCCTCCTACTCTGTAGAGTGAGGGTATAATGAGTCTGAAGTATTTTTGCCTTTTATGTAGAAATAAGTAAAGTCAACATACGACCCTAATCTCTACTCCCGGACCAGTCCGATATAATGATGCAGTTTTATTTGAAATCGACTTTTATTAATTAGTACCAAAAATCCGTATTTCAACACCAGATTACAAAAATATTAACGAAAAACCAAAAAAAAGTCTACATACGACCTTCATGTGAGGCTTCATTTTGTTGAGTTCTGCAAAATTAGAGCGTTATATTTTACACATCGTTCTTTGTTATTTGGACAGTTGGAAGTAGTATATTTCTTGTGGCCATGGATCCTCGAAAGAAGAAATTACAGCTAATGTTCACAAATTAGTTGTAAACTCTGGAAGTGAGAAAAGATATTTTGTGAAATATCAAATATCTTGTAGTTAAGTAAAACGTGAGTAAAATTCTAACTGTATTTCGAAACACGGTACTAATGAACATAGATCACGAAATAACCACACAAGGAAGGTAGCTTTAATCTAAACTAATTGGACAACAATTGGAAAGTAAATGCTAAAGTGCTGACCGAATAGCTTGTAGAAGACTATTGTGCATGTAAGATAATAACATTTTCGAAAGTAATCGCTCAGCATTCTGGAATTTACTTTGGAATTTTGGTCGACTTCTTTTAGATTAAATCTGGCATCTCTCAGTTTTCAATTTCGCCCATCTCCGAATTCAAGCTAAATTTTGAGAAAATATTACTGTGTTCAAAGTTTGAAATGATTGATTAACTCCTTATCGTGTACATCACGAAGCAGCTTAAAAATTCCAGAAACAAATTCAAATGTCACTTCTGCAAAGTTTTCTTCGAATTAGAAGAGATGGGAAGACGGACAAACAGACGAACATGACTTAACATAACGACCCAGAAATTAATTCCAAGTCGCACAATTAATTCCAAGTCCAAATGCACAAATACATGATACCCTAGTGTAGGTCATAAAAACTCTAATTGAATTACACTATACTTATATTGAATATTTTTTCCAGTCCAAAACTGGGACAACAAATTCTTTAATGATCCAAAACGCAATATTGTTAAAGGTTGTCTCAAGGCGTATTTATACAGGTGATAGCAGCAGAGCAAAAACAAATTCGGCAACAACAAAATACAAGTAATTTTTTGAATGGTGAGCCATACTGTCAAAGCAAAATATATGGGATTTGACAGTTTTGGTTACTTTTGAATGAAAAAAAATCAGTCAGATGGGCTCCTGCTATCCTTTATAATTATATAACCTTTATAAATACGCCTTGTGTTGTCTGGAATAATTATTAAATGTCCTATCTGTTAGAAACATATAAATTTATGCTCTTGGCAACACTGAACTCATGTACTTTTTATATTCGCAAAAGACGATGCATACTTTTAGGATTATGGTTTTTATTGTCTGTTGTTTATTGTTCCGGTACTACCTACATACTGCAATACCGACCACGGTACAACGTCATTTCTAGCCCGTTCGTCTTTTTCTGACTTTGTAAAGGGTGTTTTTTATTGGGGTGTAGAACTTTAAGTTGGCATCACTTTTTTAACTGGCGGCCATTTTGTCAGCTGTCAAGTGATTAATATTTAGTTTGGTTTGCCATTTCATCATGAACAGGTTGACAAAAGAACAACGCTTGCAAATCGTGCAAATTTATTTCGAAAGTAATGGTTCAGTTCGCGAAGTTCACCATTTTATGGTCGACATAATCGTCCATCAGAGCAATTAATTCGGTTAACCATGGATCGTTTTCGCACTACGTTTACTCTATGTGATAATACGCATCCGCAGAGACGTCGAACAGTGCGCACCGAAGAAACAATTGCCGCTGTAGAGCAAAGTGTTGAAGATGACCCGAATGAATCGATTCGCCACCGTGCACAGCAATTGGAGTGGTTGAAAATTGGACCTGTAGAATTGGCTATATTCGAGCCAGCCACGGCGGCCACATGCCTTCATATTTAAACATTAATGGCATAAAATTATCCTTCCAATAAAGCCAAATTGATGGACATTAAAACGATTTTCTTGTGTTTTATTTCAATTCGAAGTTCTATACCTCAATAAAAAACACCCTTTAGTTTCACCGCTACAAAACTCTTTCGAAATGAATACCGTTATCGTAACCTTTACAGAAATAATTCACTTTGATTTAATTAATTATTTAATTATTTTTCAAATTCCCTTACCAAAATAATTATCTTTAAATAGAGTAATTAATAAAATAAATGGTTTAAAATAACTTACTTTACATTTACATTAAATTAACAATTTTAGATTGGAACAGGATAGCGTCCTTATAATTCTGAAAGGGCATGTTGAGTAGACAATTTTTACAGAATAAACTTATAGTCCAGCTGGTCTGAGTTTCTTTTTACAGTGGATCAAAGTATAATTTTTTTGGTCAAAGGGAGCATTATACTAAGTGCAAAATGTGAGAATTCTTATTGTCAGAACTATGTATGTTGTGGAATTTTATGAGGATCTTTTTTGTGAAAGATATTAACCTTGTAGGCCAATTTGACCCATTTACGAAAAATCGTAGACATTTGTATGGAACTTATATATACAGTGCGAGCTCGATGATCGCATCTGTTCGTTGTTTGCAACCAACTAAATATTAACATTGGAGGGTTTATAAGCGCAACTAATGGTCTCGATTATCGCAACTTCTGTACAAAAGTTTTTATGTTCGTTTTCTATTCGTTTCTAGAAGAATATACTCTGAATTTAACCAAGGGCGAAGCTGAATTGGAAGGACCACGCATTAGTAAGAACCCATAAAATCGTTCCAGCAGACTCGGATGTGTGGATATTTACTAGAATTGATGCCATCGAAATGTATGCCAATTCAGTTGAAATCATGGAGATATGGAACTTGAAATCATGTATTTTTAGTAGAGATCAGTGCAGGATGTAAACTTCGACCAACTGCAGTCATTCCTTACAGGTTTTTGCTTATACAGGGTTTTCCAACAAGAGGTGTTATTTTGAATCACCGGGTATTTCAGTAGCTGTCACTTTTGAAGCTTTTATTCTTCGACATTTGACAAGTAGAAACTACGCCATTACTAACAAGTAAGGAAAGGCTAAAGTCGGACGGGCCGACTATATAATACCCTACACCACTCCCTGCATATATACATCGCTTTGATTACTAAACCCAGGTATTTAATGGGAGCAATTTTATGTAGTTCGTATAAATTATACAGTTACTATCAATTCATCTTTAGTCAAATTTAATGAATATGGCAAATAATAAAGTAATTGATCCAATTTTCCAGAAGATATTCCAAGTAAAGTAAATATAACATGATATGGAAAAATTGATCAAGATCCAATGATAAATACAGATTATACAGCGGTTATAGGATGAATCCGGCGGACATTTGAAGGGGGCCTATAACAATACTTGAGGCCTCTGCACAAACATGCGCCAATATATTTCTCATTCACGGTAGGTATTCCTAGTTGAAAAATATAGATCAGAGTGGGCAACATTTGGGTTATACCAAAGTATGGACATATGGGCATCTCCCAAACAAGTAAGGAAATTCAATTCGGTAAAAAAGTGAAATCGGGAAGGATTTTTGCATCCTGTAAATGTATGTGAAATCGGGAGCGACATTTGTATGGGGGCTATATCTAAATCTGAACCGATCTAACCCGCTTTCAGCACAGGTGTTTCTAGTTCGATTATAAAATGTTGTGCCAATTTTAAAGAAAATCGGGTACAATATGTGGTTTCTGAAGCGGAAAAAGTGAAATCGAGAGCGACATTTGTATGGGGGCTATATCTAAATCTGAACCGATCTTACCCACTTTCAGCGCAGGTATTTCTAGTTCGATTATAAAATGTTGTGCAAATTTTAAAGAAAATCGGGTACAGTATGTGGTTTCTAAAGCGGAAAAAGTGAAATCAGGAGCGACATTTGTATGGGGACTATATCTAAATCTGAACCGATCTTACCCACTTTCAGCACAGGTGTTTCTAGTTCGATTATAAAATGTTGTGCCAATTTTAAAGAAAATCGGGTACAATACGTGGTTTCTAAAGCGGAAAAAGTGAAATCGGGAGCGACATTTGTATGGGGGCTATATCTAAATATGAACCGATCTTACCCACTTTCAGCACAGGTGTTTCTAGTTTGATTATAAAATGTTGTGCCAATTTTAAAGAAAATCGGGTACAATACGTGGTTTCTAAAGCGGAAAAAGTGAAATCGGGAGCGACATTTGTATGGGGACTATATCTAAATCTGAACCGATCTAACCCGCTTTCGCCACAGGTATTTCTAGTTTGATTATAAGGTGTTAAGCCAAATTTGAAGAAAATCGGGTACTATATGTGCTTTATAGGGCGGAAAAAGTTAAATCGGGAGCGGCATTTGTATGGGGGCTATATCTAAATCTGAACCGATTTTATCCAAATTCAATACCGATGGTCCTTGGCCAGAAAAAATAACTTCTGCCAAGTTTCATGAGAATCGGACAACAATTGCGACCTGTAGAGTGCGAACAAGCTTAGATGGACAGCAGACGGACAGACGGACGGACGGACGGACGGACGGACGGACGGACGGACGGACGGACGGACGGACGGACGGACGGACAGACATCTTTAAATCGAGTCAGCTGGTGATTCTAAGCCGATCGGTATACTTAAAGGTGGGTCTAGCTCGATTATTTGTTGGTGTTACAAACATTTGGCGCGAAACTAACTTATAATACCCTAGTCCACGAAGTGGTGTAGGGTATAAAAATGGAACGATACACGCTTCAACAACGTATTGAAATTATTAAAATTCACTACAAAAATGGTGAAAATCTTGCAGTCACAGTTCGCAAAACTAAAGCGTTTTTGGGTCGTCGTGAAGCACCTTGTCGGACCGCAATAAAGAAATTGGTGGACAAATTCGAGCTGTTGGAACAAGTTAGTGATGTGAATAAAAAAACCCGTGCACGTCCTCGTCGTTCTTTGGAATTGGGCATTCCATAAACGTCATTACACCGTATTTTGCATAAAGACTTGGGTCTTAAGACATAAAGTTCAGTTAACACAAGAACTCAAGCCGGCCGATCATCAACAACGTCGTGTCTATGCTGATTGGGTCCTTGAGATTAGTGAAAATGATCCGGAATTCCATCGAAAAATCATCTTAACTGATGAGGCCCATGTCCACCTCGGTGGCTACGCCAACAAGCAAAATTGTTGCATCTGGGGCTCGAAAAACCCAAGAGTTATTGTTGAGAAGCCTCTCCATCCTCATCGTGTGACTGTTCATGGTCCGGCGGGGTCATTGGACCTTTACTTTTTCGAAAATGAGGTTGGATCAACATTTACGATGAATGGATTGCGCTATCGAGAGATGATTAATGATTTTTTATGGTCGGAGTATTGATCTGGACAACGTTTACTTTCAACAAGACGGCGCTACGTGCCACACAAGCAGGTAACGAAACCATTGCTCTTTTACGGGAAAAGTCTTCATCTATATTAGGAAATAAACATCCGACCATTTATCTCAAAAAATGAAATTTTTCTTTGAATACCAAAATAACACCTCTTGTTGGAAAACCCTGTGTTTGCGTAGTCAGTCGCGAAAAAAAGCAGCAATTGTTGCAAAAATCCAAAATTCATTCATTTCAAATTTCTCTATCTGGGTTTCTGAACTTATTCCGTCACAGACATTACCTATTTAGTCTGCAATCATATGCCAAAAAATACTTTGGTATTCGATATATGATACAAAGTTGCGCTGATTTTTCTAAAGACACTTTTCACAATTTTTACTTTACAAACATTTATGTAAAAATATTCATAAAATTAAAAAAAATTAATCTGTTTATCTCATTTATATACAGTGTGTGACAAAACAATGAAAACTTAAAAAAAATAACGTACGTTCTGTGAAAATTAAAAACAAATTTGCCAATTGAATACTTTGTTTGTGTATTTATTGAAATAAAGTTGAATATTAAACTAAAATCGACTAACTTCAGAACAAATTAAAAAAGAGATGATGTTCATTTTTAAGTCATCGGCAAAACATTGGAAACTTTCACTACGCAAAAATTAAAATTAAATCACTGAATTTGTCAGGCAGATTTCATGCTGCTTTAGACCAGCATTAAATTGATTTATTATTCTTGTTTTAATTCTTCACAATATTTTTTTGCTCGTGCCATTATTTACTTAAACGAAAACGTGTAAAAGCGCTAATAATTTTATAACTAAAAGAAATAAAAATATTGAAAAATAATCTTATAAATAAATATAAAATTTTAATTATTTTAAACCGCCCTTATAAGGCAAGGCTACCAATACGTTTATATTATACATATATCGAAATAATACTTCAAGTCAATTCAAAAAGTAAATATAAGACAGCAATCTTCAAAAAAGCGTAAATACCCTAAATTTTAGGGGATTGTGGGTGCATTTTCAGCTACGCCTACCGCTTGGTTGATTGTATTTTCATCCTATTTTAATTCCAAAAGTACACATTTGGAAAAAATAAAAAAATAAATTAATTTTTTTTTGCCGAATTTGGAAACATCTTTATATTTTGCGAGTCTATGCAGCCAGAGGAATGTATACACCGAATTCCATGATTCTAGCTGCGTCCATTTGGTTGGTACCAATTTTATCCCCTTTTCCTATTTTACCCGCTTAAGAGTACAACTTACTAAAATCTCTTTATTTTACTTGTCTACGAAATTAGAGGAATGTACATACATAATTTCATCATTCTAGCTGCGGCCATTTGGCTAGTACCATTTTTATCCCTTTTTCCCCATTTTACCGCTTAAGAGTACGACATTCTAAAATCTCTTTATTTTACCTGTCTACGCAATTGGAGGGATGTACACACCGAATTTCATCATTCTATCTGTAGCCGTTTAGTTGGTACCATTTTTATCCCTCTGTTCCCATTGTATCCCTTGAAAGTATGAATTTGGAAAAAACCATTATTTTTCGTGTCTACGGAGTCAGAGGAATGTATACTCCGAATTTCATGACTCTAGTTGCGGTCATTTGGTTGGTACTATTTTTATCCCCCTTTTCAATGTTAACCCCAAAAAGTGTGAATTTAGAAAAACCGTATATTTTACGTGTCTACGCAATCAGAGGAATGTATACACCGAATTCCATTATTCTAGCTGCGGCCATTTGGTTGGTACCATTTTTATCCCATTTTTCCGATTGTACCCCTTAAGAGTACGACATTCTAAAATCTCTTTATTTTACGCGTCTACGCAATTAGAGGGATGTGCACACCGAATTTCATTATTCTGCTGAAGCCGTTAAGTTGGTACCATTTTTGTCCCCCTGTACCCATTGTATCCCTTGAAAGTATGAATTTGAATTTGGAAAATACTTTTTTTTATTTTTCGTGTCTACGCAGTCAGAGGAATGTATGCTCCGAAATTTACGAATCTAGCTGGCGGCTTTTGGTTGGTACAATTTTTTATCCTGATTGACTGATTTGTTGTGGCCGCTATATCGTGACAAGTAGTGTTTTGTATATAATTCAGGACTCAAATGTGGATATGAAAATTAGAAATAAATTATGATATTTATTTTATATTATATATACGAAGTCGGCGTGGATTTCAAAAATCTTAATTTTAGTTTTTTTGTTTGTATTTTTTTGGTGAGTAATCAATATTTGATTTGAACAGGGATATTGTCCTGGCTCAAGACCATTTTGCATCTACATTTAATAGAATCCAAATTTATTTACAAATGGCATGGTGACATTTATTACTTGGCTGCAGACTACCACGATCATGATTTCGACCATGTCAAAAGTATTTTCAAGTGGCTTCGCAGCGACATATCAACATCAAACCTGGCCTCTATAAGGAGATGATTTTCACAAACGAACGAGAAGCACAACTCACTTGCCGAATTTGCGTTTAAAAAATCGCACCAAGTAATAAAGTACACATGCCATCTTACAAGCATCTCATTGTGTTGCATATGTAAGTATGTGTATATGCAGGTATAGTTACCCAGCAATACTTTACTCTGATTTGCCAATATGAGAGATGTGTGGTTGAGTTCTTGATTATTTATAAAATTGTATATTTGATTATTATTTGTTTTTCTTAATGGAGAAGCGTAACTTAGCTTATTGAATAAATTTGCACATTTTCTTGTTAATTAATGGATTAATCCAAATTTAAACTTCCCATATTGAATTTAGCATTGATCCTTTTATCTTAATTCTGTCCTCGTATAAATCCTTTCCGAACTAAAACTATTTTGCTCCATATCATCTTAGCCAGACATTGAGGCAATCCATGAAAAAGATACAACGAATACAAGAAAACACAGCAAAAAGTAAAGTAAATAATGTAATTTATGAATTACAATTAAAAACGAAAAATTAGCCACATGACTCCAAAACAAACACACACACATCCTTCCCTAGTCAAAAACAAATGGAAGTTTGAAAAAAGGACAACAACGAAATCGAACAGCCAATAATTCGCCATTTGGCTACCCAAATGCCCCTCGACTCTAATCCGGCGAAAAAAGGGGTGGGCTAGAGTGGTCATCATCGGATGAAATTTTCCCAATGCTTTGGTCATCATTTTTGCAGCTGGTAATAAAACTCCCCATTTGGTCATTTGGCAATTATACCGATAAATTAGCAGCAACGAACGAACGAACGACGAACGAAGAACAATGGCACAAAAATCAAATAAATGAGCAGAGTTTTAGAGTTTTCTTCTTGTTGTTGCCTTATTTCTTCTTGGAACTTCGTTTCGCATTACATTCTTCTGTGGTTGGGATGGTGGGTGTATGGATATAGAGGGACAACCAAGCACCATGCATGGTGAGTGGTGTTGTGAAATAACACCCACCAATAGATAATATGTGGCGGGAAAAAAGAAGAAAAAGACGAGGATAATGTTCAGATAAGTATATTGAAAGATATGTATAAACATACATCAACTGACCAAAGAATTAGGTTCGGTAGAGATTTTGGAGTAACTCTATTTTTTCGATCGTAGGAATGTCACCAGGGTACTATGTATTTGTACATTTGTTTGTAACACCCCAAAATCACTTCTGAATCGATTTAGCCATGTACGACCGTCCATCCGTCTCTCCATCTAATTCTTGTAAACTGATCGCAATAAAACATAGTGATTTCTGCAAGCCAAGAAGAAGATTTATATATAGATGACACTACCGATTTGGCTTTTCTCTCTCAATAATCCAAATGCAGTAACCGATTTTAGTCAGACTTTATACAAAACGTAATATTTCAACTACACCATTTTCAAGTGTAATTCAAAAGACACCATTTGAAATTCAAAAATTCCATTTGAAATTCAAAAAATATCAATTGAAATTCAAAAAATATCATTTGAAATTCAAAACTCATCATTTGAAATTCAAAACTGAACTTTGAATTTCATATGACGACTTTTGAATTTCAAATGATGTCTTTTGAATTACAAATGACGACTTTTGAATTTCAAATGTTGTCTTTTGAATTACAAATGGCGAGTTTTGAATTTCAATTGACATTTTTTGAATTTCAGATGGAATTTTTGAATTTTAAGTGATATTTTTGGAATTGCAAATGGAATTTTTGAATTTCAACTCGTGTCTTTTGAATTATAATTGAAAAATGTGTTGTTGCAGATATATTAAAACAAGGAAGAAGGCATTATGTTTGACCGGGCCGAATATTATATATCCTCCACCTAGGGATGCATAGTTGGAGCAAAAAGTCGATTTTCGACTTTTGGAAATATATGAATAGCCGATTTTTCGACTTCTGCAAATATATGAAAAGTCGACTTTTCGACTTTTTGTGTTGCTTCATTATTATAATATTAATAGTCCACTACAATATATAAACATAAAACTTCAAGTGTAATTAAAAAGTCTGTACCAATTCGTTCTAACGTAGCAGATCCAATATTTTTCAGAGTGAAATATACACACCTATACATACATTTCATATACACTTCATGATTTTAGCTAGAGCCGTTTGCTTGGCACCTCTTTCACTCTTTTTTCCAGGTTGACCCTAAAAGAAAGAATTTAGAAAAATCCGTGATTATCACGATTTTTTGCTACAGCCGCTTGATTGGTAGCAAATTTGATCTCATTTAGATCACGAATATCGAAGGATCTCTTTATTTTTCGTGTCTATGCGTTTAAAGAAATGTTCACATCGAATTTCATTATTATACCTGCATTTTCCGCATAAATGTAAAAATTTCGAAAAATCCTTTTTGTTTCGCATCTTCACAGTCAGATGAGTGTATACACTAAATTTTACGTATCTACGCAATTAAATTTCCAAAATTCCAAATTTCATGTTTCTAGCTATTGTCGTATCATTGGTACAATTTGTATCCCTTTTCGTCCCATTTAGAACATTTATTTACTTTTTGGTACTTTTACGCTACAAGTGGAAATTTAAAAAATGATTAAATAGTCGAAATATTATGGGATATTTTCGGCCCTTGTTTGTGGGCCGATTTCGCCCACTTTCAATCCGAACTAGGGTTTGGGGTCCGGGAATTCCCGAATCGTTTTTCCCGGAAAAATTTGGACGTGAATTCCCGGGAAAAAATTTCAAATTCATATATGTATTTACATTACTGACAATAATAAGTATTTGTTGAGTATTTGTTTATATTATATTACTACAAACAAATCTTTTTAAATTCGCTAAATAGCCATTTTATGCGAAACCCAGCTAGGGGAATAAAGAAAGAAAGAAATGGTCCAAAAATAAGAATACAATAAAAATTGTTCGCCTGGAAACTTTCAAGAGAAATCTAAAAGGAATATAAATATATGCTACGATGTATTTAAATGGTCCTTTGTAAGAATTAATGACTGGACTATTTCAATATTTTTATTTTTTATGAATTTATTAAATTAATATTAATTTTTTTATGTTTCTATTGTTTTTACAGTTTAGAATATTCCCCCTGTTTCAATAAACTATTTTTGTCTCCAGACGAATGAATATTCTAAATTAAATGCGTCATAACATTCTCCGTCATATGAGTTATTTGTTTCCTTAATCGTTTTCAATTTTGAATCTAGTGTAGGTGTCAGTCACGATATAAATGTCCAATTCTGACGATTAGTCTACAACTTTTCAAGTTTATAATGAGAAAATGTAATTTATAATCAGAATATGTAAGTTCATGATGAGAAATGTAAATTCATAACAGGGAATGTAAATTCATAATAGGAGCATGATAATTCATAATCAGTATTGTAAATTCGTAATGTGAAATCTAAATTGATAATGAGAAAATATAAATTCTTATTCAGGAATATATATTTATAAAATATAAATTCATAATCAGGAACTCTAAAATTTATAATCGAAGCTATGTATGTACGTTTTTTCTATGGATATTTTTGTAGAAACACATATTTTATCAATGTTCTCATTATAAATTTACATTTTCTCAATATGATTTTATATTTGTTCTCAATGAATTATGATTTATATATCTCATTATGAATTAACATGTTCCTATTATAAATTTACATTACCCATTATGAATATATATGTCCCTAATATGAATTTACATTTCTCAATATAAATTTGTATGTTTCGAATATAATCTTGAAAAGGTGTAGAGTAAAATATTTTATAAATGAAAAATAATTTGTAAAATATTTATTGTTAAAACATTCGTTTTTAATTTGTAATATGACAGAATTGAAAAAAACACACCAGTTATTAAATGTTGATATTTTAAACCATATTGAACATACCAATGTAATTTATTTAACATTTTCCCGGGAATTCCCGGGAATGAAATTTTTCATTCCCGTTTTCCCGGGAAATGAAAAAAGTCCGGGAAACCCCAAACCCTAATCCGAACCGATCAGCTAGCGTGCTTTCAACAGACAGGCGGACAGATAGACGTCCTTCGAAAATATCTTTATATAAAGAGTCTACGTAATTAGAGGGATGTAAACACCGAATTTCATCATTCTAGCTGTAGCCCTTTAGCGGGTACCATTTTAACACTCTGCCCCCATTGTATCCTTTGAAAAAAGAATTTGGGAAAACCTCTTTATTTTTCCTGTCTACGCAGTCTAAGGAATATATACTCCGAATTTCATGACTCTAGCTGCGATCATTCGATTGGTACAATTTTTATCCCCTTTTTCTATTTTATCCCCCAAAAGTACGACTTTCGAAAAATGCCTTTATTTTACATGTCTACGCAATTAGATGAATGTATAAACCGAATTTATTTATTCTAGGTGCTGCCGTTTGGTTGGTAATATTATTATCCCTCTATTCCCATTTACACCTTAAAAGTACGAATTTGGAAAAAATACTTTAATATTATGTATCGACTCAACTAGAGGAATGTGCACACCGAATATCGTGTTTCTAGCTGTTTTCGTTTGATAGGTACCAATTTTATCCCTTTTAGACCCCGTTTTATCCCCTACAAACAAAAACACTTTATTGTGTACGTTTTTGCTTTAAGGGGATACACATACCAAATATCAAAAAAATATAAGCAAAAATTTTCAAAAAAAAAACATGATGAAATACTCTAAATATTAGGGGTATTTTCAGTCCTTGTTAGGGAAACATTTTTCTCTCTGGGCCGTTTAGCCCACTTTCAATCCCAACCGATCTGCTACCATAAGACACATTCAGATAAAATTTGTACCTCCTAGCTCATTTCGGCTGCTAGCATGCTTTCAACAGACAGACGGACATGGCTAGATCGTCTTAGAATTTTACCACGACCCAGAATATATATACTCTATAGAGTCTCCGATGAATATTTCAAGGTGTTACAGACGGAATGACAAAGTGAATTTAGCCCCATCCTTAGGTGGAGGGTAAAAAAAACATGATGAAATGCTCTAAATATTATTGGAATTTTCAGTCCTTTTGAGAGAAAAAATTTTCCATGTGGGCCGATTTCGCCCGTTTGCAATCCCAACCGATCTACAACTATAAGACGTATTCATGCAAAATTTGGACGTCCTAGCTCCTTTCGTCTAGATGCTAGCGTGCTTTCAACAGACGGACGGACATGACTAGATCGTCTTAGAATTTTATGACGATCAAGAATATACACTCACTAGAAAAAGTCTGCGTACACTATTTTTTTTTGTAAAATTTCAACTTTATAAGCTTGGAAATCTTTCTATATTCCAGATTTTTATAATCTTTTTAATTGATAACTTTCAGCAATTTCCACTAATAAAAATGGTACTAGAAAAGTTCTATTCGGATTTTTAATTCAAAAGTTATCAAGAATTTGGTCTCATTACATAAAAATAAGGCACAAGAAAAAGTCTGCGTAAAATATCTTATAAATAGTATAGGGTCCGCCATCTAACGTTTTTTTTCAACTATTCAACCGTTGGACTATTATTTGTGGGGTGCCCTCAGCAGCCATTTGAATGAAATTATTTTCCATTATTAACCGGAAGGATTGTACTTTCAAATACAAAAAGAAATTTGAGAAAATATTCAGTAGTTTTTTTATAGCATTTTCAAAAAAAAACAAAGTTATTTTGCGCACCCTTATAAAAATGTGGTTTTTGTGGATTTGTATTTTTAGTAACTTGTCGGGTAGCATCTTCTTTTCAGCACCTCCAGTAGCCTTTTGGGCATCGAATCCACCAACTTAGTGGTCTCCTCAGCAGTTATATTATGTCATTCTTCCTTTAGTACGTCCTTCAGCAATGCTTTTGATGTAATGCCTTCATGCTGGCGGCCACGCCTTTTCCATGGAGGGCCAGATGTGCTCTATGGTGTTCAAATCCGGTGATTGAGGGGTGTATGTAGCCTTTTGGTATTGTACAATAGCCAAGACTTGGGGTCATTATCATGTTGAAATAAAAATCCACTTCCAAGACCCAATTTCGCAGCGCTCTTTTTCACATTTCTTTTGAAAATGTTCAAATAATCGACAACATTCATTGTAGATTCAACAAATTCCATTTGACCCACGCCTTTAGGTGACATACTCCCCCACACCATTTCTCCACCACCACCGTGTTCTGCTACAGTGAAAGAAAAACGTACATAACCGGAACGACATTGTACGTTGCTGCAACGAAAGTTAATCAACGTCGGCGTTCGTTGCTGCAATGAACAAAGTTTTCTTGATGCAACGAGTCTTGATGTAATGGAAATTATAAAGGGTGCTTTTTTAAAAGCTATAGGAAAGCTTTAAAAAAAAAAACACATAAAATTCAGAAAAATGCATGAAATCTTTATTTGAATCGATAGTACGGTCCCTATAATTTAATGTTTGAAGATTATTTCATGCAAATGATGACCTTGAATGCGCCTCAAATGGTCCATTTTGGCATTTCCACGTTTTTGAGTAACAGAGACCCAATTGCTGCGAACGGCGACGAATCGATAATTGATGGTCATCATTAACACTGGCCGATACAGCTGCGATATTTTCTTCAGTTCGCACTCTACGTAAGCGCGTTGGTGGTTTAATGTCTAACAATGTACATTTGGTGCGAAATTTAGTCACAATAGCTCGAATAGCCGCTTCAGTGGGTCGATTAAACTGGCCATAAAATGGAAGCGCGCGATGAACTTTCTTAACAGAGCACGCATTTTGATAATCAAATTCAATAATTTGCAAGCGTTGTTCGTTTGTAAGACGATTCATGATTAAATTATAGACCAAACTGAAGATGTTTGACAGTGAAACAAAACACGAAATGTGCGTCAGCTGTTTAAACCAGTGCTACCAAAAAGAAAATAGCTAAAAATTCACCCGTTAGTTCTACAACGAATATGTTCGTTGCTGCAACAACTGTTTCGTTGCTACAACAATGTTTTTCCGTTGCTGCTGCCATGTTGATGTGGTTTCAAAAATATTCATGGTAATAAATTAGACATTTTCGTTGCAGCAACGAAACGTTATCGTTGCAGCAATGAACGCCGACGTTAGTTAGTTTTCAAAAAACAAAATTCGTCCCGGCCTCGACGGTTTTTCTTTCAGTATAGATAATTTAGTTCCATGACGACCACCGGCAGTGGACTTCGAAGTGGTTATTCGCAACAGCAGCTCAACTACTTAAGGCAGAACTCCAACAACGTGAATGAGAATTACTACCGAATACATCCCAAAAAAATAGTACAAGAACACTTAATTTGTGTGTCTCCGATTGTTGCACCAACGAATAAATTGTTGCTGCAACGATATCAGTTTCGTTGCTGCAACGAATTAGTTGATGAGGCATTAATTTTTATAATTTTTGACAAAATAATATGGATTTGTATATAAACAATGATTATAATCAGAAATTTATATATTTTTTGTATTAATTAATGTTTTCCCATGTAAAAAATGAAAGAGAATAGAATAAAAGAATAGAAATGAATGCAACGAACGATTTTTCTTTCAGTGCAAGTTTCCTTTATTCATAGCAGTACACTTTTTTCTCCACACAATTGTACGTCCTTTGATCCCAAAAATGCAGGACTTACTCTCATCTGACATCTCATCTCTGAAGAGGACATGTTTCCAAACGTTTCTGGAGGGTAATTTATGATTTTTTTGCGAATTAAATTCTCTTTCTTCTATTAATGATTGCATTTTTTTTCCGTCCCACGCGTCCATGAGATCCATTTTCAAAAGTTTCCCGATCGTATCAACGCGTATCTTGGGTCCGTCAAATAACTTTTTTTTTGAAAATGCAATAAAAAACTACTGAATATTTTCTCAAATTTCTTTTTTATTTGAAAGTACAATCCTTCCGGTTAATAATGGAAAATAATTTTATTCAAATGGCTGCCTCGGCTGACCATGCAGTAGCCTACACGATCGGTCCAATTTTTAAGCACATTATCGATTGTGTGCAGCTGTATTTCACCAATGGCTTCACGAATATTGTGGGCGACCATTTCCTTTATATCAGACGGTTTGTGCTGCTTCTTTCCTTTACAGTTCGAACTACGGTCCTTTCCTCTTTTTCAGTAGGACTTCTCGGGTGGCCAATAAAGGGGTTTTGATACTAATGTTCCAGTTTCTCGAAAATTGTTGATAACTCGCTGAATAGATGAATGGCTTTGCTCCACCATAACTCCTATTTAACGCAAGAATTTGCCTGTTCTCCATAGGTTTACAATAATTTTTCTTTCACTTGCATTTATTTCTTTTCTTTTAGGAGGCATATTGTAAACGTTAAACAAAATACTCAAATATTATTAAGCTGTGTATACTTGAAGTGAAACATGTGATTGAAGTGAAAAAATCCAAGAAGAATTGTGTGATTCCCCGTTTTAAAACATTTGTACGCAGACTTTTTCTTGCACCTCATTTTTTGGTAATGACAAAAAGTTATCGATAACTTTTGAATTATAAAACCGAATATAACTTCACTTTTATTCACTTAATTTTTATCGGTGGGAAATGCAGAAAGGTATCAATTAAAAACATTATAAAAACGTGAATTTAAAAGTAATTCCAAGCTTAAAAAGTTGAAATTTTACTAAAAAATATTCGTGTACGCAGACTTTTTCTAGTGAGTGTATATACTTTATAGGGTCTCAGGTCGTTATTTCAAGGTGTTACAAACGGAATGACAAAGTTAGTATACCTCCATTCTGGAGGTGGGGGATATAATAATTATAAATTATTTTTATTTGACATAAAATTTATGCATCTATCTATCTATACACTTTTGTGTCATTGATGATTATGTAACCCGTTTTTACTCTGATAAAAATATATCCCATTTTACTCGTAGTTATATGCTTATCCCAGTTTTCTTCGAAAAATCAAAACCCAATCCGTTTTCGTTTAAATCCAAACTATGATCCATTTCTGCTCTCAACCTCTTTATCTTCAAGTTTACATTTTTTCTTTCTGTCACCATTCAATAGTCAAGTACTGTGGACACATATATTCATATATACAAAGACATGTTCCAGTTGCCAAAATCGCGGTACATGAAATTGTCGTCAACGATTACTCGACGAACTTTTAGAATATGCCTCGACAAGTTACAATATGGAAGTCGATTACAATGTAACAACATTGTCATTATATGTTCGTCAAAGACAATGTAATGGCATTGTCGTTATATTGTCGTCAACAACAAAGTGGCGGCATATTCTCGATAATTGACTTTATTCTTGTACTCGTCGTTTAAGATGTTTTGAGGACATTGTCAATTGGGTATGTTCATTTGGGCACAATCGCATTCAGAAAGACAAATGACGGTTGGTCATATAAATATATTATATACAATATGTGTCTGTACTTAAATTATAACCGAGATAAAAACAAAAAAATAATACCATCACATTTCACAATTGTAAAATTTTGAAATGCCAATATCATTCATTCGAAATCGAAACCTTAACGCAATGTTCGAAATAATGGGGAGCACTTAAAATAGAAGGTATTCTAGCACATGTTAAGGGAAGATTGAAGAGGGTGGGGAGATGGCGGTGAATCACATAAATACCGTGTTCTATAATTGTACTTTCAAACATACAAAAAGACCAAGTAATTAGGGTTGTGGTGGGTGAGTGCAGCCGTCCAAGAATCTTAATTAAGTTTTCAAACCATTATGTTCAGTGACCAACCAGAATGATTTATATTGAGCAAATTCAATACATTACATTATATGTGAGTAGGGATGCTGATATTTTCAGACAAGCCTCATGAAATCATTCCTAAGCGCACTGCGGCCACGATTTAATTCGTTATATCAGTTACTAGCAGCAGGTATTTGTTATTAGTTTTATCCATCTCATTTTGATTTGATTTCCTTTTCTAAAATAGTAAATTGGAAACATAGCACTCATATACAGCCAAAGAAATGTGCTTGTCGATGTGCACTGTTTTAGCTGAACATCCTTCGTATATATATTTTTTTATCATTTTCTACTCAGTTTTTAACAAAAAATTACAACCGCAGATCCTTTTATTCGAAAAAAAAAATCCATTTTGATGGCACTTCTACATGGTCAGAGGAATATACATACATACTAAATTTCATGATTCTAACTGTAATCCTAAAGTTGGTACAATTTGTATCCCTTAAAAGTACAAATTTCGAAAAATCGATTTGGATTTGTTCTTCTACGTTGTCAGAGGAATTGACACACCAAATTTCACGACTATAGCTGCAATACTTAAATTAGCACCATTATTATTCGTAACCCTTAAAAGTACCAATTTTGAAAAATCAAATTTTAATGCGCTTATACAGAGGATCAGAGGAATTAACATACCACATTTCACGATTCTTGCTATAATAATTTAGTTGGTACTATTTTTATCCCTTTTTGTCCTGCTCACCTCTTATAAGTATAAATTTCGAAAGATCCAATTTTACTGCGCTTCTACATTGGCAGAAGAACTTACATATCAAATTTCACGATTCTAGCTGCATTACTTTAGTTGGTACCATTTTTATCCCTTTTTGTCCCGAGCAACCCTTAAAAGTACAAAATGCACCTATATTGCGCTTCTATGTGGTGAGAGTAATTTACATACCAAATTTCACGACTATAGCAGCAATACTTTAGTTGGTACCATTTTTATCACTTTTTGTCCCGCTCACTTCTTATAAGTATAAATTTCGAAAGATCCAATTTTACTGCGCTTCTACATTGGCAGAAGAACTTACATATCCAATTTCACGATTCTAGCTGCAATACTTTAGTTTGTACCATTTTTATCCCGCGCAACCCTTAAAAGTACAAAATGCATTTATATTCCGATTCTATGTGGTGTGAGGAATTTAAACACCAAATTTCGAGATTATAGCTGCAATACTTAAATAAGTACCATTTTCATCCCTTTTTGTCCCTCGCAACCCTTAAAAGTACAAATTTTGAAAAAATCCCATTTTTCTGCGCTTCTACGTGGTCAGAAGAACTTGCATATCAAATTTCACGATTCTAGCTGCAATACTTTAAAAGTACAAAATACACCTATATTGCGCTTCTATGTGGTGAGAGGAATTTACATACCAAATTTCTCGAATCTAGCTACAATACATTAGTTGGTACCATTTTTATCCCTTTTTGTCCCGCTCATAAGTACAAATTTCGAAAAACCAATTTATATTGCAAGTCTACGTTGTCAGAGGAATGTAAATACCATTTTTCACGATTCTAGCTTTTAAAATTTCTTAAATTGGTGCCATTTTTATCCCTTTTTGTCTCTTTCCTCCCTTAAAAGTAAAATTTTTGAAAAATCCTTATTCGTAGCTCGCTGCATGGTCAGTGCAAGGAACACACCGATATTTCATATTTCTAGCTACTGCCGTTTATTCAGGACGAAGGTTCGATGTTTATCCCTTTTTGTCCCATTTTACCCCCTAAAAGTACGAATTTCGTAAAACCCTTTCTTAGTCGACGTCTACGTCATATTTGGGAACTACCCTGAAAATTCATGAGCCTGGCTTCAGCTGTTTGGTCTGTGGGCTAGTCAATGATAAGTCAGTCAGTAACGCAACTCTTTTTTATATATAGATAGATTCACAGTGGTTAAGGATGGGACTACATCGTCAAAAGTAAGTCGTGTGATGCATTTCTGTCTTGAGCTGGTTTCCATTCGAGAGCTAGCCAGCTTTTTATTTTATAAAATCCGGGTTTAAACCAATGTGTTCAATTTGAAATAAAAACCTTTCCAGCGAGCCCTTAAAAGCAGATAGCGAACCAAAAATGTAAAGTTATAGAGGTATTAAAAAAATGCTTTTAAAATAACACTAAAATCGTAAAAGGCTGGCTAGCTCACGAATGGAATATTTTTAATTTCGACTGCAATACTTTTGTAATTGTTGTAGAGTAAGTACCAGGAAATCTATCACGAAACTTATGGGACGTCTTACTGACACTATTATCTTCTAATACAAAATATCGAAAAAAGGTATTTTTTTGGATTTTTAAAAAATTTCAGCAAATTAAGAAGAAAATTTAAAATTATTTTTTTAAGATTTTATATTTTACTAAATAATTATTATTTTTGCGTTATTAGACATGAAGCTATTTTCTTAAAATTCACTAAAAAATATATTTATATCACCAGAAAAAAATAAGAATTTTTAAAAATTTCCTTTTTTCGATCAACGATTTTTTGAAAATCGTGAAATACAGTTCTATTTACCTTATTCAAAAGTACATTAAAATCGGAGGACCTAAGGGATATTTCTGTTCCGTTTCACATGGAATTATTCAATATACCCGCATTCTGTGATGGAGGGTATAAAAATGCTCGATGGTAAAAGATTTGCCAGCAACGAAATAGTGGACTATTCTGTTTATAGATTTTTTGGAAGAGCTTGATGGAAACTATTTTGACAATTAACTATTGTTTTGCCTTCTTATAGCTTCCTATGGCGGAGGCTATACAAAGGGTGTACTAAGTTTGTCATTCCGTTTGTAACACATTTAAATATCGACCTAAGACCCTATAAAGTCCATCCGTCATACCTCATCAAAATGCAAGGAACCAGAAAGTCTAAATTTTCCAAAATTACGTCTAATAGATGTATATCGATTTGTAAATGTGTCAAATCGGTTCAGATGAAAAATATAACTTAAAACACCCCGAGGAACTTTTTTGTGGAACATTTTAACCCTCTGGCTCCTCAATAAAGGGGATTTTTGGTCCCTTTTGTGAAAAGGGTAAAAAACACCACTGAAATAGGCGTTTAACGGGTCAACATGTTCTACAAAAATATTTGTCGTTCATTTGTCAACGAAAATTCATTTGTTGAATTCTCATATGGATTACTTCGAGCATCAGTTGACAACAGAATCCGATGAACAAGAAGAACGATTTCATCATGTGCGCCTATTAAATGTGATAACCGTATAGAATTACCAAGAAGTAAAAGAAAAATTTGATAAATTATTTCTTGTTTAAATACTCAAATTGGTACTGATATTTTATATATATACTAGCTGAACCTCCGCCCGCTTCGACAGGCAGAAAAACAGACGGAAATTAAAATCAGGTTTCATGGTGTTTTTCTTGTGATAGGTAATATATGTACCACTTATAATCAATGGATATGTTCCATGGAGAATATATGGAAGAACAGGACTTTAGTTTACGGCGAAAAAAAGAAGAATTGTCAAAAATATTTTTTTTTAGGTTGAGTGTGATTCTCCTCCTTTCCATAACCAAAACTATAAACTTTCTACGTAAGAAGAACTTACTTAATCGAATAGCTGGAATTCAAATGTACTACATTCAAAACATATAGAAAGTCAATCAAATTGTTCACTAATCAGGCAACACAAAAAAAAATAATATAATTTCCATTTTCATGACTTAAGTCGGCTTTTGACGAATTTCTTTACTATTGTGCTAAAAAATCCAAAGAAAATGTGTAATTTTACAAAATTCAAATAATGATGATGATAAATGATGCTAGATGAACTGACACAAAATTTCAGCACTCTAGGTGTCATGGAACTGACAATATTCAAAATTGGGTTTTAACTTCCTATGGGAGGTACCATGCCCATTTTTTCAATACCGCCCATTTTCGACACATCTACGCATATTGATGCTAGATGCACTTACACAAAATTGCAGCACTCTAGGTGTGATAGAACTGACAATATTCAAAAGTGTGTTTTAACTTCGTATTGGAGGTGCCACGCCCACTTTTTCAATACCGCCCATTTTTGTAAAAACTGTGCAGAATAATAATTAGTGAACTTTCACAAAAATGCAAGACTCTATCCTCAACAGTACTCCGAATATGCTAATTTATAAAAAACGAATAAAACCCCCAATTTGTGTGGGAGGTGCCACGCCCACTGAAAATATCAAAAAATTATAATATAAAATTATGAAAATATCAAATAGCCTATTTTCACCACCATATTCAGTATGAACTTACTGTGAAAATTTCAAGAATAACGGTTCAGTAGTTTAGGCTGCTATAAAGAACAAACAAACAAACACAGATTAATTTTTATAAAGAGTGATTTTTTTGAGGTTAGGATTTTCATGCATTAGTATTTGACAGATCACGTGGGATTTCAGACATGGTGTCAAAGAGAAAGATGCTCAGTATGCTTTGACATTTCATCATGAATCGTCTTACAAACGAACAACGATTGCAAATTATTGAATTTTATTATCAAAATGCGTGCTCTGTTAAGAAAGTTCATTGCGCGCTTCCATTTTATGGTCAGTTTAATCGACCCACTGAAGCGGCTATTCGGGCTATTGTGACTAAATTTCGCACCAAATTTACATTGTTGGACATTAAACCACCAACACGCTTACGTAGAGTGCGAACTGAAGAAAATATCGCAGCTGTATCGGCCAGTGTTAATGATGACCACCAATTTTCGATTCGTCGCCGTTCGCACCAATTGGGTCTCTGTTACTCAAAAACGTGGAAATGCCAAAATTGGACTAAGCGGATGGACCACCTAAGACGCAGCCGCGGTCAACATTTAAATGAAATTATCTTCAAAAAGTAAATGTCATGGACCAATCTAACGTTTCAAATAAAGAACCGATGAGATTTTGCAAATTTTATGCGTTTTTTTTTTAAAAAAAGTTATCAAGCTCTTAAAAAATCACCCTGTATATAGGGTCCGCCATCTAACTTTTTTTCAAGTATTCAACCGTTGGACTATTATTTGTGGGGTGCCCTCCATTTGCCCAACCATTTGAATGAAATTATTTTCCATTATTAACCGGAAGGATTGTACTTTCAAATAAAAAAAGAAATTTGAGAAAATATTCAGTAGTTTTTTTATAGCATTTTCAAAAAAAGTTATTTTGCGGACCCTATATATAGATTAGAGTGGCTTCAAAATAAAAGTAGTGGATGTTTCCGACTAAAATGACAGATTTGTTTATTTTATGTGTTCTCCCAAAATATTTCGCTTTTATCATTGTACGTTCGTGAGCTGGACGCGTTCAAAATAACCTCTATAAATCAGGTTTTTCTTGAATAAAATTCACGGTGAGAATGGTATATAGAAAAAACCAGCTAGAAATTAAAATCTGGTCTGAGCCTGCATTTTAACCAAGATCGGAGGGTAGAATTTTAACATAACGATAACGTTTTTTATGAAATGTTGGCAATGTTATGTAGAGAACGCATTTTCTGGAATGTACATAGTGAATTTGAAGATTCCAGCGTGGTACTATTTTTTACCCCTTTTCCAAATTTTTTACAAAAAGTGGACATTGCGGTAGGGCACGGTAAACAAAAAAATTTATATTTTTGGTAAATTTTAATTTTCGCTGCAAATATAGCTAAAATGATTTTCACACATGACATTTTTGTTTTATGATTTTCTAGCGAACTAGCCTACGGATCCGACTGAATTTTTGTTTGTGTATTAAGAACCAATGTCGCTTTTCTTTCTCTGTTCAGGATTATGAAACTTTTCTGACACCAATATTCGATATGCAAACATATTTCTCTTGTTCATTTACAATAACTGATGACATGTTTACCGCAAACAAACTAATTTTTCCCACAAAAGAAACTCAAAAACGATGTTCACGTGTCTAAAATTTCATTTCTACGTAATGCATTTTTTCTCTGCGTGTAGGTCTCTATTTAAAAATCTATTTTAAACTTGCGAAACAATAAGAAATTAATTTTAACTTGCTGATTTTTTTGTCATGGTTTTCGTTTGGCATTTCATCGAGTACAAAAAGCTGTATTTGTTATTCGAATTTATACATATTAGGGATTATAAAAATGAAGAAACATTTCCAAATATTTTTATTTAATCGGAATATGCGTGTAAAAATTTTGAGTGAACATCCTGATACTCATGTAACACCTATATAAATAAAAACCCCCAAAACTCATTAGACATCATATTTATACTTTGACAACAAACATACTTTGACAACAAACATAGCCAATTTTCTGAATTTATCATAGAAAAAATGCGGGGCTTGAAGAGGGTTCAAGCGCCGAGGAATTCGATCGTTTTTTGTAACATGTCTTCAAAATATATATGTATGTATGTAATTCCAAGCAACTATTTGAAAAAAAAAAGAAGTTCTACACTTACAGAACAAGTTGGTAATTAAAAAAGCAGCGATTATCTGCTGCATATCAGCAGACACTTTTCTGCTATTGCAACAGTTTTTTGCCGTTCACACTGCTAAAGATTTTGCAGTCTGCTGAAATTGACTGCTGCTAATTAAAATATAAAAATAGATAAGCGTTCTTTTTTTATTAGCTTGGGGCAATATGCATATCATTAAAAAGACAATCGCAATATCTTTCCGTGGTAATAATTGCTTTATAATAACCTCTATTCAAAAAAGTTTTGTTAACATGTATATTTAAGTGGTCATACTGTTCTGCACATATGTTTTCTATATGGCTAAAAACAGCAAACAGTTGTTTATAATATCAGCAAATTTGCTGTCCGTTTTTCAGCAGAAAATCTGTTTTTTCAGTACAGTTTCTGCTTTCTTTTACTGTCAAATTCCTTTGAGTGTACTGACAGATAGATTACTGAAATGCAATTTTGCCGATGAATGTATGAAAATATTTCTCGAAGATCCTGGTAATAAAATATGAATGGTTGCCAAACGCTCATGTAAGCACACATAATCAAATTAACGTCATTTATCGTTGCGCCATAGCCTGACTAGCCTTCACGAGAAAAATGAACATTGATTTTCAATCAATTGACTAAAATAATTAACATAATTTTCAACCGCTTTATTTTTTGTAAAACTAGATGAAAACCCCCCAGGGAAAAATCCTGCGCACGGCCCTGCGTGTAAGTATAGCATGTGTTCAGCAATATTACTTAAAACAGTACGAGGAACATTTTTGTGGAACATTTTAACACTCCAGATCCACAATATAGGCCCCCTTTTTTGGCCCCTTTTGCGCAAAAGGAAAAAAACACGTATAAAATACGGATTTAACGGGTTAAAATGTTCTGCAACAGTATTTGCCATGAAATTCTACTATGGGTCTCTGAATACACCAAATATCAAAACATGACTTAAATGCCAGAAATAAGTCAAAACATAAAAGTCATTTTAGGGTGTGGTACTACTTGAAGTTATGTATTTTTTTGTTGTAGCCCTTATAGTGAAATTTGTTGTAGAATGTTTTTTCCATTCACATCACTCCCCTAAAATTCAGTTTTATTCGGAAAAAGTACGAAATTAACCCTATAATGAATTTTAAGTTTTGACTTATTTCTGTCATTTAAGTCGACTTTTAAATTTTAGTGTATCACGTATTGATCCGTTAAACGCCTGTTTTATGGGTGCTCTTTACCCTTTTACACAAAAGAGACCTAAAAGACCCATTTACTGAGGAGCTATAGGGTTAAAATGTTCCACAGAATAGTATCTCGTAGTGTTTTAAGTAATATTGCTAAACACGCTATTCATAAAATGTAAGGGTTACAAGATTTGCTATGCCGTTTCATCAGAAGAATGAGCAAATGGGAGGAATATTCTCCCCCTTTAAAATGATCCCCATTCGTAAACTTTCAAAACGCCGATACACCTATATTCTTTTTTACCCCCTCCATCAGAATTCTTTGTCAGAACCTTGTTATTTTCGAAAAAAAAATTTGTTCCACAGTGCACAGTGGTATAAAACCATTTCATATTTAAAAAATATATATTTTTTCTAATATAGGTTTTACAGTGGTTTCAACTTCAAAATTCTAGTTTGCAAATATTCTAACAAAAAAACGTTATTTATAACTTTGAAAAAGTAATAGGCCATGATATCTGTGTCAACTTTTTGGACGAAAAATTTAACATTTTCTGAGAATTTAGGTTGTAATCTTCATTTGTGTATACTATTTGTGAAATTCACGTACGTATTTACTTGTGCTTTAGGTGTTCCAAAAAAAACTTTTAAAAATAAAAACATCCAAAATTAATTGGAGTAAAACTATAAGAGCATGAGGGAGAAGAGGATCCAAAGGATCATAAGTAAGCATATAATATTTTCATTAGAACCATTTTAATTGACCCATATTATTACAAATAGAAATTTCTTCATTATTAAAAAAGTGGGTGTGGCCCGTCCATTTTTTTAAATCAGTCACATATCAAAATGCCAAATTTCAGAATTCTAGGATGGTAAATAAATAGTGGGCATGGCCCGCCCATTTTTGTTTCTTGAAATTTTCCGGCAATTTTTTTAGTAGAACATTTTAGTCCTTTTTTGAAAGGACTTTTTTGATTACCTCGAAAAAAGGGTCAAATTGACAACAAAAATGATCCTCGTAAAATTCCACAATATAGTTCCAGCTAAACTATAAGTTTATTCTGCAAAAATGGTTTACTCAACATTCTGTTCCAATCAAAAAGTCCTAATTTTTTGGACAGTAATTATCAAAACTATATATGATAATTTTCCAAATATATTACAGCAGTTCTACGCGATGTCGACAGCTGCACTCTTTGGTGGGGAGTATATAATTATCGGGCCGATCAAACCTAACTTAATTATTTCTTTGTTCCTTGGTACACCCATCATATGTTTATATAATGTTCTGGACTAATTAAATTGTCATTTGCCAATAAATCTTAAAGTTCTCCTTATTTCGAAATTATTACAGCAATATTTAAAAACCATTTTTCAATACCTTTGAGGTTTCGACGAACCACCTTCTCTGCTGCATTCGCGAATATTTTCCGCGCTATGATTTCTGCCGTTGAAGTTCAATCATTTGAAAACGTGTGAAATTTTGGGTTTTGTGGATTTACAAATGACTGACAATACATAATCTGCCAATGCAGACCAATCTTTACTTGCACATATATACACACATACATACATATGTACATATGACGCGCTGAGGTCATGTAACCAGCGAAAAGGAAAAAAATCGCATCCGCAATTTGTTAAGTTTCAAAGAGACAATATACTCGTTCACGTATATATATATTTGGAATTTCGCGCGAAAAACACTTTAACCTGCCTGTTCCAACCAGCGAGCCAACCTCCCACTCACCCACCAGTCTACCGGTCTCTATGCCGCACACTGTAACACAAAAGTCCACACCCATGGCCTGGCCCAAGTACCATTATTTTTCTTTTGTGGTTGTAAAATGCATGATTTAAAAGGGAGTTACGAATTGGTTTTTGGGGTACCTGCCCGTCCCTATGCCCTGTGACGTTGCACCATTCCGTTCCGTATTTTCGTACATGCCGGGGTCTTTATAAATAATATTACAAATTGGTAGGTGGATTTTGAATGCTTTTAAGTCTACCACTAAATACAAACGAAAGCACTCAAGCTGAATTTACAATAGGCTCTATCCCTTCCACAAGCGAACAGACACACAGTCACACACAAGAATAGTCCAATCGGTCGGTGTGCCAGGATAACTAACTCAACGGAACGAACTGTTCCTCGCCACACAGTGGTCCAGAATCAAAATCCATCGGCCAAAATTCAATAACTTTTGTTCTAGAAGACATTTTTGAGTTCTGCAAAAAACCAAAATTAGACAAGGATCCAAGGATTTTTTTAAGATATTATCATTAAAAATTGGGAAATCGTATATATTTTAGAAATCGGCCCCAAGTTAACTACTTTTCGTATTTTTCGATTTTAAATCCCAGTTCAAATCAAATATTGATTACAGACCAAAAAAATGCAAACGAAAAAAATAAAACAAATGAGCGTTGGCACGGCAGAAGTATTGCTGGCTAACTATACCTGCATATACACATACTTACATATGCCACACAATGAGATGCTTGTAAGATGGCATGTGTGCTTTATTACTTGGTGCGATTTTTTAAACGCAAATTCGGCAAGTGAGTTGTGCTTCTCGTTCGTTTGTGAGAATCATCTCCTTATAGAGGCCGGGTTTGATGTTGAAAAGTCGCTGCTAAGCCACTTGAAAAGACTTTTGACATGGTCGAAATCATGATCGTGGTAGTCTGCAGCCAAGTAATAAATGTCACCATGCCATTTGTAAATAAATTTGCGTTCTATTAAATATAGATGCAAAATGGTCTTGAGCCTGGACAATATCCCAGTTCAAAAGAAAATTTAAATTTTTATTTTTTTTTCGTTTTTACGTTTTTTAACATATTTTTACGTATTTGTTCATAATGCGAAGAAGATTTTCAAGAAGATTTTCAGGTTTTTCAGATTTTGAAAATTGAAAAACCGTAATTAATTTTTTTGATTTTGTCGAACTGTTTCTCATACATTTTAAGAGATTTTGCACTCAAATTTTTTTATTAGAAATTGTATTTTCTTAGCTTTATTATGGCGCCAAAACTATGTTTGCGCCAAATATAGTTTGGTTGTAATGAATATTGTAAAAAATATACTTTTTGAACAAACGTCTGACTTTGAACCAACACAATTTTTTTCCTTCAAAAGCCTTTAACGAAATATATACATATTTGGAAAGGTTGAAGGGTTCCCCGTTTTGGTAGGGTAACTTTTGCCTACACGATATTGCACCCTTGGAAGATAGGATACATTTAGTGAACAAAAGACAGATTTTTTATTTCCAAAACGTAATTTAGTCATGTTCGTCTCGTTAATTTCTGAAAAGTAGGTACGCAGATAATAAGGTGAGTAACTTTCCTTTATCCTCATGCAAAATTTTATGACAATCGGAGTTCATTTGCCGGAAATATGTCCAAAAAATCATTCAATTTTCAATATCTGTAATTAAAAAAAATATTTTTTTTCTTCGCATTATGAACAAATACGTAAAAATATGTTAAAAAACATAAAAACAAAAAAATAAAAATTTTAATTTTCTTTAAAATCAAAAAATACGAAAATTAGTCAATTTTGGGACGATTTTTTAAATATATCCAATTTTTAATGTTAATATCTCATAATAATCCTCGGGTCCTTATCTAATGTTGTCTTTTTACAGAACTCAAAAATGTCTACTAGAACAAAAGTTATTGAATTTTGGCCGATGGATTTTGATTCTGAACCACTGTGCGCCGTGCCATACAATTGCAATCCACACGCACGCACTCTACACACACACACATGGACTCCCTACCGAAAAATCCGGCTAACCAAAGTGTATACTAAACATCGAACGAACACACAACTCCAGCACCACCAACGCCATCTCTTCCTCCTCCTCTAAATCCAGAGGATCCTTCTCGCTCGTATGGAGGCCATGCATGTTGCCATTGTCGGCGTTGGTGGTGTCGGTGCCGCTGCCGTTGTTGGTTCGAGCAGTTCAGCAGTTCGTTTATGGCAACTAACAACATATTTACTGAAAATTTCGCATAAAATCAAAATCGGCCTCTTTTTTTTGGGGTAGCTAGGTTGTGGGAACGACCGAAAAAACGGCAATCCATACATCCATCTGTAGCTGTAGTTCCCCCCTGCCCACACACACACATTGGGGTTTTCTGTTGTTGCTGCGAGTCCGTTTTGGTTGGAATACGAACGCACAAACACACGTACAAACATACGCAGTTGCTCGGAATGGGGTTTACAAAACTAACTCAACTTTAATTCAAATGGAATTTAGGATTTTGATTGTGTACGTATAGAAACGTATAGATTTTGTGGTTGGCATGCTTGTGTGGATGTGTGCATTTGTTGTTACCATTCTTTGAAGCAATCGTATGTTAGCCGAGGGATATGGTGAAGAGTTTTAAGCTCAGAATATCCATTCTCCATGTGCTGGACTTCTGTGGAACTGCATAATTTCTCTGTGTTTAATAAACTGAGGCGACACCACACTCTGGATTATTGGTCACAAAGGAGTTCCCTTAAAATGTCCTTGATGTATGTCCCAAATACAAATAGCTGGTGTCTGTAGCAGAGTTACAAGCCGAACCAGAATTATCGGCGGCGGCAGCGATAACCAAAATGGGTCGGCGGCGGCTTTCGGCTGATGTGTCGGCACATTCTGTCATTCGCTCACCCCTATTACGAAATTTATTGGCCAATTTTGGGAAAAGGGAAGGAACAATTTGTATTGGTTTTTAATACTTATTCTTTTATTTTTTGGCAGTAGTTCAATATTCATTAATATTAGCCGATATTAACCAATGTTTTCATAATTTCAAACAATTATTTTTTGGGAGTGGATGTCCTACACAAGAGTGGCCAAAGAGATACATCTTCAGTTTAAAAATAACCATGAAAGGAAGCATAAGTGCACTATGACGATAAAGAAGAACTCCGCAGGATTTAAACGTGCAGTAATATTACAGGAAAATATAAATTTTGTAATATAGCCAAACCAAAACAAATACAAATATTGAAAAAATAATTATATAAATAAATATAATATTTATCAAATTATATCAAAATTATAATTATATTATATCAATAATTATATCAAATCTATTATCTATTATTATCTATTTCAAAACAAAAAATAAATATTCTTATATTTATATTTTCAAAAAGCTTAAATACCATAAATAGTGGAAGATAGTGGGTGCTACAGTTGGTTGTACTTCCATTACAAAAGTAAAAATTTTGAAAATCCATTATCAGACGTACATAGTGCAAAATAACCTAACTTCATGATTCAACCAATTTTTGCCGTAAAAGAAAAAGTACGAATTTGGAAAAAAAAACTTTTTATTTGCCGTGTCTATGCAGTCAGAGGAATGTATACACCGAATTCCATGATTCCAGCTGCGCCCATTAGGTTGGTACCATTTTTACCCCCTTGACATTTCAACGAAAT
The DNA here is from genome assembly GCA_947397865.1 of Polietes domitor. Taxonomy (NCBI): domain Eukaryota; kingdom Metazoa; phylum Arthropoda; class Insecta; order Diptera; family Muscidae; genus Polietes; species Polietes domitor. The sequence goes on along the minus strand of OX377619.1, from coordinate 60,165,857 downwards.
TAGAATTTCATCATTCTAGCTGTAGTCGTTTAGTTGGTACTATTTTTATCCCCCTGTACCATTGTATCCCCTGAAAGTACGAATTTCGAAAAATCCGTTTATTTTTCGTGTCTATGCAGTCAGAGGAATGTATACTCCGAATTGCATGACTCTAGCTGCAGTTATTTGGTTGGTACTATTTGTATCCCATTTTTTCCATTTTCATCCCAAAAAGTACGAGTTTCGAAAAACTCGTCTATTTTCCGTGTCTATGCAGTCAGAGGAATGTTTACTCCGAATTTCCTGACTCTAGCTGCGGTCATTTGATTGGTACTATTTTTATCCCCTTTTTTCTTTTTAACCCCAAAAAGTACGAATTTCGAAAAATCAGTTTATTTTAAGTGTCTACGCAATCAGAGGAATGTATGCACCGAATTTAATTATTCCAGGTGTAGCCGCTTGGATGGTACAATTTTTATCCCTCCGTACCCATTGTATCCCTTGAAAGTACGAATTTGGAAAAAACCTTTTATTTTTCATGTCTACGTAGTCAAAGGAATGTATACTCCGAATTTCACGACTCTAGCTGCGGTCATTTGGTTGGTACTTTTTTTATCCCCTCCTTCTATTTTGACCCCAAAAAGTACGAATTTCGAAAAATCAGTTTATTTTCCGTGTCGACACAGTCAGAGGTATGTATACTCCGAATTTCATGACTATAGCTACGGTCATTTGATTGGTACTATTTTTATCCCCTTTTTCTATTTTGACCCCAAAAAGTACGAATTTCGAAAAATCAGTTTATTTTCCGTGTCTACACAGTCAAAAGAATGTATACACCGAATTTCATTATTCTAGGTACAGCCATTTGGTTGGTACCATTTGTATCCCTCTATTCCCATTTTACCCCTTAAATGTACGAATTTGGAAAAAATGTTTTTATATTATGTCTCTACTCAGTTAGAGGTATGCACACACCGAATTTCGTGTTTCTAGCTGTTGTCGTTTAATATGTACAATTTTTATCCCTTTTTTGCCCCATTTCACCCCCTTACAAATAAGAATCACTTTATGGTGCACGTTTTTGCTGTAGGGGATATGCGCATACCAAATATCAAGCAAATATAAACAGACATATTCAAAAAACATGCTTAAAAACGCTAAAATATTAGGGATTATTATGGGTATTTTTAGTCCTTGTGAGGAAAATTTTTTTCCCTTTGGGCCGATTTCGCCCCATGTCAATCCCAACCGATCTACGACTATAAGACGCATTTATGGAAAATTTTATCGTTCAAGCTCCTTTCGTTTAGCGTGCTTTCAACAGACGGACGGACGGACATGGCTAGATCGTCTTAGAATTTTATGACGGTCAAGAATATTTATACTCGATATTTCAAGGTGTTACAAACGGAATGACAAAGTTAGTATATCCCCATCCTGGAGGTGGAGGGTATAAAAAATATCGGCGACGTGGTTGAAGTCAATGTAAGTCGATGAAATCGGCGGCGGCGCGGCTCGTGCAGAAACATGCGTCGGCTAAAAATCGGTTGGCTTGTAACTCTGGTCTGTAGTAAATAAGCCGCGACACAGCATCTTCTTATGTCAATTGATTCCTAGTGGAACATAGGTCCTTAACAAAATTTCGCCATCTATTCCGTTTCTTTGCTATGGTTTTCACCTTGTTGAACGATTATCCTAATTGCTGCATGTCTTTTTCTATAGTTCGCTTCCATGCGTTTTTAGGTCTAGCTCATGCCCTGATGCCTTGTGGGTTCCACTGGAGGTCTTGACTGCAGATTACCGCTGACTGTTTCCGTGTAGCGTGTCCAATCCAGTTCCACCTTCTTCTTTTAATCTCCCAATATATTAGGATTTGTTTACGTTTGTCCCAAAGTTCCTCGTTCGATGTTGTATTGGGCCACAATATCTTGAGGATCTTTCTCAGACATTCGTTGACAGACGCTGGAAGCTTAGGCTAGGTTGTGGTGGTAGTCAGAAAGTAAACATCTGGCTAATTTAAAACAGAATACGTCCATTGAATTACCACAGGCTTTTACACCCCTCATCGGAACCCACCTGAGCGACTCACGAAACTCCGGATATTACCGACGTCTATACTGGTCAAGTCGCCCAAGCTCTCAAAGAAAGGAGAATCCACTAAACGCCTTTAGTCATAGCTGGGCAGAGACAGAGAAGGTGTTCAACGCTATCAATCTTCTCCTCGCCCCCACAACTCCTATTCAAGTCGTTTGACTTGATGCGCATCATCTGGGAATATGTACCTATTGCGTAGTGTACATTCAATACTTAAATAAACGTAGGCCATTGAATGAAGGTATGATTCTGCACGTGTCCACCTGCTGGTCCACAGTACTAATACCTTCCGCCTGAGCTGAAGCTTGTATGTCGACAGGGGTGTACCATTAGAAGCAAGTTCTTCGGAACTTGTAATTTCAGACAAGCTCGTCAGGCTTGCAGTTCCCTGGGATGTCCCTATACCATGGCACCCATATAACGTGAATGTCGAACTGCATGTCCAACTCCTGAAGAGACGCGCGGCATTCTTGGACTGTTCTTGCATTTAGGGTCAAGAAGTCCAAGTGCGATTCGGTAATGACGTCCTAGATATTGCTTGCCTCGTCATCGGCATATTCGCGATTATCTCTAAACGTCCATACAATCTCTAAACGTCCATACAATCTCTGGACGTCGACACAATCTCTGAACGTCGACACAACCTCTGAACGTCGACACAATCTCTGGACGTCGACACAATATCTGAACGCCGACACAATCTCTGGACGTCGACACAATCTATGGACATCGACACAATCTCTGGACGTCGACAGAATCTCTGGACATCGACACAATCTCTGGACGTCGACACAATCTCTGGACGTCGACACAATCTCTGGACATCGACACAATCTCTGGACGTCAAAAAAACCTCTGGAGGTAAACCAAACCTCTTGACATCTACAAATTCTCTGGACGATCACACAACCTCTGGGTGTTCACACTGTCTTTATGTGGCTTCTTAGACTCCCACAATCCATCTGCACTTTTACAAGTCATTTGTAGTTGATCGCAGTTCTTCCAGAATCGGCAATTGCATTATATGTGCCCAGATCATTCCTATATACTTCGCACTTTCCCACTTGGCTCATTTTTAGTTTTCTTCGTCGTCTCCATAATGTACTCAGAGAATTGGTGAGTTTTGCAATATTATCTCTATCCCATCGCCACCATTGAACATGTGTAGTGTTGATGAAGATTTTTCATCGAACCCTCGCTACTGCTTTACCCCAGAATGCTGCTGTTCGAATGCTTGCAGGAAAAAATTACATTGGCATAAAGGTTCGTTCTATTCCTTGCATACATTCATGCCATACCCGGAACTGCGAATGCAATTCGCACTATTTTTTTCTTTCTTTTGAAAATTGCATTGCGTACGCGTTTTCCCCCCACTCAAATGAATTGGACTGAACCATCGATTCGAGGATATGTCAGTCGGAGTGTATGTGTAGGTGTGTGTGCGTGTGTGTTTTGGCTTAGATAGCCCCCCTTTAGTTTGATTGATTGAGTTTTTAGAGTAGGCCCCGTTGTTGATGTTGGTGCCGTTGTTGTTTTTGGGGTTTTAGTTTTCTTTGTTACTCTACACAAATTTTCTGTTTTATTTATAAACCTTTGCTAAAGTACCTTGCATAGGATGGACGGATTGGGTCGGACCAACGGATGGACTGTCCGCACTCCCACTCGCCAATGGGTGTATGTGTGTTTTTGGTTTTTGTCTAAATGTCTGTGTCGTGTGTGTCCATTCAATAGGCAAAAAGAGTCCTTTTATGCTGCGTTGTATGGGTGTCCGTTCGTACAGTTTTAATTCAGATACAAATTTGATTTTGTTAACCTGAAAAAGCTGATTTACGCAAATACTCGTACCTTCACAGACGAAATCAAAACGAGAAAAAATGTCCATAGATTTTCGGTATGCGATGCGGTGTAATGAATGTGGGAAATTTAAGGCAGGAATTGATTTTGAACCAAGGATAGTGTTAGAAACTAATTTAGATTTACTTCTTCTGCGGTGATTTGTGCTCGATATAAACGTCTCAAAATCTGGTGTAACCAGTTCCCATCGACACATTTGTCGAAATGGACAATTGCATTTGCTAGGAATTTATTTTCAGTTGAACCTATAATAAGTTGTAGGATTGGTGGAATGCTCCGGAAACTTAGCTGTTCTTTCTTTCGAAAGTATCTTGCACCGACTCATCTAGACATCATCTGGACTTCCACACCAGCTCTCACGTTCACTAAATCTCCCGACACCCTCTGAACGTCAAGACACAACCTCTGGACGTCCATACAACCGCTTGATGTCCACAAAACCTCTGGACGTCCACACAACCTCTGCAGGTTCACAGAACTTGTTGACATTGACATAACCTTTGGACTTCGACAAAACATCTGATTGTCCACACAAACTCCGGACGTCCACACAACCTCTGAAGGTTCACAGAATTTGTTGACGTTGAAACAACGTCCACACAACCTCTGGACGTCCACACAACCTCTGAAGGTTCACAGAACTTGTTGACGTTTACACAACCTCTGGACTTCCACAAAACCTCTGGACGTCCACACAACCTCTAGACGTCCACACAACCTCTACACGTCCACACAACCTCTAGACGTCCACACAACCTCTAGACGTCCACGCAACCTCTGAAGGTTCACAGAATTTGTTGACGTTCACACAACCTGTGGACTTCGACAAAACATCTCATTGTCCACACAAACTCTGGACGTCCACACAACCTCTGGACGTCCACACAACCTCTGGACTTCGACAAAACCTCTGATCGTCCACACAACCTCTGGACGTCCACACAACCTCTGGACGTCCACACAACCTCTGGACGTCCACACAACCTCTGGACGTCCACACAACCTCTGGACGTCCACACAACCTCTGGACGTCGGCATATTCGCGATTATCTCTAAACGTCGACACAATCTCTGGACGTCGACACAATCTCTGGATGTCCGCACAATCTTTGGACGTCGACACAATCTCTGGACGTCGACACAACCTCTGGGTGTCCACACAACCTCTGGACGTCGGCATATTCGCGATTAACTCTAAACGTCCATACAATCTCTGGACGTCGACACAATCTCTGGACGCCCACACAACCTCTGGATGTCCACACAACCTCTGGACGTCCACACAACCTCTGGTCGTCCACACAACCTCTGGTCGTCCACACTACCTCTGGTCGTCCACACAACCTCTGGACTTCGACAAAATCTCTGATCATCCACACAATCTCTGGTCGTCCACACAACCTCTGGTCGTACACACAACCTCTAGCCTGCTAAACAACCTCTGGTCGTCCACACAATCTCTGGACGTCCACACAATCTCTGGACGTCCACACAACCTCTGGACGTCCACACAACCTCTGGACGTCAACACAACCTCTGGACGTCCACACAACCTCTGGACGTCCACACAACCTCTGGACGTCCACGCAAACTCTGGACGTCCACGCAACCTCTGGACGTCCACACAACATCAGAACAACCTCTGGACGTCCGCACATTGCATTCATCCAAGAGATCGCCCGAATTGAAGACTCGCATTTAAGTGAGGCAGCTCTAGACACTTTCAGAGATTATGAAAGGGGGTCTGCTAAAGTAGTTATAAGAGTGGTAAGAATGTTCTAAACTCGTTCAACACTTTACCGATATTATTTTCGTCTTAAGAAGAAATGACTTAAGATCAACTGATTATTTTTATGGCACCCTGTATGGCCTGGAATTGCATTATGGTCGAAGGATATTCTAAAATTCTAAACTTCAACTATCTAAAGTAGTCAAGAAAATATCGATAGAACCATCGTTGCAATAATTTTTCCCAAACTCATCACATCACCACCTGCCCGCCTCGGCTTGATGCTACATTACATTGAGTGTCCTGTGTGTATTTTTCATCAAATTCTTTTTCAGTTTTAGGTTTTTATAGTTGTTGGCGCCTATTCTGTTGTTGGGTCTATTCTGGTCTATTCTATTATGTGTTGTATTGTATTGTATTGTAAATAGTAAATAGTGTTAGATTGTTGTTGACTACTAGTAGTTATTCCATACATATTATAGGAACACCACCGGTCCAGTGCAGTGCAGTGCCAGCCGACCGTAGATCGTATAACGAACGCATTCATTTATTGTATTTATATACAATACCGGCAATAAAACAAAAAGTACACATTGTTTTGTTTATTTAACCATTTTCAATTCACTACAATTCGATTCTCGCACACACACACACATACACATGAGAAAAAAACACAATCCTCTTTTGCTTTCGCAATCTGATGATGAAACTTGGTTAACAAACAGCAGGAAGTGTCCAGTAATGGACTCGTAATGTTGCAATGACAACATTTGTATGATACCTGTTTATATTCTATTACTAACAAACAACCCAATCCAACCCGGACCAGCAACAAAAATAGGCCCGAAGTAAATTAAAATATTAATTATTTAAAATTCTTATAAATCGAATGATAATGCAATTAGATTTAGTGCAACGGCAGTAGTTTGCACCATTTGCTTAAATATTAATCGATTTACAAAACATAGGTTTATTTAATCGGATACAACAATGGAGGAGGAGGAGGACTTTTTTAATGCTGATATTTTATTTGTCCAAGGCGACATGCATGTCAGCATGAATGGATTTAGGATTTGTTGATTTATATTAAACTTGCTCAATTTAATTTCGTAATTGTTTTTTGATAACTCACATCAATTCTATATTATAATGATTTGTTTTGCAAAAACAATTATGTAGGTCTAAACTCATATTTTTTTTCAAAAAGGGTAATTTTTAAAATATTTATTACAAACAAACTTTATTTGGCACAAACAAATTCGAGAGAGAAATGTGCAAATCCGTAATACGAAAATAAAAAAACGTAAAATAATGTCAAAAAACATAAAAAAAATTTACTTTTCGAAAAATATGTAAAGTAGTTCTTTTGGGCTAATTTCTTAAATATATCCGATTGCCTGATCTATATTATACCATGTTAATAATAATTCTTGGGTCCTTGTCTAATTTCAACTTTTTAAAGAACTCAAAAATGTTTACTAGATTTTATAACTTTGTAATTCCGTTTGTAACACCTTGAAATATCGACCTGAGACGTTATAAAGTATATATTTTCTTGATCGTCAAAAAATTTTAAGACAATCTAGCCATGTCCGTCCGTCTGTTGAAAGCACACTAGCATATACGTGAAAGGAGCTAGGACGTTCACATTTTATAGGTGTAGATCGGTTGGGATTGCAACTGGGCGAAATCGGCCCAAAGAGAAAAAGTTTTCCCTCACAAGGACTAAAAATACCCATAATATTCCCTAATATTTTAGAGTATTTAAGCACTTTTTTTCAATATGTCTGCTTGTACTTACTTGATATTGGATATGCGCATTCCCCCTATAACAAAAAATGATGTTTATTCGTAGGGGGTAAAATAAATCAGGTTTTTCTTGAATAAAATTCACGGTGAGAATTGTATTTAGAAAAAACCTGCTAGAAATTAAAATCTGGTCGGAGCCTTATCAAACCATATCAAAAAGTTGAATTTTAATCAAGAATAGAGGGTAGATTTTTAACATTTTTGTGCAATTTTTGTTGCATTTTTTTTATAAAAACCGCAATAACTTCCATATTTTTAGTTCAATTTCTGTTTTTGTTGGATCGTTGAAGAGGTATTGATGGCCAATTCCAATTTTTAGAACTTCCAAACCCATTAAGGACCGACTACTCTTTTTTTCCTGTTGGTTCTCTGTGGGTTAAATGTGATGTAAAAACTGAAATATGGGGTTATTTGCATCGTGAACACATTCTAGTGTAACAAAAGCTAATTTTTGAAAATTAACATCTGAAATTTTGGTCTTTCAATGCATAAATTGGAAGGAAAACTTCACATAAGATGATACAATAAAACCGTGCGACATGATTTCCCACCCAAGAACGAGATTATATAGAAGTGAAACTATAGGTCACTAATAGAAAAACTCATACTCAGTTTTTTATTTCTCTTTTGTACAGAACTTTTAATTTCCAAAGGATGTAAATGTTTCAATAATTAAGTTCGTACTTTTGTGTATCATACAATGCACTATGGTCCCAAATCCATTTTTTTGGCATAAATTCAAAAAAATTAAAATTGGAATGTGGTAAATGTGTTTATATTTTCTTTATGGCAACACTCCAAGCAATCAAAAAAGTATACTGGAGAAAATTAGGTGGCAACACCACAAGCCTGAATGGTACTTAAACTTTGCGGTTCAAAAAAAGTGGGATCAATTAATTAAAGCAGTTTTACAAATTAATTAAAATCAAGACTTAAAAAGAAAGTAATAAAGTGACTATATTATGAAAATTGACGGCAAGAGTTAGTAGTTGAAAAATTATATTTAAAAAAATTATATAAATTATATTTGAAAAATTATATTTAACATTTTATGATTATTGTGGTCTTGTAAGTATTCATAGGTATTGTAATTTTGTGATTTGTAGAGAACATAATCTATAAATGTCGTGGACCAAAAGTTATATGTATGACTCAACTTGACTCAAAGTGTAAATGTGAAAGTGTTCGTCTGAGGTTGTAGTTTATGGTGGAATTAATATCTCGTCAGCATTTTTCGGCAAACTCCAAAAATTGTCATTTTATTTTAGCACAGTTTTTGACTAGCCATAGACATATATATGACTATATCTCTGAATTAGTTTTGTGTACGAGACCCATCAATACTTTATTTAAAAGGTACTGAAAGTACCTTTAAAATGGCATACAACATCATTCACCTTTTTGTACACATGTATACATTTTACTTTATTTCTTGAAATAATTATTTAAATTGCAGTTTAAAGTATACTATTTGTATGCTCTATTTTGCTTTTGTAATAATGTTTAGAAAAACACATTTCGTCAAAATAAACAACTCTTCTTTCTTTAAAGCTTTCATAAAATTTTGTTTTTGGTCACCCTGTACCAATACAGGGTGATAATTATGTTGGTTATATATTGAGTTGATATGGGAGGTGTTAGTGGGCGTGGTCCAATCGGCCCAATGTTATTTTTATTTTTTGCGTATGATATGTCTAGCAAATGTGCAAAATTACAAGACTGTATGTTTATTTTTCGACTTTATGCCATAAAAATGGATTTGGGACCAGTGTGCAATGGCGATATGGGTATCAAATGAAAGAGAAGCAAATCTGCTAAATATACATTTAATTTCATGCGTCTATCTATGTTAATTTAGCATTAACAACCATTTCAATATTTCCCCTTTATAAAGTTTATGTAGATATTTCATGTTTTATTTTTTAAGGGAGAAAATTTGACATGGTTGAAATTCTTTCCAAAAATAAGCTTTATATAGGGTGTTTTTTATTGGGATATAGAACTTTAAGTTGGCATCACTTTTTTAACTGGCGGCCATTTTGTCAGCTGTCAAGTGATTAATATTTAGTTTGGTTTGCCATTTCATCATGAACAGGTTGACAAAAGAACAACGCTTGCAAATCGATAAAAATGGTACATATCAAACGACAACAGCTAGAAAGACGAAATTCGGTGTGTGCATTCATCTAATCGAGTAGACACATAATATAAAAGTATTTTTTCCAATTTCGTACTTTTAAGGGGTAAAATGGGAATAGAGGGATAAAAATGGTACCAACCAAAGGCTGCACCTAGAATAATGAAATTCGGTGTATACATTCCTCTGATTGCGCAGACACGTAAAATAAACGGATTTTTCGAAATTCGTACCAGAGTTACAAGCCGAACCATAATTATCGGCGGCGGCGGCTTTCTGCTGAATTGCCGGCTCGTTCTGTCATTCGATTAGCCCTATTTTTTGACAATTTTGAAAAAAACGAAGGAACAATTTTCAATATTCGTTAATATTAGCAAATGTTCCAATAATTTAATATTGTTATTAGGGTATCCAATTATTCTGACTTTTATGTTAATCGATTTATCGTTTATTTGAAAAAAAAAAAATCCAATTAATCGAATAATAAAGACGAGAGTTATTCGATTAACCGATTAATCGAGCAATTGTCCACTTAAATAAAATATAATTAATAAGAGTTATATAGACAAGACACGCCAGTTTACGGATAGTTCAACTATATATTGAACGTTTATTACGTATCTGATTTAATTTAAAAATTGTAATATCAAATTCGAAATTCATTAGAAGTTGATAAAAATCTTAATATCTTATCAAAATAAAGAACCTTCCCTTAAATGAGCATAATATCAGAAGTTATCCATTGCCTTTTTTTGAATATGGATCATATGATGTGACTTTATTATCGAGGTGTTAACCTAATTGTTTCTATGAATTTACTGTTCTATGAATTTACTATTCTTTAAATTTTAAATAATTCCGAAGCTATTGGCCAGTTTTTGCTATTTTTAAATGAAGTCGGATAAATCCTTATTTTAATATCTGTGGAGCATACAAATCAAATCTCGAAAAAATTGTGGTTTTATATTTGGTGTTTCATATTTTTTTTACCCAAATGGAGCAAACCGGCTATTCAAAATCAATTTATCATACAAAGCATATGACGATTTCATTAGTTTTTAAGGCAAAACTTTTAATATAGATTAATCGATTATTTGGGACAATTTATTCGAATTATTCGTCATTCGAAAATCATGATTTTTTATTATTCGAAAAAATATTTGACAAAAATTATTCGATTAATTGTGGTTGGACACCCTAATTGTTATCCGATACAATCCATTTTTTCCATTCCCAAAATTTATAATATGGATGAATTTAATAAATATTTTTGCAATTATAGCTTTTCATGTGAGGCTTGAATATCATAATCCTTCCAAAGAATAATAATACTCTACCTACTTTGACACACTAAAGAAGCACAATAGAGGAGCTGTTGTTCATTGTTATTTATAGGAACACATGGTCACACGTACTGGAATTGACTTATATAAATGCGACTTTCAAATCAAAATACAATCATTCAATTTTCTATAGCCGTCATCATATAGTGGGATATCAAATTCAAAGAAAGATCAATATATTTCACAGCAGTAGGTTGTCTAAGTCGACATTTATATTTTCTTTTGTAATTTTAAGTGGGTTGACTATTTTGCTAGTAAGATTTGACTGAGTTAGAATTCCGTCAAATCTCGGCGGCGTGGTTGAAGTCGATATGAGTCGATGAAGTCGACGGCGTGGTTGAAGTCGATTTGAGCCGATGAAATCGGCGGCGGCGCGGCTCGTGCAGAAACATGTGGCGGCGGCGGCTTAAAATCGGTCGGCTTGTATCTCTGATTCGTACTTTTTGGGGTTAAAATGGAAAAAGGGTACCAACTAAATGACCGCAGCTAGAGTCATGAACTTCGGAGTATACATTCCTCTGACTGCGTAGACACGAACAATAAAATTCGTATTCGGATACAATGGGTACATAGAGATTAAAATAGTACCAACTAAACGACTACAGCTAGAATGATGAATTTCGGTGTGTAATTGCGTAAACACGCAAAATAAAGAGATTTTAGAAAGTCGTACTCTTAAGCGGGTAAAATATGAAAAAGGGGATAAAAATGGTACCAATCAAATGGCCGCAGCTAGAATCATGGAATTCGTTGTATACATTCCTCTGACAGCATAGACACGCAAAATAAAAATATTTGTCCAAATTCGTACTTTTTACTTTTACGACAAAAATTGGTTGAATCATGAAGTTAGGTTGTTTTGTAAAGGGTGATTTTTTAAGAGCTTGATAACTTTTTTAAAAAAAAAAAACGCATAAAATTTGCAAAATCTCATCGGTTCTTTATTTGAAACGTTAGATTGGTCCATGACATTTACTTTTTGAAGATAATTTCATTTAAATGTTGACCGCGGCTGCGTCTTAGGTGGTCCATCCGCTTAGTCCAATTTTGGCATTTCCACGTTTTTGAGTAACAGAGACCCAATTGGTGCGAACGGAGACGAATCGAAAATTGGTGGTCATCATTAACACTGGCCGATACAGCTGCGATATTTTCTTCAGTTCGCACTCTACGTAAGCGTGTTGGTGGTTTAATGTCCAACAATGTAAATTTGGTGCGAAATTTAGTCACAATAGCCCGAATAGCCGCTTCAGTGGGTCGATTAAACTGACCATAAAATGGAAGCGCGCAATGAACTTTCTTAACAGAGCACGCATTTTGATAATAAAATTCAATAATTTGCAAGCGTTGTTCGTTTGTAAGACGATTCATGATGAAATGTCAAAGCATACTGAGCATCTTTCTCTTTGACACCATGTCTGAAATCCCACGTGATCTGTCAAATACTAATGCATGAAAATCCTAACCTCAAAAAAATCACTCTTTACTATGTGCGTGAGATAATGGATTTTCAATATTTTTTACTTTTGGATTTGAAATAGAATGAAAATACAACCAACTGTAACATCCACTATCTACCAATATTTATGTTATTTAAGCCTTTTGAAAATATAAATATAACAAATATTTATTTTAAGTAAAGGGTGATTTTTTAGCTATTATCTTTTTGGCAACGCTGGTTTAAACAGCTGACGCACGTTTCGTGTTTTGTTTCACTGTTTGACAGTTGTTTCTTCAGTTTGGTCTATAATTTAACCATGGATCGTCTTACTATCGTCTTATTATCAAAATGCGTGCTCTGTTAAGAAAGTTCATCATGCGCTTCCATTTTATGGTCAGTTTAATCGACCTACTGAAGCGGCTATTCGGGCTATTGTGACTAAATTTTGCACCAAATTTAGATTGTTGGACATTAAACCACCAACGAACTGAAGAAAAAATATTATATTTATTTATAAAATTATTTTTTAATATTTGTATTTATTTAGGTTTGGCTATATTAAAAAATTTATATTTTCTGTAATATTACTGCACTTCTGCGAAAATCGACAGTGTGGAATGCAATCATTGGTGGAGGGTATATAAAGTTTGGCGCGGCCGAACTTAACGCCGTTTTTACTTGTTGAGTATTAATGCCGTATTCATTTCATTGGCAATGTGGGCGTTGCACATCGCACATAAATATTAAAAAAGGCGTTTGTCTATTTTTGGGGAATGCCACACAGGTATTTACACTTGAGAAGAATCTATAGGCTATGGATTTTAAAAGACTTATATTGTGCGTGATCAAACTGTTATTTAGAGGAAATACTTGCAGATATTGAAAAAATCAATATGAAACCAAATTTTAATTTTTCAGATATATTTTCCATATAAACAACCGGTTGAGACTGAACTAAAAAGCACGGGATTCCCGGTTTTCAGAAAACCGCCATTTTCAAAAGTCCGATGGTAGGTCTCTGGTGAAAAAAACGATTGACCCGGTTTTCCGATTTTTTGTACCTTTTTTGTAATGGCAACAAGAGAAGAGAAAATGAAAAACTAAAAACGTCATTTAACTCTATTTCGTCTGTAGTTACAGGCGTATATCATCCGCTTCAAGTGAAATATGGACTGTCGGACGGTGTAATCACTTGAATCCTAATTATTAATAAAAATCTGAAAAATAGGTGGACACTCATTTAAATAATATTAAAATTTTTGAAATCAAATGATTAGCTTTCTATTGGGCATAAATCGAACATTTTGGTAAAAAAAATAATTTTAATAAATTAAAAAATATTTATGTATTTTAGTTGATACTCCTGGTATTTTATAACGTACACAAAAAACACAAAACCACGATTCTGGCTTTATTTTCGATTCGCACGATTTTTCACTCAAAATTTTAAAATTTCGATACAAATTAAAATTAAAATATAGCAGCACACATAGTATAAACATATGTATGAATGACACAGTTTCAAATTCCCCCACCCGGAGGCAGTAGTGATAATGGTACTTTAACCAAATCAATAAAATTGGAAATCGAAATCCGCCCCTCTATTACAAACAATATGCGTACAAATACTGTAAATTTGTATGTACATACATATGTATGTATGTAAATACAATGCACTTCTCCGTAGGCCCGACACTCTAATCAAATCTAAAGTTCCATAACAACATTTCGGCTCATTCAAAGCCAGCCAACAGAACGGAAACGACATTGACTCTCTCTAAAGTCATAATCATATACAAGGATATCGTTTGACATGGCTCGCACAAACATGGGTACATATAGCCCCAGGATATATTTGCTTCGTACACGTTACGGGCGGGGGGGAGCACCATTAATATGTGTGCACAAGCCAAGCCAAGGCGAAAGAGAAAGTAAAAGTTTCACATGTCATATCCTGAGGGCGTCATCGCAACACTTTAACGCATATCATCATCATTAGAAGGATGACAATAAAATTACTTAAGCCACTACTGGCAATTTCCAAATCTACCAATAATGGCATTATGTTTGAAATTGAAAGACATTCAAAAGTTTTCCTTTTTTTCATTTTGAACCAAACAAAAAAACACACGAAAGACTATAACAAGAATGAAATCTGATACTTTTTTATGACATGCATGAAGCCAGGCAGGAGGCAGCTTCGTTTCCGGCGCTGTTCTAAAAAACAGAAACAGAAACCAAAAAGGGGGAAACACGACAAGTGATAAGGGCATTTTTAAATAAGAAAATTCTATTTCTGTTATCTGAACACAGTGTTTTCGTTTTCGTCGACAAAACTCTAGAAATTTGTGTTTAAGGATTTTTTTAATTATTTCTAGCGATGTTAAAAGGGACGATAAATATTTTTTTTTGTTTTCTAGGTATTGTTCCTATTTTTTTATGATTCGAATATATTTATATAAAATATTAAATATTAAAACATAACAAGTAAAAACGGCGTTAAGTTCGGCCCTCCACCATAGATTGCATTCCACAGAGGCTGTCGGTTTTCGTAGAAGTGCAGTAATAATACAGGAAAATATATTTTTTTTAATTTAGCCAAACCAAAACAAAGAAAAATATTGGAAAAAAATGATTTTATAAATAAATATAAAATTTTTATTATTTCAAACCACGCTTGTAAGGCAAGGCTACCAATACATTTATACTATATATATATAGAAAAAATACTTCAAGTCAATTCAAAAAGTAAATATAATACAGAAATCTTCAAAAAAGCTTAAATACCAAAAATATTGGTAGTACGTGGGTACTACAATTTGTTGTATTTCCATCCTATTTTAATTCCAAAAGTAAAAATTTTGAAAATCCATTATCTAACGTACGCAGGGCAAGATAATCTAACTTCATGATTCAACCAATTTTTGCCGTAAAGGTAAAAAACTACGTATTTGGAAATATCATTTTTTATGCGTGTGTCTATGCAGTTAGAGGATTATATAAGCCGAATTCAATGATTCTAGCTGCGGCCATTTGGTTGGTAGCATTTTTATGCCATTTTTCCGATTGTACCCCTTAAGAGTACGACTTTCTAAAATCTCTTTATTTCACTTGTCTACGAAATTAGAGGAATGTACACACCGAATTTCATCATTCTAGCTGTAGCCGTTTAGTTGGTACCATTTTTATCCCTCTGTTCCCATTGTATCCCTTGAAAGAATGAATTTGGAAAAAACTTTTATTTTTCATGCGTACGTAGTCAAAGGAATGTATACTCCGAATTTCATGACTCTAGCTGAGGTCATTTGGTTGTTACTATTTTTATCCCCTTTTTCTATTTTGACCCCAAAAAGTACGAATTTCGAAAATTCAGTTTATTTTCCGTGTCTACACAGTCAGAGGAATGTATACTCCGAATTTCATGACTCTAGCTGCGGTCATTTGATTGGTACTATTTTTATCCCCTTTTTTCATTTTAACGCCAAAAAGTACAAATTTTGAAAAATTCGTGTATTTTACTTGTCTATGCAATCAGAGGAATGTATACACCGAATTTCATTATTCTAGGTACAGCCGTTTGGTAGGTACCATATTTATCCCTCTATTCCCATTTTACCCCTTAAAAGTACGAATTTGTAAAAAATCGTTTATATTATGTATCTACTCAATTAGAGGAATGTACACACCGAATTTCGTGTTTCTAGCTGTTGTCGTTTAATATGTACTATTTTTATCCCTTTTTTGCCCCATTTCACCCCCTACAAATAAGAATCACATTATTGTGCACTTTTTGCTATAAGGGGAATGCGCATACCAAATAACAAGCAAATATAAACAGACTTATTCAAAAAACATGCTTAAATACTCTAAAATAAAGAGTGATTTTTTTGAGGTTAGGATTTTCATGCATTAGTATTTGACAGATCACGTGGGATTTCAGACATGGTGTCAAAGAGAAAGATGCTCAGTATGCTTTGACATTTCATCATGAATCGTCTTACAAACGAACAACGCTTGCAAATTATTGAATTTTATTATCAAAATGCGTGCTCTGTTAAGAAAGTTCATTGCGCGCTTCCATTTTATGGTCAGTTTAATCGACCCACTGAAGCGGCTATTCGGGCTATTGTGACTAAATTTCGCACCAAATTTACATTGTTGGACATTAAACCACCAACACGCTTACGTAGAGTGCGAACTGAAGAAAATATCGCAGCTGTATCGGCCAGTGTTAATGATGACCACCAATTTTCGATTCGTCGCCGTTCGCACCAATTGGGTCTCTGTTACTCAAAAACGTGGAAATGCCAAAATTGGACTAAGCGGATGGACCACCTAAGACGCAGCCGCGGTCAACATTTAAATGAAATTATCTTCAAAAAGTAAATGTCATGGACCAATCTAACGTTTCAAATAAAGAACCGATGAGATTTTGCAAATTTTATGCGTTTTTTTTTAAAAAAAGTTATCAAGCTCTTAAAAAATCACCCTTTATTAGGGGTTATTATGGGTATTTTCAGTCCTTGTCAGGGAAAAATTTTCCCTCTGGACCGATTTCGCCATGTTACAATCCCAACCGATCTACTTGACTATAAGACGCATTTATGGAAAATTTGGACGTCCTAGCTCCTTTTGTTTAGATGCTAGTTTGAAATTTCAACAGAGGGACGGAAGGACATGGCTAGATCGTCTTAGAATTTTATTACGATCAAGAATATATCGTTACCAAAATGTAAAAAAGGCTCAACTAACATTTTTTGCAAATGGAGATTTTTGTTATTTTAACAAAATACAACAACTTCGGTCATAATAAAAAAATATCGATTTGCAAAAAAATGTTAGTTGAGTCTTTTTTATATTTCGGTAACGATATATACTTTATAGGTCCCAGGTCGATATTTCAAGGTGTTACAAACGGAATGACAAAGTTAGTACAGACCCATCCTGGGGTTGGAGGGTAGACAAATAAAACATTTAACGAAACCTTGAGCCACTGTGCCATAATAAAATTACTTTAGAGATGAGATTTTTTCGCCTTCTCTCAAATATCATAAGAGGACAGAACAAAAATGTAACAATAACTTCTACGTCAAAACGACGACAATGTTATATAAACAAATCACTTTGGGCTATATATGAAAAGTGTCTGATGCTAAATACAAAATGTACTAAAAGTTTATCCTTCACACACACACACACAGATAATCCCCATCGCTCCTTAAACTCCCCCAAGGATAATTCTCACATACGATATCCACAAGGATACGTTGGAAATTGAAAAGAAAAAAGAAGAATCCAAAGTGATTTGTTTGTCAATTTACATATTCATACTCGTCGTACTCGTCCTCGTCTTCGTAGTTGTTGATTATGTTATGTTTTGACTGTTATGCCTGTGATTGAATAAATAATTGAAGACATCGTACGTACGTCTCACAATCACAGTGAAATCCCTGCAAACACTTGGAAAAAAGTTTTCATAACACGCTCATTGTCTTCTAACCTCTTGTATGGAATACATGAATATCTTAGAAGTCGATTCGGAAGCGGAAAGCACCATCATGTGATATGTCCTTGTTACCACCAGCAATATTCATGCTTATAAGACAAATTGCGAGGCGCGCTGGGAAAGTTGTAATAAGCAGTTATAATGTGAATATATCTTGAAGACATAGAAATAGGTTTGTAGAGGACCACTGGCGCTAAAACAATTTGATTCTACACTTTTCGCTTCTATTTACCGACCATCATAAAAATCATAAAAATCTTAACTGCAATTGTTGGGAGATATCGAATTCTTTAAGAGTAGAATGTCCCACCAACCAAACAAGAATTAAAAAAGAATGTTTATATTGCGCTTAGCTGGGCCATTTAAAATGTTTATTATTTTTTTCAAATTTCTGTTTTTATTGGAACGGTTGGTACAACGTCCAATAATAATGGAACACAATATCATTCATGTGGTAGTCATATGACTGGCTAGGCGTACTGCCTGCTCCGATCAACCCAATTTTTCAGTACATGGCCCAATGATGCCCCCAGCCCAAAATCCATATCAAACCGTGACTCGTTGTGGATGCATTGGCTACTCAATAGTTACGTGTGGGTTCTCTGAACCCCATATGTGGCTATTTTGCTTATTGACATAGCCACAGAGATGAAAATGAGCTTCATCTGAAAACACGAAAAACGTAAATTTCATGCAGTTTGCGTTAAAGACTCACTACTTTGGAAGTAAGTTTTTAATATTTTCCAATTTTGTGCGAACGTATTGCATCCCATTTTGCTGTCAAACATAAACCAGAAATTAATAATAAAAATGAATGTTATTCTACCTTTCAAAGTCAAAATAATCGGTAGTTCAAATTTAAAATGTTACATGGCTCACCCATTACTACAATATAATCAATTGAATTCTCCAAAAGAAATTATGAAAAATGACCCAAAAAATTTTTTTTTTTTAGACTTAATGCGATTATGAAAGCATTTTCAAATATCAAATTGCAACTGATTTTGACTACCCGTATGGATGTTGTATCGGTTTTATTTTAACCTTATGCTTATGCAGAAGGGGTGTGGCAATATCACCCATATTTCAAGTGTATCAAGCGCCTATAAAAGCATTGTCAAAGGCCAAATTTTAGAGTATTCCGACCATACGTAAATAAATGTCATAGCCTTTATTTTAGGTAGGTTGGGGTGATTTGTGTAGGAGGTACCAGAAGGGGTGTGTCAAAACCCGCCATATCTTGCACGCTCACAGTGCTTATAAAAATCGTATCATATACCAAAATATAGCTAATTCCGACCGTGTGGAAGTTTCAATTGGAAGTTTTTATTTAACATAGGAATATGGACCATTGTGAGGTACCAGAAGGAGCGTTACAATTTCGCCCATCTTCGAATATAAACTAAGTTTAGAAAAAATATTACCATGTACAAAGTTTGAATTAATTCCTTAACTCCTTTCGTTATATTACATACTTAGGGTCTTAAGTCACTCCTTCAATGCGTTACACTTTTTTCTGTCCCAAATGATATATACCCTCCTACTCTGTAAAGTGAGGGTATAATTAATTTAAAAACCACGTCCATTTATAGGATGAGTCTACAAACAAGTTTTTTTGTAACGTGATTGTCCTTGGCGTTTTAAAGGATTGTGGATTTAAAAATTCCAATAAATAATAATTTAATAAAAATAATTTATTTAATTATTTATAAATTAAAGCCCATTCGATTTTAAATATTTTTCGCTAGAAGTAATGTGTTTGATTTCAAATGAAAAAAAAAACAAATTCGTGGACCCGTATACTGTATTTTCGAAATAAATATATTTTTTTCGCATATATTTTATAATTAATTCTCTTTTGCATTTGTTCAGCTTGAGGCCATAGAAAAACTGGTGTTGTTGGTTTTATTTTATTTTTCTCAATATTTCGGTTGCCTTCGTCAACCATCATCAGGGGTAAAAGCAATTAAAAATAATTAGCGTCGTCCTGTTCGTCTGCACAAGATATTGTCAATTTAATAATTTATAAATCCTTGAGAAATTACCTTGTAAGAGTGTAGAAATTTTAAAAATAAAAATATAATCCATTATATTTCGCGTTCACAGTGGAATTCTACCTACGCCGTTTTGTACCAGTTTTACCCATTTTTATCCCCAATTTGTCTTAAAAGTACAAATTAGGAGAAAGCCTTTTATTTTGCACGTCTACGCAGTATTTTTATGATTAGAGCTGCAGCCGTTTGATTGGTAAAATTGTTATCCTCTTTCTCCCTAAAAGAACAAAATTCCAAAAATTCCTTTATGTTGCTCCTCGACACAATCATAGGGATGTACACAACGAATTTCATGATTCTAACTGCAGCTTTTTGGCCCGAATATCAAGATATCGCTTTATTTTTCGATTCTACGCAGTCAGAGCATAGTTTGTACCGATTTTCATTCTTCTAGATTGGTATCTTCTTGATTGGTACCATTTTTGTCCCCTTTCTACCCGCTCTCCACCTAAAAAAAATTAAATTTTTTGAAAATTTTTGAAAGTCAGTGGAATGTACAAACTACATCTTATGATTTAAGCTGCAGCTTTTTGTTTGGTAGTAATTTTATCCCTTTTTCCACATTTTTCGCATGCATTTCGAAAATTTCCTTTAATACAGTCAAAGAAATGTATTCAACGAATTTTAATATTCTTGCTGCAGCCATTTGGTGGGTACCAATTTTATCCCTTTTCCCACATTTTTCCCATTAAAAGTATGAATTTCAAAATGTTTTATTTAATTTCGATGTGCACTTCGAATGTCACCTTATAAGGTATTATAGTATGATTGGTACCATTTTCATCCCTTTTTGTTCCATGTCATCCCCCTGGAAGTATGCTTCACTTTATGGTGTGAGTTTACGCTATAAATGGATTGAATTTACCAAATGTCGAGTAAATACAAGGCAGAAATCTTCAAAAAAAGTTCTTAAAAAATTAAATATTGGGCTTTTTTCTGTCCTTGTCAGGGAAAACATTATCCCTTTAGACCGATTTCTCCCATTTTCAATCCCAACCGATCTACAACTATAAGACGTATTCTTGGAAAATTTGGACATCTTAGCTTCTTTCGTTTAGATACTAGCGCGATTTCAACAAATGGACGGACATGGCTAGAATTTTTTGACGAAGAATATAAGGTTTCAGGTCGATATTTCAAAGTGTTACAAATGACAATATCCCATTTTTCTAAATTTTTGCTGCCTCCCTCGTTGCATGCCGTTTTTACTCCCCAAGTGTTTTCCAATTCATTGAATCGACTCTTTTTTTACCAGTTTCCTTTTCTGTTTTCATTATAAGCCGTTTCATATTTGAATTTAAGTTTATTTTCCTTAAAGCTTTTATGTACGAGAAAGAACGTATTCAAAATCTGCAGCAAACAAAAGGAAGGAAAAAAGTACCAAATTGAAATTGTTGCTACATATGTACATTGGGGTGGATATATAAATAAATGAAACAATATATAAAGTGTTGTGAAATGTTATGAAAGTAGATTTTGTGGAGTTTCAGCTGGAAAAGAGAAAACATTTCCGCTAAAACTACAATAACTTGTAGGACTATTTTGAATGTAATATATTCGAATTCCAGCTACATCGATCACGGTTTTTCTTCATAGGAAAGACATTTTTTGTTTGGAAGAGAACCACACTCAATTATACACATTTTGGCCATATACGTATTTCATACCCTGTGTGGAGATAACTCATCAGTGGCGCTACTGTATAGAGTAACTGTTACTCAACTTATGTTTTGTTAAAAGATTAAGTTGTATAGTTTGAAATAAAGGTCCTTTAAATATTAATGTTACAAACCAGAAAACTGCACTAAAATATTTTAAGGCGTTAAAATGCAAATTTCCCATGTTCTATACAAGTTATCCAGCCTTGTCAAACTTCCATCATCCATCCTAATGTACCGACCTACCTACCTATATAAGATTGAAAAGTCTTCATGGGAGCTGCGAGTGTTGTTGTCATTATTCCACTGGTGTAAGTGATACACTCCGGCATGGGAAGTGGTGCTCTGGGCTGCAGGATGCCAAGCGAAGGGTATTGAAGTATAGCAGGGCATAAGATAAGTGGGCAGGGGGAGGTGCGGCATAATGTTAAAATCACTTTTTTCTCTCTCTCTCTCCACTCTATTGCCGCCGTCGTTAACCATTCATATCGTATTTTATGGGGTTTTCTTTTGTTGTTGCTGTTGCTCCTTTTCAGTTTTCAGTTTTCCATACGGGCACCGGAAGGAAGTTTCGAATCAATTGTGGCGTTTCTTAGCTGAAAATTCAATT
This sequence comes from Polietes domitor, assembly GCA_947397865.1. Taxonomy (NCBI): domain Eukaryota; kingdom Metazoa; phylum Arthropoda; class Insecta; order Diptera; family Muscidae; genus Polietes; species Polietes domitor. The sequence continues at coordinate 60,143,640 of OX377619.1, read as the reverse complement.
TAATTTGCGTTTTTATTCTCCTCTATGATATTTATGCCATTGGTTGCCAGGTTGGTTGGTTGGTTGTTTGGCAGGTTGGTTGTTGTTTCATCAGGGCAGGTGCTTAGAAAGCTGGAATGAATGTTGTTGCTTGGTGTGATGCCATAAGAGTGTTATAAAACCCAGAGAAGGATAATAGAATAAGTTTTTCGTATTTGTTTTTTTCTTTATCGAGAAAAAAGTTCCGCTTAAAGGATTCGCAGCACTTAAGAATTCATCATTGAGGTATTGGAAGTAGATTTGGGCTAATTTGCGATATTTCATTAGAATAGAATGTAATGTTATTAGCCGATTAGATTGAGTTCGATATCTTATCAAATAAGGTTTTCCGACTAAGAAGATAGGGAATAAGGGTTGATTGGAGCGGCAAATAGTGCCTTAATGCACCGTTTCGAATGGATCATACTACTCGGATAGGTCTGTTATATCCAGCTTGAAAGATATTTTATTTGATCACTGGTAATAATATCGTCAATGTCGTAAAGATATGGTTTTCCGAGGACATACACCGTGGGTTTATTAGAGCTGGGAAGACGCATAAGATGTGCTCGTCTGTCTCTTCTTCCTCTTCGTTGTCACAGCGACAATGGTTTCCAATTGTCCAATGTGTCCCGTCTACAATGTGCTCATTCTTGCTACATTCTTTCTATTGTGGATGAGGGCTCTTGAACCTTTTTTGTTACGTTCAGGCAATGTTTGTCTGGATATTTCACAAGAGTAGGGAATTCCCGTGAATTATTCTTCATGTAATTTTTCCCATTTTAGCTACATATAACAATGAGTACTTCCATGGGAAACCGATCAATAATTTCATGGTAGGTCTGCGATTTCGATGAAAATGTGTACGTTGGTTCAGATTGAGGTTATAAGCTAGATTTAAGAAAAAAATTGTTTTAAATTTAAAATCGTGAAAGTTATGTCATTTGCATTTTTTGTCAATGCATTTTTTTAAAGATCTCATATCTTTGGTTGTAGTTAAGATAATCAGAAAATCCCTTTGTCATAGTATTCAAAACTAAAAGGGTTCCTAATTTTTTTTAATTTAAAGACAAAAAAATTTTTAATTTTTAAGAAAAATATATCTCCGATTTTTTTAAATATTTTTTTTATGATAGATTATTTTGTTCTCTATATACACTATAAGTTTCAGGATGGCCACGAATCAACTTTCTGAGTTAAAAATCAAATAGTACACGTCTCCCTACCACAAAAATATCAAATTAAAATATGAGAAGGGTAAAAATTAGTGAAACGTGTCCATGTGTTTATACACTCCACGAGAGTATTATGTCTTTGTGCATTTGTTTGTAACACCCAAAAGGAAACGAGATAGACCCATTGTTAATTATACCGATCGTCTTAGAATCACTTTCTGAGTCGATTTAGCAATGTCCGTCTGTCTGTCTGTCCGTCCGTCCGTCCGTCCATCTAATCCAAATGAAACTTTGCACAACGATGTTTTTCGGGATAAGGACGAACGCTATTTAATTTGAAGAAAATCGGTTCAGATTTAGATATAGCCCCCATACGAATTTCACTCCCGATTTGACTCTTTTCACTCTAGATATCACATATTACAACAGATTTTCTTTAAAATTGGCAAAACATCTTATATTGTAACTACAAACACCTGTGGTAAAAATGTGTTAGATCGGTTCAGATTTATATATAGCTCCCATACAAATTTCTCTCCCGATTTGACTTTTTCCGCTCTAGAGACCACATAATGTTGTCAGATTGTATCTGAAGATTTGGTAAAACATCTTATATTTCCACTAGAAAAACCCATGGTGAATATCGGTCAGATCGGTTCAGATTTATATATAGCTCCCATACAAATTTCGCTCCTGATTTGACTTTTTCCGCTCTAGAAACAACATATTTTATCGGATGTTCTCAAATTTGGCAAAATATCTTATATTTAAACTAACCGAAAATAGGTCAAATCGGTTCAGATTTAGATATAGCCCCCACACAAATGTCGTTCCCGATTTGACATTTTCCTCTGTAGAAACCACATATTGTAGTCGATTTTCTTTAAATTTGGCACAACATCTTATAATCTTACTAGAAACACCTATGCAGAAATTGGGTAAGATCGGTTCAGATTTAGATATAGCCCCCGTATAAATGTCGCTCCCGATTTGACTTTTGCCGCTTTAAAAGCCACATATTGTGCTCGATTGTCTTTAAATTTCGCACAACATCTTATAATCTAACTAAACAAAACTATGGTGAAAGTGGGTAAGATCGGTTCAGATTTTAATATAGCCCAAATTCAAATGTTGCTCCCATAAGTTTAAACTATACATTTTATAGTTCACCTATTTCGTTCCATACATTTACAGGATACAAAAAACCTTCCCGTTTTCACTTTTTCACCGAATTGAATTGTATTCGGATTGAAAGTGGAGTGTATCATAGAGTCGGCCCCGCCCGACTTTAGCCTTTCCTTACTGGTTTTAATAGTGGCTATTTCAGTAGAGCGCGGTAAACAAAAAATATAAATTGTATAATTTTGCAAAATTTTCATTTTCGCAGGCGCCTCATCCGCCGATGAAAAATATTTTATAGAATGACACCATTAAAAATATTACTTGATTAAATATTTTTTTGAAACTCAAAAAAAAAATATAAAATTGAAACTTATAGTGTATATAGAGAACAAAATAATCTATCATAAAAAAATATTTAAAAAAATCGGAGATATATTATTCTTAAAAATTAAAAAATATTTTTTGTTTTCTGGGGAAAGATCACATTATTCTGAACAAGAAAGGAAAGGCTAAAGTCGGGCGTGGCCGACTATATGATACACTCCACTTTCTATCCGAATACAATTCAATTCGGTAATAAAGTGAAAAAGGAAAGGATTTTTGTATCCTGTAAATGTGTGTGTTTGACAAAAAATGTTAAATCGGAAAGGACATTTGTATGGGGGTATATTGAAACCTGGAACGAAATAGGTAAAATATAATATGTATAGTTTGGCCAAAATCAGTTAAACATTTGGGAGCAACATTTGTATTGGGGCTATATCTAAATCTGAACCGATCTTACCCACTTTCACCATATGTGGATTATAAAATGTTGTGCCAATTTTAAAGAAAATCGGGTACAATATGTGGTTTCTAGAGCGGCAAAAGTCAAATAGGGAGCGACGTTTGTATGGGGGTTATATCTAAATCTGAACCGATCTAGCCCACTTTAGCCACAGGTGTTTCTAGTTGAATTATAAGATGAGCCAAATATAAAGAAAATCAGGTACACTCTGTGGTTTCTAGAGCGGAAAATGTCAAATCGGGAGCGACATTTGCATGGGGGCTATATCTAAATCTGAACCGATCTTACCCACTTTCACCATATGTGGATTATAAAATGTTGTGCCAATTTTAAAGAAAATCGGGTACAATATGTGGTTTCTAGAGCGAAAAATGTCAAATCGGGAGCGACTTTTGTATGGGGCTATATCTAAATCTGAACCGATATGCCTCAAATTAAATAGCGTTCGTCCTTGATCCACAAAACTTAGTTGTGCCAATTTTTGTTAAGATCGGACTATATATGCGACCTGTAATTTGATTACAACAATAGATGGACAGACAGACGGACATTGCTAAATCGATTCAAAAAGTCATTCTAAGTCGATCGGTCTTCGCCTCGAAGTTTCATGGATTCTTGTATGAATACGCTTCTGGTAATTCCTCTGATTGTGAAACCATCGATTATGGCCAGTTTTGAAACCAAAGTTCCCAAATTTTCACTTTTTGTATATAGATCCATTGTGGTCTGCATTTTCCGTATCTTATTGGCCGGAGGTAGTAGTGGATGATTCCTTGTCATATATTTTTTTATGTACGGATTGCAAATGTCTTAACAGACCACTTGTTGATTGCCCTGTTTTGGAACATAGTGAACAAACAGCGGCTCCCGCGCCGCTTGAATTTTCCATCTGATAATAAAACATAAACACTCCTTATATTCTTCTAAATGTGATTATTTTGATAGTTTACCTAGTAAGCCGAAATCATGTAAAAAACCGTCGAACAATAAACAAAACAACAACTGTCAACACACGATCAGCTGTTTAATTAAAAGCATTGACATAGATAGAGAGAAGAACACCAACTTATTCAATGGTAAATGTTAGTTATCAAATAAAGATGTTGTTAAAATCGCTATAAGAATGACGGCTCAATTAGTGAATTTAGAAACGTAGGTGACGAAGCACCTACGTGCCGAAGCAATAGCTGCGATTTTCATAAGAATGTAGATATATATACAACTGATAACAGAAGGATCACTGATAATTTGACCCTACACAGGACAATGAAATACGTATATGGTCAAATGTATGTATGGTTGAGTGTGGTTCTCCTCCATTACCAAAAAAATAAAGATTTCCTTCTTAAGAATTTCCGGGAACGGCGGAAATCGTTCTCGTTTTCTCGGCAATTTGGCGAAAAAGAAACCTTAACGGCGAAGTATGACTGCATTATAGCTTTGATGTTCAATTTCCGAACATGATATTGTCCCCTCAATATATATAATAGCCTATAATTTTTTTGGGTATTTTGAGTTAATCATGTTTAAAGATTTTATCAAGTCGTTTATTTGAATATTTTATAAATATTTGAATGCATTAAATATTAATTTTTGAATACACTTTGTGGTACTAGAATGTTGCCAAATTTTGAATTATTTAAATTATTATTTAAATTATTAATTTTTGTATAAAATGCAATAGAGCCAATATTTTTTATTGGTACCTTGCGACAACGGATTTTTATGCAAATCTCATTTTTAATTCGTATTTGCATAAAATATTCTAACATAAAATCTATATATAAAAGAGTTGCGTTACTGACTGACTGACTTATCAGTGACCAGCCCCCAGACCAAACGGCTGAAGCCAGGGTCATGAAGACGAGCTACAAATAGGGATTTTTCGAAATTTGTACTTTTAAGGGAGGAAAGAGACAAAAAGGGATAAAAATGGTACCAATTTAAGTATTGCAGCTATATTCGTAAAAATCAGTATTTACATTTCTCTGACAACGTAGACTTGCAATATAAATGGATTTTTCTAAATTTGTACTTATAAGGGTTGCGTGGGACAAAAAGGGATAATAATGGTACCAACTAAAGTATTGCAGCTAGAATCATGAAATTTGATATGTAATTTCTTCTGACCATGTAGAAGCGCAGTAAAATTTAATTTTTCAAAATTTGTACTTATAAGAGGTTAGCAGGACAAAAAGGGATAGAAATAGTACCAACTAAATTATTATAGCAAGAATCGTGAAATTTGCTATGTAAATTCCTCTGACCATGTATAAGCGCATTAAAATTGGATTTTTAAAAATTTGTACTTTTAAGGGTTACGAGGGACAAAAAGGAATAATAATGGTACTAATTTAAGTATTGCAGCTATAATCGTGAAATTTGGTGTGTCAATTCCTCTGACAACGTAGAAGCACAAATCCAAATGGTTTTTTTTTTCGAAATTTTATACCTATAAGGTGTAGCGGGACAAAAAGGGATAAAAATAGTCCCAACTAAAATATTGCTGCTATAGTCGTGAAATTTGGTGCGTAAATTCCTCTGACAACGTAAACTTGCAACATAAATGGATTTTTCGAAAATATTATTTTTAAGGGGAGAGCAGGACAAAAAGGGTTAAAAATGGTACCAACTTTTGGATTACAGCTAGAATCATGAAATTTAGTATGTAAATTCCTCTGACCATGTAGAAGGGCCATCAAAATAGATTTTTTTCGAATAAGAGGTTGTAATTTTTTGTTAAAAACTGGGTAGAAAATGATAAAAAATATATAAACGTAGGGAGTTCAGCTAAAACAGTGCACATCGACAAGCAAATTCTTTTGACTGTATATGAGTGCTATGTTTCCAATTTACTATTTTAGAAAAGAAAATCAAATAAATACTATTCTAAAACAGAGACGGATAAAACTAATAACAAATACCTGGCTCTTTCGCGTGCGAAGCAGCGGTTACTGCTAGTTTATTATATATTATATTTATTTGACATGATAATCGGAATGATTTATTAATTAACAAAAAAATAAGCCTTAGTTATTTATTAATAGCAAGATAGCATCGATTACAAGATACGAGGATTTTTATCTGTGATTTCGAAAGAGTATTTTTATATAAAATGAATATGGAGTTGGGCGTGGCACTAGGAACTTTCATTTATTAGTGGTTTCGAATGAAATCAATGATAGTGATTTGTATTAACATATATAAGAATATAACAAATATATGACGATTTTTCATTTTATGTTACATAGGAGATAGACGTCGTTGTGGGTGTTTTATTATACCCTACACCACTTCGTGGTCTAGGGTATTATAAGTTAGTTTCGCGCCAAATGTTTGTAACACCAAGAAATAATCGAGCTAGACCCACCTTTAAGTATACCGATCGGCTTAGAATCACCAGCTGAGTCGATTTAACGATGTCTGTCTGTCCGTCCGTCCGTCCGTCCGTCCGTCCGTCCGTCCGTCTGCTGTCCATCTAAGCTTGTTCGCACTCTACAGGTCGCAATTGTTGTCCGATTGTCATGAAACTTGGCAGAATTTATTTTTTCTGGACAAGGACCATCGGTATTGAAATCGGTTCAGATTTAGATATAGCCCCCATACAAATGTCGCTCCCGATTTGACATTTTCCGCTCTGGAAACGACATATTGTTCCCGATTTTCTTTAAATTTGGCAGAACATCTTATAATCCAACTGGAAACACGTATGCAAAAACTGGGTAAGATCGGTTCAGATTCAGATATAGCCCCCATACAAATGTCGCTCCCGATTTGACATTTTTCGCTCTAGAAACGACATATTGTACCCGATTTTCTTTAAATTTGGCAGAACATCTTATAATCGAACTAGAAACACGTATGCAAAAATTGGGTAAGATCGGTTCAGATTTAGATATAGCCCCCATACAAATGTCGCTCCCGATTTGACATTTTTCGCTCTAGAAACGACATATTGTACCCGATTTTCTTTAAATTTTGCAGAGCATCTTATAACCCAACTAGAAACACGTATGCAAAAATTGGGTAAGATCGGTTCAGATTCAGATATAGCCCCCATACAGATGTCGCTCCCGATTTGACATTTTCCGCTCTAGAAACGACATATTGTACCCGATTTTCTTTAAATTTGGCAGAACATCTTATAATCGAACTAGAAACACGTATGCAAAAATTGGGTAAGATCGGTTCAGATTTAGATATAGCCCCCATACAAATGTCGCTCCCGATTTCACTTTTTCCGCTCTAGAAAAGACATATTGTACCCGATTTTCTTTAAATTTTGCAGAACATCTTATAATCCAAATAGAAACACGTATGCAAAAATTTGGTAAGATCGGTTCAGATGTAGATATAGCCCCCCATACAAATGTCGCTCCCGATTTGACTTTTTCCGCTCTAGAAACCACATATTGTACCCGATTTTCTTTAAAATTGGCACAACATCTTACAATCGAACTAGAAACACCTATGCTGAAAGTGGGTATGATCGGTTCAGATTTAGATATAGCCCCCATACAAATGTCGCTCCCAATTTGAATTTTTCCGCTCTAAAATCCACATATTGTACCCGTTTTTCTCTAAAATTGGCACAACATCTTATAATCTAACTTAAAACACCTATGCTGAAAGTGGGTAAGATCGGTTCTGATTTAGATATAGCCCTCATTGAAATGTTGCTCCCGAATTTTTAACCGATTTTGGCCAAACTTTACATATTATATTTCACCAATAAACATACATGGTGAAAGCGGGTCACATCGGGTACAGGATGCAAAAATCCTTCTCGATTTCACTTTTTTGCCGAATTGAATTGTAATGAGATAGATAGCCCGCCCGTCTTTAGTCTTTTCTTACTTGTTTTCTTACCATTCTAATAAATTACAGCTCTGGAAACTACATCGGATCTTCATCATATTTTGCAGATCATGATATTTTTCAATTAGGAATACCTACCGTGAATGAGAAATATATAGGCCCATATTTTAGAAAAGGCCCAAAATGTTTTGAAATGTCGGTCCGATTCATCCTGTTACTACTGTATAATTTGTATTTGTCTGCCGGAAAATTGGATCAATTATTTACCATATTTGTTAAATATGACTAAAGATGAATTTATGGTATAAACTATAACTTATATGAACTACATAAAATTTCTCCCATGAAATAGCCAGGTTTAGTAATCAAAGCGGGGTACGTACGCAGGGAGTGGTGTAGGGTATTATATAGTCGGCCCCGCCCTACTTTAGCCTTTCCTTACTTGTTTTATCTAAATCGATAATATTAGGGATGTGTGCGATCTGGTCAAGGAACGGAGTATAATAAAAACATTCGTTATTTCCTCCAGATAAATCACTTGCTTATGAATATGGGAATAATTGCCACGCCTTCATCAGTTAGTTGATAAATAGGAAGAGTGTGTGTAGTTCTTATGATACTGCCGACCACAAGTCATGGTGGAGTACAGATAATTTGCTTGCTCCGATACAAAGTTCCTTTATATTCATTTATCCTCTTTCACCATTTCCCTTTTTTGTAGTTTTGTGGCCATTTTCGATTGAATAACGGGAAAATGGCTGCCACAAGTTTTATGACTTTATTTCATATTGAATGCCAACGCAAAAGGAGAAGCTCAACCATACTTGGTCCCAGGAAGAAAACTCTGAGTTGTTGAATATCATATAATTTTGTTTTTCATCTTTTTTGTTGCTCGTTTTTTGACGTTACCGCCGCTGCTGCTGATACCTTTTGCAATACTTATAATAACATATCGACGCAAACCAATAACCAATGGCCACACCATACGCCAGCCGGCCAAGATAACATGCCATTGGTTCACTGAGTGAGCGGAGAGTGGACACAACAAAAAAATCAACGCTTGTATTAGAAATTAAATGTGGATGGGTTATGGGCGCACCCGTTTGCCGACTGCATTGTGGCCATCGGCCAGCGTATGACCGTTGACTGACTTTTGTGGTGTGAGATGAAATGAGATGATTTGAGGTGACCTCAAATCCGCACAACCACAGACAACGGAGAACAGCGACACAGCAGCACCATCACCATCACCTGAGCTGAAAAGGAGGCAAAGAAAGGGATTGAAAACTGCATAAAACGAAGATGTTTTCCTCGTTGTGCGAAAAAAAGATGGCAATAAGAAAACAATAATGATGATGAGCGGAACGGAAACGGAAACTAACACAAATCATGTTTGCTTTCTTTTGACAAGCAGGGAGTTGATGTTGACGTTTTGCTTACCAAATCCCTTTATATGCATTTGTTCTTATAGAAATATTGTTCTTTTTCCATAAACATTTCTTATTGGTTGTTGTTGTAGATGCTCAGCATTTGCCGTGGCTACGGTTGGGTATTATGTTTACGCACACGTGTCTTATTTTCCATTTGCCCTGGAAAAAATCTATAAAATTCCGTTTTGAGAAGGACGAGAACACATTGTATTTTTTTACAACCATTTTTATAACCTTATTCCAGCACTACACACACTCTTGCACTCACATATATATATATCTTTATATATGTATATTACATATGTACATAATATATTGTGGAGGGAAGGGATGGGTGTGTGTGGAGGCTAGTGTACTTATACGTGTGTCTCTCAGAAGCACCTTATCCTTTTCTCCAACTCCTCCTTTTCACGACCCTCCTCCCACCCTTCTTCCCTTGCACAGCCATTTATCATGATTTATTTCATAAAAACAAACTTTGTTCACTACATTTTTTAGGTTTTTTCCTCCATTTTATGATATTCTTTCATTTTCATTGTATATACATAAAATACAGACGTTTGTATGTGTATGCACGTACACATACTTATACAGCTACATGGAGTGAACAGTAGAGTGGGTCCTTGAGAAAGCTCCTGCCAAAAAAAAAAACATGTGCAAACTTTTGGTAAGGTCCTCAAACTGAAACTGAAGATGAAACTGCACTGATATTACTTCAAGTTTTTTTTCTTGCGTAGACGGCGACCCACATTCATGTACATGAATAGTCCTTTCGCATCCTCCATACTTTTCATATTTGTTCATGACGACTTTCCTTTTTTTTCATTTTGATTATCTGCTCCCTTTTCTGCACTTATGTATGTTTGTTTGTATCTTCATATAAATATATACACAGTTGCGGGTATATACATGTATATATTTCCACGATATGTTTACCTGTCATGTATCTTCATCCAGTCTCGGCTCCAGCCACAGGTATTCTTTATCAATGGGTGAAAAGGTATTTTTTCTTTAGTTATACATAGTCTGTATATAATAGTATACATATATAAAAATATGTTCCTCCTAGCACAGTGGTATCATAGCAAAGTTTCTTGGTTTATTTTAGTTCTAGTAGAAATTAAATCTGATCAAATTGAAAAAAAAAATAATAATAATAATAATTACACCGTGCGACGGCACTTTTTGGAGCTGTACAATGCCCTAAAGCACGTGAATCTAGGCTTCGTATATAGGAGAACTGTGCTATAATTTTCCATTTTTCCATTGGACCTGAACAATACACGTGAAACTAGGGATCATATATAGAAAAGCTACATAGTTTTCCATTTGGTGATCTTTTTTTAATTGTCAAAAGATGTAGATGTTTAAACAAATTATACTTTTCGGGGCCATACTCAGTTTTTCATTTGGTGATCTTTCCTTCTTTTTACAGGGTTTTTAATTTCCAAAGGATATATAAATTTTAATAATTTATTTACGTACTTCCGCAAGTCCTACAAATACGATATGGGTATCAAATGAACGCGAAGGAAATCTGTGAAAAATATTTCAAATGTCATGCTTCTATCGGTGTAAGTTTTGAATTGACAAGCATTTAAAATTTCCTCCCTAAAAATAAAAATAAGTTATCTTTATTTTTTTAAGGGGAAAACTTGAAATAGTTGTTAATTCTAAACTAATACAGATAGATTAATGAAACATGAAATATTTTTAAAAGATATTCTTCTCTATCAATTGATACCCATATCGCATTTGTATGACTCGCAGAATTACGAAAATAAATTATTAAATCTAATATATCGTTTGTAAAAGCCCTGTAAAAAGAAGGAAAGATCACCAAATGGAAAACTATGTAGCTTTTCTATATATGATCCCTAGTTTCACGTGTATTGTTCAGGTCCAGTGGAAAAATGCAAAATTATAGCACGGTGTTATAAATATGTTTTTTAATAAGTTATCTGTCCAAAAATATGAAAAGTAATACTGGTTTTACAAAAATTTAAATTCGAAATTACCACAAATATAAATAGTACGAAAAAACAGTAATTCATTAATAATTGTTATTCATAAAAACGTGACAATAGGCTCGGTTCACAAATGTTTCTTCTTCAATATTTATGCTCTCCACCTCCGTATCCTACGGAGTAGTATGCCTTCTTTCTTATGTTTGTGATTAAGAGGAAGCGAAATGTGAACATTATTAATTATGCAGATCAACTTAGAATCACATTTGAAATGGCGACGTCTGTCCGCCTTCTTGTCTGCAGTTCTATACGTATATTCTTGCAATCAAAGTGCAGGGCTATAAGTGTAGTCAAATCATAGTAAAACTTGTCACAATATTTTATATTAAATTATATTTAGTCAAGGACGTGTTTACGTTTCAGATGTTTCAGAAATTTCATTATTTTTTGTGTTATTTCCTACGTCATTATATATTTTATACGTCATTATATATTATTATTATTATTAATGATAAACTATAGAAAATCCCGATAATTCTCTAATAATTTAGGAATACTGGGATAGGAAATTTTTAAAAATCCCGAATCTAAGGATTACATAACCTTATCCGGACTGGCATCGTTAGTACATTTGTAATACCATACCATGCGCATGATTATTATTATTTTTAAATGCGAAAAGCTACTAAGTGTAGACAATAAAAATATAAAAAATATACAGTGATGTACATATGTGCAAAGTCGAGTAAGGCTTGCATCTTGGGGGGGGGGGTGTTTGAATAGAAATATTGGTTTGCTAGAAAAAACAAGTAAAAGGTGCATTAAGTTCGGCCGGGCCTATCTTTATATACCCTCCACCATGGATTGCAATCCACAGAGGTTGCCGGTTTTCGTAGAAGTGCAGTAATATTACAGGAAAATATAAATTTTTTTAATATAGCCAAACCAAAACAAATACAAATATTGAAAAAATAATTTAATAAATAAATATAATATTTTAGTTATTTCAAACCATTATTTATTTCAAATCAAAAAATAAATATTCTTATATTTATATTTTCAAAAAGCTTAAATACCATAAATATTGGTAGATAGTGGGTGCTGCAGTTTGTTGTATTTCCATTCTATTTAAATTCCAAAAGTAAAAATTTTGAAAATCCAGTATCAGACGTACATAGTGCAAAATAACCTAATTTCATGATTCAACCAATTTTTGCCGTAAAAGAAAAAGTACGCATTTGGAAAAAACTTTTTATTTTGCGTGTCTATGCAGTCAGAGGAATGTATACACCTAATTCCATGATTCCAGCTGCGCCCATTTGGTTGGTACCATTTTTACCACCTTGACGTTTCTACGCAATTAGAATTTCATCATTCTAGCTGTAGTCATTTAGTTGGTACTATTTTTATTCCTCAGTACCATGTTAGGGCGTACCTCAAAAAAAAAGTTCGCCGTACACCTTCGAATATGAAGTATTATTGAAAGGTAGTTTCAAAAAAAAAATTTTTATTTTTTTATGCCGAACGTAGGGGTCGCGCTTTTACATTTTTCTATATAACTTGTATTTATAAACGGATTTTAAAGTGTGATACATCGATGTTTTTGTCTCGACGAGGCCGATTTTTTTGTCTTTGAAGTCATTGAGCTCAAGCACCCCCTTCTGCTACTTACCCATCATTTCTCAGTTGCTACTACCCTAATGTACCACTCTAATAATCGAAAATTAAAGCTCGCATAAAATCATGAATCATGTTTGAGCTCAATGACTTCAAAGACAAAAAAATCGGACAAAAACATCGATGTATCACACTTTAAAATCCGTTTATAAATGCAGAAGTTATATAGAAAAATGTAAAAGCGCGACCCCTACGTTCGGCATAAAAAAATAAAAAAAATTTTTTTGAAACTACCTTTCAATAATACTTCATATTCGAAGGTGTACGGCGAACTTTTTTTTTTTTACTTGTAACCTGGTACGCTCTAGTACCATGTGTCCATTGAAAGTCCGAATTTCGAAAAATCCGTTTATTTTCCGTGTCTATGCAGTCAGAGGAATGTATACTCCGAATTTCATGACTCTAGCTGCGGTCATTTGATTTGTACTATTTGTATCCCCTTTTCCATTTTAACCCCAAAAAGTACGAATTTCGAAAAATTCGTCTATTTTCCTTGTCCACGCAGTCAGAGGAATGTATACTCCGAATTTCATGACTCTAGCTGAGGTCATTTGATTGGTACTATTTTTATCCCCTTTTTTCATTTTAACCCCAAAAAGTACGAATTTCGGAAAACCTGTTTATTTGAAGTGTCTACGCAATTAGAGGGATGTACACACCGAATTTCATTATTCCAGGTGTAGCCGTTTGGTTGGTACCATTTTTATCCCTCAGTACCCATTGTATCCCTTGAAAGTACGAATTTGGAAAAAAACCTTTTATATTTCATGTCTACGTGGTCACAGGAATGTATACTTTGAATTTTATGACTCTAGCTGCGGTCATTTGGTTGATACTATTTTTATCCCCTTTTTCTATTTAGACCCCTCAGAACCTAATTGACCACGTCCCTTAGTCCAAAAGCCACAAATCAAATTCGGTCTTCAAATTGTTCTTTCTCGTGATCAGAAATATATATGTACCAATTTTTAACATGCTCAAGAACACCTTTGACTAGCCCCTTTACCCACAAATCTGCCCACACAGAGCATATCTTTATTGGTGCTGAAAATTTCAACAAAATAGGTTCAGCAATTTAGGCGCGATTGCGGGACATACAAGCAGTCCAACACTAAGGCTTTATAATATTTATAATACGGATTGCATAATTCTACAATCACGGTGTTGGTGGCGTATGAGTTATTTTTATTATTTAGGAGATACTATTACTCATGCGTTTACTTATGGCGCAAAATCGTCCTAAAGTCAACGTAAATCAATTACGTTGACTTTAAAGGTGCATTCCACTGTTACGTACAGACAAGTTCAACTAATTTTACGGTTTATATTACATATAGCACTTAATTGTTTTATCAGATATATACTTTTTTTCTCTAATTTAATAGATTATATACTAGTCTTTAATAGTGCCCAGAAACATTTAAAAAAAGTCATGAAATACTGAAGAAAAATGCAAACAACCCACGTCACGTACGGGACACATCAAGTCAACCAACATTCGAAATCGTTATAGTTTTATTCAGATTTCAGCGAATATATTACAGGTGCATAAAAAGTGTATTCGAAGGAAATTATAACTAAGAATCATGCTTGCAACTAGCGAAAAAAATATTAATTAAAACACCTATTTATAATTCAAAAACATTTTTTTATATTTGTCACGTACAGACAAGTCGCGTCACGTACGGGACATAGTTCAACTTAAATCTATAATATATGTAAAAATCAATAGGTAAATACAGTTTTGTCTTCGGAAAAGGCAATGTTTTCTGCACTCCACAACTTTCTCCTCAGTTTTAATAAAATGGAATTTGGAAACCCCAGTTATCGCTTTGGCATTGTCCCACGGCGATGCACTTTTAATACTTTCATAAATTTCAGAGGATGGCACATAAATCACACGGGTTTTTGTGACTAATTGAGAAGCTAAATCAGAAAAGTCCTTGGCTGATTGGACAACAACATGTTCATTTTGGCTCATCATTTTCTCTCTTACCAGTCTTTTGATATTTCCGCCAACTCCGTCTATCACACCTTTTCCATGCGATGTAGCAAAATATTTCCAATAAAAGGGCCTTTTGTACTTTTCACTCAACATTGATGTTAGTTTAACCATATAACGGTTCTTAAATTCCGATGAAGGGCCGTCACTCCAAATAATTTCCGCTGAAGGTAAGTCTTCATTTTCTTTATGCATCAAGTCAAACAACTTATTGATGAAAACAAAAACTGTATCCTTGTCTTTCGAATTTGCATCTTAGCATATAAGATATGTTTGGCAATTGCCTTTGTAAAAACTTGCAGCAGTAAATAAAAGAACACTTGTTCGTGACCAGAGTGCGCTTTGAACTTCATTCTGGTATTCACAGCCAAAAGACATCGCAAAATCAACTTGACGGATCCGCACATTTTCATTGCGTTGGTCTTTTTGAAATTCACCGGCTTGAACTCGTTTTAAATTAACATGCTTCATCATAATATGGATAGAATCAATCAATTTTTCTTTAAGTTCACCTGAACTTGTTTCGTGGTTTACTAATCGTAGTTTATTTTCTGAGTTTTTTTCCATTCTTTCCATACACAGATTGTACTTAAATCGATAGAAATTAATATTTTTTTGCCATCAGAACAAGTATCACATTCATTTTTCCAGCACTTCGAATCTAAAGAAGGATCACATAAAATCATAGTCCACCAGTCGTTACAATAATTTTGTTTCAAACCTTTCATAACGTGTATCGTCACCTGATGTGCTAATGTTTGGGCTTTCTGCTAGAGCAATGTTCATTTTACGCGCTAGTTCTTTAACAACCGCTTTTTTCTTTCCTGGTGATTGAGGCAGTGCTTTTAGAGCCTTTTGAACAGCTTTAGATAAAGTCTGTTTCGACTTGTACGGAGATTCATTACTTACAGGAGAATCAGTAGGATTTTTAAGTTCCACCCGCTTTTTTGCCCTTTGCAATCTCTTCTTATCCCTTTCCTTAAGTGAAATTGCTTTTAACTCACCTTCAGAAAGATTTTCTGCTTTTCGTTTACGAAGCTCACGCAATCTTTTAGCCTCATTAGGATCTTTCTCTTTTTGCTTTTCTCGAAATTTTCGCATGCGGCTAGCACTGGTTGATGGTTGCTGGTCGCTCATTTTTGCGTTATTGAGATTTGCAGTACAAAAAAGGGCTTTGTTTATTACAAACGCCAGTAAAAGTTGAAGATGTCAGATAACTTATTCTTCGGCGTCACGTACAGACACTTTATTATCACCAATAATATATTGTAAGCAAAGCGATTTCAAACAAAATTGTTTCACCAGTTTTTAGACCGCTAAAAGTTAGCTGTTAACAGAAAAATTCAATTTGTATAGTCGACTTGTTTTACAATTATTAATAGAAAAAGGAATTAAGCGTCACGTATGGGACATCGAAACTTACCTTTCCGTTATGATTAATTTCTTATCAAAAAACACTTAACCAAAAAATGAGTATGCAGTTAAATACAGCGGACCATACACTATAACTTAGAACAGAAATCTAGTTTCAATCTGATAAACAATAGCGGCAGCGACCTCGCAAAAAGTTGTGTAAAGACTAATGAAAAAATCCGATTTGTTGTTACTCTCAATAAATAACGGTATTTACAAAAAATGAGACATACTCACTACAACTTTTGTAAATTATTTTAGATGAGAACATAATCTCACTATGTACGTGCAATAATATATAAAAAATTCATATTTGTAAAACAGTTCAGAGTTCCCCTTTTTCATGGAATGCTCCTTAAATAGATTCTACTTGATGTATATTCTATCGATAATTACACAACCCAAATTTATGTTTATGTAGAAATTTTACTTACAATGCCATTTTTTGTACTTACAGTGTCAAAATTGTATCTCATCTCTCCCACTGTACATTTGAGGTTATAAAAATATTTGATTTAATTTTTATTTTCCTTCTCGCTTTCGTGCACTTTGTGTTATTGTTATCTTTTGCCTTTTCCCTTTGGTTATTCGCTATATGCCGCCGCTATATATGTAGATATGTATGTTCGTATTTTTGTTATTCTTCTCCTTTTTTTGTATAAATCTCTAGATATTTTTCTGTACTTTGTTCCATCCTCTTCAACTATCTCTCTGCTGCTACCTTATTTTTATAACAAACAATAAATTTTATATATGTACATACATACATACGTACTCGTACATACATAATAATATATGTGTATGAGTATTTTCCTCATTTTTATTGTGCTTTCATTTTGATTTCCCCCTCCAGATCCCTCCATACTCGGCTGTCCGACCCGACCGACCGACAACCTCTAAATGCACTCGTGTTTCATTTATTTGTTTGGCACATGGAGATTTCCAGTTTCCCTTTGGCTGCCATTACAATGTTCTTTTTCCCCGACGAGGTCCTCTTATTCCGCTGTGGTCAAAATAATAGATCCTCCTACTGTTGTTGTGTGGTCGTGGAACAGCTTCATAATTTCTACTTTACCTTATCTTTGCCATCACAAACAACAGCAACAACGACTGCGACATCCTGCATATGTTTCGTTCCATGTATGTCCAACTTTGAAATTAACAAAAGGTTAATTTTAGTCAGGAACAGTCACAACATTTATTTATTTATTTTATTTTTTTTAATTTCGACTACAATCACGTTTATAATTGTTGTAGATTAAATACCAGAAACATCATCATGAAAATTGTGGAGCATCTTACAGACACTATTGTCAATTAATAAAAAATACTTTATGAAAATTGAAGATGTATTTTTTTTCTTTAGAGTTTTCTAATTTTCTCTCAAACTAGAAGCAATTTTCTGAAAATTAGGCAAAATATATATATTTGTATCTTGTACCACAAAAAAGATTTTATTTTATTACCTTATGAAAAAATACTTTATTTTCGGTCCACCCTATTCAATTTCATATTTTTTAGAAAATCGGGAAATGCAGTTTTATTCGCCATATAGAAAAGAACTTAGGGTTGTCAATGTCCACCATATAAGTGGTGACTCTCATATTAATTTTAGATGTGGAAGGTACCATAAGGGAAGTGGGGTAAATATTAAAAATGATGGAACATTTGAAATGACGTGAGTAACGCCCCATATAACACATATATATCGTATTTATGTATATATATTTTTATAACCGCCCAATTTGCCACCCATTTTGCATTGGTCGAAATCCTTTGGCCGCCGCTTACTTTCTTTCCATCGACTCCCTCCTAAATCGCCAAAGACGGAGGATTCATAAAAAATAACCTGGTCATTTCTCAGCATTGTGCTGTGCCGTGCTGATGTATGTGCCCGCCACTATTGTTGTTCGATTGTGCTCACGCTCACGTATTTTATATTATGTCCTGTAAGTTTATAGTTATTTTCTTCCTCCTTTTCTTGTTATTGCCTCTTCCTGGTGTACTCTGTGTGGTATATATATTATTTGGATTCTTGTGTGGACATGGTGTATATATATAAAAAAAATGCGCGTTTTCCTAGTTGTACTTCATTTCATATGAGCACATACATACATACAGACATTTCTATATCGCTTCGCTATGAGCGACCAATACTACGAAGCATACTTTTTGGCGTCTCCCATCTACACACACACACAACTTGTCTTGTATGAGGGAGGTATGAACATAATGATCGTGGGATATTTCCCGAAGAAACTTATTTGATGAGAACAATTGTTTGAATTGTCTTCAACTTGTAAATAGCATCATTTTTCTATTATAAAATCGAAAAATATGTAATTTTTTTAATTTGGGAATTTCCTCGGTGGCAGTTTTTCGAAATCGTGTTTTTAGGAATTCGGATATAAGACGCTGGAATTGGAATATGTCATTAAGCGATTTCGAAACTTAATCATTGTTTCGAAAAAAAATGCTAAATCAAAAAACTGTCCTCTAGTGTGAGATTGCGCAGAAACCGACGGAATTGTTTGTTTAAAATACTTATGTTTCAATATTCTATTCGTGTTCATATTCTGAATTGTTGGCATAAGCTTTGGTTAAAATAAAACTGATCAGTAACAATTTAATATTGGAAATGGTTTTACAATCACTTTAAAAATAAAATAGTTATGATTTGTTGTGCCTCCCACACAAATAATCCAACCCTAAGTATATGCAGATACTCCCTGAGCTAGTGAAGGTTATAAACTATATATGAAATTACCGACATTTTACATCATTATAATTATTAGTTGCTTATTTTTTAAATCTGTTTCCAAAACTGCTGAATATCCAAATTTGCAGAAAAAATAAATGCTACCCCACCTAATGTATATTTTTCTTAAATAAGTTTGTTTACATTTTTGAATTTCACATGGAATAACTTTTGAATTACAAATGAAAACTTTTGATTTTCAAATGGTGTATTTTGAATTACAAATGGCGAGTTTTGAATTTCATATGACGACTTTTGAATTTCAAATGGTGTCTTTTAAATTACAAATGACGAGTTTTGAATTTCATATGACGACTTTTGAATTTCAAATGGTGTCTTTTGAATTACAAATGACGAGTTTTGAATTTCAACTGATATTTTTTGAATTTCAAATGATGTTTTTTGAATTACACTTGAAAATGGTGTAGTTATCATGGTACATTACATATATGCATGTTATCTCTTGATCTCCTTATGGATTACATGAGCAGATTTTGGCGTAATTAAAAACTCAGGTAATCCAAGTGTTACTTCTCTCCACAATGACATATACAGACTTTGCCTAATATTACATCCCAGCAATGCCTTCCCGCCCTCCTTCTCGTTGGAGTCAGACTCCAACCATTGACCATTTTCTCGCTTTAGTGGTTGTTTATTTGAACTTTTCATAACAACGTTTTGTTGTTGGTTGGCCATGTAACCACTAACACCCACAATAGCCACCCCAACACCCACACCCTGCCACTTCTCGCTCTCTCCATATGGGCCAGCTATACGTTGACCATTCAAACTGCTGCTATAAATATGATGTCATACTTTTTATTAAAGTTATACTTTTTTCTCTTTTCTGTCCTTTCCTTACCTTATTTCATACCCAGTGAGTGGCCATGTGTGTGTGTGTGTATGTTGAGGAGCATGTGGTGCGGCGTTCCGTTTATGTACCACATATATAGTGTGGAGTCCTTACATACACTCACATACATAGCAAGAACTTAGACCCGTCGTAGGTGTTTCTTTTGGCCTGCTGGGTGTTGTGTGTGTGTGTTTTTTGCTTCAAACAAAAATAAACTTTTTCTGCTCCTCCGTCGTCGTTTTCTTTTGGTCTTGAGTGTGATTTTTGTGTGAATTGTGGCATGTGCAACAGAGTGTATAATTTTTATTGTATTTTCTGCTTTTTTTCTTCTTCGGACTTTATCTACAGGGAGATTATTTATATACATTTATGTACGAGCATATATATACGTTAATATATATGTGTATGTGTGCTTACAAGTGTAAATGTGTATGTGTTCCTGGGAGTCCATTCCTAGATGCCATTAGCCGTTGTTTAGTTGTTTTTCTTTTTATTAATTCAATTACTTTAGAATTTATGACCATATAATAATGGGTAATTCCTTTTTTGCTTCTTATCCCTCGTCGTCTTCTACTTCTTCTTCTTGTCCTCTTTGTCTAGAAATGCCAAACCAAACGGAAAATAAGAAGACGAAGTAGAGAAAACATAACTGATGATGTGTGATAAATATTTGTAGTTTATTTTGAGGTTAATGCCTTATAAACGAGAGAATCTGCAGATGAAGAAAGAAAAACTTTTTTTAATTGAAAAAAAAGTTAACTATCAGAACGTATTTTTCTTAATTTTCAAAAGATTAAAGGTTTCTACTTTCAGCACACTTTTATGAGTGTTGAGTGTAGGGATTTCTAAAAAAATATCTTTCAAACATAAAAGTTTCTTTACTTAAAATTAAGTAAGGGAAAGCACCGTCTATATGTTAGGAAGGATCACGACAATAAATTCCAGCGGTCCACCCCCGAAATAGAGATTGTATTGTTTAATGATAACACTAGTCAACAGTCAAAATGTACTCGGGATGCGATAATTTTTTCTGTGTAGATAACCTTGACATGAGCTCGAAAAACGCAATAAATTTTTTTTTTCGTTTGGTTTTTTTTATTTTTTTTTTTTTAAATTTTAAAAATTTTTTTTTGGTTAATTTGTTTCGTCCGGCATAACTCGGGAACCACTAGCCCGATTTAATTGAATTAAATTTTAAAAAATTTAAAATTACAATTCCCTTAATCTGTTCATATATTGTTTTCCTATACAAGCAACAGTTTCCAAGTTAAAAATGAATATATAAAGGAAAAAACTTATTTTTTGCCTAAAGATTTAATTTTTTTTTTTTTTAAATCCATAAAAAATCCAAAATGAAAAAAATGTCAAATCTTATTACTTTTACGTAAAGTCACATAACCTATGAGCAAAATGAGACAAAGATCATGAAAATCGATCCACGCGTTTCGCTTTTATTCGCAATTGAGTAAAGGTATGAATTTCAAAAATTTGCTCGACATATGCACAACTTTGTCTATGGTAAGGTTGTTTCTTTTTTTTATTCTCAGAATTAACAAAACGGAATAAACAAAGGGTTATTTAATTTTTATGATTGCGTAAGCAAAGTAATAAACGCTAATAAATGTGCGTGAACAATTAAAAGGAAAAAAGGAAAGGGGACTTTTTTAATTATTTGGGTTTTCCGTTGGCTACCTGTATGATTTTTTTACAGAAATGCAACCCACATTTAAGGGTGGTCATTATTCGGAAAATTTAAGACTCACACATGGTGAAACAGGTATGTAGCCACCGTAAAAATATATACACCCATTTATAAGTACCTGTCAGTAAAATACTAAACAATACACAGTATAAATAGGTCTTCATTGATCGATTTTACTCATTCAACAAGTGTCGACGAACGCGATAGTTAAAATGAGCAAACGTTCGCGAGGATTTGAATGCAATACCAATCCAAGTAATTTTTGTTACATGTGCGCCATGCTCGTCACTCACATCGCCCAGGTTGTCCGGAAAGAAGTCCAAGTGCGAGTGTAGAAAATGTATCTTAAGCGACATATTTGCTCTAATTTTTTTATAATTTTGGAGTAGTTGTTCGACGATCTCTCTGTAATTTGAGCTTTTGTTGTTTCCAAGAAATCCGGAAACAATTTGCCGAAATGAGTTCCAAGCTGCAGCTTCATTTGGTGATAAAATGTGCTCAAACTGTTGGTCTTGCAACAACTTTTTAATTTGCGGACCGTCGAAAACGCCTTCCTTAATCTTTGCCGATGAAAGGTGAGGAAAAATGGTTTTTAAATAGGCGAACGTTTCGCCATCTTTGTTGATAGCTTTCACGAAGTTTTTTATGAGTCCGAGCTTTATGTGAAGAGGTGGGAGAAAAACATTTTCCTTTTTTATGAGTGGTGTATATTTCACGTTGTCGCTGCCGGGGATGAAGTTAACTCTTTCTGTCCAACTCCTCCTGGTGTAATGATGTTGACGATCGCGGCTGTCCCAAAGGCAGAGAAAACAACAGTACTTTGTGAATCGACCTTGTAATCCACAAAGGATACCGATAACCTTAAGGTCGGCACAAACTTTCCAATCGTGCCTCTCATAGGTAAGGCACTTTAGTAGATTGTCCATGACTTCGTATGTTTCCTTGGTGTCAACGGCATGAGCAATTGGAATCGAAGGTTTCTCGTTGCCGTTGTGCAGTAAAATTGCTTTAAGGCTCTGCTTGTTGCTGTCGATGAAAAGACGCCACTCTCCTGGATCGTAAGAGTACCTTTTTTTTCCTTTTAATTGTTCACGCACATTATTAGCGTTTATTACTTTGCTTACGCAATCATAAAAATTAAATAACCCTTTGTTTATTCCGTTTTGTTAATTCTGAGAATCAAAAAAAAAGAAAAAACCTTACCATAGACAAAGTTGTGCATATGTCGAGCAAATTTTTGAAATTCATACCTTTACTCAATTGAGAATAAAAGCGAAACGCTTGCATCGATTTTCATGATCTTTGTCTCATTTTGCTCATAGGTTATGTGACTTTACGTAAAAGTAATAAGATTTGACATTTTTTTTCATTTTGGATTTTTTATGGATTTTAAAAAAAAAAAATTTAAATCTTTAGGCAAAAAATAAGTTTTTTCCTTTATATATTAATTTTTAACTTGGAAACTGTTGCTTGTATAGGAAAACAATATATGAACAGATTAAGGGAATTGTAATTTTAATTTTTTTAAAATTTAATTCAATTAAATCGGGCTAGTGGTTCCCGAGTTATGCCGGACGAAACAAATTAACCAAAAAAAAATTTTTTAAATTTTTGAAATTCATACCTTTACTCAATTGCGAATAAAAGCGAAACGCGTGCATCGATTTTCATGATCTTTGTCTCATTTTGCTCATAGGTTATGTGACTTTACGTAAAAGTAATAAGATTTGACATTTTTTTTCATTTTGGATTTTTTATGGATTTAAAAAAAAAAAAAAATTAAATCTTTAGGCAAAAAATAAGTTTTTTCCTTTATATATTAATTTTTAACTTGGAAACTGTTGCTTGTATAGGAAAACAATATATGAACATTAAGGGAATTGTAATTTTAAATTTTTTAAAATTTAATTCAATTAAATCGGGCTAGTGGTTCCCGAGTTATGCCGGACGAAACAAATTAACCAAAAAAAATTTTTAAAATTTAAAAAAAAAAATAATAAAAAAAAATTTTTATTGCGTTTTTCGAGCTCATGTCAAGGTTATCTACACAGAAAAAATTATCGCATCCGGAGAACATGAAATTTTTTTCATTTCGTTGAGTAGTGTAATCTGTAAAATATTTCGTCATTGGGTCGAGACATCTGTGAGCTAAACGCTCCTGAAAACACCTCTAAAAATCATGTTTTTCCCGTGTAATTTATTTTATGTTGGATTTTTGTCCAAATTTTTTTCTGAATTAATAGCAATTTAATTCAAGCAATTTAAATATTTTTTTTATTCTTGTCATAGAATAACTCATTGGTCGTTTATATAGATTTTTTTGTGCTGACAGATAAAAACTCATATTTCTTGGTAACATTTTGTAAGAGGTGTTATGGAAAATAAATAGAAGGAATCAATAGTATTCGAATGATGCCCAAATGTTGAATATGCGATGAAAAATGACGTCACTGAATCCATGTTTGTAAAATAATTTAATACAAGAGACGTATTTTCAGAGCCAACATTTTCAAACTCTTTTTACAAAAATAAGCCCTGCGGCCTCAATTTACTTATGATGTTCATAATTTTGGCATCATTCGAAAGGTATCGACTGCCCCTATTTATAAATAAATTATAAATATTATATATAACACCAAAGAAATGCAAAAAATTACTACAAAGGTCCATTATATCGCCCAATAAGTTACACTAAGAAAAGAATCAAAATTTATATTTAAAATGCTTTCAGGTGTCTTTTAACTCAGAAAAAATTTGGACAAAAACGCAACACAAACAAGTAAGGAAGGTTAAAGTCGGGCGTGGCCGACTATATGATACCCTACACCTAGTCAATATACCCTGTGGTGTAGGGTATGAAAAGGTCGTTACATTTGAACCGGGTATACAGTGGTTCGTATTCTTTTGTGCCTTTTTCTCGTAATCTCATGTTTTTGCAAGTAATTCGTAATCTGGACACAAATTTAGCACATTTGATAAAAGTTATTATTTTCTGTTTCTTTTGCGTTTAAATTAATTGATTGGTATGTATGGGTAATTTTTACTCAGATGGAAGTTATTATTTACCAAAAATTATAATTAGACATTGATAAAGGAAAATGGTGCATTGAGGCACAGCGTCAGGTTATTATTCAATCGAACGACAGTGGAAGTACCGCTGGGGATATTGCAAACCTTCTGAATTGATCTAAACTGATCCTACGCCGGGAAAAACAACCAATAAATCGGATTTTTATACCCTACACCACTTCGTGGATTAGGGTATTATAAGTTAGTTTTCCGCCAAATGTTTGTAACACCAAGAAATAATTGAGCTAGACCCATCTTTAAGTATACGGATCGGCTTAGAATCACTAGCTGAATCGATTTAACGATGTCTGTCTGTCCGTCCGTCTGCTGTCCATCTAAGCTTGTTCGCACTCTACAGGTCGCAATTGTGGTCCGATTGTCATGAAATTTGACAGAAGTTACTTTTTTCGGCCAAGGACGATCGGTATTGAATTTGGAGGAAATCGGTTAAGATTTATATATAGCCCCCATACAAATGTCGCTCCCGATTTCACTTTTTCCGCTTTAAAAACCGCATATTGTACCCGATTTTCTTTAAAATTGGCAGAACATCTTATAATTGAACTAGAAACACCTATGATGAAAGTGGGTAAGATCGATTCAGATTTAGATATAGCCCCAATAAAATGTTGCTCCCGAATGTTTAACCGATTTTGGCCAAACTTTACATATTATATTAAACCAATAAACATACATGGTGAAAGCGGGTCACATCGTTCCAAGTTTCAATACACCCCCATACAAATTTCCTTTCCGATTTAACATTTGTTGTCAAACACATACATTTACAGGATTCAAAAATCCTTCCCGATTTTACTTTTTTACCGAATTGAATTGTCTTTAGCCTTTCCATACTTGTTTGGGAGATGCCCATATAATCATACTTTGGTATAACCCAATTGCGCCCCATTCTGCAGCTCTAGAAACTACAGATTACATCGGATCTTCATCAAATTTTGCAGATCATTATATGTTTCAACTACGAATACCTACCGTGAATGAAAATACATAGGCGTATGTCACAGGCCTCAAGTGTTGTTATAGGCCCCCTTCAAATGTCCGTCCGATTCATCCTATTACCGCTGTATAATCCATATCTTGATCAATTTTTTCATATCATGTTATATTTACTTTACTAGGAATATCTGATGAAAAATTGGATCAATTACTTTATTATTTACCATACTCATTAAATTTGACTAAAGATGAATATATAATTTATATGAACTACATAAAATTGCTCCGATGAAATACCTGGGTTTAGTAATCAAAGCGAGGTATATACACAGGAAGTGGTGTAGCGTATTATATAGTCGGCCCCGCCCGACTTGTTTAATTTATAGAACCTGCGTAGCAGATCCATTTAAAAGCTCAACTGTGATTCAGAGGGACCTTTCGGACAAATTTGACATTAGCATTTCCTCAAGAACCATAAGAAGAAGAACAAATGAAAAAATGTACTTGGATGCATTGTTCAACATAAGCCCCACGTATCAAAAAATGACTTACAGTGTCAAATTTTATTTGCTCAGGAGCATTTAGAAAAATCCAAGATTTTTGGGAAAATATCGCCTGGATTGGCGAATCGAACACATGTCGGTTCGGATCTAAAAAAAAACAATACGAATTGTGCCCTGTAAACATGCAGCACAATCCGAAGTACAAATATGAGACGGTAAAGCTTGTTGGCGAAAATCTGATAGTGTATACTGCGTTTTCTGGACACGGCGTTGGTCCTATACACAAAATCGATCACTATATTTACAAAAATCTACTTGTTGATACTATGATAATATATTCAGATAAAAACATGCCAATTAAGTGGCGTTTTATGCACGACAACCAACCAAAACACACTTAACGTCAGTGAAGAGCGGTTTGGAGCTGAACAGAATAGATTTTTAAAAATGGGGCAGAACAGTCACCGGATCTCAATCCTACTTAGAATCTATAGAATGAACTTCAACAACATATTATAGCAGTAAAACCCAAAAATTTGCCCGATTTCTTGAATGAAACTCAAAATTTCTGATATGCTACTCCAATGGAGCGTTTTATGTCTCTAGTGGAGAGTATGTCCAGAAGATGTACAGCTATTACTCAAAATAGTGGTTATCCAACCAAATATTAAGTTTATAACAAAATGTAATGATTAGTTCAGTTTTTTCCGGTTTGATTAAAGTTTTTTTAATTTGTGCTAAATTACTATCCAATCACTTTTCGTATTATTTGTACTTTAGATTGCATAAAACTAAAATGCAACATAAGAACCGAACAAAAACAACGTTAAATGGTCATCTTATCGTACGTAATATTTTAGAAAAAATACAGGGCAAAAAATATTTGCTTTATAAAGTTACATGTGGTGAATGTGCTAAATTCCTGGCCACCACTGTATATATACTACAAATTTCATACTTCTATCTGTATTTGTAAACAAAATTTGAACACAAACTTTGAATGAGAGCCATATATATAAATCTGAACCGATTTGACACATTTTTAGCATAGTTTTTCTGAAATATAAGTCGCTTTCCCAAATTTGATGGAAATCTGTTAAATATGTGGTTTCAAGAGCGGAATGAATTAGATCTGGGGAGTCATTTATATGGGAGCTATATATAAATCTGAACCGATTTGACACACGGATTCGCCATGGATGTTTGTAGTTGAAATATGAGCTGGTTTGACAAATTGTAAGCAAATCACTTAAATTATGTGGTTTATAGAGCGGAAATAATCAAATCGGGGGAGACATTTGTGTAGGAGCTATGTATATATCTGAACCGATCTGGCCCATTTTTACCAGAGTTGTTTCTAGTTGAAATATAATTTGTTTTGTCAAATTTGAAGAAAATCTGTTAAAATATGTGGCTTCTAGAGCGGAAAAAGTCAAATTGGGAACGAAACTCGTATGGGAGCTATATATAAATATGAACCGTATAACACATTTTCATCACAGGTGCTTCTAGTTGAATTATAAGATGTTTTGCCAAATTTTAAGAAAAATCTGTTAAATTATGCGGTTTATAGAGCGGAAATAGTCAAATCGTGAGAGACATTAGTGCGGGAGCTATATATATATCTGAACCGATTAAATTTGAAGAAAATCTGTTAAAATATTTGGATTCTAGAGCGGAAAAAGTCAAATTGGGAGCGAAATTCTTATATGAGCTATATCTAAATCTGAACCAATTTTCTTCAAATTAAATAGCGTTCGTCCTTATCCCATTAAACTTCATTGTGCGAAGTTTCATTTAGTTCTAACAACAATTGCGACCTGCACTTTGATTAAAAGAATAGATGGACAGACAGACGGACGGACGGACATCGCTAAATCGACTCAGAAAGTGATTCTAAGTCGATCGGTATAATAAACGATGGGTCTATCTCGTTTCCTTTTGGGTGTTACAAACAAATGCACAAACACATTATACCCTGTGGTGTAGGGTATAAAAATACACTGGAAAACCAGTTTTTAGGGATGTTTTCAGGAGCTTTTAGCTCACAGACGGCTGGATCTAGGAACGAAATATTTTGCAAATCATCGTTAAACAATCTAAACTTTATTTTCGAGGGGTGACTGGAAATAGTAGTTTTCCATTTGTATGGACCGCAACCCAGCCTAATGTATATTATATTTTTATACCCTACACCACTTCGTGGACTAGTTTCGCGCCAAATGTTTGTAACACCAAGAAATAATTGAGCTAAACCCACCTTTAAGTATACGGATCGGCTTAGAATCAGCAGCTGAATCGATTTAACGATGTCTGTCTGTCCGTCCGTCTGCTGTCCATCTAAGCTTTTTCGCACTCTACAGGTCGCAATTGTGGTCCGATTGTCATGAAATTATGACAGAATTTATTTTTTTGGCCAAGGACGATTGGTATTAGAGAAAATCGGTTCAGATTTAGATATAGCCTCCATATAATTTACATTATTACTGCTCTAGAATACACATTTTACATGGGATCATGACCAAATTTTCAGAATCATGTTATATTTGAACTAGAAATAGATCACGGGAAAGTGGACCACATGGGTATTTGTTTTGATATAGCCCCATACAAATGTACATCCGATTTACAATATTACTGCCCTAAAATGCATATTTTGTACACTTAAAGTTATTATAAAAACTATACCAAATAATAAAATATAGGTGATTCCGAATATCCGTGTGGAAGTTTCATTGGTTTTTATTTAGTATAGGAATATGGACCATTTGTGTGGGAGGTACCAGAAGGGGCGTGGTAATTTCGTCCATCTTCGAACTAAAACTAAGTTTGGGAAAAATATTACCATGTACAAAGTTTGAATTGATTCCTCAGCTCCTTTCGAGGGTTATCGGGTACACCAGCCAGACAGTCGGACAGACGGACATGACTCAAACAACTTAAAAAGTCGTGAAACTTAGGGCATTAAGTCACTCCTTCAATGCGTTACACTTTTTATGTCCTCCACCTCCAGGATGGGGGTATACTAACTTTGTCATTCAATTTGTAGCACCTTAAAATATCGATCTGAGACCCTATAAAGTATATAGTCTTGATCGTCATAAAATTGTAAGACGATCTAGCCATGTCCGTCTGTTGAAAGCACGCTAGCATCTAAACGAAAGGAGTTAAGACGTCCAACCTTTCCATAAATGCCTCTTATAGCCGTCGATCGGTTGGGATTGTAATTGGCCGAAATCGGTCCAGGGGGACAAATTGTTCCCTCACAAGGAATGAAAATACCCATAATAACCCCTGTCTGCTTGTACTTACTGGATATTGGGTATGCGCATTCCCCCTATAACAAAAACGTGCGCCTTAAAGTGGTTCTTATTCCTCGGGGGTGAAATGGGACAAAAAGCGATAAAAATGAAACCGACAACAGCTAGAAACACGAAATTCGTTGTATACATTCCTCTAAGTGAGTAGATACATAATATACAAATATTTTTCCCAAATTCCATGGTGGAGGGTAGATAAAGTTTGGTCCGGCCGAACTTAAGGCCGTTTTTACTTGTTTTCTGTTCCAAATTATATATACCACCGTACCCTCCTACTCTTTAGAGTGAAGGTATAATAATAGGGCTGTGTTTCTTTAAGCCGGGATAACAAGCTGCGATGACAAAAACGTTAATAAAAATTAAATTTTTTAAAAAATAATTTTTTATTTTGAGTGAAATTTTAACATTTTATTTAGATTTTTGTTATCGCAGCTTAGTTATCCAGTCTTAAAGAAAAACAGCCATAATAATTCTCTATCTTCAAAATTTTAGATCGAAGTTGTGTGTACATAAACGCAAAATCGGTAAGATGGATTTTTATCAAAAGGTTTACATAGATCTGTTTGACCATTATTTCACAGAACTGTGCCGGAAATATTGCTAATCTGTGCGGGATATTAAAAACACAATTTCATTCTTATAATGTCACAACTCCCACACTCTCCTAATCATACACTAACTTAGACCTATGAGCTCGACTGCATTTTGCGGCAAATCTATGACAATAATTTATTTACATGCCTTCAATTTGGATGACAAATACCTTCCGATTTCTTCAAATGATAATAACACGAAAGAAAAATGTCTTTAATGAAAAAACTAATTTGACACAGACCCAATAAGTCTGTTCGTGATAACCAAAATGTAGTGCCTCCCACAAAAGACAGCAGGAAAGGACATCAAATATTTATAATGATTAAAATTTTATGATAAAATGAAACAGAAATCATTAATTGCCAACAGAGGATGACGACGAGGGGGAGGTGACTCTGGGCACAAATTACAGAAAAACAACGCCATAAGAACAGTTCACGACGACGACGGCTACGACTACGACTACAACGATGATGATAATGATAAAATGAGGCAAAATGAGGGAAAAAAGACTGACCAGAAATAAACTAATAGAAAATGCTTTTAATGTTTCATTATAACTTTTACACACATACACACAGTCAACAAAGAAAACAGTCGTATATATCTGGATGTGTGTGTGTGTTTATATAACCATATGTACTCTTAACATATAAACACATACATACATATGTGTACATATGTGTGTGTGTTGTGAAGGATATATAGCAGCCATATATAAATTGAATTTCATAAACGTATTGTATACTTTTATGTTCATTATTTATTATTGAAGGACTGGAAAAAGGCATCATCCCATACCAACGGATGAACGCACACTGACACACACACACACATGAAGATGATGGTGAAGATGTAGAAAGGAAAAAAGGATCCCTGGGCTCACGAAAGAACCAACAAAGCAACAGCAACTAAATAAAATAAAGATAAACTATAACTTTGTATCATCTTTTAGTTGTGTGTGTGTGAGTGGACTCACATATAATAAGGACCAACGGATGTGGGTGAATATCTATAGAAGTACATGTTTGTGGGTGTGTTTGTGTCCATATAATCTTCATTCATGTACGTGTGCGTGTTTGAGTTAAACCTGAGTGGGTGTAGAGTTTTTGGTCAGCATGATTTTTATTGTTATTGTTTTGTCCTTTTTATGATAAGCACATAACATGTCCATACTACACTCACACACACTATTGTGTCACGTACACTCATACAAAATAGTAGAGGGAAACAAGTCGGGGATTTACAATTATATTCGACTTAGAATGGCGCTACGTTTACACACAAGTTCACACAAAGTTTTTTCAAATACATAAATCAGTAACATGTATTAAGTGAAAAAACTATTTCATTAAAAAATTTAGTGAAAAACAAGTAAAAAGGCGTTAAGTTCGACCGGACCGAACTTTATATACCCTCCACCATGGATTGCATTCCACAGAGGTTGTCGGTTTTCGTAGAAGTGCAGTAATATTACAGGAAAATATAAATTTTTTAATATAGCCAAACCAAAACAAATGCAAATATTGAAAAAATAATTCTATAAATAAATATAGTATTTTAATTATTTCAAACCATTATTTAGTTCAAATCAAAAAATAAATATTTTTATATTTATATTTTCAAAAAGCTTAAATACCATAAATATCAGTAGATAGTGGGTACTACAGTTGGTTGTATTTCCATTCTATTTTAATTTCAAAAGTACAAATTTTGAAAGTCCATTATAAGACGTACATAGTGCAAAATAACCTAACTTCATGATTCAACCAATTTTTGCTGTAATGGAAAAGGTACGAATTTGGAAAAAAACTTTTTATTTTGCGTGTCTATGCAGGCAGAGGAATGTATACACCGAATTCCATAATTCCACCTGCGACCATTTTGTTGGTACCATTTTTGACGTTTCTACGCAATAAGAATTTCATCATACTAGCTGTAGCCGTTTGGTTGGTACCATTTTTATCCCTCCGTACCCATTGCATCCCTTGAAAGTACGAATTAGGAAAAAGCCCTTTTATTTTTCATGTCTACGTAGTCAAAGGAATGTATACTTCGAATTTTATGACTCTAGTTGCGGTCATTGAATGTCCAAAAATCTGTTTATTTTCCGTGTATACACAGTCAGAGGAATGTATACTCCGAATTTCATGACTCTAGCTGCGGTCATTTGATTGGTACTATTTTTATCCCCTTTTTTCATTTTAACCCCAAAAAATACGAATTTTGAAAAATCCGTTTATTTTACTTGTCTATGCAATCAGAGGAATGTATACACCGAATTTCATTATTCTAGGTGCAGCCGTTTGGTTGGTACCATTTTTATCCCTCTATTCCCATTTCACCCCTTAAAAGTACGAATTTGAAAAAATACTTTTATATTATGTATCTACTCAATTAGAGAAATGTACACACCGAATTTCGTGTTTCTAGCTGTTGTCGTTTAATATGTACCATTTTTATCCCGTTTTTGCCCCATTTCACCCCCTACAAATAAAAATCACTTTATGGTGCACGTTTTTGCTATAAGGGGAATGCGCATACCAAATATAAACAGACATATTCAAAAAACTTGCTTAAATACGCTAAAAAATTAGGGATTATTATGGGTATTTTTAGTCCTTGTGAGGGAAAATTTTTTCCCTTTGAGGCGATTTCGCCCGGTTTCAATCCCAACCGATCTACGACTATAAGACGCATTTATGGAAAATTTGGACGTCCTAGCTCCTTTCGTTTAGAAGCTAGCGTGATTTCAACAGATGGACGGACATGGCTAGATCGTCTTAGAATTTTATGACGATCAAGAATATATACTTTATAGGGTCTCAGGTCGATATTTGAAGGTGTTACAAATGGAATGACAAAGTTAGCATACCCCCAATGGGGCAAATAGGGATAAAAATGGTTCCTATCAAACGGCAATAGCTAGAAACACGAAATTCGGTGTGTACATTCCTCTAATAATATAAAAGTATTTGTTTTCAAATTCGTACTTTTAAGGGGTAAAATGGGAATTGAGGGATAAAAATAGTACCACAGAAACGGTTACACCTAGAATAATGAAATTCGATGTACACATTCCTCTGATTGCGTAGACACTTAAAATACAAGGGATTTTTCGAAATACGTACATTTAAGCGGTAAAATGGAAAAAGGGGATAAAAACTGTACCATTCAAATGGACGCAGCTATAATCATTGAATTCAGTTTATACATTCATCTGATTGCGTAGATACGTAAAATAAAGGAATTTTTTGAAATTTGTACTTTTTGGGGTTAAAATGGAAAAGGGGGATAAACATTGTACCAACCAATTGACCGCACCTAGAGTCATAAAGTTCGCAGTATACATTGCTCTGAGTGCGTCGACATGAAAAATGAAAAGGTTATTCAAATTCGTACTTTTAAGGGGTAAAATTGGGAACAGAGGTATAAAAATGGTACCAACTAAACTGCACCTAAAAAACGAAATTCGATGTATAGATTCCTCTGATTGCGTAGACACGTAAAATAAAGAGATTTTCGAAATTCCTACTTTTAAAGTAGTAAATTAAGAAAAAGGGGATAAAAATGATACCAACCACATGGCCACAGCTACACCTTTTTCAATTGTAATTCAAAAGACACCAGTTCAAATTCAAATATTCCATTTGCAATTCGAAAAATATCACTTGAAATTCAAAAATTTCATTTGAAAATAAAAAATGTCAATTGAATTTCAAAACTCGTCATTTATAATTCAAAAGACAACATTTGAAATTCGAAAATTATAAAATAGTTATGATTTATTGTACCTCCCACACAAATAATCCGACCCTAAGTAAAATGAGCTGGTGAAGGTTATAAACTATATATGAAAATACCGACATTTTACATCATTATAATTATTAGTTGCTTAACATTTATTAAATCTGTTTTCAAAACTACAGAATATCCAAATTTGCAGAAAAATAAACGCTACCCCACCTAATGTATATTTTGCTTAAATAATTTTGTTTACCTTTTTGAATTTCAAATGGAATAATTTTTGAATTTCAAATGAAAACTTTTGAATTTCAAATGGTGTATTTTGAATTACAAATGACGAGTTTTGAATTTCAAATGATTTTTTTTTTAATTTCAATTGATATTTTTTAATTTCAAATGGAATTTTGAATTTCAATTGATATTTTTTGAATTCCAAATGGAATTTTTGAATTTCAAATGGTGTCTTTTGAATTACACTTGAAAATGGTGTATAATCATGGAATTCGGTGTATTCATTCCTCTGACAGTATAGACACGAAAAATAAAAAGGTTTTTCCAAATTAGTTTTTTCAAGGGATAGATTGGGAACAGAGAGTTAAAAATGGTACCCACTAAATGGCAACATCTAGAATGATTAAATTCAGTGTGTACTTGCCTCTAATTAAGTTGACACGTAAAAACAAAAAGAGAAATGGCCGCAGCTAGAATCATGGAATTCGGTGTATACATTCCTCTAACTGCATAGACAAGATTTTCCAAAGTGCATTGTGTACGCAAGATATAATAGATTTTCAAAATTTTTATTTCTGGAATTAATATGGTGTAGAAATATTATCGACCAAACGGCTCTAATCCTCTGTCCCCCAATATTTAGGGCATTTAAGCTTTTTTCGAAGAACTAAACTTTTTGAACTGGCTTGAAGTATTATTTCGATATAAATATTGGTAGCCTTGCGTTATAAGCGTGGCTTAAAATAATTAAAATTTTATCATATTATTTGTTTATTATAATTTTTATTTCTTTATATTTAAAAAATTAATATTTTCCTGTAATATTACTGCACCTCGGTAAAATCAAAAGCCTTTGTAGTGGAGGGTATATAAAGTTCGGCCCGGCCGAACTTAACGCCTTTTTACTGGTTTTTTTATAAATTAATATTATTTTGTCAAAATTTGACCAGGCTTTGGTATTGTAAGTCAAACAAATTCCTCAGAATTTACACGAAATTCCACCTTAATTCTGATAGAAACACAACTTTCTGAATTCCCCCCAGACCGGTAAAATATCTGACTTGTATCGGCCACTTTTGTCGAAAAAAAAACGACATTATCCATGATTTCCACCACTACCAGTTGTAGGGTACAAACAATATTTCCTAAGTGTTTGAATGGCATGTGAAAGAAGAAAAGCCAAACAGAAAAAAGAAAAACAAACTTCAAATCCAACAAAATTGAACAATAACATAACCACACGTCGTTCTACACTCACACACATTCACTCATTCACCCACACATACACACCACCCATCCATTCGCCACATCAAATATACCTTTTTTCCGATATTAAAGGAAATATAACGTTATAATTGTGGGTGGGTGGTTGCCGGGCAGAGCAGGAAGAAGGGAGGGGGAGAGAGCTGGAGTGAAAGTTCGTGGGGGGACAGATACGATAGCAAAGCATTTGGAAAATCACCCTTCTGTTTGTTTAACCGTCTTCAAATGTTATTTTAGTGTACGAGTGGGGGTGTGTGTGTGTGTGCGTCTTCTATATATTGGCCCCCTTCTTTTGTGCGACGCTGCCACCACCCCCACCGGGAAATTTTCCTCTTCAGTGAACGTACGGACGTACGTTTTTCCATAATCTTTTTCACCCTCATTGTGTTCGTCGAACAACGAGTACGTTACGACAACGACGTACATTAACGTGAGCTATTTTTTCTCGATTTCCTTCCGCCTTTTCACAATTTTTCTTATGCTCTGCATTGTTGTTGTTCTTTCCCCCTGTGTGTGTAGGTAGGTGTGTGTATGTGTGTGTGGTAATGTGAAACCTTTGCTTTGGCGTTTTTGTTGTGGCTGATGGTGTATGCGTGTGTGTGTTTAGTCAGCTTTTTCTCTTCTGTAATATTTCCGTCTGCTTTTTTCCCAATGTCCTGTTGCCACATTGGGGTGTACTCGTCGCTCGTCGTATGACTGAAGAGCATAAAAATATACCGAGTGGAGTGGCGAGATATGAAATTGTTATGGTTTATTATGATATGATGGCATAACTTTATGTAATGAAAAATTCATATCCAAAAAGTGGGTGGAACTTTGTGTTTTTTCTTTCGTTTTCTAATGGAAGCTCGAGTTCTGGTTGGTCGCTGAGGATTTGAGAGGCAAACGGATGTGGTTGTGGCTGTTACCACTTTTGTGGTTAATATTTCTGTGGTTATGAATTATGAAATCGTTCGTTCGTTATAAGGGTAGAAAATGGCGACTTTGGGGAGATACTAGAAATACATAAATATGTATGTATTTATATCAAGTCAACTGGAGCAAGATGTCGTCAAAGTTGGATGAGAGCCATGACAAACTCCTCCATATTTTGTATGCTCACAGTTTGATAATCACGTTATTAAATATAGCAAGTAAAAGAGTTCGACCGGAGTGCATTCCAAACTACAGTTGAACTTTGATTAACCGTGATGCTCGGGACCGGGCTAAACACGGATAACCGAAAATCAGGGTAAAAAGAGGTAAAATTTTACATGTATACATTTTATTATTTTTATTTATTTTTGACAAAAACATGTAAATCTGCGTCTATAAATAACTTATCATATCTCTAGGAATACATACATTTATTTAAAAAAAATCTTTTATGGAAGTCTGTCTTATGCTTTTAGCTTTTGATTGTTCTTCCAACAAATGAGTTTGTATGCGATATATTTGCATTTTATCTGGTTCTGAAATACTTGGACAATTATAGTTTTCTAAAAAACCTAACAAAATACTACTAGCCTCTATTGCCTGAGCCAACGTAGGCGTTTCGTCCGCATTTCCTCCATCTGATTCCTCGGAATTTGAATCAAGCTCATCTTCTTGGCTTTGGGTAACCATGTCTACGATTTCGTCTTCAGATATATGTAATAGCAAACGGAGCGACATCAGAGTCGCACACCATCCACTTTTCGACAGCATCAATCGTACATCCAGACGGTATGGTTATATCTGTTTGTATCTCAACAAGGCTATTTGGAGAATCTTCATTATGAGATAGTAAGTTATTCCAAACTCTTTTTAAAACTTGTGGAGTTACAGAGTCCCACGAAGATGCGGCTGCCCACAAAGCTGTCTTAATATTCAAAGATTTAACGAACCCACGTCTGTCATTAGCACCAACAAGTTTTTGAACGATGAGTTTACGGTAGTGACATATGAAGCTCCGAATTACTCCTTAATCCATAGGCTGAATCAAGGACGTGCAATTTGGTGGGAGATATTTTACTGTAACGTTTTCAGATATCATAGCATTTACATCTGGGTGTGCTGGACAGTTGTCTAATAGTAAAAGTATTTTACAATTATTTTTGAGACCGATGCGCCGTTGATGTTCCTTTGCTTCTGGTACAAAATTTTGATAAAACCACTCCAGAAATAGCTGTTGTGTTACCCAAGCTTTCTTATTAGATTTATAAATCACAGGAAGGTGTTCAACGTTTTTTAAAGCTCTTGGATGGGCACTTTTTCCTATTATCATCAATTTAGACTTGTGAGTTCCTGCAGCATTTGAACAAAATAGCACTGTGATTCTCTCCTTGGATTCCTTGTACCCTTCAATAGAATATTCATTACCACTAGCCAAAGAACTCTGAGGCAAACACCTCCAAAATAGACTGGTTTCGTCTGCATTGTAGATCTGTTCAGTTGTAAGTTGTTCGTTTTTAATGATTTCATCCAAGTCGTCCACAAACATCGTAGCAGACTCATAATCAGCACACTCCTTTTCTCCCGTAGATTTCAGTCAACGGATTCCATGACGTTTTTTGAATTTATCCAACCAACCAAATGAATAAGTGCACTCTGAATTCATGTTTAACTTCAAATGGAACATTTTTGCCTTTTCGACAATCATTTCGCCTGAAGTTCAGAAGCAAATTTCAGTTTAAGTTCATACAATATCTCGATTTCAGTTAACTTACCTGAAATTGGAGTTCCCTTAAATCTTTCTTGCCGAAACCATTCATATGTTGCGAGATCAACTTTTGGATTTTCGGATGTTTTTAGTGTATATCTGTGTTTAAGGCCAAGCATTGAATCAGTATCGGAGCAAAATTTTAAAATCCGATCTTTGTTTTTTATTAAATCGGATACAGTTTGAATGCCAACTCCATATTTTTCAGACAACATTTTAAAAGGTACTTTACGTTTTGAGTATTCATTAATCAGCTCCATTTTTTTAATTGAAAGAACCTTTCTTGCTCTTTTCGCGGATTTAGTTTTTGACGGTGGCATGATGTAAGGAAAACACGTCTTGACAGATCAAATTTCACACTGATGAATAAATATGAAATTTGATATGAAAATTACACTTTCATGAAAAAGGGGAATCAAATGAGAGATGTGTGTGTATTATACGAAAAAACAAACAAGCAGTCACATGGACATGTGCATCACGGATAATAGAGGTAAATCACGGTTAATAGAGGTAAAAAATCAACCCCTCAGCTTCACGGTTAATAGATAATCACGGTTAATAGAGTCACGGTTAATCGAAGTTCAACTGTATTATCGACAGATTAGAGGCTACCATACAACTGCGGTGCCATATTAGGAAAATTGAGATATTTTGTACGAACACTACGATATTTATTACTATTTCAACCTATAAGACATTGTTAAGCGTACAGTTTTAACTAAATTGTGATGCTTCATTATTAATTAATTTCCTCAAGGTCGATTTACTCCTGATGCAATTTCTTGATTCCAGCTACAGAGGAAATGCCTGTACCATGTCGATACGAAAAGTACTAACACTTAAGCTCCGTTATATTTCGCGTCCACAGAGGAATGTATACACCTAATTCCATGGTTCTAGCCACAACCGCTTGCTTTGTACCAGTTGGCCTAAAAGGAGGAATTTGGAAAAATTTCACTTTATTTCGCATCTACGAGTGTAAACACTGAATTTCACGATTCTAGCTACAGTCATTTGCTTCGTACAAATTTTATCCCGTCTTAATTCTAAAGGTACGAATATCGAAATATATCTTTATTTTTCGCTTCTACACAGTCAGAACAATGTACACACAGAATTTCACTATTCTAACTGGAGCCGTTTGGTTGGTACCTTTTTTTATCCCCTTTTGTCCTATTTTCTGCCTAAAAGTACAACTTTTGCGTCGAGTTTCATGATTTCAAATAATTTGGTACCATTTTTATCCCTCTTTGTATTCCTTAAAAGTACGAGTTTCTAAAAATTCCTATATTTTACGTGTCTACATAATTTGTACTTTTTTCCACATAAAAGTACAAATTTCAAAAAAAGAATCCTTTATGTTTCGTGTCTACACATTCAGATGAATGCATACATCGAATTTCATGATATCAACTTCAGCGGTTTGAGTGGTACCCTTTTTATCCCCCTTTTTCAATTGTACCCCTTAAGAGTACGAATTTTGAAAAAATCCTCTATTTTAAGTGTCTACGCATTGAGGGTGATGTACGCTCCAAAGTTCATGTTTCTAGCAGTTTTCGTATCATGCGTAGCAATTTTATCCCCTTTTGTCCCCTTTCGCCCATTCTTTTATTTTCCATCTGGTACTTTCATGCTACATGAAGAATGAACGCAACATATTACAAGTCCATAAGAACAAGAAATGCTCAAAAATTAGCTTAAATAATCTAAACATTAGGGGATATTTTCAGTCCTTGTTTGGGGAAAGTTTTTCCCTCTGGCCGATTTCGCCCACTTTCAATCCCAACCAATCTCCAACCTAAGACATATTTAGGGATAATTTGAACCTCCTAGCTCATTTAGTTCGACGGTTCGAGTGTTTTCAACAGACAGATCGTATTAAAATTATACCACGACCCTGAATATATATAC
This sequence comes from Polietes domitor, assembly GCA_947397865.1. NCBI lineage: Eukaryota > Metazoa > Arthropoda > Insecta > Diptera > Muscidae > Polietes > Polietes domitor. Next base: position 60,103,640 of record OX377619.1, on the reverse strand, counting down.
TTTATAGAGTCTCCGATTAATATTTATACCCTCCAACCTTAGTTGGAGGGTGTACAAATGGCTAAAATTGTGTTTGCTGGACCTTTTGTCTAGCTCACAGATTTCTTAAGAAGTATATACCGATCGAAAGTTTCCGGTTTCTTCTGTTTAAGTCCGATGAGAAAGTGAAAATAGGTTGACAACCAACTAAGTTACAGACTTACAAGGGTGCAAAGATACTGGTTTTTACTCGGGTGTCTGGAAAATGGCAAATACAGATTCTTGTCCTAGACGACAATACCTACAAGAAAAATAATATCACTTCCCAGATTTTTCTACTTCATTATTATACCCTCACCCTCCACCTCCAGGATGGGGTATACTAACTTTGTCATTCTCTTTGTAACACCTTGAAATATCGATCTGAGACCCTAAAAGTATATATATTCTTGATCGTCATAAAATTCTAAGACGATCTAGCCATGTCCGTCCCTCCGTCAGTTGAAAGCACGCTAGCATCTAAATAAAAGGAGCTAGAACGTTCAAGTTTTCAATAAATGCGTCTTATAGTCGTAGATCGGTTGGGATTGAAACGGGGAGAAATCGGCACAAAGGGAAACATTTTTCCTTCACAAGGACTAAAAATACCCATAACAATCCCTAATAAATATTTTAGCGTATATTATTATTATATTTGCTTGATATTTGGTATGCGCATTCCCCTTACAGCAAAAAAATGCACCATAAAGTGATTCTTATTTGTAGGGGATGAAATGGGACAAAAAAGGGATAAAAATGGTACATATTAACCGACAACAGCGAGAAACACGAAATTCGGTGTGTACATTCCTCTGACTGTGTAGACACGGAAAATAAACTGATTTTTCGAAATTCGTACTTTCTGGGGTCAAAATAGAAAAAGGGGATAAAAATAGTACCAACCAAATGACCGCAGCTAGAGTCATGAAATTCGGAGTATACATTACTTTGACTACGTAGACATGAAAAATAAAAGGCTTTTTCCAAATTCGTACTTTCAAAGGATACAATGCGTACGGAGGGATACAAATGGTACCAACCAAACGGCTACACCTGGAATAATGAAATTCGGAGTATACATTGCTCTGACTGGGTAGACACGGAAAACAACCGAATTTTTCGAAATTCGTACTTTCAAGGGATACAATGGTACAGAGGGATAAAAATAGTACCATCTAAACGACTACAGCTAGAATGATGAAATTCTAATTGCGTAGAAACGTCAAATAAAGAGATTTTAGATAGTCGTACTCTTAAGGGGGTAAAAATGGTACCAACCAAATGGGCGCAGCTGGAATCGTGGAATTCGGTGTATACATTCCTCTGACTGCATAGACACGCAAAATAAAAAGTTTTTTTTTTCAAATTCGTACCTTTTCTTTTACGGCAAAAATTGGTTGAATCACGAAGTTAGGTTATTTTGCACTATGTATGTCTGATAACGGATTTTCAAAATTTGTACTTTTAGAAATATAGAATGGAAAGACAACCAACTGTAGCACCCACTATCTACCAATATTTATGTTATTTAAGCTTTTTTAACATATAAATATAAGAAAATTTATTTTTTGATTTGAAATAAATAATGGTTTGAAATAATTAAAATTTATTTATAAAATTATTCTTTCATTATTTGTATTTGTTTCATTATTTGTATTTTGTTTATATTTTCCAATAATATTACTGCACTTCTACGAAAACCTACAACTTCTGTGGAATGCAATCCATGGTGGAGGGTATATAAAGTTCGGCCCGGCCGAACTTAACGCCTTTTTTAGTTGTTTTTTGTAGCACTGTTCTACGTGGAGAATGAATAAAGTAGACAATAAGCTGGAATAAAAATAAAGTATTTTTATCATAGGGAATTTTTAAAAAAGTTAACTTTGGTGGTATGAGATACAATTATATTTTTTTAATTTTAAACATGTTGTGCTAGCAGCACTACATGCCGGTCATTCTTATGCAAAAATGCTACTGGTCAACGAATTAGAGTTGATACTGCAACATGAAAAATCGCTCATTAAAAAATTATTCAATGAAAAGTCACCTAAAAAATAAAATAAATGACTTCAATCAAAAAAACGGACCAAAAAATTTACAGTTACACCCAAAATAAAAGTGAAGGATTTCAGCGTATTTCATATGAAATATTGCTAAAAAATGATGAAAAGTACCAATTTGTTGGGTGATTTTTCATACGAAATATAGCCCATTTTTGTATGGGGTTTTTGGGCAATTTTTCATAATTTTTGGGTGATGTTTTATCCCCTTCTTGCTATGACATGATAATCCATTTTTCTATGTGTCTCTAGGGGTATGTCCAACTTCGGTTGGGGGTCCTAATCGAATTCAAAAATCCACTGACAACCTGTGTCTTCATTTAATCAATAAAACTTGTGGACTTTACAACTATGTCTGCATCTCTTACAGAGATTACACACTTTATTCGCATTCGCAAGTTTCACAAACGTTGTTCTTTTGTGTAAGTACGAAGCTTACTACTACATATGTATGTATGTATGATGTGTATGTGCATCCTGAGGTCACGTTTTTGCAGTTGATAGTTGTTGTTAGATTTCATTTTTACGAGTATTCCATCCATCCATCCATCCAACTTTTGTTTTTCTTCAGTCTATTCCACAATTGATGATGATGGTGGGTGGGCGATGATGATTTCTTTTTTACTTTATTAGAAAGGTGCGCACGTATGTATATGTAAAGGTTTATATGTATAAGTTTACAGCCCACAGCAGTGGAATGGGGGCCTTAATTGGAAGTTGGTAAGAATGCTTCCCAATTTCGAACAACTGGCACAACCTTTTTTTCTATATTATTTTCATTTTATTTGCACAAAAATATGAAGCCAGATTTATTGGAAAATTTTCCTATATTTTAATCACACTGTGGAATAACTTTTTTGAAAATACCAAGCTTCTGAAAATGGATTATGATCTGAGACGCTAAAAGAATAATTTAATAAAAAAATATTTTTTAATATTTTAATGATATTTTATCTGTATATATTGTAGATACAGCTTTTTTTGTTCAGTGACTTATAGTGAAATTTGACGTAGAATATTTTTTCCATTCACACGACCCCTCCAAAATTCAGTTTTGTGGGACTGTTTAGCACCGATTTGGAAAAAATACGAAATCAAAGCTAAAATGAACTTTAAGTTTTGACTTATTTCTGACATTTAACTTGAGTTTAGAATTTCATGTTAAATATTTTTGTTCAACGTTTTCACCCGTTAAACCCCTGTTTTAGGGGTGTTTTTTACCTTTTGCACAAATGGCATCAAAAAGACCCCTATATTGAGGAGCCAGAGGGTTAAAGTGTTACACAAGAATATTCCTCATAGTGTTTTAAGTAATATTGCTGAACACATCCTATACTTAAAAAGTAAGGATCACAATGTTTTCTCTGCCGATTCATAATAACAAAATTGCAAAAGAGTGATATATTGTTTTTTATCATTTTGCACAAAAGTGGCCAAAAAGACACATACTTTGAGGAGCTAGAGGTTTAAGGTGATCCACAAAATTGTTCCTCGTAGTGTTTTAAGTAATATTGCTGAACACATCATGTACTTAAAATGTAGGAATCACAAAGTTTCCTATGTCGATTCATCATAAGAATGTACAAAAGGCAGAAATATTGTGTTTTTACCCTTTTTCACAAAAGGGACCAAAAACATCCCCAAATTGAGGATTTAGAGGGTTAAAGTGAATATTCCTCATAGTGTTTTAAGTAATATTGCTGAACACATCTTATACTTAAAATGTAAGGATCACAAGGTTTTCTCTGCCGATTCATAATAAGAAAATTGCAAAAGAGGGATATATTGTTTTTTATCCTTTTGCACAAAAGTGACCTAAAAGACACATACTTTGAGCAGCTAGAGGTTTAAAGTATTCCACAAAATTGTTCCTTCAAGTGTTCTAAGTAATATTGCTGAACATATCATGTACTTAAAATGTAGGGTTCACAAAGTTTCCTATGTCGACTCATAATAAGATTGCGCAAAAGAGGGAAATATAGTATTTTACCCTTTTGCACAAAATTGACCAAAAAGACCCCTATATTGAGGAGCTAGAGGGTTAAAATTTTTCACAAAAATGTTCCTCGTAGTGTTCTAAGTAATATTGCTGAACACATCCTACACTTAAAATGTAAGGATCACAAGGTTTCCTATGCCGATTCATCTTAAGAATGTAAAAAACAGAGGAAATAATGTTTTTTGATCTTTTGCACAAACGGGACCCAAAAGTCCCCTATATTAAAGAGCTAGAGGGTTAAAATATTCCACAAAGAAGTTTATCGTAGTGTTTTAAGTAATATTGCTGAACACATCCTATACTTAGAATCTAAGGATCACAAGGTTTCCTATGTGGATTCATCATAAGAAAGTGGAAATATTGTTTTTGCCATTTTGCACAAAAGGAACCAAAAAGTGTCCTATATTGAGGAGCTATAGGGTTAAAATGTTCCACAAAAATGTTTCTCGTAGTGTTTTAAATAATATTGCTGAATACACCCTACACATAAAATGTTAGGATAACAGGATTTCCTATGCCAATTCATCATAAGAATGTGGAAATATTTTTTTTACGCTTTTGCACAAAAGGAACCAAAAAGACCCTATATTGAGGAGCCAGAGGGTTAAAGTGTTACACAAGAATATTCCTCATAGTGTTTTAAGTAATATTGCTGAACACATCCTATACTTAAAAAGTAAGGATCACAATGTTTTCTCTGCCGATTCATAATAACAAAATTGCAAAAGAGTGATATATTGTTTTTTATCATTTTGCACAAAAGTGGCCAAAAAGACACATACTTTGAGGAGCTAGAGGTTGAAGGTGATCCACAAAATTGTTCCTCGTAGTGTTTTAAGTAATATTGCTGAACACATCATGTACTTAAAATGTAGGAATCACAAAGTTTCCTATGTCGATTCATCATAAGAATGTACAAAAGGCAGAAATATTGTGTTTTTACCCTTTTTCACAAAAGGGACCAAAAACATCCCCAAATTGAGGATTTAGAGGGTTAAAGTGAATATTCCTCATAGTGTTTTAAGTAATATTGCTGAACACATCTTATACTTAAAATGTAAGGATCACAAGGTTTTCTCTGCCGATTCATAATAAGAAAATTGCAAAAGAGGGATATATTGTTTTTTATCCTTTTGCACAAAAGTGACCTAAAAGACACATACTTTGAGCAGCTAGAGGTTTAAAGTATTCCACAAAATTGTTCCTTCAAGTGTTCTAAGTAATATTGCTGAACATATCATGTACTTAAAATGTAGGGTTCACAAAGTTTCCTATGTCGACTCATAATAAGATTGCGCAAAAGAGGGAAATATAGTATTTTACCCTTTTGCACAAAATGGACCAAAAAGACCCCTATATTGAGGAGCTAGAGGGTTACAATTTTTCACAAAAATGTTCCTCGTAGTGTTCTAAGTAATATTGCTGAACACATCCTACACTTAAAATGTAAGGATCACAAGGTTTCCTATGCCGATTCATCTTAAGAATGTAAAAAACAGAGGAAATAATGTTTTTTGATCTTTTGCACAAACGGGACCCAAAAGTCCCCTATATTAAAGAGCTAGAGGGTTAAAATATTCCACAAAGAAGTTTATCGTAGTGTTTTAAGTAATATTGCTGAACACATCCTATACTTAGAATCTAAGGATCACAAGGTTTCCTATGTGGATTCATCATAAGAAAGTGGAAATATTGTTTTTGCCATTTTGCACAAAAGGAACCAAAAAGTGTCCTATATTGAGGAGCTATAGGGTTAAAATGTTCCACAAAAATGTTTCTCGTAGTGTTTTAAATAATATTGCTGAATACACCCTACACATAAAATGTTAGGATAACAGGATTTCCTATGCCAATTCATCATAAGAATGTGGAAATATTTTTTTTACGCTTTTGCACAAAAGGAACCAAAAAGACCCTATATTGAGGAGCCAGAGGGTTAATGTGTTACACAAGAATATTCCTCATAGTGTTTTAAGTAATATTGCTGAACACATCCTATACTTAAAAAGTAAGGATCACAATGTTTTCTCTGCCGATTCATAATAACAAAATTGCAAAAGAGTGATATATTGTTTTTTATCATTTTGCACAAAAGTGGCCAAAAAGACACATACTTTGAGGAGCTAGAGGTTTAAGGTGATCCACAAAATTGTTCCTCGTAGTGTTTTAAGTAATATTGCTGAACACATCATGTACTTAAAATGTAGGAATCACAAAGTTTCCTATGTCGATTCATCATAAGAATGTACAAAAGGCAGAAATATTGTGTTTTTACCCTTTTTCACAAAAGGGACCAAAAACATCCCCAAATTGAGGATTTAGAGGGTTAAAGTGAATATTCCTCATAGTGTTTTAAGTAATATTGCTGAACACATCTTATACTTAAAATGTAAGGATCACAAGGTTTTCTCTGCCGATTCATAATAAGAAAATTGCAAAAGAGGGATATATTGTTTTTTATCCTTTTGCACAAAAGTGACCTAAAAGACACATACTTTGAGCAGCTAGAGGTTTAAAGTATTCCACAAAATTGTTCCTTCAAGTGTTCTAAGTAATATTGCTGAACATATCATGTACTTAAAATGTAGGGTTCACAAAGTTTCCTATGTCGACTCATAATAAGATTGCGCAAAAGAGGGAAATATAGTATTTTACCCTTTTGCACAAAATGGACCAAAAAGACCCCTATATTGAGGAGCTAGAGGGTTAAAATTTTTCACAAAAATGTTCCTCGTAGTGTTCTAAGTAATATTGCTGAACACATCCTACACTTAAAATGTAAGGATCACAAGGTTTCCTATGCCGATTCATCTTAAGAATGTAAAAAACAGAGGAAATAATGTTTTTTGATCTTTTGCACAAACGGGACCCAAAAGTCCCCTATATTAAAGAGCTAGAGGGTTAAAATATTCCACAAAGAAGTTTATCGTAGTGTTTTAAGTAATATTGCTGAACACATCCTATACTTAGAATCTAAGGATCACAAGGTTTCCTATGTGGATTCATCATAAGAAAGTGGAAATATTGTTTTTGCCATTTTGCACAAAAGGAACCAAAAAGTGTCCTATATTGAGGAGCTATAGGGTTAAAATGTTCCACAAAAATGTTTCTCGTAGTGTTTTAAATAATATTGCTGAATACACCCTACACATAAAATGTTAGGATAACAGGATTTCCTATGCCAATTCATCATAAGAATGTGGAAATATTTTTTTTACGCTTTTGCACAAAAGGAACCAAAAAGACCCTATATTGAGGAGCCAGAGGGTTAATGTGTTACACAAGAATATTCCTCATAGTGTTTTAAGTAATATTGCTGAACACATCCTATACTTAAAAAGTAAGGATCACAATGTTTTCTCTGCCGATTCATAATAACAAAATTGCAAAAGAGTGATATATTGTTTTTTATCATTTTGCACAAAAGTGGCCAAAAAGACACATACTTTGAGGAGCTAGAGGTTTAAGGTGATCCACAAAATTGTTCCTCGTAGTGTTTTAAGTAATATTGCTAAACACATCATGTACTTAAAATGTAGGAATCACAAAGTTTCCTATGTCGATTCATCATAAGAATGTACAAAAGGCAGAAATATTGTGTTTTTACCCTTTTTCACAAAAGGGACCAAAAACATCCCCAAATTGAGGATTTAGAGGGTTAAAGTGAATATTCCTCATAGTGTTTTAAGTAATATTGCTGAACACATCTTATACTTAAAATGTAAGGATCACAAGGTTTTCTCTGCCGATTCATAATAAGAAAATTGCAAAAGAGGGATATATTGTTTTTTATCCTTTTGCACAAAAGTGACCTAAAAGACACATACTTTGAGCAGCTAGAGGTTTAAAGTATTCCACAAAATTGTTCCTTCAAGTGTTCTAAGTAATATTGCTGAACATATCATGTACTTAAAATGTAGGGTTCACAAAGTTTCCTATGTCGACTCATAATAAGATTGCGCAAAAGAGGGAAATATAGTATTTTACCCTTTTGCACAAAATGGACCAAAAAGACCCCTATATTGAGGAGCTAGAGGGTTACAATTTTTCACAAAAATGTTCCTCGTAGTGTTCTAAGTAATATTGCTGAACACATCCTACACTTAAAATGTAAGGATCACAAGGTTTCCTATGCCGATTCATCTTAAGAATGTAAAAAACAGAGGAAATAATGTTTTTTGATCTTTTGCACAAACGGGACCCAAAAGTCCCCTATATTAAAGAGCTAGAGGGTTAAAATATTCCACAAAGAAGTTTATCGTAGTGTTTTAAGTAATATTGCTGAACACATCCTATACTTAGAATCTAAGGATCACAAGGTTTCCTATGTGGATTCATCATAAGAATGTGGAAACATTGTTTTTTTACCATTTTGCACAAAAGGGATCAAAAAGTGCCCTATATTGAGGAGCTAAAGGGTTAAAATATTCCACAAAAATCTTTCTCTTAGTGTTTTAAATAATATTGCTGAATACACCCTATACATAAAATGTTAGGATAACAGGATTTCCTATGCCAATTCATCATAAGAATGTGGAAATATTTTTTTTACGCTTTTGCACAAAAGGAACCAAAAAGATCCTTGCATTGAAGAGCTGGAGGGTTAACATGTTCCACAAAAATATCATCGCTAATGTCTATTCCTTAGAGGATATCTCTGATGTTGAAAGGCCTTTCCTAGTACGCTCCTGAGTTACTAAGCCAGCTATGTGCGTGTGTGAGTGTATGTGGAAATCCATCGCGTATAATAAATCTCCGAGTTTTTTTTAGCTTAGCCACCGACCGGAAGTCTTAAGTAAATAAAAAATGTGCAAAAAACAACGTGTTTTTCCCCAGAATGAACTAAAATGAAATACGGCGGTGAATGATACATGGACACCGGCAAAGAAGCGAAACCTTAACATATTTTCCAAAGTATTTCCTCCATCGTATGTACATATGTATGTGGCATGTGGATGTTGGTGATATGGAAAAATTGGAAATGGAATGAAAAATCCACTGTAAAATGTGCAAAAACAAAAAAAAAAAGAAAAACAATCCGCTCTAATGCCCTTTGGTGAAAAGATAGAAAGAACGAACGAACGAACGAAATAAAGACAAATAAATGTTGTTTGACCATTCGAAGAATTTATAGCTGGCAAAAAAAAATAAAGAAATAAAGTCGTGTGAGAGTGTGAACAGATCTAGAGAGAAGATTAGGGATGTGCAAAACGAGAATGTAATGAAAGGGTTGCAAAGGTGCTACATGATTTCATAAGTCTTTCTTCTCTTCCACCACCACCCACCCCACCCTCAGTCTCTTCTCCGATGAATAAATAAAGGATTTGGATTTGTGCAGGGGGAGGGGGGGTGTTATTTCGCATTAAATCAATTGATTATGTTTGCATAGCAGTACATAAATAAATAAATGATATGTTTTCTAAAGCGGGAGTAAAATCTCCCATTCAAACCGACTTGGTTTGATTTGTGCTTACCCTCAAAATATTTCGACTGTATCTTTTACAGCGATTTTATGTAACCTCTAAAAATCATGTTTTTCTTAAAAAATTACGATTTTGTCTCAGTCTGTGGGCAAAAAAGAGCGATTTCTATATTCCAACAAAATACTTGTGATTCTGTTGATTACATCGTGCGACAGTACTTTTTGGACCTGAACAAACTTGTAGAAAAACTGTGCACAGTCAGTTTTTCATTTGGAGATAGTTTCTTATTTCTACAGGACTTCTAATTTCCAAAGGATATATTTTTCTTAACAATTTATTTTCATACTTTCGACAGCCATATACAGACTGGATATCAAAAGAAAAATATGAATATCTGTATTAGTTTATCATTAACAACCATTTAAAATGTCCCCCTTTAAATAGTAAAAGAGAATAAACTAAATAAATAATGGGGGAAACTTGAAATTGTTTTAATACCAAACTAATACAGGTAGAAGAATTATATTTAAAATATTTTTAATTGATATGACCATATGACTCGTTTATATATGAAAATAATTTATCTAAACATGTATATCCTTTGGAAATTAAAAATCCTATAAGAAGGAGTAAGGATCACCAAATGAAACATTGATGAGTACACAGTTTTTCTACACACGATCTCTAGTTATACAGGTAAATTGTCTTGCTCGGGTACAATAAAATAAATGTAAAATTGTCACACGGCGTAACCAAGAGGTAATGGAAATATTTAATAAATAATCTCTTGTTTTTTTAATTATATTGTTTATTTAAAGTTTTTATACACAATTATATAAATTACAAGCCCCAGTGCCTTGTAGGCTTTATAGAGGCTAAAAAGGCCACTTTATAACAATCAATATTAAATATTTATATACGTACATTTCAAAATTAAGATAACAATTATAGTAGTTTGGACTTGTTCATATTAGAAGTGTTTCTATATTTTGCAAAAGACAAAGATTAAGCTCTTGTTTAAAAGTCGAAATTGTTGATATATTTCTTAAATAGACAGGCAACCGATTGTATTCAAATGGTCCAGCGTACGTAATGCGTTGCTTAGTCAATTCCAATCGGCATCATGAGACCTGAATGTTTTCCGACTGTCTAGTATTCCGTCCAGGTCGGACTATATTTCTATTAAATGTAATTGTTCTTGCACCTATGCCTCTTAGACACTTAAACATGTACATCAAAATGTGTTGTTTATAAAGAGTGATTTTTTTGAGGTTAGGATTTTCATGCATTAGTATTTGACAGATCACGTGGGATTTCAGACATGGTGTCAAAGAGAAAGATGCTCAGTATGCTTTGACATTTCATCATGAATAGACTTACTAACGAGCAACGCTTGCAAATCATTGAATTTTATTATCAAAATGCGTGCTCTGTTAAGAAAGTTCAGAAAGAAAGAAATTGTGTTCAGCGACGAAGCTCATTTTTGGCTCAATGGGTACGTAAATAGGCAGAATTGTCGATTTTGGAGTGAATATCAGCCAGAAGCATTGCAAGAGCTACCAATGCATCCAGAAAAAGTCACAGTTTGGTGCGGTTTATGGGCTGGTGGCATCATTGGACCGTACTTCTTCAAAGATGATGCGAATCGTAACGTAACTGTGAATGGTGAGCGCTACCGTGAGATGATATCCAACTTTTTTTTGCCCAAAATGGAAGAACTGAACTTGGTTGACATGTGGTTTCAACAAAATGGCGCTACATGCCACACAGCTCGCGATTCTATGGCCATTTTGAGGGAAAACTTCGGAGAACAATTCATCTCAAGAAATGGACCGGTAAGTTGACCACCAAGATCATTCGATTTGACCCCTTTAGACTATTTTTTGTGGGGCTACGTCAAGTCTAAAGTCTACAGAAATAAGCCAGCAACTATTCCAGCTTTGGAAGACAACATTTCCGAAGAAATTCGGGCTATTCCGGCCGAAATGCTCGAAAAAGTTGCCCAAAATTGGACTTTCCGAATGGACCACCTAAGACGCAGCCGCGGTCAACATTTAAATGAAATTATCTTCAAAAAGTAAATGTCATGGACCAATCTAACGTTTCAAATAAAGAACCGATGAGATTTTGCAAATTTTATGCGTTTTTTTTTTAAAAAAAAGTTATCAAGCTCTTAAAAAATCACCCTTTACAAACCACGGACCGGCAATGTCTGTTTTGCTTCATATTTTTATATGATTGTAAGGATTTCAATTAGTTGTGAGATGCAGATCCATATATCATAGGCAAGTATGTAAGATGCGAGTGAACAAGTGATTGATATGTAATCATTTTAACGCTTTTAACTTATGTTTAAATTTATGCAGAATTCCTACAGCTGATGATATCTTTGCATTAATGTCCTTAATATGAAGATCCCATAACAAGTTATGATTTAAATGCATGCCCAAATATTTCACGCTCTGTGACTCAGCAATTGGTGTTCCCTCCACATGAATTACCATTTCACCATCATTTGAGCTAATGTAAGGCTTGAATCTTATAAAGTTTGCTGTTCCGGCATTTAGAATTAAATAATAAATTATATAATAATAATAATATAATGCGAGAAAATTCAGCCAAAATTGGCGGACCCTATAGATAAGACATACATCATCAGCACATAAATACAGCTTTCCATTAAAATTTATATTTTTTGAGTCATTAATATAAATCTTAAATAACAATGGACCCAAAAAGGATCCCCTGAGGAACACCATGTGCAACTGGTAACACTGAACTACTCGACGATCCAACTTGGACGTACTGCAATCTATTTTGTAGGTAATCCTTAAATAATGCTAGGGTTTCAACCGTAATTCCAATATTACTTAACTTCCTTAGCAAAATATCATGATGGACCAAGTCAAATGCTTTGGAAAAGTCAAAAAATACACCAGCTACTCCCTTATAACCATCATCAATTTCACCACAAATATTTTCCACAACTTTCACCAAAGTTCCTTTTTTGAATCCGTATTGACATTCATATAATATATTATGCTCATGATAGTTGATCAAACATTAATTTTTCAAATACTTTGTCAATAGTCGACAAAATAGATATTGGCTTAAAATCAACTACAGATCTGGAGCAATTTTTCTTAGGTATGGGTATAGCTTTATGAATCTTTAATGCATTTGTATATTTTTGCGTTGCAATCATATTATTAAAAATGTTTACCAGAACATCGGCAATCTGAGATTTCCTTGTAAGTAACATTTTAGGGGTAATATTATCATACCCAGGACTTTTTTCACATTCTAAGAATCCATTTTCCTTTCTACTTCTGCAGTATTTACATTTCGCATACTAAAGCGATTGCTTTCGGGAATTAATGTTCTGAACATATTTATATTATCTCCAGTGTATTGCTGTATATTCATCTTGAGGTTATTTACGGAATCGTAGAAGTAATTGTTGAATACGACAGCTATTTCTTTATCAGATATTATACTGTTAGCATCTTCATCCAAAATATCTTTAACTGGTCTATTGCAGCGCCCAAATTCTTTATTTAGAAATGTCCATGTTTTTTAATATCACCTGAGTACGTTCTCAAGTTATACATGTAGTAGTCGTCCATTAGTTTCCTGTTACAAATTTTTATAACTTTGTTTATACGTTATACGCCCAGTAAAACTGTCCTTGTTCCTACTTTTTCTTCTCAATTTTAAAAGCTTGTTTTTGTAACTTATTAGTTCATATAAGTTATCCGTCATTCACGATGCAATTTGTTACCAATGTTTATAGATTTAGATGTAATAGTTGTACTTTGGGAAGCTGCGACAGTTAGAGTTTGTATTAGACCTTGGCATAATTCGGTGGGACCGTTAACATTATTTAGCAAAGGTAATGTATTATCCAAAATTTCCGAAAATTTTACGTAATCAAGCCTTATTTTTTGTTCTATAATGTTAGAGTTTGAATTAAAGTTTATGTAAATACAAGAGCTAAGCACATTATGATCAGACAGCTTGTTTTCAATACTGTGTACATAAACATTTGCAGAATTATTACAATAAATCCAATCCAGGGAGGTTTTACTTTGTGGTCTTATTGTATTTAGCGAACAAATTGTTTAATAATTGATTACTTCTACCCAGAGCAAGAGAATCAACATTAACATCTCCAACTAACAATACAGTGCAAGTATCAAGACTCTGAAGCATATCATCCATCTTTCACAAAAAGAAGTTAAGTCGACAACGCGGTGATCTATCTATAAACGGATAAAACAATCAATTTGGAATTGTCCACCTTAACATCAGATAACTCGATTACATCTGCATCTATATCATCTTCACTCCTTTTCAACACAGTTCTGGACTTTAAATTTGAGTTTAAAAAACAGTTGTTCCGCCAAACCCGTCCGCTCTTTCGCAGTGTACTGCATCAAATCCATCTATGGAATACAGGCTTAAGTATTGACTGCAGAACCAAGTTTCTTGGATTGCAATAACGTCGGGCATTTTTGAGAGGTGGATTAATTCATTTTTAAAACGATTGAATTTTCCAATCGAAGAAACACTTCTAATATTCACTGACAATACATTAAAAACTTTAAATTTTCTTTAAAAATATGCGTATTATATGATTTCATTTATTGAAATATTTTGAATTCATGTTTGTTTAGTTGTGTGCATAACGAGTGGAGAGTTTTCTTGCACAAATCAAATTCTATAGCATCGCTATCCAACACTGCAGTCTTAAAATGAATTGTAAGTTTTGACTTATTTCTGGCATTTAAGTTGAGTTTTGAGTTTTGGTGTATCCAGAATTGTAGTGGAATTGTCCAGTTTTTGCGGTGTTTTTACCCTTAAAAAATACCAAAAAGAGCTAGATGGTTAAAATGTTCCACAAAAATTTTCGTCGTAGTGTTTTAAGTAATATTGCCGAACACATACCACACTTAAAATGTAAGGATCACATGGTTTCTATGCCGATTCATAACAATAATGTACACAAGGGGGGGAATATGTTTATTTTGTCCTTTTGTCCAAAAGTGACCAAACAGACTTGAGACGGTAGAGGATAAAATGTTCCACAAAACTGTTCCTCGTAGTTTTGTAAGTAATATTGCTTAGAACATAGTATACTTCAAATGTAAGGATCACAGGGTTTCCTATCCTGATTCATAAAAAGTATTTGTATATTACCCTTTTGCACAAGAGGGACCAAAGAGACCTATATATTAAGGAGCTAGAGGGTTAAAATGTTCCACAAACATTTTCCTCGCAGTGTTTTAAGTAATATTGCTGTACACATCCTATACTTAAAATATAAGGATCACAAGATTTCCTAAGCCTATTCATCATAAGAATGTGCAAAGAGTACAATATTGTTTTTACCCTTTTGCACAAAAGTGACCAAAAAGACCCCTATATTACTCCCCAAAATGTTCCTCGTAGTGTTTTAAGTAATATTGCTGAATACATAATATACTTAAAATGTAAGAATCACAAGGTTTTCTCTGTGTGTTTTAATTTATTAAAAAGTATTTTTTTAATTAAAAATCTAATTATTACTTTATTTTATTTGAGTTCTGTGAAATTTTTAATATAAAATCATAAAATTTCCCGTCCCCGTTTCTCCTCAAGTTATTTAAGTAAACAAAGAACTCATCATCTCCAACACCACCATTGTCTGCAAAACATTATCGTCTTCGTCATCTTCATCACAATCCTTTGCGCCATCGTTGCTGTCATGGTTGTCAAAAAGACGAAGCACCGGAAAAAGGTATTCGCATTTCCAACTTATCATAATCTTAATCGAAATTTAAATTTATTTGTTTATCCTCTGCTTTATGGAAAATTATTTCGTAAAGAGAATTTTCTTCTTGTGCCACCTCCTTGGCCTCTTTGGGGTTTGGAGTCAGTCTGTCATGTTAGTCAAGTCAGTGAAATGAACAAAATTTATTGTGAATTTCAAAGGGTTGTCGGTCGCTGTAGCTGTCGCTGTACATTGGGTTCCAAACGAAAACAAAACAGGTTAAAATGTATAATTAAAGTTAATATAAGTTAGTAAATAACAAGTAAGAAGGCGTTAAGTTTGGCCGGGCCGAATCTTATATACCCTCCACCACGGAGTGCATTCCACAGTACTACCCGCAGATTAAAGGATGTCGACTTTACATAGAAGCACAGTACCATATTACGAAAATTGTGATATTTGTATGCACATTACTATATTTGTTTACTATTTCAAACTATAATGTATACTTATGCGCACTGTTTAAAATCGACAACTATATATAAATAAAATGCTGATATTGTGAAAGTGAACATGACTAAATATTAGGCGATTGTCAGTCGCCATTAGAAAGAAGCATTTTCAGACAAAGTGATAAGAAAAGTATAAATTTTAAAGATATCCCACATATACAAATTTCGAAAAACCCTTTTTTCGAGTCTTCATAGTCAGAATGTATACACCGAATTTCATGCTTTCAACTTCAGCGCTTTGGTATGTCACATTTGTATGCCTCTTTTTAATTATATCCCTTAAAAGTACAAATTTCGAAAAACTCCCTTAATTTTACGTGTCTATGCAATTGTGTACATCCCACACCGAATTTCATGATTCTAGCTGTTGTCGTATCATTGGTACCATATTTTATCCATTTTTGTCCCATTTCGCCCGGTAAAACATTTATTTTCTTTGCGGTGCTTCCAAGCTACAAGAGGAATGTCCGCAACAAATTTTAACTGTATGAAAATAAGAAATTTAATTAATAAGCCAAGCTACCAATATTTGTATACTATATATATAATGGATATAATACTTCAATTCGTAGAGTAAATATAAGGGAGCAACCATAAATACCCTAAATATTCGGGGATAGAGAGTGTATTTTCACCTACAGTCGTTTGGTTGGTTGTATTTCCATCCTATTTTAATTTCAAAAGTAAAAATTTTGAAAATACATTATCTCTCACGTACGCAGTATAAGACAACTTCGTGATTCTACCATTTTTTTGTCGTAAAAGCAACAAAATAAAGTATGAATTTGAAAAAAAAAATATTTTACGTTGCTATGCAGTCAGAGGAATGTATACACCGAATTCCATGATTCCATCAGCGGTCATTTTGTTGGTACCATTTTTATCCCCTTTTTCCAATTTTGCCCCCTCAAGAGTACGACTATCTAAAATCTCTTTATTTTACGTATCTACACAATTAGAGGGATGTACACACTGAATTTTATCATTCTAGCTGTATTCGTTTAGTTGGTACTATTTTTATCCCCTGTAGCCATTGTATACCTTGAAAGTACGAATTTGGAAAAAACGTTTTATTTTTCGTGTCTACACAGTCAGAGGAATGTATACTCCGAATTTAATGATTCTAGTTGCTGTCATTTGGTAGGTACTATTTTTATCCCCTTTTTCCATTTGAACCCCAAAAAGTACGAATTTTGGAAAGTTCTTTTATTTTACGTGTCTACGCAATCAGAGGAATGTATATATCGAATTTCACTATTCTAGGTGCAGCCGTTAGGTTGGTACTATTTTTATCCCTTTAGCCCCATTTAACCCCTTAAAAGTACGAATTTAGAAAAAATACTTTTATATTATTTATCTGCTCTATTAGAGAAATGTTCACGCCAAATTTCGTGTTTCTATCTGTTGTCGTTTGATAAGTACCATTTTTATCCCTTTTTGTCCCATTTCGCCCCCAAAAAATAAAAATCACTCTATGGTGCCCTTTTATGCTATAAAGGGAATGCGCATTGAAAATATCAAGTAAATACAAGCTAATATGTCCAAAAAACATGCTGAAATACTCTAAATATTAGGGGTATTTTCAGTCCTTGTGAGGGAAAATTTTTTCCCTCTGGACCGATTTCGTCCACTTTCAATCCCAACCGATCTACAACCATAAGACACATTTAGGAAAAATTTGAACTTCCTAGCTCGTTTCGTTCGGCCGCTATCGTGCTTTCAACAGACAGACAGACGGACATGGCTATATCGTCTTAGAATTTTACCACGACCCAGAATATATATACTTTATGGGGTCTCCGATTTCAAGGTGTTACAAACGGAATGACAAATGAATGACACCCCCATCCTGGAGGTGGAGGGTATAAAAAGTGTAATATGTAGATTATCAAATAATGAAATAAAATACATTATTACGCTGTGGTACAAAATGAAACTTTTTCGCAAATCCCAAGGTTTTGACAGCGGATTCTGATAGAGGGGATAAAATAGATAAATTCTGATAGAGGGGATAGTTTACGTATTGTGGTGAATTTAGAGGGTGGGGTAAATATTTCACCCTTTCCACATTCATATAATGAATCGGCATAGGAAACCTCGGGACCCTTACATTTTAAGTATAGGATGTTTTCAGCAATATTACTAAAAACACTATGAGAAAAATTTTTGGGGAACATTTGAACACTCTACCACTTCAGTATAGAGGTCTTTTTGATCATTTTTGTGCAAAATGATAAAAAATATTTGCCATAAAATTCTACTGTGAGTCTCTGAATACACCAGAACTTAACGTAAATTCCCGAAAAAAGTCCAAACTTAAAATAATGTTGTACTTTTTCCTGTACCACAAAATGGATTTCTAGGGGCGGTATTAATGGAAAAAATATTCTACGTTAAATCCCTTGTCAAAACCTTGTTATTTTTCTGTGGTCCACAGTGTTTTTATTCATGAATTTTGTTCAATTTCCGATCTTTTTTCAATGTAGTGCCTTTGGAGAAATATATTTGTATAATATTGTCCTCTGGCTCTAAATTTTTTTACATCTACACTGAAAGAAAAATCGTTCGTTGCATCAACGAAATATTTCGTTCCCACAACAATGCGACACGTTGCTGCAACGATGTGAACGTTTATGGAATGAAACCGATTTTTCGTACTTTTCGTAGTTTCGTTCCTGCCACAATTCAGTAATCGTTGATGCAACGAAAATATTCTCTTTCATTTTTTACATGGGAAAACATTAATTAATACAAAAAATCTATAAATTTCTGATATTTTGTCAAAAATTATAAAAATTAATGGAGTTCGGATGGAACACTTTGCCTCAACAACTCATTCGTTGCAGCAACGAAACTGATATCGTTGCAGCAACAATTTATTCGTTGGTGCAACAATCGGAGACACACAAATTATGTGTTTTTCTAGTGTGTGTATTCGGTAGTAATTCTCATTCACGTTGTTGGAGTTCTGCCTTAAGTAGTTGAGCTGCTGTTGCGAATAATCACTTCAATATTGAAAGAAAAACGTTCGAGGCCGGGACGAATTTTGTTTTTGAAAACTAACTAACGTCGGCTTTCATTGCTGCAACGATAAAGTTTCGTTGCTGCAACGAAAATGTTTAATTTATTGCCACGAATATTTTCGAAACCACATTGTTTCAGCAAGAAAACCGCGTTGTTGTAGCAACGAAACAGAATTGTTGCAGCAACGAATCGGAGTTGTAGCACCAATGAATTAGAGTTGTTGAAGCAACGAAATAGCATTGTTGCAGCAATGAAACATCATTGTTGCAGCAACGATAAAACATTGTTGTAGCAACGAAATAGTTGTTGCAGCAACGAACATATTCGATGTAGAACTATAATTTCCATTAAATCAAGATTCGTTGCATCATCGAAACATTCTTCGCTGCAGCAGCGAACTCCAACGTTGGTTGACTTTCAATGAACAAATTCGTTGCAGTAACGTACAATTTCGTTCCGGTTACGTACGTTTTTCTTTCAGTGTCTATTTTATAGAATGCAAATTTATTTACAAATTTCATGGTGACATTTATTATTTGGCTGCACACTACCTCTACTATGATTTCATTTCCTTGACGACCTTCTTCAGCGATTTCTCAACCAAATACCCGGACGGAAAACTACAACTCATTTTTCGAATATCAGTCAAAAACAATCGCACCAAGTTACTTCATCTGATTTTTTTGAATATGAGCGATATTGCAAGACCTCTCACACAAATTGGCATAAGCTTTGGTTAAAATAAAACTGATCAGTAACAATTTAATATTGGAAATGGTTTTACAATCACTTTATACCTGTAAAATAGTTATGATTTGTTGTACCTACCACACAAATAATCCAACCCTAAGTAAAATGCAAGTCCTTATAAATTATATGCAGATGCTTTCTGAGCTGGTGAAGGCTATAAACTATATATGAAATTACCGACATTTTACATCATTATAATTATTAGTTGCTTACTGAATTTTATTAAATCTGTTTTCAAAACTGCAGAATATCCAAATTTGCAGAAAAAATAGATGCTACCCCACCTAATGTATATTTATCTTAAATAAGTTTGTTTGCATTTTTGAATTTCAAATGGAATAATTTTTGAATTTCAAATGGAATTTTTGAATTTCAAATGGTGTCTTTTGAATTACACTTGAAAATGGTGTAGACATGTTATTGCTATCGCTTCATCAGTCAACACGTATTACCTCTTTCGAAACCACTGTGCTTGGTATATCTGCTCTCGCATCCGTCTCTGGTGTCATTTAGTCACTCAGTCATCCAGTCATTCATTCGTAATGAAATCTTTATTATGATAAAATGTTTGTATAATTGAGGACTTAACTCTTGCAAGGAAGAGTTCTCCCCGCAAAACACCATGATTGGGTGAGGACGGACGGACGACGACATTGTTTCGTGAGGGCAGGTCCATGAAGTTTTGTGGAGGGGGTGTATGATACGAGGGAAAATTTGAAATTAAAATTTTCACATGAAGTACATAATTTAATGGATTCTTTTCTCACCCGCACTTTGTCACTTTCTTTTCTTTTCTTGAACCCTTCCTGCGTTTTTGCGTTTTCTTTGTCACTCGAGATAAAAGTGGTAAAATGCTTGAGTGACAGACAGTCAGACAGACGCTCCTTTTTGCCACTTTTTTCTTCTTCGAGCTGGCATGAAAGTTAAGTATGATGATTATAAAGACAATGTTGTCATTATAACGAAGAATGAAAATTAAATTAAGAACAAAAGTGGTACGTGCAGGGGGGGGGGGGTGGAAGCAAAGGTGTATGCGTGTCGTAATTTTCTATAATTGACGGGCAGGGGAAAGGGAAAGACTTGAAATAAATGAAAGAATTTTGTTGTTATAAATATGATATTTGGTTGTTGTCAAGGGCGGCCCAAGATTTGTTTGGGGTCCATGGAAATGGAGAATGGCACTAGACATCTTAATGGAAAACCTTCGACGTTGAAATGGAATGGAGGTATTAACGAGATTCGTTTACTATTTGAAAGGCTCACATATGAAATTGTAAATATGGGATACTAGCAAATGCCCGCTACTTCGCATTCAGAAAATAGTCACATCCTCCAGTTACAAATAAGCTGGTATTTGCAGTATTTTCTCGTTATTAGCCATTTTATATTTTTTGTATCAAAATGAGCAGTGTATTCCTTTTAGGTCAGACCGTTTTATGCCGAGCGTTTAAAATTTTGCCAAATTTGAAGAAAATCTGTCAAAGTTTGTGGTTTCTAGAGCGAAAAGAGTCAAATCGGAGGAGACATGGGAGCTATATATAAATCTGAACCGATCTGTCCTATTTTTACCAGAGCTGTTTTTAGTTGCAATATAAGATGTTTTGCCAAATTGGAGGAAAATATGTTGAAATATGTGGTTTCTAGAGCGGAAAAAGTAACATCGGAAGCAACATTTGTATGGGAGCTATATCTAAAGTAAATAGCGTTCGTCCTTATCCCATAAAACTTCCTTGTGCAAAGTTTCATTTAGACGGACGGGCGGACGGACATCGCTAAATCGAATCAAAAAGTGATTCTAAGTTAAATTTTTAAAATTGTATTATTAAATAGTTGAAAAGTTAATTATTTGAGATGTTATTTTTATTGGCCTATATCGCGAAAGCTAATTATCGTACTGGAATTTCGTTAAAAGATTTGTTAGTTTCGTTTTCCTTTTCAAACAGTGGTTTACCTGAAGGTTGTCCTTACTCAGCATGTTTTATTTTCTCCAGTTTAAAACAAGTAAAAACGGCGTTAAGTTCGGCCGAGCCGAACTTTATATACCCTCCACCATGGTGTTGGAGGTGCAGTAACATTGCAAGAAAATTTAAAATTTTAAACAAAACAAATAAAAATATTAAAAAATATATAAATAAATATAATATTTTATTATTTCAAACCACGCTTATAAGGCAAGGTTACCAATACGTTTATATTATATAAAGGGTGATTTTTTAAAAGCTATAGGAAAGTTAAAAAAAAAACACATAAAATTCAGAAAAGTGCATGAAATCTTTATTTGAATCGATAGTACGGTCCATATAATTTAATGTTTGAAGATTATTTCATGCAGATGTTGACCCTGACTGCGCCTCAAATGGTCCATCCGCTTAGTCCAATTTTGCCATTTCCACGTTTTTGAGCAACAGAGGCCCAATTGCTGCGAACGGCGACGAATCGATAATTGATGGTCATCATTAACTCTGGCCGATACAGCTGCGATATTTTCTTCAGTTCGCACTCTACGTAAGCGTGTTGGTGGTTTAATATCCAACAATGTAAATTTGGTGCAAAATTTCGTCACAATAGCCGCTTCAGTGGGTCGATTAAACTAACCATAAAATGGAAGCGCGCGATGAACTTTCTTAACAGAGCACTCATTTTGATAATAAAATTCAATAATTTGCAAGCGTTGTACGTTCTTGGTTAAATTATAGACCAAACTGAAGATGTTTGACAGTGAAACAGAACACGAAACGTGCGTCACCTGTTTAAACCAGTGTTGCCAAAAAGATAATAGCTGAAAAATCACCCTTTATATCGAAATAATAAGACTTTCTAAAATCTCTTTATTTTACGTGTTTTCGCCATTAGAGGTATGTACACACCACATTTCACCATTCTAGCTGTATAAATTTAGTTGGTACTATTTTTATCCCCTTTTTCCTTTTCACCCCTTTAAGAGTACGACTTTCCAAAGTCTCCTTACTTTACGTGCCTACGCATTTAGGGGATGTACATACCGAATTTCATCATTCTAGCTGTATTCGTTTAGTTGGTACTATTTTTATCCCTCTGAATTTCATCATTCTAGCTGTAGTCGTTTAGTTGGTACTATTTTTATCCCTCTGTACCCTATGTATCCCTTGAAGGTAAGAATTTAGAAAAACTTTTATTTTTCGTGTCTATGCAATCAGAGGAATGTATACGCCGAATTTCATTATTCTTGGTGCAGCCGTATGGTTGGTACCATTTTAATCCTCTATTTTTATCCCTCTATTCCCATTTTACCCCTTAAAAGTACGAATTTGGAAAAAAATCTTTTATATTATGTATCTACACAATTAGGGGAATGTACACACCGAATTTCGGTTTTTAGATGTTGTCGTTCAATAGTTACCATTTTTATCCCTTTTTCCCATTTCACTCCCTACGAATAAATATCACTTTATGGTGCACGTTTTTGTTATAAGGGGAATGCGCATACCGAATATCAAGTAAGTACAAGCAGAAATATTGCAAAAATATGCTTAAATACTCTAAAATATTAGGGGTTATTATGGGTATTTTTAGTCCCTGTGAGGGAAAATTTTTTCCCTTTGGGCCGATTTCGCCCAGTTTCAATCCCAACCGATCTACGACTGTAAGACGTATTTATGCAAAATTTGGACGTCCTAGCTTCTTTCGTTTAGATGCTAGCGTGTTTTCAACAGACGGACGGACATGGCTAGATCGTCTTAGAAATTTATAACGATCAAGAATATAAACGTTATAGGGTCTCAGGTCGATATTTCAAGGTGTTACAAACGGAATGACAAAGTTAGTATTAAATTAGCTATATATTTTTTGATTTTCTTTTTAGCTTTAAATAAATATATGTCAAATATGATTTAATTGATCGATTTTTAAATGGATTTTACATAATTAAACAACAACAAATGCGTCTACTAATTCTGACCTTACATCGGTCGTATATTTTAGTTTTTATAAATCTTTTATTTACTCAAAATATTTTTTTCACCCCAGAGAACGATTTCTTATTCTTTATAGCATTAAAAAAATAACCGGAGTCGGAGTCGAGCATTTTTTCGACTCAAAATATTTCCGACTCCGACACCACAGCCCTGGTTTACCTAGTGTTTTCAAGCTTTGATATCTCAGAATATACTGAAAATCCCCTTTTGCAGATTATTTAGAGCACAGAGGTAGAATGAAAATAATTAAAAAGTAAAGATAACGAATCAATATCTTCTTGAAAACAAATTAATTTTCAGTTATTATTTTTTTGCGCTAAAAACTAACAATTCTCTTGCAAAAAATGTCTCAATATATTTTATAGAACAAAAGGTTATACTGGTTGAGTAAAAACTTTAACGTTGCAGGGTTGCCACAGTTTTCAAAAATTAAAAAAAAAAAAACAAATATTGATTACAGACCAAAAAAAAAATACAAACGGAAAAACTAAAACAAATGAGCGTTGGCACGCAGATGTATTGCTGGGTAACTATACCTGCATATACACATACTTACATATGCAACTCAATGAGATGCTTGTAAGATGGCATGTGTACTTTATTACTTGGTGCGATTTTTAAACGCAAATTCGGCAAGTGAGTTGTGCTTCTCGTTCGATTGTGAGAATCATCTCCTTATAGAGGCCGGGTTTGATGTTGAAAAGTTGCTGCGAAGCCACTTGAAAAGACTTTTGACATGGTCGAAATCATGATCGTGGTAGTCTGCAGCCAATTAATAAATGTCACCATGCCATTTGTAGATAAATATAGATGCTAAATGGTCATGAGCCAGGACAATATCCAGGTCAAATCAAATATTGATTACAGACCAAAAAATAAAGGGTGTTTTTTATTGGGGTATAGAACTTTAAGTTGGCATCACTTTTTTAACTGGCGGCCATTTTGTCAGCTGTCAAGTGACATTGACAGTGAATTTCGCACCAAATTTACATTGTTGGACATTAAACCACCAACACGCTTACGTAGAGTGCGAACTGAAGAAAGCTGTATCGGCCAGTGTTAATTATGACCATCAATTATCGATTCGTCGCCGTTCGTAGCAATTGGGCCTCTGTTACTCAAAAACGTGGAAATGCCAAAATTGGATTAAGTGGATGGACCTTTTGAGGCGCAGTCAAGGTCAACATTTGCATGAAATAATCTTCAAACATTAAATTACATGGACCGTACTATTGATTCAAATAAAGATTTCATGCATTTTTGAATTTTATGTGTTTTTTTTTTTGAAAAACTTTCCTATAGCTTTTAAAAAATCGACCTTTAAAAATTGTTATTGTTATTCTTTTTCATCATTCAAATAATTTGTTGACCAAAATTATTCGATAAAGAAAAAAAGAATTAAGTTGAACACTCTACTACCAACATTGCCATTACAGTTCCTTTCTAACTACAATTCCTTTCCCACATATTTCTGTAAAACCTCTCAAATATTCTTCACAATTGCCGTGACGAAAACCTTGAATGCCGCAAGACACATGTTTCGCAAAAAATGTAAATATGATTTTAATGGCTTTTCCACTGAGGATACGTGTTGGGTATGAACCGAAGACGAAAGCCCGTAATAAAAAAACATGAAACACAAGAAAAAGAACATTTGACATGAAAAGTTTTCCAACACTTACATACATTTATAAAAGTATCCCCCCGAAAAACTCGGCACAAAAACTTATGAAAACTCTGCAAATGATAAAAGTTAACATACGGTCACACACTAGTCCATGTACACCATGCGATTCCTGTAGTTTGAGATACAGTCGACAGGACATACCTTGAGATGCTTGTGCTCGTGCAAGTGACAAAACAAAATCACCCTTGGGTTACATACGATGTATGTATGTGTGAGTGTGTGTATGTTACACGGAAGATGATCAAAAAAGGAAAAGGAAGGATGTAAAAATTAAATTGATTTTTTGCGTCATCACAAAACTGGACATGGTCAAAGTGACATTTAAGTTTCTTTTTTCTCTTTCTCCCTCTCTCTGCATCGTTTTTGCCTCGGTCATGATTTAAGTTCATAATAAAGAAAGGCGTTAAAACCACGGGAGGTCCTAACCTCGAACGAAAGTTGCCAGAGCGAAAAACCTAACCGTTATGACATATCATATATGTGGAAACATTTACTCACTGAATGAAGAAATGTTGTTGATTTAATTTCTTTTTGAATTTTTCGTCGAAGGACAGTGTATATGTAAGTGGTACGATTTTTGACTTCGATAGCTGCGATTGTTTTGAAAGTTTGTGTATGTATTATTCTCATAAAATACAATATACTTATTTAAAAAAAAAATATTTTTTTTTCACGATTTATGACCAATATAAAATACTACTTTTTCAAAAGGTGTGTTCATTCAATCGCCTGCAACTCCTGAAATACTTTACCGATTTTAATGTGTTATGCATCGTTTTGAAGGTAATTTCAATAAACCTACTTGTTCTTAGATTTTTCATTGTTTTTATACCAATAAATGGATTGGTGTAATCATTTCGAAAATCGAAATAAAAGAATTAAAATCGCCAAAACTTTAAAAAATCTATCCGTGCTATAGCACACCACAATATTTTAAAAATTAATTGAAATTACATTCAGAACAAGGTACATCACATTAAAATCGGCAAAGTATTTCAGGAGTTACAGGCGATTGAATGAACACACCTTTTACAAAAAGTAGTATTTTCTTCACTGTTAAATTGGTCATAACTCGTGAAAAAAAAATCAATTTTTTTCCAAAAATACGTGTACAATAATTTTATGAGAAGAAAAAAAATATGTATAAAATATTTTTATGAAAAGAATACATACACAAATTTTCAAAACAATCGCAGCTATCGAGGTCAAAAACCGTACCGCTTGAAATGACAAGACTCATATAAATATAACATTTTCTGATGTATTTCGTCTATTTAAATTAGCAAATCATTCTCATGATTTATTTGGATATTTTTATACGCTCCACGAGAGTATTATGTCTTTGTGCATTTGTTTGTAACACCCAAAAGGAAACGAGTTAGACCTATCGTTTATTATACAGATCGGCTTAGAATCACTTTCTGAGTCGATTTGGCAATGTCCATCTGTCCATCTATTGTTATAGACCGATCTAAGCAAAAATTGGCACAACTAAGTTTTGTGGATCAAGGACGAACGCTATTTAATTTGAGGCAAATCGGTTCAGATTTAGATATAGCCCCCATACAAATGTCGCTCCTGATTTGACATTTTCCGCTCTTGAAACCACAGATTGTAGCCGATTTTCTTTAAATTTGGCACAACATCTTATAATCCAACTAGAAGCACCTATGCTGAAAGTGGGTAAGATCGGTTCAGATTTAGATATAGCCCCCATACAAATGTCGCTCCCGATTTGACA
Source organism: Polietes domitor (assembly GCA_947397865.1). Lineage (NCBI taxonomy): Eukaryota > Metazoa > Arthropoda > Insecta > Diptera > Muscidae > Polietes > Polietes domitor. Next base: position 60,076,721 of record OX377619.1, on the reverse strand, counting down.
TTTTCCGCTCTAGAAACCACAGATTGTAGCTGATTTTCTTTAAATTTGGCACAACATCTTATAATCCAACTAGAAGCACCTATGCTGAAAGTGGGTAAGATCGGTTCAGATTTAGATATAGCCCCCATACAAATGTCGCTCCCGATTTGACATTTTCCGCTCTAGAAACCACATATTGTAGCCGATTTTCTTTAAATTTGGGACAACATCTTATAATCCAACTAGAAACACATATGCAGAAATTGGGTAAGATCGGTTCAGATTTAGATATAGCCCCCATACAAATGTCGCTCTCGATTTGACATTTTCCGCTCTAGAAACCACATATTGTAGCCGATTTTCTTTAAATTTGGGACAACATCATATAATCCAACTAGAAGCACCTATGCGGAAATTGGGTAAGATCGGTGCAGATTTAGATATAGCCCCCATACAAATGTCGCTCCCGATTTGCTCTAGAAACCACAGATTGTAGCCGATTTTCTTTAAATTTGGCACAACATCTTATAATCCAACTAGAAGCACCTATGCTGAAAGTGGGTAAGATCGGTTCAGATTTAGATATAGCCCCCATACAAATGTCGCTCCCGATTTGACATTTTCCGCTCTAGAAACCACAGATTGTAGCCGATTTTCTTTAAATTTGGTACAATATCTTATAATCCAACTAGAAGCACCTATGCTGAAAGTGGGTAAGATCGGTTCAGATTTAGATATAGCCCCCATATAAATGTCGCTACCGATTTGACATTTTCCGCTCTAGAAACCACAGATTGTAGCCGATTTTCTTTAAATTTGGCACAACATCTTATAATCCAACTAGAAGCACCTATGCGGAAATTGGGTAAGATCGGTGCAGATTTAGATATAGCCCCCATACAAATGTCGCTCCCGATTTTCTTTAAATTTGGCACAACAGCTTTAGTCACAGGTGTTTCTAGTTAGATTATAAACTAGAAACACCTGTGACTAAAGCGGGTTAGATCGGTTCAGATTTAGATATATCCTCCATACAAATGTCGCTCCCGATTTGACTTTTTCCGCTTTAGGAACCACATATTATACCCTCTTTTCTTTAAAATTGGCCCAACATCTTATAATCCAACTAAAAAAACCTATGGCAAAGGTGGGTAAGATCGGTTCAGATTTAGATATAGCCCAGATACAAATGTTGCTCCCAAATGTTTAACCGATTTTGGCCAAACTATATAAAGGGTGATTTTTTAAGAGCTTGATAACTTTTTTAAAAAAAAAACGCATAAAATTTGCAAAATCTCATCGGTTCTTTATTTGAAACGTTAGATTGGTCCATGACATTTACTTTTTGAAGATAATTTCATTTAAATGATGACCGCGGCTGCGTCTTAGGTGGTCCATTCGGAAAGTCCAATTTTGGGCAACTTTTTCGAGCATTTCGGCCGGAATAGCCCGAATTTCTTCGGAAATGTTTTCTTCCAAAGCTGGAATAGTTGCTGGCTTATTTCTGTAGACTTTAGACTTGACGTAGCCCCACAAAAAATAGTCTAAAGGCGTCAAATCGCATGATCTTGGTGGCCAACTTACCGGTCCATTTCTTGAGATGAATTGTTCTCCGAAGTTTTCCCTCAAAATGGCCATAGAATCGCGAGCTGTGTGGCATGTAGCGCCATCTTGTTGAAACCACATGTCAACCAAGTTCAGTTCTTCCATTTTGGACAAAAAAAAGTTGGATATCATCTCACGGTAGCGCTCACCATTCACAGTTACGTTACGATTCGCATCATCTTTGAAGAAGTACGGTCCAATGATGCCACCAGCCCATAAACCGCACCAAACTGTGACTTTTTCTGGATGCATTGGTAGCTCTTGCAATGCTTCTGGCTGATATTCACTCCAAAATCGACAATTCTGCCTATTTACGTACCCATTGAGCCAAAAATGAGCTTCGTCGCTGAACACAATTTCTTTCTTTCTGAACTTTCTTAACAGAGCACGCATTTTGATAATAAAATTCAATGATTTGCAAGCGTTGCTCGTTAGTAAGTTTATTCATGATGAAATGTCAAAGCATACTGAGCATCTTTCTCTTTGACACCATGTCTGAAATCCCACGTGATCTGTCAAATACTAATGCATGAAAATCCTAACCTCAAAAAAATCACTCTTTATATTATATTTCACCTATTTCGTTCCATGTTTCAATATACCCCCATACAAATGTCCTTTCCGATTTAACATTTTTTGTCAAACACATACATTTACAGGATACTTGTTTACTATTTGGAAAGGTGCGATCTTACCAGATTATATATTCCAATAAAGACAATTATAATGGCTATAAATGTATAAAATTTCTCTTTCACATAGGTTTAGAAAGAATCTTTAAAAATAGCGATTTTTTAAATTACTTTACACGAAAAAAATCATCAGAAATAGGAAAGCAAATTGGAAATCTACGGATAAATGAAGAAGTTATGGCCCTCTTGTAGAAGAACATGTCGCCATCATGTATGGCTAGATCAATTTAAGCAAAAAGCTTGGTTAAAATTACATACGATTTGTAATTCAGTATGACTAAAATTAAAAAACATGATTTTTTTAGAATACTCTTGCGTCTACAAAGTGGGCCATATCTTTTACATTTATTCCTAAATATTTTACATATATGTAAAGTGAAATTGGCAACATTTTTAACCATCATATGCGCTTATAATTGAAAATTTTAAGGACTATTATTTCCCAAAATGAGATTAAAAATATTAACGACGTAAATTGGAATTTAAAAAATGTATCCATAACAAATTTAGTTGATTTTATGAATATGAAGTATGACTCAATGCACACGAAAAATACATTTTTAGTTCTTGGGCACATTTTTTTGATTTTCTGATACATAGTCTATTAAATTACTAATGTTATTATCTCAAAATAATCCTTGACCATATCTCAAAATAATCCTAGCTTAATTTCGATTTCTTGCAATATTCTAAAATATTTACTCGATAGTTATTGAATTTTGGTCGATAGTTATCAAATTTTGGCGACATATTACAATTTTTATAATATACAATGTCCACCAAAATCCCTCAATACATGGTGCAGAGTATATATTCGGACCGGCTGAATTTGACGCCCCTTGTATTTGTTTAATTTGAGAGTGTAGCTTCTGAGACCAAATGAAAAATCTTTAAGGAGAAAATTACTGCATTTAGCGGATGGTCTGTTACGCTGTATAATAAAATAATTAATTTAAACAAATTCAAATAATTTGCAAAAATAGTCCTCTATAAAAATTTATGTAAATCTTCTATTTAAAGTCTTTCGCTCGCTCGAAAGTTTGGCCCTCTTCGATCGCCCAATGTCGGCCAACTCTGCTTATGTTTATTAGTTTTCCTTTAACATGAATATGCCATTTTTATATTACCAACGAACAAAAAAAAACGCTCTAAACCTGCAAAGCATATTAAAAAATACCCTTCCAAAGAAGATATATTTCATAGATTTGGCTGAAAGAAAATCTTTGTGAAAAAAAAACTGGCAGGTTTTTATTGACTTGTCCGAGAACATGTTAATTTTTTGTCCCTCAACTTCAGCAAAAATGTTGTCATATGCTGGTGTCCTGTGAGAGTGTGTGTAGCTGTGTATGTGTGTGTGTGATTGAATTTGTTTTTGCATTATGGGTTGCCCCTTTACTGATGTTTATTGGTCAAGTAAGACATGTTTGAGGAAAACGAATAGTTCTTGTTTTTTGTTGTTGTTGTTGTTGCTCCTCTTCCTCTTCTATTCCTAATGGACTCCCCAGAGTATTGCAAGTTGTGTTATTGATTCATGTTTCACATGAACATGGACGAGAACGTGCAGGGGAACTCGCACTCCTGCATATGATGTGACCTCCACCGTGGGCCGGCAGAGACTAGTGTGGCTGTCCCCTCCCCCTGATCCCTTGCAGCCGCAGGGTTCTTTGCAATATATCAAATACATTTTTCATAAAATTGCTTGGTCATTTTATATTGCAATTTCTTTAGTTTGGGATTTTTTTGCTGTGAGTGTGTGGTGTGTGAGTCTTTGGACATGAAATATTTTCAATTCTTTTTCGTTTTTTTTTGGGAGGGAAAGAAAAATTTACTCTTGACTTCATATGTGCTGTGGAGCGTGTCGATGGCAAGTTTCAGGCAACAGAAAAGTGATTTTTCAGCTGTAACGGAAACTGGACATTCTATCTTTCGTTCAGGATGGGCGCTCTCTCTCTGCTTCTCTCCTCTCTGTTTTTGGGGTACTTTGTAAAGCTTTTAATAAAATGTATTTGCTTTAGTTTATAAATTATTAAACATTTCAAAACATGTATATTTGTTTGAACACATGTCCACAAAAAACGTACACACACACACACATTATCGAATAGTATCTATAGAGTTTTGATGTTGTGTCTTTTTTCAAATGACCACTCAAAAATGTATTTAAAATAAACTTTGTCATAGTTTATTTGTTATTGGCTCGAGAGCACCCTACACAAATTTGGTAGGTCTGGTTACATCGCTTTCACTTTCACCTGGCTAACTCTACATCCTGCCATTTTGGCAGAAAAAACTTATAGTCCAGCTGGTCTGTGTCTATTTTTACAGTGGGTCAAAGTAAAAAAGATGTATTTTAATGTCTGAGAGAATTCTTATTGCCAGAACTATATTGTAGAATTTTATGAATTTGCGGAAGATCTTAACCCTCTAGCTCCTCTCTTTATTGGTAAATTTGAACCTTTTTCGAGAAAATCGAAGAAAAGGACATTTTGGTACTAAAATGTTTTCTGGGGTCACCAAAAATACCAAAGTTTTAAGTTTCACGCTTAAATACAAATTTACCCGCCAACACATACAACAAAATTACTAGGGTTCTTGGAAGATCGATCTTTTTCGACAAAGATGTAGGTATTTCGGTAGAGCACGGCAAACAAAAACAAGTAAAAACGGCGATAAGTTTATGAGTCCATGGATTGCATTCCACAGAGGCTTCGTAGAAGTGCAGTAATATTACAGAAAAATATATATTTTTTTAATATAGCCAAACCAAAACAAATATTGAAAAATAATGGTATAAATAAATATAATATTTTTATTATTTCAAAGCACGCTTATAAGGCAAGGCTACCAATACATTTACATATCGAAACAATACTTCAATTCAATTCAAAAAATAAATATTCTTATAAAGGCTGATTTTTTAAAAGCTATAGGAAAGGTTAAAAAAACACATAAAATTCAGAAAAATGCATGAAATCTTTATTTGAATCGATAGTACGGTCCATATAATTTAATGTTTGAAGATTATTTCATGCAAATGTTGACCTTGACTGCGCCTCAAATGGTCCAATTTTGGCATTTCCACGTTTTTGAGTAACAGAGGCCCAATTGCTGCGAACGGCGATGAATCGATAATTGATGGTCATCATTAACACTGGCCGATACAGCTGCGATATTTTCTTCAGTTCGCACTCTACATAAGCGTGTTGGTGGTTTAATGTCCAACAATCTAAATTTGGTGCGAAATTTATTCACAATAGCCCGAATAGCCGCTTCAGTGGGTCGATTAAACTGACCATAAAATGGAAGAAGCGCGCGATGAACTTTCTTAACAGAGCACGCATTTTGGCAATAAAATTCAATAATTTGCAAGCGTTATTCGTTTCTAAGATGTTTGACAGTGAAACAAAACACGAAACGTGCGTCACCGGTTTAAACCAGTGTTGCCAAAATGATAATAGCTAAAAAATCACTCTTTATTATATTTGAATTGAATATTATCAACATTTCATGATAAAGAAAAAAACATATTTTATTAGTATGTATTATTCTTAATAAAAGTTAAAAAAATTCTTTTTTTTAGCCAATTCATAATGCAGAATACTCTTTCTACACAGACAATACTGGTTGAAAAACAACAAAACAATTAATATTAAAAAATTATATATTTCTTCTTTATGAAGCAGTAGTATGGAGTTGATCTCTGTCTCCCGTTTCCATGGACCATTGTCCCCTAAATATTATTTCAGGTATTTTAAATGGAACGAAAATGAAAAAAATCTCAATGAAATCATATATAATGCATTTTGAAAAATATGTTTTGGTAGAAAAGTCAGTACATACATTCGTTCAAAAATAGCGCCTTCAGTCGTCTACATTTGTCACAGATTTGAATTATTATTGGGCCTGTTTTTCTTTAAGCCGGGATAACAAGCTGCGATAACAAAAACTTTAATAAAAATTTAATTTTTCGTTCAAAATAAAAAATTATTTCTTCACATTGTCGCCAACTACAATATAAATACTTGTATCAACACAAATTTTCAAAAAAATATTTTGTGTTGACTTTATTGGACTTTGCCTCGATAACCATCATTTGGACTTACACTGGATAATTACACAGTGCAACACGAAAAAAAATAACCATATACGGACACCGCTACATGATAAAAGACCAAAAAAAAAAGACCCGTGTTTTTTTTTCCCCCAAAGTCATGCACTTTTTTTTTATGGGCCCCCAGAGATTTGAGGCCTCGGTGTAATTTTTGGAAAAAAGTGATCATATTCTCAGGCTCATATCTTGCAAACCGTTCGGAATTTTGATTTACTCTCTGAGGCAAAGTTCTAGCTCTTGTCATAAAGAACAAAAATTGTGAACATATAAAATCAAAAAAACTTCATCTTCAAGGTCAAAATCGCAAAAAACTTAAAAAAATTCGATTTTTTTAACCTTTTTTCCCCTGTTCAGGTCCATAGGTAGCAAACCGTTGAAAATTCAGGGAAACAATCAACTACAAAAATGTACCTAAGATCTCAATAAACAACTTTCTAGAACATATGAACTTCCTAGGAATTATTCTTAACACCGTTTAGGTAGCGCTTAGGTAGCCGCAAAAGTGAAAAATTTTCCAAAAATTAGATTTTTTTCCTTTTTTGCCCTGTTCAGGTCCATAGGTAGCAAACCGTTAAAAATTCAAGGAAACAATCAACAACAAAAATGTACTTAAGATTTCAATAAACAACTTTCTAGAACATATGAACTTCCTAGGAATTATTCTTAACACCGTTTAGGTAGCGCTTAGGTAGCCGCAAAAGTGAAAAATTGTTTATTCCAGTATTTCTTACCCACACGACATCATCGATGCCATTCAACAAACAACAACAAAGTCGTCGGTCCAAAAATTTGCACTAACAAAACACATGACAATTCAAAGCAGCGAAGTAGTCGCAATCCATTTGTACCAACAACATTAACAACACATATGTAGCCGCAGCACACAATATAAAAGCGACACGACGCTCACATTGAGGCAGTACAAATTTTTCAATTTTGCGGCTACCTAAGCGCTACCTAAACGGTGTTAAGAATAATTCCTAGGAAGTTCATATGTTCTAGAAAGTTGTTTATTGAGATCTTAGGTACATTTTTGTAGTTGATTGTTTCCCTGAATTTTCAACGGTTTGCTACCTATGGACCTGAACAGGGGAAAAAAGGTTAAAAAAAATCGAATTTTTTTAAGTTTTTTTGCGATTTTGACCTTGAAGATGAAGTTTTTTTGATTTTATATGTTCACAATTTTTGTTCTTTATGACAAGAGCTAGAAATTTGCCTCAGAGAGTAAATCAAAATTCCGAACGGTTTGCAAGATATGAGCCTGAGAATATGATCACTTTTTTTCCAAAAATTACACCGAGGCCTCAAATCTCTGGGGGCCCATAAAAAAAAAGTGTATGACTTTGGGGGAAAAAAAACACGGGTCTTTTTTTTTGGTATTTTATCATGTAGCGGTGTCCGTATATGGTTATTTTGAAATGACTTCAAAAATGTTGCACAGTGTTATCCAGGCTAAGTCAAAAATTGTTAACACAAAATTATTTTTTCAAAATTTATGTTCACACACACACATTTATATTGCATTTGGCGACAATTTTAAAAAAGAATTTTTTATTTTGAGTGAAATTTTAACATTTTATTTAGATTTTTGTTATCGCAGTTTAGTTATCCAGTCTTAAAGAAAAACAGCCATATCATTTCTCAATTCTAAAATGTACATGGCTTGTTTATACCTCGAAACTTGTATCTTTATTTTACCAATTCTCAATTTTCCATATTTTTTTTAAAAATCTTTTAATCATCCTCAAATATTTTATAGAGTGCAGTTATGCAAAGAATCAGAAATGGAAGAGTCGAAAAGAATCGGAAGTGTTCGGTTTGACTTGAACGCATATCTTTGACTTGCGTACAAATTGTAATATATTTCTCTACAAAGTAATGCCAATATAATAAAATCGGAGGGCATATTTAAAATTTTCTAAAATTTGCCAAGAAAATCGCCAACTATTTCCTAAATCGCCATGTCGCCAAATCGAAAATAAAGTCGCCAGACATATTCAAAATTCGCCACGTTTGGCGAGAAATCGCCATATCTGACAGCCCTGGTATGGGGTCACAGAGGTAAGGTGTCCGTTTCGCACCCAGAAGGTCCGGGTTCGAAACGCGGCTCGGGAAAAACTTTTTTTTTACCATTTTAAATAAAAAATGTTTAATTTTGTATAACTTTAACAATTTAAAAATTTTTGCTTAAAAAATACAAATTTATTGCTTTATTGATGTTCTTCAATTATTGATTTTTTATTAATTATTAATGCTATATAATATCAGTAAAATTAAGTAGTGTTAATTTATTTATATATTAATTCATACTTAAATAAACATTTTGCTAAGTTTCCTATTGTCAGTTCTAACGAACAAAATGGTTGTCTTTAGTTATTCAGCACTTACAACAGATAATAGCTGAGATGGTTAGAGTGTCGTAGTAGCAATCAAAAGTCCCGCTGTTCTACCCCCGGTAGTGGCGGATTTTTTAAAATATAAATGGAAACTAGTGAAAAAGTGGTTCCTTTGCAACACTTTAAAATAACTTTTAAGTCTCTTAAAAGAAAGGACAACCCCATGTTAAATTCATTGGTGAAGATCCCAATCCGAATCACAAGATGAACATCTTTTTCACTTCTTTGGGTGCTCTCTTTTTGCTGGGTACTAAAAACTTATGGACAAATTAAGTTCTCTTTGTAGAGGCAATAGATTTTTTTTTTAATTATGATTTTTCAAGTTTTGGTAAAAATCCCAAAAAAAAACACTTTACAAAATATATAACTGACAGATATTTTGATGTTTGTTTTAAAATCGCAGAAAACTAGGACAATTCGAAAATCCATGGATAAATGTAGAAGTTATGACACTTATTGTAGAAGTAAAGAAATTTCAAAAATAATTGTTTGCTTAAATTGAAGAAGTATCCCTTGTTTTATTTCAAAATTACAAAAATTCAGTGCATTCTGGGTCGAGTGAAGCAAGCCCTGTTCACTTTATTCAGAATAAAATAAAATTAAAAAAATCGTATTTTATAACTAATAATAAACATTTATTACTTACCCCCGTTTTCATGTAGCTCCTTTGAACCAAACCCACAGTTATAGATGTCAGTACATGTGGAATTTGAAATCTATAACTGATGTTTAACTCTAACGGAGCGACATAACAATGGGTGTTAATATAAAGACATTTTTAATGAAATCTATAACTGATGTTTAACTCTAACGGAGCGACATAACAATGGGTGTTAATATAAATACATTTTTAATGTTTCTTTGTTTCTTATAGACTCATATAGTCTTTTCTACAGCTACATTCGAGTTGGGATAGTGTTGTTTGGAACTTTTAGGAATTCGATTTGGATTCGCTAGACCCTCTATTTTATGAGTTTCGGAAAAAAATTCATGAGCCAAAAAAATGAGGGTGATCGGGTGAGTGTAAGTGGGCGCTCAAAGGTGAGAGAAAAGGGGTAAAAATACACAAAAGCCCCGAAACTGCTTTGGAGTCGTACCCAAAAGGGTTAAATGTATACCCGACAGCAATTAATTTCCCCTGCCCCCAAAAACTTTTTTTCAAACACACATACCCCCTATCCCAACATCTTAAGGGGGAGCCCCCTTACAAAAATGAAATTTTTATAAAATTTACTTCCACTGCTCTTACTGGCCCGAGGAGGCCGCTAGTGGAGTCAACTGTATGAGCGACCCCCACTAAGTTTGCAACCCCCGCATTTTCTATGGTCATGGGGTCCCCATACGAATGTTTTATTTTTTATAATTTTTGTTATGACAGTTAGGCCAAAAATTGCCCCGGAGTCGCCCCTATCTGGGTTACATATAACTCCGAACCCCATTAATTTTTTCCGAACACACTTATCTCCTATCCCCACTCCTTAATGGGGCTCCCATACAATTTTTTTTTTAATTTACTCCCATCATTCTATCTGCCCCTAGGAGAGTACTCCACGTTGTCACTGTCCGTAAGAATTACATTATTTTCATTGATAATGTTGCGATCGAACGATCGGTGAAAACAGTCTTTAAAATTAGATGTGAAAATTGAAGCATTTTCCGATTGTCCATATTCGACGGGAATATTAAAGGATTTGAATTGCTGTACCTTGTTTGCATGCCGAATTATTACTGACTTTAGTTTGTGAAGTCCAATGGCGTTGTAATTGATTAAATAATTGTAATTGATTAAATAATTAAAATTTTCCTCACCGTAGTTGTTTTCTCCTTCAAGGAAATATGTTTTTATAAATATGATCCTTGCACACTCCATACTTTCGTATTAAAGCTTCCAATCTGTTTTTAATTATATCGCCAGCTGCATCAAAACAAAATCAAGTAAAAAATGATTAAAATTAAGCACATTGGTGTTTGTTTGACAACCAATATGGCGATTTTTCATAGTTTTCCTGTTTGTGGATCATATTTCTGTTTGTAGCACTTATTGTAGACTTTTTAAACCCCTTAATTATTTCAGTAATAATTCCTTGCTTCACTTTAAGGGTGAAAAATTACACTAATTTTTTAAGTGTTCAGGGTTTTCCAAAAAGAGGTGTTATTTTGGTATTCAAAGAAAAATTAAATTTGTTGAGATAAATGATCGGATGTTTATTTCATAATAAAGAAGAAGGTTTCCGTTGAAAAACAACATCAGCCAAATGGCCACCACGACCACGCTTACAGGACCATATCCTTTTCATGAAATTTTCCATAACCAAATCGCAAAGTGGCTGCCCTATGTCCTCGATAGCCTCACGAATTCTATCTTTGAGGTCATGAATCGACGCTGAGCTGTTGGCGTAGACCATTCTCTTTCACGTGGTCCCAATGGAAGAAGTCGCAAGGTGTTAAATCACAAGATCTCGGTGGCCAATTGTGATCACCTCTTCGAGAGATAAACTTTTCCGTAAAAGAGCAATGGTTTCATTGCTTGTGTAGCACGTAGCGCCGTCTTGTTGAAAGTAAACATTGTCCAGATCAATACCATCCAACTCCGACCATAAAAACTCATTAATCATCTCTCGATAGCGTAATCCATTCACCGTAACTGTTGATCCAACCTCATTTTCGAAAAAGTAAGGTCTAATGACCCCGCCGGACCATAAACCGCACCAAACAGTCACACGATGTGCATGGAGAGGCTTCTCAACAATAACTCTTGGGTTTTCCGAGCCCCAGATGCGACAATTTAGCTTGTTGACGTAGCCACCGAGGTGGAAATGGGCCTCATCATTCAACATGATTTTTCGATGGAATTCCGGATCATTTTCATTCATGAATTTTAATAATTTCAATGCGTTGTTGAAGCGTGTATCGTTCCATTTTTAGTAATGGCGTAGTTTCTACTTGTCAAATGTCAAAGAATAAAAGCTTCAAAAGTGACAGCTACCGAAAACCCTGTATATTCGATCCAAAAATGACGATATTAACCACAAAATCAATTACCAAGTCAGAAAAGTTTGTGTGAAATTTTTGGAAAATAATAATGTTGAGTCTATAGATGTTTGCATTGTTCACTCTTTGGAGTAACTAATACAAAAATTTACCTGTTCAGACGAACGAGTACTTCACTTGAGTGAGTGTTCGCACGACCCCGATTGCCCTGTATGATGCTGTTATCTATTTAAAGAGTGATTTTTTTGAGGTTAGGATTTTCATGCATTAGTATTTGACAGATCACGTGGGATTTCAGACATGGTGTCAAAGAGAAAGATGCTCAGTATGCTTTGACATTTCATCATGAATCATCTTACAAACGAACAACGCTTGCAAATTATTGAATTTTATTATCAAAATGCGTGCTCTGTTAAGAAAGTTCATTGCGCGCTTCCATTTTATGGTCAGTTTAATCGACCCACTGAAGCGGCTATTCGGGCTATTGTGACTAAATTTCGCACCAAATTTACATTGTTGGACATTAAACCACCAACACGCTTACGTAGAGTGCGAACTGAAGAAAATATCGCAGCTGTATCGGCCAGTGTTAATGATGACCACCAATTTTCGATTCGTCGCCGTTCGCACCAATTGGGTCTCTGTTACTCAAAAACGTGGAAATGCCAAAATTGGACTAAGCGGATGGACCACCTAAGACGCAGCCGCGGTCAACATTTAAATGAAATTATCTTCAAAAAGTAAATGTCATGGACCAATCTAACGTTTCAAATAAAGAACCGATGAGATTTTGCAAATTTTATGCGTTTTTTTAAAAAAAAAAGTTATCAAGAATTAAAAAATCACCCTTTAGTAAAGGTCTTTTCGTGCTATTTAAATAAAATTTTTAAAATCATGATTTTTTTAAATCTTTTACATCTACAAAGAGCGTAATAAGTTCAATGTGTCTACATAGATCTTTTGCATACAGACATTGTTTTCTTCGTTAGCAATCAACCAAAAAAGAAAGTTTTTTTTTTAAATTTTTTCTGTATTTCTTATGGGTTTTTTCGTGACAGTAAAAAATCTTTTGAAAAATCATTGTTTCTCAATTTTTTGGAGTCTTTTCTAATCCACTATTTCTATGCGAAAATTAAATTCGCCAAAATACACCTCGAGAAAAATTACACAAAATGTTTGATTCATAGTGTAAACAGTACAAAACACGATTTGTAATATTTTGTTTACATCTTTATACATTTCAGGTGACGATATACATATGCTGCAAATTATTTGTCATCATTTGTTGGGCATGGAAGTATTTAGATATTTGGGTAAGTCGTTATTTATTAGAAACACTGTTTGCCAAATATTAATTTTTCATGTGCAAATTTATTATGTTTAATGTAAGCATTTTCATAGTTGGGTAATTTAGCATTTATTATCATTTATTAGAAACATTTATTAGTTTACATTTAAGTATTTGTATATTTCTTTCTGTAGCAAATATATATCTCCTTACTTATATTTGTCAAAATAAAACCCATACAATTCTCGAAAATCTCTTCTCGAGTCCTGTTTGTTCCTCGAGCATTAAATAAAGGAAGAAGATTTCTATAGAAATCTTCCCAGTTTTGCTGTTTTGCCTTCAAAGATATCATAGCGGATCACTACGCTTAACTACTGCAGTTCCCTTGCGTAGGGAACTGCATCATTAATCGATTTTATGCGTTTTTGTGTTCGTTACAAATGGGGTTTTTTGTTTGCCTTTTATAATGCCCTTAAAATGGACAATTTTGTTATATTCTAAATTATTCCCAATTCAATTTGCCATAAACAAATAAAATCAAAGCTCCTACCTATTTTATTTAAACTTTTATATACATACACATGCACATATAAATATACTGTAATGCCTACATAAATACATACATGGTAGGTACATTGGGTTGGACCGATTGCTTTCGGTTAAAAAATATATATTTGTTTAATTTTAAATTCTACTGGATATTGTTTCAATATATCTTAGAAATTCAATACAGCCTTGGCCAAATCGCATGTACCAACAATCGTTTGTTCGGAGAGGACAAAAATCCAATATATACTATTATTTGCATGGTTGTTAGCCTTAAAACTTTAGGGTCTGGTTGATTCAGACTGATTTTTACAGGACATTTTATAAGGCAATTGTCATCAAATCTTTTTCGTTCTACCATTTGTCCGTTACTTCATTCCACTCTAATGTACATATATCCAATATATTCCTATACACATACATACATGAATATAATACCATGGCATAGTACACATGTGTGTGTGTCCTTGTGTATGAAAACGTTTTTAGAAAATCTCAATACAAAAACCGTTCCAAACAAACAGCAAAAAAATGGTCAACTTCGTGTGCAGTACAACGACAATAACATCAACAATTCATATTATTAAATATTAATGTGGTAAAATGTAAAAATTGTCCCAATCCCCTTCTGTACACATACATAAATACGAGTACTTTTTCTTTTCCCCCAATTCAGTTTGAGGGGAAGTCTTCCACACAGGCAGCAACTGTGAAAAGGTCTTTTTAGTCCCTTTTTGTGAAAAAGGGTAAAAAACAATATTTCCACATTCTTATGATGAATCGGTATAGGAATCCTTGCGATCTAAGTATATGATGTGTTCTGAAATATTACTTAAAACACTACATGGATCATTTTTGTGGAACATTTTAACCTTCTAGCTCCCTATATGATGAGCTAGAAGGTTAAAATTTTGGTACTTTTTCTGCAAAAAAGAAATAAAAGCAATATTTCTATCTTTTTGCATATTCTTCTGATGAATCGGTATAGAAAATCTTGTGATCCATACGTTTAAAGTATAGGATGTGTTTATCAATATTATTGAAAACACTACGAGGAACATTTTTGTGGAATAATTTAACCTTTTAGCTCATCATATAGGGGTCTTTTTGGTCCTTTTTCTGCAAAGAAAAAAATAAAAGCAATATTTCTATCTTTTTGCGCATTCTTCTGATGAATCGGTATAGGAAATCTTGTGATCCATACATTTAAAGTATAGGATGTGTTTATCAATATTATTGAAAACAATACGAGGAACATTTTTGTGGAACATTTTAACCCTCTAACTTCTCTATTTGGGGATGTTTTTGGTCCCTTTTGTGCAAAAGGGTAAAAATGAATATGTTCACCTTCATATGATGGTTTGACATAGGAAACCTTGTAATCCTTACATTTTAAGTGTAGGATGTGTTCAGCAATATTATTTACAACACTAAGAGGAACATTTTTTTGGAACATGTTAACCCTCTAACTCCTCAATATAGGGATCCTGTTAGTCCCTTTTGTGCAAAATGGTAAAAAACAATATTTTCTCCGTTTACACATTCTTATGATGAATCGACATAGGAAACCTTGTGATCTTTACAATTTAAGTATAGAATCTATTCAGTAATATTATTTAAAACACTACGAGGAACATTTTTGTGGAACATTTTAATCCTCTAAATCCTCAATTTAGAACTCTTTTTGGTCCAGTTTGTGCAAAAGGGTAAAAAAGAATAATTCCCCCTTTTGCACATTTTTATGATGACTCGACGTAGGAAACCTTGTGATCCTTTCAATTGAAGTATAGGATGTGTTCAGCAATATTATTTAAAACACTACGAGAAAATTTTTTGTGGAAAATTGTATACCTCTAGCTCCTCAATATAGGGGTCTTCTGGGTCGCTTTTGTGTAAAATCGTAAAAAACTATATTTTCCCCTTTTGCACGTTTTTATGCTGACTCGACGTAGGAAACCTTATGATCCGTTCGATTTAAGTATGTGTATTAGTAGTGTGTTCAGAAATATTACTTAAAACACTACGAGGAACATTTTTGTGGAAAATTTTAACCTTCTAGCTCTTCAATAAGGGGTCCATTCTGTGCAAAAACTCAAAAAAACAATATTTTCCCCTTTTTCAGGTTCTTATGATGAATCGTCATAGGAAACCTTATGATACTTACATTTGAAGTATAGGAAGTGGTCAGCAATATTACTTAAAACACTCCGAGGAACATTTTTGTGGAACATTTTAACTTTCTAGCTCATCATATAGGGGTCTTTTTGGTCCTTTTTCTGCAAAGAAAAAAAAAATAAAAGCAATATTTCTATGTTTTTGCACATTCTTCTGATGAATCGGTACAGGAAACCTTGTGATACATACATTTAAAGTTTAGGATGTGTTTATCAATATTATTAAAAACACTACGAGGAACATTTTAGTGGAACATTTTAACCCTCTAACTTCTCTATTTGGAGATGTATTTGGTCCCTTTTGTGCAAAAGGGTAAAAATGAATATTTTCACCTTCATATGACGGCTTGACATATGAAACCTTGTGATCCTTACATCTTAAGTGTAGGATGTGTTCAGCAATATTATTTACAACACTCCGAGGAACATTTTAACTATCTGGCTCCTCAATTTGGGGGTCTTGTTGGTCCATTTGGTGCAAAAGGGCAAATTACACACCTAAAACAGGGGTTTAACGGGTCAACATTTTCAACAAAAATATTTAACATAAAATTCTACTATAAGTCTCTGAATACAACAAAAATGAAAACTCTACTTAAATGCCAGTAATAAGTCAAAACTTAAAATCCATTTTACGGTTAATTTCGTACTTTTTCCGAATTGATTCCAAACTGTCCACCTGAACTGAATTTTAGCGGTGTGAATGGAAAAAATATTCTACGTCAAATTTCACTATAAGTCACGAACAAAATAAAGCTGTAGATATAATATATACAAATAAAATATCAACACCAATAAGAAATTATTTATTAAATTTTTCAAGAAAGAGGAGGTGTCTCCTCTATATTAATTGCTAAAGTTAGTAGATCTCAATGGAAATGATTACCATTTCTACTCAACCAATCAATAAATGTTTTTCCACTACTGTCACTTGGTTATACTTCTCTCGGTAATAGCTGCAACAAATAACATTTTCGGTTTGAGCCCCATATGAAATCCTTTCGGTAGCACAGAATTTTAAATAGTATAAAAACGTAACTAAATTTTTCTATATTCATTCGTTCATACATAAGTTGGTTGGTTGTTTGTTTGCCGTTGTCCTTTGTTTTGAGTCCTTTCCATGGGGCTTTTATAGAAAATCATACAAATGTTTATGTACTCGTATGGCCATTACATGATGTTTGTTAGTTTTCACTACGGTTCAGCTCCGGTTTTTATTTTGTTTTGTGTGTTCCCAAAGCAAACTGAACTGAACTTTGGAGAGGTGAGGTGAGGTGGGGAGTGGAGTGTCCAAGCAGCTGGACATTGGCTATGCTTCATTTTCTAAAACGCATAAATATTTCTCTTTGTGTTCGTTCATCATCAAAACTTTCATATGAAATATTTCGTATTTGAATTGTATCCCCATTTTGCTCCGACTGTCGACTATCCACAACATATAACCTCTAAAGTTGAAGTTGAAATGGACGCATATTGGTTGGCCAAGTTGGTCATACATTCATACCTTTATCCTTCCATACATATTTACGTACGAGTAAGTAAATATGTATGAGTCATGGCTGTTGTTCTTCTTATTGTCATGTCATGTCCTTTTCCAAACATTTATGTCAGCTTATCTTGGTTTGAATTTTTTTTTGAAAAGAGCCAGAGAAGGGTTGTTTGGTCCAGCTAACCATGCTGCCTAGGCAAACATATACATATGCCAGTGTGTCCAATTCTGTCGTTTGGTGTGGTTGCCGTGCCGGGGGGGTGGGCATATGGTCACTTTCAGCAAATCATTTTCAAAGACAGGTCACTTTCATTGGACATCAAATGATAGATACAACAAAAGTTGTAATGAAATTTTAATAATACATTGGAAGGGTCAGATTTTTCAAGTGGCCAATTTGTGATTGGGAATTGCTTTGCTATTGATTCAAGGATACAGTTATAAAATTTAAAATCATACATTAGGCTGTGGCAGGCGCTGTTACTTTGTAATTTGTAAAGGTAGCATGTACACGGAGAGAAATACTGGTTGTTAATTTCTAATTGAAATTTCTAAAAAACAAGGTTCTTGCAGCGGATTCTGTTAGAAGAGATGCAAAGAGAATATACTTGTATCGACGTTTTGAAAGTTTACGTATGGAGGTCATTTTAGAGGTGATTCAATATTTCCCCTTTAGCACATTCCTATAATGAATAGGCACAGGAATCCTTGTGATCCATACAGTTTAAGTATATGATGTGCTCAGCAATATTATTTAAACCATTACGAGGAAAATTTGGAACATTTTAACCCCCTAGCGCCTTAACGTAGGGAAATTTACAGCTATAACGGGCTTCATTGTTGCAAATGTGGGAAATATGCCAACATTTATGTAACCCTGGATCAGAATGAATTACTAACAGAGATCGATAGAAGGCTAGAAGAAGTGGAAATAGCGTGTGGTGTCAGAACTATAACAGAAAGGGTCATGAACATCATCAGACATGGGTAAAATAAATCGAAGCCCAATATGAAATACCCAAAGGGAAACAAAAAGGCAGCCTAATTGTGGTAGAGGAAGTGAAGAGATCACGGATCTTAGGCGTACTTGCCTACGATGTATAGACGAAGGAGACAAGGAAGAAACTCGGAGGAGCCATGTCCAAAATCAAGAAGAAACTGTGTGAAGAACTACGCCAGAACATCAACAATAAGGCTGTTTTTCTTTAAGCGGGATAATAAATATATGTATCAACACAAATTTTCAAAAAAATATTTGTGTTGACTTTATTGGACTTAGCCTCGATAACCATCATTTGGACTTAGGCTAAGTCAAAAATTTTTAACACAAAATTATTTTTTCAAAATTTGTTTTCACACGCACACATTGATATTGCATTTGGCGATATCGTGGTAGTCTGCAGCCAAGTAATAAATGTCACCATGCCATTTGTAAATAAATTTGCATTCTATTAAATATAGAAGCAAAATGGTCTTGAGCCAGGACAATATCCCAGTTCAAATCAAATATTGATTACAGACCAAAAAAATGCAAACGAAAAGACTAAAAGAAATGAGCGTTGGCACGGCAGAAGTATTGCTGGGTAACTATACCTGCATATACACATACTTACATATGCAACTCAATGAGATGCTTGTAAGATGACATGCGTGCTTTATTACTTGGTGCGATTTTTTAAACGCAAATTCGGCAAGTGAGTTGTGATTCTCGTTCGTTTGTGAGAATCATCTCCTTATAGAGGCCGGGTTTGATGTTGAAAAGTCGCTGCGAAGCCACTTGAAAAGACTTTTGACATGGTCGAAATCATGATCGTGGTGGTCTGCAGCCAAGTAATAAATGTCACCATGCCATTTGTAAATAAATTTGCGTTCTATTAAATATAGAAGCAAAATGGTTTTGAGCCAGGACAATATCCCAGTTCAAATCAAATATTGATTACAGACCAAAAAAATGCAAACGAAAAGACTAAAACAAATTTGGCGACAATTTTAAAAAATAATTTTTTTATTTTGAGTGAAATTTTAACATTTTATTTAGATTTTTGTTATCGCAGCTTAGTTATCCAGTCTTAAAGTAAACAAGTAAGGAAAGGCTAAAGTCGGGCGGGGCCGACTCTATGATACACTCCACATTCTATCCAAAGACAATTTAATTCGGTGAAAAAGTGAAAACGGGAAGGATTTTGTATCCTTTAAGTGTATGTGTTTGACAAAAAATGTTAAATCGGAAACGACATCTGCATGGGGGTATATTGAAACCTGGAACGAAATAGGTGAAATATAAAATGTATAGTTTGGCCAAAATCGGTTAAACATTTGGGAGCAACATTTGTATTTGGGCTATATCTAAATCTGAACCGATATTACCCACTTTCAGCATAGGTGTTTCTAGTTGGATTATAAGCTGTTGTGCCAAATTGAAAGAAAATCGAGTACAATATGTAGTTTCTAAAGCGGCAAAAGTCAAATCGGGAGCGCCATTTGTATGGAGGCTATATCTAAATCTGAACCGATATTACCCATTTTCTGCATAGGTGTTTCTAGATGGATTATAAGATGTTGTGTCAAATTTAAAGAAAATCGAGTTCAATATGGTGTTTCTAGAGCGGAAAATGTAGAATCGGGAGCGAGATTTGTATGGGGGCTATATCTAAATTTGAACCGATCTTACCGAATTTCTACATAGGTCTTTCTAGTTGGATTATAAGATGTTGTGTCAAATTTAAAGAAAATCGGATGCAATATGTCGTTTCTAGAGCGGAAAATGTCACATCGGGAGCGACATTTGTATGTGGGCTAAATCTAAATCTGAACCGATCATACCCAATTTTTGCATAGGTTTTTGTAGTTGGATTATAAGATGTTGTGCCAAATTTAAAGAAAATCGATTACAATATTGGGTTTCTAGAGCGGAAAATGTAAAATCGGGAGCGAGATTTGTATGGGGACTATACCTAAATCTGAACCGATCTTACCCAATTTTTGCATAGGTTTTTCTAGTTGTATTATAAGATGTTGTGCCAAATTTAAAGATAATCGAGTACAAAATGTGGTTTCTAAAGCGGCAAAAGTCAAATCGGGAGCGACATTTGTATGGGGGCTATATCTAAATCTGAACCGATATGCCTCAAATTAAATAGTGTTCGTCATTGATCCACAAAACTTATTTGTGGCAATTTTTGTTAAGATCGGACTGTAATTGCGACCTGTAATTTGATTACAACAATAGATGGACAGACACTCAGTTTACACAGTTCACAATCTAGGAACTGAAGACAGCTGCACGCGGCCGCCAGAATAAATGAGAAACCGGCCCGGACGTAATCCAAGCGGTGGTAAAAGAGACGGCCTATAAAAGGCCAGAGTTGTTACTGAACATGTATATTAGGATGGGTCACTATAATAAATTGCTCTACTCACCTCCCAAAAATTAAAATTAAATGGTTTAATGATGATCTGCAAAATATTTCGCCCCTGGTTGATGAAGCCTAAAAATCATGTTTTCCCGTCTAATTTATTTATATTGCATTTTTGTTCATATTTTCTTCAGAAAGTACTATAAGGTGTGGTTTTTTAAAAACTATAGGAAAGTTTTTCACAAAAAAACACATAAAATTCAGAAAAATGCATGAAATCTTTATTTGAATCGATAGTACGGTCCATATAATTTAATGTTTGAAAATAATTTATACAAATGTTGACCTTGACTGCGCCCCAAATGGTCCATCCGCTTACTCCAATTTTGCCATTTCCACGTTTTTGAGTAACAGAGGCCCAATTGCTGCGAACGTCGACGAATCGATAATTGATGGTCATCATTAACACTGGCCGATACAGCTGCGATATTTTCTTCAGTTCGCACTCTACGTAAGCGTGTTGGTGGTTTAATGTTCAACAATGTAAATTTGGTGCGGAATTTAATCACAATAGCCCGAATAGCCGCTTTAGTGGGTCGATTACACTGACCATAAAAAATTTCAAATTCAAATTTCATGATAATACAGATAGTATTAGTTTACCACTAACAGCTATTTTCAGTATTTCCCCTTAGTTTCTTTAATTTATTCATTTTTTAAGTGGAAATGTAATTATTTCAAATGAGTAGAATTGGAACGCGGTTGCGAAATATACTTAATAGATATTGAGATGTTAGAATAATGCTCTAGACATAGTAAATTCTTAATAGGGCGGGGCCTGGAGGTAGCCCAGAGGAAAATGGAGGCACCATGGCCAAACTGGGAATCACCTTGAAGTAATGCGAAAGAGGTGAAAACATCTCCCACAGAGTTAGAAGGGTTTTTGTCGGCATGGCAAATTGGAGGGCCGGATATTTCACGCTAGGTAACGACTTTCCGTGAATGCAGGTTTCCCCCTCACTCGCAAAAAAAGTTATTCAATTATTCAATGAATAAATCGCTTTCGTATAGAAGTGTCTACAAAAGTGATGACGTCTGAAGATTTCCTTTGATTTGCAGATGCCATGCAAATTGTCACTCTGCCCTGGCCTCATTTCATCCTAAGGAGGACTTCCTAATTAAATCTCCATTTATCACCATCTCCTCAATTTGTCCTGCTGCCAAACGAATGAATTTTCTCATTATAACGGGGCCCCGTAACAAAGTTCTTTCAAGGACTACAGATTATTGTCCTTTATCGATTGTGTGTGTTTGTGTGTGTGAGAGAGAGAGTGCGTGCGTATGTTTGTATAATTAAATGCTAATCAAAAATTCGTTTCGATACATAGATTTCCTCCTCATTTCTTTCCACCTCGGCCGACAATAAACAGCTCTAGTTCGTCGTTCCCTCCCTTCGGCGTCGCGTACACTTCCTTTTTTCGTGAAAATTCCGAATTAAATAAACAAAAATACGGCAGAAGAAAAAGGACAAATATTTGATTGGTAATCGAAAGTGTGTAACAATAATTAATAGAATTTGTGCAGTGAATAGATAATGAGACACGAAGGAAAAACAAAAAAAAAAACGACAGGACATGCCAATAAGAAAACAGGACAATAATAGTAGGTAGTAAATGGAAAGCCAAAGCAAGACAGAGATTTCTGGCTATGTGCATATTAAGTCGCTCCATAGGAATGGCGATGAGAGTTGGACAGGGAGGGGGATAGAGGACAAGGAATTTATTTATTGTGTTTAGTGTGATTAGTAAACATTTTTATGGGCAGATATACATAAATTCTCTCGGATTTCGGAGATGCTGGTCGCATGCGTAGACTATAATCAGAAATTCGGTTCGACACCAGAGGATGTTAGTCAAGGTTTTCAAGAGCTCAAGGAATTATTTTTGGAAGATTTCTGCTTTACATCCCGATTTAGTGCGTTTTAAGTAATGTTTGAATATATATATAGTATGCTACTGTGTAGGGAGTACTATAGTGGTATTCTACCATATATGGTAGTAAAATCCTCCACCAATTTTATATCTGTTCTCTTACCCATACTAGCATCAATATTTAATACTCATGTTAGCTTGTGAAAGTAGTATCCAATGTTGTGGAGCTGACAATTTCTTTATGATTCCAAAGATCCACAAATCTATATCATACTATCTGATCAATCTCCATTTGGTTGGGTGTCTTCTCCATCAAAAATACAAAAATTGACAAAAGGAAAATATGTATTCCGAACATCAGCGTCGTCCGCTATCATCCGCTTAT
The DNA here is from genome assembly GCA_947397865.1 of Polietes domitor. Lineage (NCBI taxonomy): Eukaryota > Metazoa > Arthropoda > Insecta > Diptera > Muscidae > Polietes > Polietes domitor. Next base: position 60,053,778 of record OX377619.1, on the reverse strand, counting down.
GATTAAAACTCCCCAAAAGCCCCTCACATCATCCTGTTCACCCCCCCTCTTTAACCAGGGTCGGCTAATCAGCTTCCCCCTAACAAAAATTGGATGATGACCATTTTGCATGTTTCATTTAAGTCCTCTTGGGTGGCAGAAGTGGCAGAAAAGCATTCCTCCATGAACTCCTCTCTCTTCTTGCTACTTATTTCGTGTTTTATTTATTTCTGTGTTTTTTCTTCCTTCCGCCGACTTTTTTTTTCGCCCAACTTAAACATAGCCAAACATAAATTCAGATGTTATCCTTAATACGAGGCATCAGAGGGAACAATGTTCCAAACAAAACATTCCTCGCAAAACGACTACAAACAATGTCACACACATAGAGTGGGAAAAATGTAAAATAAGTAGACATGGTGAGGCGAACGAAGGAAGGACGAGGGACGACGCAGGACGGATACTCGGAAGAACTCTCAAAATGACTTACACTAAGAAAACACAATTAAAAGTATATTTTTTCCACCATTTTCTCCTGTTTATGTTTTACATTCATTCATTGGTTCGTCCTTCTGCTTCGTTCGTTATCATGCGTCTGTTTGGCCTGGTGTCATCCACAAACATTGCGAGTGGCGGGTACACTCGAGAAAATGACTATTTCAATGATTTGAATTCCTCGAGCGCGGTTTTGCTTTTTATTAAGGCTTTAAAATAAATGCATCGATAAAAGTCTACACACATGTCTCAGCAAAATTCAAATTTTATGGTTGCATATTTTGCAAAATTTTCTTTTTAAAAAATCCACGTTTTTTTTAGACCATGCAAATGCCTATTTTAAAAGTAATCGGCTGATTATTCATTTTTCAAAAAGCAATGCGTAAGGTGTCGATGGTTGCATTGGCTGTGTGACATGTGGCACCGTCTTGTTGAAACCAAATGTCGTCCATGACATTCTGTTGAATTTTTGGAAACAAAACGCTCACTGTTGACGGTGACGGCGGCTCCTTTAAACTCAAAAAAATATTTAAAACAATTCGCCAATTGTGGTTATATTGCGCGACGTTTGCATTTAGAAATAATAATAAATAAATAAAAGATCTCAGTTCATTCGCGATATATCATCCAATGGGGGAAGTAGAATAAAAATTAGAATAAACCTATTATAAGAATTCTGTGTCGTTCATGAACTTCTTTAATTTAGACCAATCCGGAGGCACGGTTGGGCTCTCAGTCTCGAAAAGGTGAGGCTCTCCTCACGCCCTAAACTTACCCAAGGACAATCTGCCATGAAAATAGACAACAACTATGAGTTTCGTGTGTTTTTGTTAACTTTCACTGTGCAACATTTTTGAAGTCATTTCAAAATAACCATATACGAACACCGCTACATGATAAAAGACCAAAAAAAAAGACCCGTGTTTTTTTTTTCCCCCAAAGTCATGCACTTTTTTTTATGGGCCCCCAGAGATTTGAGGCCTCGGTGTAATTTTTGGAAAAAAGTGATCATATTCTCAGGCTCATATCTTGCAAACCGTTCGGAATTTTGATTTACTCTCTGAGGCAAAGTTCTAGCTCTTGTCATAAAGAACAAAAATTGTGAACATATAAAATCAAAAAAACTTCATCTTCAAGGTCAAAATCGCAAAAAACTTAAAAAAATTCGATTTTTTTTAACCTTTTTTCCCCTGTTCAGGTCCATAGGTAGAAAACCGTTGAAAATTCAGGGAAACAATCAACTACAAAAATGTACCTAAGATCTCAATAAACAACTTTCTAGAACATATGAACTTCCTAGGAATTATTCTTAACACCGTTTAGGTAGCGCTTAGGTAGCCGCAAAAGTGAAAAATTGTTTATTCCAGTATTTCTTACCCAGTTTTTTGCGATTTTGACCTTGAAGATGAAGTTTTTTTGATTTTATATGTTCACAATTTTTGTTCTTTATGACAAGAGCTAGAACTTTGCCTCAGAGAGTAAATCAAAATTCCGAACGGTTTGTAAGATATGAGCCTGAGAATATGATCACTTTTTTCCAAAAATTACACCGAGGCCTCAAATCTCTGGGGGCCCATAAAAAAAAGTGCATGACTTTGGGGGGGGGGGGGAAAACACGGGTCTTTTTTTTTTTGGTCTTTTATCATGTAGCGGTGTCCGTATATGGTTATTTTTTTTCGTGTTGCACTGTGTTTTTAGAACTGATTCCAAATTTGCTGTTCCATAAATTCTATCAAATGTGCAGTTGCTCTCCCAACTTTACCGAATTTTCCTTCGGATTACTCAATTTCCTTCCAACCAAACATTTGACTGCAATTTTTTCCTCGAGCGTATGCTTGACACCAATGTGCATGTGTGCGTGTGCCGTCTGTCTGTCTATTTAAAAGAAAAGCTAGTACAAACGTAAGTACGGTGCGTTTCAAATTAGAATTTGTTTGGCTTTTTCCCTCTCATTCATTCTGTTTGTTTTTTTTTGCTGTTTAGGGGTGCCGCATTATAAACGCTTAATTACATTTACATTTTTCCTACTTGATATGAGTGCGAGCAAGTGGAGAAAATGAGCAGAGCAAAAAAAAAACAATATTTTACATACTGACATTTTTTCACTCGCTGCTCGTCTTCAAAAGTATGAAAAAATTGCCTGTTTTTAATTCCTACGGTTTTGCATGGCTCCGGGTGGGACGGGGAGGTATTCTTTGGGAATGACATTTTAAGTCGTCTGTAAATTACACAGAAAATGTCTTAAGATTTAAATCTCGATTTTTTCGGCTCCATATTATTAAAATGTAAAAAAAAAAACAAAATGAAGGACGAACAACGAAACGTAAAAAAAGCATAGAACCCCATTATGAAGCAGTAGCGAAAACATAATGAGATGAAATGATATTACAGAAGAGAAACTGCTGCTGGAGGGGCTTGATGATAAGTCGTCGTAAGCGTGAGGCATACTCGTACTGTGCCGAAAAATAATATCACGTAGCCGTGAGACATGATGGCAGTGCCAGTATTTTTTTGCTTCTTACATTTTCCTTTTTATAATGAAAATCTTGCCTCAAGTCTACATTCGCTTTGTACTACTTAACTTTGAATTATTAGAATTACAAACTAGAGCCCCAACCTCCAAATATTTATATTTAGTCCCATATTAATTGAAACACCCCAATTGAATGTTTTATTTAAGACAGTTTATTATTCAGAATAATAATTCTTATTATGGTTTTTATAAGAGTTTCCATTATTATTATTACCACCGTGTGGCAAATATTTTGGATCATAGAAATGCCTATATAATTCCAAAAACTGACACGAATCATAACAAAACTGTGTACATGAATATCATCATTATTTGGACGATTTTTCTGCATATCCTATTATGAATCTTATATTAAATCCTATATTAAATCTTATTCTTATTTCAACATTCATAAACATACAAACGTGGCTATGAACCATGAAACCGCGAATAAAAGGAAATTTCGAAATCTTTTTAATCGTAGCAATTAGTAATCCTTTTTAGATTAAACTGTAGAAGAACGATTAATAATTTCTCTTCAAATTAAGCAGAAAATCAGTTTTTTCGCTCTCCTGAAAAGTTATGTTTTTGTTCATAGCCACTTATGGATATAAGCCCTCGATATGTATGTATGTAATTTCAAGCAACTATTTAAAAAAGTTCTACACTTAACGAACAAGTCTGTTAATAAAAGCTGCGATTGTCTGCTGCCTATCAGCAGGCACTTTTCTGCTATTACATCTGTTTTTGGCTTAACAGCAGTTTTCTGCAATCTTACATCACCATTCACATTGCTAAAGAGTTTGCAGTCTGCTAAAATTGGCTGTTATAAATTAAAATATAAAAATAGATAAGCGTTTAGCTCGAATTTTCTTTTATATTAGCTTGGAGCAATATGCGTATCACATATCCTGCGCACGGGCCTGACGGTAGGTATTCCTAGTTGAAATATATCATGATCATTTGATCAAGAGCCGATGTGATGTGAAGGTTCTAGATCGGTAATAGAGTATAACGGGGCCCCATTTGTATGGGGATATACCCATATATGTTCCCATATGTCTGACTTTCATAGTAGCTGCTTCTAGTTTAATTATAGCATGATCTGTAAAATTTGATAAACGTCTGATGTAAACTATGGATTCTGGAGTGGTAAAAATAGAAAATGGGGGCCCATTTGTAAGGCCGTTATATAAAAAAGTGGAACCTTATATATCACTTTCACAGTAAGTATTCTTATTTGATGATCTGCAAAATATTATCAAGATCCAATGTAATATGTGTGTTCTAGAGCTGTAATAATAACAATCGGGGCCCATGTGTAAGGCGCTACATTAAAAAGTGGGCCCTTATAGATTAGGGTAAATTGGGGGTAGGGTAAATTGGGGGATATTTGTATTGAGTCTATGTCTGAATCTGGACTAATTTCCTCCAAATTCAATACCGATGGTCGATGGTAAAAAATTGATCCAATTTTACGGCAGACAAATACAAATTATACAGTAGTAATAGGATGAATAGGATCGACATATTAAAGGGGACCTATAACAACACTTGGGGCCTGGTACAAAATATGGGCCTATATATTTCTCATTCACGGTACGTATTCCTAGTAGAAATAAATCATGATCCGATATAAGATAGAATATAATCTGCAAAATTTGGAAAAATTCCGATGTAAAATTTGCGTCATTGAGGGGTAAAAAATTAAAATGGGACCATTTGTAAGGGCGCTACATTTAAAAGTGGGCCTTTATAGATCACTTTCAAAGTAGGGATTCTTTATTGAAATATAACATGATCTGCAAAATTTTATCAAAATCCAATGTAAGATGTGAGTTCTAGATTGATACTAGTGTAAACTGGGGGCCCATTTGTATGGGGGCTATATCAAAACATTGACCTATATAGCTGGCTTTCCAAATACGTGTTTCTAAAATTTGATCAAGATCCGATGTAAAATGTGCATTTTAGAGCAGTAATATTGTAAATCGGAGGTACATTTGTATGGGGGCTATATCAAAACATAGACCCATGTGGTCCACTTTCCCGTGAGCGATTTCTAGTTCAAATATAACACGATCCTGAAAATTTTGTCATGATCCCATGTGAAATGTGTATTATAGAGTAATAGTGTAAATTATGGGGATATTTGTATGGAGGCTATATCTAAATCTGAACCGATTTTCTCGAAATTCAATACCAATCGTCCTTGGCCAAAAAAGTAACATCTGCCAAATTGCATGACAATAGGACCACAATTGCGACCTGTAGAGTGCGAACAAGCTTAGATGGACAGCAGATGGACAGACGGACGGACAGACATCGTTAAATCGATTCAGCTGGTGATTCTAAGCCGATCCGTATACTTAAAGGTGGGTCTAGCTCGATTATTTATTTCTTGGTGTTACAAACATTTGGCGCGAAACTAACTTATAATACCCTAGTCCACGAAGTAGGGTATAAACATATTTTTTAAATAAAAATAATCAAATGCATTAAATATAAAATTTTAATTATTTTGAACCACGCTTATAAGGCAAGTCTACCAATATGTTTATAATATTTATATCGAAATAATACTTCAAGTCAAGTCAAAAGGTAAGTATTCTTCAAAAAAGCTTAAATATCCTAAATATGGAGTGAAAGTGGATTCATTTTAAGCTACAATCGTTTGGTTGGTTGTATTTCTATCCTATTTTAATTCCAAAAGTACAAATTTTGAAAATCTATTAACTCTCATGTACACATTCATAATTCTACCCATTTTTGCCGTAAAAATCTCTTTATTTTGCGAGTCTATACAGTCAGAGGAATGTATACACCGAATTCTATAATTCTAGCTGAGGCCATATGGTTGGTATTCTGAAAATTCGATTCAATTTTATTCAGAAAATTCGATTTCTTTTTTGGAAAAGCTAGTTTTTCATTTTTTATTATTTTTTTTGGCAAGTCCTCTCGACTTGCGCGAATTAGGATTTTCTTTTAGATACATGGTATCTACGAAGGATTTTATGCAGTTTACGTTTTTGCTATACGATTAAAAAAAACAACCCGCCCTAATATATATACTTTATAAGGTCTCAGGTCGATATCTGAATGTCTTACAAACGGAATGACTAAGTTAGTATACACCCATCCTGGAGGTGAAAAAATATATTTATTTCGATTCGTATGATATTCCACGAATATGATTTTGCAGTTGAGAGCAAACACATTGGGCCACTTCTAGCGAAAACTTGAATACATTATTGTTTTCAGTTTTCTACGTTCAAGAAAAAATATTTTTTGAATTAAATACCTTTTTATAAATCCACATGAAAATACCTTTCAAACGTAAGTATATCTTAACTATGTCATTAGTTGTGAAATTTTGAAAGCAGTAGCCTCTATTAAGTTGGCCACCCGACATACCTGGCACAAAATCAGAAAAAATATTGTAAACACAGCTTTTTAAGTTTATAATACATTAAAATACCAGAATAATTTTATGTTTACGTATTTGGTTAGATTTTCATTATGCCGCTTTTATTATCCTCCACCACAGAATGGGAGTATTCTAACTTCGTCATTCCGTTTGTAACACCTTGAAATAATACCTGAGACCCTATACAGTATATATATTCTTGATCGTCATAAAATTCTAAGACGATCTAGTCGATAGTATACGATCCGTCCGCCCATCTCTCCGTCTATTGAAAGCACGCTAGCATCTAAACGAAAGGAGTTAGGAGGTCGAAAATTACCATAAATGCATGTTATAGTCGTAGATCGGTTGAATTCGCAACTGGACGAAATCGGTCGAAAGGGAAAACATTTCCCTCACAAGGGCTGAAAATACGCTTTAAAATACCTAATATTTAGAGTATTTCAGCATGATTTTTTAATGTCTGCTTATATTTACTTGATGAAGTTATGTGTGTATATTAGGCTGGGTCGCCATCCATACAAATGGAAAAACAAATTCCAGTCACTCCACGAAAATAAAGTTTGGATTGTTTAATGATGATTTGCAAAATATTTCGTTCCTATATCAAGCCATATGTGAGCTAAACGCTCTGAAAATAACCCTAAAAATCATGTTTTTCCGGTGTAATTTTTTTGAGTTACATTTTTTTCTCAATTTTTTTTTCTGGAATAATAGAATAATAGACCTTATTGGTCGAATTATTGGACGTTTATTGTAATTTTTTGTAGATTTTCACAGTGACTACTCAAAACTTTTTCGTATTTACAAAAAATAAGTTGCTGCAGTCTATACCTTTCCAATGATGCCTAAATGATGAAAATGATGAAATGAATGAAATTGACACCGCAGCGCTCATTTTTTGTAAAATGTGTTTGAACATTTTGGCTGTGAAAACCATCGCCTGCATTAAATTATTTCTCAAAAATGGAGTCTTTCCGTTAGTCCGGAAAGTCATTTTTTAGGCATCATTCGAAAGGTATTGATTCCTCCTATTTATTTTTCATTGCATCTCTTACCAAATGTTTCCAAGAAATATGAGTTTTTAGCTGTCACCTTGAAACCCCACAAAAAAATCAATATAAACGCCCAATAATTCTACCAATGAGTTATTCTAAGACAAGAATACAAATTTATATTTAAATTGCTTTCAAGGGTCTATTAATTCATAGAAAAAAATTGGACAAAAATGAAACAAAATAGAGGTGTTTTCACAGCATAACCCAGCGACAAAATATTTTGCAGATCATGATTAAACAATCCAATCTTCATTTCTGGGGGGTGACCGCAGCAATCCCTCTCACGTAAAATAAAGAGATTTTCGAAATTCGTACTTCTAAGAGGGTAAACTAAGAAAAATGGCATACAAACCCTACCAACCAAATGGCCGCCGCTGTAATCATGGAATTCGTTGTATATATTCCTCTGACTGCATAGACTCGCAAAATTAAAAATGTTTTTCCAAATCCGTATTTTTTACTTTTACGGCAAAATGGGTAGACTCAGGAAGTTCGATTACCTGTGTACGTGAGATATAATGGATTTTCAAAATTTGAACTTTTGGAGTTAAAAAGAATGGAAATACAACCAACCACACGGCTGAGGCTGAAAATTTACCCACAATATTTAGGGAATTTATGCTTTTTTGAAGATGTCTGCCTTATATTTACTTTTTGAATTAACTTGAAGTATTATTTCGATATATACTTCAAAACATGGAACGATATGACCCACTTTCATCATAGGTGCTCCTAGTTGAAATATTCTACACCATTTTCAAGTGTAATTCAAAAGACACCATTTGCAATTCAAAAATTCCATTTGAAATTCCAAAAATTTCAATTGAAATTCAAAAATTCCATTTGAAATTCAAAAAATATCAATTGAAATTCAAAAAATATCATTTGTAATTTAAAAGACACCATTTGAAATTCAAAACTCGTTATTTGTAATTCAAAATTTCTCATTTGTAATTCAAAAGACACCATTTGAAATTCAAAAGTTTTCATTTGAAATTCAAAAATTATTCCATTTGAAATTCAAAAGATTCCATCTGAAATTCAATAATGTAAACAAACTTATTTAAGAAAAATATACATTAGGTGGGGTAGCATTTCTTTTTTCTGCAAATTTGGATATTCTGCAGTTTGGGAAAAAGATTTAATAAAATGATATAATTATAATGATGTAAAATGTCGGTAATTTCATATATAGTTTATAACCTTCACCAGCTCAGAAAGCATCTGCATATAATTTATATTGACTTGCATTTTACTTAGGGTTGGATTATTTGTGTGGGATTGTGTGAGAGGTCTTGCAATATCGCTCATATTGCAGGTGTATATAACGTCTATGAAAACATTACCAATGACCAAATTTCAGAGCATTCCGATCGTCCGTATAGAAGTTATTAAATCTTTAAATTTAAATAGGTTAGAGTGAGAGATACGTACATCTGATTTCTTAACAGCAGAATATTAAAGTTTACAGAAATAAATAAATGCTACCCAACTTAATATATATTTTGCTTAAATAATTTTGCTTACCCTTTTTTGAATTGCAAATGGAATAATTTTTGAATTTCAAATGAAAACTTTTGAATTTCAAATGGTGTCTTTTGAATTACTTTTGACGAAATGACAAGTTTTGAATTACAAATGAAGAGTTTTCAATTACAAATGACGACTTTTGAATTTCAATTGACATTTTTTGAATTGCAAATGGAATTTTTGAATTTCAACTGGTGTCTTTTGTATTTCAAGTGATGTCTTTTGAATTACAATTGAAAAATGTGTAGTGCGGAAATAGACAAATCGGGAACGAAATTTGGCTGGGAGCTTTATATAAATATGAACAGATTGTTAAAGTGGGTCAGTTCGGTTCTAGTTCAAAAATGCGGAAATGATGACTTTTAAATTAAAACTGAAGACATAAATTTTGTTCAAAATTAAAATGTTTTTAACATTTCATGTGGCACCGGAAAATCGCAAGTCAGATTGATATAGGCAAGAGGTGTTATTTAAAACACAGTAGTTGTGGATAATGAGCTTAGATACTGCCGTGTCAAATCCAAGTTAACTTCTTTTGTTAAATTAAAAATGAAAAACACTTGGAGTGGCCTTAAAGTCCAACCTTGGGTGGATAGCTTCCCACCCATTGGTTCATTCGTTCCCCATTCCATTCCTTTCTGGTGCTGCAAAAGTTTCCAACTTAATACCTTTTCAAGCTACTCTGTCTCTCTCTTTATTTAACAATTTCATGTTGGATTTTTTTTAATAAGTCCACATTTTATTGTTATGTTCAACGACGATTTTTTGTTGTTGTTCTGTCTCTTATTATTGTTTTCTGCTGTTTTTGTTTTTTGCTTTTCTTTTCCGTTAATAAGATACAACAATAAGAGGAAAAAATGTTGTGCAATTTTAATGAGAATTTTGAGGATGGAAAAAATTGAAAGCATTTTTTGTTGTTCACGAAACAAGTCTTTTTTCATTTGTTGGTTGGTGGCAGTGGCGGTGGGGGAGGGTTGGGATGCTGTGAAGGAGGTTACGACGGTTATTGTTTGGCAGAAAGGCCAGAAAAGGTCTCTTATTATGAAAATTTCAGGGAGAAAAAATGGCTATTTATTTCTTACATTTTTTGTGTGTTCTCCTCCCCCTTTTGTTGTGTGGGTGGGGGTCATCTAGTATGTAAGTCCGTAAGTCTCTGACGCAAATTATAACCAATAAAAATTTTAAATAGAGAGTCCTTTTTTCGTGCCGTCACCCTGCATTTAAGGCGGTGGCATAATAGACTGTTGCTTGCTTGCGATCATACAAATTTTGTTTATTCTCTCCGATTTTAATAAAATTTTCGAAATATGTGATATATGTTTCCTGATTTTCCAAAATAAGTAATAGTAGACTGTAGCGTGCTTCGAGAAATAAGTATTTTAGTATATGAGATACAAACATAAGCTAATTCAAGCTAATTTATTCTTGTTTTAAAGAAAATTTGTCAAATCAAAAAAAAAAAAATAATTTATTTTTTATTTATTTTATAAACAAAGATATGCCCTTGATTTTTAAAAATATTTTTTATTAATAGTTAAAAATGTCGGAAGCACGCTCCATTATTTTCATGATGGTCTTACTGGTACTTACTCTGAAACAATTATAAATTTGATTGCTGTCGAAATTTATTTTATTTTACTAAAATCGAAGGTGTATTTGTGTTTATAAAATAAATAAAAAAAATATATTAATTCTACAGCATTCTTTTGTATTTTGACGTAGAATATTTTTGCCATTCACACCATTCCTCTAAAATGCAGTTTTGTGGCACAGTTTAGTACCAATTCGGAAAAAGTACGATTTAATTTAATGATTTTAAGTTTTGACTTATTTATGACATTTAAAATAAGTTAAAAGTTTTGGTATATTCAGGGACTTATAGTAAATTTTTATGGCAGATAATTGTGTAGAACATTTTGACCCGTGAAACCCATTTTTTAGGAGTGTTTTGTACCCTTTTGTAGAGAAGGGGCCAAAAGGGCCCCTATATTGTGGAGCTAGGAGGTTAAAATGTTCCACAAAAATATTCCTAGTAGTGTTCTAAGTAATATTATTATTATTATTATTATGAATTACAATACAAAGAAAATTTATATTCCAATTTTGGGTCCAGGGATCGTGCAGAGATGGTGACTAAGACCATTGCAGCTAGTTATTGCAGCGACAGACCAGAGTCTCTGGTGAGAATCGAACAAACGACACTCACGCTGATAGCCGAGCACGCTACCAACTCGACTACCGGGGCGCTCGTTCTAAGTAATATTGCTGAACACATCCTGTACATAAAATGTAAGGATCACAAGGTTTCCTCTGCCGATAAGAATGTGCAAAAGGGGAAATATTGTTGTATACTCTTTTGCACAAAAGGGACCAAAAAGACCTCTATTTTGATGAGGTAGAGGGTTAACATGATCGACGAAAATGTTCCTCGTAGTGTTCTAAGTAATATTGCTGAACACATCCTATACATAAAATGTAAGGATCACAAGGTTTCCTCTGCCGATAAGAATGCGCAAAAGGGGAAATATTGTTGTATACCCTTTTGCACAAAAGGGACCAAAAAGACCTCTATATTGAGGAGCTAGACAGTTAAAATGTTTCACAAAAATGTTGCTCGCAGTGTTTTAAGTAATATTGCTATACACACCCTATACTTAAAATGTATGGATTATAAGGTTTCATGTACAAATGCATCGCTAGAATGTGCAAAAGGTGGGAAGTATTGTTTTTTACCGTTTTGCATAAAAGGGACCAAAAATACCCCTATATTGAGGAGCTAGATGGTTAAAATATTCCTCAAAAATTTTCCTCGTAGCGTTTTAAGTACTTTTACTGAACTCATCCTATACATAAAATGTTCGGTTCACAAGGTTTCCTATACCGATTCATCATAAGAATGTGGAAATATTGTTTTTTACCTTTTTGCACAAAAGGGACAAAAAGCCCCCAAATTGAGGAGCTAGAGGGTTAAAATGTTCCACAAACATGCTCCTCGTAGTGTTTTAAATAATATTGCAGAACACATCCTGTCTTTAAATGTAAGGATCACAAGGTTTCCTATTTCGGTTAATCATAAGAATGTGGAAATATTGCTTTTTATCTTTTTCCTCAAAAGTGAAAAAACGACCCCAAATTGAGGATGTAGAGGGTTAACATGTTCCACAAAAATGTTCCTCGTTGTATTCTAAGAAATATTGCTGAACACAACCTGCAGTTAAAATGTACGGATCAAAAGGTTTCCTATGTCGTTGCATGATAAGAATGTGCAAAAGGTGGAAAATATTGTTTTATACCATTTTACACAAAAGGGACCGAAAAGACTCCTATATTTAGGAGGTATAGGGTTAAAATATTCCACAAAAATGTTCCTCGTAGTATTTTAAGTAATATTTCTGAACACATCCTATACATAAAATGGAAGGTTCAATAGGTTCATAAGAGTTTGAATATCATAAGAGTCTGAAAATAAAGTTTTTTTTTATCCTTTTGCACAAAAGTGACCAAAAGACTCTTATATTGCGGACCTAGAGGGTTGAAATGTTCCACAAAAATGTTCCTCGTAGTGTGTATGTAATGTTGCTAATCATGTCATATACTTTAAATGTAAGGATCACAAGGTTTTCTATGCCGATGCATTATACGAATGGGCAAAAGTATTCTTTCACGATTTTTTTTTACAAAAAAATTTCAGTGAATAATCATCAGAATGGTAATTTTTTCATTAGTTCATGAAATCAAGGTATAAAAACAAAGAAAAGTTATTTTTCTGTTCCACAGATGTCAGGTATTAAGAAAAAAATTAAATGGTTTTGCTATCATCATACCTTCGTAATGGTGTAGTGTTTTCGCTGTGTCGCCTATGACTGATGACATCTTATTTTTCAACTTGTGTCCATTTTTTTTGCTCGGCCAAACAATGGTTGGTTTCTTTTTATTTATTTTATTTCGTAAAGTAATTTATGTTTCATATAATTTAACATGTTTTTTAGGATTATTTGAAAGGGCAAAAAATGAGAGGACGAAGTGTAATTTTCATCATTTCAAAAAAGAAAAAAACCCGCCCAAACTAAGGAAGCTTCAAACGAAAAACGTAACGAAAAAAAACCCAAACAAGTGAATCTTCATTACTTTTCTAATTATTTCGTTACAAAACAAACGACTCAAAGAAACATTATTTTTGTGTAACAAAAATATTTGTTTTGTTAGGGTTTCAGTTGTTGTTGTCGTTGGTTTGGGGTTTATTTGGTTGTGTTGTTGTTGTTGTTGCTGTCGTTGTTGTTGTTCTTGCTGTGCGTGCACTCTTAATTACTCACTTAGTTTATGAGTTCTGATATTAAAATTTTATCTAACGGAAAAAATACCCTTTCAGGTCGAATGCCGCCGCCACCACCGCCAACCAACCAACCAGCAACAGCCAACACAAACGAGGAGTATTTGAAATAAATTCACTATAATTTTTACCATAAAAATAAAGCAACATTACAGCACATGCACACACACCACCACACCCAACTAAATACATAAACAAGCAGTGGCTCAAAGGGGTAATGCGCGGAGACAGATCAATGAGTACATGGTTGGAAGTGCAAAGCTTTACAGATGATTTCCAAATGATACGAAAAAAAAACACTCAATCCATAGACACAATCAGAGAGTATTCGAAGAAATGAAAGCGATGCTAATCTTGTGATTCGGATGTTATAATCTTCATCAATGAACTAAATATAGGTCTGAATGTTCTTTATTTCGAAAAATTTAAAAGTTAATTTTAAGTTGTAGAAAAAAATAAATACTTGAAATACATAAAACAATAAATTTATATATAAAAAATGAAATTAATAAAATTATAAAAAATAAACTTTAATTATTTATAAAAAATAATAAAAAACAGAAAATTTTTTTCCCGAGTCACGATTCGAACCCGAGATTATCTGGTTGCAAAGCGGACACCTAAAATCTGTGACTCCATACGAAATATTTACAGGATATATATTTTTTGAAGTTGTTTAAAAAGACTTCCTCAAATATGAACATTTTAATTTTGGCAAGATAATAAATTATGCTTCCTGTGGAAGTACTTCCTTTTGCTGGGATCTAAACGAAAGGATCTAGAAGATCCACAATTTCCAAAAAATACTTCCAATAATTGTAGATCATATTTTAGCTAATTTTACTTGATTTGCTAAGGTCAATCCTCCCAAAACGTGAAAACGCTCAATAAAGCGAATGTTTTATGGAATGAAATAGTTGAACGAATTTATGTGAAACTAGCAGTACCCGCTGCTTCGCACGCGAAAAAGCCAGTTATTTGTTAATTTTATCCGTCTTAGTTTTTGGATAGTATTTATTTAATTTTCTTTTGGTGGATATAGATAAATCTAAAATAGTAATTTGGAAACCTCCTATTAGCTAGCACTCCCACACGTTGTCTACGTTGTCAGAGAAATTTAAACACAAAATTTCACGACTATAGCTGAAATATTTTAGTTGGTACTATTATTATCCCGCTCATTGTTTATAAGTACAATCTTAGAAAAATTCGTTTAGATTTGCTCTTCTCGTTGTCAGTGGAACTTACACACCACATTTCACGACTATAGCTCCAATACTTTAGTTGGTACTACTTTTATCCCTTGTTGCTCACCCCCTATAAGAAAATTTCAAAAAAGATTGCGCTTTACAAACAGTTTACACTCAAAATTTCCCGACTGTAGCTGCAATTCTTAAATTGGAACCCTTTTTGTCCCGCCTACCCCCTAAAAAGTACAAATTTCGAACAATTCAATTATACTGCGCTTCTACATGGTCAGAGGAATTTACATACCAAATTTTACGATTCTAGCTGTAATACTTTAGTTGGTACCATTTTTATCCCTCTCGCCCCTTAAAAATACAAATTTCGAAAAAATCTATTTTACTTCATTTCTATATGGTTAGAGGAATTTACATACCAAATTTCGCGATTCTAGCTGTAATACTTTAGTTGGTACCATTTTTATCCCTTTTTGTCCCGCTTGCTCCTTAAAAGTACAAATTTCGAAAAATCCAATTTTACTTCGTTTCTATATGGTCAGAGGAATTTACATACCAAATTTTACGTTTCTAGCTAGTTGGTACCAATTTTTTCCCTTTTTGTCCCTCTCTTCCCTTAAAAGTACAAATTTCGAAAAATCCAATTTTACTTCGTTTCAATATCGTCAGAGGAATTTACATACCAAATTTCACGATTCTAGCTATGACACTTTAGTTGGTACCATTTTTATCCCTTTTTGTCCATCTCTTCCCTTAAAAGTACAAATTTCGAAAGATCGAATTTTACTTCGTTTCTATATCGTCAGAGGAATTTACATACCAAATTTCACGATTCTAGCTGTAATACTTTAGTTGGTACCATTTTTATCCCTTTTTGTCCCTCTCTTCCCTATAAAGTACAAATTTCGAAAAAATCAAATTCTACTTCGTTTCTATATGATCAGAGGAATTTACATACCAAATTTCACGTTTCTAGCTGTAATACTTTAGTTGGTACCATTTTTATCCCTTTTTGTCCCGCTCGGCCCTTAAAAGTACAAATTTCGAAAAATCCCTATTTGAAGCCAGGGTCCCTATTTGACCCTGGCTTCAGCCGTTTGGTCTGGGGGCTGGTCAATGATAAGTCAGTCAGTCAGTCAGTAACGCAACTCTTTTATATATATAGATTTATTGTTTAATTTGTGTTTGTGTTATGAGCCACTGTACGTACGTACTTATACGAACGTAAATATGCAAACATAAAAATTTTTTAAAAGCCTTAATTTAGTTATACCAAAATTACGGTACTAGTGCTACTGTGACTGTTGCCACTTGTATTCATGGCATGTTGCGGCCTTTGTGTGGGGGTATGTGGATATTGTAGATCACACACATACATAATCTGCCACACTATCACTCACTCCCAGGAAACAATTTGGCTTCACATTAATGACAGATATTCAGAAAGTCAGTTGTGCTTCTCATTCGTTTGTGATGATTCTCATTTTTTTTTAAAAGTTCAGGTATGTTGTTGAAAAGTCGCTGTGAAACCACTTGACGAAAGCTTTCACGGGCCAGAAAGCATGATAGTATGAAGTCATTTAAAATGGAGAACAAATCAACAAATGGAAAACTTAGTACAAAGTTCCTCTGTATACGATCTCTAATTTCACGTGTATATGGCCCTGCTAAAGTCAGCAAGTTCTGTCCAGTATTTTTTATCGAATCTATTTTTATACCCTCCACCTCTTCATCGTAATAAAATTCTAAGACGATTTACCCATGTCCGTCCGTCCGTCCGCCCGTCTGTTGAAAGCACGCTAGCATCTAAATGAAAGGAGCCAAAATTTTCAAAGAATACATCTAATCGTTGTAGATCGGTTGGGATTGAAAGTGGGCGAAATCGGTCTAGAGGGAATTTTTTTCCCCTAGCCGGGACTCAAAATACTCCTAATACCCCCCGGTTTAGAGGGAATTTTTTTTCCCTAACAGGGACTCAAAATACCCCTAATATTTCGAGTACTTAAACATGTTTTCGAATATATCTTCATATATTTAGATGATATTTGGTATGTACATTCCCCTTATATCGTAAACGTGCATCATAAAGCGATTCTTTTCTGCGAAACAATCAATCGCAAACAGCTAGGAACACGTAATTCGGTGTGTACATTCCTCTGAATGAGTTGGAGCGTAAAATACCAAATCTATCTATCAAATATGTACTTTTAAGGGGGTAAAATGAGAATAGAGAGATACAAATTGTATCAAAAAAGCGACTGCAGCTAGAATAAGGAAAATCAGTGTATATTTCGCTCAAGTTGCATCGATTTGAAATATAATGTGATCTTTCGTACGTTTAGGTCCAAAAAGGGATCAAATTGGTGCCGATCAAATAGCTACAAATAGATATTGGGAACTTGTAATTTTGGTACAAATCAAATTGATCGTAGAAGCACAAACAAAAGTTTTTTCCAAATTCGTACTTTATCTTTTTAAGCCCATTTTGTCCCTAATAAAATGGGCTTAAAAAGATCAAGCTGGTTAGAAGCAAACGGATATAGCTAGAATCTAAAAATTTCGAAATTCTTACTTTGCCTTTCCAAAGAATTACTTTGATATGTAGTCAAGGGCTATAAAGCAACAAAAAATGTTTAATTTGTAATTTAAATTTATTGAGCCTTTTTTGAAATCATATATGTTATACACTAGCAGTGCCCGCACGCGAAAAAGCCAGGTATTTGTTATTAGTTTTATCCATCTCGTTTTTATTTGATTTCCTTTTCTAAAATAGTAAATTGGAAACATAGCACTCATATACAGCCAAAGGAATGTGCTTGTCGATGTGCACTGTTTTAGCTGAACACCCTTCGTATATATATTTTTTATCACTTTCTACCCAGTTTTTAACAAAAAAAAATTGACTTTTATTCGAAAAAAATCCATTGTGATGGCGCTTCTACATGGTCAGAGGAATTTACATACTAAATTTCATGATTCTAGCTGTAATTCTAAAGTTGGTACCATTTTTATCCCTTTTTGTCCCGCTCTCCCCTTAAAAGTACAAATTTCGAAAAATCAATTTATTTTGCAAGTCTACGGTGTCAGAGGAATTTACGCACCAAATTTCACGACTTTGTCAGCAATGTTTTAGTTGGTACTATTTTTATCCCTTTTTTCCCACTCACACCTTATAGGTATAAATTTTGGAAAAAATCCATTTGGATTTGCGCTTCTACGTACTAATACTTAAGTTGGTATCTGTTTTATCCCTTTTTGTCCCGCGTAACCCTTAAAAGTACAAAATACATTTATATTCCGTTTCTATGTGGTGAGAGGAATTTATATACCAAATTTCACGACTATAGCAGCAATACTTTAGTTGGTACCATTTTTATACCGCTAACCTCTTATAAGTATAAATTTCGAAAAATTCAATTTTACTGCGCTTCTACATGGTCAGCAGAACTTTCACATCAAATTTCAAAATTCTAGCTGCAATACTTTAGTTGGTACCATTTTTATCCCTTTTTGTCCCGCGCAACCCTTAAAAGTACAAAATGCATTTATATTGCGCTTCTATGTTATGGGAGGAATTTACATACAAAATTTCACGACTATAGCTGCGATACTTTAGTTGGTACCATTTTTTATCCCTTTTTGTCCCGCTCACTTCTTATAAGTACAAATTTTGAAAACTCCAATTTTACTGCGCTTCTACATGGCCAGAGGAATTTACATATCAAATTTCAAGATTCTAGCTGCAATACTTTAGTTGGTACCATTTTTATCCCTTTTTGTCCGGCGCAACCCTTAAAAGTACAAAATGCATTTATATTCCGCTTCTATGTGGTGAGAGGAATTTACACACCAAATTTCGCGACTACAGCTGCAATACTAAAATTAGTACCATTAGTACCTTTTTGTCCCTCGCAACCCTTAAAAGTACAAATTTTGAAAAATTCAATTTTAACGCGCTTCTACATGGTCCGAGGAACTTACATACAAATTTCACGATTCTATCTACAATACTTTAGTTGGTACCATTTTTATTCCTTTTTGTCCCGCTCACTCCTTATAAGTACAAATTTCGAAAAATCAATTTATATTGTAAGTCTACGTTGTCAAAGGAATGTAAATACCGATTTTCACGATTTTAGCTGCAATTCTTAAATTGGTACCATTTTTATCCCTTTTTGTCTCTTTCCTCCCTTAAAAGTACAGATTTCGAAAAATCCCTATTTGTAGCTCTACAAAAACAAAAAAAAACTTAACCCCTATGGGATCCAGGTCAGATTTGACGTAAAATTGGGGACACAAGGTTGAGGACAAGTCCATTGACATTGAGCAATTGGTGATAAAAGGGATAAAAATGGTACCAAAGATACGAAAACAGCTAGAAACATGAAATTCGGTATGTACATCTCTATAATTACGTAGATACGTAAAATAGAGAGATTATTCGAAATTTGTACTTTTAAGGGATACAATTTGAAAAGAGGGATACAAATGGTACCAACCACACCGCTGAAGATAAAAATCATAAAATTCGGGGTATGCATTTACCTGACTGTGTAGACGCGAAACATAAAGGATTTTTTCGATATTTGTACTTTTAGGCGGAAAATGGGGCGAAAGGGATAAAAATAGTACCAACCAAACGGTTGCAGTTATAACAGTGAAATTCGGTGTGTACCTTGCTGTGACTGTGTAGACACGAAGAATAAAGACATCTTTCGATATTCGTACTTTCAGGATCAAAACGCAAGTGGTTGTAGTTATAATCATGATATTCAGTGGTTACACTCGTCTGTCTTCGTAGACACGCACAATATGATAAGATCTCCAAAATCGTACTTTTAGGGTCAAAATTAAAAAAAAAATGATAAAAGTGGTACCAAGAAAACGAATGTACCTAGACGAATTCATTTCAATATGGACGCGAAACATAACGGATCTTTAAAATTTGTACATATGCAATTCAATGAGATGCTTGTAAGATGGCATGTGTTCTTTATTACTTGGTGCGATTTTTTAAACGCAAATTCGGCAAGTGAGTTGTGCTTCTCGTTCGTTTGTGAGAATCATCTTCTTATAGAGGCCGCGTTTGATGTTGAAAAGTCGCTGCGAAGCCACTTGAAAAGACCTTTGACATGGTCGAAATCATGATCGTGGTAGTCTGCAGCTAAAACCGGTTTTTACTACAAAATTCTGGACAAGGGTTTTAGTATGTGCCGATTTCTACATCTTCATGATTCGCTTGGCATTGTCAGGCCAACTAGCTTAGTTACTGCGAAATAACTGACAACCTAATTTGAAAATCGATTGCCAAAAGTTTCACTGGGTAAGACACATCGTACATATATGAATGCAATTTCATTACGGCATATTATGAAATTTATATGACAGGCTTAACTCACACACAATCAGCTCAGTTTAGTTTTCGGTGCTTTTTTGCTGATGTATCTATATATGCATGCATATATATACCCCTTTTACGTGTGTCTGTCTATGTATGCCATATTGGGGTTTTTCCTCATTTAATCTCCATTTTTATAAAATGACTGTAATAGAGGGATATGCATGTATGTATGTCAGTCAGTCTGTCTGTCTGTGGCACTGTGTGGCAGTTAGAAACGTTGAAAAAGCCACATTTTGTTTGTTTTTACTTTAAACCGGGAGGGAGGGGGTGCTTGGTGGGGGATTAATTATGATATGCCTACATGTGCTCCTGCATAAGGACGAGCTGGCAAATGTATCCGGTAGCCGGGATCTAAAGGGATGTAATTGTATGAAAGCTCTCTATTTATAGCATATGTATGAGCTGATATATGTATGTGTGTGTGTGTGTGCCAGTGTGTTGGTATGTGTTGGAATTAAAATGAAATGTAATAATTTTACGAGTAGAATTTTCATATTAAAATTTTGGAATTTTGTTATAAATTTTTAAGAGTGCCAGCCAGCAGTACGTACGGCAGGCATGTGTGTGTGTGCACATATTTCAGAGCATATTGTGGTTGGCATTCAACGGAATTAATAACACTAAAGTGTTTTAAAATATTTGATGTTTCGTGCGGGGGAAGGGGTTTGGGTGAATTTGTTACAGGTATTGCAGGAAGTTCGCTAGTTTATGTTGCCCGCCTGCCACTTATTTACAAATAACCCACAAAATTAAATTTGATAATTCAGGTATAATAAATGGAAATACGAGCGTTCCAATAATAGTTAGACTATATCATATCAGGGAAACAATTGGTCCAACTATCTTCCAATAGTATGTTCTTACCCCACATGATCTTACCCCGAGTTCAATCGGGGTGTTAAGGGTTCTCAGTTCAAAATATCCTCTAAAAATCATATATAGTTTACATCCCACACCAATACTTATACGAGCAAGTAATTGAAGTTTTTTCCCATTTATTTTCCATTTATACATTCTATATTATACTTGGGAAAGTCTAAGTAATTACGCAAACAATTTCCATTAATTTAACTCGGCATTTATTTCTTAATTACACCTCCTCTCCTCCTCCTCATCCTCGTCTTCCTTTTCGAATGGCGTTTTTTCTCCATCATTTCAATTTAGTCGATATTAAAATAAGGCCAACACACAAAAAAGGAAGCAGAAAAAAATAATTATTTTTCTTTGATACTAGAAAATGAGACAAAAAACGCGTAACACACAGAAAAAGGAAAACCTAATTGAAAATTGCATTTTAATTCCATTTAATTTTCATAAGCATCACTCGTGGAGGGTACTGTGTGCGATTTTTAATTAATTATAAGGATGGTTATGCGCAGACAAAGGAGCCATCTAAGATGATTGCTTCTCTAGATAAAGGATGGTAAACTTCGCAATTTTGAGACGAAACTATATGCGAGGAGAACATGTTTAAATTGTTTTATATCAGACTGGGGCCACCTATTAGCTTGACCTTAGGTATATTTACTTTCAGATGGTTAAAAATAGAAAAAAATTTGGTAAATGATTTAAATATATATATTTCATATACATATATGTAAATATAATCCTACAATTACACTATGCAACAAAAAAGTATATGGATCATAAAAAAATATTTTTTGCTCCATAAAATCAACACTGTCTGTCCGTCTGTTGAAACGAAAGGAGCTAGGAAAACAACATTTATTGCGTAAAGGATACTTCTAATATTTGTAAATCGCACAAAAAATTAAATTATACCCAAAATAAATGAAAAATCACATAGAAATATATCTCATCTGCCCAAAAATAATTTATTATTAGTCTTTTGTATTTTTCAGTACGAAAAATTCAACGTCATCTGACTATTGTTGTTGTATGTTATATCTTTTGGAGTATAAATTAGAATATCGGTAATGTGAGGCCAAGTAATGCAATGACAATGTTGTGCGAGAGAACAAATTGTTAAAACTTTTTTAAATTGAAATGAAATCACATTTAAATACAGTTTTAAGTACATAGGAGTTAACCTTAACAGATTATTACATCCGATTTGAATCCCATTTGCCGCCTACTATTTTATTTAGCTACCCAGCGGGAAAATTTGGAAGACCTCCCCTTAGAAGGCCTTCTAAAATGCCTTCTCTTCGGTTCCGAAACACATTCCTGTATGCCTTCTGAAAATAGGCATTCCAGAAGGCCTTCTTCGCGCATGAAAAATGATTCGGCGCATATTCGATGTAAATCGCTTCTCTAAGAAGGCATACAAGAAGGACTAATCATCAGCATTTAGAAATTCAATACTCATTCTTGACTGCCTTCTTTGAGAAGGCATTTAAAAAGGCCTTCTCATTTCCTATTAGATAGATCCAATGGACATTCTTCATTACCTTCCTTTAGAAGGCCTGCTAGCATGCTGGAAGAATGAAGGCAGTACGGATGGAGTCGTTTTTGTTATTTTTTCGAGTTTTATGAAAGATATTTTTTATTTCTGATTTGAACTCAATTCGTAATTATTAAATTTTCTTAAATGTTTTGTTTGTTACTGATAAAAAATATTTGTTGTTGTGGTCGTTTTGTCCTTCTTTGTAACTACTAAAGAGTTATTTTTTTGAGGTTAGGATTTTCATGCATTAGTATTTGACAGGTCACGTGGGATTTCAGACATGGTGTCAAAGAGAAAGATGCTCAGTATGCTTTGACATTTCATCATGAATAGACTTACTAACGAGCAACGCTTGCAAATCATTGAATTTTATTATCAAAATGCGTGCTCTGTTAAGAAAGTTCAGAAAGAAAGAAATTGTGTTCAGCGACGAAGCTCATTTTTGGCTCAATGGGTACGTAAATAGGCAGAATTGTCGATTTTGGAGTGAATATCAGCCAGAAGCATTGCAAGAGCTACCAATGCATCCAGAAAAAGTCACAGTTTGGTGCGGTTTATGGGCTGGTGGCATCATTGGACCGTACTTCTTCTTTGTGACAAGAGCTAGAACTTTGCCTCAGAGAGTAAATCAAAATTCCGAACGGTTTGCAAGATATGAGCCTGAGAATATGATCACTTTTTTTCCAAAAATTACACCGAGGCCTCAAATCTCTGGGGGCCCATAAAAAAAAGTGCATGACTTTGGGGAAAAAAAAACACGGGTCTTCCGTATATGGTTATTTTTTTTCGTGTTGCACTGTGAAAGTAAATGTCATGGACCAATCTAACGTTTCAAATAAAGAACCGATGAGATTTTGCAAATTTTATGCGTTTTTTTTAAAAAAAAAGTTATCAAGCTCTTAAAAAATCACCCGTTAAAAGAGACAGTATAATACAGATCGACATAGATCCGCTTTCTGAGTCGATTTAGCAATGTCTATCTGTCTATGTTCTTTAAATCTGGTAAAATGCCTTATATTTAAACTAAAAACTTATATGTTGAAAATGGGACAGATCTGCTCAGATTTATATATAGCTCCCATACTAATTTCGATCCCGATTTGACTCTTTACGCTTTAGAAACCACACATTTGAACCGATTTTGTTCAAATTTGGTACAACACCTTATATTTCAACTAGAAATATCTGTGGTGAGAATGGGCTAGGACGGTTCGGATTTACATATACAGCTCCCGGTTTGAGTTTCCGCTATAGAAACCAAGTATTTTAAATGATCTTCTTCAATTTTTTTTACGTGTGGTGAAAGTGGGTCGCTCAATGTTTTTTTATAGACCCGAAACCAGTGTCCTTCCCGATTTTACTTTTTTTTATCTAGAAACCACAAACCTTACCCGATTTGGAAGAACTGGATATGCATAGCCCCCATACAAATGTCCTTTCTGATTTTAATCTAATTTGGCAGAACACTGTTTTTTGTTTTGTTTAATACTTTTATAAATAAACAATGATTCATTTCGTATAATTTTAAAAATTTAAAATTTTTTGATTAAAACGAAAATACAAATTTATTGCTTTCTTCATTTTTATTAATTATACAGTACAACACGACAAAAGTTACGGGGTTCTGACTATGGATTCTGAAAGAGGAGACTAAAATAAATATACATGTTTCGGCGTTTTGACAGATCACATCGGAATTTCATTTTATAGTCGGTTGAAGTTTCCCGGCTCTGGCGTGATCTTGCAGCATGTCGTTATATAAAACAAGTAAGGAAAAGCTAAAGTCGTGCGGGGCCGACTCTATGATACATTCCACTTTCTATCCGAATGTGTTCTGGGTATGAAATGTGTATTGTGAAATTGTCATTGCATTGAATAGCCCCCACGCAAATATCTCTCCAGATTGGACGTCTTATCGCCCAGAACACACATAATTCATATTTTGTGTTATATTTTGACTGTCATTTCTTGCCGACCAGATTTGGTAATACAATCATGTATTTTGATTGAGAGGTATCATGTCGTCGGCTCCTCCCGTCTTTAGCATTTCCTTTATTGTTTTTCTTGGCTTTAATTTAGAATTAAGCAAAATTATAATTTTTAGACATTTGTATGTACACACATTTCTAATAGCCTTTTCATATTCTAGCTGAAAACTTTGGTTTGTACCATTTTTATCCCGATTCCATCAATTTGGTTGGTACCATTTTACTACTTTGGGTTCGCTTCCCCCTTTAAAATGCCGAATTTCACGATTCCAGCTCCGTCTGTTTGATTGGTACCATTTTTATCCCTTTCTACCTAATTTCAGCCACATAAAGTACGAAATATGAAAACTATTTTCTTAGCCACATTCGTGTTGTAAACGTAATGCCCGTTCCGAATTTCATGATTCTAGGCCCAGTCGTTTGGTCTGGGATGTGGTACAAATTGTATCCCATTTAATCCCTTAAAAGTGCAAATTTCGAAAAATGCCTTCTTGTCAGTGATCTGAGCTGTAAAACGAATATACACACCGAATTTCAATATTGTAGCGTGTTGTTGGTACCTTTTTTATCCCCTTTTCCTCGTTTACCAATTAAAAGTACGATTTTTAAAATATTCGTTAATTTTCAGTTTCTAAGCATTTTGAGGGATGTACACACCGAATTTTATGATTCCAGCTCCATCCGTTTCATTAGTACCATTTTTATCCCTTTTTACCCGATTTCATCCACAAAAAGTACGAATTTTGAAAAATATTTTCTTGGTCGCATTCGTGTTATAAGAGTAATGCCCATTCCAAATTTCAAGTTTCTAGGCCCAGCCGTTTGGTCAGGGCGGTGGTACATTTTTTATCCCATTTAATCCCTTAAAAGTACAAATGTTGTAAAATTCCTTCTTATCAGTGATCTGCGCTGTAAAACGATATACACACCGAATTTCATTATTGTAGCGTCATCCGTGCTGTTGGTACCTTTTTTATCCCTTTTTACCCGATTTCACCCCCCAAAAAGTACAAATTTTGAAAAATATTTTCTTGGGCGCTTTAAAGCTATAAGAGGAATTTTTGTACCAAATTTCAAGATTCTAGGCCTAACCGTTTGGTCATTGCGGTGGTACCATTGTTATACCTTTTTACCCCTTAAAAGTACAAATTTCGAAAAACTCACTTCATATCTGATCTCTACGCTGTAGGAGAAATGTACACACCAAATGTCATGATTCTAGTTTAGTCGAGTTGTTTGTACCACTTTTTTCCCTTTTTGCCCCATTTAACCCCTCAAAAGTACGAATTTTTATACCCTACACCACTTCGTGGTCTAGGGTATTATAAGTTAGTTTTCCGCCAAATGTTTGTAACACCAAGAAATAATTGAGCTAGACCCACCTTTAAGTATACGGATCGGCTTAGAATCGCCAGCTGAGTCGATTTAACGATGTCTGTCTGTCCGTCTGTCCGTCCGTCCGTCCGTCCGTCTGCTGTCCATCTAAGCTTGTTCGCACTCTACAGGTCGCAATTGTTGTCCGATTGTCATGAAACTTGGCAGAAGTTATTTTTTCTGGCCAAGGACCATTGGTATTGAATTCGGAGGAAATCGGTTCAGATTTAGATATAGCCCCCATACAAATGTCGGTCCCGATTTGACATTTTCCGCTCTAGAAACCACATATTGTACCCGATTTTCTTTAAATTTGGTACAACATCTTATAATCTGACTAGAAACACCTATGCCGAAATTGGGTAAGATCGGTTCAGATTTAGATATAGCCCCCATACAAATGTCGCTCCCGATTTGACATTTTCCGCTCTAGAAAAGACATATTATACCCGATTTTCTTTAAATTTGGTACAACATCTTATAATCCAACTAGAAACACGTATGCAAAAATTGGGTAAGATCGGTTCAGATTTAGATATAGCCCCCATACAAATGTCGCTCCCGATTTGACATTTTCCGTTCTAGAAACGACATATTGTACCCGGTTTTCTTTAAATTTTGCAGAACATCTTATAATCCAACTAGAAACACGTATGCAAAAATTGGGTAAGATCGGTTCAGATTTAGATATAGCCCCCATACAAATGTCGCTCCCGATTTGACATTTTCCGCTCTAGAAACAACATATTGTACTCGGTTTTCTTTAAATTTTGCAGAACATCTTATAATCCAACTAAAAACACGTATGCAAAAATTGGGTAAGATCGGTTCAGATTTAGATATAGCCCCCATACAAATGTCGCTCCCGAATTCACTTTTTCAGCTTTAGAAACCACATATTGTACCCGATTTTCTTTATAATTGGCACAACATCTTATAATCAAACTAGAAACACGTATGCAAAAATTGGGTAAGATCGGTTCAGATTTAGATATAGCCCCCATACAAATGTCGCTCCCGAATTCACTTTTTCAGCTTTAGAAACCACATATTGTACCCGATTTTCTTTAAAATTGGCACAACATCTTATAATCCAACTAAAAAACCAATGGTGAAAGTGGGTAAGATCGGTTCAGATTTAGATATAGCCCCCATACAAATCTTGCTCCCGAATGTTTAACCGATTGTGGCCAAATTTTACATATTATATTTCACCAATAAACAGACATGGTGAAAGCGCGTCACATCGTTCCTGGTTTCAATATACCCCCATACAAATGTCCTTTCCGATTTAACATTTTTTGTCAAACAGATACATTTACAGGATGCATAAATCCTTCCCGATTTCAATTTTTACCGAATTGAATTGCAATGAGAATTGTTTGGGTGATGCCCATATGTCCATACTTTGGTATACTACTGTATAATTTGTATTTGTCTGTCGGACAATTGGATCAATTACCATATTATTTACCATATTCGTTAAATTTGACTAAATATTAATTTATAGCATATACATTATATTCATATAATTTATATAATTTGTATGAACTACATAAAATTGTTCCCATGAAATACCTGGGTTTAGTAATCAAAGTGAGGTACATACGCAGGGAGTGGTGTAGGGTATTATATAGTCGGCCCCGCCCGACTTTAGCTTTTCCTTACTTGTTCAAAATCCACTTTTCGGGATGCCTTCATGTCGTAAGAGGAATGCCCATACCATTTCAAGATTCTAAGCCCAGCCGTTTGGTCATTGCGGTGGTACCATTTTTATCCCTTTTTACCCCGTTTTACCCCTTAAAAGTACGAATTTCGAAAAACTCCGTCTTATCACACCTCTAAACTGTATGAGAAATGTACACACCAAATTTCATGATTTTAGCTCTAGCCGTTTGGTCTGGGGAGTGATCAGTCAGTCAATCAATCACGCAACTCGACAATTCGACAATTTTTATTATTATTCTTTATAATAAAATAGACATACATATTATATGAACCCGAGACCACTGGGTGTAAAACAAATATAGCTTTTCCAGAATTCTATTGAATCTGCCTACTCGCAAGGAATAACCTTTCCACTTGATATCTACATGCCAAGGGTGAGGTGATGTACCGTATTTAAAATAATGCTTAAAATTGAATTAAAATTGACACATATAAAACAATTAGAAGTTTCAGTTTTTTTGTGTGGAATTGTTGTATACAAAAAGAAGACGAAAAACAAGTAAGGAAAGGCTAAAGTCGGGCGGGGCCGACTATATAATACCCTACACCACTCCCTGCGTATATACCTCCTTTTATTACTAAACCCAGGTGTTTCATCAATTTCAGCAATTTTATGCAGTTCATATAAATTATACAGTTACTATAAATTCATCTTTAGTCATATTTAACAAATATGGTAAATAATAGACACAATTTTCCGGCAGACAAATGCAAATTATACAGTAGTAATATGGTGAATCGGACCGACATTTGAAAGAAGGCCTATAACAAAACATGGGTCTATATATTTCTCATTCACGGTTGGTATTCAAAGTTAAAATATATCATGAGATGATGTAAGACGTAGTTTCTAGAGCTGTATTAGAGTAGAATGGGGGTCCCATTTGGGTTATTCCAAAGTATGGACACATATATTTGACTTTGTATTCTTACTTGAAATATAATATAATCTGCAAAATTTGAAAAAAAAAATCCGATGTAAAATTTGTTCTTGAGGGGTAAAAATTAAAATGGGGCCATTTGTAAGGGATCTACATTAAAATGTGGTTCCTTATCACTTTCAAAATAGGTATTCTTAGTTGAAATATGACATGATATGCAAATTATATCGAGATCTAATGTCCGATGTGGGTTCTAGAGATGTAATAGAGTACAATGGGGGCCCAATTTGTATGGGGCTTATACCAAAATATGGACCCATATATTTGACTTTCATAATATGTCTTCTTAGTTGAAATATAATACAGAATGCAAAATTTGATAAACTTTCGATGCAAATTGTGGGTCCTACAGGGGTAATAATAAAAAAGGGGGCCATTTGTAAGGGCGCTACATTAAAAAATGGGTCCATATAGATCACTTTTAAAGTAGGTATTCTTAGTATGAAATATAAATATAATATAATTTGCAAAATTTTAAAAACTTTCGATGTAAAATGTATGTCCGGCAAAAAAGTGAAATCGGGAAGGATTTTTGCATTCTGTAAATGTATGTATTTCACAAAAAATGTTAAATCGGAAAGGACATTTGTATGAGGGTATATTGATACCTGGAACGATGTGACCCGCTTTCACCATGTATGTTTATTGGTGAAATATAATAGGTAAAGATTGGCCAAAATCGGTTAAACATTCGGGAGCAACATTTGTATGAGGGATATATCTAAATCTGAACCGATCTTACCCACTTTCACCATAGGTTTTTTTTAGTTGGATTTTTAGATGTTGTGCCAATTTTAAAGAAAATCGGGAACAATATGTGGTTTCTAAAGCGGAAAAGGTCAAATCGGGAGCGACATTTGTATGGGGGCTATATCTAAATCTGAACCGATCTTACTGAATTTCTGCACAGGTGTTTCTAGTTGGATTATATGATGTTGTGTCAAATTTAAAGAAAATCGGGTACAATATGGGGTTTCTAAAGGGGAAAATGTCAAATCGGGAGCGACATTTGTATGGGGGCTATGTCTAAATCTGAAGCGATCTTACCCACTTTCAGCATAGGTGTTTCTAGTTCGATTATAAAATGTTGTGCCAATTTTAAAGAAAATCGGGTACAATATGTGGTTTCTAAAGCGGAAAAAGTCAAATCGGGAGCGACATTTGTATGGGGGCTATATCTAAATCTGAACCGATCTTACCCACTTTCAGTATAGGTGTTTCTAATTCGATTATAAAATGTTGTGTCAATTTTAAAGAAAATCGGGTACAATATGTGGTTTCTAAAGCGGAAAAAGTCAAATCGGGAGCGACATTTGTATGGGGGCTATATCTATATCTAAACCGATCTTACCCAATTTCGGCACAGGTGTTTCTAGTCAGATTATAAGATGTTGTACTAAATTTAAAGAAAATCGGGTACAATATGTGGTTTCTAGAGCGGAAAATGTCAAATCGGGACCGACATTTGTATGGGGGCTATATCTAAATCTGAACCGATTTCCTCCAAATTCAATACCAATGGTCCTTGGCCAGAAAAAATAACTTTTGCCAAGTTTCATGACAATAGGACAACAATTGCGACCTGTAGAGTGCGAACAAGCTTAGATGGACAGCAGACGGACGGACGGACGGACGGACGGACGGACGGACGGACGGACAGACGGACAGACAGACATCGTTAAATCGACTCAGCTGGTGATTCTAAGCCGATCCGTATACTTAAAGGTGGGTCTAGCTCAATTATTTCTTGGTGTTACAAACATTTGGCGGAAAACTAACTTATAATACCCTAGACCACGAAGTGGTGTAGGGTATAATAATGTGTAACATAAATACGAAGTTTTTTGAATTGGTAATTTCTGTATGCTAACCCAAAAGTGTTCGTTAACCCATAGCGGACTGCAAGTGACAATAAATGAAATGTTGACAAAAAAGTATAACATATCTTAAGGCTTGAATAAATCGAGAGAATAATTTGAAAATAAGTAAGAAACAGTAAGTAATTCGTACACTTCTCATCAAAAAAATTGGAAGTACACATTTTAATCGCTTCTCTAATCGAAAAGTCCATTTTTCCCGCTTTTGAGGAAGTTCTTTTAAATAACTTCCAAAAAAGTCGATAATATGTAACATTTTACGAATATCATTTACACAAGTGAATGGGAACGATTTTTTGGTATGGGGTCACAGAGGTAAGGTATCCGCTTTGCACCCAGGAGGTCTCTAGTTCGAATCGTGGCTCAGGAAAAACCTTTTTTTTGTATTACTTTTATAAATAAAAAATGTTTAATTTTGTATAATTTTTACAATTTAAAAAATTTTGCTTCAAAATAAAAAATTATTCCTTTATTAATGCACTTCACATATTTAATTTTTTATTAATTATTAATACTACATAATATCAGTAGTGTTAATTTATTTAATATTAATTTAATATGATATTTATTTGCATTATATATTAGTTCATATTAAATAAATATTTTGTTAAGTTTCCTATAGTCAGTTCTATCGAACAAAATGGTTTACTTTAGTTATTCAGCACTCACAACAAGAGAATAGTTGAGATGGTTTGAGTGCCGTAGTAGTAACTAGAAGGTCCGCTCTTCTACCCCCGAAAGCTGCGGTTTTTTATACCCTCCACCTCCATGATGGGGGTATACTAACTTTGTCATTCCGTTTGTAACACCTTGAAATATCGACCTGAGACCCTATAAAGTATATATATTCTTGATCGTCATAAAATTCTAAGACGATCTACGACATGGCCAGACATGGCCGTCCGTCCGTCTGTTAAAAGCATGCTAGCTTCTAAACGAAAGGTGCTACAACGTTCAAATTTTCCATAAATGCGTCTTATAGTCGTAGCAACCGTAGTATCGGTTGGGATTGAAACGGGGTGAAATTGGCCCAAAGCGAAAAAATTTTCCCTCACAAGGACTAAAATACCCATAATAATTCCTAATATTTTAGCGTATTTTTGAATATGTCTGTTTATATTTGCTTGATATATGGTATGCGCATTCCACGTGTAGCAAAAACGTGCACCATAAAGTGATTTTTATTTGTATGGGGTGAAATGCGGCAAAAAAGGGATAAAAATGGTACATAATAAACGACAACAGCTAGAAACACGAAATTCGGTGTGTACATTCCTCTAATTGAGTAGATACATAATTCCAAATTTCCAAATTCGTACTTTTAAGGGGTAAAATGGGAATAGAGGGATAAAAATGGTACCAACCAAACGGCTGTACCTAGAATGTACATGTACATTCCTCTGATTGCATATACAAGTAAAATACACCGATTTTTAAAAATTCGTACTTTTTGGGGTTAAAATGAAAAAAGGAGATAAAAATAGTACCAATCAAATGACCGCAGCTAGATTCATGAAATTTGGAGTATACATTCCTCTGACAGTGTAGACACGGAAAATAGACGAATTTTTCGAAATTCGTACTTTTTGGGGTCAAAATGGAAAAATGGGATAAAAATAGTACCAACCAAATGACCGCAGCTAGAATCATGAAATTCTGAGTATACATTCCTTTGACTACGTAGACATGACAAATAAAAGGTTTTTTTTCAAATTCGTACTTTCAAGGTACGGAGGGCTAAAAATGGTACCAACCAAAAGGCTACATCAAGAATAATGAAATTCAGTGTATACATTCATCTGATTACGTAGACACTTAAAATAAACAGATTTTTCGAAATTCGTACTTTTTGGGGTTAAAATGAAAAAATGGGATAAAAATAGTACCAATCAAATGATCGCAGCTAAAGTCATGAAATTCGGAGTATACATTCCTCTGACTGCGTAGACACGGAAAATAAACGGATTTTTCGAAATTCGTACTTTCAAGGGATACGATGGTACAGAGGGATAAAAATAGTACCAACTAAAGGACTACAGCTAGAATGATGAAATTATAATTGCGTAGAAACGTCAAGGGGGTAAAAATGGTACCAAAGGGCCGCAGCTGGAATCATGGAATTAGGTGTATAAATTCCTCTGGCTGCATAGACAAGCAAAATAAAAAGTTTTTTTTTCCAAATTCGTAGTTTTTCTTTTACGGCAAAAATTGGTTGAATCATGAAGTTAGGTTATTTTGCCCTATGTATGTCTGATAATGGATTTTCAAAATTTGTACTTTTGGAATTAAAATAGAATGGAAACACAACCAACGGTAGCACCCACTATCTACCAATATTTATGGTATTTAAGCTTTTTGAAAATAAAAAAATATATATATTATATTTTTATATATATATATTTTTTGATTTGAAATAAATAATGGTTTGAAATAATTAAAATATTATATTTATTTATAAAATTATTTTTTCAATATTTGTATTTGTTTTGGTTTGGCTATATTAAAAAATTTATATTTTCCTGTCATATTACTACACTTCTACTAAAACCGACATCCTCGGTGGAATGCAATCCATGGTGGAGGGTATATAAAGTTGGGCCTGGCCGAACTTAACGTCGTTTTTACTTGTTTTTTTAACAAATGGAAACTAGTGAAAAATTGGTTCCTTTTCCACTTTAAAATAACTTTTAAGTCTTTCAAAATAAAGGACATCCCTTCTATGACAACTCCGTGTTAAATTCATTAGTGAAGATCCAAATTCTCACTACTTCCGAATCAAAAGATGAGTATCTTCTTCGCTTCTTTGGGTGCTCTCTTTTTGCTGGGCTTTTATTGATTTTTATTGGCTACTGTCTGCAATGTACGATGGCAGTTCCATAATTATCAATAATTCTGATGACGGACAATCACACCAGAAACAATAAACGTTGTTCATTCTCTAGAAAAAAATCACTTATACTCTTAGCGAATAATAACTGGTATAATAAAGTTTCCACCTTCATGAAACAACATCCTATTCGATGCCTGGGAACGATCCTATTTTTATTTGGTTGTTATTGAGGTCCTTAGTTTTTTGGTGGGTTAATACAACTTTTTTCGGCTATTTTTCGAGCATCATCATTATTGTTGTAATGTAGTAGTAGTAGTAGTAGTATTTGTTGCTGCTGTTGTTGTATTCTATACAAAGTTACCATTTGTAAGCTGTCGCTCACGTAGTCAGTGTCCGTGCAATTAAATTAAAATGAAAATATCCTGTGGATTAAATTAATTTTCATTTGCATAAGTTTGTCGTCGTCCTCGTCGTTTTTTCATACTCTGTACGTATGCACGTATGAGTGTGTGTGTGTGCTCCTGCCATTTCACTCATACTCCCAACGTGCCTCCCTCCCCCCATTGTACGCCTATAAGGGACGAAGCCGGGTCCTTTTTTTGCGATGAAACATAGAAGCTGGCGAGAACGAAAAGTTGCTAAGTTATTTCTATTTTGTTTATTATTATTTTTTTTAAGAATTGTTTTAAGTAGATATGTATTTTAATGCAGCTTGCTGGGCAAGCAAAAAAATGTTAATTGTCATTGTGCCTAATTATTATTTTTCCATCTACTTTCTTCTCTCTCACACTCGTGCCCACTTGTCATGGTGTCCTTTTTTGAAAGTCCTTTTTGTGTTATGGCCGCCACCGCCGCCGCCGCTTAGTGTGGAGGAAGACAGGAGTGCGCAAAAAAGAAAAAATCCACAACACCGGGGAAGAAGAAGAAAAAAAACGAAAGCAATCAAATTAAAAACAAAGTTTATGTGACATTTTTAATAATGGTCATCCTTAAAACAATTTTTTTCCTTGGCCTCCACACAAATTCTCTCTCATTTCGTAATAAACATTAGTCTTATTGTCATTTCGTGTGTAACATTTCACAAGAGCAGGATGTGGATGTGGGGTTGGAGGTGGAGGTGGACAGCGCGTCCTTTTCAATTATCCCAACTTTATTCGCCCTACCCCAGCCAGCCTCTGAGAATGGAACTCAAGCACTGAACTCCCCACTGGCCCCACCTTCGTTCTTCAATAAATAAATTGTGTCTATTTGTCATGTGTTCCATATTGTGACGCCATATTTGCTGGCCATGAAAGTCATTCTCTGACTCTCCCCACCCCTGCCACGGTGACCATGTGTGTCCATGGTCCATGTTACTTGTCATGGCGTTTATGAATCCTGCTGATGCTCCTGCTCTTGCTCGTGCTGTGTATCCCCCATAAAAGTCCTCATCTAGTTATGTGGATTTTTATGTGTATCCTTCATATCTCCTTTTTCCGTGTGGGTGTGTGGGGGGGGGTTTATTCATGATGACGTCGTGTTTTTGTTGTCTGCACTCTTTCTTCTGACCATTTTTTTCTCGGTATGGTACCGTTGTGGGTTTTATGCTGAAGCAGCAGCATCCATATTTGTCCCCAAAATTTATGAACCACACACACAGAAACGCACACACACTCACACACACACAATGCTACGCTTGTTAAAGGATGTGCCCACTCATACTGTTGCAACAGAGCAAAACCCCCAGTGGTCAAGTCAGTCAACCCTTATTATTTAGTACAGTCAATAACAAAAGGGACAAAGGTATACCAGAATATCTATATAGACCATAGACCACGCTATGGTTATGGTACGTTGTTGACCACAATAAAATTTAGAATTTTCGGTTTAAAATGCTGTAACATCTATTGTTAGCCAACGTTCAAAATTTCTGAAAGCTGTAAACTCCATTTATTTCATAGAAAGCCTCACTGCTTAAAAATTTTATATCTCTTAAAATCATATCTCGTTAAACCTTATTTAAAAGTTAGCACAGAGAAAACGCGAAAGTGAAATTAGCGATGGTCTGACCTTATAATATTAATAGTATTATTTACTTCTTAAATATGATTTAGTACATTTGTAAGAAGACTTGGGAAATAGTAAATGACAAAATTAAAAAGAAGAATATTTGTTAAAAATACTTAAAATTCCAGGTTTCTATATGTCTTAGTTTAGAATTAACAACCATTTCAAATTTTTCTCGATAAAAAGTAAAACATGAATTAATTAAATATTACTAAGGGGAAATCTTGAAATGGCTGTTAATGCTAAAATAATGCGGATATAAGCCTGGAATTTTAAGTATTTTTAACAAGTGTTCTTCCCTTTAATTTCAAATTAATATCGTTTTTGCAAGGCGAGAAAAACTACGACAATAAATTAAGAAAACATCTATTTCCTTTAGAAAATATGACAAAATAAACAAGTAAGAAGGCGTTGAGTTCGGCCGGGCCGAATCTTATATACCCTCCACCACGGAGTGCATTCCACAGTATTACCAGCAGATTAAATGTTGTCCACTTTACATAGAAGTACAGTAGCATATTATGAAAATTGTGATATTTTTATGTCCCATTTTTATCCCTCTTTTTCAATTATATCCCTTGAAAGTACGAATTTCGAAAAATCCCTCTATTTTACGTGTCTATGCAATTATCGGGATGTACACACCGAATTTCATAATTCTAACTGTTGTCGTATCATTGGTACCCTATTTTATCCCTTTTTGTCCCATTTCGTCCGCTAAACCTGTTATTTTCTTTGTGGTGCTTCCAAGCTACAAGAGGAATGTTCGCAACAAATTTCAAATGTATGAAAATCAGAAATTTAATTAGTAAGCCAAGGCTAACAAAATGTTTATATTATGTATATATATATAATGGAAATAATACTTCAATTCATAAAGTAAATATAAGGCAGCAATCATAAATACCCTAAATATTGGGGGGACAGAGAGTGTATTTTCAGCTACATTCGTTTGGTTGGTTGTATTTCCGTCCTATTTTAATTTCAAAAGTATACATTTTGAAAATACCTTGTCTCTCACGTACGCAGTATAAGACAACTTCATGATTCTACCATTTTTTTTCGTAAAAGCAACTAAATATAGTACGAATTTGGAAAAAAATATTTTACGTGGCTATGCAATCAGAGGAATGTGTACACCGAATTCCATGATTCTGTCTGCGGCGATTTTATTGGTACCATTTTTATCCCATTTTTCGCATTTTACCCCTTAAAAGTATGACTTTCGAAAATCTATGTGTCTATGCAATTAGAGGGATGTACACACCGAATTTCATCATTCTAGCTATAACCTTTTAGTTGGTACCATTTTTATCCCTCTGCTGCCATTGAATCCCTGAAAGTACGAATTTGGAAAAACCTTTTATTTTTCGTGTCTATGCAGTCAGAGAAATGTATACTCCGAATTTCATGACTCTAGCTGCGGTCATTTGGTTGGTACTATTTTTATCCCCTTTTCCATTTTAACCCCAAAAAGTACGAATTTCGAAAAAATATTTTATATTATGTGTTTACGCAATCAGAGGAATATATACACCGAAATTCATTATTCTAGGTGCAGCCGTTTGGTTGGTACTATTTTTATCCCTCTATCCCCATTTAACCCCTTAAAAGTACGAATTTAGAAAAAATACTTTTATATTATGTATCTACTCGATTAGAGGAATATACAGACCGAATTTCGTGTTTCTATCTGTTGTCGTTTGATAGGTACCATTTTTATCCCTTTTTGTCCCATTTCGCCTCCTACAAGTTTTTCTACAGGGTTTTCCAACAAGAGGTGTTATTTTGGTATTCAAAGAAAAATGTCATTTCTTGAGATAAATGATCGGATGTTTATTTCCTAATAAAGAGGAAGGTATGCCGTTAATAATGAAAAACAACATCAGCCAAATGGCAACCACGACCACGCTTACAGGACCATATCCTTTTTATGAAATTTTCCATAACCAAATCGCAAAGTGGCTGACCTATGTCCTCGATAGCTTCACGAATTCTATCTTTGTGGTCTTGAATCGACGCTGGGCTTTTGGTGTAGACCTTATCTTTCACGTGGCTCCAAGAAGAAGAAGAAATAAAGAAATCGCAAGGAGTTAAATCACAAGATCTCGGTGGCCAATTGTGATGACCTCTTCGAGATATAACACGGTCCGGAAACTTTTCTCGTAAAAGAGCAATGGTTTCGTTGCTTGTGTGGCACGTAGCGCCGTCTTGTCGAAAGTAAACGTTGTCCAGATCAATACCATCGAACTCCGACCATAAAGAATCATTAATAATCTCTCGATAGCGCAATCCATTCACCGTAACTCTTGATCCAACATCATTTTCGAAAAAATAAGGTCCAATGACAACGCCGGGTCACACGATGAGGATGGAGAGGCTTCTCAACAATAACTCTTGGTTTTCCCGAGCCCAAGTGGCCCACAATTTAGCTTGTTGACGTAGCCACCGAGGTGGAAATGGGCCTCATCAGTCAAGATGATTTTTCGATGGGATTCCGGATTTCGATAGCGCAATCCATTAACCGTAACTCTTGATCCAACCACATTTCCGAAAAAGTAAGGTCCAATGACACCGCCGGACCATAACGCGCACCAAACAGTCACACGATGTGGATGGAGAGGATTCTCAACAATAACTCTTGGTTTTTCCGAGCCCCAGGTGCGACAATTTAGCTTGTTGACGTAGCCACCGAGGTGGAAATGGGCCTCATCAGTCAAGATGATTTTTCGATGGAATTCCGGATCATTTTCCATTCATGAATTTTAATAATTTCAATGCGTTGTTGACGCGTGTATCGTTCCACTTTTAGTAATGATGTAGTTTCTACTTGTCAAATGTCAAAAAATAAAAGCTTCAAAAGTGACAGCTACCGAAATACCGGGTGATTCAAAATAACACCTCTTGTTGCAAATCCTCTACATAGGATCCGAAGAGATGGAGAGCCTATATGAGCGATGTAAAAGTAGTTACCTCCTGCAAGATATATTTTTTGTGGTAAAATGTAGAGACTGACATTAATACTCCGGTTTTATGCTCGAGTTTTCCTATCCGAAAAGTGTCGACGATAGACAGACCGACGGACATGACTATATCCTCTTAAAACGGAATGACAAAATGAATCTATACTCTATCGTAAGGTGGAGGGTTTAGAAATAAATGATAAAGGACTTAAGAAATATATGCGTCATTAATATTCGGATATTTTTTTATTTCCCCAAAAATAAAAACAAAAAATTTTACCGTAAAAATATTGCCTTCGTCATATTATTTTTGCTTTTCATCGCAATTGGACAAAATACGTTTTTGGAGGTTTTTGATTATTAGGAGACAAAACATTTTAAAATATTTTTGAAATATTAAGAATGAAGAGAATTTATAAAAGCAACTTAGATGTTTTCAAATATTACACTACGTAACAAAAAAAATTTTTTGTTTGTTTAAGTGAATTTTTTGCTTTTATCTAATGAACTAGGTCATAAATATAATATAATGAGTGTTCTTTTCTCTACCTAAACGTTTTTTTTTAGTATATAAACCGCTATTTTAAAAATGATGGAGGTTTCACCACACATTTTAGCATAACTCAAGAACAGTTTGTCCGATTTGATTAAGTAAAAACTCCGAGAATCCGCAGCTACATTACCTCCAAGTTACTCTTACACTGTTTTTTGATAAAGTGTATAGTTTTGGAAATATTCAGTAACATTTTTCCAAATTTTTTTTTTCATGCAAAATTGGAAAAAATTTTTTGTCTTAAAATTCCTGAATTTAAGGATTTTTTGTCTTAAAATTCCTGAATTTAAGGATTCAAGTGTATTTTTCGTTTTATTATCATATAAAAGCATACCTTCATTAAAATTAAGCTGTTTAACAATCTTTTATGCACACTCTTATCTATCTGTACCATGAAAAATAAAGGCACTATTTAAAAATTTTAAAATTCGATGTCATTTCTTAAAAAACGATTAGCCAGACATCAGTTAAAGTTTTTCTTCAGTTTAGAGACATAACCAATGAGAAACAGCAAAAAAATTCACTTAAACAAAATTTTGCTACATAGTGTTACATCTGTTCCAATTTATATATTCATTGAATTTCTTTCTTTTTCTACCTCCACCTCCAGGATGGGGGTATTCTAACTTTGTCATTCCGTTTGTAACACCTTGAAATATCGACCTGAGACCCTATAAAGTATATATATTCTTGATAGTCTAAAATTTTAAGACGATCTAGACATGTCCGTCTGTTGAAAGCACGTTAGCATCTAAACGAAAGGAGGTAGGACGTCCAAATTGCAACTGGGCGAAATTTTTCCCTCACAAGGACTGAAAATACCCATAATAATCCCTTATATTTTACAGTATTTATGCACGTTTTTTTAAATATGTCTGCTTATACTTACTGGGTATGCGCATTCCGCCCATAACAAAAACGTGCATTTTTATTCGTAGGGAGTGAAATGGGGCAAAAAGGGATAAGAATTTAGTGTGTACGTTCCTTTAACTGAGTAGATGCATCATAAAAAAGTATTTTTTCAAAATTCGTACTTTTAAGGGGTAAAATGGGAAAGGAGGGATAAAAATGGTACCAACCAAACGGCAGCACATAGAATAATGAAATTCGGTTATAAATTCCTCTGATTGTGTAGACACGTAAAATGAACAGATTTTTCGAAATTCGTAACTTTTGGGGTTAAAATGGAAAAAGGGGATAAAAATAGTACCAACCAAATGACCGTAGCTAGAGTCATGAAATTTGGAGTATACATTCCTCTGACTGCGTAGACACGAAAAATAAAAGGTTGTTCCAAATTTGTACTTTCAAGCGATATAATGGGTACAGAGGGATAAAAATAGTACCAACTTAACCGCTACAGCTATAATGATGAAATTGGGTGTGTACATCCCTCTAATTGCGTAGGCACGTAAAATAAAGAGATTTTAGAAAATCGTACTCTTAAGAGGGAGTAAAATAGGACAAAAACGGTACCAACGAAATGGCCGCAGATAGAATCATGGAATTCGGTGTATACATTCCTCTGACTCCATAGACACACAAAATAAAAATATTTTTCCAAATTCGTACTCTTTAGTTTTACGACAAAAATTGCTTGAATTATGAAGTTGGTTATTTGGATTTTCAAAATTTGTACTTTTGAAATTAAAATAGATTGGAAATACAACCAACTGTAGCACCAACTATATAACAATATTTATGGTATTTAAGCTTTTTGAAAATATAAATATAAGATTATTTATATTTTGAATTGAAGTATTATTTCGACATGTAAACTTATTGGTAGGCTTGAAATAATAAAAATATTATATTTAATTATAAACTTATTTTTTTTTCCATGCTTTATATAAGGTTACTTCCTATATATGTTTGTGTGCCACAAAATTTGAAATCAATTTTTGAAAGCTTTTTTCTTAACCAATTTTGCTCAAATTTTGCACACTTAATCATTTTCGATGACAATACAAGGAAATGGAAAAATTTGACCAATTGGACAAAGGGGCGTGGCACCTCCCATACGAAGTTAAAACCTATTATTGAATATTGTCAGTTCTATGACACCTAGAGTGCTGAAATTTTGTGTAAGTGCATCTAGCATCAATTCGCATAGTTGTGCCAAAAAGGGGCGGTATTGGAAAAGTGGGCGTGGCATCTCTCATACGAAGTTAAAACTTATTATTGAATATTATCAGTTCTATGACACCTAGAGTGCTGAAATTTTGTGTAAGTGCATCTAGCATCAATTCGCATAGTTGTGCCAAAAATGGGCGGTATTGGAAAAGTGTTCGTGGCACCTCCCATACGAAGTTAAAACCTATTATTGAATATAGTCAGTTCTATGACACCTAGAGTGCTATAATTTTGTGTAAGTGCATCTAGCATCAATGTGCATAGTTGTGCCAAAAATGGGCGGTATTGGAAAATACGAAGTTAAAACCTATTATTGAATATTGTCAGTTCTATGACACCTAGAAATTTTGAAAAGTCGCTGCGAAGCCACTTGAAAAGACTTTTGACATGGTCGAAATCATGATCGTGGTAGTCTGCAGCCAAGTAATAAATGTCACCATGCCATTTGTAAATAAATTTGCATTCTTTTAATTATAGATGCAAAATGGTCTTGAGCCAGGACAATATCCCAGTTCAAATTTTTTTTTTTTCAATATTTGTATTTGTTTTAGTTTGGCTATATTTAAAAAAAATATATATTCCTTACTTCTACGCACTTCTACGAAAATCTACAGCCTCTGTGGAATGCAATCCATGGTGGAGGGATTCGGCCCGGCCGAACTTAACGCCCTTTTTATTTGTTTATTATCAGTGTTACGTTATATATATTATAAACTTTGTGATAGCCTGGCCTTATACCTAGGCGAGGTCTTTAAAACAGATATATAATTTTAAAAATGTCGCAAATTGAATTACAAATATCAAAATTTGTCAAATATATTGCTGCGCTTTTTCATACAGTTTATGGCCTCTAATCATAAACTGCACAAATATAGAAGTACTCCAGTGCATTTACTATGCGGTTCATAATAATTTTTTTTCTTTTTTGGTCTAAAATGTTGTGCTACGGCCACACATTCAATCAATCTACGAGATTAAATTGCTCTGCATACAATTTCATGTGGTCTTGCAACCCTTCTTTTAGGCAAAGAATTGACAGAGTGTATGTGTGTGTCTTTCGAAATTATGCGGAACATAAAAATATGTTCCTCGGGCGATATCATGAATATGTTGAAATGCGAATTCACACACACATAATCCGGTGGTGTGCGTAGTCCCTTTCGGTTGCATTACCATTTCCATTTCCATATGCATATGTTTTTGTGCTGTAACACTTGTCCAAATCGCCTTTTAAGGAACACTTGGCCATTTCACACCCATCTGTTGGGCTCACACAAATTTCTATTTTATTGACGTGCCGTGCCGTAGTGCCGGAAATCCCGTAAAATTTATTTACTTAAAAAATCACTGTCAAAGCGTTTTTCGTTTTATTAAAATTTCAATCTCACCCTCGGTGCGCGCTGTTGAATGCCAATGGCAATGCCGCAATACCGACACCGTTGCCGATGCCGATGCCATTGCCAGTGTTTATGTGTAAACATAAGTATTAAATAAATTTGTGCTTTTTTGTTGTTGTCACGATTCGTTTATAATTCAAATAAAGTCCTTATTCCATAATAATAAAATCTGCAAGAATCCCATTGGCCGCCTTCACACACATTCATCCGGTGTGGTGTGGGGAGGGGAGGGGGGACGACTACCAACACTACATTATTAGTGTCTCCTGCTGTGGTGAGGGTATTCCTGTATTCCAGCTTTCTACGTCCATCGATCATCCCACCTGCTGTTGCGAAATTAATCGTTATTGGTTATTTGTCTCTGGCATATCTTAGGAGATATAAATATATTTGGATGGAACGAAACTGGGAACACTGAACAAAGGATCACGGGATGTGTTTGTTAAAATCGCTATGCAAACATTGTCGTCCTGGCCTGGCGAAGGGTGGTGGCGATGGCTTTGGCGAAAATGTGAAAATATTGCGCTGTGTGTTTTCATTGAGCGAGAGCAAATTAAAAAGTTATTTATTCAACGGATATCACAGACACCGGGGGGAGAAAGGGATTTGTCTTCATTCCGGATGAATGTTTGTGTTAATTTTGCGTAATGTATTCCCTGTTTGTTTACTCAACAACATATGGAATGATGTACATAAGGATAACGATTTTCAGGATATTTTTTT
The DNA here is from genome assembly GCA_947397865.1 of Polietes domitor. Lineage (NCBI taxonomy): Eukaryota > Metazoa > Arthropoda > Insecta > Diptera > Muscidae > Polietes > Polietes domitor. Next base: position 60,010,884 of record OX377619.1, on the reverse strand, counting down.
ACATATCACCCCCCACCTTATGAGGATATTCCTAATTTGGCTAGCACCACTGTGCGAAGGGTAGGGATGTATAGTTGGAGCAAAAAGTCGATTTTTCGACTTTTGCAAATATATGAAAAGTCGACTTTTCGATTTTTCGACTTTTGAAAATTCGACTTTTGGACTGTTGCAAATAAATAAAAAGACGACAGTGCAATTGAATGAAAAGACGAATACACCAAATCGAGAGTCATTTGTATTGGATATATAAATCTGAGCCGACCTTACCCACTTTTTGCATAGATGTTTCTAGTTGTTATGCCAAATTTGAAGAAAATCGGATAAATGATGTGTTTTCTAGAGCGAAAAAAGTTAAATCGGTATTCAATAACATAAATTCTTTGATGTACAAAGTCGAAAACAAAAGTCGACTTTTCGACTTTTGGAATGTCGACTTTTGGCAATGGTAAAGACGATTTCGACTTTTCGACTTTTTCCTCCCAAAAGTCCCAGCCATGGTTCTGGAGTTGGGCAGGATTATTTATCATTATTAACGAAATCTGAACTTAATTGCGTTTTATTTTTGAAAAGTTCCATCTGTTTTCCCAAAAAGATCGTTCGTAATTGATGTGGTGATTATGTTCGTTTTCAAAACGGAGAATTGTGGCTACACGACATTGTTTAATTTTACATGCTACGAAGATCGTGCATTTTCTGATTTACGTTTGGTACCTAAAATCAAAAACGAAATTAAAAATTCCAATTTTCTCTGAAGGTACCTTTAATATTTGTACTCTTATTCCGATAACACCCTCTCTTATATGTACAATTAAAGTAAATTATAATGCTACAAATGTTGCGAATATCAATTTCACATAGAAGTAGTAGAGTAGGCACAGGCTCCAAAAAATTGAGAAAAAAATTATGTTAAAAAAATACGTTTAAAGCTGCACAAAAAACTATAAAAATTAATTTTTTTTGATAGCATTATAACAAATAACATTGTAAAAGATCTATGGATAAATTTAGAAGTTATGGTCCTCTTTGTAGACCCAAAAAATCATGATTTTTCTAAATTTGTGTTTAAAAAGTGCGTTAAGTCCTAGGGGAAGAAAATTTATAGACAAATGTAGATGTATGACGTATGTATGACGCGTATGATATCAAATTAAACAAAAACTTCGTAAGAACACGATGGTCATGACTAAAAAAAATCCCACCTATTACTCCGTACGGCAATTTTTAAAGAAGGTCGTTACCAGGGCCGTGCGCAGGATTTTCCCCTGGGGGGTTTTTGAGTTTATTTTGTGGGTAAAATTAGTTTGTTTGCGGTAAACATGTCATCAGTTGTTGTAAATGAACAAAGAGAAATATGATTACATATCTAGGGCTTATATTCATAAGTGCCTATGAACCATTTTCTCGAAAATGAGTTTATGATGCCAAACTATTCTCTGATTTGGTCACGTTAATTTGTGACTGCAAAAGTGGCTATGAACATAAAAATAATATAAACTAGCTGAACCCCGCCCGCTTCGCCAGGCAAAAACACAAATGGTAAAATTTAAATCAGGTTTCATATTGATCTTATCATATTGATATTATCGTGGTCAGTAATATATACGTTCCAATTTTCAGCCTTCTAGCTAAAAGACACTTTTGCCACGCCCCAACTACCCACCAAACGAAAATTCAAACTCCAGCATCATATTTATCTTTCTTGTGGTCAGTAATATATACGTTCCAATTTGCAGCCTTCTGGCTCAAAAAAACACTATTTCCACACACATAAAATGAAAATCCAAATTTCGGCATCATATTTATCATTCTCGTGGTCAGTAATATTTATGTACCAATTTTACATCCTATGTCCTTCCTTGGGCCAACACGAATTCATCAAGCCCAAAATCGTGAAAATCAGACGATCCGTTATAAAGTTTTGCGTGTTCACACGGACGGCATTCTCTTTTATAAATATAGATAATATAGTTCAAAAATGGAACAACATATAATCGAAGGTTGTAATTCGCTACAACGATGTTGTTTAAAGCATTTTCCTAGATTTAGGGCTTATCGCACTATCAAATTCCATTATTTCGCGGTTAATAGCATTTTGGTTCCCTGGTTATCAGTCTAAAATGGGATAAATAGTGGCTGTAAAGTCAAAAATTGTGAAATGTATCTTTAGAAAAAACCCGCATAACTTTTTATCATAAAATATTTTTATGGCATATGATTGCTGACTTCATTCGGAATATTTGTTTCAGAAAAGTAATACAAAGCTTATTTCAACATTCATAGAGCTCAATTGTAAACATGCAAAAGTGGCTATGAACCATAAATCCGCGGAAATTTCGAAAACTTTTTATCGTAGTAATTAGTTTTTTGCAGAAACAAAGAATTTCATCTCGCCAATAGATTTTTACATAATTATTAATTTAAAGGTGAATTGTTTTTCAATAACTTCATTCCAATTAGATGTACTACAAATTTGTCCAAAGTTTGGTACTCATAGTTAAGCTACGGGTTAGCATCAAGCAAATGTTTTTAGATTTAAGTCATAAGATATTGCTCTAGTCAAATATCAAGATGTGGCGAAATTAGCAAATTCGTTTAGTTTGTTTGTATTTTTTATAACCTTTGTCCGGAATTCAAGAAAGTGTCCACGATTTTTTAATTAATTTTCGTGTTTTTACTGCAATAAAGTATATGTTCGAAACCTCTCGGTGGTTTTAAAAAATGTCTTCAGTACAAACAAAAATATTTTTCAAAAAGTCACCTGAAAAGACTTTTGACATGGTCGAAATCCTGATCGTGGTAGTCTGCAGCCAAGTGATAAATGTCACCATGCCATTTGTAAATAAATATGAATTCTATTAAATATAGTTGCAAAATGGTCTTGAGCCAGGACAATATCCCAGTTCAAATCAAATATTGATTACAGACCAAAAAAAATACAAACGAACAAACTAAAATAAAAAAACTTTTTATTTTGCGTCCCTATGCAGTCAGAGGAATGTATACACTGAATTTCATTATTCTAGGTACAGCCGTTTGGTTGGTACCATTTTTATCCCTCTATTCCCATTTTACCCCTTAAAAGTACGAATTTGGAAAAAATACTTTTATATTATGTATCTACTCACTTAGAGGAATGTACACACCGAATTTCGTGTTTCTAGCTGTTGTCGTTTAATATGTACCATTTTTATCCCTTTTTTGCCCCATTTCACCCCCTACAAATAAGAATCGCTTTATGGTGCACGTTTTTGCTATAAGGAGAATGCACATACCAAATATCAAGCAAATATAAACAGACATATTCAAAAAACATGCTTAAATACGCTAAAATATTAGGGATTATTATGGGTATTTTTAGTCCTCGCGAGGGAAAAAATTTTCCCTTTTGGGCCGATTTCTCCCAGTTTCAATCCCAACCGATGTACGACTATAAAGCACATTTATGGTAATTTTGGACATCCTAGCTCCTTTCGTTTAGATGCTACCGGGCTTTCAACGGACGGACATGGCTAGATCGTATTAGAATTTTATGACGACCAAGAATATGTATACTTTATAGGGTCTCAGGTCGATATTTCAAGGTGTTACAAATGGAATGACAAAGTTAGTATACCCCCATCCTGGAGGTGGAGAGTATAGAAATGGTTATTAAAATTACATATTATACATGCTTTTAAAAATCCGTTAGTAATTGAGTTGAGTTTTTGAAGATTTTATTAATACTAAATTTTTGCAAAAATACACGTTTTGTTCCAGTTCACAATACTTAAAATTCGTCAAAATTATAAAAACCATGAAAAAAAGTACTAGGTTTTTATTTTTTTTTTACAAAAAATCCCGAATTCCCAAAGTAGGGAAAATGTGTTCCAAAATTGGGGATTTTTTATTCAATTTTTATATGTCTATCGAAAGCTCCAGGTCTCTTCTTTTTAAATCCAATGATAAAGTGAAAGTCGGTCGTTATATTATTTAGAACTAAAATTAATATAAGATTTCCAGATTTTTCATAAAAACAACTCTTTATTTTTATCTGTAAACATTTTTCATCTTGTTTAGAGATCCAAAGTTCTATCTGGTGGATAGAACTTTGTGTACTAAACTGTTATAGAGCAAGTAAGAAGGCGTTAAGTTCGGCCAGGCCGAATCTTATATACCCTCCACCACGGAGTGCATTCCATCGCATTACCGATACATTAAAGGCTGTCGACTTTATAAAGACGTGTAGTAACATATTTTGAAAATTGTGATATGCGCATTACTATATTTGTATACTATTACAAACTATAAGGCATACTTATGCTCACTGTTTATAATAAATTGCATTGCTTCATTATTATAATATTAGTCTACTAATATATATATATAATTCTGCAATTGTAATCAAAATGTGAACATGAGGGAGCCATCTTCAAAAATGTACTCTAAATATTAGGTGTACTGTCAGTCATCATTAGAGGCAAAAATTTTCCTCAGAGCCGAATTCTCCCATTTGCAATTTATTGATTCAGCTACAAACAAAGTGACTGTATCAGTTTCATAGGAAAAGTATAAATTTCAATGATATGTTATGATTCGCGTCTATATTGGAACATCCGTTTGCTTGGTACCTATTTATCATTTTTTTTAAATATTGACCCTACAAGTACGATTTTGGATAAATACTCATAAATACTCATGATTCTAGCTACATGCGTTTGAATGGTACCAATTTCATCCCGTGTTGATCCTAAAGGTATGAATAACGAAAGATATATTTATTTTTCGTGTCTACGCAGTAACAGCAGTGTACCCACCGAATTTCACTATTCTAACTGCAATCCTTTGATTGGTACCATTTTTATCCCTTTCGCCCCATTTTCCGCCTAAAAGTATAAATTTCAAAAAAATCCTTTATATTTCGCGTCTACGCAGTTAGTTAAATGCATACACCGAAATTCATGATTTTAACTTCAGCTGTTTGGTTGGTACCATTTTTATCCCTCTTTTCCATTTGTATCCCTTAAAAGTACAAATTTCGAAAAATCTCTCTATTTTACGTGTCTACGTAATTATAGGGACGTACACACCGAATTTCATGTTTCTAGCTGTTGTCGTATCATTGGTACCATTTTTATCCCTTTTGTCCCATTTCTCCCGCTAAATCTTTTTTGTACTTTTTGATGATTACACTTTACTAGAGGAAGGTACGAAACAGATTTCATGTGCATAAAAATCGGAAATTTAAACAAATGCTTAAATAGTCTAAATATTAGGGGTATTTTCAGTCCTTGTTAGGGAACAATTTTTCCCTCTGGGCCGATTTCGCTCACTTTCAATTCCAACCGATCTGCAACCATAAGAGACATTTAGGGAAAATTTTAACCTCCTAGCCCATTTCGTTCGGCCTCTATCGTGCTTTGAACATACAGACAGACAGACGGACATGGCTAAATCGTCTTAGAATTTTACCACGACCCAGAATATATATACTTTATGGGGTCTCCGATGAATATTTCAAGGTGTTACAAACGGAATGACAAAGTGAATATACTCCCATCCTGGAGGTGGAGGGTATAAAAATGGGTAGTTAGAACTTTGTTGCTTTGAATGGCAAGAGATATCCTTCCGCCGATAGCTGTAATATAGGTTAAAAATTGTCAGTTAGAACCTTGTGTTCTAAGGTCGCGAAATATTAAAGGAACTTTTCTCGAAATGTGGAATTTTATTAGTAAACAATTTTTGTAACAAAAAATTATCCAAGCATTTTTATACCCTCCACCTCCAGGATGGGGGTATATTCACTTTGTCATTCCGTTTGTAACACCTTGAAATATTTATCGGAGACCCCATAAAGTATATATATTCTGGGTCGTGGTAAAATTCTAAGACGATATAGCCATGTCCGTCTGTCTGTTGAAAGCACGATAGCGGCCGAACGAAAAGAGCTAGAAGGTTCAAATTTTTCCTAAATGTGTCTTATGGTTGTAGATCGCTTGGGATTGAAAGTGGACGAAATCGGTCCAGAGGGAAAAATTTTTCCCTCACAAGTACTGAAAATACCCCTAATATTTAGAGTATTTCAGCATGTTTTTTGAACATATTAGCTTGTATTTACTTGATATTTGCAATTCGCATTCCCTCGACATTATTTAATCTACTGGTAATACTGTGGAATGCACTCCGTGGTGGAGGGTATATAAGATTCGGCCCGGCCGAACTTAACGCCTTCTTACTTGTTTTGTATTGATTTTATGAATCGTTTTAGGATCGTCTCGGACACAAAATTTTGATTTTTTCGTTGCATAGTTATATTAATTATATCAAGCTTAATTTTCAAGGGAATTATACTTTGTGTGACTTGATACAAATTGATTCGCTTTAATAAACTTATATCATTCCATTGATATGCTACAATGACAATTATATATATCAGGATGTCTAGTTATGACTTGATTTTTCTGTTCCTTTCTGCTTTTAGATACCATTTGCTTCTAGCCATAAAGATTCAATTAATCAATTCCGTTTAGTTGTCATAAATCAAATCAAATGCGAATGTCTCCGAAACGCCCATTCATAGTAACGCAAATAACAGACAACAACAAAGCAGTGACAACGACAACCCAACTGACTGACAATAAAAACAAACATTAATAACTTCACGAATATTAACCCTTCCCTTCTTTTCCCTGACAACGGCAATTGACAATTCCGGCGGAAACAAAAGCCTTCCCGCTTTCGCAAAACATTCAATAAAAACAGAACCCTTTTGTGAAGGAAAATGATATGCGCCATAAAAGCCGAATAGAGAAGCAACAAAACGAAAGATGAAATATAATTTATGAAAGGATATTAAAACAACACACACAAAGACACACACTCAAACTAACAAAACAGATGTAGTTCGAGGATAACAAAGTGCATCGTAGCCGAGGAAAAAAAACGGACACCTTAACTAATGAGGTGACAACAAATTTAACGCAACAAACTGGTACGCATTCGCTGTCATATGCTCAGAATTTTCTGCCCTTCCCCTCTGCACCAGGGTGTAACATCTAAACAAGTGTAAGGAAATAAAATCTATAACTCAAAAAGGGAGTTGCCATCCTTCGCATAATATCATTGAGGGGAGAAAATGACAAATTGCCAGATATGCACTTAACTCAACGAACGAAAGAACGAACGAACAGCCGACCGAAGGTACAACATTTGTGACAACATGGCTTCGCCAAGAGAGGACAGACAGACATACATAATTGTACAATGAAAATCATATGTCATCATTATTAACACCAAAATGATTTCAAAATTTCACATCATCCATATGTCAGTTTATATTGTTAAAGCGGATAATTTTAAAATAATATCATAATCATAATATTGCCTTCCATGGTGGCGATAGTGGTGGTGGTGGTGCCAGCCAGAACTCTGTGCCATAAACCCAGGCAAGCATCGTGCAACAGGGGTTGTCATGATGATACGAGTACTTCGTGAGGAGGATGTAGGGTGGGGTGGTGTGTACTGGGATGTGCTGTGAAAATCATCCCTTGCCCATGGTGGTGTTTGTTTTGGTCGACTGCGACAGGTTTTTGGCTTGAAAATTTTACACTTTTCATAAGCCGCATTATTTGCCAAAGATGTTAACACTTTAACGTAAATCAAATTATAAAATGAAAATTCCCCTTTTTTGAGAAAGGACCGTACAGTACGTACAGTGGCCGCCGAAAGGATAGACGCACTTAGATGAAATCTTACAGTGTAATGTAGAACAAAAGCCGTCATTCCACACAACCAGAATGAAATAAATCCCCATATCAACTATTATTATGGGAGTTTGTTTCATATTTTGGAGTTCTTTTTTGTCTTTGGACTTTTTATTTTTTTACAAATGCGATTTTATATTGGACTTTTTATTTTGGTTTGGGACTTCATTTCACGGAGAAAACATCCAAATTTTTAGTGTTCCAAAATTCACATAAACATCTTTCTCAACACTCTTTTGAGGTTTAAATTCAATTTTAGGAATAACAGAATGCAGGTACTCTATACAGAAGTGTCACTGATGAGTTATGCCCACACAGGATATGAAATACGTATATGGTCAAATTGTGTATAGTTGAGTGTGGTTCTCCTCCTTTCCATTGCCAAAAAAACTGGAATTCGAACTTATTACATTAAAATCTACCAAAAAACAAGTAAAAACGGCGTTAAGTTCGGCCGGGCCGAACTTTATATACCCTCCACCATTGATTGCACAGAGGATGTCGATTTTCGTAGAAGTGCAGTAATATTACAGGAAAATATAATTTTTTTATATAGCCAAATCAAAACAAATACACATATTAAAAAAATAATTTTATAAATAAATATAATCTTTCAATTATTTCAAACCACGCTTATAAGGCAAGGCTACCAATACGTCAATTCAAAAAATAAATATTCTTCTATTTATATTTTCAAAAAGCTTAAATACCATAAATATTGGTAGATAGTGGGTGCTACATTTGTTTGTATTTCTATTCTATAAAGTACATATTTTGAAAATCCATTGTCAGGCATACATAGTGCAAAATAACCTAACTTCACGATTCAACCAATTTTTTTGCCGAAAAAGAAAAAGTACGAATTTGGAAAAAACTTTTTATTTTGCGTGTCTATGCAGTAAGATGAATATATACACCGAATTCCATGATTCCAGCTGCGGCCATTTGGTTGGTACCATTTTTACCCCCTTAAGAGTACGACTATCTAAAATCTCTTAATTTGACGTTTCTACCCAATTAGAATTTCATCATTCTAGCTGTAGTCGTTTATTTAGTACTATTTTAATCCCTCTGTACCATTGTATCCCTTGGAAGTACGAATTTTCCGTGCCTACGCAGTCAGAGGAATGTATACTCCGAATTTCATGACTCTAGCTGCGGTCATTTGGTTGGTACTATTTGTATACCTTTTTTTATTTTAACCCCAAAAAGTACGAATTTCGAAAAATCCGTTTATTTTCCTTGTCTACACAGTCAGAGGAATGTATACTCCAAATTTCATGACTCTAGCTGCGGTCATTTGGTTGGTACTATTTGTATACCCTTTTTTTATTTTTTACCCCAAAAAGTACGAATTTCGAAAAATCCGTTTACTGTACGTGTATATGCAATCAGAGGAATGTATACACCGAATTTGATTATTCTATGTGTAGCCGTTTGGTTGGTACCATTTTTATACCTCTGTACCCATTGTATCCCTTGAAAGTACTAATTTGGAAAAAATACTTTTATATTTTGTATCTACTCTATTAGAGGAATGTACACACCGAATTTCGCGTTGTCGTTTAATATGTACCAATTTTATCCCTTTTTTGCCCCATTTCACCCCCTACAAATAAAAATCACTTTATGGTGCACGTTTTTGTTATAGGAGGAATGCGCATACCCAATATCAAGAAAGTACTAGCAGACATATTGAAAAAATATGCTTAAATACTCTAAAATATTAGGGATTATTATGGGTATTTTTAGTCCTTGAGAGGGAAAAATTTTTCCCTTTGGGCCGATTTCGTCCCATAATCCCAACCGATCTACGACTATAAGGTCGATATTTCAAGGTGTTACAAACGGATTGACAAATTTAGTATACCCCCATCCTGGAGATGGAGGGTATAATAAATAAAAATATTGTGTCAGAGACTCAAAAATTATTTTTAGTGGGCTACTAAAATTCCATTTTGTTCTCTCAATTTAGAAGTATAAATCTGATAGCACCCACTTATATGTTCCATTAAAGGTACTTATGATGGCTATAAATATTGTGAATTTCACCATTCAAACAAAGATAGTGGTTTAGGAACCGCCTCCAATGAATTGAGAACGAGTTGACCGTTTTCGCTAAAATCTTGTTTAGTTGTCGCTAAAAGTACATAATAGAAAACAAATTGGAAACATTATTTTGTTTTATTTTTTAATACTGAAAAATTATGAAAAATAAAGCAAGGACTACATGTAAAAGAGTCCACGTAATGTAAACATGTAAAGAGGCACGAAAAAATTATTAAAAATAAAAAATATATTTTTTTATTTTGTAACAGTTAACATACTAATGCATCAAACAATGTAAATATGTAAAATATCTATCGTTAAATGTAGAAGTTACGACACTCTTTGTAGGTGCAAAAGAATTTAAAATTTAAAGAAAATAAGTTTACACATTGGGATTTTAGCAAAGAACACAAGGCCCAGTTGGAAAAATTTGTTGGTAAATGTCGAAGTTATGACTAATATTTTAGAAGCAGTAGAAATTCAAGAAATTCAATAGAAATTCAAAAAAGTCGTGGTTAACACGAGTTATCAACAACTCAAATTGAAGACGCCTTTTAGAGTGTCGACTTAGTTAGTTTATCAGCGCTTCTCATTTGTCATATGTGAACGCTGGTACTATTATGAACCCTGATTTAAGCCAAAGACTAATATACGTTGCGAAACTTCTGACGAGATGGGGTAGCGCCCATCGAAATTGTGCAGTCAACTTTTAGCTGTAACAATAAAGGTCTCACTTGCCTTGTTGCTAATTTTGGGTTCTGCTGAAGGCTTCAGACGAACTTCAGACCATGACGACGAATGGTTTATTTCTCTAAATCGAATAACTTTTTTAATGAATATAACAATACAATTCATTAAACATTTCAGAAAAATCTAGGACTGCTGTAATCGAATCAGCAACTTTTTTTGATTGAATATTTTCGAAAAAATCAATCACTGCTTAATTCAATATATCAATTTTTAACTATTTTTTTCAGTAACTCCAGCTACAATTTTAGTAATTGGTTTTCGTCATAACAGGAAAACTAAAGAAAAAAGCTATCAACTATACAATTTTCGTGATTGAAACAGATTTCTATTTTTTTCTGTGCACTTTCGCAACAGACGATTTTAGTTGTAATATGAGGTGTTTTGCAAAATTTTAAGACAATCTGATAAAATATGTGGTTTCTAGAGCGGAAAAAGTCGAATTGTGAGCGAAATTTGTATTGGAGCTATATATAAATCTAAACCGATCTAACAAATTTTTACCACAAGTGTTTCTAGTTGAAATATAAGATGTTTTGCCAATTTTGAAGAAAATCTGTTAAAATGTGTGGTATCTAGAGTGGTAAATCTGAAGAGTATCACTTCAAATTAAATAGCCTTTGTCCCTATCCCGAAAAACTTCATTGTGCAAAGTATCATTTGATTCTGGCTACAATTGCGACCTGTACTTTGATTACAAGAATAGATGGACATATCTTCTTCAAATTTGGCAAAATGAATGGTGAAAATAGGTCAGATCGGTTCAGATTTATATATAGCCCCTCACAAATTTCATTCCCGATTTTTTCACTCTCTAAATCACATATTTTAACAGGCCTTCTTCTTCAAATCTGGCCAAATATCTTATATTTCAACTGGAAACACCTGATGTAAAAATGTGTTAGATCGGTTCAGATTTATATATAGCTCCCATACAAATTTCGCTTACGGCTTGACTTTTCCGCCCTAGAAACCACTTATTTTCACCGAATTTCTTCAAATTGAAGGTTGGTCACTTGATTCCTTTTTTGGATATAGCCCCATACAAATATTCTTCTCGATTTTACAATTTGGGTCAGGTCATATCAGTCTATGATTAAGACATATACAAAAATCCTTCCCTTTTTCACTTTTTTACCGAATTAAATTGTATTCGGAGAGAAAGTGGAGTGTATTATATAGTCGGCCCCGCCTCACTTTCCCTTTCTTGTTTACACTTTGGGGATAATTTGGGATTTTTCATAACAATATTGTGGCAAGGAAAAATTCATTTGACATGCATGCGTAAAGCTAGGAAACCACAATTTCTAATAAAAATTTTGAATTTGAAACTCTGAAAATTGATTAAACAGTTCGACCAAGACGAAAAAGTTTTTTTTTTCAAGTTGCAAAATTTGAAAAAACAAAGCAAAATTTTATAATCGAAAAAAATATTGTCTTCGTCTTCGAGCATCTTACTGACACTATTAACTACAGGCTAAAATAAGAGTGCAATAGGATAAATGTTGGCTGTAATGTCAAAAATTGTGAACAGTGCCTTTAAAGACTTTCTATCGTATAGAGAATACTAAAATATTTTTTTGCATACGATTGCTGTCTAAATAGTGAATATTTCAGAAATCCAGATAGAAAAAGTTTAAATAAATACAATTGTAAAATACTTATTTATAAATACTTTAATATATTTATTTATTATCGATATTTACTTATCGATATTGAACTAATTTATTTGTATATGTATTATATACTGCCAGCCTGCCTCAATAATGCCTTCATGGCGCTGGAGCCAAATTATATATGAATGTAACAATATATGTACAAATAAAATTCAAATAAATAAAAAAATAAGTTACAAGTGACATTAATTCGTTATACACAGAAATCACACGGATCCGTTGGATAGATCGCGAGAAAATTACAAAACAAAAATGTCATGCCTACAAATCATTTTAGCCATATCTCCCGCGAAAATGAAAATTTTGTGAAAATGTCCAATTTGTATTTTTTGCACGATAAACTATACCGAAATGTCCACATTTGTTGTCGAAAAAGATCGAACTTCCAAAAAACAGGAAGGAATTTAATTTCTTTATATATGTTGCCTTGTAATTATGCTATCTAAGAGCGAAGAGATTTATTTACAAACTCCACTGACATTTTCCGGCAATTTTTTCGTAGAACATTTTAATGCATAAATGTAATTTTTGAAGGAATTTTTTTATTTTCTCGAAAAAGGTCAAATTGTGAGGGTTAGATCTTCCACAAAAATGATCCTCATAAAAGTCCACCATATAGTTCTGACAATAAGAATTCTCTCAGGCATAACAAAATTTTTTCACGTAGTACAATGGTCCCTTCGACCAAAAAATGAAAACTTTGACCCGCTATAAAAAGAAACTCAGACTAAGTTTATTCTGCAAAAATGGTCTACTCAACATACATTTTTAGGGTCCTTACTCTGTTCCAAAAATGCTGTTGGACAGTGCTATTAATAAAATTTATTTTACAAAAATCAAAGGTATATTTTTTGATTATAAAATAAAAAAAGAAAACATTATTTTTTAGGATTTGACAATTTTCTTTAAAACTAGGAGAACTTTGCTTGAAAATTAAAAAATATATATTAGTATCCCATACCACAACAAGGTATTTTTATTAATTACACAAAAATATTTTATTTTTGATCCACCCTAGTGTGTAGAAGTACTTAGTTTTTTGAAAATCTGAAATGCTGCATTATTTGCTTTATAGAAAAATACTTAACTGGAAAATTGTTATCAAAATCGGAGAGATACACCTACAAGAAAAATAGTATCTCTTATCAGGAATAACACTTACTGAACTGCATCTTTACGATTTTCCAACACTGTCATTCGTATCCAACAATTGCCATCAAAAAGTTAACCTTAAATGGGGTCTACCGTCTGCTGGGCTGTATCATTAACATCCCCTGTTCTGCAGCAGGCCTTTCAGCCTTTGTTGTGCCATACAATTTGGGCGAAGAGAAGGGAAATCCATTATTAAAATAATGAAATTTTAAAATGCCCTTTTCGACGTGGTTGTTGTTGGGAATCATCATAATCATAATCTTTTATGCACAATGCGAGTACGAGTACAAGTGTGTGTGGACTGAAGAGACAGCGGGCCGAAGGACAACGGACGTGTTTGCCCGCACAAAAGGGTCGTTAAAATACCTTTTGACTGTGTTGTTGGTTGGTTGGTTGGACAGACCGATCCGACCGGGTGACGTCTCTTGAGCCAAAAACAATTGGAAAATTATACACTTGTGTGTTTTTTGCCCGCCTCATGGTCCTCCGGTTGTGCGTATTCGTCCTTGCGTACGAATTGTATTTTTATTTCGTTTATCCGCGCTGGCAGCAGAGTGTTGGTAGGGGAGTGGGGGGGAGTAACACAATTTAAATGTCAACTTCCACTTTTGGACGATTTTATTGTTTCAAACACTTTTTGCATATTAATGCACTTGTTCAGTCATTCATTCGTTCATTCAGGTTCATGTTCATTTTTCGCCTGTGCCTTTGTGTGTTTGGATAAAATATCCTGATCGTCCACAGAAAAGGGGGTGTTGTTGTTGGATTTTGTGTTGCGTATCATTTGGGGGTGGAAGAAGATGGAAAATGGGTAAATTTTGAAAATTATTTTTGTTTTTATTATGATGTCATTTGAATTTTTGATGATGTTCTTTTCGGTTGTAAACAGCTGTGTTGTTGTTTTTTTTTATTTTGGAAATTTGATTACTTTTTATCGGTCGTTTTAAAAGTCACATTTAACAAGAAAATGGAAAATAATTACCATAAAAGGATACGCCTTCTTTTCCCTGCTGGGAGTTATTAATAATGGCAGATATCTCAGTTAGAAGGTGGCACTACAGGTTAGAATTGAACATGTGTTCAAATTTGTGATTTTTTTGGTTTTTCTTTTTTATAAAGCACTACCTTAATCTCTCCATTAGGAGTTTGACTTTTTAATATTCTTTAAAAAGTCAAATGAAAATGAAAAATGGATCAATTTCCTTGGGCGGAACAAAAAATATGGATCAAACCATTAGTATGCCTTTTTTTAAATTTTCAATTTTCATTTCCAGTTTGAAAATACGATACAGAAGGAAAACTCGACGTAGGAGTTCTAAGTGCAAATTCTGGAATTCAGTGCAGAGGAAAATCCGCTCACTTTTACATAGAAACTTTAAAAAAAAAAATTTGGCAAAAAAAAAAAAAACACCCGAAAAAAATAGAAAAAAAGGAGAATATATTTCGTGTATGTGTAAAAGGTACGAGCAACTGCAGAAGTAGAAGTTACGGTAGAGTCAAAATAACTTCAAAACAATCTTGATTTTAACCAAATTTGAACATATTATACTTCTACAAGAAGGCCTTGCTTCTTCTTCAAATAGGCCTTGTTTTCTTCGTTAAGCTTCAATGTTCACAATATATATTAAAAAATTAAAAATCACGAGGACAATATCCCAGTTCAAATCAAATATTGATTACAGACCAAAAAATGCAAACGAAAAAAACTAAAACAAATGAGCATTGGCACGGCAGAAGTATTGCTGGGTAACTATACCTGTATATACACATACTTACATATGCAACTCAATGAGATGCTTGTAAGATGGCATGTGTGCTTTATTACTTGGTGCGATTTTTTAAACGCAAATTCGGCAAGTGAGTTGTGCTTCTCGTTCGTTTGTGAGAATCATCTCCTTATAGAGGCCGGGTTTGATGTTGAAAAGTCGCTGCGAAGCCACTTGAAAAGACTTTTGACATGGTCGAAATCATGATCGTGGTAGTCTGCAGCCAAGTAATAAATGTCACCATGCCATTTGTAAATAAATTAGCATTCAAAGCCCGACCGAAGCCCGCCAATGTAGAATAGTTTCATTTTGCGGAGCGACTTTATGGCGTTACTATATAGGTATGATAAATTTCGCTTATAGGGCGAGGCTACCAAAATGTTTATACAGCGTGATAGTCCTCTATTCTATATTAGATTGGGTCCATACAAACAAAAAAAATAATTTCCAGTCATCCCTCGGAAATAGAGTTTGAATTATTTAAAGATGATTTGCAAAATGTTTCCCTCATAGACCAAGCCGCCTGATGACAAAACGCTCCTGAAAACACCTCTGAAAATCATGTCTCCCCGTGTAATTTTGTATACCCTCACACTACAGAGAGTGGAACACTGTGAGCATACGAGCGAGCCTTACGAAACCCTAACATGAGTTAAGTAAGGATTCTACTGCCACCTCTACTTTTCGTGGTTACGCTCGACACAATATTGACAGGGATAGCGGACGAGAAAACGGGCATTCCATGGAGAGAAAACCAACTCCTAAAAGGCTTGGACTGGGGGACGACATAGTGTTAATCTCAAATAAGGCGGAAGATATGCAAGAAGAAATAATAAACTAGTAGCAATTGCAGCGCGAAAAAGTCTCCGAATCAACATAGCAAAAATTCCCATCTTTCACCATCAGCAATAGACCCATCGAAAACGTTTCAAGCTTTTGCTATCTCGGGAGCACCTTAACAGCGGGTGGTGGCGTAGATAGCAGAATTCAAAAACCCAGGGTAGAATATATAAACCTACGAAGCGTATGGAAGTCAAATGAACTATCCCCGATGACAAAAATTTCCGTCTATAACGCATGCGTAAAATCCGTACTGATATATGGCTCCCAAACATGGTTGGTGAACTCAATAATCAAACGTAAACTACATAGTTTCAGAAACATATGCTTGCGAAATATATTAAAAATTTCGTGGCCGAGATTAATCACAAACGAGCCAAGAAGAAGACATCAACATCCAAATAAAGAGGCGCAAACTAAATTGGCTGGGACACACCCTACGAAAACAATACGACGATATATGCCATGCTACACTCGAATGGAACCCACAAGGCAGCAGAAATCGTGGTAGATATAAAACCACTTGGAGAAGAACCATTCTAAGTGAAACCGGTAAATCTTTCAACGAATTACGATGTAGTAGACAGACAGCAATGGCGATTCTTTGTAAATAATCTATGCTCTTGATGGAATATTATAATAAATAAACCCTACAAAGTGGAGGGTATATATCATTTTGGGACAGAAAAAAGTGTAACGCTTTGAAAGAGTGACTTAAGACCACAAGTGCGTTTGGACCAAATCGGTTTCACGACTTTTTAAGTTGTTTGAGCCATGTCCGTCCGTCTGGCCGGTGTACACGATAACTCTCGAAAGGAGCAAAGTAATCAATTCTAACTTTGTACATAGTAATATTTTTCTCAAACTTAGTTTAAATTTAAAGATGGGCGAAATTGCCACGCGAATCACGTTTTTATCCCCCTAGTTTACAATGTTTTCTAAACGATAAAAAGTTTTTTTAAATTCCATGAAATGTTGTCTTTTACAGTATATGTTTTTATTCATAAACAAAAATGTTACTGAGGTTAAAAAAAATCACTAAAGTAAAATATTGATGGGTCTCGTACATAAAACTGATTCAGAGATATGATCACTTTTACATTTACACTTCGAGGTTAGTTGAGTCCTACATATAACTTTTGGTCCACGACATTTTTGGTTATGCTCACTACGAATCGCCAAATTACAACACTTAAGAAAACTGACAAGACTACAGTAATCACAAAATGTTAAATATAATTTTTCAACATAAATAAATAAAATAACGATAACAAAAACATAAATAAAAAGTTACAAATTCAATAAAAATCGTTTTTAAAATTGTCACCATTAGTGACATTGATGTGTATAAAAACAAATTAAAAAAAATATGTTACAAAATGTTGGACTTAGCCTGGTGTAAGTAAAATTTATTGTTATTGAGGCTAAGTCCAAAAAAGTCAACCCATTTTTTTGGAAATTTGTTTTGATACAAATATTTATATTTTAGTTGGTGACAATGTGAAAAACTATACTTTTTTATTTTGAGTAAAAAACGTAGACGTGCAGTAATATTACAGAAAAATATAAAATTTTTAATATTGCCAAACCAAAACAAATACAAATATTGAAAAAATAATTTTATAAATAAATATAATTTTTTTTTTTAGTTTTTTCGTTTGCATTTTTTTGTTCTGTAATCAATATTTGATTTGAACTGGGATATTGTCCTGGCTCAAGACCATTTTGCTTCTATATTTAATAGAATGCAAATTTATTTACAAATGGCATGGTGACATTTATTACTTGGCTGCAGACTACTACCAAATGTCACCATGCCATTTGTAAATAAATTTGCTTTCTATTAAATATAGAAGCAAAATGGTCTTGAGCCAGGACAATATCCCAGTTCAAATCAAATATTGATTACAGACCAAAAAAAATGCAAACGAAAAAACTAAAACAAATGAGCGTTGGCACGGCAGAAGTATTGCTGGGTAACTATACCTGCATATACATATACTTACATATGCAACTCAATGAGATGCGTGTAAGATGGCATGTGTGCTTTATTACTTGGTGCGATTTTTTAAACGCAAATTCGGCAAGTGAGTTGTGATTCTCGTTCGTTTGTGAGAATCATCTCCTTATAGAGGCCGGGTTTGATGTTGAAAAGTCGCTGCGAAACCACTTGAAAAGACTTTTGACATGGTCGAAATCATGATCGTGGTAGTCTGCAGCCAAGTAATAAATGTCACCATGCCATTTGTAAATAAATTTGCATTCTATTAAATATAGAAGCAAAATGGTCTTGAGCCAGGACAATATCCCAGTTCAATAAATATAATTTTTTATTATTTCAAACCGCGCTTATAAGGCAATGGCACTACCAATACGTTTACATATCGAAAAAATACTTCAAGTCAATTCAAAAAATATATATTCTTATATTTATATTTTCAAAAAGCTTAAATATCATAAATATTGGTAGATAGTGGGTGCTACAGTTGGTTGTATTTCCATTATATTTTAATTCCAAAAGTACAAATTTTGAAAATCCATTATCTCACGTACATAGTGCAAAATAACTTAACTTCGAGATTCAACCAATTTTTGCCGTAAAAGTAAATATATGAATTTGGAAAAATCATTTTATTTTGCGTGTCTATGCAGTCAGAGTTATGTATACACCGAATTCCATGATTCTAGCGTCGGCCATTTGGTTGTAACCATTTTTATACCCTTTTTCCTTTCTTACCCGCTTAAGAGTACGAATTTCTAAAATCTCTTTATTTTATGTGTCTACGAAATTAGAGGGATGTCCACACCGAATTTCACCATTCTGGCTGTAGTCGTTTAGTTGGTACTATTTGTATCCCCCTGTACCATTTATATCCCTTGAAAGCACGAATTGAAAGAAACCTTTTATTTTTCGTGTTTCCGCAGCCAGAGGAATGTATACTCCGAATTTCAGGACTAGCTGCGGTCATTTGGTTGGTACTATTTTTATCCCCCTTTTCCATTTTAACCCCAAAAATTACAAATTTCGAAAAATCCGTTTATTTTATGTGTCTACACAATCAGAGGAATGTATACACCGCATTTCATTATTCTAAACGCAGCTGTTTGGTTGGTACCATTTTTATCCCTCTATTCCCATGTTATCCCTAAAAAGTACGAATTTGGAAAAAATACTTTTATATTATGTATCTACTCAATTAGAGGAATGTACACATCGACTTACGTGTTTCTAGCTGTTGTCATTTAATATGTACCCCCTACGAATAAACGAATTATAGTGCACGTTTTTATACACTCCACGAGAGTATTATAGCTTTGTGCATTTGTTTGTAACACCCAAAAGGAAGCGAGATAGATCCATTGTTAAGTATACCCATCGACTTAGAATCACTTTTTGAGTCGAGTCTGTTTGTCCGTCAGTCCATCTATTGTTGTAATCAAATTACAGGTCGCAATTATAGTCCGATCTTAACCAAAATTGGCACAAATAAGTTTTGTGGATCAAGGACGAACGCTATTTAAATTGAGGCAAATCGGTTCAGATTTATATATAGCCCGCATACAAATATAGCCCCAATACAAATGCAGAAATTCGGTAAGATCGGTTCAGATTTAGATATAGCCCCCCATACAAATCTCGCTCCCGATTTGACATTTTCCGCTCTAGAAACCCCATCTTGTACTCGATTTTCTTTAAATTTGGCACAACATCATATAATCCAACTGGAAACACCTATGTAGAAATTCGGTAAGATCGGTTCAGATTTAGATATAGCTCCCATACAAATGTCGGTTCCGATTTGACATTTGCCGCTTTAGAAACCACATATTGTACTCGATTTTCTTTACATGTGGCACAACATCTTATAATCGAACTAAAAACATATGTGCAGAAATTGGGTAAGATCGGTTCAGATTTAGATATAGCCCCCATACAAATGTCGGTCCAGATTTGACATTTTCCGCTCTAGAAACCACATATTGTACCCGATTTTCTTTAAATTTGACACAACATCATATAATCCAACTAGAAACATCTGTGCAGAAATTGGGTGAGATCGGTTCAGATTTAGATATAGCCCCCATACAAATGTCGCTCCCGATTTGACTTTTGCCTCTTTAGAAACCACATATTGTACTCGATTTTCTTTACTTGTGGCACAACTTCTTATAATCTAACTAAAAACATCAGTGCAGAAATTGGGTAAGATCGGTTCAGATTTATATATAGCACAAATACAAATGTTGCTCCCATATGTTTAACCCCAAACTATACATATTATATTTCACCTATTTCGTTCCAGATTTCAATATACCCCTATACAAATGTCCTTTCCGATTTAAAATTTTTTGTCAAACACATACATTTAAAGGACACAAAAATCCTTCCCGTTTTCACTTTTTCACCGAATTAAATTGTATTCGGATAGAAAGTGGAGTGTATCATAGAGTCGGCCCCGCCCGACTTTAGCCTTTCCTTACTTGTTGTTATAGGGGGAATGCGCATACACAATATCAAGTAAGTACAAGCAGACTTATTGAAAAAAATGCTTAAATACTTTAAAATATTATGGGTTATTATGGGTATTTTAAGTCCTTGTGAAGGAAAATTTTTTCCCTTTAGGCCGATTACACCCAGTTTCAATCCCAACCGATCTACGACTATAAAACGCATTTATGGAAAAAGTGGACGTTCTAGCTCCTTTCGTTTAGATGATAGAGCACTTTCAACAGAGGGACATGGCTAGATCGTCTTAGAATTTTATGGTCAATATTTCAAGGTGTTACAAACCAATCCACCAAAACAGAAATCTATTAAAATTTTCATACAATTCACTATACAAAAGTGTCATTAAAATTATTTTTTATTGTGCCTAAAGAAAACCGGCTCAATCACAGACGTTGACATATATCCTGCGATTCTTGCAAACTCCTTGGTAGTATCTGTTCATTTCTTATAATGTTTGCACTAACAACAATTTTAACAGTCATTCATTTCCGCCCGAAATTTTTTCTTTAAATTCTTTTGTGTCTGCAAGTAAAACAATATCACCTTTCTGTTTTTGGACTGTCGCACAGTGTAATTTAAATCTGGTTGCTTAAAATTTAACCTGCTTTCAAACTATTCATAAAAATATACATAAATACATACATTTGCCAACCGAACTACAGACCAAGCCTCAATCCGCTTTGAAAAGGGGTAGAGATGGATAGATAACCAGAAACCATAATAAAAATGGACAACGGAAGGCACAAAAAGTGTCCAATTTTTCTGCTGAGCTTAGCAAAACAACATTAAATGATACATACGTCCTCGTTCACGTCCACATTCACATCCGCATCCGCTGTCCATCCATCTGTTCATATGCACGTACGTATGGAACGTTTTCATTCATTCATTCATTCATAAGCTAAAAGTTTAAAATGACACAACATTTGTGAAAAACACGGACACATTCAGCCAAACAATGCCGGAAAGTTCGAAGGAGACATTCACAAGCACACACTCACACATGTATGCGAATGGTTGGAAATGAAATACGACATAGACAAAATCGGACACTCTCTCACACACTCGTCTATATATAGTCAAATGCTATAAGCAGAATGTCCTTAACGCATAATCAGGACAATGTTAAAAAAAAACAAGTAAGAAGGCGTTAAGTTCGGCCGGGCCGAATCTTATATACCCTCCACCACGGAGTTCATTGTACAGTATTACATAGAAGCACAGTACATATTACGAAAATTGTGGTATTTTTATGCACATTACTGTATTTGTTTACTATTTCAAACTATAATGTATACTTATGCTCACTGTTTAAAATCGACTACTGTATATAAATAAAATGCTGAAATTGTGAAAGTGAACATGCCTAAATATTAGGCGATTGTCAGCCGCCATTAGAAAAAAGCATTTCCAGATACAGACAAAGTGATAAGAAAAGTATAAATTTGAACTGGGATATTGTCCTGGCTCAAGACCATTTTGCATCTATATTTAATAGAATGCAAATTTATTTACAAATGGCATGGTGACATTTATTACTTGGCTGCAGACTACCACTATCATGATTTCCACCCTGTCTAAAGGTTTCATTCAGGTGGCTTCGCAGCGACTTTTCAACATCAAACCCGGCCTCTATAAGGAGATGATTTTCACAAACGAACGAGAATCACAACTCACTTGCCGAATTTGCGTTTAAAAAATCGCACCAAGTAATAAAGTACACATGCCATCTTACAAGTATCTCATTGAGTTGCATATGTAAGTATGTGTATGAGCAGGTATAGTTACCCAGCAATACTTCTGCCGTGCCAACGCTCATTTGTTTTAGTTTTTTCGTTTGTATTTTTTTGGTCTGTAATCAATATTTGATTTGAACTGGGATATTGTCCTGGCTCGAGACCATTTTGCATCTATATTTAATAGAATGCAAATTTATTTACAAATGGCATGGTGACATTTAAAAAAAAAGTATAAATTTTAAAGATATCCCCATTCGGCCCATTCTCCGCCCAAATGCAAAAATTTCGAAAAAACCCTTTTTCGAGTCTTCATA
Source organism: Polietes domitor (assembly GCA_947397865.1). Taxonomy (NCBI): domain Eukaryota; kingdom Metazoa; phylum Arthropoda; class Insecta; order Diptera; family Muscidae; genus Polietes; species Polietes domitor. The sequence continues at coordinate 59,988,352 of OX377619.1, read as the reverse complement.
GTCAGAATGTATACACCGAATTTCATGATTTCAACTTCAGCGGTTTGGTAGGTTCCATTTTTATCCCTCTTTTTAATTATATCCCTTAAAAGTACGAATTTCGAAAAATCCCTCTATTTTACGTGTCTATGCAATAAGAGGGATGTACACACCGAATTTCATGATTCTAGCTGTTGTCGTATCATTGGTACCATATTTTATCCCTTTTTGTCCCATTTCGCCCGATAAAACTTTTATTTTCTTTGTGGTGCTTCCAAGCTACAAGAGGAATAATTAATAAGCCACGGCTACCAATATATATATATATATAATATATATATAATATATATTATATATATATATATATATATATATATATATATATATATATAATATATATAATACAATATATATATAATACTTCAATTCATAAAGTAAATATAAGGGAGCAATCAAAAATACCCTAAATATTGGGGGATAGAGAGTGTACTTTCAGCTACAGTCGTTTGGTTGGTTGTATTTCCATCCTGTTTTAATTTCAAAAGTATACATTTTGAAAATACTTTATCTCTCACGTACACAGTAAGAGACAACTTCATGATTCTACCATTTTTTTCGTAAAAGCGACAAAATAAAGTACGAACTTAAAAAAAAATATTTTACGTGGCTATGCAGTCAGAGGAATGTATACACCGAATTCCATTTTGTTGGTACCATTTTTATCCCCTTTTTCCAATTTTGCCCCCTCAAGAGTACGACTATCTAAAATCTCTTTATTTTACGTATCTACACAATTAGAGGGACGTACTCACTGAATTTCATCATTCTAGCTGTACTCGTTTAGTTGGTACTATTTTTATCCCCATTGTATCAATTGAAAGTGCGAATTTGGAAAAAAACGTTTTATTTTTCGTGTCTACGCAGTCAGAGGAATGTATACTCCGAATATCATGATTCTAGCTGCTGTCATTTGGTAGGTACTATTTTTATCCCCTTTTTCCATTTGAACCCCAAAAAGTACGAATTTTGGAAAGTTCTTTTATTTGACGTGTCTACGCAATCAGAGGAATGTATATATCGAATTTCATTATTCTAGGTGCAGCCGTTAGGTTGGTACTATTTTTATCCCTCTATCCCCATTTAACCCCTTAAAAGTACGCATTTAGAAAAAATACTTTTATATTATGTATCTACTCTATTAGAGGAATGTACACGCCAAATTTCGTGTTTCTATCTGTTGTCGTTTGATAGGTACCATTTTTATCCCTTTTTGTCCCATTTCGCCCCCTACAAATAAAAATCACTCTATGGCGCCCTTTTATGCTATAGTGGTAATGCGCATTGCAAATATTTTTGAACATATTAGCTTGTATTTAGTTGATACAAGCTAATATGTTCAAAAACCTTGCTGAAATACTCTAAATATTAGGGGTATTTTCAGTCCTTGTGAGGGAAAAATTTTTCCCTCTGGGCCGATTTCGTCCACTTTCAATCCCAACCGATCTACAACCATAAGACACATTTAGGAAAAGTTTGAACCTCCTAGCTCATTTCGTTCGGCCGCTATCGTGCTTTCAACAGACAGACAGACAGACGGACAGACGGACAGACGGACAGACGGACAGACGGACAGACGGACAGACGGACAGACGGACATGGCTATATCGTCTTAGAATTTTACCACAATCCCAACCGATCTACAACCATAAGACACATTTAGGAAAAGTTTGAACCTCCTAGCTCATTTCGTTCGGCCGCTATCGTGCTTTCAACAGACAGACAGACAGACGGACAGACGGACAGACGGACATGGCTATATCGTCTTAGAATTTTACCACGACCCAGAATATATATACTTTATGGGGTCTCCGATGAATATTTCAAGGTGTTACAAACGGAATGACAAAGTGAATATACCCCCATCCTGGAGGTGGAGGGTATAAAAAACAAGGAATATACCCAAGTGACTGAAAGAAAGGTTGTGGAGGTAGTCGCCAGCCCCCTCACAACCTCAAAGGAACACTAAACACCACCCGTGAGTGTATTGGTGGCCATTTAGTGGGGTTGATATGTTGATGTGCATGTGTGTGTGTTGGCGATGGTGGTGGTGGTGGGGTCAGATAATTTACGCCATAATACTTTAGAACGTTATTTTAATCTTTTTAAATGTACAATTGTCGTTGCCCCCATCACGGGGGAAGGTATGGCGAAAAGGACACTGCCGGCCTTCCGTATCTGAGACCATATAAATTTTAGTATCCACACGGATGATATGTATTTTTGAAAAATGTTACGTATGATTCGCTACAGTGCTTGCCACAATAATGTGATATTATCTTCACAACATAATTATGAGGGGTACGTGCAATAAACAAATATTAAGTCAAATGTGGAAAATCTAAAAAGATATGTTATTTATAATATTTGTATGGCGAATAAACATATTTTGCCGAAAACACTGTTCAACAGAAAAAAATGTGCCTGAGACCTACAAATTTATTTTATGTGTGCTTTGATGATAAAATCAATAAGTTCTAATAAAATTCCAATTTTTTGACGAGATATATTTAATATTGGTTCTCTCATTTTGAAAGAAAGGTAGGTAGGTAGGTTTAAAGGACCAGAATGCTCCCGCATTCTGTGCACTCGGAGACCCCTTTGGATCCATTGTACGTATCCTTGGTACCTGAAAAAGGGTAATGATTTAAGAGTACGAATTTGGAAAAAATACTTTTATATTATGTATGTACTCAATTAGTGGAATGTACACACCGAATTTCGTGTTTCTAGCTGTTGCCGTTTGAAAGGTACCATTTTTATCCTTTTTGCTTCATTTCCCCACCCCCCCCCCCCTTCGAATAAAAATCACTTTGTGGTGCACGTTTTTATAGGGGGAAAATATGCTTAAATACTTTAAAATATTAGGGGATATTATGGGTATTTTTAGTCCTTGTAAGGGAAAAGTTTTTCCCTTTTGGGACGATTTCACCAGTTTCAATCCTAACCGATCTACGACTATAAGACACATTTTTGGCAAATTTGGACATCCTAGCTCCTTTCGTTTAGATGCTAGCGTGCTTTCAACGGGCGGACATGGCTAGATCGTCTTAGAATTTTATGACGATCATATATACTATATATATATATACTTTATATGGTCTCAGGACGATATTTCAAGGTTTTACAAATGGAATGACTAAGTTAGTATACCTCCATACTGGAGGTGGAGGGTATAAACATAAACAATTGAATGGCGACGCTTTTGTGCCGACTACTGTAAACGTCGTTTGGATATGAACAAATTAATGTATGCTTGTGTGTGAATGTGCTGCTTTGTGTTGGTGTATGTATATGTGCCAGTATTAGTGGATTATAAACACATGTGTATATGTGAAAACAAGTGGCATGGAGGTGTTATCCTTTCACATTTGTTTTTTTTTTTCTTCTTCTTCTTCTCAACATACATATTCGCATTCTCGTGTACGGCCAACGTCGACAGAGAATTATACGATAGGGTTGACCTCAAACAGCAATTGACCGTGTTAAAGGCACATTGGACGATGTCCACTTTTTACCACCATCGTCTACTTCTCCAACCACCCACCCACTTGGGCCCTTGCCCTCACATTCATTCGCATTTGATCTAAACTCCCCTCGTCGTGTTTTTCTGTGTTTTTTTTTTCAGTTTTTTAACACGCAAAGCATTTGAGCCGGAAAAAAATAACTCCAACACATTTCATTGCATTTTTTATGTTTTATAATTTTTTCCTTTGGACGGTTATTTTTCTTGATGGCGTTGTCGGTTTTTACCACTTTCCGAAGTGCTTAGAGATGGTGGTGGTAGTGGTGGCCTGGTGGCGTCCATCTTATTGGTCAACATGTGGAGCAGGGTCTGGTCTGCGTATTTATTTTGTTTTATCGGGTATACATTCACTTAATACGATTGATTGCGTTAAGATACAGCAGCGCAAAAAAAAACACGGAGCAAGAATGACGCTGGAAAGGAAATATCCGAGACATTTTTTCCTGAACCAACCGACATAAGAGTATGCAGTCGTATATGAAAAATGAGCTGGCATTTATAAATTCGAACACTTTATCCGGTGGGGAAATGTGTCGTTTTCTCACTGACACACGACACCTGCTGAAGGGGAGGGGGAGGAGATCCCACAAAGGATCTGCATAAACGCCGCCGCCATTAATTTGAAGCGAAAAGCATCAACATTTAGGAAAACCAGTTTTTTAGCAAAGAAAGTTAATATTGAATGCAGTGATGATAATTAGACATGAGGAGAATCTGGAAAACCTCAGTTCGGCGGACGATAAACTGGCAATTTTTGAGGTTCAAGTTATTTGTTAATGGGAGCATTTCAGCGTGTCTAAATTTAAAATTTACTCTAAAGAGTTGTGTTCGCGAAATTAAAGTGGATTATTGTTATATATTATTATTTCAAATTATTTATTATTTTTCGTAGTGATCTCATTCAGATAGTCCATGTGAGAATCGAGAAGTTCGATTTTCCATGACTCTTAAGAGTAAGTCGGTCTGAATCTCTCTACTGTTTGAAACATGTTGTACTTCAGTTGGTCTATTGTTGTTTGTTTGCTGGCCAAAAGTCATTCCATATCAAATCGTCGGGAAATATCTTATTCTAGAAACTTTTCTTGCACCAACTCCAACCTCAGTATGATGGCTTCATACATTTCAGTGAAAAACAAGTAAGTAAGCTTCAGTGGGCTAAACCGACTTATATATACCCTCACTCTCAGAAAACATATAGTATACGGAAGTTATAAGAAATACAATTTTATCTAGGGCAGGATAATTTGTGTGGAAGGTGCTATGAGGTTCGTGTCACATGATCCCAGTTTTCACATTTATAAAACAACTAGCAGTACCCGCTGCTTCGCTCGCGAAAAAGCCAGTTATTTGTTAATTTTATCCGTGTTTGTTTTTGGATAGTATTTATTTAATTTTCTTTTGGTGGATATAGATAAATCTAAAATAGTAATTTGGAAACCTCCCATTAGCTAGCACTCACACACAGTCAAAGGAATGTGCTTGTCGATATACACTATTTTAGCTGAACTACTTCGTATGCATAATTTTTATAATTTTCTTCCAAGTTTTGAACAAAACATTACAACCATTTATATTCTCGATCTCATGTTTCTAGATTCAGCCATCCAGTTTATAACTTTTTGCACTTCTTTCCCAAAAAGTACACATTTTGAAAAATCACTATGTGTAAAATATGTTTTTGCTTCCCCTAAAATATGTACTTTATTTGGTAACACATTTATTCCTTGTTGTCCCGTATCCCCCTTTTAAGTACAAATTTTGAAATATCCATTTATATTCCGCGCTTACGTAATTAAATGATTGTTCAGTAGTTTTATCGCTTTTCGTCCCGCGCACCCCTTAAAAGCACAAATTTCGATAAAATCGAACTACTGCGCTTCTATATGGTCAGAGGAATTTACACACTAAATTTCACGATTCTAGCTGTAATACTAAAGTTGGTACCATTTCTATCGCTTTTTGTCCCGCTCGCAACTTAAAAGTACAAATTTCGAGAAATCCATTTACACAAAAAATTTCACGACTATAGCCGAAATATTTTAGTTGGTACTATTTTTATAGCGCTCATTGTTTATAAGTACAAAATTAGAAAAATTCGTTTAGATTTGCGCTTCTCGTTGTCAGTGGAACTTAAACACCACATTTCACGACTATAGCTCCAATACTTTAGTTGGTACTACTTTTATCCCTTGTTGCTGACCCCCTATAAGAAAACTTCGAAAAATCCATTTAGATTGCGCTTTACCCACAGTTTACACTCCAAATTTCCCGACTATAGCTGCAATTCTTAAATTGGAACCCTTTTTGTCCCGCCTACCCCCTAAAAAGTACAATTTTCGAACAATCCAGTTATTCTGCGCTTCTACATGGTCAGAGGAATTTACATACCAAATTTCACGATTCTAGCTGTAATACTTTAGTTGGTACCATTTTTATCCCTTTTTGCCCCTCTCATCCCTTAAATGTACAAATTTCGAAAAATCCATGTATGTTGCGCGCCTACATGGTCGGAGAAATCTACACGCCGAATTTCACGATTCTAACTACAATAATTTATTTGGTACAATGTCTCGCACACCCATAATAAGTTCAAATTTCGAAAAATTTATTTAGATTTGCACTTCTACGTTGTCAGAGGAATTTACATACCAAATTTTACGACTATAGCTGCAATACTTAAATTGGTACAACTTTTATCCCTTTTTTCCCTCTCACCCCCTAAAAGTACAAATTTCGAAAAATCCAATTTTACTTCGTTTCTATATGGTCAGAGGAATTTACATACCAAATTTCACGATTCTAGCTGTAATATTTTAGTTGGTACCATTTTTATCATTTTTGTCCCGCTAGCCCCTTAAGAGTACAAATTTCGAAAAATCCAATTTTACTTCGTTTCTAAATTTTTTAAGAGCTTGATAACTTTTTAAAAAAAAAAACGCATAAAATTTGCAAAATCTCATCGGTTCTTTATTTGAAACGTTAGATTGGTCCATGACATTTACTTTTTGAAGATAATTTCATTTAAATGTTGACCGCGGCTGCGTCTTAGGTGGTCCATTCGGAAAGTCCAATTTTGGGCAACTTTTTCGAGCATTTCGGCCGGAATAGCCCGAATTTCTTCGGAAATGTTGTCTTCCAAAGCTGGAATAGTTGCTGGCTTATTTCTGTAGACTTTAGACTTAACGTAGCCCCACAAAAAATAGTCTAAAGGCGTCAAATCGCATGATCTTGGTGGCCAACTTACCGGTCCATTTCTTGAGATGAATTGTTCTCCGAAGTTTTCCCTCAAAATGGCCATAGAATCGCGAGCTGTGTGGCATGTAGCGCCATCTTGTTGAAACCACATGTCAACCAAGTTCAGTTCTTCCATTTTTGGCAACAAAAAGTTTGTTAGCATCGAACGATAGCGATCGCCATTCACCGTAACGTTGCGTCCAACAGCATCTTTGAAAAAATACGGTCCAATGATTCCACCAGCGTACAAACCACACCAAACAGTGCATTTTTCGGGATGCATGGGCAGTTCTTGAACGGCTTCTGGTTGCTCTTCACTCCAAATGCGGCAATTTTGTTTATTTACGTAGCCATTCAACCAGAAATGAGCCTCATCGCTGAACAAAATTTGTCGATAAAAAAGCGGATTTTCTGCCAACATTTCTAGGGCCCATTCACTGAAAATTCGACGTTGTGGCAGATCGTTTGGCTTCAGTTCTTGCACGTGCTGTATTTTATACGGTTTTACACCAAGATCTTTGCGTAAAATCTTCCATGTGGTCGAATAACACAAACCCAATTGCTGCGAACGGCGACGAATCGACATTTCACGGTCTTCAGCAACACTCTCAGAAACAGACGCAATATTCTCTTCTGTACGCACTGTACGCATTCGTGTGGTTGGTTTAATGTCCAATAAAGTAAACTGAGTGCGAAACTTGGTCACAATCGCATTAATTGTTTGCTCACTTGGTCGATTATGTAGACCATAAATCGGACGTAAAGCGCGAAACACATTTCGAACCGAACACTGATTTTGGTAATAAAATTCAATGATTTGCAAGCGTTGCTCGTTAGTAAGTCTATTCATGATGAAATGTCAAAGCATACTGAGCATCTTTCTCTTTGACACCATGTCTGAAATCCCACGTGATCTGTCAAATACTAATGCATGAAAATCCTAACCTCAAAAAAATCACTCTTTATATGGTCAGAGGAATTTACATACCAAATTTCACGTTTCTAGCTGTAATACTTTAGTTGGTACCATTTTTACTTTTACTTTTTTACTTTCTGCAATCTCTTTATTTTACGTGTCTACGCAATACGAATTTCATCATTCTAGCTGTAGCCGTTTAGTTGGTACCATTTTTATCCCTCTGTACCCATTCTATCCCTAAATATGGTCATTTGGTAGATACAATTTTTATCTCCTTTTTCCATTTTAACCCCAAAAAGTACGAATTTAGAAAAATCCCGTTATTTTACGTGTCTACTCAATCAGAGGAATGTATATACCGAATTTCATTATTTTAGGTGCTACCGTTTGTTTGGTACCATTTTTATCCCTCTATTCCCATTTTACCCTTTAAAAGTAAGAATTTGGAAAAAAATACTTTTATATTATGTATCTACTCAATTAGAGGAATGTACACACGGAATTTCGTGTTTCTAGCTGTTATCGTTTGATAGGTACTATTTCTATCCCCTTTTTGTCCCATTTCATGCCCTACGAATAAGAATCACTTTATGGTATACGTTTTTGTTGTAGGGGGAATGCTCATAGTCAATATCAAGTAAATACAAACAGACATATTGAAAAATATGATTAAATACTCTAAAATATTAGGGGTTATTATGGGTATTTTCGGTCTTTGTGAGGGAAAATTGTTTCCCTTTGTATCGATTTCGCCCAGTTGTAATTCCAATCGATCTACGACTATAAGACGCATTTATGGAAAATTTGGACCTCCTAGTTCCTCTCGGTTAGATGCTACCGGACGGACATGATCGTTTTAGATTTTTATAACGATCAAGAATATATATTCATTATAAGGTCTCAGGTCGATGTTTCAAGGTGTTAAAAACGAAATGACAAAGTTAGTATACGCCCATCCTGGAGGTGGAGGGTATAAAAACGTATTGTGTGATAGCTGACATTTCGGGATAATTTACAATACAACCCTACACGAAATTTGATTTCATTGCTGAGGAATATTTAAAAAATAAAATTCGATCTAGCGATTTAGAGGAATTTTTTCTTTTGGGTTTTTTGAAGTTTCAAGTTCATTTAAAAAAGTTCTCGAACACCCACGCTCTTTCACGGGACACCTTAACATACCTACATTTCGGTTATCAATGGAAAATGCGTACATATATTTACATGATGTATGCCTTGAAATGTCACACACAAAAATTGAATCCTCGTCTTTCATAGAAATGTCTTTTATAAAGGGTGATTTTTTAAGAGCTTGATAACTTTTTTAAAAAAAAAACGCATAAAATTTGCAAAATCTCATCGGTTCTTTATTTGAAACGTTAGATTGGTCCATGACATTTACTTTTTGAAGATAATTTCATTTAAATGTTGACCGCGGCTGCGTCTTAGGTGGTCCATTCGGAAAGTCCAATTTTGGGCAACTTTTTCGAGCATTTCGGCCGGAATAGCCCGAATTTCTTCGGAAATGTTGTCTTCCAAAGCTGGAATAGTTGCTGGCTTATTTCTGTAGACTTTAGACTTGACGTAGCCCCACAAAAAATAGTCTAAAGGCGTCAAATCGCATGATCTTGGTGGCCAACTTACCGGTCCATTTCTTGAGATGAATTGTTCTCCGAAGTTTTCCCTCAAAATGGTCATAGAATCGCGAGCTGTGTGGCATGTAGCGCCATCTTGTTGAAACCACATGTCAACCAAGTTCAGTTCTTCCATTTTGGGCAAAAAAAAGTTGGATATCATCTCACGGTAGCGCTCACCATTCACAGTTACGTTACGATTCGCATCATCTTTGAAGAAGTACGGTCCAATGATGCCACCAGCCCATAAACCGCACCAAACTGTGACTTTTTCTGGATGCATTGGTAGCTCTTGCAATGCTTCTGGCTGATATTCACTCCAAAATCGACAATTCTGCCTATTTACGTACCCATTGAGCCAAAAATGAGCTTCGTCGCTGAACACAATTTCTTTCTTTCTGAACTTTCTTAACAGAGCACGCATTTTGATAATAAAATTCAATGATTTGCAAGCGTTGCTCGTTAGTAAGTCTATTCATGATGAAATGTCAAAGCATACTGAGCATCTTTCTCTTTGACACCATGTCTGAAATCCCACGTGATCTGTCAAATACTAATGCATGAAAATCCTAACCTCAAAAAAATCACTCTTTAGATATGAGGGTATTTTTTCGGTATATGGTGTGAGAAGGACATTAAACGTAATCTCCATTTATATGTACACGCAAGGAAGAGTGCCTCCCACCTAAACAACTTCGTAATCGTATTCTCAACTCAGCTCAACTCAATACAATTTAATTTGATAATTTTACAATTTACTGATTTCACCCTTTCATGGTGCAACTACTCAGACAAAAATTTCCGAAAGACCGAACAAACAGAGAAATTAAATACTTCTTAGCCCAGTCCGGAAAATAGTTGAGGGTGTTTTAATCACTTGTATGCGGCCGTTCGTACCGTAACAGCGAAAGGGGTAAACAACAAACAACAGCATCATCATCATCTTCATAAAGAAGTTTGTTTGGTTGCACGTTGTCGAGTTAAAAGCCAAAATTGCGGAAGCGGATATATGCGCGAAAGATTAATATTTTTATTTTTCAAATGAACATGAACAGCGGAAAGGTGGGGTGGAATTTATAAAACGTAATTACATTTATTTGAGCGACGATGCTACTGATGATGATGACGGCGGCGGCGGCGACACAAACTCTGGGGGTTGTTAAATTCTTCATTCAGGTTGTTGTCGTCCTTTGATATGCCATAAAGCTAGTGGCAGTGGGCAATTTTCTAACATATATTGATGAATTTTTGAATTTGACAAATTGCGGGTTTGCTGTGTGTGCCAGCCAGCCAGTGAATGATGAACAGACGGACGGACGAACGTACGGCCTTTGCCCTCGTCTTTGATGATGAACAACCGTTCGACACTCACACATTCGGCAGGCAGAACAGAAACAACAGAAATTTAACAACAATAAAAAACCCAAGTGTTGGACTTTTGTGACAAAGTAACAATTTTATAATGTCAAATGATGTTAAGCGGGGTGTAATTTATTCATTCAGTCATCCACTCGTTCATCCTCGCAATGCTGCAAAGTGGTTACAAAAGACGAAAATTTGGTAATAAGAAAGGACAGGCTGAGGAAGTTTGGGGGCGACATTAAAAGTAGAACTGACGTTTCCAATATCGATTTGAGCTAAGTGATGTAAGAACCCATCAGAATATGAAAGTTATATTTGAAATTGAACCAATGTTTCATTTTGGAATAGTGCGGATATTTTGAAATTGAAGGCCCAAAATGTGCAATGGTCTGTCGAGTGTTCTTTAATTAAAATCAGCTATCAACAATTTATCTCTTCAAAAACGCTTATTAAATTAAAAATATATCATTTATATTAAAGATTTCGGCAATGATTTTTCGGACCGAAGACAAGCAGTCTTAAGTCAATGAAATAAAGACATGTCAACACTGTAAAGAAGTTCGACCGGATTAAAGAATATAGACCAATTGTATAGTGTAGCAAGAAAAAATTTGCCGAAGGGCTCATTATAACATTTTCTGATGTTTTTTTTTTTGTTTTCTAAACTCGAAACGATATTAAAATTTTTTATGGACACTTTTTTCTAAAAAATTAATAGAATTCCAATTTCCTTTTATATTTGTGCTGTCATTGGAAATATGTTATTTTGCGTCTACAAAGTGGGGCCTAACTCCTACTTGTATCCGTATATCTTCAACGCATAGACATTGTTTTATTTCCTTCACTGAAAGAATTTTCCTTCATAATATTTACGAAACGATTTCATAAAAGGTTTTTCACAAATTTAGTGAAATTTGTCTTAATATGTATGAAATATTCATGAATAAAATGAAATATCTCATAAAATTTTTTCAGAAACATTTCATATTTCACTTTGTTTCATAAGATCAAAGAGAGATTTCAATGTATTTTATAAAGAATTCTTAAAGATTATGAAATTTATCATAACCAATAATATATTTGTGTTATGAAATATTTTCATAAATATTATGAAGGGTATCGTTGTTTTTATGAAACGTTTCATAACTTACAACTACATTTTTAGTGTGTCGCTTAATTTGGTTGAATGCTATCAGTTCTCATTTCTCCTATGTTAACTCTGACATAAGTTTGTAAACTGGTCAAATACGTATTCATTGCAAATATTACTACAATGAGGGTGTGTGGCTAGTCAACAAGTCAGAATTTTTTATATAAAATTAATGAATTTTCTTCATAAAATCTGTGAAAATTTGCATAAATCATATTATGAAAAATAATGAAATAATGAAAAATAATTTTATGACAAAAGATCACCGAAAGAAGAACTGCATTTCATAGTTTCTAAGAAATATTTCAGAAATTAATGTAAATTTGCCACTTTTTAATGCAATTTTCACTGATGCTTGGACAAAATCATAAATATTATAAAGATAATTATTTCTGTGTTCGTTAACTACGCAGTCAGAGGAATGTATACACCGAATTTCATGACGCTAGCTGTGGTGGTTATTTGGTTGGTACTATTTTTATCCCCTCTTTCCATGTTAACCCCAGAAAGTACGAAAAATCCGTTTATTTTACGTGTCTACGCAATCAGAGGAATGTATACGCCGAATTTCATTATTCTAGATGTATCCCTCTGTCCCATTTTACCCCTTAAATGTACGAATTTGGAAAAATACTTTTATATTATGAATCTACTCAAGTAGAGGAACGTACACACCGAATTTCGTGTTTCTAGATTCGTTTGATATGTACCATTTTTATCCTTTTTTCCCATTTCATCCCCTACGAATAAAAATCACTTTATGGTGCATGTTTATACCCTACACCACTTCGTGGAATATGGTATTATAAGTTAGTTTCGCGCCAAATGTTTGTAACACCATGAAATAATCGAGCTATACCCACCTTTAAGTATACGGATCGGCTTAGAATCACCAGCTGAGTCGATTTACCGATGTCTGTCTGTCCGTCCGTCCGTCCGTCTGTCCGTCTGCTGTCCATCTAAGCTTGTTCGCACCCTACAGGTCGCACTTGTAGTCCGATTATCATGAAATTTGGCAGAAGTTACTTTTTTTGGCCAAGGACGATCGGTATTGAATTTGGAGCAAATCGGTTCAGATTTAGATATAGTCCCCATACAAATGTCGCTCCCGATTTCACTTTTTCCGCTTTAGAAACCACATATTGAACCAGATTTTCTTTAAAATTGGCACAACATTTTAAAATCGAACTAGAAACACCTATGCTAAAAGTGGGTAAGATCGGTTCAGATTTAGATATAGCCCCCATACAAATGTCGCACCCGATTTCACTTCTTCCGCTTTAGAAACCACATATTGAACCAGATTTTCTTTAAAGTTGGCACAAAAATTTATAATCGAACTAGAAACACCTATGCTAAAAGTGGGTAAGATCGGTTCAGATTTAGATATAGCCCCCATACAAATGTCGCTCCCAATTTGACTTTTTCCGCTCTAGAAACCACATATTGTATCCGATTTTCTTTAAAATTGGCACAACATTTTAAAATCGAACTAGAAACACCTATGCTACAAGTGGGTAAGAGCGGTTCAGATTTAGATATAACAATAAAAATACATGGTGAAAGCGGGTCACATCGTTCCAGGTTTCAATATACCCCCATACAAATGTCCTTTATACATACATTTAAAGGATGCAAAAATCCTTCCCGATTTCACTTTTTTACCGAATTGAATTGTAATGAGATAGAAAGTCCGTCCGTCTTTAGCCTTACCTTACTTTATATTTATGGGAGATGCCCATATGTCCATACTTTGGTATAACCCAAATGGGGCCCCATTCTGATCTATTACAGCTCTAGAAACTACATCTTACATCGTATCTTCATCAAATTTTGCAGATCGTGATATTTATACCCTACACCACTTCGTGGTCTAGGGTATTATAAGTTAGTTTCGCGCCAAATGTTTGTAACACCAAGAAATAATCGAGCTAGACCCACCTTTAAGTATACCGATCGGCTTAGAATCACCAGCTGAGTCGATTTAACGATGTATGTCTGTCCGTCCGTCCGTCCGTCTGCTGTCCATCTAAGCTTGTTCGCACTCTACAGATCGCAATTGTTTTCCGATTGTCATGAAACTTGGCAGCAGTTATTTTTTCTGGCCAAGGACCATCGGTATTGAATTTGGAGGAAATCGGTTCAGATTTAGATATAGCTCCCATACAAATGTCGCTCCCGATTTGACATTTTCCGCTCTAGAAACGACATATTGTACCCGATTTTCTTTAAATTTTGCAGAACATCTTATAATCCAACTAGAAATACGTATGCAAAAATTGGGTAAGATTGGTTCAGATTTAGATATAGCCCCCATACAAATGTCGCTCCCGATTTGACATTTTCCGCTCTAGAAACGACATATTGTACCCGATTTTCTTTAAATTTTGCAGAACATCTTATAATCCAACTAGAAATACGTATGCAAAAATTGGGTAAGATTGGTTCAGATTTAGATATAGCCCCCATACAAATGTCGCTCCCGATTTCACTTTTTCCGCTCTAAAATCCACACATTGTACCCGTTTTTCTTTAAAATTGGCACAACATCTTATAATCGAACTAGAAACATCTATGGTGAAAGTGGGTAAGATAGGTTCAGATTTAGATAGAGCCCTCATACAAATGTTGCTCCCGAATGTTTAACCGATTTTGGCCAAATTTTACATATTATATTTAACCAATAAACAGACATGGTGAAAGCGGGTCACATCGTTCCAGGTTTCAATATACCCCCATACAAATGTCCTTTCCGATTTAACATTTTTTGTCAAACACATACATTTACAGGATGCAAAAATCCTTCCCGATTTCACTTTTTTACCGAATTGAATTGCAATGAGAATTGTTTGGGTGATGTCCATATGTCCATACTTTGAAATGACTTTGGTATTCTACTGAATAATTTGTATTTGTCTGTCGGACAATTAGATCAATTACCATATTATTTACCATACTCGTTAAATTTGACTGAAGATGAATTTATAGCATATAAATTATATGAATATAATTTATATAATTTGTATGAACTACGTAAAATTGCTCCCATGAAATACCTGGGTTTAGTAATCAAAGCGAGATACATATGCAGGGAGTGGTGTAGGGTATTATATAGTCGGCCCCGCCCGACTTTAGCCTTTCCTTACTTGTTTTCAACTAGGAATACCTACCGTGAATGAGAAATATATAGGCCCATGTTTTAGACCAGGCCCAGAATGTTGTTATAGGCCTCCTTTTGAAATGTCGGTCCTATTACTACTGTATAATTTGTATTTGTCTGTCGGATAACTGGATCAATTACCATATTATTTACCATATTCATTAAATTTGACTAAAAATGAATATATAGTAACTGCATAATTTATACGAACTACATAAAATTGCTCCCATGAAACACCTAGGTTTAGTAGTCAAAGCGAGGTACATACGCAGGGAGTGGTGTAGGGTATTATATAATCGACCCCGCCCGACTTTAGCCTTTCCTTACTTGTTTTGTTATAGGGAGAATGCGCATACCCAATATCAAGTAAGGACAAGCAGACATTTACGACTTTAAGACGCATTTATGGAAATTTTGGACGTCCTAGCTCCTTTCGTTAAGATACTATCGTACATTCAACTAGTGAATGGTAATCGTGGACAAGAATCGATTCTAGACTCCCGATCAACTATTTTTGAATCCGATTCTTAGAATCGAAGAATCGGACCTGAGAATCGATTTTTAATCGGAATCGGTGGAAATGTTGAACTATAAAACTAGAGAGGCATAACTTTTTTTCTAACAATTGCAGAAAATGGCCCCAATAACATCTAATAGTCAGGGCACTTTAGCACATTTTTTGAATACACTTGTAGTATTATTTGCATAAAAAATACTCTCAATCGGATGGTAATACTGTGGGATACACTCCATGGTGGAGGGTGTATAAGATTCGCCTCGGCCGAACTTTATGCCTGTTTACTGGTGTTACACTAAGGTGCTCATTCTTAATTGACTATTCTGACTAATCTATATAGTTTTTGAAAAACATTTTTCTTATAGATTTATCCCATCTATCGAATGGTGCCATCGAAAAATATATCATTTAATGTTCACCTTTACTTTTAGGATTTAAAAATAAGTTTAACATTTTATAATTTTCGAACACTGTTTGTCATTTATTTTGGTTCAAGACCAAAGGTTGTGCTGAAGTCTTCAGCAGAACCCAAAATTAGCAAAAAGGCATAGTGAGACCTTTATTGTTGCAGCTAAAAGTTGACTGCGCAGTTTCGATGGGTGCTACCCCATCTCGTCAGAACTTTCGCAACGAATGTATATCTTTGACTTAAATCAGCGTTCATATTAGTACCAGCGGTCACATACGACAAATGAGAAGCGCTGATAAACAAAATATTCCACCGAACTAAGTCGACACACTAAAAATATCGCTTTGCCAATTCAATGTTATGCATGTGCTCGCATCGCTCGCAACAATGCAAAAGTTGTTGTTGTACGGTATGTCCCGTCTTCACTGTACCTCGTGTGTATTGTTGTTGTTTGTATGTATTGTTGGTCTGTTATGTTGTATGTCTTGTCATTTATTTTGGTTCAAGACCAAAGGTCGTGCTGAAGTCTTCAGCAGAACCCAAAATTAGCAAAAAGGCAAAGTGAGACCTTTATTGTTGCAGCTAAAAGTCGACTGCGCAGTTCGAACACTTTTAATTGTATTAATATATTGAATTTTAAAGTTAGCTTTACATTTTTTCACCTAGACTATGTTTTGTCATTAGTCACTTATTACGAGGTCAAATATTTTTCCATTGGCAGTTTTATGTATGTATATTTTACTATATCTATTATGTATATTTTACATAATATATTTTTATAATATGCTAATCATTATCGTCTACTATATCGTATAAAGATACGATATTTCCATGGCAAGCGATGGTGTCTTTTTACGTTCTTTTCCAAATGCTTGAAATGTTTGGAGGTACAAAAACCCAAGTGTTTGGTACATATTGAGCTCCTTAACCTTTATACCATTGTCAATTTTTCATATCAATTCCATACTTAGTGCCATTTTATTTTGTTTTAATTAATAAAATTACAACTTTTAAATTTCACAACTTGTTACCGTCAAAAGTACTTACAAAGTTAGTACATACTTTTTTGGGTATTTTCCATTAAATTAAATTTCGATTCCAAAGCATCGATAATCGATTCCAAAAGAATCGGTTTTGAACCCTCAGAATCGATTCTCGATTAGAATCCGAATCGATTTACCAGTTACTACTTTCAACAGACGGACGGACATGGCTAGATCGTCTTAGAATTTTATGATGATCATCGTAAAAAATAGAAGGCATCATTTCACCACTTCCAAACTCACACAGTCACTAAAATAGACATATAAGAACACTACTTTAAAGTTTCAAAAAATGGATTAATGTAATCATTTCGAAAATCAAAATAAAAGAAATAAAATTGTAAAAACTAAAAAAAATAAAACGCGGCTATACCATTCCACTTCAATACTCAAAAAGTAATTTAAATTGAAAAAGTAATTGAATCGTGTATAGTACATTAAAATCGGTTAAGTATTGCAGGAGCTACATGCGATTGAATGAATACACCTCTTTGAAAAAATGTATTTTTTCACCCTTAAATTGGTCATAATTCGTGAATAAAAAATCTATTTTTTCCAAAAATACGTATACAATATTTTTATGAGAAGAATCATCATAGAAGAAGATCATGGTCAAAAACCGTACCGCTTGACATGGCTCATATCATACTTCATGGCTCATATGCATATTTCTATATCTATAAGAAAATATGGAAATGTCTTTATCCATAAAATATGAATGATTTCGAAAATCATAAAAATAGAATGTAATCCACATTAGAAAAAATTAGGATTAAAATTTCAAAGTGGAACAGTAACTTTGTCCTTTTGTTGTTGCACTTGTTCGTCGTCTGTATCCACTGTCTGCAGTGAGTATCGTTGAGTGGTATTCCATGGTATGATGGTATGCTACGCTACCACGTATTCATAATGCGCGTGTATGCTACTCGTAAATTTATGTTGAGTATTGGAACACCGTGGGAGGAGAAGGCTGATGCCCACAGGAAGCTCTTATGAGGTGGTATTTTTTATTTTATGAATCGTATTCAAATTTGTCATGGAGGGTGTTTTATAAAAATGCCTTCGAGATTTGTTTGAGTGCTAAAATTGTCACTTTATTGATGAATGAAAAGCTTTTGCAGCAGCACGCTGTGTCTGTCGTCCTTTTGTCCTTTGTAATTAAGTGATTTTTTAATTAAATTTTCAAAAAGTTGTTGACTCGTTTTGTGTTGGTAGGGGGGGGGGGGGGGGGTTGGCATATGAGAAGAGAAATGATTAGGAAATTATTTAATTTCAAAAGTATTTGAAATAATTATAAAAATCTTACAATTCATTGTGTGTTTGATGGGGGTGGGGTGGGAGTATAGTGTGGGAAGGAATGTGTCACTTTACACGTGGACGAATAATTTTTAATTGTTTCTTTTTCCATTATTATTTTTCCATATACAAAAATCTCACAGAAATCTCTTCTGCCAAATTGACACTGACATCGGACAACTAAGAATAGGTTAATAGGCAGATCGACAATAATCAACTGATTAATTTGTATACAATATGCCACAAAAGTCTACAAACGATAATGAATTATGAATAAAATAAGAATTGTTGCTGTGTTCTTCAGACACGACAAAGTCCCAAATCATTTTTTGTATGTGGTTTGCCAGGGATTTATTTATATCCATAATGTTAGATCGAAGTTGTAGAATAATCTCCAGTCTCCAGAAATAATGGATAATATGTAACGACGTTTGTAGACTTTTGTGGCATAGTGTATAAAAGGAGTTGCGTTACTGACTGACCAGGCCAAACGGCCGAAGCCAGGGTCATGAAATTTATCATGGTAGCTCCCAAATATGACGGAGATGTCGACTATGAAAGGATTTTACGAAATTCGTACTTTTAAGGGTTAAAGTGGGACAAAAAGGGATTAGCATTAAACCTTAGTCCTAACTAAACGGCAGTACCTAGAAACATGAAATTGAACAATTACCATGCAGACTAGCGACAAAAAGGGATTTTTCGAAATTTGTACTTTTAAGGGAGGAAAGAGGCAAAAAGGTTTAAAAATTGTATCAATTTGATTAATGCAGCTATAATCGTGAAAATCGATATTTACATTTCTCTGACAACGTAGACTTGCAACATAAATGGATTTTTTGGAATTTTTACTTTTAAGAAGTGAGCGGGAGAAAAAGGTATAAAAATGGTACCAACTAAAGTATTGTAGTTAGAATCGTGAAACTTGGTGCGTACATTCCTTCAACCACGTCGACGGGCAATATAAATTGTTTTTTTAAGGAGTAGCGGGACAAAAGGGATAAAAATGGTACCAAATGAAGTATTGCAGTTAGAATCGTGAAATTTGTAATATGTAAATTCCTCTGACCATATAGATGCGCAGAAGGGGTGCGCGGGATAAAAATAGTACCAATTTAAGTATTGCAGCTAGAATCGTGAAATTCGCCGTGTTTCCTCCGGCCACGTCGACGGGCAACATAAGTAGATTTTTTTGGGATTTGAACTTTTAAGGGATGATAGGCACAAAAAGGGATAAAAATGGTACCAACCAAAGTATTGCAGCTAGAATCGTGAAATTTGATATGTAAATAGGGACAATGCGGGACGAAAAGGGATAAATGTGGTACCAGATACCATTATTTTAGGAGAGAAGCGAGAACATATGTTACCTGTAGTATACTTTTTGGGAAAGAAGTGCTGAAAGTAAAAATATGGCCGGCAGCATCTAGAAACAGGAGATCAAGGATATAAAGGTTCTGCGATTGTAATTTTTATACCATCCACCTCCATGATGGGACTATACTTACTTTGTCATTCCGTTTGCAACACCTTGAATTATCGACCTGAGAACCTATAAAGTATATATATTCTTGATAGTCATAAAATTCTAAGACGATCTAGTCATGTCCGTCCGTCTGGAATGAGCTAGGACGTCCAAATTTCCTATCAATACGTCGTATTGTCGTAGATCGGTTAGGATTGAATCAAAGGGAAAAATTTTTCCCTCACAAGGACTAAAAATACCCATAAAAACCCTTAAAATTTTAGAGTATTTAAGCATGTTTTTTCAATATGTCTGCTTTTACATTCTTGATATTGGGAATGAGCATTCTTATGAATGAGTGATTCTTATTCGCAGGGGGTGAAATGGGACAAAAATGGCACCTATCAAACGAAAACAAGTATAAATACAAAATTCCTCTAAGTGAGTAGATTCATAATATAAAAGTATTTTGACCAAATTCGTACTTTTAAGGGGTAAACAAATGGTACCAACTTAGGTAATGACTTACTTAGGGTAATGAAATTCGGTGTATACATTCCTCTGATTGCGTAGATCCGTAAAATAAAAAGATATTTCCAAATTCGTACATTTTGGAGTTAAAATGAAAAAAATGGGATAAAAATTGTACCAACCAAATGACCGCAGCTAAAGTCATGAGTATAGATTCCTCTGGCTCCGTAGACACGAAAAATAAATGGTTTTTAAAAATTCGTACTTTCAAGGAACACAATGGGAACAGAGGGATACAAATGGTACCAAATAAACGGTTACAGATAGAATGATGATAATTGCATAGACACGTAAAATAAAGAGATTTTCGAAAGTCGTACTCTTACGGTGGTAAAATGGGCAAAAAGGGATAAAAATGATACAATGGCCGCAGCTAGAATCATGGAATTCGGTGCATACTTTCCTCTGACTGCATAAACACCCAAAATAAAAAGATTTTTCCAAATTCGCACTTTTACTTTTACGGCAAAAATTGGGTGAATCATGAAGTTAGGTTATCTTGCCCTGTGTACGTCAGATAATGGATTTTCAAAATGTATACTATTGGAATTAAAATAGGATGGAAATACAACCAACTGTAGCACCCACTATCAACCAATATTTATGGTATTTAAGCTTTTTTGAAGATTTCTGTCTTATATTTACTTTTTGAATTGACTTGAAGTATTATTTCGATATACAGGGTTGTCCAAAAGGAGGTGTTATTTTGAATCACCCGGTATTTCGGTAGCTGTCACTTGTGAAGCTTTTATTCTTTGACATTTGACAAGTGGAAACTACACCATTACTAAAAATGGAACGATACACGTTTCGAAAATGAGATTGGATCAACAGTTACGGTGAATGGATTGCGCTATCGAGAGTTGATTAAGGATTTTTTATGGTCGGAGTTGGATGGTATTGAACTGGACAACGTTTACTTTCAACAAGACGGCGCTACGTGCCACTCAAACAGTCAACGAAACCATTGCTCTTTTACGGGAAAAGTTTCCGGACCGCGTTATCTCTCGTAGAGGATATCACAATTGGCCATCGAGATATTGTGATTCAACAACTTGCGACTTCTACCTTTGGGGCCAGGTGAAAAATAAGGTCTACGTCAACAGCCCAGCGTCGATTCAAGACCACAAGGGTAGAATTAGTGAGGCTATCGAGGGCATAGGGCAGTCACTTTGCGATTTGGTTATGGAAAATTTCATAAAAAGGATATGGTCGTCGTGGCCATTTGGCTGATATTGTTTTTCATTATTAACGGCAGACCTTCCTCTTTATTATGAAATAAACGTCCGATCATTTATCTAAAAAATTGAATTTTTCTTTGAATTCCAAAATAACACTTCTTGTTGGAAAACCCTGTATATAGTGTAAACGTATTGGTAGACTTGATTTATAAGCGTGGTTTGAAATAATAAAAAAAATTGAGCCAGGACAATAGCCCAGTTCAAATCAAATATTGATTACAGACCAAAAAAATACAAACGAAAAAAACTAAAACAAATGAGCGTTGGCACGGCAGAAGTATTGCTGGGTAACTATACCTGCATATACACATACTTACATATGCAACTCAATGAGATGCTTGTAAGATGGCATGTGTGCTTTATTACTTGGTGCGATTTTTTTAAACGCAAATTCGGCAAGTGAGTTGTGATTCTCGTTCGTTTGTGGGAATCATCTTCTCCTTATAGGAGGCCGGGTTTGATGTTGAAAAGTCGCTGCGAAGCCACCTGAATGAAACCTTTAGACAGGGTGGAAATCATGTAATAAATGTCACCATGCCATTTGTAAATAAATTTGAATTCTATTAAATATAGATGCAAAATGGTCTTGAGCCAGGACAATATCCCAGTTCAAAATTATATTAATTTTTAAAATTATTTTTTCAATATTTTTATTTGTTTTGGTTTGGTTATATTAAAAAAATTGGCATTTTCCTGTAATGTTCGACAGCCTCTTTGGAATGCAATCCATGGTGAAGGCATGAGAAGTAGCGGACACTGTTAGTATTTACAATATTTTTAAGTCGGACTTTTAAGAACCTTTTTTGTGATGGGCAATGCTCCAGACCATGTTTGTGCCGAACTCTTTCACAAATATATGAAATTAGTCAATGTTCGCAACTATATGACAGAAGAAGAGAATTATCCATTCTGAATGGCATTTGCTTGCCCCGCTTATAATTCGTTGGATTTAGTTTTGAATTTGTTCTATTTTCCACGTTTCCACCAAAGTCTCCCTTATTATCTCTCCCCCAAACTTGATTTTCTTTATTTTTACGCCTCAACCATTTTTTATGCACCACGTATAGTTTAATTCTCTATTCCTTTTACGATATTTGTTTGTGGTTGTAATAATTAAATTCGTGCATTACAATTTGGAGTACTGCAGCGTGGTTTTTATTTTCTGGAATTACAGGCAATTGTTACACTTTTTAACGTGAACTTCGAACGCTCTGTTCGAAAGCTTCGCAGGGAATACTAAATGATTTCAGGGGAAACCAGTACCGGTCGACGAGAAGTGTCACATTATAAATGCATTTAAGGCACGCGTGTCCCAGGTCACCACCATCACACCGGGTGTGAACGAACGTATTCGGTGTGTACGTCGTGGCGTGTCGTTTCATTTCATTTCGTAAATTTATGAAAATTTCTTTTTAATATTTCTTTATAATCGTGTCGTATTGTCTGATATTTTGTTCACCTGTGATTAACGTTTACTGATAACACCAGATGGATGTATGGACGGACGGACGGACGTACGTACGTATAACCGGCCTTATGACTTTATGGCTGGCTGGCTGTAAGCAACAACAACTCATTTCTCAGTCCGCCGTACGCCGTTAAAGTCATAATTTTATGTTTTGTCCCCCAGTGTATGTATTGCTCAACAGCAAGAAAAATCATAGTTTAGTTTTTGTCGTTTTTTCTCTTGGAGTCTTCAAGTGTCACGTGTCTCGTGTTGAACACAATGTAATGGACCGACCCGCGGTCGCTGGATTGTTTTCCGTGAAATAGTTTAAAATTAACGCTCATTTTGGAACGTGTCGAGTTTCACTGGGTTGATGTTGTTGTATGATTATTTATTTTTTTGTAATTTATTTTGTTTATTACGATGTGTTTCTTTACAGTTCGTAATGTATGAACGACACATATTTTTATGAGTTTATTACAGTGCGCAGGCGGTTTGAGAGCTACACGCAAGGGATCACAAACAACCGAATAATGCTTAACGGTCTATTAAGTAAGTCTTGCTTGGAATAGAGATTACTGGCAAATAAACTAACTAACTTGAAAAATTGCCAGCATTTTTATAAAATGGTTTGATTAAAATGGTTACACTGCAAGAATTATATTAATAATATTGATAATATTTATGATTTTGTGTTAACTTCAGTAAAGATTTTCATTAAAAAGTCGCCAAAGAAGCATTCCATAAAATGTATGAAACATGTTTCATAAAGCAGAAATCAATGAAAAGTGTCATAGGATTTATGAAACATTTCTTAGAAATGAAATGAAGTTCTTCATTCGAAGAACTTTTGTCATAAAAAGTTATTATTATACCCTCACTCTACAGAGTCATTTGGGACAGAAAAAAGTGTAACGCATTGAAAGAGTGACTTAATACCCACAATATGTTTGGACCAAATCCATTTCACGACTCTTTAAGGTGTTTGAGCCATGTCCGTCCGTCCGTCCGTCCGTCCGTCCGTCCGTCCGTCCGTCCGTCTGTCTGGCTGGCTGGTGTACACGATAAATCTCGAAAGGAGTTAAGGAATCGATTTAAACTTTGCACATCGTAATATTTTTCACAAATTCAGTTTAAGTTCGAAGAAGGGCGAAATTGCCACGCCCCTTCTGGTACCTCCCACACAAATAGCCCATATTCCAATGTTAAACTAAACCCCATATAACTTCCACAAGGATAATCGGAATCAGCTATATTTCAGTATTTGATAATGTTTTTATAATCACTTTAAGTGTACTAAATGCCACGGGTTATGCCACGGGTTTTGCCACGTCCCTTCTAAAGGGTGTTTTTTATTGAGGTATAGAACTTCGAATTGAAATAAAACACAAGAAAATCGTTTGAATGTCCATCAATTTGGCTTTATTGGAAGGATAATTTTATGCCATTAATGTTTAAATATGATTTCGGGCATGTGGCCGCCGCGGCTTGCTCGAATATAGCCGATTCTACAGGTCCAATTTTCAACCACTTTTTCGAGCATATGGGGCCGTATGTTGGCAATAACGCCACGAATGTTGGCTTCCAAGTCCCCTAACGTTTGTGGTTTATTGGCGTAGGCGAGCGACTTCACATATCCCCAAAGAAAATAATCCAATGGTGTCAAATCACACGATCTTGGTGGCCAATTCGTCCATTCCGCGAAATTATGCGCTCATCGAATGTTTCCTTCAATAATTCGATTGTGACGTGAGCTGTGTGGCATGTAGCGCCGTCTTGTTGGAACCACAACTCATCCACATTCATGCCATCCAATTCGGGAACAAAATAGTCGGTTAATATGGCTCTATACCGGTCTCCATTAACGGTAACTGACTCTCCAGCATTATTTCGGAAGAAGTATGGCCCAATGACTCCACCAGCCCATAGAGCACACCAAACAGTCAGTTTTTGTGGATGTAATGGCGTCTCAAGGGTCTCATGTGGATTCTCTTCACTCCAAATGCGGCAATTTTGCTTGTTGACGTAGCCATTCAACCAAAAATGAGCCTCATCACTGAACAAAATTTTGTGATGAAATTCAGCATCGAGATGAATCTCATTTTCGGCCCATACACCAAAATCACGACGCATTGCATGGTTTCGCGGCTTTAATTCTTGCACAAGCTGGATCTTGTAAGGTCGCAAGCCAAGATCTTTGCGCAAAATCTTCCATAAAGTTGATGGACAAAACTCCAATTGCTGTGCACGGTGGCGAATCGATTCATTCGGGTCCTCTTCAACACTTTGCTCTACAGCGGCAATTGTTTCTTCGGTGCGCACTGTTCGACGTCTCTGCGGATGCGTATTATCACATAGAGTAAACGTAGTGCGAAAACGATCCATGGTTAACCGAATTAATTGCTCTGATGGACGATTATGTCGACCATAAAATGGACGGAGCTTGCGGTGAACTTCGCGAACTGAACCATTACTTTCGAAATACATTTGCACGATTTGCAAGCGTTGTTCTTTTGTCAACCTGTTCATGATGAAATGGCAAACCAAACTAAATATTAATCACTTGACAGCTGACAAAATGGCCGCCAGTTAAAAAGTGATGCCAACTTAAAGTTCTATACCCCAATAAAAAACACCCTTTAGTACCTCCCATACAAGTCACGCAAAACTACGTAAAATTAAAGCTGTTATAACTTCTATACTGATGATCGGAATACTGTGAAATTTGATATTTAGCAATGCTTGTTTAGTCACTACATGCCCATGGAATAAGGGCGAAATTGACACACCCCTTCTGTTACCTCCAACACAAAGTGGCATAAACTTTGGTTACAATAAAACCTTCCATACGAGTAGTCAACATCATTTGCAATTTCATATTTAAAAATGTTTTTCAAATAAATTTAAACCTAAAAAATATTTACACTTTAGCCACACCCATTCTTATACCTCCCACACAATTGTCTCTATCCCAGGTAATATTAAATCCTTTATAACGTATATACTAGTGCATAGAATACACTATGACTTGATATTTGATCATGTTTTTACAAATGTTTTATAAATGTGGAAGCTGGGATCATGTGACGATTACCTTCCACACAAATTATCCTACCCTACATAAAATTGTATTCCTTATAACTTCCGTATATATGTTATCTGAGAGTGAGGGTATATATAAGACGGTTTAGCCGACTGACGTTGATTTACTTGTTTTTCATATTATTTATGAAAATTTTCTGACCAAATCAACACACAAAACCATTGCGAAAGTCTTTGAAATGAGTTTGTGTTTGGCCTATATCAAGGTTCATACTTATGCCTGAGTTAACAGAGTACAAATGAGAATTGCTAGCGTTTAACGAATAAAGTCGACACACTAAAAATGTAGTTGTAAGTTATGCAACATTTCATAAAAACTATGAATTCCTTCATTGTATTTACGACGAAATTTCAAAACACAAATATTTTATTGGTTATTTTTTATTTTTATTGAAATATGTGATAATTTTTAAGAATAGCTTCTTTAATACAATTCAATTTTGTTTTACGAAATAATGAAATGTTTATGAAAAAACATTTCATTTTATATACGAATTTTTCATACATATTAAGAAAAAATTCACTAAATTTATGAAAAACTGTTTTATGTAATCGCTTCATAAATATTATGAAGGACAATTCTTTCAGTGTAGCTATGCGAATAGTACGCAAGTCTCTTGCAAAGCATGGAAATCTATACAAATTTTAAGAGCAAATTCAATCGAACATTGTTATTTAATCGATTTATTTTGTGTGTAGCCAATGTCATCTGTAAATAAGTTTTCATTCTATCAAATTTAGATACAAAAAGATCTTGAGCCAGGAAAATATTTCAGTTCAAATCAAATTTATTTATTACAGAGCGAAATTAATCAAATGAAAAATTTAATTATTCATCATTGTATATTTATACCCTCCACCTCCTTAATGGGGGTATACTAAGCACGCTAGCAGCTAAACGAAAGGAGCCAGGACATCCAAATTTTTATAGAATACGTCTTATAGTTGTAGATCGGTTAGGATTGAAACTGGGCGAAATCGGTACACAGAGAAAAAAATTTCCCTCACAAGGACTGAAAATACCCCTAATTTGTAGAGTATTTAATCATATTTTTTGAATATGTCTGATTATATTTTTTGGTATTTGGTATGCGCATTCCTCTTATAGCAAAAACGTGTACCATGAAGTGATGTTTATTTGTAGGGGGTGAAATGAGGCAAAAAGGGATAAAAATGGTACCTATCAAACGACAAATTTAGAAATTTGGTGTGTACATTTCTCTAATTGCGTGGATACATAATATATATATTTTTTTTGAAATTCGTACTTTTAAGGATTAAAATGGCAATAGAGGGATATAAATGGTACCAGCCAAACGGCTGCACCTAGTATAATGCAATTTTGTGTATACATTGAAATTCGTACTTTTAGGGATGAAAAATGGAATAAAAATGGTACCAACAAGCTAGAATCATCGAATTCGGCGTATACATTCCTCTGACTGCGTACACACGAAAAATAAAATCGTACTGTTTTACTATTACGGCAAAAATGGCTAGAATGATGAAGTTAGGTTATCTTGTGTATATAAAAGATAATGGATTTCAATATGTGTATTTTGGAATTAAATTAGAATAGAAATACAACCAACCAAACGGTATCTGAAAATGCACCCACACTCCTCCAATATTTAAGGCTTTTTGAACTGACTTGAAGTAGTGCGCAGGCGGTTTGAGAGCTACACGCAAGGGATCACAAACAACCGAATAATGCTTAACGGTCTATTAAGTAAGTCTTGCTTGGAATAGAGATTACTGGCAAATAAACTAACTAACTTGAAAAATTGCCAGCATTTTTATAAAATGGTTTGATTAAAATGGTTACACTGCAAGAATTATATTAATAATATTGATAATATTTATGATTTTGTGTTAACTTCAGTAAAGATTTTCATTAAAAAGTCGCCAAAGAAGCATTCCATAAAATGTATGAAACATGTTTCATAAAGCAGAAATCAATGAAAAGTGTCATAGGATTTATGAAACATTTCTTAGAAATGAAATGAAGTTCTTCATTCGAAGAACTTTTGTCATAAAAAGTTATTATTATACCCTCACTCTACAGAGTCATTTGGGACAGAAAAAAGTGTAACGCATTGAAAGAGTGACTTAATACCCACAATATGTTTGGACCAAATCCATTTCACGACTCTTTAAGGTGTTTGAGCCATGTCCGTCCGTCCGTCCGTCCGTCCGTCCGTCCGTCCGTCCGTCCGTCTGTCTGGCTGGCTGGTGTACACGATAAATCTCGAAAGGAGTTAAGGAATCGATTTAAACTTTGCACATCGTAATATTTTTCACAAATTCAGTTTAAGTTCGAAGAAGGGCGAAATTGCCACGCCCCTTCTGGTACCTCCCACACAAATAGCCCATATTCCAATGTTAAACTAAACCCCATATAACTTCCACAAGGATAATCGGAATCAGCTATATTTCAGTATTTGATAATGTTTTTATAATCACTTTAAGTGTACTAAATGCCACGGGTTATGCCACGGGTTTTGCCACGTCCCTTCTAAAGGGTGTTTTTTATTGAGGTATAGAACTTCGAATTGAAATAAAACACAAGAAAATCGTTTGAATGTCCATCAATTTGGCTTTATTGGAAGGATAATTTTATGCCATTAATGTTTAAATATGATTTCGGGCATGTGGCCGCCGCGGCTTGCTCGAATATAGCCGATTCTACAGGTCCAATTTTCAACCACTTTTTCGAGCATATGGGGCCGTATGTTGGCAATAACGCCACGAATGTTGGCTTCCAAGTCCCCTAACGTTTGTGGTTTATTGGCGTAGGCGAGCGACTTCACATATCCCCAAAGAAAATAATCCAATGGTGTCAAATCACACGATCTTGGTGGCCAATTCGTCCATTCCGCGAAATTATGCGCTCATCGAATGTTTCCTTCAATAATTCGATTGTGACGTGAGCTGTGTGGCATGTAGCGCCGTCTTGTTGGAACCACAACTCATCCACATTCATGCCATCCAATTCGGGAACAAAATAGTCGGTTAATATGGCTCTATACCGGTCTCCATTAACGGTAACTGACTCTCCAGCATTATTTCGGAAGAAGTATGGCCCAATGACTCCACCAGCCCATAGAGCACACCAAACAGTCAGTTTTTGTGGATGTAATGGCGTCTCAAGGGTCTCATGTGGATTCTCTTCACTCCAAATGCGGCAATTTTGCTTGTTGACGTAGCCATTCAACCAAAAATGAGCCTCATCACTGAACAAAATTTTGTGATGAAATTCAGCATCGAGATGAATCTCATTTTCGGCCCATACACCAAAATCACGACGCATTGCATGGTTTCGCGGCTTTAATTCTTGCACAAGCTGGATCTTGTAAGGTCGCAAGCCAAGATCTTTGCGCAAAATCTTCCATAAAGTTGATGGACAAAACTCCAATTGCTGTGCACGGTGGCGAATCGATTCATTCGGGTCCTCTTCAACACTTTGCTCTACAGCGGCAATTGTTTCTTCGGTGCGCACTGTTCGACGTCTCTGCGGATGCGTATTATCACATAGAGTAAACGTAGTGCGAAAACGATCCATGGTTAACCGAATTAATTGCTCTGATGGACGATTATGTCGACCATAAAATGGACGGAGCTTGCGGTGAACTTCGCGAACTGAACCATTACTTTCGAAATACATTTGCACGATTTGCAAGCGTTGTTCTTTTGTCAACCTGTTCATGATGAAATGGCAAACCAAACTAAATATTAATCACTTGACAGCTGACAAAATGGCCGCCAGTTAAAAAGTGATGCCAACTTAAAGTTCTATACCCCAATAAAAAACACCCTTTAGTACCTCCCATACAAGTCACGCAAAAACTACGTAAAATTAAAGCTGTTATAACTTCTATACTGATGATCGGAATACTGTGAAATTTGATATTTAGCAATGCTTGTTTAGTCACTACATGCCCATGGAATAAGGGCGAAATTGACACACCCCTTCTGTTACCTCCAACACAAAGTGGCATAAACTTTGGTTACAATAAAACCTTCCATACGAGTAGTCAACATCATTTGCAATTTCATATTTAAAAATGTTTTTCAAATAAATTTAAACCTAAAAAATATTTACACTTTAGCCACACCCATTCTTATACCTCCCACACAATTGTCTCTATCCCAGGTAATATTAAATCCTTTATAACGTATATACTAGTGCATAGAATACACTATGACTTGATATTTGATCATGTTTTTACAAATGTTTTATAAATGTGGAAGCTGGGATCATGTGACGATTACCTTCCACACAAATTATCCTACCCTACATAAAATTGTATTCCTTATAACTTCCGTATATATGTTATCTGAGAGTGAGGGTATATATAAGACGGTTTAGCCGACTGACGTTGATTTACTTGTTTTTCATATTATTTATGAAAATTTTCTGACCAAATCAACACACAAAACCATTGCGAAAGTCTTTGAAATGAGTTTGTGTTTGGCCTATATCAAGGTTCATACTTATGCCTGAGTTAACAGAGTACAAATGAGAATTGCTAGCGTTTAACGAATAAAGTCGACACACTAAAAATGTAGTTGTAAGTTATGCAACATTTCATAAAAACTATGAATTCCTTCATTGTATTTACGACGAAATTTCAAAACACAAATATTTTATTGGTTATTTTTTATTTTTATTGAAATATGTGATAATTTTTAAGAATAGCTTCTTTAATACAATTCAATTTTGTTTTACGAAATAATGAAATGTTTATGAAAAAACATTTCATTTTATATACGAATTTTTCATACATATTAAGAAAAAATTCACTAAATTTATGAAAAACTGTTTTATGTAATCGCTTCATAAATATTATGAAGGACAATTCTTTCAGTGTAGCTATGCGAATAGTACGCAAGTCTCTTGCAAAGCATGGAAATCTATACAAATTTTAAGAGCAAATTCAATCGAACATTGTTATTTAATCGATTTATTTTGTGTGTAGCCAATGTCATCTGTAAATAAGTTTTCATTCTATCAAATTTAGATACAAAAAGATCTTGAGCCAGGAAAATATTTCAGTTCAAATCAAATTTATTTATTACAGAGCGAAATTAATCAAATGAAAAATTTAATTATTCATCATTGTATATTTATACCCTCCACCTCCTTAATGGGGGTATACTAAGCACGCTAGCAGCTAAACGAAAGGAGCCAGGACATCCAAATTTTTATAGAATACGTCTTATAGTTGTAGATCGGTTAGGATTGAAACTGGGCGAAATCGGTACACAGAGAAAAAAATTTCCCTCACAAGGACTGAAAATACCCCTAATTTGTAGAGTATTTAATCATATTTTTTGAATATGTCTGATTATATTTTTTGGTATTTGGTATGCGCATTCCTCTTATAGCAAAAACGTGTACCATGAAGTGATGTTTATTTGTAGGGGGTGAAATGAGGCAAAAAGGGATAAAAATGGTACCTATCAAACGACAAATTTAGAAATTTGGTGTGTACATTTCTCTAATTGCGTGGATACATAATATATATATTTTTTTTGAAATTCGTACTTTTAAGGATTAAAATGGCAATAGAGGGATATAAATGGTACCAGCCAAACGGCTGCACCTAGTATAATGCAATTTTGTGTATACATTGAAATTCGTACTTTTAGGGGTGAAAAATGGAATAAAAATGGTACCAACAAGCTAGAATCATCGAATTCGGCGTATACATTCCTCTGACTGCGTACACACGAAAAATAAAATCGTACTGTTTTACTATTACGGCAAAAATGGCTAGAATGATGAAGTTAGGTTATCTTGTGTATATAAAAGATAATGGATTTCAATATGTGTATTTTGGAATTAAATTAGAATAGAAATACAACCAACCAAACGGTATCTGAAAATGCACCCACACTCCTCCAATATTTAAGGCTTTTTGAACTGACTTGAAGTAGTATTTCGATATATATAGAACTAGCTGAACCCCGCCCGCTTCGCCAGGCAAAAAACAAAAGGTAATATTAAAATCAGCTTTCATATTGATTTTTCTCGTGATCGATAATATATAAAATATCGATAAATAAAAAAATTGCTAAGTTCCATGGAGAATTTTGAAGAACAGAACGTTAGTTTACGACGAATAAAGGAAAAATGTAAAAAATTAAATTAATTTTTGGTTGAGTGTGATTCTCCTCCTTTCCATTACCAAAACAAAAAACTTCATTCGCAAGAAGAAAGTACTTGATATTTGTAACCTTTCTTTACTATTGTGCTAAGAAATTCCAAAGAAAACATGTAATTTTACAAAATCAAAATTCCCCCATCTTTTAAATCCCGTCCATTTGTATATTGTCTATCAACTAAAGTAATTCACACAACAATTTAGGAGTCTCGGTGTAGAATATACTCTAAAGCAGGTTTAATTTCGTATGGGAAGAGACACGCCCACTTTTCGTACATCTTTGCACAGCTATTTACACTGGATCTACTCACACAAAATTTCAGCACTCTAGGTGTCATATAGCTGACTATATTCGATAATAGGTTTTAACTTCTTATGGGAGGTGTCACGTTCGCTATTCCAATACCGCCCATTTTTGGCACACTACGCATATTGATGCTAGACGCACTCACACAAACTATCAGTTTTGTATCTGTCATAGAACTGATAGTATTCGATAATAGGATTTAACTTCGTATGAGAGGTGCCAGGCCCACTTTTCCAATACCGCCCATTTTGGCATACATTTTCTGGCATGCAGACTAACAATTAGTGAACTTTCATAAAAATTCAAGACTCTCGCTGCAACAGTACTCCGAATATTCTAATTTATAAAAAACGAATAAATCCCCAATTTGTGAGGGAGGTGCCACCACGCCCATTATAAATAACCAAAAAATATATGGCCTATTTTCAACACCGGTTCAGAATAAACATACTGTGAAAATTTCTACCTGCCCAGTACTTACAAACACAGATTCATTTTTAAAATAATTAAAATGTTATATTTTTTCAATAATTTTATTTGTTGTACTTTGGCTATATTTAAAAAAAAGTAACATTTTCCTGTAATGTTACTGCATTTTTGTAAAATTGACATCCTCTGTGGAATGAAATCCATGGTGGAGGGTATTATTATTGCACTAATTTCATTGCGGTAAAGAAAAGTTACATTGCCTCCATGAAACTTTTCTTTGTATAAATGTAAACACATCAATGAAACTGTTTCATTGATGTAATGAAGCATTTAGTTGTCAGTGCATTACTTATTTCCAATAAGTAAAATATTGCTTCCACCTTTTGGCCAAAAATATAGGAGAAAGTGTCTTATATATATTTACCAAAGGGAAGTGAATCCATTAACTGACATCCTAGGATTAGACTGCCCTTGGCAGTCCATAAGTTAATTATTAAGAATTATTTTCAAAATAAGTCGATTTCCTAGTACCAGGTAGACTGATCTACATGTTTCTACTAATGAAGACACGTTTACCTGATTTGGTGATAGTGTTGCGTTTTTAACTAAGTACTTTAGGGACTCGTCGCTCGCTGGTTTGTTTCGATTCTGAAGGAAATATTACAATATTTATTACAAATTGCAACGACAGAAAATATTGAAACATCTGATTCAATTATTTGCTTTCGTGACTATATTTGCGAAAGATAGCGTCGCTGACATCGCAGGCAAAAGTTTTCTTGCTTTCGACAGAAATGTAAAGTGAGTATCTTTTTAGCCTCTGCTATTGTAAGATATGTATATTCAATCTGTCCTTCCGTTGGTGACGTCTTGACATATTCTGCGTATCCTCTTGCGGATATATATTTTCAATGTAATCACAATTTGAGCAGGATAATGTTCTCTTAGGATATATACAGTCAGAGACTAAAGTACATACTTAGCATTAATTAATGGAATATTTATTTTTCTTTAAAGTCCAAATTTGAAAAGTGTATTTAAACTTTAGTCTCTGACTGTATATATTATAAAATTTATAGGCAGAACTTTACGATATTTCAACGAGAAATTCTCTTCTTCCCAGATCAAGATTTCAATACTCTAGTCGGTCTAGGGTAAAGTAAATGCGGCACGACCGAACTTTTTAGCCGGGTTTCATGGCAGCTGCTACCGGTGCTGATGCATTTCTGTGAACACCGATTGTGGTGGGCGTTGAACATGAACATCGACACTGATGAAGCTGACAACACCGACTACATACGCTAATGTTAACACCTTATTTTGCTGCCACCAATGCACGAGCGTGTGTCTGTTGGTGTGGATGGAAATGAACAATTCAGCAGCAGTGTTGGCTGTAACCGAAATCAATACAAGTTAATTTCAATTTAGATAAACATTTAGAAAATCACAATGCCGGAGTCAGAAATATCAGAAATCGAAATTGTTTTCTACTCTACGTTCACAGTCAGACCGACAGACAGACATTCGATTGGAATAGTTGAGACGAGGCATGCCATGCCATGCCGTGCAGTGCACTGATTTTTCAAGACCACACATTGCATTCGAGTGAAAAAATATTTGTTTTGACACTAATTTACAAAATAATAAAGCGAATATTTCTGTTTGCAAATAAAAAAAATAAATAAAATATTTTAAGTTCATTTTTGGTCATGTCATTGTCAAATCGAAAGAGCGCGCTGAGCGCTGGGAATGGGTGGGCTAACTTGGGCACGATGCATGATATCACGGCTGCGGCCAAAATCGATAATTTTTTTAATATTATTTTGTATAATATTATTATATATTACTAGCTGAACCCCGCCCGCTTCGCCAGGCAAAAAAACAAATGGTAAAATTAAATCAAGTTTCATATTGATATTATCGTGGTTTGTAATATATACGTTCCAAGTTTCAGTCTTCTAGTTTAAAAACACTGCCCCACCAAACCCACTGCCCACCAAACGAAAATTCAAAATCCAGCATCATATTTATCTTTCTCGTGGTCAGTAATATATATGTACCAATTTTCAGCATTTTAGCTCTCAAACACTTTTGCCATGCTCCCACCGCCCACGAAACGAAAATCCAAATGTCGGCATCAAATTGATATTTATTGTGGTCAGTAATATATATGTACCAATTTTCAGCGTACTACCTCTCAAAAACACTTTTGCCACTCCCACTCCACCCACAAAACGAAAATCCAAATTTCGGCATCAAATTGATCTTTCTCGTGGTCAGTAATATATACATTCCATTTGTCAGCCTTCTAGCTCAAAAAACACTATTGCCACGCCCACTCCTCCCAAAAAAACTAAAATCCAAATTTCGGCACCATATTTATCATTATCGTGGTCATTAATATATACGTTCCAATTTGCAGCCTTCTAGCTCAAAAAACACTATTACCACTCCGCCCACAAAATGAAAATCCAAATTTCATCATATTTATCATTATCGTTGTCAATTATATAGGTACCAATTTTCAGCCTTCTAGCTCTCAAAAACACTTTTGCCACGCCCACTACGTCCACAAAATGAAAATGCAAATATCGGCATCATATTTATCATTATCGTGGCCAGTAATATATATGTACCAATTTTCAGATTTCTAGCTCTCAAAAACACTATTGCCACGCCCCCTCCGCCCACAGAGCAATTTTTTAAAAATTCTATAGCCAGACCTGCATTATCTGTACTGAAAATTTCAACAACATCGGTTCAGCATAAATCGATAAATCCCTATTTTTAACTCGTCTGCATGGTCAGTGCAAGGAACACACCAAATATTAAAACCTCCACCTTCAGGATGAGAGTATACTATATTTTGCCATTCCGTTTGTAACACCTTGAAATATCGACCTGAGACCCTATAAAGTATATATTCTTGATCGTCATAAAATTCTAAGACGATCTAGCCATGTCCGTCCGTCCGTCTGTTGAAAGCACGCTAGCATCTAAATGAAAGGAGCTAGGACATCCAAATTTTCCATAAATGCGGTTGGGATTGGGCGAAATCGGCCCAAAGGGAAACATTTTTCCCTCACAAGGACTAAAAATACCCATAATAACCACCAATATTTTAGAGTATTTAAGTATATTTTCCAATCTCTCTGCTTGTACTTACTTGATATTGGGTATCCGCATTCCCATATAACAAAAACGTGCACTATAAAGTGATTTTTATTCGTAGGGGGTGAAATAGGGCAAAAAGGGATAAAAGTGGTACATATCAAACGAAAACAGCTAGAAACACGAAATTCGGTGTGTACATTGAGTAAATACATAATATAAGAGTATTTTCCAAATTCGTACTTTTAAGAGGAAAAATGGGAATAAAGGGATAAAAATGGTACCAACCAAACGGCTGCACCTAAAATAATGAAATTCGGCGTATACATTCCTCTGACTGCGTAGACACGAAAAATAAAAGATTTTTGTTCCAAGTTCAAGGGATACAATGGGTACAGAGGGATAAAAGTAGTACCAACTAAACGGCTACAGCTAGAATGAAGAAATTCGGTGTGTACATTAGAGCGTACCAGGTTACAAGTAAAAAAAAAAAAGTTCGCCGTACACCTTCGAATATGAAGTATTATTGAAAGGTAGTTTCAAAAAAATTTTTTTTATTTTTTTATGCCGAACGTAGGGGTCGCGCTTTTACATTTTTCTATATAACTTCTGCATTTATAAACGGATTTTAAAGTGTGATACATCGATGTTTTTGTCCGATTTTTTTGTCTTTGAAGTCATTGAGCTCAAACATGATTCATGATTTTATGCGAGCTTTAATTTTCGATTATTAGAGTGGTACATTAGGGTAGTAGCAACTGAGAAATGATGGGTAAGTACCAGAAGGGGGTGCTTGAGCTCAATGACTTCAAAGACAAAAAAATCGGCCTCGTCGAGACAAAAACATCGATGTATCACACTTTAAAATCCGTTTATAAATACATGTTATATAGAAAAATGTAAAAGCGCGACCCCTACGTTCGGCATAAAAAAATAAAAATTTTTTTTTGAAACTACCTTTCAATAATACTTCATATTCGAAGGTGTACGGCGAACTTTTTTTTTGAGGTACGCCCTAGTGTACATCCCTCTAATTACGTAGAGACGTAAAATAAAGAGATTTTAGAAAGTCGTACTCTTAAGGGGGTAATATAGGAAAAAAGGAATAAAAATGGTACCAACCTAGAATCATGGAATTAATTTGACTGCATACATAGCAAAATAAAAAGATTTTTCCAAATTCGTACTTTCTACCTGTACGGCAAAAATTAGTTGAATCATGACTTTAGGTTATTTTACACTATGTACATGAGATAATGGAGTTTCACAATTTGTACTTTTGGAATTCAAATGGAATGAATTCTGAATTTTTGTGTTTTTTTTAACTTTCCATATAGCTTTTAAAAAATCACCCTTTATATACCCTTCACTAGGGTATCATGTCTTTGTGTATTTGTTTGTAACACCCAAAATACACCCATTGTTAAGTATACCGATCGTCTTAGTATCACTTTCTGAATCGATTTAGCCATGTCCGTCAGACTGTCTGTCCGTCCGTCCATCTATTCTTGTAATCAAAGTACAGGTCGCAATTATTGTCCGATCCTTACAAAAATTTACACAATTAAGTTTTGTGGGCCAAGGACGGCGCTATTTAATTTGAAACAAATCGGGTCAGATTTAAATATAGACACAAAATGTCGCTCCCGATTTGACTTTTTCTGCTCTAGAATCCATTTCTTATCATTTCTTCAAATTTGGCACAACACTTAATATTTGTACTAGAAACAGCTATGTCGAAAATGAATCAAATCGGTTCGGATTTATATAGCTCCCATACAAATATCACTCCCAATTTGTTTCAAAAACTACATAAACTAATAGATTTTGCTCAAATTTGGAACGACACTGTACATTACAACTAAACTCATCTGTGGTGAAAGTAGGTCAGATCGGTTCAGATTTATATACAAATTTCGATTCTAATTTGATTTTTTCCGCAAATTTGGCACAACACCTTATATTTTAACTAGGAACATTTTATATCGGTTGAAGTTTAAATATAGCTTCCATACAAATCTCGCTGATTTCACTTTTTCTGCAAACACCTATTTTAACAGATTTATTTATAGAGTTGAGTTATATATGGATTTTGTGCGCATATCTACGACTTATGTACATACCAATTGTAATATATTTCTGTACAATATATCGCCAATATAATAAAATCAGCGGACGAATTTAAAGTTTTCCAAAATTAGTCAAGAAAATCGCAAACTATTTTATAAATCGTCATGTCGTCAAACTTATTCAAAATTTGCAACGCTTTTTGTCTGCAGTACGTAATTTTTCAAAACAAGGTAGATTGGTTGCTTTACGTAGCCGCTCTCACGGGAGCGTCAAGACATCGTTTTCAATGGAACACACCACTCGGAAAGGTGTGGATATGCGAAAGATCGAGATATTTGATTAGATCTCTAAGTACTTCCCAGGTATGAAAGGATCCACCCAATGTCCAGCAAAATATTGTCTAAAAGATTGGTCCTCCCCGTTGTCGCCCGCCGTCGATACCATCTGAGTGAACTTTTTGTAATTAATAATTTTCAGCGGTTGTTTTTGTTGTGTTGTTGTACTGTGCTCTGTTGTGCTGTGTTTTTTGCCAGCGGTTTATTTCATTTGAAGACCATTTATAGCAAAATAATTTTAAGACTTATATTATTGGCCCACAAAATTATTACAGAAACAGCGGCAGTAGTGCCAGTGCCGGCGACAATGGCAACAATAACAACGACAAAGCATTGATGCTTCCCTTGAGACAGTGACATGCAGCGCGAGCGGTATGCGATAGAGCCGTTTTTTTGCTGCGTTGAACCGTTTTTATTTTGGTTGGCCGGTTGGTTGGTGGATTTGAAATATGAACGAACGAACGACGTCCGATTACAATACTCGAACGTACGATATCGGAATACTTTTATGGTCAATATACAATACGTTGCAATGCTGTTGCCAGTTGTGTTTTTGCTACTGACGCTGCTGCTGCCACTGAGCTGATGCCTGCTGCTGTTGCTTGGTACAGAATTGCACAAAAGCAATGCTGCGGAGGCATTTCATATCATAACTGGTGACTGAATGACTGCAACTCTGACTAAATGATTGCAACTTGCACTCGGTGGCCACATCAAGCGATGTGACGCTAGATGTTGCAGGCGGAGTAGGTTGTTTAATAATTGCGGTGATGAGCGGTTTTAATTGTGTCGCAAAGAGAATGTGTGAGGAAAATGTTAACAAACTTACATTGAAATTAAGTGAAACGTAAAATCAATCATCACGGATGATCTTTTGAATTAATTTTATTTTGTCAGAGATGTCATTGTAGGTAGTCACTTACATACTGCTGAACCAAGTAGTAGCAAATAGCAAGTCACTGCCTACAACCGATAATGAGTCGCTTTTACCAATGTTTCCGTGGGACGTCATATATCTATGAAACATATATCACATAGAAACAGTTTATCTGGAATAGTCGAAAATTTGTTTAGTATTTATACAATCCACGAGAGTATTATGTCTTTGTGCATTTGTTTGTAACACCCAAAAGGAAACGAGATAGACCCATTGTTAATTATACCGATCGTCTTAGAATCACTTTCTGAGTCGATTTAGCAATATCCGTCTGTCTGTCTGTCTGTCCGTCCGTCCGTCCATCTATTCTTGTAATCACGATACAGGTCGCAAATGAAACTTTGCACAACGATGTTTTTCGGGATAAGGACGAACGCTATTTAATTTGAAGAAAATCGGTTCAGATTTAGATATAGCCCCCATACGAATTTCACTCCCGATTTGACTCTTTTCACTCTAGATACCACATATTACAACAGATTTTCTTTAAAATTGGCAAAACATCTTATATTGTAACTAGAAACACCTGTGGTAAAAATGTGTTAGATCGGTTCAGATTTATATATAGCTCCCATACAAATTTCGCTCCCGATTTGACTTTTTCCGCTCTAGAAACCACATATTGTATCAGATTGTCTTCAGATTTGGCAAAACATCTTATATTTAAACTAAGAACATATATGATGAAAATAGGTCAAATCGGTTCAGATTTAGATATAGCCCCCATACAAATGTCGTTCCCGATTTGACATTTTCCTCTGTAGAAACCACATATTGTACTCGATTTTCTTTAAATTTGGCACAACATCTTATAATCTTACTAGAAACACCTATGCAGAAATTGGGTAAGATCGGTTCAGATTTAGATATAGGCCCCATACAAATGTCGCTCCCGATTTGAATTTTGCGCTCTAAAAACCATATATTGTACCCGATTTTCTTTAAATTTGGGACAACATCTTATAATCCAACTAGAAACACTATGCAGAAATTGGGTAAGATCGGTTCAGATTTAGATATAGCCCCCATACAAATGTCGCTCCCGATTTGACTTTTGCCGCTTTAAAAGCCACATATTGTGCTCGATTTTCTTTAAATTTCGCACAACATCTTATAATCTAACTAAACAAAACTATGGTGAAAGTGGGTAAGATCGGTTCAGATTTTAATATAGCCCAAATACAAATGTTGCTCCCAAAGTTTAACCGATTTTGGCCAAACTATACATTTTATATTTCACCTATTTCTTTCCAGGTTTCAATATATCCTCATACAAATGTCCTTTCCGATATAAAATTTTTGGTCAAACACATAGATTTACAGGATACAAAAAACCTTCCCGTTTTCACTCTTTCACCGAATTGAATTGTATTCGGATTGAAAGTGGAGTGTATCATAGAGTCGGCCCCGCCCGACTTTAGCCTTTCCTTACTGGTTTCTTTTAAATAACAAGAAACAATCCGCAAAAAAAGGCAAAAAAATATTTTTTTAACTTTTTTGAAATAGAGAATAGGTGCATATTTAGCTTATTGTTGTTGTTTGTATGTATTGTTGGTCTGTTATGTTATGTTGTATGTGTTGTCATTTATTTTCGTTTAAGACCAAAGGTTGTGCCGAAGTCTTCAGCAGAACCCAAAATTAGCAAAAAGGCAAAGTGAGACCTTTATTGTTGCAGCTAAAAGTTGACTGCGCAGTTTCGATGGGCGCTACCCCATCTGGTCAGAACTTTCGCAACAAATGTATGTCTTTGACTTAAATCAGGGTTCATATTAGTACCAGCGGTCACATAAGACAAATGAGAAGCGCTGATAAACAAAATATTCCACCGATCTAAGTCGACACACTAAAAATCTCACTTTGCCAATTCAATGTTATGCATGTGCTCGCATCGCTCGAGCTGGAATGTTATGCTGGAATGTACTCAGAAATATAACATTCTTAAATCCTAGTAAAAAACAATACTCCAATTTAGTTAAGTAGATATGAGTACAGTTTCATAATTTCAATGCCGGAAAAAATAGTACATTTTCTCAAATTGGGGTAGCAAACAATCACTGCGAAGGCGCTTGTCTAGCCTTCGCAGCAGTCATTGTGAAATAACTCAACTCTTTATGGTAGATGTAACTTGAAACGTTTGGGAACTATTTCATGTTGTCATTATACCCTCCACCTCCAGGATAGGGGTATACCAATTTTGTCATCCCGTTTGTAACATCTTGAAATATCGACCTGAGACCTTATAAAGTATAAATGTTCTTGATCGTAATAAAATTCCAAGACAGTCATGTCCAACCGTCCGTCTGTGTAAAGCACGCTAACATCCAAACGAAAAGAACTAGGACATCCAAAATGTCCATAAATGCGTCTTATAGTCGCAGATCGATTGACCGATTTTAAGCCGACAAGCCGCCGCATGTTTCTGCACGCGCCGCACCGCCGCCTATTTCATGGGCTCACATCGACTTCAACCACGCCGCCGATTTCATCCTTCCCGATTTAACTTTTCTCTCTCAAGATATTACCGATTTTGTGTAATTTAGCAGAACATGTTATATGTCAGCAGGAAACAGTCATTATGATAGTAGGTCACATCGGTTCATATCATGGAAATGATTCTCTTTTATCCCTGAATTGTAATGGCGTAGAAAGTGAAGGGTATCATATAGTCGACACTGCCCGACTTTAGCCTTTCCTTATTTGTTTCAATATGTCTGCTTGTACTTACTTGATATTGGTTATGAGCATCCCCCTATTTTGCCCCTATGGGCAAAAAGGGATAAAAATGGTACATATCAAACGACAACAGCTAGAAACACGAAATTCGGTGTGTATATTCCTCTAATTGAGTAGATACATAATATAAAAAATTCGTACTTTTAAGGGGTAAATTGGGAATAGAGAGATAAAAATGCGTAGACACATAAAATATAGAGATTTTAGAAAGTCGAACTCTTAAGGTGGTAAAATAGGAAAAAGGGGATAAAAATTGTACCAACCAAATAGTTGCATTTAGAATAATGAAATTTCTTGTAGACATTCCTCCGATTGCGTAGACACGTAAAATGAACGGATTTTTCGAAATTCGTACTTAATGCGGTTAAAATGGATATAATGGAATGGACATAGTACCAACCAGATGACCGCAGCTAGAAACATGAAATTCGGAGTATACATTCCTCTGACTGCGTAGACACGATTTTTGTCCAAATTCATACTTTCGAGGAAAACAATGTGAACAGAGGGATTGAAATAGTACCAAAGAAAATGGTCCAGCTAGAATGATGAAATTGAGTGTGTACATCCCCCTAATTGCGGAGACACATAAAATATAGAGATTTTAGAAAGTCCTACTATAAGGGGGTAAAATAGGAAAAAGGGGATAAAAATGGTACCAACCAAATGGCTCAATTATGGAATTATGTGTATACATTCCTCCGACTGCATAGACACGCAAAATTTTTCTAATTTCGTACTTTTTACGTTTACGGCAGAAATTGGTTGAATCTTGCACTGTGTACGTGAGATAGTGGATTTTCAAAATTTTTACTATTGGAATTTAAATAGAATGGAAATACAACCAACTGTATTTATGGCTTTTTTGAAGATATAAATATAAGAATATTTATTTTTTTAATTGACTTGAAGTATCATTTCGATATATCTATATATAAAGGGAGATTTTTTAAGAGCTTGATAACTTTTTTTAAAAAAAAAACGCATAAAATTTGCAAAATCTCATCGGTTCTTTATTTGAAACGTTAGATTGGTCCATGACATTTACTTTTTGAAGATAATTTCATTTAAATGTTGACCGCGGCTGCGTCTTAGGTGGTCCATTCGGAAAGTCCAATTTTGGGCAACTTTTTCGAGCATT
Source organism: Polietes domitor (assembly GCA_947397865.1). NCBI lineage: Eukaryota > Metazoa > Arthropoda > Insecta > Diptera > Muscidae > Polietes > Polietes domitor. The sequence continues at coordinate 59,945,050 of OX377619.1, read as the reverse complement.
TCGGCCGGAATAGCCCGAATTTCTTCGGAAATGTTGTCTTCCAAAGCTGGAATAGTTGCTGGCTTATTTCTGTAGACTTTAGACTTGACGTAGCCCCACAAAAAATAGTCTAAAGGCGTCAAATCGCATGATCTTGGTGGCCAACTTACCGGTCCATTTCTTGAGATGAATTGTTCTCCGAAGTTTTCCCTCAAAATGGCCATAGAATCGCGAGCTGTGTGGCATGTAGCGCCATCTTGTTGAAACCACATGTCAACCAAGTTCAGTTCTTCCATTTTTAGCAACAAAAAGTTTGTTAGCATCGAACGATAGCGATCGCCATTCACCGTAACGTTGCGTCCAACAGCATCTTTGAAAAAATACGGTCCAATGATTCCACCAGCGTACAAACCACACCAAACAGTGCATTTTTCGGGATGCATGGGCAGTTCTTGAACGGCTTCTGGTTGCTCTTCACTCCAAATGCGGCAATTTTGTTTATTTACGTAGCCATTCAACCAGAAATGAGCCTCATCGCTGAACAAAATTTGTCGATAAAAAAGCGGATTTTCTGCCAACTTTTCTAGGGCCCATTCACTGAAAATTCGACGTTGTGGCAGATCGTTTGGCTTCAGTTCTTGCACGAGCTGTATTTTATACGGTTTTACACCAAGATCTTTGCGTAAAATCTTCCATGTGGTCGAATAACACAAACCCAATTGCTGCGAACGGCGACGAATCGACATTTCACGGTCTTCAGCAACACTCTCAGAAACAGACGCAATATTCTCTTCTGTACGCACTGTACGCATTCGTGTGGTTGGTTTAATGTCCAATAAAGTAAACTGAGTGCGAAACTTGGTCACAATCGCATTAATTGTTTGCTCACTTGGTCGATTATGTAGACCATAAATCGGACGTAAAGCGCGAAACACATTTCGAACCGAACACTGATTTTGGTAATAAAATTCAATGATTTGCAAGCGTTGCTCGTTAGTAAGTCTATTCATGATGAAATGTCAAAGCATACTGAGCATCTTTCTCTTTGACACCATGTCTGAAATCCCACGTGATCTGTAAAATACTAATGCATGAAAATCCTAACCTCAAAAAAATCACTCTTTATAAAAGAGTTGCGTTACTGACTGCCTGACTTATCATTGACCAGCCCCCAGATCAAACGGCTGAAGCCAGGGTCATGGAATTTTCAGGGTAATTCCCAAATATGACGTAGATGTCGACTAAGAAAGGGTTTTACGAAATTCGTACTTTTAGGGGAAAAATGGCCCAAAAAGGGATAAACCTCGAACCTTCGTCCTGACTAAACGGCAATAGCGATAAACATGAATTTCCTTGCAATGACCATGCAGACGAGCTACAAATAGGGATTTTTCGAAATTTGTGATTTTAAGGGGCGAGCGGGACAAAAAGGGATAAAATGGTACCAACTAAAGTATTACAGCTAGAAACGTGAAATTTGGTATGTAAACTCCTCTGACCATATATAAGCGCAATAAAATTAGATTTTGCGAAATTTGTACTTTTAGGGGGTGCGCAGCAAAAAAGAGATAAAAGCTGTACCAATTTAAGTATTGCAGCTATAGTCTTGAAATTTGGTATGCAAATTCCTCTGACAACGTAGAAGTGCAAATCTAAATAAATTTTTCGAAATTTGTACCTATTATGGGTGTGCGGGACAAAAAGGGATTCAATTTGTACCAACTAAATTATTATAGTTAGAATCGTGAAATTCGGCGTGTACATTTTTCCTACAATAAATGGGTTTTTCCAAATTTGTACATTTAAGGGATGAGAGGGACAAAAAGGGATAAAAATGGTACCAAATAAAGTATTACAGCTAGAATCGTAAAATTTGGTATGTAAATTCCTCTGATCATGTAGAAGCGCAGTATAATTGAATTGTTCGAAATTTGTACTTTTTTAGGGAGTAGAGGGAAAAAAGTGTTCCAATTTAAGAATTGCAGTTATAGTCGGGAAGTTTGGAGTGTAAACTGTGTGCGTAAAGCGCAATCTAAATGGATTTTTTCGAAATTTTCTTATAGGGGGTGAGCAACAAGGGATAAAAGTAGTACCAACTAAAGTATTGGAGCTATAGTCGCGAAATGTGGTGTGTAAGTTCCTCTGACAACGAGAAGAGCAAATCTAAACGAATTTTGTACTTATAAACAATGAGCGGGATAAAAATAGTACCAACTAAAATATTTCAGCTATAGTCGCGAAATTTTGTGCTCAAATTCCTCTGACAACGTAGACTTGCAACATAAATGGATTTCTCGAAATTTGTACTTTTAAGTTGCGAGCGGGACAAAAAGGAATAAAAATGGTACCAACTTTAGTGTTTCAGCTAGAATCGTGAAATTTAGTGTGTAAATTCCTCTGACCATATAGAAGCGCAGTAGTTTGATTTTCGAAATGTGTACTTTTAAGGGGTGCGCGGGACGAAAAGGTATAAAAATGCTGTACAATCATTTAATTACGTAAACGCGGGGGATACGGGACAACAAGGAATAAATGTGTTACCAAATAAAGTACATATTTTTAGGGGAAGCAAAAACCCATGTTACCTATAATGATTTTTCAAAATGTGTACTTTTTGGGAAAGAAGTGCAAAAAGTTATAACCTGGCTGGCTGAATCTAGAAACATGAGATTGAGGATATAAATGGTTGTAATATTTTGTTCAAAACTTGGTAGAAAATTATAAAAATTATACATACGAAGTAGTTTAGCTAAAATAGTGCATATCGATAAGCACATTCCTTAGACTTTGTGTGAGTGCTAGCTAATAGGAGGTTTCCAAATTACTATTTAAGATATACTATCCAAAAACAGAGACGGATAAAATTAACAAATAACTGGCTTTGTCGCGTACGAAGCAGCGGGTACTGCTAGTATAGTATAAAAGTATTGGTAGCCTTGCCTTATAAGCGTGGTTGGAAATAATAAAAATATTATATTTATTTATGAAATTATTTTTTCAATATTTGTATTTGTTTTGGTTTTGCTATTTTAAAAATATTTATGATTTCCTGTAATATTACTGCACTTCTGCGATAACCGACAACCTCTGTGGAAAATATGACAATTTTTCTAAAGTGGTACTGCACTTCACCTTAAAGTCGATAGCCTCGAATATGCACTTCGTGATGGGGGGTATATAAGATTCGGCCCGCCAGAACGCCTTTCTAGTTGTTCATATTTTGTTTGGATTTGGAAAAGCTCCAATTTTTATAAATTCATTTAGATAGGGTCCGCCAAATAAGTTTTTTTAAATGCTATAAAAAATGTACTGAATATTTTCTCAAATTTCTTTTTTTATTTAAAAGAACAATCCTTCCGGTTAATAATGGAAAATAATTTCATTCAAATGACTGCTGAGGGCACCCCACACATAATAGTCCAACGGTTGAATAATTGAAAAAAAAAACGTTAGATGGCGGACCCTATATATTTTTTCTACATATTTTTTTGCTTTGCTTTTGATTAGATTAGATTTGTTCCGTGATAAGTTTCTCTTAAGCTCTTCCCAAACTGTACATACCCCTCTCCTGGCATTTAATTTCTGCCGCGATTCTCCTCCAACTCATAAACACATGGTGTAATAAATATTTTCTGTGTTGTTATTGCTGTTGCAGCGTTCGCAGCGTATTTTTTTCGGAATTGAATGTTGTTATATTTTATAGAATGAAATATTTTTATGCGTCAATTTATGGCACGCTTCGGAAAAAAATATCAAACAGCATCGCAGCAGCAACTGTGGCTATCGCCATCAATATGTGGCATACAAGCGCTGGAGTGGAGTGGAGCAGCCAACCAGCAACAAATCGGCAGCACGACGAGTATGTTGCTTATGATTGACAAGAATTTAGTTCAAACTTGTTGACGTTTACTGTTCATTGCTGCATTATGACCATAACTGTCATGAGTGTGTTGTTGTATTCATGCTTAGTGGCCGGCAAGCGTCATGTAGTTGCGACTAAACACAATGACTGACTGCCTGACTAACTAACTGACTGACAGACTGAGTGGCTTGGCCAGTTTTAGTTGAAAAAAAAAACAAAATCATTTGTCCACTGTTTCGTTATCTGCGGACAAGAAAGAGAAAAATGTCATCTTCAGCCATAAGTGTCGCTTTGTATGCGGTTGGTAATGCCTCCGCGACGTGCTCATTGTTCGTCCATCCGCCGTTCGTCCGTGCGTTTGCTTGGCTAACCATTGGCCACTGGCCATTAAGTGGAGTGGACTGGACTGGAGTAGTGATGTTTTAACAAAAATTATATCATACTTTTAGTTGATTTACTCGACTGTCTTTTCATAATTTTCCTTTTTGTGGCAACCGGCAGCATTCATTCGATTCGTATCGAATCGAGTGGAATCAATTCGTGCTACGTTTTGAAGTGTTGTGTTGATGTTTCAACTGACGGTTTTGACATTTTATACTCCGAACAGTCAAGTCCGTCCGTCAGTCAGTTAGTCAGGCGCACAAATGTGGTGACTGCTGGTGATGAGCAGCAGCAGCAGCATCATCATCAACATCATTACGGTCACTTGATGTGTATTTTATTGGAAAGATGTTTCTATGCAATGTAATCTTGATTGTCAATCTTGGTGCTTTGCGTGATGGAACGATGGTCTTTTCTGGGGGCTAAATATTCATTTGGTCTAATTATTATTAGAATGGCAATAATTAGTTGTTGTTTGCGAGAATAATGAACATAATAATGCGTGCATCGATGTTTCAATAAATTACCCGAACTCTTTAAGTCAGAAAATTCTCTCAAGCGAATGAGAACCACAACCCATTTTCGAATATCAAGCAAAAACAATCGCACTAAGTATCAAAACACACATTTTCAACTTACAAACATTGAATTGCACATGTGGGCGTCCCAGCAAAGAGAAAGCACCAACAGAAGTGAAAAGAAGATGTTCATCTTGTGATTCGGAAGTAGTGAAAATTGGGATCTACACCAATGAATTTAACACGGAGTTGTCGTAGGAGAGATGTCCTTTATTTTGAAAGACTTAAAAGTTATTTTAAAGTGTTGCAAAGGAAGCACTCTCTCACTAGTTTCCATTTCCGTTTAAAAAATCCGCCGGGGGTAGAACAGCGGACCTTCTGGTTGCTACTACGGCCTTCTATCAATCTCAGCTATCATCTGTTGTGAGTGCCGCATAACTGAAACAAATCATTTAGTTCGGTAGAACTGACAATAGGAAACTTAACAAAATATTTATTTAATATGAAATAATATATAACGCAAATTAATATTAAATTAAATTAGCACTACTTAATTTTACTGTTATTATGTAGTATTAATAATAGTATAGCACCAAAACAGTCCAATTAGGAGGATAAAGCGTGATGGTTTGGGCGTTTTTTTTTTTCATATTATGGAGTTGGGTCAATACATTGGCCCAGAAATACCATGGACTCTGCCCAGTACATGAAAATACTGCATAATATTATGCTTTCGTATACAGAATTCGGAATGCCCCTTAAATGGGTATTCTAGCAGGTGAATTATTCCGAAAACACCAGCCGACTCGCAAAAAGGTGGTTTGAAGTCAATAATATTGATGTTATGGAATGGTTCGGGTAGACACCGCACCTAAATATAATCAAAAATGTTAAGTGTAATGACTAAAATGAGGTCTCACATTGCTAGTGAAAAACAATAACGATGTTGGACGCGTATTTATAGAGGCATGGTCAAAAATACTACATGAAAGGTGTAAAATACTAGTCGACTCCAATAAACGACCTTATGAATCAATAATAAGCAATAAAGGCAGTGCAACAAATTGGTAAATTCAAGAAAATATCGTTATTTTAATAATTATTCAAAAAAGTTTTCATTTAAAGTGAATTGAAACAAAATATTTTTAGTTTTTATAAGCGCTGCTATTTTTATACCCTTCACCACGTTTGTAACACCAAGAAATAATTGGGCTAGACCCACCTTTAAGTATACGGATCGGCTTAGAATCACCAGCCGAATCGATTTAACGATGTCTGTGGTCCGATTGTCATGAAATTTGGCAGAAGTTACTTTTTTTTGGACAAGGACGATTGGTATTGAATTTGGAAAAAATCGTTTCAGATTTAGTTATAGCCCCCATACAAATGTCGCCCCCGATTTGACTTTTTCCGCCCTATAAAGCACATATAGTACCCGATTTTCTTCATATTTTGACCCCTTATAAATATAACTAGAAATACCTGTGACGAAAGCGGGTTAGATCGGTTCAGATTTAGATATAGTCTCCATACAAATGTCGCTCCAGATTTCACTTTTTCCGCTTTAGAAGCCGCATATTGTTCCCGATTTTCTTTAAAATTTGCACAACATCTTATAATCGAACTAGAAACACCTATGCTGAAAGTGGGTAAGATCGGTTCAGATTTAGATATAGCCTCCATACAAATATCCCTATAATTTACCCTATTACTGCTCTAAAATACACATTTTACATGGGATCATGACCAATTTTTCAGGATCGTATTATATTTTAACTAGAAACAGCTTACGGGAAAGTGGATCACATGGGGCTATGTTTTGATATAGCCCCCATACAAATGTACCTCCGATTTACAATATTACTGCTCTAAAATGCACATTTTACATCGGATCTTGATCAAATTTTCCACACAATGTTAAATTTAGACAAGAACCACCTATTTTGAAAGCCAGCTATGTTGGTCAAAGTTTTGGTATAGCCCCCACACAAATGGGCCCCCAGTTTACACTATTATCGTTCTAGAACCCACATCTTACATTGGATCTTGATAAAATTTTACAGACCATGTTATATTTCAATAATGAATACCTACTTTGAATGTGATCTATATTGGCCCACTTTTTAATGTAGCGCCCTTACAAATGGCCCCCATTTTAATAATTACCTCTCTAGGACCCACATTTGACATCAGAAGTTTTTCAAAGTTTGCAGATTATATTATATTTCAACTAATATTACATACTATGAAAGTCTAATATATGGGTCCATATTTTGGAATAACCCCTATACAAATTGGGCCCCCCATTTTACTCTAATACAGCTCTAGAACCCATATCGTGAATTGGATCTTCATACAATTTTGCATATCATGTCATATTTCAACTAAGAATACCTACTTTGAAAGTGATCTATATGGAACCACTTTTAATGTAGCGCCCTTACAAATGGGCCCCGTTTTTATTGTTACTCCTTTATGACCCATATTTTACATACGAAGTTTTTCAAATTTTGCAGATTATATTATAATTCAACTAAGATTATATACTATGAAAGTCAGATATATGTGTCCATACTTAGGTATAACTACTACTCTATTACTGCTTTAGAAACTACATCTTACATCGGATCTTGATCAAATTTTTCAGATCATGATATATTCCCACTAGGAATACCTACCGTGAATAAGAACTGTATAGGCCCATGTTTTGGCACATGCCCCAAGTGTTGTTATAGTCCCCCTCAAATGACCGTCCGATTCATCATATTACCGCTGAATTATCTACATTTGTCATTTTTCCAGATCATTTTATATTTTCTTTACTCAGAATATCTGCCGGAAATTTTGATTAATTATCTTATTATTTACCATATTCGTTAAATTTAGTCAAATTGAATTGATGAATTTATACTTTTATGAATTTATACTGTTTACACTGTATAATTTATAAAGAGTGATTTTTTTGAGGTTAGGATTTTCATGCATTAGTATTTGACAGATCACGTGGGATTTCAGACATGGTGTCAAAGAGAAAGATGCTCAGTATGCTTTGACATTTCATCATGAATCGTCTTACAAACGAACAACGCTTGCAAATTATTGAATTTTATTATCAAAATGCGTGCTCTGTTAAGAAAGTTCATTGCGCGCTTCCATTTTATGGTCAGTTTAATCGACCCACTGAAGCGGCTATTCGGGCTATTGTGACTAAATTTCGCACCAAATTTACATTGTTGGACATTAAACCACCAACACGCTTACGTAGAGTGCGAACTGAAGAAAATATCGCAGCTGTATCGGCCAGTGTTAATGATGACCACCAATTTTCGATTCGTCGCCGTTCGCACCAATTGGGTCTCTGTTATTCAAAAACGTGGAAATGCCAAAATTGGACTAAGCGGATGGACCACCTAAGACGCAGCCGCGGTCAACATTTAAATGAAATTATTTTCAAAAAGTAAATGTCATGGACCAATCTAACGTTTCAAATAAAGAACCGATGAGATTTTGCAAATTTTATGCGTTTTTTTAAAAAAAAAAGTTATCAAGCTCTTAAAAAATCACCCTTTATGAAGTTCATAAAATTGATCGCTTTAGTCGGCCCCGCCCGACTTTAGCCTTTCCTTACTTGTTTTTTGACTGGTCTAATTTTTGACACCTGTATATATGGAAAGTTCTCAAAAAATCGCTGAACTTTGTATATTTCTACAATACCCAAAATTTGCAAAAAGGCAAAGTGAGACCTTTATTCAACTTTTAGCTGCAACAGCTAAAAGTTGACTGCGCAGTTTCGGGGTTCTGCTGAAGACTTCAGCACAACCTTTGGTCTTAAGCCAAAATAAATGACAACACATACAACATAACAGACCAACTACACATACAAACAACAACAATACGCACGAGGTACAGTGAAGACGGGACATACCGTACAACAACAACCTTTGCATTGTCGCGAGCGATGCGAGCACATACATAACATTGAATTGGCAAAGTGAGATTTTTAGTGTGTCGACTTAGTTCGGTGGAATATTTTGTTTATCAGCGCTTCTCATTTGTCATATGTGACCGCTGGTACTAATGTGAACCCTGATTTAAGTCAAAGACATACATTCGTTGCGAAAGTTCTGACGAGATGGGGTAGCACTCATCGAAACTGTGCAGACAACTTTTAGCTGCAGCAATAAAGGTCTCACTTTGCCTTTTTGCTAATTTTGGGTTCTGCTGCACAACCTTTGGTCTTAAACCAAAATAAATGACAACACATACAACATAACGGACCAACTATACATACAAACAACAATTTCTACAAGACCTTCAAAAGTACTTCTGTTTTTTTGTCCCGCCCGTTTCGATGTAAAATTGTTTATACTTTTGTACTAATTTGTACTAAATCCAGATGATATATTTTTAAAATGTAGTACTCTTTAAGCGCTTTAGATCACTAAAAAGGCGTGCGAATGTCGCGTCCGGGCCACTGGGAAATGCCCATATACATTCCTCTAGTTGTGTAGATACGTAAACTAAATATATTGAAATTTGTACTGTTTAGACGTTAAGATTATGAAATTCAGTGTGTAATCTAAATGTTACTTTTTTACTTTTAGAGTAGAAATTTGCAAAAGAATAAAAATGGTACCATGAAATTCGAAATACGAAAAAATAACAAAACATAATTATTTTCCTTTGGTGTAATTAGTCAGATTTTTTCTGCAATCGAAGGTATTTCTGAAAATTCTAAAATCTTTAGATTTTATTTAACAAATACTGTTGAGTGCGAAAATTAAACACGCCAAATATATCCTAGAAATTACTTACATTAGTAATTGCATAAATACTCTGAGATTTGGAGGGGCGTTGAACCAACACAACAACTTATGAAATTTTTGAGATATACACTGTTGACCTTTCACAGCTTTCAAATCATTGCCCGTTTAGAGTTTTCAATATTATCCCATATACATACATATTTACACGCGTACAGCGTGTGTGCACAAGCTGCCGTACATATTTAAATGTCGATATACTCGTCTAGTGGAAATCTATGTGGCATTAGTACACTTCTCACATACTTGTTCGGGCCAAACTGCAATCTTGGTGTTCGAGATTAATTAAAATGTGCCAACATCATGTAAATAAACAATTTGTTAATAGCCAAACTGATGACAAAATGTGATAAAATGTCCTAGTGTTTTTTGGATGTTGCTGTTGTTGTTGTTATTTGCCATAACAATTAAAATTGGAACAAATTGAATAATTCGCCTCACTTCTCGTGGTCGGTTGGTTTGGCCGCTACAAATATGGCGGCAACACGCACGCAGCTCAGAGCTGTATTTAGTATTTAGTCGAAAGGCCTAAAATCCAAATATAATCTTTTGATAATCTCTGAGTACATAACGACATATCAACATTTCTTAATGATTTATTATTAGCGTGTGTGTCGTGTGTTATGAAACGAAGCGAACAAAAAAAGAGCTAAAATATTTCTAGCAAAAATAGGCAATAAATCAAAAATCAAGTTTCTCATGGAGCCGTACGAATGCAAAAACAAATTCAGAATAGAACAAACATGTCATCCATCCATCCATCCACCTATCCATCCATTCTCCAAATATCAGCTGCAAAACAAAATAATACAAATGCCAAACATAAGAGTGAACACGTAAAAACTGAAACATAATGAAAAAATGTTGATTTGAAAATACATATATGAAGTCGTTTACAGTGGTTAGTCGGGTCACAATAGTTTTTGCAGTGTGGAAACCAAAGACAATATAACCCCAAATGTTGGAAGAGAAATGTGCCTCAAAGACAATATGAAGTTGGAGAGAGCTATATGCACTGAAAGAACGATGCTTCATTACATCAATGAAACAGTTTCATTAATGTCTTTACATTGATACAAAGAAATGTTCCACACATGCAATGAAATGTTTCATTGCCGTAATGAAATATTTCATTAACAATATTTTTAATGATCTGTTGTGTCATTAATACAACGAAATCGTTTTCATTGATGCAATGAAATGTATTTTTTGAATAAATCGAGGCAAATATGGATAATATTATGAGAATCCCTTGCTATAAGAAAGTTTTTCAAAAAAAAACACATAAAATTGAGAAAAATTCATTAAATCTTTATTTGAGTCGATAGTACGGTCCATATAATTTAATGTTTGAAGATTATTTCATGCAAATGTTGACCTCGACTGCGCCTCAAATGGTCCATCCGCTTAGTCCAATTTTGGCATTTCCACGTTTTTGAGTAACAGAGGCCCAATTGCTGCGGACGGCGACGAATCGATAATTGATGGTCATCATTAACACTGGCCGATACAGCTGCGATATTTTCGCACTCTACGTAAGCGTGTTGGTGGTATAATGTCCAACAATGTAAATTTGGTGCGAAATTTAGTCACAATATCCCGAATAGCCGCTTTAGTGGGTCGATTAAACTAACCATAACTTTCTCAACAGAGCACGGATTTTGATAATAAAATTCAATAATTTGCAAACGTTGTTCGTTTGTAAGACGATTCATGGTTAAATTATAGACCAAACTGAAGATGTTTGACAGTGAAACAAAACACGAAACGTGCGTCAGCTGTTTAAACCAGTGTTGCCAAAAAGATAATAGCTAAAAAATCAACCTTTATTATATCGAATTTTTGTAAAAAAAATCAACAACGTTGGTACCTCTAAGGGAACCACTACTTTCATAGGATGACATGCTTTTCAAAATTGAAAAAATTTAACACACAAAATTTTAAATTTTTTGGCAAAAGCACTATTTCCTTACCAAAAATGAAAGAAAACATAAAATATTTTATTTCAAAAAATTTAAAAAATATATATAAATATTAGCAGGTTATTCGTCTGGAAACTTTAACTTCAAAAGAGAACTTTAAAGAACAGAACGTTGGTTTACGACGAATAAAGGAAGAATTGTCAAATGTCAAATAGATTTTTGGTTGAGCGTGATTCTCCTCCTTATCCTCCATTATCAAAACAAAAAACTTCACTCGTAAGAAGAAATTACTTAATCGAATAGCTGGAGTTCGAATGTAATACATTCAAATCACATAGAAAATCAATCAAATCGTTCACTAATCAAACAACAGAAAAACTAAACCAATTTATATAATTTCCGTTTTCTTAACTGAAGTCGGTATTTGACGAATGGGTATTTTTTTTTTCTTTGTAACCATTATTTAACAACACTTTAGGAGTCTCGGTGTCGAATATACTGTAAAGCAGGTTTTTCTTTTCGTATGGGAAGTATCACGGCCACTTTCTGCCCATCTCGGTGTTGAATATACTCCAAAACTTGTTTTAATTTCGTATGAGAATGGACACGCCCACTTTTCGCCCATAGTTGCACAGCTATTAAAACTGGATCTACTGACAAAAAACTTCAGCACTCTAGGTGTCTATATTCGATAATAAGTTTTAACTTCGTATGGGAGGTGCCACGCCCACTTATCCAATACCGCCCATTGTTGGCACAACTACGCACATTAATACTAGATGTACTCACACACAATTTCAGTATTGTATCTGTCATAGAACGCAATATATTTGAAAATGGGTTTTAACTTCGTATGGGAGGTACCACGACCACTTTTCCAATACTGCCCATTTTTGGCACAACTAAGCACATTAATGCTAGATGTACTCACACAAAATTTCAGTATTGTATCTGTCATAGCTTCGTATTGAAGTTGCCACGCCCACTTTCCCAATACCGCCCATTTTTGGTACAAATATGCACATTGTTGTGTTGCGAATTTAAAACAAAAGAATAATGCAATTTAAATTATACACATACGCAGATGTATTTATGTATGGATATGCGTAATATTATAATATAAGTAAAAAGATAAGATAGAGTAAGTCAATAAAACCACTGTAAATTTAAACAAATTAATGAAATTTCATAGATTTCATAAACACTACATACGATTTGTGAGATCTCCGTGTCATTACAAAAATGGAACCCTGCGTTAAAACTGTTATACACATCAAATATCAACTTTGGTTCTAAAAACATATGATGACGGACTCTAAGATTCCGGAGGGAAGTGGGAACGAAATGAGGATCCGGCATGATCTTTCTTTCTGGTTGAGATCGTGAGAGCGACAAGTTGTGCCACAGTGAAGGGGAAAGAAAAATCGTGTCCACGAGGTGAATATAGAAGCAAAGGCCGCTGCTCTCACTAAAACCTAGTATAGTGACATAAAACAAAATATAAAGATTGTGACAAGATAAGTGAAATAAAGGGGTGAAGTAGATTTTGCTCACTTGTCGTCAAAGAAGGAACACGCAATTGAACACCGGATTCCCCTCTGCTTCTCTCTTGACACCCGAAGTGGTGGTTTACAACAGCAAAAAAGTCTACTCAGCTATCCATTTCGCCCGAGAAAAGATCATCACAAATTAAATTTTTTGTCATTTTTATGACCCGAAATGCAGTAAGCTGACCATGTGATAAACAACAACGATCATAAACAATTGCAAGAACCGTTCGTAAAGGCAACAACAACCAGCTTCGAGGAATCAATCAAAAGAAAACAACAAAAGAGAGTAAATTCGCCACAGAGGTATACAACAACATAATCCATGGAATCAGTTTAACGCAGTGACGTCACGGGGAGTTTGGGGTTTCTTTGGATTCAGAGAGGATAGAATTATGTGTACAAATAGTACGTAAGTTAAAGGTATGATAAGTTTCTTAAATATTAAGTCACATTTGAATTTACTAACAGAAATTACTAATTCTAAGATATGAAGTTTTTTAATAAATTAATAATGGAGTATTGAAAACTGTTACATGTGTATGATGATAAATCGGACGGACGGACATATGGACAGATACTAGAGGGATTTTTAATGTGAAGGAAACGGACTATTAACAAGCAAGGGGCTACAAATAAAACTAAATCTATTGTAGCCGAGGTAGGCAGGGTAAGATATTGGCCCGTAGAATAACATCTTATACGGAGCTAGAGGGCGGGTTGGCAGGACGGATAAGGGAATATTTGCTAATTACAAGTTACAGATTTTGAGATGAGTTGGATAAGTGTTTCGGGTACGATATTTTGTGTAATGCCGGATCCTGTGTAACCTACTCACAAGAATCCACCCACCGACGAGCTAGTTCGTGCTTAAAGCAAGCGTACCCGAGTGAGACTGGGGAACACGGAATTTAGATCTACGTCCGCGCATAACAGTTGCTAGATGCACGTATAGTATAGCCAAACCAAAACAAATACAAATATTGTAAAATAATTTTATAAATAAATACAATATTTTTATTTTTCAAACCACGCTTATAAGACTGGCTACCAATATGTTTGCACTATATATTGAAATAATACTTCAAGACAATTCAAAAAATAAATATTCTTATAATTATATTTTCAAAAAAGCTTAAATACCATAAACATTGGTTGATAATGAGTGCTACAGTTGGTTGTATTTCCATTCCATATTTATTCAAAAAGTTAAAAATTTTAAAATCCATTATCTCACCTACATAGTGCAACATAACCTAACTCCACGATTCAACCAATTTTTGCCGCAAAAGTAAAAAGTACGAATTTGGAAAAAATCTTTTTATTTTGCGTGTCTATGCAGTCAGAGGAATGTATACACCGAATTCCATGAATCAAGCTGCGGCCATTTGGTTCGTACCATTTTTATCCCCTTTTCCTATTTCAACCACTCAAGAGTACGATTTATTTTACGTGTCTACGCAATTAGAGGGATGTACACACCGAATTTCGTAATTCTAGCTTTAGTCGTTTAGTTGGTACTATTATTATTCGCTGTACCCATTGTATTCCGTGAAAGTATGAATTTGGAAAAAAAACCCTTATATTTTACGTGTCTAGCTGCAGTCATTCGGTTGGTACTATTTTTATCCCTTTTTCCATTTTAACCCCAAAAAGTACGATTTTCGAAAAATCCGTTTATTTTACGTGTCTACGCAATTAGAGGGATTTACACACCAAATTTCATCATTCGAGCTGTAGTCGTTTAGTTGGTACTATTTTTATCTCACTCACAATCCATTTTGAACAGAATTTGGTTCCGAAACCATCTGAAAAAAATCAATAATATGAAAACAAGCAAAGACATATTGAAAATTGAAAAATTTAAATCTAAAGCAAAACTGAGAAAATATGTTCTAAACACTTCTATTTTAATTTATAATACATTAAAATGACAGACATTTTCATTTTTGTTTTTAGATTTCCTCTTTATGATTAAAAAACCCTGCCAAATTTATTGTTTAGTCGCGCAGTGCAATGATTAGACATTTTTTATTATTTCTGTAGGTAATTTCAAATGCCAGTTAAACCTAATCACGTCATTACTCTCATTTCATCGAGTTAACTTTTGTCATGATGTGGTTTCAATTGTTAACGAAGTTCTGAGGCACCACTGTGCCCAGCCAAGTGTTAATTCTCGTTCGTAGCCGTATACAGACCATTTGTTTATTAGTATTACTTGCAACACGTACCAACCACAAGCATTTGAATCTTTAGTCATTTAGATTATGAAAATATTTATGGAAACATGATTTATGTCCAAACACATCGCATATCCACTGGTGGACTCCATATGGAGTCCAACACTCGCAAACTTGTAAGTTTTGCTACTCAAACACATGCACATACATCCATACATTCATACATACACACCCAAGATCTCGTTGCTTGTTACCCATTTGGTTCGGTCGTAGTAATTCGGTGGTGTTACTCATACGTACCCGGGTGTTGCTAGATCGCGTGCTCAGTTCGATGTACATCGCATTCAGGCATTCACTGCACCGAACCAAATCAATCCAATCCAATATTTGATCCAATGTGATCCGATCGTAAGTTTGCCATGAGACTGTTTTGTGGTTGTTTGTGTGTGCGCGTGTGTGTCTGTGTTACATCTATAAAATCATTAACAAATTTGGTTAAATTAACAAAGACCTGAGTTGCATATGAAACAAATATGAAACACAACTATGATTTGTTACTTTGTGCGCGCATGCTTTGCATTGCACAGTGGGCGACATAAGTTTATTGATAAATGCTCTGGTTGAGACTGATTTGACTGGCATTTCGGGGTGTTTTGGGTCGCTTAGGCAACTTTAGAGCTGAATTATAGCGATCTGCACTGAAAAAAGTATAATCATAATGAACTAAAATACACATGGCACCCAGTATGTCTTTGCTCAAATTATGTTTAGTGTTCTTAAATGAAGTACAAGATTTTATTTTTTATATATGGGAAAATCTACAAAATAGTCCGATTTCAATTTTGAAAAATTAAAAATATCAAATTAGAGGCACACGTTTTATTTTAGCGTCAACTTGTTAAAAATACATTAAATATAAATAATGTGCTCGCGTGCATAATTTTTTTCAAGTGCAGAAGATGTTATAATCGGATTGTCCCTTTTGGTTCTATTGCCCTATGAAAATCAACAAAATTTAACCTAAAATGGCTCTCGGTACCAAAATAATAATTCGATCTATTTAGCACTTACACACATTATTAGTAGTACCCATATTCACCGATCACACAGGGTTGCCACCAGTTATTTTTCAAACTGCGGATGTGCTCTTCAAAAAATATGAAATTTCATGATCTGCACGCATCGACCTGATGATGTTCGTACTGTCATAATCTCCTTGTCGCTGAAGGCACACCAAATCGTCCGGTCGCCTTTTGTTAGTATCTCTGTCGTTTATAATCCAATATTAAAAAATTTGCAATTACGTTCACGCTGAAAGCGCAAAAAAGAAAATTGTATCAATTTTCGTTTTATGCAAAAACAGAGTGACAGATTTTGAAGAGCTACCATTTATTCCTCAGTGATGGCACACGCCCTTTTCAACATATAGAAGATTCCGCAACATCATTACTATCATCCACAAAAAGATCAGAATGATTTTCTCTTATGCTGAAAAAGTTATAGCCAAAAGAGTTGAACAACTCCCGAAAGTTACAAGCAAAAATGGGGTAAATTAGGGTAGACCTTAGCTCAGTAGACTACATTAACAGCATAATTTTAAAACTTTAGGATGTTGGCGAGGTTAAACTCGTCGTTTTGAAAATTATGACACTCTCAGAAATATTATATATTGCTCTTAAAGCGGTTAGAAGCCTGAGTGACGTGGAATCGTACTATACCGTAGATTTGCCCATATACTCTTTACTAAATTTTCTATACTAAATCTGAATCTATACTATGCTCGAATATTTTACTGAACAGGGGATGTTTCCTATAAATGCAGTGCATTTCATTGGTTGTAGGAAAATACGGGGCTGAGTGGAAGAAAGAGGGAGAAGTATTTGTTGAATCTCTGGATGTCATAATTGGCGAGAAAGATATTTTCCGGAAGTCGACTCCACTTACGAGTTGCAGGAAATCGTTCAGTGTAGTGCGACTCGCTGTCTAATCGACAACAAATGGGTGTAAAAGTTGCGAATCTCTACCGAACGTCCTCTCATCCGTGATAAGATCACAAATATCCGAAGAACAAACACCACAAAAGTTTCGATAGAACAGTCACCTATGTCACCTATGAACACCATCACTCTGCTCTGAACACGGTCCAAGGTAGATCTTGGAGAATCTGACCATATACCGAGTTGTATTCCATCTTAGGCCTGATGTATTTCGAACTTTTAAGAAACGTTAGAAATTTAAGAATAAACTAATATTAAAAGCTAAAACGATTCATTTCATTTATTTATTCAGTTTATGGAAATACAATATTCCTTACAGACTACAATATAATACTAAAAATAAATTAAATCTAATATGTTACAAAAAGTAGTTAATGAATTCGAAAAATCTAAATTAAAATTAGATATACGATTAAACTCTTTCAAAGCCCTTGCAATTGGTTCAAATACAGAATAGTTAGATATATGAAGCGGAATAAAAAATACATTATTATTTCTTAAAATGCGAGAAGGAACTTTAAAATTTACAAGTTCCAGTAATTCAGAACACTTGCGAAAGGAGAGTTCTCCTATTCTCGAGGGGTTTCAAACCAATAAGCCTACATTTATCGACAAAGGAAGGTTGAGGTTCAGTAAAATGAATACAACGTAGAGCAAACTTCATGATTTTTTTGAATACGTTCAATTCTACATATATGGTTATCACAAAAAGGGATTCCAAACAATACAAGAATATTCCAGCTTAGACCGGACTAAAGATGAAAAAATTAACTTCGCCGTATAAGGATCCGAAAATTTCTGACAATTTCTCTTCACAAAATAAACGTAAACTTGGCATCAAAAACAACACCCAAATCAACTATTACATCTGCAGATTTAAGTTGAAGGTTATTAATGAAGTAGTCGTAATAAACCATATTTGCCAAAAGAAACTTTAAAACATTTAGAAACAGAAAGACACAAAAAGTTGTTTGAGCACCATTCCGAAACTCTGTCCAAATCACTTTGGAGACAGAAAACATCTGCAATAGAGTTAATTCGCAAAAATATCTTTAAGTCATCAGCGTATAATAAAACATTCGACCATTTTACACAAGACGATATATCATTAATAAATAAAATGAACAATATTGGGCCTAAGATACTGCCTTGGGGAATACCAGAAGTAGCTTTGTAAGAAAACGAATCAACAGAGTCAATAGAAACAAAACAGGTTCGATCCTGTAAATATGATTGAATCCAATTTAAAAAAAATTACGAAATCCAATATGACAAAGTTTATCAATTAACATAGCTTGTGAAACCTTGTCAAATGCTTTTGTGAAATCAGTGTATGTAGTATCAACTTGACAGCCAAGTTCGAAGCTAGATGTGCAGTACTGAGAAAAAATCGCCATATTTGAGACAGTAGAACGACCCCTGACAAATCCATGCTGAGATGGAGAAATAACATGTTTAACAGCAAAGTATAACTTATCAAAAACAATATGCTCAAAAATCTTTGAAATGTTGCATAATTTGGCAATAGGTCTATAATTTAAAATATTCTTCTTAGCACCAAATTTGAAAATGGGAGTTATAGCAGTAACTTTCCCCCTATCAACGAAGAAACCTTGTTGTAATGACATATTGAAAAGGAATAAAAGTGGCATAATTAATGACTTTGAACATTTTTTTATAAAAAATGAGCAAATACCATCACTATCCAATCTAAAAGTAGGTTTGAGCTTAGTGATTCCACTTAACACATCAACATCAATTAATTGTTGCTTTCCAAATTTCAAAGAAGAAGATAAAAAGAAATTAGAATTTCCTGAAGAAATGTAAGGCGAAAAATTACCCTAAAAACTCGGCAAACAAATTAACAGTCTCCGAAGTTGAATTAAGTATTTTATCATTAAAAATCATTCGAGATGGATATTCCGAGCTTTTTCTTTTGGAATTAATAAAAGTCCAAAATGATTTAGGATTCCTCCTAATATTGTTTTCAAAATTAAGTATATACTGCCTATACACAAATTTATTTAGAAAGTTGAACTCCCTTAAATAATGTTCATACATTGACTTATTGTATAAATCATTTGTGGCTTTAAAAAGTTTATAGAATTAATTTCGCTGATTTTTCAATTTCTTAAGGCCTTTCGAATACCAGGGCAATTTGTGAATTCTGGGCTTCAAAAGAGGAATATTACAGCAACAAATTTGATTAATAACAGCAATAAATCTATCATAGCAAACTTTTAAATTGTCAACTCCAAAAATTTGGAGCCAATTTTCGTCACTAATACACTTATTTATAATTTCAAAATTACAATTTTTAAAGTCGAAACCTAATCGGCTGGCACTTACTTTAGGACAGCCGATTTGCAAAAAGGGTGAAGTCATTCATTTATAATAAATTTTAAATCCTGATCCAAAAAGACAAGATCGAAGATTTTCCTTAACCGGTTAAACAAATTATTAACTTGGATCAAATTCAAATTGAAGAAACCATCAATAGTATTGATTTCAAACAAATTATTACCAGTAGAAGGCACGATAGACATAGAACTTTCATCGGAAGTCCAAACAACGTAATCGTAATTTATTATAAACCACATTTCCCGACGTAAATGTGAATAGTCCGGCTCACTTAGGCAAAGGAAAATACAATGAAAGAGGTAATGATGGAATAAGTCTTAAGTCCTCTATTCTACACAACAAATTCGATTGGATTCTGGCGAGTTAACTACAGTTAGAGATAACACTATACAGGAAAAGTAAAATGTTGTGTCGCGGGCCTAAATTTATTGTTGATTTTATAATAACACCAACAATTTTTTCGGTATAATTTTTTAAACTTTTTTTATTAAAATCCAATTGTCGTAGTATGGGCTCAATGTACCGAGATATGCGAAAATATATTGCCAATACGTGGTTTATATAAAAAGCAATTATTTACTTATGTTTACAAGTTCCTTTAACTTAAACACTAATAAAACTTCAATTCGAGAAACTCCTTGGATCTCAGAATATCGAGATGTAGGCATGAAACAACAAGGCATCTAATATCTTGCCCTTGTTTACAAAGCAATGTAATGCCTTGCGAATTGTTAAAAGAAGAATAAAAGTTGTTTTCCTTCTATATTATTACACCGCCCGACAGTCCATATTACACTCGATCGATGATATACGTCTGAAACTATAGACAAAATTATGTTAATGGGCGTTTTCAGTCTTTCATTTCCTCATCCTGTTGTCTCTTTTTCAGAAAAATGTTTGGTACCCTATGATACAGATATTAATCTCAAATTAAAGAGTTGAATATCTGTAAAAAATACTTTAAATTTCGTGATACTATACGTATTAGTTTAGCGAATAAGTATTTCAAACAATTTTTTAAATTTATCTCTTGAAACTTTACAGTCGTATTAAGAGACAACAGGATAAGGAAATGAAAAACTGTAAACGAATATCATACGGTTCAAGTGTAGCAACCTTACTGAAAAAATACCAAATATAAACGAATAAAACTAGTTAAAGTTTTATTTTTATACATACATTTCATATACTGCACAAACGGAATGACAAACATCCTCGTATACCCACTATAAGTTTGTCATTCCGTATGTAATACCTTGAAATATCGACCAGAGACCCTATTAAGTATATATAAATTGCAGAACGCTGTCCGCCTACAAGGAGATCGAAATTTTCCATGAATGCGAGCGAAATCGGCGGGAAATTAAATCTTTATGTATATATATAATAGTTGCGTTACTGACTGACTTATCATTGATCAGCGCCCAGACCAAATGGCTGAAGCCAGGGTTCTGGGTTGTTCCCAAATATGACGGAAACGCGGACTAAGAGAAAGAAGTTTTACTAAATTCGTACTTTTAGGGGACAAAAAAGGGATAACCAACGAACCTAAACGGCAGTAGCTAGAAACATGAAATTCACTTAACATGCAGACGAGCTATACATAGGAATTTTTTCGAAATTTGTACCTTTAAGAGAGGAAAGAGACAAAAAGGGATAAAAATGGTACTAATTAAAGTAATGCAGCTATATTCGTGAAATTCGATACTTACATTTTTTTGATAACGTAGAAGAGCAATCTAAAGGGATTTTTCGAAATTTGCTTGACAAAAAGGGAAAAAAATGGTACCAACTAAAGTACTACATACTCCTGAAATTCGGCATGTATACCCCTACGACCAAGTAGATAAACAAGTAAGGAAGGCCGACTATATGACACCCTACACCTAATCATTATACCCTGTCGTGTAGGGTATAAAAAAGTCGTTACATTTGAACCGGGTGATGTCCGACGCAGATATACGAGTAGAATATACTACTAATTTCATACTTTTAACTGTATTTGTAAGAAAATTTGAACACAATCATTGAATGGGAGCGGAAAGAATTAAATCGGAGGAGACATTTGTATGGTAGATATATGTATAAATCTGAAACGATGTGGTCCACTTTCACCAGAGCTGTTTCTAGTTGAAATATAAGATGTTTTGTCAAATTTGAAGAAAATCTGTTAAATATGTGGCTTCTAAATCGGCGGAGACACATTTATGGAAGCTATATAAATCAGAACCACTTTCACCATAGATGTTTTTTATTGAAATATCAACTGATTTGCCAAATTTGAAGAGAATCTGTTAAAATATGTGGTTTCTAGAGCTGAAAGAATCAAATCGGAGGAAAGATTTGTATGGGAGCTATATAAAGCTGACCAGATATGACCTATTTTTACCACAGCTCTTTCTAGTTGAAATATAAGTTGTTTTGCCAAATTTGAAGAAAATCTGCTAAAATATGTGGTTTCTAGAACGACACGAATCAAATCGGCGTAGACACTTTTATGGAAGCTAATATATAAATCTGAACCGATGTGGCCCACTTTCACCATAAATGAAATAATAAATAATTGAAAAATGAAATGAAATAAATAATTGAAATATCATCTGATTTGCCAAATTTGAAGAAGATGTGTTAAATATCGAGCCCTTAGCACGGAATTATCGTAAGCGACATTTTCTGAAAATATTTTTTATTGTAGAATTTAAAATTTTATGGGCTGATACATAAATAAAAATTGTCAAAATGTCAAAATTGGTAACGTTTATATAAAAAATGGGGCTAAGATTTTATCGTAAGTCGCTGCTCACATTTTCAAAGAAAGCAATTAAATCGCAAGCGACAGTTTATGAATTTAGGCAAAAACTGTCTGATAATGTAACAGATATTTATAAATGCTTTAGATAGGTCTATCAATATATTGATGCAACAATAAGTGTACTTTTATACCCTCGGCCATAGAATGAAGTGTTCGTCTGTTGGTTGAAGGTACGATAGGTTACGAACGAACTAAGGTAAGAGGTTCGAAGTTCCCAGATATTTGTTTTATATATTTTTTATCGATCCAGAAGAAAAAAGTTTATCCACAGGAACTGAAAGTAGCTCTAAATTATTGGCTTTTAAATTAAGCCTTTTTGTATGATTTGTGCCTTATATACAATAATTTAATATACTTCGTGGAATATTCGTATATTATGCCAAATACTATATACATCGTTTTTGTATTATTTCCCTACTATTGTGGGTAAACGTTAACATTTATTTTATTCATATAGTGACAAATTTGACAAAGAAACATAATATTTAGCTTAAAATAGTGAAGCAATTTGGCATATTGCCCACAATTCTATAGAGTTAAAAAAACGGTGTTAAGTTCGGCCGGGCCGAACTCCACCATGGATTGCATTCCACAGAGGCTTTCGATTTTCGTAGAAGTGGAGTAATATTACAGGAAAATATAATTTTTTTTTGATATAGCCAAACCAAAACAAATAAAAAATATAGAAAAAATAATTTTATAAATAAATATAAAATTTTTTATTATTTCAAACCACGTTTATAAGTCAAGGCTACCAATACGTTTACACTATATATAACGAAATAGTACTTCAAGTCAATTTAAAAAATAAATATTTTTATATTTTCAAAAAAAATATTGATTAAATATTGATAGTGGATGCTACAGTTGTTTGTATTTCCATTATATTTTAATTCCAAATGTATAAATTATGAAAATCCATTATTTCACGTACATAGTGCAAAATAACCTAACTCCATGATTCAACCAATTTTTGACGTAAAAGTTCAAAATTTTTAATTTTTTTTATTTTGCGTGTCTATCAGCAATGTATACACCGAATTCCATGATTCTAGCATAGGCCATTTGGTTGGTACCATTTTTATCCCCCTTTACGTATTTTACCCCCTTAAGAGTATGTATACACCGAATTTCATTCTTCTAGATGCTGCGGGTTGGTTGGTGCCATTTTTATCCCTCTATTTCCATTTTACCCCTTAAAAGTACGAATTTGGAAAAATAACTTTTATATTATGTATCTACTCAATTAAATTTTCACCGAATTTCGTGTTTATAGCTGTTGTCGTTTGATAGGTACCATTTTTCTCCCTTTTTGCCCCAATTCACCCCCTACGAATAAGAATCAATTTATGGTGCACTTTTTGTTATAGGTGGAATGCGCTTACTCCATATCAAATTTGGACGTCCTAGCTCCTTTTGTTTAGGCGTGCTTTCAACAGATGGACGGACATGGTCAGATCGTCATAGAATTTTATGACGATCAAGAACATATATACTTTATAGGGTCTCAGGTCGATATTTCAAGGTGTTACAAACGGAGTGACAAAAATATAACTGGCAATGATGCCAGGAAGAATAATTTGGGCCCCTTTAAATATGGATATTTTGCAGATAGTAGGCTGGACGAAATGAATATTAATTTAATTATTCGTTCAAAGAAAAATTCAATTTCAATATTACCTAAAACTTTTATATGAAATTTAATTTAATCATAGAAATTCAAATGTGTCCAAAATAGTTTTTTTAACGATTTGAATTACTTTTCTGTTCATTTTCCCTTTATAAAAGTAGTTATATATTTTATTATGATGTTTTAATATGTTTTTGCAGTATTTGTAGCCGCAAGTACAATATTTGTATCGCAAGCGCCAAAGGTATCGTATGATATAAACAAATTATAATTTTTTAATAATAATTCGTTGGGTACGGCGGAATTAAAACATTTTGCATTAAAACATATTTCATTTTATGCAAATATTTTAAAATAATCAATAAAAACCTTCTCCTGTAAAATGTGTGTTTTAGCGCTTGCGATCATTCCGCGCTAAGGGCTCGATATGTGGTTTCTAGAGGGGATTGAATCAAATCGGAGGAGACATTTGTATGGGAGCTATATATAAATCTGAACCTATCTGGCCTATTTGCCAAACTGGAAGAAAATCTGTTCTGATATGTGGTTTCTCGAACGGAAAGAAAAAAATCGGGAGCAAAATTTGTATGGGAGCTATATCTAAATCTTAACCGATTTGCTCCAAATTAAATAGCGTTCGTCCTTATCCCACATAACTTCGTTGTGCAAAGTTTCATTTAGTTCTAACAACAATTGCGACCTGTACTTTGATTGGACAAAAAGGGATAACAAATTTACCAACTAAAGTGTTGCAGCTAGAATCGTATATTTTTCTTGCCATGTTATCGGAGTGAAATCCGATAAATGTTGGCTGTAAAATCAAAAAATGTGAAATCCGCGTAACTTTTTCATCATATAGAGAATACCAAAATATTTATTGGCATACAGAATAGGTGTCTTCCGAAAATTTTAATCCTCAACTGTCTTTTTTGAAAAAAACTTTTTTGGTTTTTTTTTTCGAAAAAAGGGTCAAATTGACCCATAGAGAAAGGAGCTAGAGGGTTAGGATCTTCCACAAAAAAGATCCTCATAAAACTCCACAATATAGATCTGACAGTAAGAATTCTCTCAGATATTAATTTAAAACACTTTTTCGCTTAGTTCCCTTCGACCAAAAAATTAAACCTTTGAACCGGACTATAAGTTCATTCTGAAAAAATGGTCATGCCCTTTCAGAATTATAGATCCGATATTCTGTCCCAAAAATGCTGTTGGACAGTGTAATTATTTGTAATATATTCTATTGCAAATAAATATTGGATGGAAAATCAATTATGTGAGTTTTCAAATGAACTACAATGAATCTCGTGTCGCAGCCTTTACTTTCAACAAATTGAATTTCCTCCACTGTACGTCGCTGCTGTTTTACAACGGCCGAACAACAAAAAATGTTGTTTGTAATCATTATCTGACGACATGGACAATTATGGTCAGCGTCCGTCCATATGAAATACATCAACATCGATGACAAAACTGCCCCTCCAGAGTCATACAATTAATTAAACATATTTAGAGCCAGCTAAAATCTACAACAGCTTCGCGACGACAACTGCTAACGACAGCAAACAACTCTAATCGCAACCATAAAACGCAATTTGTATCTCTTTTTTTATGTGTCAATGCAACAGCAACAATAACGAAAAGCAAAACGTAATTCGACGCCACCAAAGTAAACCACAAAATTCTAAAATTTATCAATAAAGTTTTTCCCTGCGTTGGGGTTTTGTTTTCGGATAAAACATACAAATTTCTTAATTAAGTTTAATGATGGCGGGGTGGTGGAGGTGGGCTATAATTTGCTTGTTAATCCTTTTTATAGCAGTGCTAAAAGAGTCATTAACATCCTCGCAACTGAAGGAGAATGAGAGCAACCGCAGGACTTGCTGCCGCCTTCACCTCTTCTCCATTGGACTGCTCTACCCACCACACAAGAATACGGAAGTACCTCCTCATTCAAGACTCGTTTGTGTGCGTTTCAAATCTTTTGCAATAGTTTCCGCATCAAAAGAGATTTCCCTTACCAACGACGACGAAGACGACGTCGGGGGAAAAACATGTCAAAGACAAACTCGTTGACTTGGCTTTCTTGGTTGTTCTCAGCTTCTTTGCCAGAAAGGAAATGGAAATGGCAACGAGTTTTTTCATTCTGCCTTCAAAAGGATACAAAACAAGAGTTTTGCGCTTACTTTGTTCGTTTAATGAAGCCACAGAAACCCACTTAAAGACTTGTTCCACACCACGTTTTTTAGCTTATCTGGCTCGCACTCTCTGGCAGTGTTGTCGGTGGTGAAAAACTTTATTCATTTCAAAAAATTACAACTAGAAAATCATCTGGAAAATAGAAAATGTGCGTAGCTAAGGAGTTTCTAAAATGCATAAAAAGTTTGATTTTCCACACGATGCAGAACAAAAAACCAAAAAAAACGTACAAAGTAGCAAAGTTAAAAAGGATTGAGAAAAAAACACAAGAACCCAAGGATTGCTACTTCAGCAACAGTGAATTTCAACAACAGATTATGTACAAAGAAAATAATTGCATCCTCCTTCTGAAGAAAGTACGTTATGGTTTTGTGTCTGAACTGCTGATGGAAAAACCTGGCTTTAGTGCTGCTGTTGAGTTTTCAAATAATGATCAGAGGAGATAGGGAGTGGATCGGAATGAGATGAAACTCGATGCATTGCTTTGCGAAAGGCTTAATTATGAATATTTTCCAAAGGAGCAATATAATACGAAACTTATTGGAATTCGTAATGATTAGAAGAAAAATAATAATGCAGAAAATATCATATTCAATTCGAGATGTTTGTGCGGCCATAGCGATACCCGAAAACAATACTTCTGGATGATAAATTGACGACATTGCCACTGTGCTATTATTTTGATATTATTATTCTTGTAGATATTGTCGAGTAGAACAAGAATCTGTATTTGATATACGCCAGACACTACCAAAATCTTGAGTTACGGGTAGGGATGTAAAAAACCCGCACTTCTTCGGGAAACCGAATTTCGGTTTGTTCGAAAATTTACAATTTTTTAAAAAACCGGGTTTCAGTTTTTTTAAAATATTTATAAGCTAAATGGAACTTTTCATATTATTTTTATAATTTTTTTGAGATTATTGAACACAAAAACATTAAACCATAATAATTCAAATACTTATTTACTGATTTCATTTTCATATTTTAAATGAAAATGCACTAGAATCGCCGATGATGTTTATTTAAATTGCCAATTTATTGTGAAGTTTGTTTTGATCTTTCTTTTGGACACCACAAGAAATACGTTAGAGAATGCTAGGCTATTTTATCAAAAATTTGCCCAAACAAGTATACAAATATGCATTATGTCTCAATCAGGAATGCTGTCAGAATTCAATATGAGACCGAAATAAATAATATAAATGACATTTACAAATTCATATACTCGAAGATTAGGTTTGTAATGGAAATATACAGCAGATGATGACAAATTCGGTGATCAATCAATGATTTTGTTGTTTACTGGCAGAATGATATGTTTAACTTCGCGCTCAATTAGATTTTCGACATGATTCATTTAGGTATACACAAATAAAAAACAAGTAAGGAAAGGCTAAAGCCGGGCGGGGCCGACTATATGATACACTCCACTTTCTATCCGAATACTATTCAATTCGGTAAAAAAGTGAAAACGGGAAGGAATTTTTATGTATCCTAAACATAGACTTATATGACCTGATCCAATTTGTTAAATTGAGAAGAATATTTGAATCGGGCCACTTTCATAGTAGGTAATTCCTGTTCAAGTATGCTCAATTTTAAGAAATTCTGTGAAAACACGTGGTTTCTAGGGCGAGAAAAGTCAATCAGGGAGCGAAATTTGCATGGGTGCTATATAGAAATCTGAACCGATCTGACCCATTTTCCCCAAGTGTGTTTCTAGTTGAAATAAATATAAGATATTTAGCCAGATTTGAAGAAAATCCGTCAAATCGGAAGAGAAATTTGTGTGGGAGCTATATACAAATCTGAACCGATCTGACCCATTTTCACCATGGGTGTTTCTAATTGAGTTGTAAGATGTTATTCCAATATTGAACAAAATCTGTTAAAATAGGTGGATTCTAGAGTGGAAAATGTCAAATTGGGAGCAAAATTTGTATGGGAGCTATATATAAATCTGAACCGATCTGACCCATTTTCACCACAGGTGTTCCTAGTTTAAATATAAGATGTTTTGCCAAATCTGACGACAATATGGTACAACATGTGGATTCTGGAGCGGAAAAAGTCAAATTGGCAACGAAATTTTTAAGGGATCTATATATAAATCTGAACCGATCTAACACATTTTTACTGTAGGTGTTTCCAATTGAATTATAAGATGGTTTGCCAATTTTGAAGAAAATCTGTTAAAATATGCAGTATATAGAGTGAAAAGAGTCAAATCGGGAGTGAAATTCGTATGGGGGCTATATCTAAATCTGAACCGATTTTCTTCAAATTAAATAGCGTTTGTCCTTGTCCCGAAAAACTTCGTTGTGCAGAGTTTAATTTGGTTCAGGCAACAATTGCGACCTGCATCGTGATTACAAGAATAGACGGACAGACAGACGGGCATTGCTAAATCGATTCAAAAAGTGATTTTAAGTCGATCGGTATACTTAACAATGGGTCTATCTCGCTTCCTTTTGGGTGTTACAAACAAATGCACAAAGACATAATACTCTCGTGGAGTGTATAATTAGTTATAGCAGTCAATGGCTTCGATGTTACACATCAAGCTCCAAACGAAGCTATTTGATAACGAGGGCTTATATTCATATTCTCGAAAATTAATTTTTGATTCCAAACTATTCTCTGATTTGGCTGTCATCTCTAATATGAATTGGGGGAAAAACTGTTTTTCTAAAGCCATTTTTTACACATTCTTCTGGTTTGGCTATATACTCACACTACAAATAAATAAAATAGTTCAAAATGTAGCAGCACAAAACCGAAGGCTGTAACTCTCTACAACGATTTTGTTTAAAAAATTTTTCAACATTTTTCTAGATTAAGTGTATATCGTACTATCAATTTTCATCATTTCGCCGTTAATAGCATATACTTCCCAAGTTATCAGGCTAAAATAGTGTAAATGTTGGCTGTAAAGTCAAAAATTGTGAAAAGTATCTTCAGAAAAAACCCGCCTAACTTTTTATCATATTGAGAATACCAAAATATTCACCCTTATTCCAGTTGTCGTCGTCAACGTCGTCGTCGATTTTGAGTCAACGTCACTTTATATCAACGTCAACATCAATTCAATGCTAATTTTGTATTTTGTAACACTATTGGGTCGACGACGACTTTTAATCGATAACAGAACAAAAACCTCATCTCTAATATTCAGTCAGCTGATTTATGTTGTGTTGTATTTTTGTGGAAAAATATTTTTTATTTCTGATTCAAATTCTGATTCGAGTGATGGAGAAAAGAAATACAATCTAAATTGAAAAGAAAATTTGCAAATTAAATTTGAAAATTCGACAGTAGTCAATTTACCAGATGAAATGTCCCTGCAGAAGAACGTGGAGGTATTGACGCCTGGCGAGTGGTGCTGTACTGCAGTAAAAGTCATTAGTGGCAATGGGTACGATTTATAGACGGGCGGCAAGTACTGGTAGATTACTCGTAAATACAGTACTCGTTTTTTAAGACGGCAACACTACAAAAATATACATAAGTTGGCAACCCTATTAATAGCTGTCAACAATTATTTGGTTTGTGAAATTCATTTTTAGTTGTGAAAAAAAGTTGTGTTGGAAAGACTGAAATAAATTAGATTTTATAACTTAAGTTTTTTCGTTGTGATAAAAAACTAATGAAATGCCTTTTTTACACTTTTTAGTTTTATATTTCAATAAATATTCAAAATAAACGTATACGTTTATACATACTGAAATAAAAATCTGCATTCTTTCATTTTTCTCAATACCAAGTAACCAACAAAGTACCTACTCGTGGATTGCTTCAAAGGCGATTGGTGCAAAGGTACTCCCAAAGTCTCCACTTGTGGACTACTCCGAAAGCGAGTGCTGGTTTTGAAGCCGTATGACAGTCCAATATTAAAATCAGCACTTGAAAGCATTAACGGGGAAATGAAGAGAGAGTAGTCACTATCGCTTGGAGACTACTCGAAGAATAGTCCTGCACTACTATTTTTTTCTGAAGGGGAGTGGCAAAAATAAGGAATGTTGGTGTGTGTGTGTTTTGTTATTTCTTCAAAAGGTTCCAACATTACTTTCTTGTCAATAAAATAACATTTATGCATGCGCTGGAAAACAATCACATCGACATCAAAATTAAGATGTCTAGCCGACACTCAGCTGGAGCGATCGCCACGGAAACGAATTTAACTTGGACTATGAAAAACGTTGAAAGAAAGGAAGCTTCTGTATCCAAACCACATTCTACCTCTTGGACATCACATTTATCACCCAGAATAACGAATGGACGGTGACCTCAAAATGTATCAGATATGCTCCAGCGGGCTGAGTGTGAATTGCTAGAATCGTTCTCTCTGGTAGCATTACGCTCGACTGTTGGCGACAATTTTAATTTTTATGAAATGTCATATTGTATGTCTCGGCGGACCAAAGACATTTTTTTTTCTTATTCCATCCATCCGTGCAAGCAACTGGAAGATTTTCAAAATTGTTATCAAAATTAATTAATTAAATTTTTTCAAAATTGTTATCAAAATAAATTAATTATTATTTTTCAAATTTGTCATCAAAATAAATTAATTAAATTTTTTCAAAATTGTTATCAAAATAAATAAATTAATTAAATTGTTTCGCGTTTTTTATTTTAAGTTTTTCCAATTCATCCACAATTTTATTTTTTTATCATTTTTGAACACTTAGAAAATTTACAATGTTCAAGTCGTCACCAAAAACGGCGACGACAAAAATCAGAATCGCATCAACGTCACATAACTAACAGAATACCAAATATGCGTCGACGACGATCGATAAATCTCAATATTGACAACGCGAATACGAATTTATAATCGTCAACTCATGACGACGCCATTTGGAATAAGGGGATTTTTTTTGGCATATGATTGCTCACTTCATGGCGAATATTTGTGTCAGGAAAGTTTCAGAATCCTGGATGGAGAAAGTTATAATATTAGGAATTGCATCCGCGAATTTTGAATTTTTCAACAATTGCAGAGATTTTTGTTACTTACTACATGTGCATGTGTTAAAAGCGACATTGCTTCTTCGCGAGAAAATCATAAAATAAAAATGTCATGCATGAAAATAATTTTAGCCATATTTCCCGCGAAAATGGAAATTTTACCGTGCCCTACCGCAATATCCACTTTTTGTAAAAAATAAATAAAAAGGGATAAAAATGGTATCACTCTAACGGATGAAAGTGGTGATATCTCTTTTTTTATTTTTGACTTTGACCACAATCATTCCAACTGGCACATAAAGGGTGATTTTTTAAAAGCTATAGGAGAGTTTTTCAAAAAAAAAAAAAAACACATAAAATTCAGAAAAATGCATGAAATTTTTATTTCAATCGATAGTACGGTCCATATAATTTAATGTTTGAAGATTATTTCATGCAAATGTTGACCTTGACTGCGCCTCAAATGGTCCATCCGCTTAGTCCAATTTTGGCATTTCCACGTTTTTGAGTAACAGAGGCCCAATTGCTGCGAACAGCGACGAATCGATAACACAGGGCAACAGTGATTCTGCGGTGCGGTGTTTGTAAGGAAATTTTGGTGGATATGTTGATGAAGATCTAAGGCTATAATTTACTTTTTTTAAATTGACTCTGGTTCTCGAGATAAACCGTTATTTTAAAAAAGAAGGAGGTTTGACCACATATTTTAGCATAACTAAGGAATAGTTTGTCCGATTTGGTTAAGTAAAAAATTAAAAATCCGCAGCTAAATTACCTTCAGGTTACACCTACAATGTTTTTTGATATAGTCAATAGTTTCGAAAATATTGAATAACTATTAAAAAAAAAAATGTTTTCATGGAAAATTGAAAACTTTTTTCTATTTGTTAAATGCATATAAAATCAAAAAAAGTCTTTAATTATAAACATAGATATGTTACAAATAAAAGTAGCCATATTTCAATAAAATCGATTAACAAGTTTTGGATTAATTCACAATTTAGTGATGGTATCTCATTGTGATAAATTTTTGAAATGAACATTAATAACAGAAATATTCCATAGCTATAAAAAACACGACACATAATTATAACAACTTAAGTAGGCCGAAAAGACGATATGTGACAGACAAGTGAATAAATACGTACATACGTACCGATATAAAAAGCGGTCTTGGTTATACCCAAACGATTGAACGTTAAGCCACCAACGATGCATAGTGAAAATTTACCAATACCGGTATTTACTTCATTATCGTCCAAATATTCTAATGGTGTTGAAATGTTAGATAGTCAGAATGAGAACAGCAGTGAGAATGAGTACGAAGAATGCAGTTCTACTTATCAAGGATTTTCTCAAGGTGAGCAGAATGACTTAATTCGAGATTTAAATTTATCGAAAAAATCAGCTGAACTTCTTGCATCAAGACTAAAAGAAAAACGTTGCATTCAGCCTGGCGTAAGAATAACTACTTACCGAAACAGAGAGCGAGACATTCTTCCATTCTTTACCGAAGCGAATGATATTGTATATTGTAATGATATTTCTGGGCTTTTGAATTTAATGGGCCTTCCAATATACCAACCAAAAGACTGGAGACTTTTTATAGACATCTCAAAAAAAGTTTGAAGTGTGTGTTACTACATAATGGAAATAAAGTGGCTTCGATTCCAGTAGGTCATTCGACTAAACTTAAAGAAGACTATGAAAACGTCAAGCTGGTGTTAGAGAAGATTTCATATTATCAACACAAGTGGTCGTCCGTCTGTGTAGATTTAAAGATGGTAAACTTTTTATTGGGCCAGCAAAGTGGATACACTAAATATCCCTGTTTTCTATGTCTATGGGACAGTCGTGCAAAAAATGAACACTGGAGCAGGACAGACTGGCCGTCATGACTGAATATGACTGTAGGAAAAGATAACATCGTTCATGAACCTTTGATAAGTCGAGAAAAAATCATTCTTCCACCACTCCACATTAAACTTGGCGATTGCTTTAAATATATTTGTCAAACATTGCCTGGTCTTAGTACAGAAAAGTTAAAATCAGGTGTTTTGACGGGCCACAAATCCGTACTCTTATAAACAACGATGATTTCACAAATCACATGACTCAGATGGAAGTGGAAGCATGGATAAGCTTTGTATCAGTTGTCAACAATTTTTTGGGGAATAACAAAGCTAAGAACTATGCAGAAATTGTTAGAAAAATGCTCCAGAATTTCCAAAAACTAGGAGCTAATATGAGTATAAAAGTCCATTATCTGCACAGTCATTTGGATAAATTTCCTGACAACCTCGGCGATTATAGTGAAGAACAAGGGGAACGATTCCACCAGGACATCAAGAACATGGAGGAAAGATACCAAGGACGGTGGGATAGCCATATGATGGCAGACTACTGTTGGAACCTACAACGGGACTGTCCCAACAAAAAGTACCAAAGAAAATCCCATACAAAACGGTTTTCTTAACTCGTGTTTCTTATAATTATGGAATATTTCTGTTATTAATGTTCATTTAAAAAAATTATCACAATGAGATACCATCACTAAATTGTGAATCAATCCAAAACTTGTTAATCGATTTTATTGAAATATGCCTACTTTTATTTGTAACATATCTATGTTTATAATTAAAGATCAAAAATTGGCATTTGTAACTTTTTTGATTTTATATTCATTTAACAAATAGAAAAAAGTTTTCAATTTTCCATGAAAAAAATTTTTTTTGGAAGAAGTTTTTGAATATTTTTGAAATTATTGACTTTATAAAAAAACATTGTAGGGGTAACTTTAATGTAATTTAGTTGCGGATTTTTAAATTTTTTTCTTAACCAAACTGTTCCTGAGTTATGCTAAAATATATGGTGAAGCCTCCGTCATTATTAAAACAGCGGTTTATCTCGAGAACCAGAGTCAATTCAAAAAAAGTGAATTATAGGATAAGAATATCACTATCTCATACAACTAAATTGACTCCAAAAAGTTGAACCGCAGAAAATAATCGAAATTTTGTCACCCTGTGTAATTGATGGTCATCATTAACACTGGCCGATACAGCTGCGATATTTTCTTCAGTTCGCACTCTACGTAAGCGTGTTGGTGGTTTAATGTCCAAAAATGTAAATTTGGTGCGAAATTTAGTCACAATAGCCCGAATAGCCGCTTCAGTGGGTCGATTAAACTGACCATAAAATGGAAGCGCGCGATGATCTTTCTTAACAGAACACGCATTTAGATAATAAAATTCTATAATTTGCAAGCGTTGTTCGTTTGTAAGACGATTCATGGTTAAAATAATAGACCAAACTGAAGATGTTTGACAGTGAAACAAAACACGAAACGTGCGTCAGCTCTTTAAACCAGTGTTGCCAAAAAGATAATAACTAAAAAATCACACTTTATAAGTTGGTTTAGCCAACTGAATCTTACTTTCTTGTTTTAATATTTCTCGTATTCACGGGAACTGTGATTTTTTCCTAGGAAATTCGGATCGGTGGCTAAGTCAATAAGCCAAATTGCCGCACATGTGGTTCAGAGAACCAACACTTGACTGTTGAGAAGCCAATGTGCATCCACAACGAGTCACTGCTTGGTGTGGATTTTGGGTTGTACTGAAAATTGGGTTGATCGTGGTAGTCATATGAATAATATTGTGTTCCATTATTAAATGACAAAGTTCAACCTTTCCAATAAACCCAGAAATTTGAAAAAATAGTCAGTACTTATTTATAGCCGATTCAAATTTAAAATTTTAAATGGTCCACTCTATATTCGTTCACAGCTTGAGCTAGTACCATAAAGTGATATTTGCACAAATTCATACTTTACTTTAATATGTACAGACACGTAAAATAAATGGATATTTCTAAAGGGTAAAATCGGAAGAGTGAGAGTTAAAAATGATACAGATCATGCATAAGTCAAAATCATAACATTCGGTTTTAGGTGCGAAGTTTCGTAAACTAAAATAATTTTTAGAAACTCGTACTTTTACGGGGGAACGAACCGAAAAGGGATAAAAATAGTACCAAACTGCATGTTCTTTTATGGTCAAAATGGAAAACGGGATAAAATTAATACCGACCAAATGGCTACTGCTAAATTCTTAAAATTCGGTGCGTAAATTCTTTTGAATAAATTCACTTTTAACACAAAAAGATTTTTTCGAAATGTACTTAAAGGGGAAAACGGGGTGAAAGGGAAGAAAAAGTTTGGTACCAAACTTTTTGTTCATTTACCAATATAATATAATAATTTGTTCGCAAATTTATACATTGTTGTGTCTACGTTTAACTATCTACTGTCCCGTCAGTCGTTTGGCCATTACGGTTTCATATCAATGAGCCACAATTTTATATATGTATGTCAGTTTTCATATTAAAAGCAATTCAAATCATCAATAACATAATTTTCTATTTTGTTGAGTATTCAAGGAATATCCTACTATTGTCCCACTGTAAACTACTTACAAGCTATACATGAAATAACTATTCTCTACGAAAACGTACACTCTATCAATTGAAGTCCTTCAAAGTTTTGTTTTAAGAAATTTGTAGAAAACGTATTGACGCGTATTCTACTTGACTTTTAATTATATTTTTCAATGGATTCTGCATTAAAACACTAGTATATATATATCCCTAATCTCATCCAACCACTCTTAAGTAAACCACTGATTTCCCATACTTCTCAAAAACAATTTTTTAACTTTCTTCCCCAATTATGTCGATAATTTCTTGAACTTTTTGCAAAACTTCATAACATTCATAGGGAATAATCTTCACATTCTTGGCCATTTGATGCCCTCCCAAATGATGTACTCGCTGACGACACCCTTATCTTGCCATCCATCCTCCATTTGGCCACGTTTCCTTGGAGTGAACTTGTAAGAAAATGTTCTTCATTCCTCTTAAGGTTTTTGTGGTAAATCTATTTGCTCCTGTAAAACGAGACCGACGATGCCGATGAGGATGATGATGAGGACGAAGAAAAGCATTTTCCAATTATAAATCAATTTTCGATTAAAATTACTTTTTATAAGGATGTATGTATGTGTGTGAGTGTATTTTCTCTTTTTACTTTTATTATCATGCAACGCACTTTCTTTGTGAAGAAAGTTTTTAGTGTGTGTGTATGAGTGAGTATGCATCTTGTATGTCTTCAATAAAAAGTGGAATACTTTTATGCTCGGCAGATGCGATTGTGGCTGCACCCTTTCTAAAAACCTCTGATCTGAAAGAGCCCCTTGAAATGTAAACCAAGTTTTGATGTTTACTACTCTATCGGCGCAGCCTGACATTAGCCTTATCTTATCAGTTTCTTGGCGTGACGCTAACCTATAATACCCTATTCCACGAACTGGTGTTGGGTATAATAACACCGTGCGACACAAAATTTGGGTCTATAAAATTCTGAAAGTAGAGACAAAGCATAGGAAAATTGATTGCTTAGTTTTTAATTTTCTGTACTTGACAAAAACTGAGTACAGAGCATTGTTATTTTTGATCTGAAGCTTAATAAAAATATGGATTTGGATGTGATTAATGGATTTTATGGTGATTAATTTAAAGGGTATTTAGAAAAAGATCTAAAAAATAAAAAAACTAACATAGAAAGATGAAATTCGGATATTTATTGTAGAGCAGCAACCCCCATCAAATATATTTTTTGCAAAAATTCTACCGTTTGCCTGAAAGACTATTTACGGATTAAATTTTGAAAGGATCTTTTTCGACCCTTTTGTCCACCTCCTAAAACTACAAAAATTATTTCGATTGCCAAAAGCATCCTCTTTAATTTGGTACCAATATAAGTATATAGGGCTAGTAGAAAAATCGCAAACATTTTTTATACACTCCACGAGGGTATTATGTCTTTGTGCATTTGTCTGTAACACACAAAAAGTTACACGACTTAGAATCACTTTTTGAGTCGATTTAGCAATGTCCGTCTGTCCGTCTGTCCATCTGTCCATCTATTATTGTAATCAAATTACAGGTCGCAATTATAGTCCGATCTTAACAAAAATTGGCACAAGTAAGTTTTGTGGATCAAGGACGAACGCTATTTAATTTGAAGCAAATCGGTTCAGATTCAGATATAGCCCCCATACAAATGTCGCTCCCGATTTGACGTTTTCCGCTCTAGAAACCACATATTGTACCCGATTTTCTTTTAATTTTGCGCAACATCCTATAATCCAACTAGAAAAACCTATACAAAAATTGGGTAAGATCGGTTCAGATTTAGATATAGCCCCCATACAAATCTCGCTCCCGATTTGACATTTTCCGCTCTAGAAACCCGATATTGTACTCGATTTTCTTTACATGTATCACAACATCTTATAATCGAACTAAAAACATCAGTGCCGAAATTGGGTAAGATCGGTTCAGATTTTGATATAGCCCCCATACAAATCTCGCTCCCGATTTCACATTTTCCGCTCTAGAAACCCCATATTGTTCTCGATTTTCTTTAAATTTGACACAACATCTTATAATCCAACTAGAAACACATATGCAGAAATTAGGTAAGATCGGTTCAGATTTAGATATAGCCCCCATACAAATCTCGCTCCCGATTTGACATTTTCCGCTCTAGAAACCCCATATTGTACTCGATTTTCTTTAAATTTGACACAACATCATATAATCCAACTTGAAACACCTATGCAGAAATTCGGTAAGATCGGTTCAGATTTAGATACACAAATGTCTGTCCCGATTTGTCTTTTGCCGCTTTAGAAACCACATATTGTACTCGATTTTCTTTAAATTTGGCACAACAGCTTATAATCCAAGTAAAAAACTATGGTGAAAGTGGGTAAGATCGGTTCAGATTTAGATATAGCCCAAGTACAAATGTTGCTCCCAAATGTTTAACCGATTTTGGCCAAACTATACATATTATATTTCACCTATTTCGTTCCAGATTTCAATATACCCCCATACAAATGTCCTATCCGATTTAACATTTTTTGTCAAACACATACATTTACAGGATACAAAAATCCTTCCCGTTTTTATTTTTTCGCCGAATTAAATTGTATTCGGATAGAAAGTGGAGTGTATCATAGAGTCGACTCTGCCCGACTTTAGCCTTTCCTTACTTGTTAAATAATTACATCCTTCCAAAATGTCAAGTCCTTTTCAAAGCATACTCTACCAGACAATGGAAAACTAAGTACACGGTTTTTTATGTTTTGTATCAGCTCTCAGAATTATGTGGACATTTCGATGATCCATCAATTTATTTTCATTTTGTGGCACAGTGTATGCATTTGGATATTTGGATGACATTTTAACTTGTTTCCTTTAGAAACATTTCTCTTAGCTAAGAATCCGTCCATCTATTCTTGTAATCAAAGTACAGGTCGCTATTATTGTTCTGTCCTAATAAAAATTGACACAATAAGGTTTTACGGGCCATGAACGAACGCTATTTTATTTGGAGCAAGTCGGTTCCGATTTAAATATACCACATACAAATGTTGCTCCTGATTTGATTTTTTCCGCTCTAGAAATCACATATTGTACTCGATTTTCTTTAAATTTGGTACAACATATTATAATCTAACTAGAAACACATATGCTGAAATTGGGTAAGATCGGTTCAGATTTAGATATAGCCCCCATATAAATGTCGCTCCCGATTTGACATTTTCCGCTCTAGAAACCACATATTGTACTCGATTTTCATTAAATTCAGCACAACATATTATAATCTTACTAGAAACACCTATGCCAAAATTGGGTAAGATCGGATCAGATTTAGATATAGCCCCCATATAAATGTCGCTCCCGATTTGACATTTTCCGCTCTAGAAACCACATATTGTACTCGATTTTCTTTAAATTTGGCACAACATCTTATAATCCAACTAGAAACACCTGTGCAGAAGTTGGGCAAGATCGGTTTAGATTTAGATATAGCCCCCATACAAATGTCGCTCCCGATTTGACATTTTCCGCTCTAGAAACCACATGTTGTACCCGATTTTCTTAAAATTTGGGACAACATCTTATAATCCAACAGAAACACCTATGCAGAAATTGGGTAAGATCGGTTCAGATTTAGATATAGCCCCCATAGAAATGTCGTTCCCGATTTGACATTTTCCTCTGTAGAAACCACATATTGTACTCGATTTTCTTTAAATTTGGCACAACATCTTATAATCTTACTAGAAACACCTATGCAAAAATTGGGTAAGATCTGTTCAGATTTAGATATAGTCCCCATATAAATGTCGCTCCCGATTTGACTTTTTCCGCTTTAAATGCCACATATTCTAATCGATTTTCTTTTAATTTCGCACAACATCTTATAATCTAACTAAACAAAACTATGGTGAAAGTGGGTAAGATCGGTTCAGATTTAAATATAGCCCAAATACAAATGTTGCTCCCAAAAGTTTAACCGATTTTGGCCAAACTATACATTTTATATTTCACCTTTTTCGTTCCAGGTTTCAATATATCCTCATACAAAATGTACTTTCCGATTTAACATTTTTTGTCAAACATATACGTTTACAGGATACAAAAAACCTTCCCGTTTTCACTTTTTCACAGAATTGAATTGTATTCGGATAGAAAGTGGAGTGTATCATAGAGTCTGCCCCGCCCGATTTTAGCCTTTCCTTACTTGTTTTTTTTTTTAAATATTTATACAATATTTTATGAGAAGAATACATACACAAACTTTCAAAACAATCGCAGCTATCGAGGTCAAAAATCGTACCGCTTGACATGGAATGACTGATATAAAGTACCCATACAAAAATCATTTCCGATATTTTTTTATTCCTCAAATTCAATTGTAGTGGGTAGAATGTGGAGAGTATCATAAAATCGGCCAGTACGACAATTTAAAAAAAAATCGTTACACTTGAACCGGATGATATACGTATGAAACTATAGGCTAAATGAAGTTACTTGGCGTTCTTTGTTTTTCATTTCCTCATCCTGTTGACCCTTTACAGGACTACAAAGTTCAAAAGGAAGCCATTTAAAAAAAATATATTTTATATACTTATTTGCACCCTGCGACAACGGTGTTAGTGTCAAATTAAAGAGGAGAATATCTATTAAAAATACTTCAAATTTCATGCTTCTATCTGTATTAGTTCAGCATTAACATCTATTTCAAGTTTACCCCTTAGTTTTTCTACTTTATTCATATCTTGATTTTTATTTTAAATGGTTGTTAATACTAAACTAATGAAGGTAGAAGCTTGGAATTTAAAGTATTTTTAGGACATATTCTCTTCTTTGATTTGGCATAAGTATTAAAAATATTTTTTTAAAAATTGCATCCTTTGGAATTTTGTAGTCCTTTAAAGGAGCAACAGTTTGGTTCAAGTGTTATATGGATTGTCGGACAGTGTTATTTCTGTATCGAAGTCTTAACTAAATGCAGATAACAAATATAATTGTGTCAATCCATATGATGAATTTAATATACCCAACGTTTGGTTTCTTGTGGTTATTGCATGCGAATCGGAGAAAAACAAAAACGATGATCCCTTCTTATACTCACTGACTCACTCACTCACTCTGGGCTAAAAGTTAAGATTCTATTGTTTCATGTGTGAAAATAGATAAAAAAACTAAATGCCACCACCATAACAGCAGCAGCAGATATATATAAGGTTCTTATGAAAAATGTTGCACATGTATATTAGGCTGGATCGCCGTCCATACAAATTGAAAAACAGTTTCCAGTCACCCCACGAAAATAAAGTTTGAATTGTTTAATGATGATTTGGAAAAAATATTTCGTCCCTAGATCAAGCCATCTGTGAGCTAAACGCTCCTGAAAATGCTCACAGTGACAACTGGAAACTTTTTCGTATTTGGTGGTTGTATTTTATAAAAAATAAATAACCTTTCGAATTATAACAAAATGATGAACATTGGAATGAAATTGACGCCTCAGCGCTCATTTTTGTAAAAACCATCGCCTGTATTAAATTATTTCACAAAAATGGAGTCAGTGACGTAATTTTTCGTCCGATATTCATCATTTAGGCATCATTTGAAAGGTATTGATTCCTTCTATTTATTTTTCATTACAACTCTTACAAAATGTTTCCAAGAAATATGAGTTTTTAGCTGTCACCTTCAAAAACCACCAAAAAAAATCAATATAAACGTCCAATAATACGACCAATGAGGCAAGATTGAGAAAGACACGATTACAAATTTTCATTTAAAGTGCGTTCAAGGGTCTATGAATTCAGAAAAAAATGTTAGACAAAAATTCAACATAAAAAAAATTACACGGGAAAAACATGATTGTTAGAGGTGTTTTCAAGAGCGTTTAGCTCACAGATGGCTTGACCCAGTGACGAAATATTTTGTAGATCATCATTAAACAATCCCGTCTTCATTTCTGGGTGATGACCGCAGCAATTTTTTTTCGCGACCCATCCTAATGTATATACGTTACACTAGGTCGCGGTCCAAACAAATACGAAAATAATTTAAAAATAAATTCACCCCACTGGAGGTTTGGATTGTTTATTGATGACTTGCAAAATATTTTGTCAAAACACCCCATGTTTTTTAATGAAATTTTTTTGTGTTGCTCTTTTGTCTATATAAAGTCAAATTTATATTAATGGATGGGGCACACATCAACTTTTTCGTGACCCAATCTAATGTACATGTATGTGGAACGGCCGAATGTTGGTTATGAAGGCCTTATAATGGGCCCAGATTTGTGGCCCTTTTCCTTTGTTATGTTGG
Source organism: Polietes domitor (assembly GCA_947397865.1). NCBI lineage: Eukaryota > Metazoa > Arthropoda > Insecta > Diptera > Muscidae > Polietes > Polietes domitor. The sequence continues at coordinate 59,903,104 of OX377619.1, read as the reverse complement.
ACCATCCTATTATTCCTTATCGCATTCGTTTGATTCCATTTTGCAGGAATGTAGGATGGTAGATTTTCGAATTTTCATACATATTTCCCTGACAGTAGAAAATTTTACTTTAACAAGCCCTCAAATGGGAAGGCCTTGCTTGCTAAATCCTCCGCTCCTTTGTTATTTGAGTCCTGCAGTATGTGTGTGTGTGCAATTGAGTGGTTGAGGTTTCATTGTTTAACAAGAAAATGAAAAACTTTTTCATTTAAGTTTTATAATTTCGTCGATTTTTACGTTGATGGAATGTTGAAGCAGAGCGACTCGCATCGCAACGCATCGCATCGAATCGTACGTATCGAATGTGTTCAACTGATAATCATATTGGTGAGTTTTCTTCATTACATTCTTTGTGCGGCGAAGTGTGTGCCGCTCGCTGTGGGCGTGTGTGTCTGTGGTAGATAGGAAAAAGTTTTTCCACATTTGGCTTCCTTTTTTGTCTATCAGCTAAAAAGGATAAAAATGAGTTTCGGAAAGAATTTCCGGCATTAAATTGGCGAGCATGCTTCAGTGGCATGAAGAATAATCATGAAAGGCTAGAATTAAGCTGACCAACATTTGTGAGGGTAACCAAAATTAAATTAGATATAAGCAGTTTCTAGGTTTGTGCTGCAACCTAAACAAATGTTGGGATTCTTTTTCCGATTCCGATTTGTACATATGACAGAACTCGGACAAATTCATAATAGATTTGTTTCTTAAAAAAGAGACATTTTTTAGACAGATATTTTCTGACAGTTCAAAGTATCATCCTGTCATGGAATTCTTGTGAAGTACTAGCGCAGTTGAATAAATAGCCGATAAGATGCAAAACAAACAAAAATAACACAATTTCTCAACACAGTTCCCTTGTAGCTCAATGTAGTACCACTTTTACAAATACACATTTATTTCCCATTCAACTTCAACATTTGAGGCAAATGTCTTTCTTCAAAACTATATTTTCAGGTTTAATAACAGGAAGTAGTGCAAGGAAGCAATACCAAAATTGAAATTTTGGTTCGGAGTTATAAACATTTATTTTTTTCATACTGATTCATGAAATCAATACGGAAAAAATTATTTATAATTTTAATATTTGTACACCAACTTTGGAAATATAATTCGAACACGCTCGATTATGTGTAAAATTAAACGGAAACATAATGGATACAATTTGCGCATTTTATTCTCACATAGAAGCAGTGGGTTAGGAAGAGTTGCTAAAAATGAGAAAAAAAAATATTTTAAAAAATTCTGGCACGAAAAACCGATAAAAATTGGAAAAAAATAATTTGTCTTGTTTCATTCCAGGGAAGAAAACAAAAGCTTTAAAAAATTGTAGGGTCTATATTAATTGCTTATGTTAGGAGATATCTAAAAATAAAAAATACACGGCGGTCCTCAGTGAATGCTCATTAATAACAAACATTTTAATTACACATCCAGCAAATTAAAACCATTTTGATTGGAACAGAATAGCGGCCCTATAATTCTGAAAGGGTTGAGTAGATCATTTTTATACACTCCACTCCACGAGCATTATTTCTTTATGCATTTGTTTGTAACACCCAAAAGGAAACGAGTTAGACCCATCGTTTATTATACAGATCGGCTTAGAATCACCTTCTGAGTCGATTTAGCAATGTCCGTCTGTCCGTCTGTCTGTCTGTGATCTTACCAAAAATTGGCACAAGTAAGTTTTGTGGCAAATCGGTTCAGATTTAGATATAGCCCCCATACAAATGTCGCTCCCGATTTGATTTTTTCCGCTCTAGAAACCACATATTGTATCCGATTTTCTTTAAATTTGGCACAACATCTTATAATACGAATAGAAACACCTATGCAGAAAGTGGGTAAGATCGGTTCAGATTTAGATAAAGCCCACATAGAAATGTCACTCCCGATTTGATTTTTTCCGCTCTAGAAACTACATATTGTATCCGATTTTCTTTAAATTTGGCACAACATCTTATAATACGAATAGAAACACCTATGCAGAAAGTGGGTAAGATCGGTTCAGATTTAGATAAAGCCCACATAGAAATGTCACTCCCGATTTGACATTTTCCGCTCTAAAAACCACATATTGTACCCGATATTCTTCAAATTTGGCTCAACACCTTATAATCTAGCTAGAAACACCTATGCAAAAAGTGGGTAAGATCGGTTCAGATTTATATACAGTCCCCATACAAATGTCGCTCCCGATTTGACATTTTCCGCTCTAAAAACCACATATTGTACCCGGTTTTCTTTAAAATTGGCACAATATCTAATAATCTAACTAAAACATCTATGGTGAATGTGGGTAAGATCGGTTCAGATTTAGATATACATTTATTTATATATATACAAATGTTGCTCCCAAATGTTTAACCGATTTGGTCAAACTTTACATATTATATTTCACCTATAAACATACAAGTGGATCACAGCGTTCCATGTTTCAATATACCCCCATACAGATGTTCTTTCCGATTTAACATTTTTTGTCAAACACATACATTTACAGGATACAAAAATCCTTCCCGAACTTTTTTACCGAATTGAATTGTAATAGGATAGTAAGTGGAGTGTATCATATAGTGGGCTCCGCCCGACTTTAGCCTTTCCTTACTTGTTAGAGAATAATTTTATAGTCCAGTTGGTCCGAGTTTCTTTTTACAGTGGATCGAAGTCTTAATTTTTTTGGTCGAAGGGAGCATTATTCAAAGCGAAAATAGTGTTGTACGTTAATTCGTGAGAGAATTCTTATTGTAAGAACTATATTGTGTATGTATTCTTCTCATAAACATGTTGTATACGTATATTTGGAAAAAATTATATTTTTTTCACGACTTATGATCAATTCAACAGTGAAAAAATACAATTTTTTCTAAAAGGTGTATTCATTCAATCGCCAGCAAATCCTGAAATACTTGACCGATTTTAATGTTTTATACCTTGTTTTGGAGATAATCGCAGTTACTATTAAAATATTGAAGTGGATTGGTATAGCCATATTATATAATTTATATTATATTTATTAATGTTTTTTACATTTTTTCTTTTATTTTGATTTGCGAAATGATTACATTAATTATTTTTTAACTTTCAAGTAGTGTTCTTAGATGTCTTTTTTAGTGACTTTAGTGAGTTTGGAGTGGTGAAATTATGGTTTCTATTTTTATGATTTCATGGCCTCAAGTTGAATCAATCGATAAGAAAATTAGACAAACAAAAAGGTCAAAGATACATAAAGAAATCATTTTTACAAATTTAATTTTTTACTCAAAATAAAAAAAATATATTTTTATATTGTTAATTAATTTTTTAGACAATACTACCATGAGCAATTTATACCATATTGGCTCCATCCATCAGATTTTTAACAAAAGGCAAAAAAAAATAGTTTTCTTTAAAAGCCCAGATTAGTTTATATTTATTCGAAAATTTTTAATAAAGTGTTCATACAGCTCTTGGAGTAATTCAATTACGTCATGATACATCAGATTATCTGATGTCAAAGCCCAACAATGGTTTTAAAGAGTTTGATTTTTGAAAATTGAAAAAATCAGAGAAAATTAATTAAATATTTTCACTGTGCTACAAAAAAGAATGAAGTAGAATAAAATTATTTTTCTTGTAGGTATTGTCGAGTAGAACAAGAATCTGTATTTGAAATTTGCCAGACACCCCCAAAATCTTGAGTTACGGGTAAAAAAAAACGAATTTTCGTACCTTTGCGCACTTATAAGCCGGTAACATAGTTGACTATCAACCGATTTGAAAATCAGAAACACGGAGCTTTCGATTAATATACAGTTGAACTTCGATTAACCGTGATGCTCGGGACCGGGCTAATCACGGATAACCGAAAATCACGGTTAAATAAGGTACATTTTACATGTATAAATTTTATTATTTTTATTTATTTTTGACAAAAACAAAAGTCTATAAATAACTTATCATATCTCTAGCAATACATACATTTATTTAAAAAAATCTTTTATGGAAGTCTGTCTTATGCTTTTAGCTTTTGATTGTTCTTCCATCAAATGAGTTTGTATGCGATATATTTGCATTTTATCTGGTTCTGAAATACTTGGACAATTAAAGCTTTCTAAAAAACCTAACAAAATACTACTAGCCTCTATTGCCTGAGCCAATGTAGGCGTTTCGTCCGCATTTCCTCCACCTGATTCCTCGGAATTTGAATCAAGCTCATCTTCTTGGCTTTGGGTAACCATGTCTACGATTTCGTCTTCAGATATAATAGCAAACGGAGCGACATCAGAATCGCACACCATCCACTTTTCGACAGCATCAATCGTACATCCAGACGGTATGGTTATATCTGTTTGTATCCAACAAGGCTATTTGGAGCATCTTCATTATGAGATAGTAAGTTATTCCAAACTCTTTTTAAAACTTGTAGAGTTACAGAGTCCCACGAAGCTGCGGCTGCCCACAAAGCTGTCTTATTATTCAAAGATTTAACGAACTCACGTCTGTCATTAGCACCAACAAGTTTTTGAACGATCAGTTTACGGTAGTGACATTTGAAGCTCCGAATTACTCCTTGATCCATAGGCTGAATCAAGGACGTGCAATTTGGTGGGAGATACATATTTTACTGTAACGTTTTCAGATATCATAGCATTTACATCTGGGTGTGCTGGACAGTTGTCTAATAGTAAAAGTACCGATGCGCCGTTGATGTTCCTTTGCTTCTGGTACAAAATTTTGATTAAACCACTCCAGAAATAGCTGTTGTGTTACCCAAGCTTTCTTATTAGATTTATAAATCACAGGAAGGTGTTCAACGTTTTTTAAAGCTCTTGGATGGACACTTTTTCCTATTATCATCAATTTACACTTGTGAGTTCCTGCAGCATTTGAACAAACTAGCACTGTGATTCTCTCCTTGGATTCCTTGTACCCTTCATTAGAATTTTCATTACCACTAGCCAAAGAACTCTGAGGCAAACACCTCCAAAATAGACTGGTTTCGTCTGCATTGTAGATCTGTTCAGTTGTAAGTTGTTCGTTTTTAATGATTTCATCCAAGTCGTCCACAAACATCGTAGCAGACTCATAATCAGCACACTCATTTTCTCCCGTAGATTTCAGTCGACGGATTCCATGACGTTTTTTGAATTTATCCAACCAACCAAATGAATAAGTGCACTCTGAATTCATGTTTAACTTCAAATGGAACATTTTTGCCTTTTCGACAATCATTTCGCCTGAAGTTCAGAAGCAAATTTTAGTTTAAGTTCATACAATATCTCGATTTCAGTTAACTTACCTGAAATTGGAGTTCCCTTAAATCTTTCTTGCCGAGACCATTCATATGTTGCGAAATCAACTTTTGGATTTTCGGATGTTTTTAGTGTATATCTGTGTTTAAGGCCAAGCATTGAATCAGTATCGGAGCAAAATTTTAAAATCCGATCTTTTTTTTTATTAAATCGGATACAGTTTGAATGTCAACTCCATATTTTTCAGACAACATTTTAAAAGGTACTTTACGTTTTGAGTATCTGCTACGATGTTTATCCGTGATTAGCCCGGTCCCGAGCATCACGGTTAATCGAAGTTCAACTGTATTTAAATTGCTGACTCGGTGGACTTCGTTCTGCCTAGAAAAGCATTGACTTGGACATTTAATGTTTTATTGTTACGGGTACATGATAATGATGGATTTTGGATAGTTGACCTTTTAATAAATTGTGTGTAGGTGTTTTTTGTCCGGCTTCAGGTCATGTAATTTTATAAACATATAAAATAGATCGGTAATTCATATTTATTTGAAAAAAAAAAAGAATGTGAATAATTTATGAACTAATAAATGATAAAAGTATTCGTTGCACAGGCGTTTCCTACGTCATTTAAAATTGCATCTGTGGTCAATTGTCCATTGCAACTGATTCTTTTTTTAATATTTGTTGGATGGGTTACGGTCGTGTCAATTTTGTATAAATATAGTGCAAAGTACTTTTATAGCACATATATCAACTATATTAGATCATTTTCTCGTTCTTATGCGAATTTGGCATACTCTGATGCAATTATTGCATTTATTTGAAGTATTGGGGAATATTTTTCTCAATTGAACTTATTTTAAATTATCTTTTTTTTGTTATTTACATGAAAAAAATTTTCCTCAGTTTAAGCAAAATATACTTGTTTTGAGGATATAATAAAAAAACGCTCCTCGGTTTGAGTAAATATTTACTTGTTTTAGAAGAAAAATTACTAAATTTTAGCTCAGGTTTAGGAAAAATATTCTTGATTTTAGGAAAAAATCAGCAAATATTTCCTTGGTAAATAATTTCTTGGTTTGAGGAAATATTTTCTAGGATTGCGGACAGTTGAACCAGAATTAAGTTTAAAGTAGTTACTATTTTCAAGAAAATGTTTGAAATTGATATGAGAAAATATTGCATTAGCGCTATACGAAGTTCAGTTTTGCTAAATTTTAGTTAATTTTACATCATTGTTTTTTTGAGTGTAATTGAGTAAATTTTGGGCACATAGTTTATATTTCTGTAACATCATTTGAGCCTTTTTTGAAGTCAAAGCTTTATTTCTGTGACCCTTCCCTTCCTCGCCGCCCAAAACTGGCTAGCCTTTGTGTAACGCAGATAGGTTTTAATAAAGAGTTCATTTAACGCAAAAATTGGCTTTTATGACTACAGCAAAAATGCATTTAATGTATTTCATCTTTAATTATACAACCGACCGGCCAGTCGGCCGGCCATAACAACATTAAATCGGACAAAAAATATGCGCAATGGATGTCCCACCGAAAAAAAACTCTTTAAGACAATTTTTTGTGAAGGTTTATGGTGCCGGCAGCACCTATGGGGGGCCTGGCGCCATAATAAAATCTTGTGATGCTGTTGTTGCTTTGATTTTGTGTTCTTTGTTATTGTGATTTTTTTTATTTGTTTATTGTGACTCATAATTTTATTAACCGCAATAATTCTTGTGTTGTGTTAGTTGCGTTTATCGTCTGTTCATTTGTTTTTCTGCGATTTGTTGGTTGTTGTTGGTTTTTTCGGGGAGGCATACAATAAACAACGTGAAATAGAGAGAAATAACAACAAAATCATAATACCCGTAATAAACAACACCATCAGCAACAACAACCACAACAACAACAAGAGCGACAACATAAATACAACAATAAACTATAAACAATAAACAATAATGCAGCAGTAATAATTCACAGCAAGATACGATAACTCGCAGATGAATGCTAGGCTGCTTGGCTGCTATGCATGCATCCATGCAATATGCAATGCCAACAAATGTACGAGTATCTCCCTAGCTATACGAGCGCATACACAGTGGTTTCATTAGTAATTTGCCTGGTAATTATTTTACATCGTCTTGTCATGCAAAGAGCGCTGAAATTGTGGCGGTAGATGAACTGGGAAAATGTCTTGACCTAAATTCCTAAACCGAACTTCATCGAAAAACAAACTAGGCAGATTTAAAATAATTTCGATCCAGACCTTCTTTATCACTTCAACGAGATTATTTCTATTGGATATAATGAATTTTTGTGAACATTAAATCGAGCCTTTAGCGCGGAATTATCGTAAGCGCCATTTTTTGAAAATAGTTTTTATTGTTGAATTTAGAATTTTATCGACTGATACAGAAATAAAAATTAACAAAATGTCAAAAATCTTAACGTTTATATAAATAACTAGAAGTACCCGCTGCTTCGCACGCGAAAAAGCAAGTTATTCGTTAATTTTATCCGTCTCTGTTTTTGGATAGTATTTATTTAATTTTCTTTTGGTGGATAAATCTAAAATAGTAATTTGGTAAGCTCCTATTAGCTAACACTCACACACAGTCAAAGGAATGTGCTTGTCGATATGCACTATTTTAGCTGAACTACTTCGTATGTATAGTTTTCCACTAAGTTTTGAACAAAAAATTACAACCATTTATATCCTCGATCTCATGTTTCAGCCAGCCAGTTTATAACTTTTTGCACCTCTTTCCCAAAAAGTACACATTTTGAAAAATCACTATAGGTAACATGTGTTTTTGCTCCCCTAAAAATATGTACTTTATTTGGTAACACAGGATTGTACAGCATTTTTATACCTTTTCGTCCCGCGCACTCCTTCGAAGTACAAATTTCGAAGAATCCAATTTTACTTCGTTTCTATATGGTCAGAGGAATTTACATACCAAATTTCACGTTTCTAGCTGTAATACTTTAGTTGGTACCATTTGTATACCTTTTTGTCCCGCTCGTCCCTTAAAAGTACAAATTTCGAAAAATCCAATTTTACTTCGTTTCTATATGGTCAGAAGAATTTACATACCAAATTTCACGTTTCTAGCTGTAATACTTTAGTTGGTACCATTTTTATCCCTTTTTGTCCCGCTCGTCCCTTATAAGTACAAATTTCGAAAAATCCAATTTTACCTCGTTTCTATATGGTCAGAGGAATTTACATACCAAATTTCACGTTTCTAGCTGTAATACTTTAGTTGGTACCATTTTTATCCCTTTTTGTCCCGCTCGTCCCTTAAAAGTACAAATTTCGAAAAATCCAATTTTACTTCGTTTCTATATGGTCAGAAGAATTTACATACCAAATTTCACGTTTCTAGCTGTAATACTTTAGTTGGTACCATTTTTATCCCTTTTTGTCCCGCTCGTCCCTTATAAGTACAAATTTCGAAAAATCCAATTTTACCTCGTTTCTATATGGTCAGAGGAATTTACATACCAAATTTCACGTTTCTAGCTGTAATACTTTAGTTGGTACCATTTTTATCCCTTTTTGTCCCGCTCGTCCCTTATAAGTACAAATTTCGAAAAATCCAATTTTACCTCGTTTCTTAATGGTCAGAGGAATTTACATACCAAATTTCACGTTTCTAGCTGTAATACTTTAGTTGGTACCACTTTTATCCCTTTTTGTCCCGCTCGTCCCTTACAAGTACAAATTTCGAAAAATCCAATTTTACTTCGTTTCTATATGGTCAGAGGAATTTACATACCAAATTTCACGTTTCTAGCTGTAATACTTTAGTTGGTACCATTTTTATCCCTTTTTGTCCCGCTCGTCCCTTAAAACTACAAATTTCGAAAAATCCAATTTTACTTCGTTTCTATATGGTCAGAGGAATTTACATACCAAATTTCACGTTTCTAGCTGTAAGACTTTAGTTGGTACTATTTGTATCCCTTTTTGTCCCGCTCGTCCCTTAAAAGTACAAATTTCGAAAAATTCCTATTTGTAGCTCGTCTGCATGGTCATTGCAAGGTACTCACCGAATTTCATGTTTATAGCTACTGCCGTTTAGTCAGGACGAAGGTTCGATGTTTATCCCTTTTTGGGCCATAAAAAAAAGTACGAATTTCGTAAAACCCTTTCTTAGTCGACGTCTACGTCATATTTGGGAACTACCCTGAAAATTTCATGACCCTGGCTTCAGCCGTTTGGTCTGGGGGCTGGTCAATGATAAGTCAGTCAGTCAGTCAGTAACGCAACTCTTTTATATATATAGATAACCTAAGATTTTATCGTAAGTCGCTGCTCACATTTTCAAAGAAAACAATTTTATGGTAAGCGACAGTTTATGAATTTAGGCAAAAGCTTTCAGATAATCTAAGAGATATTTATAAATGTTTTAGATAGGTCTATCAATATATTGATGCGATATTAAGTGTATTTTTATACCCTCGGCCATAGAATGAAGTGTTCGTCTGTTGGTTGAAAGTCCGATAGGTTACGAATGAACTGTGCTAAGAGGTTCGAATTTCCCAGATATTTGTTTTATATGTTTATTTATCGATACAGAAGAAAAAAGTTTACCCACAAGAACTGAAAGTAGCTCCAAATTATTGTTTTTTTGGAGAACACAAAGCCTTTTTTATGATTTGTGCCTTATATACAATAATTTAATATACTTCTTGTAATATTCGTATATTAAGCCAAATACTATATAAATGGTTTTGGTATAATTTCCCTATTATTGTGGGTAAACGTTATCATTTATTTAATTTAAATAGTGGCAAATTTGACAATGAAACATAATATTTAGCTTCAAATTGTGATGAAAATGGGCACATTGCTCACAATTCTATAGAGTTGATTCTATACACTCTACAATTGAATCATTTTGTAAAGGAAGAACCTTGCATCCCTTCTGAGAGGCCGACCATAATTATAAATTCCCGATGTGTTATGAAAGTATTTTAGAAAATCATTTAGATTTTAAGGACTGGAATTCATTTTCTGCAGCATTTCTACCGCCAAACATTAAAATAAAATGTAATTGTTTGAGATTGGCACATTTTGAAAAACTGGGATTTAGCGCACAGTTTAAATATGGATTTTTTTGCAGATAGTAAGGTGGATGAAATGAATATTAATTTAATTATTCGTAGAAACAAAAATTCAATTATTGTTGCCAATGGGCCAAACCCGCTCTACCCTGAACAACTACAAATTTCAGTGGAGAAAAATACCGAGATTTAAAAAGACTTTGTGAGAAAGAAATAATTCCCAAACGATACCAACTTTAGTATTTGAATATGAATAGTGACCAAATCAAAGACACATTGGCTGAAAGCGACAACGAAGATATCGATATTACCTAAAAACTTTTATATGAAATTTAACTATTCATAGGAATTCAAATGTGTCTAAAATAGTTTTTTATTAACGATTTGAATTACTTTACTGTTAATTTTCTCTTTATAAAAGTAGTGTTATCCATTTGATTACGTTGTTTTAATGATTTTTTTCCATGCTTTATATAAGGTTACTTTCTATATATGCTTGTGTGCCACAAAATTTGAAATCAATTTTTGAAAGCTTTTTTCTCAACCAATTTTGCTCAAATTTTGCACACTTAATCATTTTCGATGACAATACAAGGAAATGGAAAAATTTGACCAATTGGACAAAGGGGCGTGGCACCTCCCATACGAAGTTAAAACCTATTATTGAATATTGTCAGTTCTATGACACCTAGAATGCTGAAATTTTGTGTAAGTGCATCTAGCATCAATTCGCATAGTTGTGCCAAAAATGGGCGGTATTGGAAAAGTGGGCGTGGCATCTCCCATACGAAGTTAAAACCTATTATTGAATATTGTCAGTTCTATGACACCTAGAGTGCTGAAATTTTGTGTAAGTGCATATACCATCAATGTGCATAGTTGTGCCAAAAAGGGGCGGTATTGGAAAAGTGGGCGTGGCACCTCCCATACGAAGTTAAAACCTATTATCGAATATTGTCAGTTCTATGACACCTATAATGCTGAAATTTTGTGTAAGTGCATCTAGCATCAATTCGCATAGTTGTGCCAAAAATGGTCGATATTGGAAAAGTGGGCGTGGCATCTCCCATACGAAGTTAAAACCTATTATTGAATATTGTCAGTTCTATGACACCTAGAGTGCTGAAATTTTGTGTAAGTGCATATACCATCAATGTGCATAGTTGTGCCAAAAAGGGGCGGTATTGGAAAAGTGGGCGTGGCACCTCCCATACGAAGTTAAAACCTATTATTGAATATTGTCAGTTCTATGACACCTAGAGTGCTGTAATTTTGTGTAAGTGCATCTAGCATCAATGTGCATAGTTGTGCCAAAAATGGGCGGTATTGGAAAAGTGGGCGTGGCACCTCCCATACGAAGTTAAAACCTATTATTGAATATTGTCAGTTCTATGACACCTAGAGTGCTGAAATTTTGTGTAAGTGCATCTACCATCAATGTGCGTAGTTCTGCCAAAAATGGGCGGTATTGGAATAGTGGGCGTACCACCTCCCATACGAAGTTAAAACATATTATCGAATAGTGTCAGTTCTATGACACGTATAGTGCTCAAATTTTGTGTAAGTGCATCTAGCATCAATGTGCGTAGTTGCGCCTAAAATGGGCGGTAATGCAAAAGTGGGCGTGGCACCTCCCATATGAAGTTAAAACCAAAATTACACCTACTGTAATTTTGTGTGAGTGCATCTAGCATTAATGTGCGTAGTTGTGACAAAAATGGGCGGTAATGGAAATGTGGGCGTGGCACCTCCCATACGAAGTTAAAACCCATTTTCGAATATATGCCGTTCTATGGCAGATAAAAAACTGAAATTTTGCAGTAATTTTTCCTTCTACAAAAGATAACTAAAAAAGAATTTCTAGGCCCAATAGAATTCTGCTTGCATAAAGCATGGATTTGAAAAAAGAATTTTTTTTTGATTTACTAGTTATAATAAAAAGTGTGTTTTTACTAAAATTTCGAGGTTTAGTCTAAAAAAACTTATATCGTAAGCGCCATAGTTTTGTCCGTATTTGTAACCGCAAGTACAATATTTGTATCGCAAGCGCCAAAAGTACCGTATGATGTAAACAAATGATCAATTTTTAATAATAATTCGTTGGGTACGGCGGAATTAAAACATTTTGCATTAAAACATTTAATTTTATGCAAATATTTCAAAATAATCAATAAAAACCTTCTCCTGTAAAATGTGTGTTTTGGCGCTTGCGATCATTCCCCGCTAAGGGCTCGATATTTCATATAATGTCTTTGTGTTATATTCCACAAAAATAAGCAGTCACAATTCGTTGTCTGAGATAAGATCAGAATCTATCGCACGTCATTTCAATACTAACCCTATTTTAACTTCAATAGAAAAGATAACACAATGAAATTTCTTATAAATTTCTTTACACAGGCTAATTATTTACTAATACGTACAACGACAAATAAAAAAAAATTTCAAAAATGAAGTTATTTGTGATTCAAATTTACAAACTTACAGAGCTTATTAAAGTAAGTCACCCTTAGTTGCATATGTTTTGTCCACCACTGTCTATCGAAATAATACTTCAAGTCAATTCAAAAAGTAAATATAATCTTCAGAAAAGCTTAAATACCATAAATATTGGTAGATAGTGTATTTAGTAGTATTATAATTCCAAAAATACAAATTTTTAAAATCCAAAATCTCACGTACGCAGTACAAGATTACCTAACTTCATGATTCAACAAATTTTTGCCGTAAAAGTAACAAGTAAGAAAAGGCTAAAGTCGGGCGGGGCCGACTCTATGATACTCTGTGAATGTATGTGTTTGACAAAAAATGTTAAATCGGAAAGGACATTTGTATGAAATAGGTAAAATATAAAATGTATAGTTTGGCCAAAATCGGTTAAGTGCATCTAGCATCAATGTGCATAGTTGTGCCAAAAATGGGCGGTATTAGAAAAGTGGGCGTTGCACCTCCCATACGAAGTTAAAACCTATTATTGAATATTGTCAGTTCTATGACACCTAGAGTGCTGTAATTTTGTGTAAGTGCATCTAGCATCAATGTGCATAGTTGCGCCAAAAATGTGCGGTATTGGAAAAGTGGGCGTGGCACCTCCCATACGAAGTTAAAACCTATTATTGAATATTGTCAGTTCTATGACACCTAGAGTGCTGTAATTTTGTGTAAGTGCATCTAGCATCAATGTGCATAGTTGTTCCAAAAATGGGCGGTATTAGAAAAGTGGGCGTGGCACCTCATATACAAAGTTAAAACCTATTATTGAATATTGTCAGTTCTATGATACCTAGAGTGCTGTAATTTTGTGTAAGTGCATCTAGCATCAATGTGCATAGTTGTGCCAAAAATGGGCGGTATTAGAAAATTGGGCGTGGCACCTCCCATACGAAGTTATAACCCATTTTCGAATATATGTCGTTCTATGGCAGATAAAAACCTGAAATTTTGTGTAAGTGCATCTAGCATCAATGTGCGTAACTGTGCCCAAAAAATGGGCGATATTGGTACCTTCTATACGAAGTTAAAACCTATTATCGAATATATTCAGTTCAATGACAGCTACAATACTTATCTTTTGTGTGAGTGCATCTAGCATAATCCTGCGGAGTTGTGCCAAAAATGGGCGGTATTGGGAAAGTGGGCGTGGTACCTCACATAAAACATATTATCGAATATGGTCAGTTTGTGTCATAGACCTAGAGTGCTGAAATTTTGTGTGAGTTGATCCAGTGTAAATAGTTGTGCAAAGATGGGCGGAAAGTGGGCGTGACCCTTCCCATCTGAAATAAAACCCGATTTTAGAGTATTTCGATGGGCGGAAAGTGGCCCTGACCCTTCCCATACGAAATTAAAAGAGTATATTCTACAACGATATTCCTATATTGTTATGTGAGTTAATTTAGTTGTAACCTGCTTAGACAATATACAGACAATAAATGGGCGGGATTTGAAAGATGGCGCATTTTTGATTTGAATTTTGTAAAAATACACGTTTTCTATGGATTTTCTTAGCTCAATAGTAAAGAAAGGTTATGTAAAAAGAAATATTCATTCGCCAACCGCCGACTTAAGTCAAGAAAACGGAAATTATATTATTTTTTTGTTGTTTGATTACACAGTGCAACACGAAAAATAATAACCATATACGGACACCGCTACATGATAAAAGACCAAAAAAAAAGACCCGTGTTTTTTTCCCCCAAAGTCATGCACTTTTTTTTATGGGCCCCCAGAGATTTGAGGCCTCGGTGTAATTTTTGGAAAAAAGTGATCATATTCTCAGGCTCATATCTTGCAAACCGTTCGGAATTTTGATTTACTCTCTGAGGCAAAGTTCTAGCTCTTGTCATAAAGAACATATAAAATCAAAAAAACTTCATCTTCAAGGTCAAAATCGCAAATCCCCTGTTCAGGTCCATAGGTAGCAAACCGCTGAAAATTCAGGGAAACAATCAACTAAAAAAATGTACCTAAGATCTCAATAAACAACTTTCTAGAACATATGAACTTCCTAGGAATTATTCTTAACACCGTTTAGGTAGCGCTTAGGTAGCCGCAAAAGTGAAAAATTTTCCAAAAATTAGATTTTTTCCTTTTACGGTACAAAGGTACATTTTTGTAGTTGATTGTTTCCCTGAATTTTCAGCGGTTTGCTACCTATGGACCTGAACAGGGGAAAAAAGGTTAAAAAAAATCGAATTTTTTAAGTTTTTTGCGATTTTGACCTTGAAGATGAAGTTTTTTGATTTTATATGTTCACAATTTTTGTTCTTTATGACAAGAGCTAGAACTTTGCCTCAGAGAGTAAATCAAAATTCCGAACGGTTTGCAAGATATGAGCCTGAGAATATGATCACTTTTTTCCAAAAATTACACCGAGGCCTCAAATCTCTGGGGGCCCATAAAAAAAAGTGCATGACTTTGGGGGAAAAAAAAACACGGGTCTTTTTTTTTTGGTCTTTTATCATGTAGCGGTGTCCGTATATGGTTATTTTGAAATGACTGCAAAAATGTTGCACAGTGTTAGTGAACAAGTTGATTGATTTTATATGTGTTTTTGAATGTAATGCAATTTCATCTTACGAATGAAGTTTTTTGTTTAGGTAATGGAAAGGAAGAGAATCACACATAACAAAAAATCAATTTGATTTTGACATTTTTTCAATTATTCGCCGTAATCTAACGTTCTCTATGGAACATATCCATTTCTTAAGTATCTCAGGGAAGAACCTTAATTATAATTGGTACATATATTACCGATCAGAACAAAAATTAATATAAAAGCAGATTTCAATAATTTTTTTTTGCCTGGCGAAGCGGGCGGGGGTTCAGCTAGTTTTAAATAAAATAAATTTAGCTAAATTTAGCTGCTTAATAGGATAAGTGACAAAATTCATTCAATCGAGATTTGGTCACATGAATTTTGCGAATTTTTGCCGCTGATAATACACTGTGCGGCGCGCTCCTTAATCGTCCCTTATTCCGTCCAGATTATTTTTGAAAATAGTATTTTTGTGATTGACATTGAAAACTAACCAATAATGAGTGTTTTGTGTTACAACCACTGTGCGCGACATACTTACATCTATCTGTACGTGTATGAATGGTTGGAATTGGATGGATGACTGGATGCCTGAATGGTTGCATAGATGGATCACATTGCAAATGTTTTACAGAACACAACGGCACAGAATCGAACCGTACCGTACCGTACATATCAAGGTAGATTGTTTGGTTTATGACACTCTAGTTTGGGAAAAAAGCGACTCGTAAATGTATGAATACACTTCAGTATGCCTGGCACCTGACCACCGCTCGCACCTCCTCCTCGTCCTCCATATGTATCTCTTCCCCCCACCAATCTAAGTATGAATGTTTTCCACTGATTTCTGAAAATGCTAAAAATGCATCCTAGCAAAAGACCGGCAGAACAAACATACCCACAAATAGATGACCGACCGCCCGTCCGTCCAACTTCATTTCGTTCTCTATGTGGTTGGTGAGTGTGTGTGTGGAACGACATATATGTTGCTAAGTTTTAGTGAGATTTATATGGCAGTTACCACAAATTTATTAATTGCCAAAGCTCGTAAATATCTTTATGACGAATGTGATTTCTGGCTGATGTTCTCTTCTCGCTGCGACGCCATGCAACAAATCAAGTTTGGAACATAAACAAAAGCAAAAAGCAACGAGTGAGACCAACAAAAATATTGTATGATGACGGTTAGCTGCTGCAAATAAGTTGTGAAGAAATGGTTGCCAGGTTGCAGTGTCAGCTTGGCCTCAAAAACGAACAAGTGCCGGAGTGAAAGTCCCTGCTGCAATGTGAGAGAAGGAAATAAATTGAATACGCACTATCATGCATTTTTTCGTGGCTCACGTTCACGCGTTCTCACCTTAGTAAAATATATTTTGCTCACAATCACGTGTGATTCACGTAAATCACGCAAACAATTTCCACTAAAAAAATGTTATATATAAGTAAACGCCTCGCAAATCCGAAAATTATAATATTAAAATCACTCTACATTTACGATTTAGTCATCAATTCATATTTTTAAAGTAGTATACAAAAGTACAGTGTGTTAGTTTAACGTCACAGAAGTTAACAGACCATTTTAGTCCTTTTTGAAGGAAGTAAACATTTAGGAAATTAACTGTAGTTAAAATATATAAATATTCCCAATATATAAATAAATATATTTATTTTGACTTTGTTCGTCCACAGGTATTTAATTTGCTACTTATGTATACATGGTAAATTCAAAACAATCTAAGTGAAAATATCCAACAAACTGAATGAAAATATATTGCGGTTACGCAAAAATCACGTGACTCACACAGAGATTAGACTCACGCACGAACATTTTTTCGTTCGTTACGTTCACGCACTCTCACGTGAGTAAAATAAATTTTGCTCACGATCACGCGTGAATCACGTGATTCATGCAATTCACATGAATTCATCTCTATGCTTTGGAAGACTAAATGAGTAATTTTTTATAACTTTTCCTATCATGACCTAGTATATGCAGGAACCATCCCCTGTCCAGAAGTTAGATAAAGCAAAATTTTTCAGGCTAATTGGTTCACCGGTTTGGCGTCCTACACGTAACATAGAGACAAACATTGATTTTTATATGTATAGATATTACAAGACCGAAACAACTTTCCAATACAACTACTGTATTTATAATTGTCTAATAGATTTAGCAACTGAGTTCGAATACAACGATGAACTATAAAAATATATAAATACATTTTTAAAAATGCCAAAGACTGTGGGATGCTCTTTTTGCTGGGATCGAATGGAAAATAGGTTGAATTATTATTAAATAACGTCGGTACTTCAGTAAATCAGAAATCTATTAGAACTAAGAACTATACATTACAAAATGTGCAACAAAATGAAAAAAGCCTACAAAAGTGTCAAGTCTTTTTAAAACCAAACCTGACCAGAAAAAGAAAAACTTAGTACAGTATAGCTTTCTTAAGCTTGGTGACTGGGTAATTCCACATAATTTTGACCTTCATAGAATTTGATGAGATTTGGCATAAGTATTCTACCTGTACTTCCGGGTTGTATAGCATTCACCACAGGTCAAATTAGATTTTCGTTAATGATGTTAAAATCCTCTGATTGACCGATTGGTAACATCTGAGAGTTTTGATCTCCACTTTACGAATATAAAGAGTGATTTTTTTGAGGTTAGGATTTTCATGCATTAGTATTTGACAGATCACGTGGGATTTCGGACATGGTGTCAAAGAGAAAGATGCTCAGTATGCTTTGACATTTCATCATGAATAGACTTACTAACGAGCAACGCTTGCAAATCATTGAATTTTATTATCAAAATGCGTGCTCTGTTAAGAAAGTTCAGAAAGAAAGAAATTGTGTTCAGCGACGAAGCTCATTTTTGGCTCAATGGGTACGTAAATAGGCAGAATTGTCGATTTTGGAGTGAATATCAGCCAGAAGCATTGCAAGAGCTACCAATGCATCCAGAAAAAGTCACAGTTTGGTGCGGTTTATGGGCTGGTGGCATCATTGGACCGTACTTCTTCAAAGATGATGCGAATCGTAACGTAACTGTGAATGCCACATGCCACACAGCTCGCGATTCTATGGCCATTTTGAGGGAAAACTTCGGAGAACAATTCATCTCAAGAAATGGACCGGTAAGTTGGCCACCAAGATCATGCGATTTGACGCCTTTAGACTATTTTTTGTGGGGCTACGTCAAGTCTAAAGTCTACAGAAAACAGCCAGCAACTATTCCAGCTTTGGAAGACAACATTTCCGAAGAAATTCGGGCTATTCCGGCCGAAATGCTCGAAAAAGTTGCCCAAAATTGGACTTTCCGAATGGACCACCTAAGACGCAGCCGCGGTCAACATTTAAATGAAATTATCTTCAAAAAGTAAATGTCATGGACCAATCTAACGTTTCAAATAAAGAACCGATGAGATTTTGCAAATTTTATGCGTTTTTTTTTTAAAAAGTTATCAAGCTCTTAAAAAATCACCCTTTAAAAGGAATATCCTTGTATATCAAGAACTACAAAAATTAAAAATATTCATAATACTGGAATATTCTGAAAAAAAAACATCTTTAACTTTCTTAATATTTCATGTATTTTAGTTTATTTTAATACTAATAATAAATTTGGGTACTATAAAATATAGATGCAAAATGGTCTTGGGCCAGGATAATATTCCAGTTCAAATCAATGATTTTATTAAATTTTATTTGTTATTTCTGAAACAAGCTTCACAAGTCAAAACTTGTGAGTTCTTAATGACAAGTTAATTCAGAATAAAACCAATCGATCGTTACTGTATTCCCTTTTTTTTTTGATATTAGAAGTAAATTATTCATGCATATCAGAGAACTTATTCATACTACCTTAGTATGTTAAGTCATTTGGAGCAACTTTAGATTGTTAACAGTTCGTTCACATTAAAACGTGAAAATTGGGCCGAGCTAAGACTTTGCGTGTTGAGAATACGAACATTTAAATTTATAAGGCTCAAAAAACCTAATACAAGCAGTAATGTTATTTCCAAAGTTTTAGGTGATACCGAAAACTATGAAATAGGATGAAAAGATAGAGACGAAAAATCGGCAGGTCAGCTTTTTAAACCTGTACTTGTATACCTTGGAACCATCCTTCAATCGTTTAACTATGATCTACCATCGATTTTATCGCGTCCATAGTATATATCGCTCTTCTGAACACGAATTATCGTTCGAGCCCTTCCCTCTGCTACTATTGGCAGTAGTCTATTATAGAGGAGAGCCTCTCCAGAGTTTAGCCAATCGTATCTAAAAACAGATTCGGTGGCACCATGATGATTCCTCATGAACTATTTTTATACCCTCCACCTCCACGATGGGGTTAATCTAACTTTGCCATTCTGTTTATAACACCTTAATTCTTGATCGTCATAAAATTCTAAGACAATCCAGCCATGTCCGTCCGTCTGTTGAAAGCATCATCTAAACGAAAGGAGCTATCATCTAAACGAAAGGAGCTAGGACGTCCAAATTTTCCCAGAATATTCCAATAGTTGTAGATCGGTTGGGATTGAAAGTGTGCGAAATTCGTACTTTTAGGGGCAAAACGGAAAAAAGGGATAAAAATTGTACCAACTCAATGGCGGCAGCTAGAGTCATGAAATTCGGAGTATACATTCCTCTGACTTGGGATACAATGGGAGCCGAGGGATAAAGGTGGTACCCACTAAACGGCTCCCTCTAGTTGCGTAAAATAAAGATATTTTCGAAAGACGTACTTTTAATGGGGTAACATGGTAAAGAAGGATAAAAATGGTACCAACCAAATGGCCGGAGCTAGACTCATGGAATTCGGCGTATAGATTTCCCTGACTGCACAGAATTTTACGACAAAAATGGGTAGAATCAAGAAGTTAGGTTATCTTGTATTGTGTACGTGGAAGCTAATGCATTACACTGTGCAACATTTTTGAAGTCATTTCAAAATAACCATATACGGACACCGCTACATGATAAAAGACCAAAAAAAAAAAGACCCGTGTTTTTTTTCCCTCCAAAGTCATGCACTTTTTTATGGGCCCCCAGAGATTTGAGGCCTCGGTGTAATTTTTGGAAAAAAGTGATCATATTCTCAGGCTCATATCTTGCAAACCGTTCGGATTTACTCTCTGAGGCAAAGTTCTAGCTCTTGTCATAAAGAACAAAAATTGTGAACATATAAAAAAAACTTCATCTTCAAGGTCAAAATCGCAAAAAACTTAAAAAAATTCGATTTTTTTAACCTTTTTTCCCCTGTTCAGGTCCATAGGTAGCAAACCGCTGAAAATTCAGGGAAACAATCAACTACAAAAATGTACCTAAGATCTCAATAAACAACTTTCTAGAACATATGAACTTCCTAGGAATTATTCTTAACACCGTTTAGGTAGCGCTTAGGTAGCCGCAAAATTGAAAAATTTCCCAAAAATTTCTCGTTGACGTCGCGCTGTGTACTGCCTCAATGTGAGCGTCGTGTCGCTTTTATATTGTGTGCTGCGGCTACATATGTGTTGTTAATGTTGTTGGTACAAATGGATTGCGCCTACTTCGCTGCTTTGAATTGTCATGTGTTTTGTTAGTGCAAATTTTTGGACCGACGACTTTGTTGTTGTTTGTTGAATGGCATCGATGATGTCGTGTGGGTAAGAAATACTGGAATAAACAATTTTTCACTTTTGCGGCTACCTAAGCGCTACTTAAACGGTGTTAAGAATAATTCCTAGGAAGTTCATATGTTCTAGAAAGTTGTTTATTGAGATCTTAGGTACATTTTTGTAGTTGATTGTTTGCCAGAATTTTCAGCGGTTTGCTACCTATGGACCTGAACAGGGGAAAAAAGGTTAAAAAAAATCGAATTTTTTTAAGTTTTTTGCGATTTTGACCTTGAAGATGAAGTTTTTTTTGATTTTATATGTTCACAATTTTTGTTATTTATGACAAGAGCTAGAACTTTGCCTCAGAGAGTAAATCAAAATTCCGAACGGTTTGCAAGATATGAGCCTGAGAATATGATCACTTTTTTCCAAAAATTACACCGAGGCCTCAAATCTCTGGGGGCCCATAAAAAAAAAGTGCATGACTTTGGGGGAAAAAAAAAACACGGGTCTTTTTTTTTTGGTCTTTTATCATGTAGCGGTGTCCGTATATGGTTATTTTTTTTCGTGTTGCACTGTGTTATTAAAAGTTGTACTTTAGGAATTAAAATAGGATGGAAATACAATCAACCAAATGATTGTAGCTGTACTTAAACTTTTTTGAAGATTGCTGCCTTATATTTACTTTTTGAATTGACTTGAAGTATTATTTCGATATATATAGTATAAAAATTTTGGTAGCCTTGCCATATGAGCATGGTTTAAAATAAATAAATAAAATAATAATAAATAAAAATTTATATTTATTTGTAAAACTATTTTTTCATTATTTTTAGATGTTTTGGTTTGTTTGGCACTTCTACGAAAATCTACAGCTTCTGTGGATTGCAAGCCAGGGTGGAGGGAATATGAAGTTCAATATTTTACAAGACTGTCCCTAAACCACTGTGAAAGTGAAATTCGTAGCTTTTGGAGCCATTATAATTACCTTTATTTAAACATATAAGCGGATGTGATTGGACTTATATTTCCAAAAGAAGAGTACAGATATTAAATGTACCTTCAACGAAAATTAGCATTTTAATATATTTTCTATCTATATATCTAATATTTTTATCCATAAATATCTTATTAACTAGACCAACTTTCACGAAAGATGTGTAGGACAGACAACTACCTACAAACGTGTAGTTATTTCATGGCTTTTCTAAAAGAGAAAAATTATAGATAATAATGATGGTTCCGTCAGCTGTTGGACATACAAAAGTCCGATTTTTTAATCAATAATAAACAATAAGCCTAATTTACTCGAAAAATATCAAAGCTCGCACAATATATTTTCTACCAACTTAATAAAGGTTAGACTAAAGGTTTAACAGCAAGATTTTGGATTCCGTACAGGCCCGTCACTTTATTATTCGCGCTTGTTTATTCGATCTACTTCCGGAATCGTTGCATCATCAGATGGCAAAGAAAAATATTCGTAAACTTGGCAACCCTGTACAGCTTGATATCTCAGCACCACCTTAAGGACACCAGCAGGTCTTTCAACATGGTTGGATGAATGACCGACCCAGTATGTGATCACAGCGAAATGTAGCATGTGCTGCATATGATTTGACAACATTACTCCTCGTTTTTGTTCTATCCGAGAAGAGCGAGAGTGTGCATATCTGTGTGAGTGTGTGTGTGCGAGCATATTTGGATGAGTTTATGGTCTTGTGACTCTGCAAATGTGTATTATCGCGTTTTACCTACGCTTTTACTACCCATATCTGCAGTTATGGGCTTCACAGCGACGAACTATTTTCAAATAGAAATGTAAATGAATCTCCAGCATTTGTTTCAGGTTAAGACAAAGGCCAGACACTGGCCCACAAAGCGAATATGGTTTCATCCTGGATGGATGACCGGATGACTGGCTGGGGTGCTGTGTCCTCCATGTTGATTTCACCTTCTTCTGCAGTGTCATAAAATGTCAAACGTTAAAAATATAAAATTTAACGAAATCATTATAATTTTCACAACGTTCATAATTCATGCTTTATGGCCAATTCACAGCAGTTTTCACAAAACAACAACACTGGCCTAAAGCAGTGATTTGTGCTCAACTCAGGTCGAAGGAGGTGGTGGTGTGGTGGTGGTGGAGAGGGTGGGACATTGAGACGTTTATGTGCTTATATTCTTTATTAAAAATCAATTAAGTCAGGTTTGGTTTTTTGTTGTTGTTTTTGGGAGGATGGAAGACCGATGCTCTTGTCTTTGTCTTGGGCTTTGGTTAAGTGATGCCAGCAAAGAAAAGACCGATATGAAATGATATCTCTGTGCAATTTTTATAACTTTTTTCCCTCCGTTTTATGCCTCGCATGCGTCATCTTAATTAACAGAGGGCCCAGCGCCGAGTGCAGAGATGGACTCTTAAATTATTTACGTTGGCTTTCCTTTGAATTTGTGATGAACTGCTGTGACAATATGACTGTCATAAAATTTTAAACAAGAATCATAAACATTGACTTTAGTTTGCGAACTGAATGCGAATGCGACGTTACGAGGTGGGGTGCATTAAAATGATGACGATTTTGATGGTAGACCCCAAAAGAGGACGCAGCGTCAACTTAATTTATTCGCATACATATGTACATATTTATATTGGGGTGGAATGCGAAAAAAGAATTGTTGAATTTTCATGACGGCGGGGCTGAACAAACGGAGGAAGATTTCAGACAAATTCAACCTTGTGTGGTATTAACTCAATCTTTATCATTAAACAGCACTTTCTAAGAAATTTATTATAATTTAATTTATTAATTAATTTAATTTATTTTATTATATAAATTTAAAATTTAATTTTTAATTTATTATATAAATTTATTATTCGACAAAGTAAAATTGCATGATTGCAAATTGGGCAAAAAATCCACTTTCTGTAAAATCCTGTTGTAATGAGACCCGCAATCCACTGATATACAAATTGATTTTAACATTCATTCACAACTCTCTTAGCCCCCTTGTAGTGGAAACTTTACTTTCTCAATACACCCTAACGTACATACTTATATGAATGCGAAAACAAAGCCAATACGATCGAGAAAAAAAAAACTAATTTGAAAAATCGATCTGAGAAGGCATTCTCGTTTTCATACGGCTTAATAATTATTTTGTGGCACCCTGTGAGGGTCAAGCGATTTTCTATTGACGAATGAGGTGAGTCACCCATTTAGGATTTTGAATTCTAATTGGATTTTGAATTGGAAATTCAGTCAATAATGAAATATTATTTTCTTGGTAGAAATGTATCCTTGGAAGCATGTCGTGGTAAAATTCTAAGATAACAACATGGATTTTGATGAAATTTGGCACATACCTTCTTGGCACATACTAGTGGTTGCTGGTAATGCACCATTTACCGTACCTCAAAGTACAGGGTTTTCCAACAAGAGATGTTATTTTGGTATTCAAAGAAAAATGTCATTTTTTGAGATAAACGATCGGATGTTTATTTCATAATAAAGAGGAAGGTATGTCGTTAATAATGAAAAACAACATCTGCCAAATTGTCGCTTACACGAACATATCCTTTTCATTAAAATTTCCATAACCTAATCACAAAGGGGCTGCCCTATGTCCTCGATAGCATCACGAATTCTATCTTTGAGGTCTTGAATTGACGCTGGGCTGTTTGCGTAGACCTTATCTTTCACGTGGCCCCAAAGGAAGAAGTCGCAAGGTGTTAAATCATAAGATCTCGGTGGCCAATTGTGATCACCTCTTCCAGAGATAACACGGTCCGGAAACTTTTCCCGTAAAAGAGCAATGGTTTCGTTGCTTGTGTGGCACGTAGCGCCGTCTTGTTGAAAGTAAACGTTGTCCAGATCAATACCATCCAACTCCGACCATAAAAATCATTAATCATCTCTCGATAACGCAATCCATTCACCGCAACTGTTGATCCAACCTCATTTTCGAAAAAGTAAATAAACCGCACCAAACAGTCACACGATGAGGATGGAGAGGCTTCTCAACAATAACTCTTGGGTTTTCCGAGCCCCAGATGCGACAATTTTGCTTGTTGACGTAGCCACCAAGGTGGAAATGTGCCTCATCAGTCAAGATGATTTTTCGATGGAATTCCGGATCATTTTCATTCATGAATTTTAATAATTTCAATGCGTTGTCGAAGCGTGTATCGTTCCATTTTTTGTAATGGCGTGTACTTTCTATTTGTCAAATGTCAAAGAATAAAAGCTGCAAAAGTGACAGCTACCGAAATACCGGGTGATTCAATATAACATCTCTTGTTTGAAAACCCTGTATTTACTCCATAGTTAAAGGCCATTTGTTCTTCGTCACTTGGCCTCCATCGGTTATCTCACATTTAAATGATTATCATACATCCATAGAAATGGACCCTGGACTGATCCTTGGGGAACACCAGCCGTGATATCGTATTCTTTCCAGCCTTCTGTGGTTTCGTACATTAAGATACAATTTGAAAGGTATTCGACTACCATATTATACAACCAAGTGTTTACTTTTCGCTTCATGAGAGCATTTAACACATTGAGTGAGTAGTATGTTTCCGTACGACAGTGATTGCTTTTACTCAATGTGTTAATATAACGTTCCATCTGACAGAGTTAAATGAATTTTTAACCTCAAGCATTATTATCGCACAGAAAGCATTCGTCATTTCAGCAATTTTTGCCGTTTCCACCATCTTCCACATGACATATACAGTAATCTTACCCTTCTGAAAGCCAAGTTAACTGAGAGATAGACCTCCAGATGTAGCTATTTCATTCTCCTACAGTATTTTTTCCAGCATTTTACCAAGAGTATCTAACATACACAGTGGGACGGTATGAACTCAGGTCGTTAATTTTTTTCTCCATTTCCAAGTAATACTAATCGTTGCCTCTTCCTTCGCTGTCTTCCCATTCAAACGTATACAAGCGTTGAAACATTTAAACAGTAGTTCTGGCCATATTTCACCAAATATGCGTAGCGCTTCATTTGGGATGCCATCAGATCCTGGACTTCGTCTGCTCTTTTCAGATCCTCGATATCTGAAGGGTTGATGTTGAATTAGGGTATTAATTGAGGCTTGTTTGATAAGCCGTACTCCTTCATCGAAGATAAAGTTTCTGTCCAATTAGGGTTCTTTATGCTAGGTATTGGTTTTCTTCCACCAAATTTCTTCAGTATTATTATACAGTTTACCTATGAATGAGTATCTATTTCTTCGCAAAGTACATTTCATAATCGTTTTTAGAGTAAAGTCGTCTGTATTTCCCGTTGAACTCTGGCAAGACATTCTCTCCTGAGTTCTCCGATTTCTTTTGTCCACCTGTAAACCGGTTGTTTCGTCGTGTATCATGCTGCACCACATGATCCTATAGGTGTTTTACAACCAGTTAAACAACTATTTCGACTAGCACGCCAGCTTCCGAACGAAATTCCATTAGACACATATGAGTCATTACATGTCAAACGGTACGAATTTTGGCCTCGATTGCTGCGATTGTTTTGAAAGTTAGTGTATGCATTCTTCTCATAAAAATATTGCATACCTATTTTTGGAAAATAATAATTTTTTTCACGAGTTATGATCAACGACGACCTCTTGGATCGGACTTGGAATCCAATATAATCAGTTGCGGATGACAGCAACCTCTGTCATTTATACTCATTCGATCATAGACCAACTCGTCAAGAAATTGAAGACAAAAGGCGATTGATGGATGAGTCACTCAGCCAGGATTTACTGGCCATTTCCGAATGCGGTCAAGTTAATAGAGTAGACTTTAATGCACGTAAGACCCAGTGCTCCTTGTTGTCTCACAAGCGATTCGCTGATCCAACGGTGTCGTCGATTTTAATGAACGGTGTAGATGTTGAGCATTCAGATACTTTTGATGTTCTAGGCATGAAAATACAATCTGATGTTCGTTGGATAAACATGTATTTGAAGTGTCGACAGAAGCAATCAACCGTCTAGGCTTCTTAAACCGGTGTAAGAAATACTTCATTCCCCCTGATCTTCTCAATATCTACACTACTTACATCAGACCAAAGATGGAATAAAACTCCCATATATGGTCGGGTGCTCCAGCTTCATTACTGGATCTACTTGACCTGTCCAGAGGAGGGCGATGGTGTTGATAGGTGATGGTAGGATATCCAATTCTATTGGCTCCCTTGAACACCGTCGTAATGTTGGTTGTGTGTCATTATTCTATCGATACTTTCATGGTGTTTGTTCTTCGGATATTCGTGATCTTATACCGCCCGTGAGAACGTTCGGTAGAGATACGCGACTTTCCAGGAATTCTCACCCATTTGTTGTCGATTGGACAACCGGCCGCACTACACATTACAGAATAAATTCGTTCTTCGCCCGTATGTGGAATCGACTTCCGGCAAATATCTACGACATTCATAGATACAAAACAGATGTCAACAGACACTACTCCCTCTTTCCTCCTTCCAATACCGTATCTTCCTTCCGCCAACGCAATGCGCTGCATTTATAGGGAACATCCCCTGAGTGTTGGTTTAGTAAAAAAAAGCTAGAAACAGCTGACGGGAAAGTGGTCCACATGGGTCTATGTTTTGATATAGCCCCCATATAAATGTACCTCCGATTTACAATATTACTTCTCTAAAATGCACATCTTACATTGGATCTTGATAAAATTTAGCAGATCATATTATATTTCAGCTAAGAATATCTACTTTGAAAATTATCTATAAAGGCCCACTTTTTAATGTAGCGCCCTTACAAATGGCCCCCGTTTTAATTAATACCGCTCTAGGACCCACATTTTTCATCGGAAGTTTTTCAAATTTTGTAGATTATATTATATTTCAACTAAGAATACATATTCTCTATTACTCCATGTTGTTATAGGCTCCCAAATGTCGGTCCGATTCATCCTATTACTACTGTATAATTTGTATTTGTATGCCGGCAAATTGGATCAATTATCATATTATTTACCATATTCGTTAAATATATGTATAATTTATATGAACTACATAAAATTGCTCCCATGAAACACCTTGGTTTAGTTATAAAAGCGAGGTATATACGCAGGGAGTGGTGTAGCGTATTATATAGTCAGCCCCGCCCGACTTTAGCCTTTCCTTACTTGTTTTATTAACACAAGGTATAAAAACAATGAAAAATCAAAGAAAAATACGTAATGGAAAAATATATAATAATACAGATTGAAAAAATGTAATTGCCAAACTAAAATAAAAAAAATGGTTGGTACCATTTTTATTCCCATTCGCCCCATTTTCCGCCTAAAAGAAAAAAATTCGAAAAAATCCTTTTCATTTCGCATCGTCGCAGTCAGATGAATGTATACGCCGAATTTCATGATTTCAACTCCAGCGATTTGTTTGGTACAAATGGTATGAACTCAATTAGAAAATTCTCAAATTTCATGTTTCTAGCTGTTGTCGTATCATTGGTACCATTTTTATTCCTTTTTGTCCCATTTCGCCCGATAAAACTTATTTATTTGATCGTGCTTTTACGCACAAGAGGAATGTATTTTGTTCAATATTTATACCCTCCACCTACAGGATGGGGGTTTTTAAGCATATTTTTTCAATATATCTGTTTGTACTTACTCGATATTGGGTATGCGCATTCCCACTACAACAAAAAAGGGCACCATAAAGTGATTTTTATGCGTAGGGCGTGAAATGGGACAAAAAGGGATAACAACATATTTAATGACAACAGCTAGAAACACGAAATTCGGTGTGTGCATTCCCCTAATTGAGTATATACATAATATAAAAGTATTTTTTCTAAATTCGTACTTTTAAGGGGTAAAAGGGGAATAGGGGGATAAATATGGTACCAACCTAACGGCTGCATCTAAAATAATGAAATTCGGTGTAGACATTCCTCTGATTGCGTAGACACGTAAAATAAACGAATTTTTTGAAATTCGTATTTTTTGGGGTTAAAATGGAAAAAGGGGATAAAAATAGTACCAACCTAATGACCGCAGCTAGAGTCATGAAATTCGGAATATACATTCATTCCCCTGACTGCGTAGATACGAAAAATAAAAGTTTTTTCAAAATTCGTACTTTCAAGGATAAAAATAGTATCAACTAAACGACTACAGCTAGAACGATGAAATTCGGTGTGTTCATCCCTCTAATTGGGTAGACACGTAAAATAAAGAGATTTTAGAAAGTCGTCCCCTTAAGGGGGTAAAATAGGATAAAAGTGGTACCAACCAAATGGCCGCAAGCAAAATAACAATATTTTTCCAAATTCGTACTTTTTACTTTTACCGCAAAAATTGGTTGAATCATGAAGTTAGTTTTGTTTGCACTATGTACGTGAGATAATGGATTTTCAAAATTTTTAATTTTGGAATTAAAATGGAATGGAAATACAACCAACTGTAGCACCCACTATCTTCCAATATTTATGGTATTTACCAATATTCATTTTGAAAATATAAATATGAGAATATTTATTTTTTGAATTGTCTTGAAGTATTTTTTTCGATATGTAAACGTATTGGTAGCCTTGGTTTGAAATAATAAATATATTATATTTATTTATAAATTTATTTTTTTTAATATTTGTATTTGGTTTGGCTATATTAACAAATTTATATTTTCCTGTGATATTACTGCACTTCTATAAAGAGTTCGGGCCGGGCGAACTTAACTCCGTTTTTATTTGTTTTTGTCTATAAATGTAAAAACTATGACCTTTTTTTAAGAAAACAATAGAATAAATCGTTTTTCTGCAACGATAAAACCCATCAACATTAAAAAATAAAATATTTAATATTTTTTGCACAATCAAAACCCATTAATAGAATTTAAATAATATATGTTTCACATCATTTTTAATTTTTCCTATAAC
Organism: Polietes domitor; assembly: GCA_947397865.1. NCBI lineage: Eukaryota > Metazoa > Arthropoda > Insecta > Diptera > Muscidae > Polietes > Polietes domitor. The sequence goes on along the minus strand of OX377619.1, from coordinate 59,873,207 downwards.
TGGCATCATTACGAAGAAAACAAGTCCTGGTAGAAGAAAATCTATGGATAAATGTAAACATTTGTATATATTTACCCGTTTTTATGTATTTTGGGTTTGATGTGAGTGTGTGATGGTTTACGTGACCGCTCTACTTGACTATACCGTGAATGTTATCGTCAAGTAGAGTCATTTCCTCAAACAGAGTGTCGGTTACTGACCTATCGACATCATTCCTCCTACTCAACAAATACGATATCCTCAGATATCTGATTTTTTAAATAAACAAAAATCTAATAGTTTTCGAACCTTTTAAAATACAATAAAATGCACAGATTCCATTGACAATAGAATTACCTTATCCCACAATACAATTTTCAATCGAGAGAAGAAAAAGAAAAAACAGAAACTATTAAAAACTGCTCTAAATAAAATCCCTGAAAAAACTCCCCAGGGTTGTATAAATTATAGCAATTGTGTCAATGAAAATGAACGAAGAAGAAAGTAAAAAAACTTCACCGAAATGACACATGATACGGCACAGGTACGAGACATCGAGTATCTTATAAGAATCAACTGCCGAGCATTGTTTAGACTCGCAACACAAAAAAACTAAACAAAATACAATCAGACTGCGAATCCTCAGTTCATTCCAACCAGACCGTAAGGCAAGAAAAGTGAAATTAAATTCTCGAACACAACAAGAACAAGAAATCACAATGGGACAATGGAAGAGCCGTTGGAAAATGGAACAGGATACAGTCGCATTCACAGACTGTAGCCAAAATCTTAGGGTAGAATGATAGACACAAACAGCCACAACAACAACAGATATCCTTGAGAACCAAAACACTGCTATACAAACCAAAAAAAATTGAACAAGAAAATCAGCTCAATTTACATAAAAAAGTGAAATGGTTTCCTTTTCCTCGGCATCGGCATCTTCATCCTTGGCGCTGCAGAGTGAGTAGCGGCTGGGGCGTACGGGGAATACGCTCAATTGAATTCGTAGCCTAAAGTGGATATGAAGTTCCACCAACAAAAGTCGAAAATACAATTTATGTTTTGTTGTGTTACTGTGTTTGTTGTCGTGATATGTTTGGACTATTCCTCGAATTCGTAGAGAAAATGACACGCGCTGTGCAACATTATTCAAAATTTATATAAAAAACGAAACAAAGGAAAAACGTTTTGTGATTGATCACTAAGCAAGTGGATTCAGGGATTCGTGGATATGGAAAAGACAAGAGGGAATACTGACGACGCACAATCTCACCCCACCACCACCACCAAACACTTCATAATATTGTATCCTTACAACAACAACGTCAACAACAATGCCAAGGACCAAATTCAATATAGGCTACATTTGGAAATGAAATAAAAATATATATATATACAGAGGCAAGTATAAATGAAAGGTAAACCTTTTTCAGATTGTGGTTATTATGGTCGAAATGCGTGGTTTAAAGCCGCGTACATGAGGAGAAAGGGTGTGTGTGATTTGGCGAGAAAGAATACTTTTAAGATCTGCAATCAATTATGAGTAACCAAATTTCCGATTTAAATTGAATATTAGTCAAACAGCGAAAGCAGTTATTTATTTTTAATGACCACGCCCACACCCCAAAGTCAATTCTTTTTGTTCCAAAACGCAATTTAGTCATTTTTGTCTCATTAACTTCTGAAAAGTAGGTACGCACATAAAAAGATGAGTAAATTTTCTTCATCGCTTTCTGAAATATATCCGATTTGGTTTTTTACAGAACTCAAGAATGTCTACTAGAACAAAAGTTATTGAATTTTGGCCGATGGATTTTTATTCTGAACCACTGTGCGACGCTCATTGCAATATTTTCGAACAAACATCGACAAAAATTATAAGGAATACAGCTAGGATCTTGAAATTTCGCACACATGCCTTATATCGTCAAATTAAATCAAAAATAAGTTTTTGTTTAAATCCGCCCGCAACCACGATTACCTTTCATCTATATATATAAAAGAGTTGGGTGATTGAGTGACTGACTGATCACTCCCCCGACCAAACGGCTAGAGCTAGAATCATGAAATTTGGTGTGTACATTTCTCTTACAGTGTAGAGGTGTGATAAGACGGGATTTTTCGAAATTCGTACTTTTAAGGGGTAAAAAAGGGGTAAAAATGGTACCACCGCAATGACCAAACGGCTGGGCCTAGAATCTTGAAATTTGGTATGGATATTCCTCTTGCGGCATGAAGACACCCATAAAGTGACATTTAATTCGTACTGGGCTGGGCTGGGCCTAGAATCTTGAAATTTGGTATGGATATTCCTCTTGCGGCATGAAGACACCCATAAAGTGACATTTAATTCGTACTTTTAGGGGGGGGGGGTTAAATGGTACAAAAAGGGGACGAAAATGGTACCTACAACATGGTTGAAGCTAGAATCATGATATTTGGTATGTACATTTCCCTTACAGTGAAGAAATCCGATTTCAAGGGAGTTTTTCGTAATTCGTACTTTAAAAGGGTAAAATGGGGTAAAGAGGGATAAAAATTGTACCGCCGCAATGACCAAACGGCTGGGACTAGAATCTTGAAATTTGGTACAAAAATTTATCTTATAGCTTCAATGCGCCCAAAAAAATATTTTTCAAAATTCGCACTTTTTGGGGGTGAAATCGGGTAAAAAGGGATAAAAATAGTACCATTAAAACGGATGGAGCTGAAACCATAAAATTCGGTGTGTACATCCCTCAAAATGTTTAGAATCGCAAAATGAAGGCATTTTTCGAAATTTGAACTTTTAAGGGGAAAAGGGGATAAAAAAGGCACCAACAATACGGATGACGCTACAATAATGAAATTCGGTGTGTATATTCGTTTTACAGCGCAGATCACTAATAAGAAAGCATTTTTCGAAATTTGTACTTTTAAGGGATTAAATGGGATAAAAATTGTACCACCACCCTGACCAAACGCACGGTCTATAATCTTGAAATTTGGAACGGGCATTACTTTTATAGCACGAATGCGACCAAGAAAATATTTTTAAATTCGTACTTTTTGTGGGTGATATCGGGTAAAAAGGGATAAAAATGGTACAAATCAAACGGATGGAGCTGGAATAATAAAATTCGGTGTGAGCATACCTCAAAACCCTTATAAACGCAAAATGACCGAATCTTTTTAAATTCGTACTTTTAGTTGGAAAAAGAAATGAAAATAATGAATATATGATATGTATGTATATTCGTTTTACAACCAAATTACTGATAAGGAGAAATTTTCCGAAATTTGTAATTTTAAGGGATTAAATGGGATAAAAATTGTACCACAGCCCAGACCAAACAACTGGGCCTAGAATCATGAAATTCGGAACGGGCATTACTTTTACAGCACGAATGCGACTAAGAAAATATTTTACAAAATGCGTACTTTTTGTGAGTGCACTTGGGTAGAAATTGTACCACCGCCTCTTGAAATTTGGAATGCACATTACTCTTATAACGCGAATACGACCACGAAAATATTCTTCTAAAATTTAAACTTTTAGGTATGAAATTGGTTAAAAACGGATGACAGCGGTACCAATCATGAAATTAGGTTTGTACTTGCATAGAAATACAAAATTAATATATTTTTCGAAATTCGAACATTTTTAGATCCCTGAGGTACCAACAACACGGCTGAAATTAGTATCCTGAAATTCGGTGATTGATTTCAACATTTATACTTTTAAGTTGAACTTGAAAAAAAGCGATTAAAATGGATACTGAAACATAATTGAATTGTATCAAATATGTAAAGAGTGATTTTTTTGAGGTTAGGATTTTCATGCATTAGTATTTGACAGATCACGTGGGATTTCAGACATGGTGTCAAAGAGAAAGATGCTCAGTATGCTTTGACATTTCATCATGAATAGACTTACTAACGAGCAACGCTTGCAAATCATTGAATTTTATTATCAAAATGCGTGCTCTGTTAAGAAAGTTCAGAAAGAAAGAAATTGTGTTCAGCGACGAAGCTCATTTTTGGTTCAATGGGTACGTAAATAGGCAGAATTGTCGATTTTGGAGTGAATATCAGCCAGAAGCATTGCAAGAGCTACCAATGCATCCAGAAAAAGTCACAGTTTGGTGCGGTTTATGGGCTGGTGGCATCATTGGACCGTACTTCTTCAAAGATGATGCGAATCGTAACGTAACTGTGAATGGTGAGCGCTACCGTGAGATGATATCCAACTTTTTTTTGTCCAAAATGGAAGAACTGAACTTGGTTTTTTGCGTTTTTTTTTTTAAAAAGTTATCAAGCTCTTAAAAAATCACCCTTTACTTTAAAGAGAGAAGCGGATCAAAAGTGGTGCAAATGGTGCCAACCAAAATTGGGGATTTGGGATAAAGATAGTACCAACCAAAGTTTTCAGCTAGAATATGAAAATAAATTCGGTGTGTACACTTCTCCCAGTACATAAATTAATTTTTCGAAAAGTGTATGTTTAAGGGCACTATCGACACAGAAAGAGTTATGTGTGAACATTATAGTCATTATCCCCGGCAAAATAAAAGATAGATTTTATAGATAGATAGAAAACATTTTAAAATCTAGAATTGCAACTAATTTCAATCATACGTATGGAGTTATATCAGTTTTATTTTGACCAAAACTTAAGTTATATTATGTTTAATTTTACGTACGGGTCGTTTGTTTTGGAATATGGACTATACGTGTGTGGGTACCATAAGATGGCTATCAATTTCCCCCATTTTCGAATTTAAACTAAGTTTGGGATAATAGTACTATGTGTAGAGTTTGAATATATTCTTGAAGTCCCTTCCAGAGTCACCGTGTATACCAGGGAGCCAGACGGACGCGTCCCTTTCACGTCATACTTATGGTTTTAAATCTCTCCTTCAATGCATTACACTTTTTTCTATCCCTAATGATATATACGCTCCTACTCTGTAGTGAGGGTATACTTTTCACAGCTTAAGAAAGCAACGTGCAAATAATTTTCGACTTTATTTGATTTTTTGTAGAAAACTTGTTTCCATTTTGTGTCTATAAATTACACTAAAGTGATATCCTTAAAAACAGTTTGAATATCGATACAAGCAACTGTCAATACCATACCATTTTTCCGCGTACGAAGTAGGGGTATTTGCTAGTGTAATATAAAATGAAAAATATATATGTTAATACAAATCATTACCAATGATTTCATTTGAGTCCACAATTAAATGCAAATTGTCAGTGCCACGCCCAACACCCACATAAAAATTTTAGTGTTTTACGATTTTCGAATTTTATTTTGAAAACTAAAGGGTGATTTTTTAAGAGCTTGATAACTTTTTTTTAAAAAAAAAAACGCATAAAATTTGCAAAATATCATCGGTTCTTTATTTGAAACGTTAGATTGGTCCATGACATTTACTTTTTGAAGATAATTTCATTTAAATGTTGACCGCGGCTGCGTCTTAGGTGGTCCATTCGGAAAGTCCAATTTTGGGCAACTTTTTCGAGCATTTCGGCCGGAATAGCCCGAATTTCTTCGGAAATGTTGTCTTCCAAAGCTGGAATAGTTGCTGGCTTATTTCTGTAGACTTTAGACTTGACGTAGCCCCACAAAAAATAGTCTAAAGGCGTCAAATCGCATGATCTTGGTGGCCAACTTACCGGTCCATTTCTTGAGATGAATTGTTCTCCGAAGTTTTCCCTCAAAATGGCCATAGAATCGCGAGCTGTGTGGCATGTAGCGCCATCTTGTTGAAACCACATGTCAACCAAGTTCAGTTCTTCCATTTTTGGCAACAAAAAGTTTGTTAGCATCGAACGATAGCGATCGCCATTCACCGTAACGTTGCGTCCAACAGCATCTTTGAAAAAATACGGTTCAATGATTCCACCAGCGTACAAACCACACCAAACAGTGCATTTTTCGGGATGCATGGGCAGTTCTTGAACGGCTTCTGGTTGCTCTTCACTCCAAATGCGGCAATTTTGTTTATTTACGTAGCCATTCAACCAGAAATGAGCCTCATCGCTGAACAAAATTTGTCGATAAAAAAGCGGATTTTCTGCCAACTTTTCTAGGGCCCATTCACTGAAAATTCGACGTTGTGGCAGATCGTTTGGCTTCAGTTCTTGCACGAGCTGTATTTTATACGGTTTTACACCAAGATCTTTGCGTAAAATCTTCCATGTGGTCGAATAACACAAACCCAATTGCTGCGAACGGCGACGAATCGACATTTCACGGTCTTCAGCAACACTCTCAGAAACAGACGCAATATTCTCTTCTGTACGCACTGTACGCATTCGTGTGGTTGGTTTAATGTCCAATAAAGTAAACTGAGTGCGAAACTTGGTCACAATCGCATTAATTGTTTGCTCACTTGGTCGATTATGTAGACCATAAATCGGACGTAAAGCGCGAAACACATTTCGAACCGAACACTGATTTTGGTAATAAAATTCAATGATTTGCAAGCGTTGCTCGTTAGTAAGTCTATTCATGATGAAATGTCAAAGCATACTGAGCATCTTTCTCTTTGACACCATGTCTGAAATCCCACGTGATCTGTCAAATACTAATGCATGAAAATCCTAACCTCAAAAAAATCACTCTTTATTTTATTTTTTAATCGATGACAAACGGCTATTATAACTTAATAAATAACTTAACATTAATATATCGGATCAATTTTACATGCATAAAACCTTACATCCTTAAAGTATGCTTTAAATAAATTTTCCAAAATACTTTAACAGAGAACAACGAAGAAATTATTGCTTAATTTTTGGCTTAGAAGGTCTAAAAATGAATAAATAAGGCAATAGTTTAACAATATTTGTAAATGCCGAGGCATCGCGAATACAGTTTTATACTGTGCAAAAGTAACCATTCTAAATAAATTCAATCTTCAGGTAAACACTGTCTGAAAAGGAAATCGAAAACGTAATTAAACTTTTTTAAAAACACCTCAAGAGCTTCTGTTTTCTATGAACTAAACGAAACCCCAATACGATTTCTGTTCTGAGCAAATATTAGAGATGGAAAATTATTGGGGCTTGGCCATAAATTTGACTCCCTTAAGAGCCTGTTTGCGGCAGTTTTGGTCCTTTCTTTCGTTAACGAATTTATAAGAAAGTAGTTTGAGCCTATCTTTCATAAAAACTGCGTATATGGACCATATTAAGGGTTGAAGATAGAGGTAGGAAAGTTCAGAAAAAAAGCTGGGGTTGAAAAGTTATTGGAGGTCGGTCATACATGTACCTCTAATAGCGGCCTCCTTGGACCAGAAAAAGCGATGGGAGCAAATATTATAAAAATTAAAATTTTGTATGGGAGCACCATTAAGGAGTAGGTGTAGATGAATGTGTGTTCGAAAAAATGTTGGGGAGTGAAAATTAATGGGTGTGGATCTCATATTTAGTGGCAGCTGGGAGCGACTCTTTCTTTCATAAAAATTATAAAAAATAAAAAAAGTATGTAGACCACCTTATGGTTTGAAGATGTGTGTTCAGAGAAAATGCTGGGGTTGAATTAGTTGAAATAAATTTTTGTATGGAAGCCCCCTTCAAGGAGTATGGGGATAGAGGGTATGTGTGTTCGAAAGAAATGTTGGAAATGGAAAATTCATAGGGGTAAGCCTTAAATGTAACCCCTTTGGGACGGCTCCGAGGCAGTTTTGTGTATTTTTACTCTATTCACCCATTTTCACCACGTTTGACCCCGATGAGCGCCCACTTGCACTCACCTCACCTTTCCCATTTTCTGCCTCATGAATTTTGCTACCAAACCTCACGAAATTAAGGGTTCTAGCATATCGAAATCAAAAAATCGTGCGCTATTCCACCCTTGGTGTACATGACTCAGATTTTTTGAAAATATCATGAAATATTTTACTTTAAAAAATATTTGTATAATGTTTTTATTTGCAAAATTATAAGCATTTTATTTTTCCCAAAAATATATGTATATTTGAAAAGTCGATGTGAAAGTTATATACCTTATTGACATATATTCAGAAATACTTCAATCTGGTGTCGATTTAAAAAAAATGTATTTTTTCCAAATACTCCAAAATAAGTATAGATATGTAAGTTGTCTGTGTTCTCTATAAACTTTATGTTCGAGCTTTAGTGGCTTATATAAATGCTATTTAATGTTATATACAAAATATATAATAGAAACAATGTTATGAATATTCCCGACTAAAATTAATTTTTGGTTACTTTTAAGGGGTACAACAGGCTGAAACCATAAAATTCGTTTTTACAATCCCCTTAACGTGCAGACTTGCAGCATTGTGTTTTTTTTTGTAAAAATAAAAATCAATCTTCATCTCAAAGAATCTGTCACACCAAAATAAAATTGCACAACCACCCACTCTTCCACACATTATTGAAAACTTCACAGCGCAGCCCGTCACCGCCTGGCGGCCTATTGTTTATTCACTGACAGATCGACGTGGCCATAAGATGTGGCCAATTTTAAGCAGTCAGCCAACCCAGCAACCATCCTGAAACACTTTCATATCAAATTCTTTTCTTGCAGTATTTATGAGCTGTCAATTGACTGACTTTAGGAAAAATTGTGCGTAATTTGATACTTTTTCCCAACCGCCGGGAGGAAAATGTGATTTGGAAAAGACCAGGTTAGCGAGCGAGTTGGTGGGTGAGTGGGTTGCGTGAATTGATTTATGCCAAGGATATGCCAGGGGAAAAAGGGTTTAATACACGTGTGGTTTGATTGAAGGATAAGGTTAATAATTTTCGTAATAATATCAATTTGAAAATTGAACGTTGACGGCCGAAGGATGAGTAAGTGATTGCAGAAGGTTTACTTTTACATTTTTTTTACAATAAAGTGGACATCAATCAAAAAATGTTGGCGAAAATAATGAGAAAGCACTATAATCATTCATTTATGCAATATATGTATAAAAAAGAAAATTCAATGAAATATTAAAATATAAAATATCAATTAAATTTCAAAGATTAAAAAAAAATGGAAAATCGTTTTCGAAGGTATTTGTAGTCAACAATTTATTTAATCGCCGTGACTTTTTTCATAAATGACTACGTCATCCTAAGAGTTAACGTCTACAGGATGGCTGATGAAGGTTGCTACTTCAAGAAAGTTGAATAATTTTTTGAAATCCATATACATTATTTTTTAATGTTTTTTTAAAAAAGTTGCAGCGGGAATTACTTCAACTGTTGTTCGAATACATTGTTCTAAGTCATTCAAATTTATTGGTTTTGTAAAGTTCTTGAAATTAGTTCATTGGGGAATTATCGCTGCAATTCTGTCATAGCAGGACAGGATATGTTACAAGCAACACCGTCTTGTTGAAACCACACGGTGTGGAAAGGGATTCTATTTCGACGCAGTTCTGTAAAGAAAACTCTTTCAGCATCTGTAGGAGCGGTCTCCATAAACCGCAACATCACGACCGTTTTCTTCGAAAAAGTAAATTCCGACAATGCAACTTGATGAAACTGCTCGAGCGAGGTGCAATTCTGTCTCATGCATTACCTATGGATTGGAGACACTTGATATTCGACAATTTTGCTTATTAACATTGTCGTTTATGTCAAAGTGGGCCTTATCAGACATAAAAATGCTGTTTAATATGTTTTCGTGCTCATCCACCATTTTAATGATGATCTTACAAAACTCCAAGCGAATTGGCCAGTCTGCACACAGAAAAATAGCAATCTTAAATCTGAGTAAAATCCTTACTCCAATTTAGTTTAACAATTTTACTCTAGTTTAGGTAAAATTTCCTCACGAGACGGAAAAATAAATAGATATGAGTGCACTTTCCTTATTTCAAAGCCAGAAAAAAAAGTACATATACTAAAAATATGGTAGTAAATTTACTTAAAAACATTTTATTGGATCTAGTAAAATCTTCTTACAATTAAGTATATTCATACTTGTACGGAAGAAAAATTACTAGTTTAAGAACGAAAATAATGCAGATTTTTTTGAATGGAAAAATTACATTTAGGAAGTTTTTACTTAAAAATGTGTTTATTACTGCAAATAAAGTAAAGACATGTAATTAAATGTATGCCATACATTCAAGTATAAATGAACTTATAAAAAATACTTCAGTGTGTTTAGAAAAATACATGAATAATAGTCTAAGAAGCAATTCTCGTTCGTTAGCCGTGACTTTCTTCATAAGAACTTCAAATATTAATCTAAACCGTCATGTTACTCTAGGCAGTCATGTTGAAATATCTCATCTCTTTATGGTATGAGTAAGATGAAACGTTTGAGAACTATACCATGTTGTTATTTTTCATATGAGTGTTGCACACTCTGAAGCGAAATAATTTATTTCAATTATCAGTATTGTTCACGGTAATATTTTTTCCTAGCTTAGTTTAAATTCGTAGATGGGCGAAATTATCACGCCCCTTCCACACAAATCACGCTGACCTACGTAAAATTAAAGATGTTATAACTTCTATACGCATGATCGGAATACTCTGAAATTTGGCCCTTGGTCAACACTTGGAATATATGCGATATTGCCACGCCCCTTCTGGTACCTCCCACACAAATTGGCATAACCCTGGGTTAAAATAAAACCGAAATAACTTCCATACCCCTTCTTGTACTTCCTACACAATTGACTCGAACCTAGTATGCTTTATAACTCTTATACCGGTGCCTGAAATCCATTATGACTTCATATTTGATCATGTTTTTACAATTATTTACAATTCGACGCTAAGTAAAATTTAATTTTAAATTTTAATCAAATCAACTACAGAGGAATTCATATATATTGGGCTGGGTCGTGGCCCATACATATATAAAAATAATTTCGGAATATATTTTTATTTGTATGGGCCGGAAATAATGTCTGGAATATTTTATGGTGATTTATAAAAAAGGTAATTCCTAGATTCCTAGAAGCAAATCGGTTCAGATTTAGATATAGATATAGGCATATACAAATGTCGCTCGAGATTTGACTTCTTCCGCTCAAGAAACCACATATTTTAATCGATTTGCTTTAAATTTGGCACAGTACCATATAACTGATCTAGAAAAATCTGTGGTGAAAATGGATCAGATCGGTTTAGATTTAAATATAGCTCCCATGCAAATTTCTAGAAACCAGATAATTTAACCGATTTTCTTCAAATTTGCCACATCACCTTATCGAGTATGTTCTGCCACTCACTTGTAACGTCGAAGTGAAACTATTCATTCAGTCGCTCTCACAGCGAGAGCGGCGTGAATTCTCTTGTTATGATAAGAAGATCCTTTGAAACCGTAAATAAATTTTACGTAATCAAAATTTGGTATCTTTTCTATTTTTTGCCATTACACACGAATTTATTAAAAGGCTAACATTTAAACCAACATTCTCCCAAACTTTTGTGTGAAAAATTTTTGTAATTGTCAATTCAGCTGTTTAGTTTTGATGAAAAAAACGGAGTTGCAAATGTTTACAATTGTTAAATAAAGAGAGATTTCAAAAAATTAGTTTTTTTTAAATTAAAATTAAATTTTAAATTCAAAGCAGAAGTTCAATATAGATTACTCCCTATTCATCTCGTGAAGTGAATGTGAGAAGTGAAATAAACCCACGGTGAGAAGCAGAACAGACCTGTATATTTTAACTAGAAACAGGTCGATAAACTATTTTATAAAAATGTCATCGGTTCATCCTATAAACTTTGGATTCCATAGTCTTTTGGCTATAAAATTATATCGCTTTAAATTCCAAGAATGAATTTAAACCATAGTTTCGTCTACACCATAACCACTTCCCGATATTGATTAAAGTTAATAAACTCACCCTTGTATACAAATATTTATATACAAAGTTCTATCATTTCCCTCTCACTCTCTTTTCAATTATGTTCCATCATCTGAGTATTGAAGTGTCTGTCTGTCGCATTAGTACATCATTCATAAGGACATGTGTCAATAAATGTCTCTCCATCTCCTCCTGGCAGTATTAACATCACACAAAGCCTATCCGTACATTAAAGTGTGTCGCTACCCGTGTCAACAAAAATGGTTTTGCAATTATTATCAGAAAATTAAATGTGGAATGTTTTTAGGAAGATTCACAAAATTAGATAGATCTGATTAAACTCGCTGACAAGCATCATTGCTTCGAAGATAGAACATAAAATGTTTTTTTTTTTTTTTTAAATAATAGTTAGCTAGTCTAATATTAATGTTGAGCAGCGAATTTTTTTCTGGAAGTCAATTGAAACTTTAAACAAGATTTTTCTGTAAAATCTTTTTTTAGACTTAAAATAGTCTTGATGTTAGTGAGTTGCATGTGCATTTCTTCTTCGATTGAATGCGAAAAATTTATTCAATATTTGTCAATTGATTCTTTGAAGTTCTTCATCACAAAATTTTGAAATATTTTTTTATTCGAATATTTGTTTATTTTAATTGAATTTAATTTGTATTTTTCTTTGTAAAATCGAATTTTCATTTATTGTTTTCAATACTGTGATGGTCGATTCATTTTTCCAAAATTTCCTCAGTTTTATACAGATTTTGTAAATAATCATTTTGTCCCTTACCCACTCTAATGTGCATACACATAACCACATGTGAGTATGTGGAACTAATGTGTTGCGAAAAAAACGAGATTCCCCAGAAACACTCCCCTGTGATTTCGATCAAATCATGAGTTTTCTTGTCGTCTGTCAACTTAATGCTACCTCGGTTGCAGGCAGTGTTTTTTAACACCATCTTTTTAGAGGATTTCCCCAAGAAAAATACGGAGAAAATCGGAGAACAACAACATGAACAACAGAAATGTCAAAGACGCCGATGATGGATATTTCATAGAAAGAATGGGAAATTATTAAAGTAACCTCCAACGCATTGACGTTGTAAATATCTTTCCCCGATTTATTTTTCCCAGTTTGAAAAAAAAAAACAAGATTGATTGCTTGCGAAACGCAAAATATGAAGTGAATATTCATGTTCGTGCTGAAACGTGCATTGAACTTAATTGATTTGATTCGCACCCAAAAGAAAATTCCACCCGTAGATGAAGAAGTCGGTGTAGGTAAAGCAGACCCTTTCCAAATGGAACCCTTTCATTTGGAGTTGGCTCAGGTCATCATCATCATCATGCGATGGTAGGAAGTTCGATGCAATCAAAAAGTCCAGAGTGAAAATTACTTAAATGGTTGCCAGTCGCACTGACTGAGGGGGTGTGGATGGGTGAGATTTTTCGATGGATGCACTATCAGAAAATACCACATAAGTAATGTAATGCAATTCTCCCACCAGCGCCACCACCGCCGCGCCTCTACCAACAACAGCGACAGCAAAAAGGATTTAGCCATAAAAATACTGAAAATACAATTACATACATTGCAACTTTGAGTGTATTTATCTATCTCTGTGCAAGCGAGAGTGTGTATGCATGTGCGTATATATGTGTGTGGGTGTGGGTTTGTGTCAGTGAATGAGTGCTGATTGCATTGCCGAAAAGGAGTGCATGCAAAGTACACACTGAGGTGCATTCAGACACTGCTCGCCATGAGAAAGTCAACCATAGAAACCATTTTTATCCCTTTCTGTCCTGTGCAACCCTTAGAAGTAGAGATTTCGAAAAATCCATTTAGATTTGCGCTTATAAGTTGTCAGAGGAATTTACAAGCCAAATTTCACGATTATAGATGCAATACATATATTGGTATGACTTTTTGTCCCGCGCATCCCTTAAAAGTACAAATTTGGGAAAAATCTAATTTTACTGCGCTTCTACGTGGTCAGATGACATACATGTCAAATTTCACGATTCTAGCTGTAATACTTTAGTCGGTACCATTTTTACCCCTTTTTGTCCCGCTTGGCCCTTAAAAGTACAATTTTCGAAAAAGCCATTTATGTAACAAGTCTACGTTGTCAGAGATATGTAAATACCGATTTTCACAAATATAGCTACAATACTTAAATTGGTACCATTTTTATCTCTTTTTGTTTCGCTAACCCCTTGTAAATACAAATTTCGAAAAAATCCATTTAGATTGCGCTTATACGTTGTCAGAGTAATTTAAACGCCAAATTTCACGATTATAGCTGCAATACTTAAATTGGTACCATTTGTATGACTTTTTGTCCAGCGCAACTCTTAAAAGTATAAATTTCGAAAAATCTAATTTTACTGCGCTTCTACATGGTCAGAGGTATACACGCCAAATTTCACGATTCTAGCTGTAATACTCTAGTTGGTACTATTTTCATCCATTTTTGTCCCACTCGCCCCTTAAAAGTACAAATTTCGAAAAATACATTTATGTTGCGTGTCTACATTGTCAGACAAATACCGATTTTCACAAATATAGCTACAATACTTAAATTGGTACCATTTTTATCCCTTTTTGTCCAGCGCAATTCTTAAAAGTATAAATTTCGAAAAATCCATTTAGATTTGCGCTTCTAAGTTGTCAGAGGAATTTACATGCCAAATTTCACGATTATAGCTGCAATACATATATTGGTCTGACTTTTTGTCGCGCGCATCCCTTAATTTTACTGTCAGAGAAATACCGATTTTCACGAATATAGCTACAATACTTAAATTGGTACTATTTTTATCCCTTCTTGTCCAGCGATACTCTTAAAAGTATAAATTTCGAAAAATCCCTATTTGTAGCTCGTCTGCACTGACCATGCAGTTTATTCAGGACGAAGGTTCGATATTTATCCCATTTTACCCCCTAAAAGTGCGAATTTCGTAAAACACTTTCTTAGCGTCAGCGTTATATTTGGGAACTGCCCTAATGTCATTACCCTGATAAGTCAGTCAGTAACGCAACTCTTTTATATACAGGGTGGCTGATGAATATTGCTGGATTAAGAAACTCAAATACCTTTTTTTCGGTTTATGGAATTCATTTTTCTTTAATTCATATTAAAGGTTATCCAATTATATGAAATATAGCTTAATTAGTTTTAAAAAAAATAATGCCGCCCCACTGCTCGGTGATGCATGTGCGTCATCTTACCAAAAAGTTGTCCCAATTGTTTCTCGAATGGATTCAAATTTGTTGGTTTTGCTATGTTCCTGTTTGCAATAACCCCACAAGATAAAGTCAGGTGCAGTAAGGTCAGGCGACCTGGGTGGCCAACGGAATGTGGAGTTTCTGGATATCAGCTTATTGGGAAATTTTCGTCGCATTTCTGTCATAACAGATCGGGCTATGTGAAGAGTTGCACCAATCGGCAAGTCTGCTGCGTTCAGTTTATTAGCCATTTGAATTTTATAGGGGAATAAGTCCAAATCATTGACTGCCTGCTTATACCCATTAGAGCAGAAAAGCTTATTTTCGAAACTCTTGGATTATTTTGTATGGCAGCAGCTACAGCAGCGATTGTTTCCACCGTCCGAACTGAAGGGTTTCGGTGGTAAGGTCTTCTTTTGACTGTCCCATACTCGGCAAAATTGTTAACAAGTCTCATTATAGTCCATCTGCTCGTAGGATTGTCGCCAAACCTCTTGAACCGAAACTACGGACTCCACTGCGTGATAGCGGTGGACAATCCAAATTCTTGTTTCAGTGGCATTATCCATTTTTGTTAAATTTAAAAATCAATCTGCAAAAAATAAAATATATCCAGATTCATTAAATAGAAAAAAGTTATTAAAGTTTTTTTTGTAGTGGCTTTCATCAGCCACCCTGTATATAGATTTCATGTGATAATACCCAACGTGAAAGGGGACCTAACAAAAACCTACATCCCCTATATAAGTGGTATCGTACTGTCGGCCCCGTTCGACTTTAGCCTTTCATTACCTGTCTTTATATCCTCGACAACCAGGATGGGGTTTACTAACTTTGTCATTCCGTTTGTAACACCTTGAAATATCGAAATACTAAAAATGTTAAGACGATCTAGCCATGTCCGTCCGTCCGCCTGTTAAAAGCACTCTAACATATAAACTAAACGAGCTAGGAAGTTTACATTTTTGGAACTGGGCAAAATAGGTCCAAAGAGAAAAAAATTTCCTTCACAAGGACTGAAAATACCCGTAATAGCCCCTAATATTTTAGAGTATTTAAGCATGTTTTTCAATATGTCTGTTTTTACTTACTTGATATTTATTGGGTATCACATTCCCCCTATAACAAAAACGTGTACTATAAAGTGATTCTTATTCGTAGTGGACAAAAAGGGATAAAAATTGTACCTATCAAACGACAACAGCTAGAAACACGGAATTCGGTGTGAGGTATTTTTTCCCAAATTCATACTTTTAAGGGGTAAAATGGGGATAGAAGGTTAAAAATCGTACCAAACAAACAACTGCACCTAAAATAATCAAATTCAAATACGTAACATAAAGGAATTTTTTTGAAATTCGTACCTTTTGGGGATACAATTGGAACAGAGGTATAATATTTGTACCAACGAAACGGCTACAGCTAGAATGATGAAATTCGGCGTGTACATACCTCTAATTACGTAGACACGTAAAATAAAGAAATTGTAAAAAAGTCGTACTTGTAAGGGGGTAAAATGGGGCAATGCATAGACTCACAAAATAAAAAGATTTTTCTAAATTCATACTATTTTAGTTTTACGGCAAAAATTGGTTGAATAATGAAGTTTGGTTATTTTGCACTGTGAACGCGAGTTATAATGGATTTTCAAAATTTATACATTTAGAATTAAAATAGGATGCAAAGACAACCAACTGTAGCACCCACTGCCTACCAATATTTATGATATTTAAGCTTTTTTGAAGATTGCTGTCTTATATTTACTTTTTGAATTGACTTGATGTATTATTTCTACATACCTATATAATATAGTTACGTACGTTATATACGCGTCGTTTGAACTAATACAAATTTTATATTTTTTTATAAAATTGTTTTTTTTTCAATATCTCAATATGTTTTGGTTTGGCTATATTAAAAAAATGACATTTCCCTGTAATGTTACTGCACTTCTACGAAAATCCCACCACTGTGTAATGCAATCCATGGTGGAGGATATTTAAACTTCGGCCCGGCCGAACTTAACGCCGTTTTTACTTGTTTTTATTAAAATCACTCCGATCTGGAGCATCTAGCTCACATGACACCGTCTTGTAACTTGGACAATAAGGAATAATACGTTTTATCTGTATTAGATTGTGATCCAACATAAATTGCTCTAAAGCTCTTATTCAAATATTAATTTAGCACGATGATACCGCCTAAATCTAAATCATTCAATCAATTCACGATCTCATCGCCACCACTGCACTTCGATTGCCCAAACACGGCCATAGAACAGTGGCACAGTGGACCCCTTTAAAACGCACATAAACAAACAACAAAGAAATGTAAATTTCGTTTCGACCACTGGTACATATATACAGACGTACAGACAACATCAAACCAACCAACTTCCGATGAATATGGACGAGTTTATTTTGGCAACAAAATATGCACATGTTCCATTTGCCGAGTATCTACTGCTGAGTATCAACTGCCTCCCATACAAACACCCCAAATACTACGTAGCAGGCCGCAGACGACGGACTCACAGTGCTTCGTTCATGAACAGAAAAAAATGAAAATTTGTATTTTTCAGAAAATGTGTATTTTTCCATTCTTCCGAAGAAAAAATAAAAAATATAGATTTCCATCCTGAAATCTTCAGATCACATACAAATTTGGATATTTTCAAATGAAATTTTAATTGGTGGGTTGATGGTCAAAAATTTAGAATAAAATTAAAATACGAGAAACAAGTAAGGGAAGGCTAAAGTCGGGCGGGGCCGACTCTATGATACACTCCACTTTCTATACGAATTCAATTTAATTCTGTGAAAAAGTGAAAACGGGAAGGATTTTTGTGTCCTGTAAATGTTTGTATGTATATGTTTGACAAAAAATGTTAAATCGGAAAGGATATTTGTATGGGGGTATATTGAAATCTGGAACGAAACAGGTGAACTATAATATGTATAGTTTGTCCAAAATCGGTTAAACATTTGGGAGCAACATTTGTATTTGGGCTATATCTAAATCTGAACCGATCTTACCCACTTTCACAATAGGTTTTTTTATTTGGATTATAAGCTGTTGTGCGAAATTTAAAGAAAATCGAGTACAATATGTGGTTTCTAAAGCGGCAAAAGTCAAATCGGGAGCGACATTTGTATGGTGGCTAAATCTAAATCTGAACCGATCTTCCCACTTTCTGCATAGGTGTTGATTATAAGATGTTGTGCCAAATTTAAAGAAAATCGTGTACAATATGTCGTTTCTACAGTAGAAAATGTCAAATCGGGAGCGACATTTGTATGGGGGATATATCTAAATCTGAACCGATATTACCTAATTTCTGCATATGTGTTTCTAGTTGGATTATAAGATGTTGTGACGCATGTAAAGAAAATCGAGTACAATATGTGGTTTCTAGAGCGGAAAATGTCAAATCGGTAGCGACATTTGTATGGGTGCTATATCTAAATCTGAACCGATTTACCTCAAATTAAATAGCGTTCGTCCTTGATCCACAAAACTTATTTGTTTTATTTTTGTTAAGATCGGACTATAATTGCGACCTGTAATTTGATTACAACAATATATGGACAGACGGACAGACAGACAGACGGACATTGCTAAATCGACTCAGAAAGTGATTCTAAGTCGATCGGTATACTTAACAATGGGTCTATCTCGTTTCCTTTGGGTGTTACAAACAAATGCACAAAGACATAATACTCTCGTGGAGTGTATAAAAATTCAAGAGTAAACGTTTACCTTAAGGAACTGTCGAGATTCTTTGACAAGTGGAAAATGCGACAAGTGCGAGGTAATTAGTTTCAAAGGTAAGGGGAGCGGCTCTCTCCATTGGGGGCAATATGATTCGTACTTCTGATATAATAAAATCACTGGGGGTTATCTTCCATTGTAAATTTGAATTATATTACATTTAAATTATTGTGGCCAAAGTGAAAACTGTTGTCTGGAGTGTACGTGTGGTCTAGATGTTAGAAATAAACTACTGATCTATAAACATATCATTATATCTCTAAATCCTTCCACCAAATTTAAATACTTAGAATTTGGTAAAGAAGGATTCTGGTGTCTTGTCTGAGCTTACGACCCCGCAGACATCCATATGGTACCTGGTGACAACCGTCGATCAGAACCGTCTATGACTCCATAGATTTTGATAAGAGGAGCGCAATTATGTTTCCTTCTGCAGAGTCTAACCTTATTATGTTAGGGATGTTAGGATATGACTGATTTGGAGTACAAAGCCAATTTATAAATATATATTGATAACAATGTATTATTGATATGTTGCAACACGCTACAACATAGTAAAGGGTGATTTTTTAAGAGCTTGATAACTTTTTTTTAAAAAAAAACGCATAAAATTTGCAAAATCTCATCGGTTCTTTATTTGAAACGTTAGATTGGTCCATGACATTTACTTTTTGAAGATAATTTCAATTAAATGTTGACCGCGGCTGCGTCTTAGGTGGTCCATCCGCTTAGTCCAATTTTGGCATTTCCACGTTTTTGAGTAACAGAGACCCAATTGGTGCGAACGGCGACGAATCGAAAATTGGTGGTCATCATTAACACTGGCTGATACAGCTGCGATATTTTCTTCAGTTCGCACTCTACGTAAGCGTGTTGGTGGTTTAATGTCCAACAATGTAAATTTGGTGCGAAATTTAGTCACAATAGCCCGAATAGCCGCTTCAGTGGGTCGATTAAACTGACCATAAAATGGAAGCGCGCAATGAACTTTCTTAACAGAGCACGCATTTTGATAATAAAATTCAATAATTTGCAAGCGTTGTTCGTTTGTAAGACGATTCATGATGAAATGTCAAAGCATACTGAGCATCTTTCTCTTTGACACCATGTCTGAAATCCCACGTGATCTGTCAAATACTAATGCATGAAAATCCTAACCTCAAAAAAATCACTCTTTAGATACTAGTATTATCTACACAGTTCTTGAAATGTATTGGTATATACGCTAGAAATTAAGTACAAATGTTAGTCGTAAGATTATGTTTAAGTTTATAGGAATTAATAAAATTAGGAAATATGTTACTAAACTGCAAATATGTTTGAGCTGTAACACATGGGGATTTTATGATGGCCAATAGGACAACATAATTAATTGGGTCAGGGGATTCTTGTGGGGATTTCTTAAAATATTTCTCTGTTTTGTGAGGATATTCAAAGAACTTTGAAAACTATTTAGTATTTTGAACTGGGATATTATATAATGCAAATTTATTTACAAATGTCGAGGTAACATTTATTACTTGACTACTACTTCACCGCGATTTTTACAAACATCTACAGAAGGTTTGCTGACTTTAAGTCTGAACAAATTATCATAAAGATATGAAAAAGAAAAAGTAATCCACAAAATGATTTAATGCTATCAAATAAATGATGCTCTAAATTCCCACAAACATTAGCATTCATCCAACAATATATCTGCCTACACATCACGATATACACATATGTTATTGTTATTTTTACACTAAATTTATTATTTTTGTTCTTCTTTGTTTTCTAGGTACTGTTCCTATTAGATATACAAATTACATCATTTATAGCCAAACATACACATAAGAATTAAATAACTAATAATAATTAAATGAAATTTAAATATATGAAATTTAATTTGAACAGGGATATTGTCCTTGCTCAAGACCATTTTGCATCTAAAGGGTGTCCCAAGAAGAACGCAATTTTTAAATCTGGCAACATTCGAAGTGGCATTGTTTGACATTGTTTGACAGTTTTACCAAAATGGTGAAAGTTTTGCGGCTACAGTTCGCAAATTGCGATCAATTTGGGGTCACAATAATGCTCCAAAAGAGTCAACTGTAAAGAGATTAATGGATAAATTTGCCTAAACTGGGTCTGTTAGTGATGTAAAGACAACAACGCGCCATCGACCAGGTCGATCGACCGAAAATGTCGCAGCTGTACGTGATGATGTTGCTCAAACTCCATCCACCTCAATTCGACACCGAGCTCAGCAAATTGGTGTCTCCAAATCCACTTTGCAGCGAATTTTGACGAAAGATTTGTATCTTCATGCATACAAAGTTCAATTGACTCAGGAACTGAAGCCAACTGACCATGGACAGCGAAGGGAGTTCGTTAATTGGGTATTGGAGAGACAACATAAAAATGCTGATTTTGCCGATAAAATCATCTTCAGTGACGAGGCCCATTTTCATCTCGATGGCTTCGTCAATAGGCAGAATTGTCGCATTTGGGTTCGGAAAATCCTCGAGTGATTCACGAGAAGCAAATGCATCCTCAACGTGTCACTGTGTGGTGTGGTTTTTGGGCTGGAGGAATCATTGGACCTTTTTTTATGAAAATGAGGCAGGTCAAGCGCAAACAGACAATGGTGTTCGGTATCGTGAAATGATAACCAGTTTTTTCTTGCCTAGAATTGAAGAAATGAATGTGGAGGGCATGTGGTTCCAACAAGACGGCGCCACATGTCATACAGCCAGAGAAACAATTCAATTGCTGCATCAGTCATTTCCCGGTCGTGTTATTTCGCGTTTTGGAGATCAAAATTGGCCGCATAGATCGTGTGATTTAACACCATTAGATTTTTTTCTTTGGGGTTTTTTGAAGTCGATGGTTTACGCGAATAAGCCGACGACGACTCAAGCCTTAAAAGACGAAATTGGACGCTGCATTAATGAAATACCGCAGCATTCATGCAAAACGGTCATTGAAAATTTCATTAAAAGATCGCGTGCATGCCAGCAAAGCCGCGGCTGCCATCTGTACGATATATTGTTCCATACATAACCTCATTCTGTCTACTTTACGATATAATAAAGTTTCATGATTTTTTCTTAAATATCTGTGTTTTATTTAAAATTAAAAAATTTAATAGAATGCAAATTTACTTACAAATGGCATGGTGACATTTATTACTTGGAGACTACCACGATCATGATTTCGACCATGTCAAAAGTCTTATCAAGTGGCTTCGCAGCGACTTTTCAACATCAAACGCGGCCTCTATCAGGAGATGATTCTCACAAACGAACGAGAATCACAACTCACTTGCCGAATTTGCGTTTAAAAAATCGCACCAAGTAATAAAGCACACATGCCATCTTACAAGCATCTCATTGAGTTGCATATGTAAGTATGTGAAATTAAGTTTATTTTTTATTTAAATTCAATTAAAAACTACTATTTTTTGCTTGATTTGAATACTTGCTCAAATCAAATAAAATATACTCACAATTAGTTTTATTTACATATTTAAACTACAAATGTACTTAAATTGAGACTCAATTTTAGTAGGATCAAACATAAAAAAATTTCATGTATGCATCAATTGTACCATAAAATGGTATTAATTGATCTCATTTCAATCCGAATCAAAATTTTTTCTGGTTCTACTTGTCTTTTAATAAAAACCAACTATGTTATTTTCTTATAAAAAGTCGAATTTTGTACTTGAAAAGTCTAACTTTTCGATGGAAGTACTTATTACACTTGCCCAATGCCATATACACATTAAACTAGATATCACACGTAGAAAAACTGTGGATTCAATTTCTCATTTAGTGATCTTTTCTCTTCTTTGCAGGACTTTAAAGTTTTAAGGATGTGAAAATTTCTAAAAATTTACCAAGCATTCGTTTTCATTTTTCGTTTATCCTATTTCGGTCTATAATCAAAAAACTCGATTTAAACAATTTCAGTGAACTTGTTATGACAACTCCTTATTTTTAGGGAACAAAGCACTGTGCAATGGCCTCAAAAGATGAACGATAAACGAAAGCTATGAAATAGATTGTTTTATGGCGTTTATTCACTAATTTCACAAAAACCAAAAATACAAACCATCAAAACAGGTCAAAGAGTCGACTGATGCAGGAAGTGGAGGGGAGGGGTGGTTCAAAGCAATGACTCTGCGGATGACGGTCGTGCAGTAGGAAGTAGGAGGTGGAACTAAAGTTGAGGTTCCCGAAGTGCGCCGATGAAAAGCTAACATTGCAATGCACAAAGTGCAGAGTGTATACAAATTTTATGAGGTTTTAGGCCTTAACTTACTCAATTCATTTTGCCAAACCTTCTCCTCTACCCGCCCCCTTCTTCCAACAACCCATCCATCCACACAAACACAAAAATAAAAGCTTAAAAATTTCCAAATCCGATTTATTCAAAGTGTGCGGCAAGTGGGGACGACTGTTGGTGATGAGTCTCAAGTGGGTGGCGTTGGGCGCCATTTGATTTAGCCGATGGTTTAGAAAAAGTAAAACATATTTGCAAATGGTAGTTACGCACAACACAGACAAAATGTGAACATTTTTGATTGCATGTTTCGATACGATACGATGCGATACTGAAAATTGCGTTGTTTTTTCTGGGGGTGGGGAGGGAAATGGCAGCTGCCCAGATAGAGATTGTCCGATGATGGTGATGATGATGATGATCAAATGTATGTAAAATACCAGAATGTTACAAGTATGAACATGCTTATATCCGGCCGGTGCAGAAAAAAATCCAACCCAAAAATAAATGCATCTACCAACGAAATGCGTATTTGTTTGCTTAAGAGTTCACAGCACATTCAAAGTGTTCCCAAAAGCTGGGCGGAGGCAGTTTTGATCGAAAGCCCTACATTTGGTTTTAAAGAATGAAGGGCTATTATGCCTGATAGGACTTTTATGATACGATATTGAAAATAGACAGTAAACTAGTTGAACAATTGAATAAAATGTTATTTTACTATGAAGATAACTCTACACTGAAAAAAATTGTTGTTCATGAATGGCGTTCATAACCCGATATTCATTGTCCCAATGTACAGAGTGTATACACTCAGAAAAATAGCATTCCTAAATTTGAGTAAAATCCATAATCCAATTTAGTTCAACAATGTTACTCCAGTTCAGTAAAAAATGTCCTTAAAAGTAGGAAAATTAACTAAGTATGAGTAAGCCGATAGCTTTAATTGCTAGTGCTTTTTCTATTTTATTATAATTTTAAATTGTAATAAATAAATAAATAAATAAAATTAACTAAGTATGAGTAAAGTATGTTTATTTCAAAATCATAGCAAATAGTTCATTTACTAGAAATAGGGTAGTAAATTTAATTAAAAACATTTCTTTGGATCTAAGAAAACATTCTTAACATTGAGTAAATTCATACATGCGTGGAAGAAATTTTCCAAGGTTTTAAGTAAGAAAAATATTATGATTTTTTAAATGGAAAAAATTCCATTTAGGAAATCCACTGCGAAGGCACCTATCTTACCTTCGCAGCAATCATGTTGTAATACCTCAAGTCTTTATGGTAGAGGTATCATGACATTTTTGAGAAATATTTCATGTTGCCATTTTTATACCCTCCACCTCCAGGACAAAGTTAGTATACCCCCATACTAACTTTGTCATTTCGTTTGTAAGACCTTGAAATGTCGACCTAGGACCCTATCAAGTATATATATTATTGATCGTCATAAAATTCTAAGACGATCTAGCCATGTCCGTCCATCTGTCCGTCTAGCATATAAACGAAAGGAGCTAGAACGTTCAAATTTTCCAGAAATGCGTCTTATAGTCGTAGATCGGTTGGGATTGAAACGGGGCGAAATCGACCCAAAGGGAAAATTTTTTCCCTCACAAGGACTAAAAATACCCATAATAATCCCTAATATTTTAGGTGTATTTAAACATATTTTTTCAATATGTCTGCTTGTACTTACTTGATATTGGGTATGCGCATTCACCCGATAACAAAAACGTGCACCATAAAGTGATTCTTAATTGTAGGGGGTGAAATGGAGCAAAAAAGGGATAAAAATGGTACATATTGAAGCTAGAAACGCGAAATTCTGTGTGTACACTCCTCTAATAGAGTAGATACATAATATAAAAGTATTTTTTCAAAATTAGTACTTTTAAGGGGTAAAATGGGAATAAAGGGATGAAGATGGTACCAACCAAACGACTGCCCCTAGAATAATCAAATTCGGTGTATACATTCCTCTGATTGCATAGATACGTAAAATACACGGATTTTTCAAAATTCGTACTTTTGGGGTTAAAATGGAAAAAAGGGATACAAATAGTACCAATCAAATGCCCGCAGCTAGAATCATGAAATTCGGAGTATAGATTCCTCTGACTGTGTAGACACGGAAAATAAACAGATTTTTCGAAATTCGTACTTTTTGGGGCCAAAATAGAAAAAGGAGATAAAAATAGTACCAACCAAATGAGCGCAGCTATAGTCATGAAGTTCGGAGTATACATTCCTTTGACTACGTAACATGAAAAATAAAAGGTTTATTCCAAATTCGTACTTTCATAGAATACAATGGGTACGGAGGGATAAAAGTGGTACCAACCAACCAACAATAATGAAATTCGTTGTATACATTCCTCTGATTGCGTAGACACTTAATATAAACAGATTTTTCGAAATTCGTATTTTTTGAACTTAAAATGAAAAAAAGGGGATAAAAATAGTACCAATAGTGACCGCAGCTAGAGTCATGAAATTAGGTGTATATATTCCTTTGGCTACGTAGACATAGAAAATAATTTTTTTTTTTTTCAAATTCGTACTTTCAAGGGATACAATGGGTACAGAGGGATAAAAATGGTACCAACCAAACGGCTACACCTAGAATAATGAAATTTGGTGTATATATTCCTCTGACTGCGTAGACGCGGAAAATAAACGGATTTTTCGAAATTCGTACTTTCATGGGGTTCAAAATGGTACCAACGAAATGGCCGCAACTAGAATCATAGAATTCGGTGTATAAATTATTCTGACTGCATAGACAAAAAATGTGTACCATTTTTATTATATTTATGTCCAGCGCACCCTTTAAAAGTGAAAATTTCGAAAAATCCATTTATGTTGCTACGTTGTCAAAGAAATGTAAATACCGATTTTCTCGAATATAGCTGCATTACTTAAAGTGATGTCATTTTTATCCCTTTCTGTTTCTTTCCTCCCTTAAAAGTGTAAATTTCGAACATCATTTTTGGTAGCTCGTCTGCATTGTAAGTACAAGGCAGGACGAAGGTTCGATGTTTATCTTTTTTGTTGTCATTTTGCCCCCTAAAATTATGAATTTCGTAAGACCCTTTCTTAGTCCGCGTCCCATCATATTTGGGAACTACCCTGAAAATTTCATGACCCTGGCTTCAGCCGTTTGGTCTGGGTGCTGATCAATGATAAGTGAGTCAGTCACCTCTATTCTATATAGATAACATTATATAATGTTCTCTTATAAATTATATTGCATTTTTCGTGTAAATTTAAACAACAGCCCCATGTCATTATTTTCCTGCTACTACAACTGGACGTGAAGAAGGGAGGAAGTTTTTGAGAGAAAACTACAATACATTTGTGTGATTCCATTGAACGGGTGTGACACTTTTCCTTAAATATGTTTAAATATCTCCTATACTCATTGACATTGAGCTTTTTGCTATATTGCCAATTGAAAACGTCAGGTTAATCGGAATATTATTGCAAATACAAATATGTCTTAGCGTTTTAAATATCGGAGGTGTACTACGATCTTTATTCATTTTTATACCCTCCACCTCCAGGATGGGGGTATACTAACTTTGTCATTCCGTTTGTAACACCTTGAAATATCGACCTGAGACCCTATAAAGTATATATATTCTTGATCGTCATAAAATTCTAAGACGATCTAGCCATGTGCGTCCGTCTGTCCGTCTGTTGAAAGCACGCTAGCATCTCAACGAAAGGAGCTAGAACGTTCAAATTTTCCACAAATGCGAAATCGGCCCAAAGGGAAAATTTTTTTCCTCACAAGGACTAAAAATACCCATAATAATCCCTAATATTTTAGAGTACTTAAGCATGCTTTTTGAATATGTCTGTTTATATTTGCTTGATGTTTGGTACGCGCAAAAACGTATAGCAAAAACGTGCACCATAAAGTGATTCTTATTTGTAGGGGGTGAAATGGGACACAAAAGGGATAAAAATGATTCCTCTGACTGTGTAGACACAGAAATTAAACTGATTTTTCGAAATTCGTACTTTTCGGGGCCAAAATGAAAAAAGGGGATAAAAATAGTACCAAACAATTGACCGCAGCTGGAGTCATGAAATTCTGAATATACATTCCTCTGACTACGTAGACATGAAATAAAAGGTTTATTCCAAATTCGTACTTTCAAGGGACACAATGGTACAGAGGGATAAAAATAGTACCAACTAAACGACTACAGCTAGAATGACGAAATTCTAATTGCGTAGAAACGTCAAGGGGGTAAAAATGGTACCAACCAAATGGACTCAGCTGAAATCATGGAATTCGGTGTACACATTCCTCTGACGTTTTTTTTTCCAAATTCATAATTTCTCTTTTACGGCAAAAATTGGTTGAATCATGAAGTTAGGTTATTTTGCACTATGTACGTCTGATAATGGATTTTCAAAATTTGTACTTTTGGAATTAAAATAGAATGGAAATACAACCAACTGTAGCACAAACTATCTACCAATATTTATGGTAGTTAAGCTTTTTGAAAATATAAATATAAGAATATTTATTTTTTGATTTGAAATAAATAATGGTTTGAAATAACTAAAATATTATATTTATTTATAAAATTATTTTTTTAATATTTGTATATATTAAAAAATGTATATTTTCCTGTAATATTACTGCATTTCTAAAGGGTGATTTTTTAAGAGCTTGATAACTTTTTTAAAAAAAAAAAAACGCATAAAATTTGCAAAATCTCATCGGTTCTTTATTTGAAACGTTTGATTGGTCCATGACATTTACTTTTTGAAGATAATTTCATTTAAATGTTGACCGCGGCTGCGTCTTAGGTGGTCCATTCGGAAAGTCCAATTTTGGGCAACTTTTTCGAGCATTTCGGCCGGAATAGCCCGAATTTCTTCGGAAATGTTGTCTTCCAAAGCTGGAATAGTTGCTGGCTTATTTCTGTAGACTTTAGACTTGACGTAGCCCCACAAAAAATAGTCTAAAGGCGTCAAATCGCATGATCTTGGTGGCCAACTTACCGGTCCATTTCTTGAGATGAATTGTTCTCCGAAGTTTTCCCTCAAAATGGCCATAGAATCGCGAGCTGTGTGGCATGTAGCGCCATCTTGTTGAAACCACATGTCAACCAAGTTCAGTTCTTCCATTTTGGGCAAAAAAAAGTTGGATATCATCTCACGGTAGCGCTCACCATTCACAGTTACGTTACGATTCGCATCATCTTTGAAGAAGTACGGTCCAATGATGCCACCAGCCCATAAACCGCACCAAACTGTGACTTTTTCTGGATGCATTGGTAGCTCTTGCAATGCTTCTGGCTGATATTCACTCCAAAATCGACAATTCTGCCTATTTACGTACCCATTGAGCCAAAAATGAGCTTCGTTGCTGAACACAATTTCTTTCTTTCTGAACTTTCTTAACAGAGCACGCATTTTGATAATAAAATTCAATGATTTGCAAGCGTTGCTCGTTAGTAAGTCTATTCATGATGACTGAGCATCTTTCTCTTTGACACCATGTCTGAAATCCCACGTGATCTGTCAAATACTAATGCATGAAAATCCTAACCTCAAAAAAATCACTCTTTATGAAAACCGACAACCTCTGTGGAATGCAATCCATGGTGGACGGTATATAAAGTTCGGCCCGGCCGAACTTAACGCCATTTTTACTTGTTACTAATCAAAAGAGTGGTTCATACACTTTCTTCTGGTTCATATACATCTATTTATGAATATAGGAAATATCGAATATTTAAATTGTAACGGGCATGACATTTTGACGGAATCTCTGTTACGACACCAGTCTATATCTGAAAAGGAAATGATCAGTCCTATTGTTATCATAATTTTTTGAAATACAAACAAAAATGTGTATTATGAGAAGTATAAACATTAAGTTTTTCGATTTAGAAATTTTGGCCAAAAAGGGTCACTTTACGTGGAATCACCCATTTCAAAGGTCTACCTGTAAGTGGGTGTGGCAGTAAGTTGATCGACTTAGATTTGCTAGACAACGTTGCTAATCACTATAAGTACATTTACAAAATTTAAAGACTTATATGTTTGGTAAGTTTTTTTTCAAAAACCAACTACCTTCCCAGTGTAAGTGGGCGTGGTAGTAGGTTGATAAACTTGAAATTTTGCTAGACAACTTTGGTAAGCAGCATAAGAATATGAACAAAATTTAAAATGTCTACATGTTTCCTAAAGTATATTGCCGCAAGGAAACCTACTACCATCTCACTAAAAGTGGGCGTGGCAACTTTTGATAGACATCATTATTAAGAACCATAACTGCATGTAAGAAATTTCAAATGTGTAGATGCCTTTAATTCTTTTTCGATTTTGTCGGCTTTCGGTTTGTTTGAAAATTACGATTTTAAGAAATCTGGTTTCAATTAAAACCCATTAAAAATAACCGGTTTTTATTAAAAGACATGATTAATAGAAACTGGTTTAAAAGATTTTCCGGCGTAAAATAGTGAAAAAAAAAATCATGTCTTTTCTATTTAGCGCCCTGATGGACCTTTTTGGGTTTAAAGCAATAAAATTGATAAATCCATATCTGACCCATTCAGTATTTCACAAACGAAATTCTGAACTTAGCATACCCATATGGGTGTTGTAGCATATCATCACCGAAATGAAGTTGGATGCATTGTAGATTTTCTAATGCACAAATGTGCATTGGAGACCGTCGAAGCGTAAATTAGGATTTCAAAATGACATTTAGAATATTTACGACTTGGACTTAGGTGGACATGTCCATCCAAACCCATATCCAATGATGATGTTATTGGTCATTCTGCTGCTTATGCTGACCATTCCGATGATGATGTTGCTGGCGATGATGAGTAGAATGTTTTTTTTTGTCTTCCTCCCTCGTTTGTCACACCATTCTTTGTTGTGTTGGGGTCTCGGTATTATTTCTGTTAATTGCACAGATGTTTGCCTCCGAAACGCAATTGCAGTCCTGTGAAGGCGGTTGGTAGTGTGTTTGGCCCAAAAGTATCGGTCTTTGTAGGATGGCTGGTATCTGCTTGCACCGAACAAATCTTTGGCTTATAATCATTTCATTTATGTTGGTTTTGTTTTTGTTTGTTTTGAAGTCTCTGCATTTATATTGGACTCTCTACTCTACCTTTTTGTTGTTGATTTGTTTTCAACAAACAAAACAAAGTGATTCGAGCATAAATTGCACAAATAGGATTTGTCTCTTTCTAATTTATCTCATCGAAATGAAGTAGCCCACCAGACGGAGAGATTAAATGAGGAAGTGTTTCAAAAGAATTATTAAATTTGATGTTCAGAATGAGAATGAAACAATACTCCTGCCGACAAGATAACCCAGGGTCAAGTTGCTTTTTCTGTTGACTCATAGATGAATTTGAACAACTGAAAACGGGGGAATCCCCTTTGTTCGGGCGAGAGAGAAAACGAAACAAACCGATACATTGACGATGCGTTTCGAGACCACAAGGTTTTTGAGGATGCAGTTCGAAGCCACTTAATTTTATAGTGGCGACCCAACCGAAATCGGATTTTAAAATCGATTGACACGTACTGAAGTACTGAAGACACTTGAACACCCAAGTCGCGAGTAAGTCTAGTCTAAGCTTGTCACAACTTGTCGATGGTCGCTGATGTCAGTTCGATGAATTAATATTCTTAAAATTATAATCAGTCATCAATACCTTTCAAATATTAAATTTCATCGTCGATAAATTCAAACTAAGGAATTCATTTCCAAACATCTCCCCCAGCCATTTACATATGTATGTATCTAAAACAAAATTAAATTTCTAGATCAAAAGATTCCAACCAACCATCCAAAGATACCTAACAAACAACTAAATTCTTCAGAAATAAGTAATAAAGTATTCTTTTTTGATTACTTTACAAAAGAGAAAAACTCCGACCAAAAGCAACTGAACCGAACAGCAAAGTGTTTAATCAAAATTCATGAAAATTCAAACTGAAATGGTGGCCCATGGACATGTGTAAACACTCACTTCAAAGTCCCAAAATCTACAAAAAAATCCCAAATCATATGGTAATCTAAAACCGATCTAAATAGTCTATTAAAACAAAACAAAAACCAAATAAAAAACTATATCACGAGGAGTGAGAGAAGAAAGATGTTTTATTACCAGTCTTGCCACAACGAATAAAAGAAAAAGACCTGAGTGTGTGTTTTATTAGATTTCAACAAAAACGTCAATGAGCCTCTTCTTCGGACAAAAAAGGGGAAAAAGTGAACAACACATTAATGATGAATTAATTGTTAATAAAAATGATATGTTCGATCTCGATTTCGTCCGCTTGTGTGATGACTTTAGTTTCGCTTCCATCAAATTGAAAATATCGTTAAAAGAAATCATTCAAGAAGAAGCTCGTTTAGTTTTCCTACGGGGGAATGGGGGAAGAATAAAACCACTAGTGAAAAGTCAAGTGATGAGATTTTTTTGTGAAAAGTAGGAAAGTTTAACTTAGGTCGACTGAATGGCACATTACCTTAACACAGATGTTTGACTATTGAAGCTCAAAGGGTGATATTTTTAGCTATCATCTTTTTGGCAACACTGGTTTAAACAGCTGACGCACGTTTCGTGTTTTGTTTCACTGTCAAACATCTTCCGTTTGGTCTATAATTTAACCATGAATCGTCTTACAAACGAACAACGCTTGCAAATTATTGAATTTTATTATCAAAATGCGTGCTCTGTTAAGAAAGTTCATCGCGCGCTTCCATTTTATGGTCAGTTTAATCGACCCACTGAAGCGGCTATTCGGGCTATTGTGACTAAATTTCGCACCAAATTTACATTGTTGGACATTAAACCACCAACACGCTTACGTAGAGTGCGAACTGAAGAAAATATCGCACCTGTATCGGCCAGTGTTAATGATGACCATCAATTATCGATTCGTCGACGTTTGCAGCAATTGGGCCTCTGTTACTCAAAAACGTGTAAATGCCAAAATTGGACTAAGCGGTTGGACCATTTGAGGAGCAGTCAAGGTCCACATTAGCATGCAATAATCTTCAAACATTAAATTATATGGACCGTACTATCGATTCAAATAAAGATTTCATGCATTTTTCAGAGTTTTAATTTTTTTTTGTGAAAAACTTTCCTATAGCTTTTAAAAAATCACCATTTAGTTGTTGTACTGTTATTTTAAATTTAACAAACTTGTTGTGCGATCAGCCATAAAGGAATGCATTTGTACGATTTATACAGCAGTGAAAAGATTTTCATTAACATTACAGAGCGAAGCAAGGTAAAAGATCAAATAGAACAACAAAACTTCAAAGACTTTTGTCAATACATATTATGCTTGTTTCATGGATAAAATGTAATTAAATTTTATATTTTACTAGCTGGACCCCGCCCGCTTCGCTAGGCAAAAAAAAAACAATGGTAAATTTAAAAACAGGTTTCATATTTATTTTTATCGTGGTTTCAATTTTCAGCCTTTTAGCTAAAAAACACTTTTGCCACGCTCCCACCACCCACGAAACGAAAATTCAAAATCCGGTATCATATTTATCTTTCTTGTGGTCAGCCTTCTAGCTTAAAAACACTATTGCCACGCCCACTAAACGAAAATCCAAATTTTGGTATCATATTTATCATTCTCGTGGTCAGTAATATATATGTATCAATTTTCAGTCTTCTAGCTCTCAAAAACACTATTGCCACGCCCCACGCCCCACGCCCCACGCCCCACGCCCCACGCCCCACTGCCCACCAAACGAAAATTCAAAATCCAGCATCATATTTATCTTTCTCATGGTCAGTAATAAAGGGTGATTTTTTAAGAGCTTGATAACTTTTTTTTTAAAAAAAACGCATAAAATTTGCAAAATCTCATCGGTTCTTTATTTGAAACGTTAGATTGGTCCATGTCATTTACTTTTTGAAGATAATTTCATTTAAATGTTGACCGCGGCTGCGTCTTAGGTGGTCCATTCGGAAAGTCCAATTTTGGGCAACTTTTTCGAGCATTTCGGCCGGAATAGCCCGAATTTCTTCGGAAATGTTGTCTTCCAAAGCTGGAATAGTTGCTGGCTTATTTCTGTAGACTTTAGACTTGACGTAGCCCCACAAAAAATAGTCTAAAGGCGTCAAATCGCATGATCTTGGTGGCCAACTTACCGGTCCATTTCTTGAGATGAATTGTTCTCCGAAGTTTTCCCTCAAAATGGCCATAGAATCGCGAGCTGTGTGGCATGTAGCGCCATCTTGTTGAAACCACATGTCAACCAAGTTCAGTTCTTCCATTTTGGGCAAAAAAAAGTTGGATATCATCTCACGGTAGCGCTCACCATTCACAGTTACGTTACGATTCGCATCATCTTTGAAGAAGTACGGTCCAATGATGCCACCAGCCCATAAACCGCACCAAACTGTGACTTTTTCTGGATGCATTGGTAGCTCTTGCAATGCTTCTGGCTGATATTCACTCCAAAATCGATAATTCTGCCTATTTACGTACCCATTGAGCCAAAAATGAGCTTCGTCGCTGAACACAATTTCTTTCTTTCTGAACTTTCTTAACAGAGCACGCATTTTGATAATAAAATTCAATGATTTGCAAGCGTTGCTCGTTAGTAAGTCTATTCATGATGAAATGTCAAAGCATACTGAGCATCTTTCTCTTTGACACCATGTCTGAAATCCCACGTGATCTGTCAAATACTAATGCATGAAAATCCTAACCTCAAAAAAATCACTCTTTATATACATTCCAATTTTCAGCCTTCTAGCTCAAAGAACACTATTGCCACGCCCACAAAAAGAAAATCAAAATTTCGGCATCAAATTGATCTTTTTGATCGCCCACAAAACGAAAATCCAAATTTCGGCATCAAATTTATCTTTCTCGTGGTCAGTAATATATATGTACCAATTTTCAGCCTACTACTTCTCAAAAACACTATTGCCACGCCCCACTGCTCACCAAACGAAAATTCAAAATCCAGCATCATATTTATCTTTCTTGTATATAATATATGCAATATGTATATGCATTCCAATTTTCAGCCTTCTAGCTCAAAGAACACTATTGCCACGCCCACGAAAAGAAAATCCAAATTTGGCATCAAATTGATCTTTATCGTGGTCCGTAATATATACATTCCAAATTTCAGCCTTCTAGCTCAAAGAACACTATTGCCACACCCACTCCGCCCACAAAATGAAAATCCAAATTTCGGCATCATATTTAACATTCTCGTGGTCAGTAATATATATGTACAAATTTTCAGCCTTCTAGCTGTCAAAAACACTATTGCCACGCCCCCTCCGCCCACAGAGAATTTTTTTAAAAATGCAATAGTCTATAGTTCCTTCCAGACTTGCATCTATCTGTATTGAAAATTTCAACTACATCGGTTCAGCCGTTTACGCGTGATTGCGGAACAAACAAACAGACAGACAGACAGACTTACACTAAGGTTTTACAATATTAATAGGGATAGGGATGCTTCCAAAGTTCTTTAAAAATTGCATCTCATCCCCGAAAAATATATTTTTATGAACAGAATAATGTCAGATTCTCCAATATTGTTAAGGGTT
This sequence comes from Polietes domitor, assembly GCA_947397865.1. Taxonomy (NCBI): domain Eukaryota; kingdom Metazoa; phylum Arthropoda; class Insecta; order Diptera; family Muscidae; genus Polietes; species Polietes domitor. Next base: position 59,838,582 of record OX377619.1, on the reverse strand, counting down.
ATTTCAATATTAAATCGTGCAACAGTACTCATTCGACTTGATGAAGATCCTTTTTTAAAGACTTGTAACTTTTTATGGATATACAATTTCTAAAAATTTATTTATACGAGTCATTCCATGTCAAGCGGTACGGTTTTTGTCCTCGTTAGCTGAGGTTGTTTTCAAAGTTTGTGTATGTATTCTTCTCATAAAAATATTGTATACGTATTTTGGGAAAAAAAAATGAATTTTTTTTCACGAAAGTTGTGCTCGTTCAATCGTCTGTAACTCCTGAAAGACTTTACCGATTTTAATGTGTTATACCTCGTTTTGAAGCAAATTTCAATTACTTTTAAAATATTGATGTGTTGCGTTATATCAGGCTTAGATTTTTAAAGTTTTGCAATTTTAATTATTTTATGTTGATTTTGGAAATGATTACACCAATCCATTTTGTGGAAATTTTAAAGTAGTGTGCGTAGGTCTATTTTTAAGCGACTGTGTGAGTTTGAAAGTGGTGAAATGATGGCTTCTATTTTTTACGACTTGTTTTCGATTTATTTTTTACAAAATAAACCAGAATTACAGATGGGCATAGCTCGGTATAGAGGGTATAAAAAGAGAAGACGCGCCAAGGTGATGAATTTCATCGGAAAATCATCTTCAGTGACGAAGCTCATTTTTGGCTCAATGGATTCGTCAATAAGCAAAATATGCGTTATTTGTTTGGTGAAAATCCATATCCACAAAACTAACTGTTTGCTGCGGTTTGCCCGCCGGCGGCGTCATTTGGGCCATATCTTTTCGTCGACAATAACGAGCAATTATTACCGATTTTTTTCCCGAATTGGAAAACATGGACTTGGACGACATGTGGTTTCAACAATAGGGTGCCACAAGCCACACAGCACTCCTTACAATCGATTTATTGAAGAGTAAATTTGGTGAGCGTATTATCTTAAGAAATGGAGCAGTCAATTGGCCGTCTCGTTCCTTGTTGAAAAACCCGGTAGTTGAGGACTATCACCCTATATAAACATTTTGAGAGTCTCGCCTTCTAATTTGACATATCTTTTGTTTTATCTTTAAAATCTTTTTTACATTTTTGCAATATTTTAATTATAATAATAAAATAAAATTATAATAATCAAATTCGGTCCGGAATATTTGACACCTTTTTACTTGTTTCTCTTTAACTTCTGAACTAAAAAATCTGACTTTCACAGGGACAATTCTGGACTGGCAACACATCTTAATATGTATTTTATTTTATACACTGACTCAAAAAAGTCTCCGTACAAAGATGGTTGCCGTAAAACCTGTTAATTTATGAACACATTAGTAGTATATGATGCTTAGGTTATATTTTATTTTAAAGGTACATATATCTGCGAAGTTTTTTTCAAAAAAACATTAAAGGAAAAAACATAAAAACAAGAAAAATTTTATAAAATGATAAAAAAAAACATAATTCAAGGCCAAAAAAGTCTCCGTACAGTATAGCATTTTTCACTGAATACTTTTAAATTTTCCATGGTATCATATTAAAATTAAAACTAGTAGGTTGTTGGTCCACCTTTATTAGTAATTACAGCATTAAATAGGTTTTTCATAGAATGAACAAGTTTGGTTGTGGTTTCTTGGTCTATTTTATTCCACTCATCCATTATTACAGTTTTCAGTTGGCTTTTGTTGGTTATATTGTGTTCTCGAATCTTTTTCTCTAAATGATCCCATAAGTGTTCGATTGGGTTGAGATCTGGTGATTGGGCGGGGTGATTTAACGTTTTCGGAACATTGTAAAGCAGCCATTCCTTTACCATTCTAGAGGTGTGTTTGGGGTCATTCTCATGTTGGAAGTAATAAAGTGGCCCCAAACCCAATTTATTTGCACTTTCTTTCAAAGTTTCTTTTAATATATTTAAGTACAACATTTTGTCCATTGTATGTTCAACGAAAACAAGATTACCCACGCCTGATGAAGCCATACAACCCCAAACCATCACATTCCCGCCACCATGTTTTACAGTTGGGGTCAAATTTTTCGGATCCATTTCAGTATTCGGAGACTTTTTTCGTGTAGAAAACAGTTTTCGCTGCATGGTTGCTCAATTATATTGTAGGGTTGCCATCCAAATAAATGTACGGAGACTTTTTTGAGTCAGTGTACGTAGAAATATTATTTCTATTGATCGATTACCCGCCTTTGAAAGTAGTGAATTTAAGTGGACGCAATGACTTTTCTAACTAATCCTCCAGTTGGCCAATTGGTGTTAGTTTAAATCAGCGAAACAAGTCTAACTAAATAATCGAATGTAGCCGTTGACTTTTTTAAAGTTAAAATTTCATTTGATTTTGGGATATTGGGAAGTCATGATAAAGACAATGTGCAGCCAAGTAATAAATGACACCATGTCATTTGAATATAAAATTACATTCTATAGATTATAGATGCAGAAACGTCTTGAGCCAGGGCATTATCCAAGTTCAAATGAAATTTTGACTTCAGACTCGAATGAACGAAAAGAATAAAAGTTAAATTTGTTTTTAAATTTTCCGCAAAAAATATTTAGAGACCCTTTTTCTATCCTTCATTAAGATTTTCTGAAAGGAAATTACCTCTGAAGAGAACAAAAACCTAAATTCGGTCCATATCAGTGTAGGGTGCTCTACAATTTATTATTATTATAAAATTAAGATGCAGATGGATGCTGTCTGCTGATGATGAAAACAGATACGCTGCATATTCTAAGAAGTTGAAGATATAAAAGTGATTTTTATTATGTTAATGACTTTTTTACTTTTACATTTAAAAATGAAAAAAAATATATCCAAAGAAACCAAAGCTTCAACACATATATATCTACATACATAGAATGTAACAAATCCATCCATCTACAAACGTATTAAATCATGTTAATGGCGGTAATAACAAATTTTATTTCCATTTTCCCTCGGACTGGAGTGGGTCATTTGCATCAACTCTGCAGTTGGACGGACGGACGGACGGATAGAGAAATAGAGACAACGAAAGAGAGAAATGGAGAGCCGGATGATATTCATCCATTGAAGAATTATAACCCGAACACATTTTTATGTGATTAAATTGATTAATTTAATGCTTTACTTCAGACTATAAACATAAGTTGAGTTTGTTGTGTTTTCATTTTCTCCTTTTCTGAAGTTGTTCTGTTCCTACGATTAGTTCCAGAGACCAGGCACATACAGCCTCTCATTCATTCATCCAGCCAGCTAGCCATCCATCCATCCATCTGTTCAAAATGTCCGTCCGTTCGTCGTTTTTTCTGTACTTACAACTCCGCGTACAACAAAGTGTGTTTTAGTGGCTGCTTACGCATGATTTCATTTCCGTTTGGCGTTGATTTTATAAATCGTCCAAAACAATTGTCGCGTCGCGTCTTGTTGGTGAGGCTGGTGAGGTCGCCAGACAGACACGCACACTCACTCATCCAAAGGCTGAAATATTTTATTCAAGTACAAGATTTTGCATGCGACGAACAACGAAATCTGAAATAAAAATATAATCAAAGGGTTGCTTGGCAGGGTTGCCATTTACCCTGGATTTAATAGATAGCATCGGCTATAAATGAAGTACTGATTATTTTTCCAAATTTCTGGTTTTATTGGAAAGGTTTTTAATAATGGAACACAATATGATTCATATGACTACAACGACTGGCTCGGCAATACCTCATCTGATCAAACCAATTTTTCAGTACATTTTCGATTTTTCCGGCTCGAATGGCAACTTCGATTTCATGTTTCAACGCTTCAATTGTCTCTGGTTGGTTTGCGTAACACTTATCCTTAATGGCTACCCACAGAAAATAATGCAAAGGGCTCAAATCACAGCTCCGAGGCACAGTGTATTATCAGCGGCAAATTTCATGCGCCCAAATCTCGACTTTTCTGATTGAATTTTACAAAGAACATTCCTATTAAGCATATTCTAAAACATTTTGCCAATATCGCGGCTAACTTCAGCTGTGGATGCATTTAAAGTTCATAAATGCTAAAATAGTTGATAATTTCAGCATAATAGAGGTTATTTTATTGGGATGTATCTCGGAAACCATGCATGGCATTGATATTTTGTTTAGTTCGTAGAAAATATAAGCTCTTGGGGTGTTCTTTTGCATTTAAAAAAGTGTAATTACGTTCTTGCTTTCCTTTTCAGATAGTGGTTTACCTGAAGGTTGTATTTATTTAGTATTGTTAATTTTCTACCGTATAAAACTATATTCGCCAGGCTGACCGATGCCTCGGCATTTACAAATATTGTTAAACTATTGTCTTATTTATTAATTTTTAAAAGAATATTCTGCTTATAGCTGTCAACATCGAAGTAATTACTGAAATGGTAAAACCTTCTAAGCCAAAAATAAAGCAATACTTTCTTCGTTGTTCTCTTTTAATGTAATAAGGATAATTTATTTAAAGCATACTTTAGGGATGTAAGGTTTTATGGCATGCAAGCGCACGTAAATATTGGTCCTATATTAATCTTAAGTTATTTAAAATATTATAATAATCGTTTGTCATCGATTAAAAAATAAAATAATTTTTAGCAAAAATGTCAAAAATCGTAAAAAATTAAAATTTTTATTTTCGCGTTGGGCGTGACACTGAAAATTTTCATTTAATTTGTGGACTCAAATGAAATAACTGGTAATGATTTGTATCAACATATATATTAATATAAGAAATTTATGACGTTTTTCATTTGAACTTACATGGGAGGTAAGCGTGATTGTGGGCGGATTTAAACAAAAAATTGTTTTTGATCTAATTTGAGGATATAAGGGATGTGTGCGAAATTTCACGGTCTTAGCTCCATTCCTTCTAATTTTTGCCGCAGCTTGTATGAAAATATTCCACTGTGCGAGGCGGCCAATTGACATCACAATTTCGGCTGATTATTCGATTTTCAAAAACAGTGCGTAAAATATCGATGGTTGCGTTGGATGTGTGACATGTGGCCTCGTCTTGTTGAAACCGAATATCATCCATGTCATTCTCTTGAATTTTTGGAAACAAAAATTCGTTGAGCATGGCACGGTAACGGCCGCTCATTGCTCATTTTCGAAGAAAACTGCCTTATGTCATTGCCAAAATCCACACCAAATAGTGACTCTTTGTTGATGCATTGGCTTCTCAATAGTCACGTGTGGGTTCTCTGAACCCCATATACCGCAATTTTGCTTATTGACATAGCCACCGAGATGAAAATGAGCTTCGTGAAGGCTGAACTGAAGGCCGATCTCTTCTCGAAAAATTTCCATGTAAATTTCTTACAGTTAGCGCTAAAGACTCACTACTTTGGAAGTAGGTTTTTAATATATCCCAATTTTGTTCTAGCGTATAGCGTCACATTTTGCAAATGTCAAACATAAACTTGAAAATAAAAATGAATTTTATTTATTGTACCTTTCAAAAACAAACTACCGATTAGTTAAAATTTTAAATGACCAACCCTTTGAAATTTGAACTGCCTAGCTAGTTAGCAAGCAAGCGCGGCTTTACCAGACAAACATCATAACTAACTAGTCTTAGAATTTTACCAGGATACAGAATACATATATACATATACTTTTGCGGCCATAAATATATTTAAATGTACATATTTCATCTAAAAACATATATCTTCATTTTTATATAGCTCCCTTACATACCCAGTATTATTTAATATCTCATCTAGAAACAACTACAAATGCCTCAAATATCAAATATATTAAACACCATTTTTACCACAAAAAATAACCGAAAAATATGTTCCAAAATTGGCAAGGCTACCAATACGTTTACACTATATATATCGAAATAATACTTAAAGTCAATTAAAGAACTAAATATTCTTATATTTCTATTTTCAAAAAGCTTAAATACCATAAATATTGGTAGATAGTGTGTGCTACAGTTGGTTGTATTTCCATTCTATTTTAATTCCAAAAGTAGAAATCCATTATCTCACGTACATAGTGCAAAATAACCTAACTTCATGATTCAACCAATTATTGCCGTAAAAGTAAAAAGTACAAATTTGGAAAAATATTTTTATTTTGCGTGTCTATGCAGTCAGAAAAACGTATACACTGAATTCCATGATTAAAGCTGCCGCTATTTGGTTGGTACCATTTATATATTCCTATTCTATCCCCTTAAGAGTACGACTTTCTAAAATCTCTTTATTTTACGTTTCTACGCAATTAGATGTATATACCGAATTCCATTATTCTAGCTGTAGTCGTTTAGTTGGTACTATTTTTATCCCTCTGTAAATATTGGATCGCTTGAAAGCACGAAAAACCCTTTTATTTTTCGTGTCTACGCAGTCAGAGGAATGTATACCCCGAATTTCGTGGCTCTAGTTGCGGTCATTTGGTTGGTTCTATTTTTATCCCCTTTTTCCATCTTAACCCCAAAAGGGATGCATTTCGAAAAATCTGTTAATTTTACGTGTCTACGCCATCAGAGGAATGTATACACTGAATTTCATTATTCTAGGTACAGCCGTTTGATTGGTACCATTTTTATCCCTCTATTCCCATTTTACCCCTTAAAAGTACGAATTTGGAAAAAATAATTTCATATTATGTATCAACTCCATTAGAGGAATGTACAAATCGAATTTCGTGTTTCTAGCTGTTGTCGTTTAATATGTACCATTTTTATCCCTTTTTGTGCCTTTTTGCCCCATTTCACCCCTGCGAATAAAAATCGCTTTATAGTGCACATTTTTATTATAGGGGGAATGTGCATACCCAATAACAAGTAAGTACAAACCGACAAATATGCTTAAATACTCTAAAATATTAGGAATTACTGTGGGTATTTGCAGTCCTTGTGAGGGAAAATTTTTTCCCTTTGGACCGATTTCCCAACCGATCTACTACTATAAGACGCATTTATTGAAAATTTGGACGACCTAGCTCCTTTCGTTTAGATGCTAGCGTGCCTTCAACAGACGGGCGGACGGACATATCTAGAACGTCTTAGAAATTTATGGTGATCAAGAATATATACACTTTATATGGTCTCAGGTCGATATTTCAAGGTGTTACAAACGGAACGACAAAGTTAGTATATCCCCATCCTGGAGATGGAGGGTATACACACAAATCAAAGACTATTTGTAGTTGGGAACATCCACAACTTTTTTGAATATTTTCAATTTCGACTTCATTCACTTTTATAATTGTTGTAGAATAAGTTCCAGGTGCTCCATCGCAAAACTTATTGAGCAACTTTTTGACACTATAACAGCTTTTCGAAGAGGTATTTTTGTGGTTCTTAAAAAATACAAGGAAATAAGAATAAGAAATAAGTAAATATTTTTTTTTAAGAATTGATAATACAGTGATTTTGTAGCCGTGACCGATAAAATGGCAACTCTGTGGACAATCTGCTGATTAACTATCGAAAAAACGTTGTAAAGCATACGCCACCAATATTTATTTGATCATAGCCATAATACGGAAGTGAAATTTACTTTATGTGACTTTGAATGAGGCAAAAACCTCCGCAATTTTCCACAAAAGATTTCGCTGCAGGAAAAATGAACTAAAAAATCGTTAGCGTAGATGTTACCCAAATCAAGCGGAAAATAGGGGAAAGTCACATGAGACATCATCACTGTCATGCTCATCATAATGCCACTCATGCCACTTGATTTCCCAAAAATAAAAAACATTTATTTGTTGGATAAGCTATGCATGTATGTATTTTCCGCATACATATGCGAATATACATAAATCTTATTTTATGGCATTTATTTGTCTTGTTTTCTGTTTTTTTGTGATATTATTGAAATCATTTTGTGTTCCTGCTCAATCCTTTTTGATGCAAAGAAAGTCTTTTCTTGTGTTCATTGTCAAATCTGTGCGCATTTGTCAATATTTCCGAACATATTTTGATTTCGTCATCGCCAACAATAACATGGAATATGATTTCCAATGTCACTTTGCAAAGGATATACATCCATACATATGTGGAAATATACATGCATATGTACATACATGTGTATGTATGTTCAGAGGAAAGAGCTTCAATGTGCGGTGCCTCAGGACATGTTTTTGTTTCACCGTGTTTTTTTTTGGTGGCATTCGAATAAATCCTTTGGCAGACACAATACACTTTTCGCGTGGGGTATCAATCATGTGTTGTCTTTTGTGATGTTTTCATACAGAGATTTTGATTTTTAACATGATTTTTGCATTTTTATGCTTTTTGAAGGAGGAAGGAGCGCTACTCACAACTTTATGACACGAAAATATATTTTATATTTAATAGAGAGTACTACATATAGAGAAGTACTTCAAATTATTCGCAGGATACGAAAAGATGGATGATGATGGATATTTTCTATGGCCTTATAAAGAGTGATTTTTTTGAGGTTAGGATTTTCATGCATTAGTATTTGACAGATCACGTGGGATTTCAGACATGGTGTCAAAGAGAAAGATGCTCAGTATGCTTTGACATTTCATCATGAATAGACTTACTAACGAGCAACGCTTGCAAATCATTGAATTTTATTATCAAAATGCGTGCTCTGTTAAGAAAGTTCAGAAAGAAAGAAATTGTGTTCAGCGACGAAGCTCATTTTTGGCTCAATGGGTACGTAAATAGGCAGAATTGTCGATTTTGGAGTGAATATCAGCCAGAAGCATTGCAAGAGCTACCAATGCATCCAGAAAAAGTCACAGTTTGGTGCGGTTTATGGGCTGGTGGCATCATTGGACCGTACTTCTTCAAAGATGATGCGAATCGTAACGTAACTGTGAATGGTGAGCGCTACCGTGAGATGATATCCAACTTTTTTTTGCCCAAAATGGAAGAACTGAACTTGGTTGACATGTGGTTTCAACAAGATGGCGCTACATGCCACACAGCTCGCGATTCTATGGCCATTTTGAGGGAAAACTTCGGAGAACAATTCATCTCAAGAAATGGACCGGTAAGTTGGCCACCAAGATCATGCGATTTGACGCCTTTAGACTATTTTTTGTGGGGCTACGTCAAGTCTAAAGTCTACAGAAATAAGCCAGCAACTATTCCAGCTTTGGAAGACAACATTTCCGAAGAAATTCGGGCTATTCCGGCCGAAATGCTCGAAAAAGTTGCCCAAAATTGGACTTTCCGAATGGACCACCTAAGACGCAGCCGCGGTCAACATTTAAATGAAATTATCTTCAAAAAGTAAATGTCATGGACCAATCTAACGTTTCAAATAAAGAACCGATGAGATTTTGCAAATTTTATGCGTTTTTTTTTTTTAAAAAGTTATCAAGCTCTTAAAAAATCACCCGTTATATGTGATTTTAGATTTTTGATATTTTTAACAGAGTTTTAATTTTCATGATATTCTGCCCGGAACCCTTAAATTGTCCCAATAATCCCAGTCTTCAAACAGGGATTATGTCCGTATTCAAAACGACGTCAAAATATGAAACAATACATATCCCCATTTTAACCCTAAAATATGAATTTGGACAAATATCTTTATTTTGCCTATGTAAGCAGTCAGAGTGACGCACATTGTATTATCAGTGGCAAACCTTCAAAATTTGATGAACCCCATTCAAGCATATTGTAAAAGTTTATTAAACAAGTAAGGAGAGGCTAAAGTCGAGCGAGGCCGACTATATGATACACCCCACTTTCAATCCGAATACAATTCAATTCGGTAAAAAAGTGAAAACGGGAAGGCTTTTTGTATGCTTCCTAATCATAGGCTAATATGACCTGACGCAATTTGTCAAATCGAGAGGAATATTTGTACCGGGGCTATAGCCAAACATGGAATGATGTGACCCACTTACACAATAGGTTCTTCCAATTCAAGTATAACGTGTTATACTCAATTTAAAGAAATTCTCTGAAAATATGTAGTTTTTAGAGCGGAAAAAGTCAAATTGGAAGCGAAATTTGTATGGGAGCTATATATAAATCGGACCCATTTTCACCATGGGTGTTTCTAGTGAAAACATAAGATATTTTGCCAAATTTGAAGAAGATCTCTGGAGCAGAAAAAGTCAAATCGTGAGCGAAATTTGAACGGGAGCTATATATAAATATGAACCGATCTGACCTATTTTCACCACAGGTGTTCCAAGTTTAAATATAAGATGGTTTGCCAATTTTGAAGACAATCTAATAAAATATGTCGTTTCTAGAACGGAAAGAGTCAAATCGAGAGCCAAATTTGTGTGGGACCTACATCTAAGTCTCAACCGATCTGACCCATTTTCCTTACAGATGCTTCTAGTTGAATTATAGGGTACTGTGCCAAATTTGAAGTTGTTATGACAAGTTTGAAGAAAATCAATTAAAATATGTGGTTCCTCGAGCGCAAAAAGTTAAATGAATGCCGAAATTTGAATGGGAGATATATCTAAATCTGAACCGATCTGACCCACTTTCACCACGGATATTTCTAATTGAATTATAAGGTACTCTATTGAATTTTAAGCAAATCGATTAAAATATGCGGTTTCTAGAGCGGAAAAAGTCAAATCGGTTGTGACATTTGTATGGGCGCTATATCTAAATCTGACCCGATTCTCTTCAAATTAAATAGGATTCGTCCTAGGGTTCGCAAAACATACTTGTGCCAATTTTTGTTTGGATCGGACATTAATTGCGACCTATACTTCGATTACTAGAATAGATGGACGGACGGACGGACGGACAGACACACGGACTTGACTAAATCGATGCTAAAAGTGATTCTGAGTCGATCGGTATACTTGTTAGATGTTACAAACAAATACACAAAGACATAATATGTTAATGGATATTGGATATGGATGATAAAACTGAAAAAATATAAAACAAAAATATTTTTAAATTCAGTTTTTCTTGAAAATGATACCCAGTCATATAATTTTCTTTTTTATTTTTCGGATATCACATTGGTTTGGTCTGTTTGTTTGGATTTTATGAAAGAAATAATGACTTGTTGTTTTTTGAAACACATAAAAAATAATCTTTATAGGCTAATACTAGACGACGTTTAGTGACACTTTGTTAGGTTTTCTTTGAAGATACAGTATTTGAGGTTGTTGAGGCAAAGTGTTCCATTTCAAACTCCATTAATTTGAATAAATTTTGACAAAATAATATGAATTTGTATAAAAACAATGATTATAATCAGAAATTTATAGATATTTTGTATTAATTTATTTTTGTCCCATGTAAAAAATGAAAGAGAGTATTTTCGTTGCATCAACGAATATTGAATTATTGCAGGAATGAAACTACGAAAAGTACGAAAAATCGGTTTCATACCACAAACGTTCACATCGTTGCAGCAACGTGTCGGATTGTGGTGGGAACGTATTATTGTGTAGCTGCAACGAAATGACAATAACGAATCTGATTCGTTGATGCAACGAATGATTTTTTTTTTCAGTGTAGCGACCCTATAATTCTGAAAGTGCATGTTGAGTCCAGTTGGTCTGAGTTTCTTCTTAAAGTGGTTCAAAGTGGTTTTCATTTTTGGAATTATATGAGGATCATTTTTGTCGAATATCCTATATAGCTCCTCTCTTTATGCGTCAATTTTACTCTTTTTTCAAGAAAATTAAAAAAAAGTTCTTTCAGAAAGGACATTTTAGGATTAAAATGTTTTACGAAATAATTTTTCGGAAATTTTCAGTTGCGGTCACCGAAGACAACAAAGTTGTAAATAAACAGATTTTTAGGGTTAAAATTGGTCCATGTTTTTTGGAAGATCGATCTTTTTCGACAAACTCTGTGGGTAGAGCATGTTAAACAAGTAATATATTTATGTATTGTATATAATTTACTAATAAACAAAATTGTGAAAGATTTTAATAATAAATAAATAAAGTAATTTGCACAAAGTCGGACGCCTCTAAACTGTCATTATAATGTGGAATTCATGGTCGTAATATTTTCCAATTTGGGTTTTAGGATTATAAAGGGTGATTTTTTAAAAGATTTAAAAGGACAGTTTTTCAAAAAAAAACATAAAATTCAGAAAAATTCATAAAATTTTTATTTGAATCGATAGTATGGTCCATATAATTTAATGTTTGAATATTATTTCATGCAAATGTTGACCTTGACTGCGCCTCAAATGGTCCATCCGCTTAGTCCAATTTTGGCATACTCTTTCCAACATATCGGCCGGTATCTCACGAATAAATGATTCAATGTTGTCTTCAATTGAAGCGGGATTGTCTATATAGACATGAGCAGGCGTTAAATCGCACGATATAGGCGGCCAATTGACCGGTCCCGAACGTGAAATTAAATGTTCACCGAACTCGCCTCTCAATAAGTCCATTGTTGCGCGTGCTGTGTGGCATGTGGCACCGTTTTGTTGAAACCACATGTCATGCAAGTCAAGCTCTTGCATTTTGGACAAAAAAAAGTTGGATATCATCTCACGGTAGCGCTCACCATTCACAGTTACGTTACTATTCGCATCATCTTTGAAGAAGTACGGTCCAATGATGCCACCAGCTCATAAACCGCACCAAACTGTGACTTTTTCTGGATGCATTGGTAGCTCTTGCAATGCTTCTGGCTGATATTCACTCCAAAATCCACAATTCTGCCTATTTACGTATCCATTAAGCCAAAAATGAGCTTCGTCGCTATACACAATTTTCTTCAATTTGAACTTTCTTAACAGAGCACGCATTTTGATAATAAAATTCAATAATTTGCAAGCGTTGTTCGTTTGTAAGACGATTCAAGGTTAAATTATAGACCAAACTGAAGATGTTTGACAGTGAAACAAAACACGAAACGGGCGTCAGCTGTTTAAACCAGTGTTGCCAAAAAGATAATAGCTAAAAATCACCCTTTAATAAATACAGGATTCTTGTAGGTTTTCGAAAAGGATTCCCCTGATTCTGAAACATGGTTTTGTATTTTGTCTACAGATTTTTTTCTTAAAATAGATAATTTCGTATTACAGATCTGTAATAGACGACCACAACTTTTTTGTGTTTGCCTATGTCCCTAATCCACTTTTGTACAGCCTCTTGCTGTTCATATTTGTAAACTCATTACTATCCATCAACATTACTGTCCTCCGAAAATAAATCAATAAATCTACATTAAAGGCATAAATAGATTCCTTTTACATACAGAATGATCCTAAATACCAAAGTTTCCATTAAATGCAATCATGAGCATATTATTAAGCCCCCTCCACCGCCTAAGAATGTGATCCTTTTGATTTGCGTCCTCTATCGCCCCTAACGACCAAAACCATATGTTAAAACCTGTTCGTCATTTATTTTAAACATTGATCCAAACACTTCACTTCTCGCCTCGCGACTCTAATTAATGCATTTTAATAAATTAACAAAAATTGTTCTGAAGCAGCCAAGAGAGAGAGAAACGACGAAATTCCTCAGAATTATCAAGTATGGCAGAGGGCAAAAACAGAATGTTGTTAATAAATTAGATTTCGGGACATATTTTTAGAAGACGAATCTCGACGAAGCGCTGTTGGCTGGCTGGTGTTGTGCATTTTAATATTTTTAAAGTAATAACAATAAATTTCATAAATGTATTTTAAAGGAAAATAACCATTAAGTATGTGGCACGAGAGGCGAGCGGCACGTTCCAAAACGATTTAAAATAATGAAATAGAAACTATGCCAAACACACATACTCCACGTCATTCCGCAGCACAACCACCAGCACCACCTCCGCCTGCGCCACCCTCCCTCTTTTGACTGGGGAATGGGAGGACAATTCAGCAGACAGTTATAACAAAATATCGAACATAAATTAAATTAATTATGGCATCATACCCCAAAACACAGTGGCTAGAGCGTATGATAGTCGCGCGTACACTGCCCCTGCCATCACCACCACCGCCGCCACCACTGATGCCGACAGAGTGGCTGCAACATTGTTGCTTGTTGTTGGTCGGGCACAGCAGACAGCAATTTTCCTAGGAAATCCAGCAAATACCAAAAGTGGAAATAAAAAGCATCGCACATACATATTAACTAAATATGTACGTCTTTATGAAACGGTGCGGGCGCATTACATTGTGGCCGACGCTGAGCAATCTCTTGGAGATTGTATGTATGAAGCAATTAGCTTAAAAGGCGCAAAGCCTGCACAGCTCCCCACAACTCTCTGCTCCGTAAAGCGTTGAACAACCACCGCTGCCGCTACCAACTCTGGCTCATTTAACCATAATCTCAGACAATACTCAGCAGTCGTGGAGGAGGGGAAGATTTTGAGTATAGTGGCCGCTGGGAGTGGGGGGGGCACCCAAGTTAATGTGGCTGCTTCTCAAAAATGTCAAAAACTACAATTATTTATACAAAACTGAAACATTTTAAAAAGGAATTAGAAAAATGTGGCAACATGCTTGTAATACACAGTGACGCACAGTGGTCGCAAGCAAAACAAATGTTGCTGTAGAAATCGGAAAGTACGTTCCTCTGACAACATAGACTTGCAACATAAATGGATTTTTCGAAATTTGTACATATAAAGGAAAATGGGATAAAAAGGGATACAAATGGTACCAAATAACCTAATATACCTCTGACCCCATAGAAGCGCAATATAAAAGAGGAAGCGACACAAAAAGGGATAAAAATGGTGCCAACCAAAGTATTACAGCTAGAATCGTGTAATTCGGTGTGTAAATTCCTTTGACCACGTAGTGGTGCAGTGTAAATGCATTTTTCGAAGCGGGACAAAATGGGATAAAATTAGTACCAACTAAAGTATTGAAGCTAGAATCATGAAATTTGGTGTGTACATTCCACTGACCATGTAGACGTACAACATACATGAATATTCCAAAATTTGTATTTTTGATATAAAAATGCAATTCGATTTGTACATTTTCCTCATTGTAAAGATGAGTAAAATGAAGAAATTTATATTAGTACAGTATAACCTCACTTATCGCAACTAATAGATATTGTGTCAGTTGCAAAAATCGCGGTCATTGTGATATATTTGTGATTATAATTTAAAATAAAATAAAAATTACACTCTAAACTGAAGTATAATGATAGCCGTTCATATTTAAATTAGCATGCTCAGCTTCCAACTAGCACTGATTTCTAATAAGAAAACTCGATAGAAAAATTCAAATTTACTAAATATTGGTCTTAAGCTAATCGAAGAGTTAAGTTCATCGAGGGTTGCAATAAACCAGGTATATTTTTTGAAGCTTACGACTTTTTGAATGCACTGGAAGTATTTTTTATACATAAATAGTCAAGGGCTATAACGCTTGGGCGTGGTCTTTAAAATTAAATAACTAATTTTATTTCAAAACAAGTAAAATGGCGTTAAGTTCGAACAGGCCAAATCTTATATACCATCCACCACGGATGGTATATAAGATTCCACACAGGAATATACATTAGGGCGTACCTCAAAAAAAAAAGTTCGCCGTACACCTTCGAATATGAAGTATTATTGAAAGGTAGTTTCAAAAAAATTTTTTTTATTTTTTTATGCCGAACGTAGGGGTCGCGCTTTTACATTTTTCTATATAAATTCTGCATTTATAAACGGATTTTAAAGTGTGATACATCGATGTTTTTGTCTCGACGAGGCCGATTTTTTTGTCTTTGAAGTCATTGAGCTCAAGCATGATTCATGATTTTATGCGAGCTTTAATTTTCTGATATTAGAGTGGTACATTAGGGTAGTAGCAACTGAGATATGATGGGTAAGTACCAGAAGGGGGTGCTTGAGCTCAATGACTTCAAAGACAAAAAAATCGAGACAAAAACATCGATGTATCACACTTTAAAATCCGTTTATAAATGCAGAAGTTATATAGAAAAATGTAAAAGAGCGACCCCTACGTTCGGCATAAAAAAATAAAAAAAAATTTTTTGAAACTACCTTTCAATAATACTTCATATTCGAAGGTGTACGGCGAACTTTTTTTTTTTACTTGTAACCTGGTACGCTCTAATATACATACATTGTTTCATGATTCTAGCCAAAGTCGTTTGCTTGGTAACAGTTTTATTCTTTTTTTATTTTGGCCCTAAAAGGACAAATTTGGAAAAATTCTTCTTTTTGGCGCGTCTACGAGTGTAAACACTAACTTTCATGCTTCTAGCCGTTTGGTATCAGTTTGATACTAAAAGTATGAATACGAAATAAAAAGGGTGATTAAATTTTAAGGGCCGATGTAGATTTTGAATAAAACACAAATTATTTAGGAAATTATTGTCATTTCTTTTTATTATGATTATATTGGTATGGTTCAATTTTGTATGGAAAAAAATATCGGCCAATTGGCAGCCGCGACCTCGGCGGCACATCTCCATTCGATGGTCCAAATTTTCGATGACACTGAGGCATAATTGAGGTTCTATGCCGCTAATGTGCCGAATTATCTCATCCTTTAGCTTTTGAATTGTTGCTGGCTTATCGACGTACACCTTTTCTTTCAAATAACCCCAACGAAAGAAGTCCAACGGTGTCAAATCACATGATATTGGCGGCCAATTGACCTCGTCATCACGTGATATAACACGGCCTTTGAATTTGTCACGCAAAAAATCCATTGTTTCGTTAGCTGTGTGGCAAATGGCACCGTCCTGTTGAAACCACACATCGTCCACATCCATATCTTCCAATTCGGGGCATAAAAAGTTAGTTATCATCTCACGATAGCAAAGACCATTTACAGTAACTGCCTGACCGGCCTCATTTTAGAAAAAATACGGCCCGATGATGCCGCCAGCTCATAAACCGCACCAAGCAGTCACTCTTTGTGGGTGCATTGGTTTTTCGACAATCACTCCTGAATTATCAAAATGCGGTAATTCTGCTCATTACTGAAGGTGATTTTCTTCGAAGTGCACAATATGCATTTTGATTTGAACGTCCATTGTGCTCGATTGTGTATTTTTCCTTGGTTCAAATAGGGTTAGTCTGAAATTGAGAAATGTGAAAAAAGAAAAAACTTGACGTTTAGGTGTGGTTCACATAAAACATCGGCCCTTACAATTTAACCACCCTTTATCTTAATTTTTCGCATCTACACAGTCAGAGCAATGTACACACCGAATATCACTATTATAATTGCAGCCGGTAAAAGGTACCAACCAAACCTTTTTATCCCCTTTTACCTCATTTTGTGCTTAAAAGTACAAATTTCGAAAAGTTCATTTATGATTCGGCGTTTACACAGTCAGATGAATGCATACACCGAATTTCACGATTTCAACTTCAGCGGTTCGGGTGGTAACATTTGTATCCCTTAAAAAAAATCCCTCTATTTTACGTGTCTACGTAATTATCGGGATGTGCACAACGAATTTCATGTTTCTAGCTGTTGTCGTACCATTGGTACCATTTTTCCCCATTTCACCCATGTAATTTTTGGTATTTTCACGTTACTAGAGGAACGTACGCAACAAATTCCAAGTGTGTAAAAAGCCGAAATTTTCAATTCAGTCCTTGTTAGGGAAACATTTTTCCCTCTGGGCCGATTTCGCCTACTTTCAATTTCAACCGATCTGCAACCATAAGACAAATTTAGAGAACATTTAAACCTCCTACCTTATTTCGCTCGGAAGCTAACGTGCTTTCAACCGGCAGACAAACAGACGAACATGACTAGGTCGTCTTAGAATTTTACCACGACACAGAATATATATACTTTATGAGGTCTCCGACGAATATTTCAAGGTGTTACAAACGGAATGGCAGAATGACAAAGTGAATATACCCCCAACCTAAGGTGGAGGGTATAATAAAAACATCACAATTTATTTAACAACCCAGCAAAAAAAGAGCATGCCAAGAAGTGAAATATAACCCCATCTTGTGATGTGGAAATTGTGAAAAATGTTATCTTCGTGGGGTTGTCATAGGAAGGAAGTCCTTCTTTTATGGAGCCTTTTCGTCGTTTGTAATCGATGCTCATATGTTTTGAAATTTCTATTTTTTTTTCTTTTTCATCGGTGACCAATTTGTATAACAACTTAGGGCGTAGTAAAATTTGTCTTCTTGCGCAATTATGAATATTTAGATCGAATGAGAATTTTAAGGACTTTAATGTAATTAATTGGAAACGCATTATACATTCAAGGACGCAAAACAACATATTATATGGGTTCGAGAGCAGTAAAGCTGAAAAATAAATTCTTCGGAAAAGAAAAAAAATTATTAAAAATATTTCACGATTTTCGTAGTAATGAAGATATTACAGTAAAATTTTATGTTTTTAATATAGCCAAACTAAACCAAATAGAAATATTGAAAAATAATTTTATAATTTATTATTTTAAACCACGCAAAAGTAAATACAAGGCAGCAATCTTCAAAATAGCTTTAATATCCTAAATATTGGGGCATGGTGGGAACATTTTCAGCTACAGCCGTTTGGTTTGATGTATTTCCATCCTATTTTAATGTCAAAAGTATGAATTTTGAAAATCCATTATTTATCACGTACATATTGCAAGATAACCTAACTTCCTGATTCTACCCATTGTTGTCGTAGAAGTAAAAAAAGCACGAATTTGGCAAATCATTTTAATTTTACGAGTTTAAGCAGTCAGATGAATGTATTCGCCGAACTCCATGATTCTAGCTACGGTCATTTAGTTGGTACCATTTTAATACCCTTTTCCCCATTTTATCCCCTTAAAAGTACGACTTTAGAAAACTCGTTACTTTAGAGGGATGTACCCACCAAATTTCATCGTTCCAGCTGTAGCCGTTTAGCTAGTACCATTTGTATCCCTCTGTCCCCATTGTATCCCTTGAAAGTACGATTTTGGAAAAACATTCTTATTTTTCGTGTCTAATAAGTCAGAGGGATGTATACACCGAATTTCATTATTCTAGGTCCAGCCGTTTGGTTGGTACTATGTTTATCCCCGTTACATCTTAAAAGTACGAATTAGGAAAAAATCCTTTTAAAAATCTTACTATTTTGCGCGTCTATACAATCAGAGGAATGAGTGTACCGATTTCCATGCCATCCGCTGTCATTTAGTTGGTATGATTTTTATCCTTTCTTCCCTTTTAGCCCCTTAAAAGTATGAATTTCGATAAATCCCTCTATTATATTTGTAGCTGTAGGCGATTCGTTGGTACCATTTTTAACCCTATGTTCCCATTTTTATCCCTTGAAAGCAAGAAATTTGGAAAATTCTTTTTATTTGGCGTACCAATGAAGTCATAGGAATGTATAAGACGAATTTCATTATTCTAGGTCCAGCCGTTTGTTTGGTACTATTTGGAAAGTACGAATTTGGAAATGTATCTTACACAATTCGAGAAATGTATATACACAATTCGAGGAATATACACACCGAATTTCGTGTCTCTCGCTGTTGTCGTTTGATCGGTACCATTTGTATCCCCTTTTGCCCTATGTCACCGCCCACAAATTCTAAATATCAAGTATTTTTACTGCATTGTTCGCAAAATCCTCATTAGATTTTACATTTTTGGTCCGATTTGTCTTTTAAGGGGCTCGCTAACTTCGTGCTGCGTGAACGAACGAATTGCTCTGCTACAATCTCTCCCTCTAAGATGGCGAGGTCTCCACGCATTTTCTTGCTTGAAACCACAGTGCTGCGAGGCGTCTTGAGTCACTCGACGACGGTGGTGTTGTGCGGTGTCTCCAGGCATGTCGCATGTAAGTAGTTGCACACATACGACAACATGCACACACTCCGCGTACAAATCGTGCCACTAATGCCGAAACATCCATCCATGGATAGATGAATGGATGGATGGCTGACTGGCTGGCTGACTCGATGGATGGATGGATTGGTGATGTTGTTGCTATTGCAGCTCTCGTATCAAATATTGTTTCAAATTGTTTATACAAATGACACAAATGAACTGCATCATTGTCACTGTCGCCCATCGACATCAACGATGTTGTTTTCAAAGATGTTTGACTTTCCTTTCCCTACCTTGCAAGGCCTTGTCGTTTGCCAGCCTTCCCTTCCTTCCATCATCCGCCTGATGCATCCTCAACGACATCTTATCACTGGAAAATGACTCTAGGAAAACTAGCAGAAGACATTCCATGTGGCAATGTGTGTGCGTGTGTGTTTTTATTAGGCCTTGTGTGTGTGTGTTATTCTCCTCTCTTGTGACACATCATATTGTAATAATGTCAATGACAAATCACGCGCACACGTCAAAAATCTCATGTCACATATATCAACTGTCAAATCGGAACAAACTGATGGCCCGATGGCCTGATGCTTAGGCTGAGGCTGCGACTGTGATTGTGAATGTCGGTCGCGCTGGTCGCTGATGTTCTTTCTTGTTCGATTGAAATCCTACAAGTTCATTGAACATCATCAGCATCATCAACAACACACATATCCACACACAGCCATGCTGTTCAAGTACTACAAGAAGAGGGTCGTCGTCAGTTCGGTCCATGTTTTCTTTCTAAATTTGTTGTCTCCTTCAGTGTGTTCGATTTATTTCGCTTTCGCTTTCGATTTCGATTTGATTTTGTTACTTGGGGTTTGGTTTTGTTGTGCTGTTTGTTTTGCTTGTTCTAAAATTAGTTTTCAAATATTGTTACAAATGTGTTGATTTTCAAGCGTGTTCCGCGTAGATCGAGTAGAAAATTTTAATTATTGAATATTTGTTTAGTTCCCTCCCAACAACGGCAAATCGTAACGAAAACCACTTGAGACCTTTTAGGTCGTTCATATGCGCGGGTATGGAATATTTGACAATTTACCTCAGTCAAATATTCGGAATGATATCAAACAAGTTCCACCCCCAACCCCTCCAACACCAACCAAAACAAAAAAACAGCTGTTCGTAATAGTGCCTGAGGGAGAACGAGGAGGAGGGAACATCAATCGAAGTGTCATTTATGGCATAATAAATAATGAAATTCCATCATACTATATTCAAGTCTCATAAACATTAGAGATCTACGATATCGAACATTTTAGGGAGGCAATATGAAATTCAGACGAAAATTGCCAAATTCATTCTTCAATATATCCGGACTTATACACTCTGTTAACCTGGGATAGCCTCACTTGAACTTAAATATGAAATTCCACATTATGACGTTCCCTAAAATGCCACAAAAAATTACAAAAACATGTGGTCTTCAGTAATCTAACTTAGATTAGTCTCATCTCATTAAATGAATTAAAATCAGATAATATGTTTGCAAATTATTACATTGCCCTCCTTGCTTAAGATAACTCTATAAATATCTATAAATAATAAGTTTTCATAGAATTGTGGGAATTTGAGATAATTCAACGAAATTTCGTTCTAGACCGTCTTTATCAGTTCAATGGGCTTATTTCTATTTTAGAATTGTCATCCTGCTCATAAATTTTGCACACAACATTTTCACACGTGCTTTCAACAGACAGACAGACGGACGGATATGGCTAAATCGTCTTAGAATTTTACCAGGATACAGAGTATATATACTTTATGGGGTCTCCGATGAATATTTCAAGGTGGAGGTGGAGGGTATAATGACAACATGGAATAGTTCTGGAACGTTTCAAGTCACTTTTACCATAAAGAGTTGATGTATTTCACCATGCTACTGCGAAGGATAGGTAGGCGCCTTCGCGGTGATTGTTTAGAATAATATTTGAAGTACTTAAGAAGAAAGTTTTTGCAATAGAACGAGATTATTATTTATGCATTTTTATAAACACCCTGAAGTATTTTTCATAAGTTCATTAATACTTGAATGCAAGAAGAACTTGTCATAAATTTAAGTACACACATTAACTCTATCAATCAAATTTTTATGTAAAAACTTCCTAAATGGAATTTTTCTATACAAAAAATATGAAAATGAAAATAATGAATTTCATTCATAAAAGCTAGGAAGAAGGTTTTACTAGAACCCAAAAAATGTTTTTAATTAAATTTACAACCCTATTTTGAGTACATATATGTATGTAAAATTTCTTTTGGCTTTGAAATGAGGAAACTCTACTCATATCTACTTAATTTTCGTTCTCGTGAGGAAAATTTGACTAAACTGGAGTAAAATTTTTAAACTAAATTGTAGGATGGATATTACTCAGATTTAAGAATGTCATTTTCTGAGCGTGGCAAAATGTATAAGCTATTGCCCTTATTATTTGGATTTGTGAATTTACTAATGTTCACTCCTGCAAACGACTTTTTATTCGAAGTCATATGGTTCCAGCAAAAAAATGGAAGTACTTCCGAAGGAAGCACATTTTAATCGCATCTCAAAATCCAAATGTACATTCTTCCTGCTTTTGAGGAAGTTCTTTTAAATATTCCGTAACATTTTATGAATAACATTTTATGAATCACAACTGAATGGGATCGACTTTTTAGTATGGGGTCACAAAGGTAAGGTGTCCGGATTGCACCCAGATGGTCTCGGGTTCGAATCGTGTTCGGGGAAAACTGTTTTTATATTTTTTATTACTTTTATAAACAAACAATGTTTAATTTTGCACAATTTTAACAATTTAAAAATTCAAATTTATTCCATTTTTAATGTACTTAAAATATTTCATATTTTTTACTAGCACTACATAATATCAGTAAAATTAATTAAATTAATTTATTTATTACTAAATTAATTAATATTTATTTGCATTATATATTAGTTCATATTAAATACAAATTTTATTAAGTTTCCTATTGTCAGTTCTACCGAACTAAATGATAGGTTTTAGTTATTCACAACTCACAACAGAGGATAGCTGAGAAGGTCCGCTGTTCTATCCCGATAGCCGCGGATTTTTTTAACTGAAAAGGCAACAAGTGAAAATGTGGTTCATTTGCAACACTTTAAAATAACTATTAAGTCTTTCAAAATAAAGGACATCCCTCCTATGACAACTCCATGTTAAATTCATTGGTGAAGATCACATTTTTCACTACTTCCGAATCGCAAGATGAACATCCTTTTCACTTCTTTGGGTGCTCTCTTCTTGATAGGGTATTGGAGGACAGCTGAGTAATTCTGCGTTTATCTCACTCTGTAAACTTTTTGAATATCTTTTCTTTGCACAGCGTACCCTACTCCGTAGAAATATTGAAATAGCTGTTTATAACTTTTGGACTCCGAACAATTTTTGCGGCAATAGAGTTCTTGGTCGCCTTAGGCATTGATTTTTGCTTTTTCTTTGCAAATTATTGTAGGGTGAGCCATTTAACATTTTAAATTTGAACTACCGATTACTTTGACTTTGAAAGGTAAATTAACATTAATTTTTATTTTCAGGTTTACATTTGACTTTTGCAAAATCGGACGCCATACGCTCGTATAAAATTGGGAAATATTAAAAACTTACTTTCAAAGTGGTGAGTCTTTAACGCAAACTGTAAGAAATTTACGTGGAATATTTGCGTGTTTTCAGATGAATCTCATTTTCATTTCGGTGGCTATGTTAATAAGCAAAATTGGTTCAGAGAACCCACACATGACTACTGCGAAGCCAATGCATCCACAACGAGTCACTTGGTGGGAATTTTGAGCTGGCGGCATCATGGGGCCATGTACTGAAAAATTGGCTTGATCGGATGAGGTATTGCCGAACCAGTCATGGTAGTCATATAAATGATAAGGTGTTCCATTATTAAATTACAAACATAAACCTTTCCAGTAAAAACTAGAAATTTGAAAAAATAATCAGTACTTTTTTATAGCCGATTCTAATTTAAAATTTTAAATGTCTCGCCCTGACATGCTAATTTAAATTTTAAAATATACATACGGTTTATCTAATTTTCATAATGGATAACTACGAAAGTTATCAATAAATTAAATAATTATCGATTTTTTTTGAACCCATTGCAAAAATTCTCATTTCTATTGCGGACGAGGTTAGAGGTTATCTAATGCTTTCGGGATTTATATCCGTCCGGGACTTTTTAAGAACAATAATCTTGGCTTCTTATGTGTCATCGGGTTTTACAGATTTGAACCGTTCCTTTCATTGCCATTCATATTTGATATCGCTGCTTTTGCACAATTTCATCAACTTTCAATTACATCCGTTTTAACATGACCTTATTAATATTTTTTTCCCGAGCCATCGCCAGACATCCGGTTCGCTTCCCATGACCATAAATCATGCACAATACAAACGAATGAGGGGGGGGCATATATGTACAAGCTCGAAAGCGATTTTATGTGTATTTAGCAAATATTTGCACAACAGCTTTTATGTGATAATTACACATTAATGTGCAAATCTTTTATAATCTGTAACAAAAAAAGGAAAAACAGGAAAAAATTCATTTCAAAACAACAGGCACTTGCACTTGCCCCGAAGGTTCACAAAAAGGAAAACCCACCCTCGCAGCACTGGCATGCAAGGGCCGTAATAGACCCCTGGAGAGGGGGCGGAAAGGCGGCAAATATGCGCATAATAATGAACAACAAAAATTCAAATATTTGTATTTGTTACCATAAACATAACACTCGCACTGCCAGTGGCACACTCGTCCCCCGCCCCATCCTTGACGTCCTTGGTGATGAATAAAAATCATTTCATAAGCATAAGTAAGGATGTGCCTTCATAACGTACGGTGGCATTTAGTAGCCCAATATTTGTGGGCCCATACAGAACCCAACACAACCAACAACAACAACATCCAAAAAGGACGACTGACTGCTGCCACTATTAGACGACGACAGGCGCCAACAAAATATGTAAACATAACGCCTTCCTGGCACGTGGCATCACTTTGTGTTTTCCAAATGCATAAACGTCGGCCCGTCTCGCCATCCCTTGCCAGCCTATTATCCTTTCATTCCCGTATTGATGTTGCTGTTGCTGTTGTCGTTTTGGCAACAAAGGCCAAGGCAAATTCATATTAATAATAAAATCATAAAAAGGAAATTATAACGATAGCATCGTCATCCACCCAATGCCGAAAAGTAAACAGTTGAGACCGTTTTAATAAAGTTATGAAATCAACCACCAGCACCAGCCACCATCACCACCACTAGGTCGACTACTGCTGCTACTCAGCAGTCCTGTGAGTCGTCCTTTTGTGCATGGGCACAGGAAAGGCATATGCTTTTCGCTGTCAAACAATTGTACAATCATTTTCCGCTTGCACTTTGTTAACACATTGTCAGTCGTTGTGTTATCCTTGTCCTTGTCGTCCTGATGCTATTTTCCCTGTGATTCCGCTTGTGCGCCGAGTGTATCGTCAGCCCATCAACCCCACGAATTATGAAATTATTTTCCATAATAAACGTATGCGTGTCCTTTTTCTGTTCGGTTGTCTCTTTTGTTCCGTCTTTCAATTGGGGTACAAAAGTCAACACGCTCGCTCGTATTACTATCGAAAATCTGAATGATTTCATATTTCAACGGCTACAACCAGCACGTTGTGGATGACGATAGGAATGGGAGAAACTGCTGCTGATGTTGCATTGTTATGTTTTGTGTGTTTGTTTTTGCGTTTTTAGACAGGAGTCGCGTGGCGGTATTTAGTGCGACTATTATCTGCTAAACATATTTTTCATGTCATATTTGCCCTTTCCGTTGAAAGATATAAAATTCGAAGATTTCTTTCATGTTTCGTGATGTTATCCTGTCATCGCCGAAGGAAGGCATCTTTTCCGGTTGATTTTAATGTCAGCTCTCGAGGTTGTGGGGTTTTGTGATGAATCATTGGCACCCATTTTCATCAGTCTGTTTAGAGAAATTTTTACAGAATTATTTTATAATTATTTTTCAAAAAAAAAAAAAAAACAGTCATATCACTTGGTATTGCGATTTTTACGAAAAAAACCTATATAAAAATTAAAAAAATATTTAAAACATTTTTTAATAAAATATTTAAATCTATTTAAAAAATCGACGTCTTAAAAATTTCATTTAAACATTTTTTTCAGTTTATACTCAGAATGTGATCACCAGTGAAACTACTGGTAAAAAAAAACTACTTGGTGAGAAAAAACAAAAAATATAGTCAATATATTTTGTGAAAAGCAATAGTATTTTATCATCAAATTTTGTTACTGGTATACCACCCAACGAATCTATTTTTTTAAAGTGACAAACGATGAGAAGTAATTTTTTGTGCTAGTCAATCACGATTTCGAATCAAAAACCTCCACTTGCATCTAACAGTCTTGCTCCAGTTTTCATCCAGATCATTAAAGTGGAACGAGGTTTAATTTTTACAGGGATCCAAAATTGGTTATCTCGGGAGGTTTTCTGAAGAGATGTCTTCCTTATCGATATCATATCTTTGGATCACATCATCAGATTATAACGATATTTGTATCATATGCCAGATTTACACCTCCTTCTTCCGAATCTGTATAAAAAGAAGAATGTCCTTGTGTTTCAAGGACTCCAAACATTAAAAATAATTTTAATCCCTGAATATCCTGAAAAACACATCTATAATTGTTTTTATTATGTTTTGTATAATAGCTTATTTTATTCTCAACAAAATATTAAATGTGCAGAGTGCCGATGGTCCGAATAAAAAGAAAGATTGGGAATATTCTCCCAAAATATTTCGCTTTTATCATTGTCCGCTCGTGAGCTGGGCGAGTTCAAAATGACATCTATGAGAATGATATTGAAAAAAAAACCTCCAGAAATTAAAATCTGGCCCGAGTCATATCAAACCATATCAAAAACTTTGAAATTGACCCAGTATAAAGGGTTCATTTATGTTTTAGGGACTCATTGAAGAGGTATGGATCACCAATAGCAACTTCTCAACCCATTAAGGGTCGTACATGCGAAGTAAAAACTTAAAAATGAGGCAATTTGCATCACAAACACATTCTAGTCTTATGCGAAATCGTGCAACACGATTTCCATCTTAAGAACGAGACTCATTAATAGCAAAACTGCATACCCAATTTTTCATATCATTATCGTTTGTCCTTTTTAAAGGACTTTTAATTTCCGAAGGATGTAGATGTTTTAATAATATAGTTTCACCCCTTTTGGGTGCTATACAACGGTGATATGGGTATTAAATGAAAGAGAAGAATGTCTGTGAAAAATAATTGCATGCTTCTATCTGTTATAGTATAACATTAACAATCATTTCAATTTTTCTTCATTACAAATAAACATACAGGGTGGCAGAATGAGCTATAAGGTTTGAATTCTTTATAACTTTGTATCCTCCGAAAGGATAATTGGCCCATATTTTTTAGCAAATGAAATTGGAGTCTCAATCTCTGTTATGAAAAATATGCTAAAAAGAGCACGTATGTGCGAAGCAGAAAATGGGCATCACTTACAGGATATCATTTTTCAAAGCTAATTGCAAAAAATTGTATTAAAAAAATTAAAAAAGTTATAAACCATTAAATCCGAATAATTTTTTAACGGGGAGAAATTTAAATGGTTATTAATGCTGAACTATGCTTTGATAAGGTTTGGGCCAAATTTTAATTTCTAGCGCAGCACAATCTCGCAGTTTTTTTTTAGAAAAAACTGAACGAACGGACAATGATAAAAGCGAAATATTTTTGGAGAACACATAAAACAAACCAATCTTTCATTTTAGTCGGGAACATGTACTCTAGGTATATAGAGATGAATGAAAAATTTTGGCTTTGCTGAAATTTTATATTTTCTAGAGAATAAAACAAGCTAAAGTACAAAATAAAATAAAAAAATCTTAAGATATGTTTTTCGTCTTTTCATACAGATTCGGAAAGAATCTTTCAGATGATACAAATATCGTTATGATCTGATGACGCGCTCCAGATATAACCAACTTTGAACCTATGTAAAACTTAAAATACGTACTACTTTGAGCTACGGTAAACGGTATATTACCTGCAACCACTAGTAGAATGTATGTGCCAAATTTCATCAAAATCGAAGAGAATCGAAATCCATGTTGGGTCGAAATCTTGTGGAATTACCCGATAACTCTTTAAACCTCATTACAAAGTAAAATTAGTAAGATTTGTGTATGGGGTAGTTTTTAAAGCTGCTAAAAAGTCGAATCAGTTATATATAAGTCTCAACGATTTGCCCTTGGGCTATATGTATATAAATCTGAACCGACCTGATCCACTTTCTCCAAATATCTTTCTAGATGAAATTTAACGTACTGTACTAAATTTGAGTCAAATCGGGTGGGTTATAAGGCAAATCGGTCAGATTGGGAACGTTTTTTGTATGGGAGCTGCATGTAAAACTGTACCGATCTGACCTATTTTAACCATATATGTTTCTACTTGAAAAATAAGATGTTTTGTCAAATTTTAAGAATATTTAATAGATTGTGCTTTCTTAAGCTCATCATAGTTTTTTCTAGTTAAAATATAAGCTGTTGCGCCAAATTTAAAGAAAATCGGTTAAAATATGTGTTATCAGAGCGCCCATTTTCACCACTGATGTTTTTACCTGAAATACAAAGTATTGTGCCAAATTTGAAGAAAATCGGTTAAAATATGTGTATTATAAAGCAGAAAACCCCAAATCGGGGGTGACATTTCTATAGGAGTTGTATATAAACATGAACCGATCTGACCCATTTTCACCATATACGTTGCTAATTGAAATATAAGGGGGTTCTCCAAATTTGAAGAGAATTGAGTTGATCCTGTTAAGGAAAAAATCAAATCGGAACCGAGATTTGTATGGGGGCTATATCTAAATCTGAACCAACTTACTTCAAATTAAATAACGTCGTCCTTGACCAACAAAACTAAGGTGTGTAAATTTTTGTTACGATCACACAATAAATGAGACCTGTACTTTTATTACAAGAATAGATGGAAGCCAGACAGACGGACTTTGCTAAATCGATTCAGAAAGCGATTCTAAGTAGATCGGTATAATTAACAATGGGTCTATCTAGCTTCCTTTTGGGTGTTACAAACAAGTGCACACAGACATAATACCCTAGAGAAGGGTATAAATATACAAATATTAGTAAAGAACAAACGGTTATTTTTTACTAAAACATTAGTATCAGCCATAAGAACTAGAACCATTTATTATATAGAAGTAGAGATAATATTAGACAATGTGGAACAAAGAATAAACAAAACTAAAATACCGAAGATGTACCATTTCGAAATATAGATAGCCAAGCAAGAGCCATGTTTGTACACATATTAATTGATAATTGTGTAGATTTTTCCTCTTTCATTGCTCTCTTTCTGCTATTTATATAGGTGAATTTTCCGACAAAGACGAATTGTCTTTGATTCATTCTTATCGATATCACTCTTTTGAAGTAAACAACATTTTACGATCACTCATATCATTACACAGCACATTGTTTCGCCGACTTCTAGAGGCGTCCAGCAGATGACGCATTATTACGTGGAGTACATTCCATTACCATCCATTACCAGCAGTACATGCAACACGTAACATTGAAACCCTAATTGCGCCACTAATTACAGCGAAACGGCAACAACAGCCTCAAGGATATAAAAATAAGAACCCAAACTAAAATCATAAAAATAACAATAACAATAACAATAGAAGAAAAATGCCAGTTTATGGACACCAACCATCTCATAACAAGTCCCTAATTTAAAGTGTAATAAAATGGGAAAGGCTTAACATTTCCCCAGAAATAGTTATGATCGGGCATATTATTCCTCAGACAAACACACACGAATGGCCTCGCCATCATATCTATTCCATCGAGTATTTATGCATTTGGTGTCTGAATGTTTGCTCTAAATTTAAAATCCTCTACTGCGTACATATGCACATACAGCGAGTATTTATATGAGTAATTATTTTTTTATTATTTAATTTTTATTGCACCCCCAGAACGACGACGACGCACTGAAAGAAAGTGTGCTGCGTGCGCCCAAGGACAAGGCCAGACACGAGAGGCCATGCTATTCGTCATCATCACCGTCATCATCCTCACCGCCAGCGTCACCCCGTTCTCCGTTCCCCGTGGCTGTTGTCGTTAGTTTATGCCCTCGGTGTGCATATCTTTTGGTTAAATCAGAGACGAAGAAATACAAAAATTTTATAGTTTTCCAAATGTGAAATAAAGTAGAATTTATGTTTGAAGAAACTTATAATTTTTCTTTCTTTATTTTGGGTAATTATTTAAGGAAAACATTTGTAAAGCTATAAAATTTTAGAAAATGTTTTATTGATGACAGAGGTGCGTACGTTTGTATGCTTGTGCCTTTGGCCTGTGATCTTTGCCTTGTTGCTGTCAAAAACAAAATGGTTTACGTGGCTGCTCGCTGTCACGGCAGCGTCAGGCAGTGTCTTAAGGAATCGAAGTATTCTATGGCAGATTCCACATGTGGTATAAGGCGTCAGGACATCTTACAGATCCAAAGGTCCTGCATCGTTATGAGGAATTCATGTATATTTTAGATATATATGTACCTGATGAATATATGGTTAAAAATGAAAGAACTTGTTGTTTAACCTATTAATCGCAGCATTGATTCATTTCCCAGTAAAACAATTGGATGTACTTCCATTGGAAATTCCCAATTTGAATATTTCCCGCATATGAGGAATTTCTTTTGAGAAACTTTCAAAACATTAATTATTGGCAGGATAAATTTTGTTACCCAATAAAAATTATAAAAAAATTTTTTAAAAAAATATTGAAATTTATTTGTAAAAAATTTTCATTATTATTTGAATTTCCGTTGAAAACATCTACATTTGTACTGTTCATACTCACAATGCGACCAATAGTAAAAGTTACTGAGATATCAGTTAAAAGTGGAAATACGCATGTGTATTTACTTCTTTAAAATATTTTCTTTTCAGGTAAGAAATATTAATATTTATTCAAAAATCTATTTTAATTTTATTTATTTTTTACGGTGTAGCACATTTATGCTGACAAATGAAAATAATGGGTGGATAAAAAAGCTTCAAAGGAAATAAGATAAAATGCCTTTAAGTTCGACCGGGCCGATTTTTTATATACCCTCCACCATCGATTTCATTCCACAGAGGATGTCGATTTTCTTAGAAGTGCAGTAACATTACAGGAAAATGTCAATTTTTTAATATACAAAAACAAAACAAATAAAAATATTGAAAAAATAATTTTATAAATATATATATTTTATAAATATATATATATATATATATAAATATATTGTTGTGAGCACATGCATAACATTGAATTGGCAAAGTGAGATTTTTAGTGTGTCGACTTAGTTCGGTGGAATATTTTGTTTATCAGCGCTTCTCATTTTCATATGTAACCGCTGGTACTAATATGAACTCTGATTTAAGTCAAAGACATATATTCTTTGCGAAAGTTCTGACGAGATGGGGTAGCGCCCATCGAAACTGCGCAGTCAATATTTTATATTGATATTTTTTTCAAAATAGATGTTTTTTCAAAATAGATATTTTTTTCAAAATAGACAACCTCCAACCTGTACATATTTATGAAAACACACATACATATTGTGTAACACGCATATATATTATGGTCTCGGAAGAGTGAGTCATGTGCGTCCATCTTCTTATGGAATACATTTAGTATAACGTTTTCATCTAAACGTTTAACCCAATTTGTATTGATGAAAGTGAATTGTACTTAAAAAGATGGTGTTTGAAGAATATATACATTTGTGTTACATTTTGGACACTCTTGTATAGCACACACAAATCTGGCAACGACGATCATCCCCGGCAAACACATGTATATTTAGGGCTTGAAGTTTCACTGTCCTCCGACTATAATATTATTGTGCTTCTTCAGTGTGTCAAAGTAGGTAGATTTTTACCATTCTGTGGAAGGATTATGCTATTAAAGATGTCTGGTCAAATATGTCTCACATGAAAATCTTTAATTGCAAAAATATTAAATTCATAAATTTTGTAAGGAAAGGCTAAACAATAAAAGAAAATGTATTTTTTTATTAAAAGTCAATACAAATTGTTTCTTCCCTTTTCCCAAAATTGGCAAATAAATTTCGTAATGGGGGTGATCAAATGGAAGAACGAGCCGATAAATCAGCCGAAAGCCGCAACCGCCGACCCATTTTGGGTAGCGCCGCCGATAATTATGGGACGGCTTGTAACTCTGGTCTAAGCCACATTTTATACATTCTGAGATATACAATGGTTTATGTTTGAGTCAATTGAAAAATTTTTTCCCACCGAAGCACAAATTTTTTTCTTAGAATATCGAACTTTTATAAAAAAAAAATCGACAACGTTGGTACCTCTAAGGGAACCACTTTCAGAGGATGTGCTGACTTAGACCACTTTCATTCTTCTCATTTTAATTTTATTCTTACAAGTAATATTTCCTTGCCAAAAATGAAAGAAACACAAAATATATCATAAAAAAGATAAAAATATATAAATATTTACAGGTTGTTCGTCTAGAGACTTTTGTTTACTTTAAATAATTTCATTTTATATGTTATTCAAAATATCTGAAAAACTTAAAGTGGACATTATAAATAAACAAATAAGGAAAGGCGGGGACGACTATACCCCTTTACAATCGAATTCGGGAAAAAAGTGCTCGATATCACAACGATTTTTGTATGAGTACTATATATGTGGTCTCTAGAGCTGAAATCAGGTAGAGAGCAGAATTTGTATGGAAGTTATATACAATCGGACTCTATATAGGTCTGACTCACTGAATTGTAAGGTGATGTAGAAAATTTGATATCTGGTTTCTAGGGCGGAAAAAACCAAACCGAGAGCAAAATTTGTATGGGACCTATATCTAAATCTGAACGGATCTGACCCACTTTGTCTAGTTAAATATAAGGTTGTGTGGCAAACTTTAAGAAAATCGATCAAAATTGCGGTCCCTAGAGTGCAAAAAGTTAGATGGAGAATGAAATTTGTATAAATGTTTTAAATTTTAAGCAAATCGAGTAAAATATGTGGTTTCTAGAGTGGAAAAAGTCAAATCGGGAGAGACATTTGTATGGGGGCTATATCTAAATCTGAATTTAGATATTGATATAGATTAGATTTGCTTCAAATTAAATAGGGTTCGTGCTTGAGGCACAAAACTAAATCGAATCAGAAAGTGATTCTAACTCGGTCGGTATACTTAACTTTTGAGTGTTACAAACAAATGCACAAAGACATAATACCCTAGTAGAGGGTATAAATATTAGAATTAAATTTTTTGGGTTTTGCCACTAAAATCTGTAAATCCGTACACTGTTCGTGGCTCGTGGAATTTTGTTCACAGAGGTATGGTGTCCGCTTTGCGCCTAGAAGGCCACAGGTACAAAACGTGGCTTTGGAAAAAGTCTTTTTTAGTTTTTTCATTACTTTTATAAATAATTATTAATTTAAACAATTTTTATTTTATTTATGTTTATTAATTTAAACAAATTAATTTAAAAATTTTATAAATTTATTATTTTACTAATGTACTACAAATATTTCAGTTTTTATTAATTACTAGTTCTTCATTATATCAATAACATTAAATAGTGTTAATAAATTTAATACGAATTCAATTTAATATTTATTAGCATTATACATTATATTCCTATTTTCAATTCTACCTGAAAAAAGTTTTCATTACTTATTCACCACTCATAACAGAGGATAGCAGAGATGGTTAGAGTGCTTCATACATTTAAGTGCAAAATTTGAATGCACCGAGTATTTTCTGAACGCAATTAAAATAATATGGAAATCGACCACGCCCATTACATACCGCCAATGTAACTTAAACATGAATTCTTCATACAAAAATTTTTGTTTAATCCGAATGACTTGAAATTTTCCACAGAGTTAACAAACTAAAAAGCTCTGACAATTTCATAAAAATCAGCCACGACCATCACATACCGCCCATGTAACTTAAAATTAATTTTTTATAGAAAAATTATTTATTTTGGTCCGAATGACTTGAAATTTTACACAGACTTTAAAATTAACAAAATTAAAAAAATTCATGAAAATCGGCCACTTAAGTGACTTCACTGCATTTTTTCTAAGACAAAATATTTTTACTAAAACAAATTACACTATCCAACAAAAATTTTGTAATTTTCTAAACTCGAAAACTATATAATTTTTATTGTACTTTTTGTGGTTTACGAACAGTCTTCAAAAATTTGGAAAAAATATTTTTTCGAAAAAGTCTATTTTTGCTTGCAGGCTTATCAGATAAATTTTTTCTTTGGCGCCAAAATTGTTATGAAAAATCCCCAATTATCCCCAAAATATAAAAAAAAGTTGTTTTATTTCAAAGAATTCGACCGAAACAAAAAAACCCTTTATGAATGATTTGTTGATTCGTCAACAACCGTGGAATATTTTGATCATCTTTGTCCCACAATAGTCATGAAAAATCCCATTATAACAAAGTTGGTTTATTTTAAAGAATTCGACCAAAACAAAAACAAATTACGAATGAATTGTTGATTTATCAACAATCTGGGAATATTTTAATCATCTTTTCTCATGAACAAGCTTCTTATATAAAATCATCTTATAACACGGTCCGGAAACTTTTCCCGTAAAATAACAATGGTTTCGTTGCTTGTGTGGTACGTAGCGCCGTTTTGTTGAAAGTAAACGTTGTCTAGATCAATACCATCCAACTCCGACCATAAAAAATCATTAATCATCTCTCGATAGCGCAATCCATTCACCGTAACTATTGATCCAACTCATTTTCGAAAAAGTAAGTTACAATGACCCCGCCGGACCATAAACCGCACCAAACAGTCACACGATGAGGATGAAGAGGCGTCTCAACAATAACTCTGGGGTTTTCCGAGCCCCAGATGCGACAATTTTTCTTGTTGACGCAGCCACCGAGGTGGAAATGGGCCTCATCAGTCAATAGATTTTTGAAAATCAGTATCATTAGATTGTTGAAAATTAATTGTCGAGAAATGTATTTTTTTACCAGCAAACTACCACTGTGAGCAGTAGTAGCAATCAGAAAGTCCGCGCTTCTAAAAATATAAAAATGAAAAAAAAATGAAAAATAGAAATGGAAATTAGTGAAAAAGTGGATCCTTTGCCACAGCTTAAAGTTAACTTTAAAGTGTTTTAAAATAATGGACATCCCTTCTATGACAAACCCTTGTTAAATTCATCAGTGAAAAGTCTCATCCTCACCACTTCCGAATCACAAAATGGGCATCTTTTTCACTTCTTTGGGTGCTCTCTTTTTGCTGGGCGATTTATTGATTCACCGCTTCAAAATCCCCCTCAACCATCTAACCCCTTCAATAATCTATAAACATTCCTTTATTTTCGAGGTGATGATTATGATCTGTTTTGCATTATTAACAGCCATCACTAAACACGCACATATCAATAAAAATAATTTGTTTTAATTCTTCCCAAAAACATTTTTACAACTCCGTCCCATCGTTACCATCCCATCCCAACCCATCCCGTCAAGCTGCAGCAGTTGTCTTCCAATAACACAGACACCACTGAATGCTACCAATTTTTATGTTCTTTTCCATCCCATAAACACGGAAAAACATCTCCGATTGTTCGTTCGTTCCTTCGTCCGTTCGTTCGTTCGGTTACATTGTCGATTTTTATTTTCGTTTAATATCTCCCCAATGTTGTTTTTCCAATGCATTTTTGGGCGAATATTAAAACAAAATTCCATCTCTCTCGACGGTGTGTGCCTCTGTGTGCACCCAACAAACTATTTCCAATGGCTTTTATGGATTTTTCCAAGAATTGTGTAGCGCAGCGCAGAGCATCGTCAAACGCTGGGTGCTGGTGCTGGTGATTCTAATCTGTCGCTTTTCGAGCTCCATTAGAATTCGTGGATGGATGTTGATCTGATGTTGTTGTAGTGGCTGTTGCTATTGCTATTGTTATTGTGGATCAAAACACATGGCCGAGACGGCTGCCGTTGATGTGCTCCTCCTGCTGATCACGGCAGTTTTATGGGATCATCATAGTGTGGTTGCTGCTATTGACTGACTGACTGGTTGATTGGTCGGTCGGTGGTGATGGTGGTGGTGGCGACGGCTGCTGCCGTTTCTTGCAGTTGCAGTTTCAGTTTTCCATCGAAACCGATTTTTATGGCGTTTTAATTGTTGTTAGTTTTTCAATTTTACATCCATAATTCAATTATGAGAATTTTCCTATTTTTATGGCTTATTTATTATAAACGCTTTAATGGGTCCCGACATTATTGGTTTTACGGAGAAATAAAGATATTAATATTAGAAAAATAAAGGCTTTATTTATTTGATGGCTCCAACGCCCCGAATGTCATGTTCA
The DNA here is from genome assembly GCA_947397865.1 of Polietes domitor. NCBI lineage: Eukaryota > Metazoa > Arthropoda > Insecta > Diptera > Muscidae > Polietes > Polietes domitor. Next base: position 59,802,412 of record OX377619.1, on the reverse strand, counting down.
ATTTCTTTGTGAATAACTGCGCTGACGGACAAGTTCTCATGACCTAATGAAAAACGAATTGTGGTTATGGAAATCTTCTGAAATTGGTTCTTTATTGTGTAGGCGCCAGCAAGGCAGGACATCTATTCAACATCCACTATGTACTCTGTACACATATTACCCTGAATACGTGAGGTGTTTGAAAACTTGCGAACTCAATGCGTACTGGAGCCACGTAAAGGCCCAAAAAATTGTAATGAACGATTACACTCTCCCATACAAAGAGAGCTTCCGAAGAAGTAAAAATTATACTAACCTTGTGATTCGGAAATTGTGAAAATTGAGCTCTTCATTAATGAATTTAATGGGGTTGTCATTGGAGGGATGTCCTTTGTTTTGAAAGTCTTAAAAGTTAATTTTAAGTTGTGGCAAAGAAATCTCTTTTCTCACAAAAATATTTGTAGAACATTAGTAAACCAAAAAGTTTATAAAATTGTTATATTAATAAAATTATACATTGCTTTTTTTATAAAAATAATAAAAAAGAAACAAAAAATCCGAGCAACGATTCAAACCAGAGACCTTCTGGATGCAAAGCGGACACCTGCCGTTCCCATTCACTTGTGGAAATGTTATGTTCAAACTTTGCACATGGTAATATTTTTCCCAAACTTAGTTTAAGTTCGAAGATGAGCGAAATCGCCACGCCCCTTCTTGTACTGCCCATATTCCTATTTTAAATTAAAATCACTGTAACTTCCATACGGATATTCGGAATCCGCTAAATTTTTGTATTTGATAATGTTTTTATAATCACATTAATTGTACTAAATATGGCGGGTTTTTCCACGCCCCTTCCAGTACCTCCCACATAAATCACCCAAAACTACGTAAAATTAAAGCTATTATAACATCTATACAATGTTTGGAACACTGTGACATTTTTTATTTGGCAATGATTTTACATTTTACAGAAGTTTCATTTACATGGAATATGGGCGTTATTGCTGCACCCCTGATCTGATACCTCCCACACAAAGTTGCATATACTTTGGTTACAATAAAACCGACATAACATCCATACGGCTGGTCCAAATTATTTGCGATTTGATATTTGAAACTGTTTTTATATAACTTCAAACCTAAAAAATAGTTATTCTTTAGCCCTTCTTGTAAATGTTTGCAGATCATGTTATATTTCAATAAAGAATACCTTATTCCAAAGGCCCACTTTTTAATGTAGCGCCCTTGCAAATGGGCCCCCATTTTAATTATTACCTCTCTAGGACCCACATTTTTCATCGGAAGTTTTTCAAATTTTGCTGATTATATTATATTTCAACTAAGAATACATGCTATGAAAGTCAAATATATGGGTCCATATTTTGGTATAACCCCCATACAAATTGGGCCCCCCATTCTACTCTAATACAGCTCTAGATTCCATATCGTGCATTGGATCTCGATACAATTTTGCATATCATGTCATATTTCAACTAAGAATACCTACTTTGAAAGTGATCTATATGGAAACACTTTTTAATGTAGCGTCCTTATAAATGGCCCCATTTAAATTTTTACCCCCCAAGGACGCAAATTTTACATCGGATTTTTTTTTTCAAATTTTGCAGATTATATTATATTTCAACTAAGAATACATACTATGAAAGTCAAATATATGTGTCCATACTTTGGAATAACCCAAATTGGGCCCCATCCTACTCTATTACTCCATGTTGTAATGTCGGTCCGATTCATCCTATTACTACTGTATAATTTGTATTTGTCTGCCGACAAATTGGATCAATTATCATTTTATTTACCATATTCGTTAAATATGACTAAAGATGAATTTATAATATTCTATATAATATTCTATATAATTTATATGAACTACATAAAATTGCTCCCATGAAACACCTGCGTTTAGTAACAAAAGCGTGGTACATACGCAGAGAGTGGTGTAGGGTATTATATAGTCGACTCCGCCCGACTTTAGCCTTTCCTTACTTGTTGTATTTAGAGACCTATTATAGAACTTTATGTCAACTCTTTTTGACTTTTTTTATTTAAACCCCAGTTTTAAGAGATTTTTCACACTTTTTATGGTCACAATCACATTTTGGATTCAGAGAATCAAAATTGACCAGACTCCATATTTATATAACTATTGTTAAAGCTTGGTCAAATATGAAGTCATAAGGGTTTTTAAGTACAAAAATATAAGCTATAAATGCTTTACCTAGGATGGCGACATTTCCGAAAAAAGTCTAAAAATAATTATAAAAACATTGGAAAAAATATAGGGATATATTTTTTCCAATGTTTTTTTAATTTTCGGTGCATGTAGCTGCATTTGTACTGTCTACTCTCCTGAGATAACAGCAATACTGTAGAAATACCCATGTTTATTTTCTTTTCTATAATTTTTATTATTTATTATTATTATTGGCTTGAAGTTAATATAACAGAATAGAATATTGCAAATAATGCCAGGCGTAGCTATCTCGTGTTGGAAGTAGTCTCGGGTAACACTTAAAGTAGCTCTTAGGATGGAAGATTGGTAAAGCGATGGAGAAAGGAGATGAGTTAATATGAGGAATAGATGATGTCCTGAAGCCCACCCATCCATGTTGACAGATCAAAATCGAATCAAAGTCAATACTTAATAATCCAATAAGTTTACAAAATTGACATATCATGAGTCTATAAATGCATTGCCTGTGTTAAAAAGTACATTTACACTATGCCACAAAAGTGTACAAACGATAGCAATTTATGAACAAAATCAGAATCGCTGTTGTGTTCTTCAGACAAGACAAAGGCCCACAGCATTCTTGGTACGTGGTTAGGGAGTGATATATATATAATGCTAGGTCGAAGTTGTATGAGTTACTGAGTGGCATGAGTTACTACGCTTATAACTCAAGAACGCCTGGGCCGATTTCGATGATTCGCACAAATTCGGATTGGTTTTCCGTCAAACAAGAAGAATAATAAATTCCCGATATATCCCCGATTTGTATAGAGTGATTTTACGACACCATCTTCATGATAGATGACGTTTTAGTTTGAAATTCTCTGGAGAATCGCCTGGATTGTGCTGTATCAGTGGCAAGGTAAATTACCACCAAAGTCATTGTATTCTTTGCTTCATGGTGAAATACCAGAATCACTTCATCTACTATCGAACACTCAGAAATATAAGGGATGCTTTCAAATGACTTCATTTGGAGCAGATATTATTGACGAATGCGGATTCAATCCGACATTCAAAGTAATCCTTCCTTTTCATGCGCAAAAAATCATTGAATCCACAGATCCAAGCCCAAATTCTCCATCTTATTGGATAATTGCTACCGCATGGGCAATTCGGAAAATCAACTCGATCAGTGCGAAACAATCAGAAAAGAGGAATTCTTCGAGATCTGCAGCAGCTACTTCATGAACATCATGCATTGGTTCGGTTATTCAAAACTGCGTTGAATCATATGAAATGTGATGACTATAAACTCTTGATCAGAGCGGATAAACGCCAACTTAAAGCTCCTGCAATAGATAAGGTTGTAGTTGTGATGGTTGACGAAAATCGGTAATAGCGCGACTCTGGACAATTGCAACAAATATCCGAAACACATCGTTCATTGCAATGCATCGTAATACCCACATGTTTTGGCAAGGAGATGATGACTATCAACATTCAGAGTATCATAGAGTACTTCAATGAGGTGAAATACAATTGAAAATCAACACGACCGTAACCCTTCCAGCAAATATTTCAAAACAAAGAATATTTTGCAGTGTGCAATTGACCACAGATTTTCTGCAATTTGAAATGACGTAGGACAACTGTGAAACGAAGTTCCCCGGGTCCACTATAATGAATAACACTAACATTATCTTAATTATGCATATACCCATTTAATAGTTTATAACTATTCACAGTTTCATGTTTGTTTTAAATAAATATGAATTACCGATCATTTTAAATATTACATGTACCCGTAACAATAACAACATTAAATGTCTAAATCAATACTTTTCTACGCAGAACAAAGTCCGCTGAGTCAGCTTTTTAAATATAAATAAAATTTGAAGGCAAACCAACGTTTGCCGGGCAGCTAGTATTAACTAATAAATGATAATATGTTAATACGTTTGTAGATTTTTATGACATAGTGTATATGTTTTGATCATTGGAAAAAAGTTTTGAAACTGAATTGATTTCATATTTCATTATTGAGTTCAATCTGTTTGTGTGCGCAATAAAATAATTTATATAATATGTTTTTATATAGCAAACATTGTGTTGTCGGTTTCCCTTCCAGTCCCGGGATCCAAGGTAATGGAAAAATAATTCCCGTTTCCCGGGAAATAAAAAGTGCGGAATAATGCAGAACCTAGTACCAATACTTATGCTATCCCAAGAAGTTATGCAGTTGACACGATATCTCTTTTATGTATTTTTGTTTATATAAATAGGTGCAAAATTATTTCAGTTTGTTGTGAACAAAGTGGACATAATAAATAAATAATAGTTTCATATAATTTTTTGATAATTTACCGAAGAGTTTACATTTTGATTAGGGTACCATGTCATTTGTTGCTCGTTGTACGTAGATAAAAACAAAAATGTTAGGATAAAAAATAAATTGTCACCCACGAAAAAAATATCACCTACTTGCGAATTATATAGTCAAAAAACTGTTTTAAAACCTAGATAACAGAATATTTTGTTTTTTTTTTTGTAGCAGCTGGGATGTTAAGGTACAAAATAAAATCCTTTTGAAGAAAATCTTTGGATAAAGTTGTGTCCATAGATCTTTTACTTATAGACATTATTTACTTCGTTAGAATGTTAACTATTAAAAAGTAAATTACATATTTTTTAGTATTTTTTATGGTTTTTCTCATTTGTTGGTGACTGCTTTCATGTGAGAGTGAAATTCGAATCATCTGTAGCCATCAGAAGTACCTTTAATTGATCATAAAAGCGAATGTTCTGAACGTTATTTCGAAAATTAGAATACAAATATTAAAGGTACCTCGATGAAAATTGAAATTTTAATAAAAAAATATCCGTAAAAAAATTGTTGATTTTTTTTGGAATCAGTATGCCTCATGACCAAACATTTTTTATTTACATAGTGATATCAATAAATCCCATTAAGTAATTTTTATTTTTCAATTCATATTTGAAATCGAATAATTTCGAACACATAAGAAATTATTCAAATCAAATAGAATCTCCCATTTTATAGACAACCGCAGATCCATGTAGAGCTACTAATTTAACAACATGATCAATAAACTGCACTAAGCAACCAACCTCATCAGCCTCCACAACAATAGTTTGCAACGCTCCCAGTTCCACTACTGAAATATTATATATTATAAACTAGTATAAGGATTCAAGAGCCTAGAGAAATTTATATTGGCTGAGAAGCCCCCGTGGGAAAATCAAGCCAAAACATAAGATAAAAAATCCATAAATAAAATTTTAATACACTTCCATGTTCATAACAGAAAAAGATGTTCTTATACAAGCCAAAAAAATACTGAGTATTCTGCGCCGACAAAGGAGACATGAAATTACTAATCAACATTGGAAAAATCGTATTCTTCCGAGAAGGTCATATAATTAACAATTTGCTCCAATACTGCTGCTTAAAATTAAAATTCATACAAATCTAACACATTTTTCCAAATAACCTTGATATTTTAACACATTTCGGAGTAATGACATGGTCCATGACCTTGAGCATGTTTTCATAAAAATTCTCAGCTATATGAGAAAAACTCTTTTTTCTTGGACACAGCACTTGGCAAGAGAAACAGCAGACACACCATGATAAAATGAATTATAAAAATTTACGAAAATGAAAATTTTCAACAAAATTTGCATATGAAGCATAACAAATTGTAAATTTTCGAATGGATTCTGAGAATTGTTTGGCAAATAGACAAATTGCCATAGTGCAGCGAAAGGAGGAAAATACAATTAAACGCCCACATAAGGATAAATATCCTTTAAGCCGGCAGATCTCGGCGAAAACAAACACTCACTCGAACACACACACACAAAAAGGGTAATTGCCGAGAATCCTCCAAATGATATGCAAAAAGGATAATAAACATACTTCCTATTGTGCCTTAAGCTCACTCCGTCTGCTCTGCACAATGGGCCGTGCGGGAGTTGAAAATCTGCCCGGATCATAACTTAAACCGTACTTAATTAGTATGCAAAATATTTTCATTTTAATTGTGCGCTCGCTGAAGAATCTTTCTAATCCTATCTATCGGATTTTCCGGTCAACAGCGCACACACAAACTTTGTGAGCGAGTGAGTGGACTACCACAACAGCGAAAAAGGGATAAGGCAAGGCAAGGCAAGGAGGTCCTGCTGCAACGGCCATTTGTTACCTGTTCCGTTTTGTGCTAATTCATGTTAAGCTGCTTGCTTTAGTGTCAAGATCCTTTGAACTAATTTCAGCTAGTAATCCTGTATTTGTTGTATCTTCCCACTCGACAAATCCCGCATTTAATCCCTTCCGCAGGTCGTACATTTTGCACAAACATACACAAATCCTTTTGCACTCATCCTCTCACTCTCGCACGCACACACTTAACGATCTACGGATCAATCGTTTTTGGTTTATTTGCATTCGGCTGATTGATCCTGTTTGCTTAAGCCATTCCCTTTAATGGTATTCCATGGATAATTGTGTGTGTTTTTCGTCGCGCCACTGATCTCCGTATGCGGTAAAATTAGACGACATTTGCCCTCTCTCGCTCAAAGGATTCCTCAGGCTCAGGTCTTCAGCCTTTTCTCTTCGTGTCTATTCTCCTTTAGTGTGGCTTTCTGGTCCAGCTGAGTTTGTATGCATTTCCTTTTGTCCCAGATTGTTTCCCTTGAAGGATTACTGGGTGCATTTGAAAGGAGTTGTGTCCAGTTGCGTTGAGGTGTGTCTTTGTTTTGTTGTTTTGCCCAGAAGAAGAAGAAAAAGGAGTTTAGGTAGGCGGTAATATTGAGACAATTTAACAGGCATTTAGAGCAGATTAAGTTGTATGTCCTCCATTTGGTATGTTCAATATTTGCTAAGTGGGATTTAAATTGTATGCTCGTGTGGAGATACTAGCCGCCGTCATTGTTGTGGACAAATCGCTCTTTGACATGTCCGCTGACAACTGTTACCAATCTTAATTGTATCTGTACTTCTATATCGCCGATGTATTCAATGTTGGCTAAAATATCCGGTGTAATCGCCGGATTCCACTTTAAATCTCTGATTATGAAATAGCCTCGTGTTTATTGCATTACGGAGTGGATTTAGCAAATATGCAATTTGGGATGATCCAGAAATTTGTTTTGTCAGGGAAGTGTGCGATTATTGCATGTTTTATATTATAATCGTTGGGTGTTGTTGTAGTTTTGGTATAGAAAAGTTAGGAGGAAAATTTTCAAACAATATAGAAAACAATAGCAGAAGTGCAGAAATACTACAGGAAAATATAAATTTTGTAAAAGATAGGTAGATAGTGGGTGCTACAGTTGGTTGTAATTCCATTCTATTTTAATTCCAAACGTACAATTTTTTGAAAATCCATTATCAGACTGTACGTCTGTTGCAAAATAACCTAACTTCATGATTCAACCAATTTTTACCGTAAAAGAAAAAGTACGAATTTGCAAAAAACTTTTTATTTTGCGTGTCAATGAAGTCAGAGGAATGTATACACCGAATTCCATGATTCCAGTTGCGCCCATTTGGTTGGTACAATTTTTACCCCCTTGACGTTTCTACGCAATTAGAATTGCATCATTCTAGCTGTAGTCGTTTAGTTTAGTTCGTAGTCAAAGGAATGTATACTCCGAATTTCATGACTCTAGCTGCGGTCATTTGGTTGGTACTATTTGTATCCCCTTTTTCTATTTTGACCCCAAAAAGTACGATTTTCGAAAAATCAGTTTATTTTCTGTGTCTACACAGTCAGAGGAATTTATACTCCGAATTTCATGACTCTAGCTGCTGTAATTTGATTGGTACTATTTTTATCCCCCTTTTTCATTTTAACTCCAAAAAGTACGAATTTTGAAAAATCCGTATATTTTACTTAGTATACACCGAATTTCATTATTCTAGGTACAGCCGTTTGGTTGGTACCATTTTTATCCCTCTATTCCCATTTTACCCCTTAAAAGTACGAATTTGGAAAAAATACTTTTAAATCATGTATCTACTCAATTAGAGGATGGTACACACCGAATTTCGTGTTTCTAGCTGTTGTCGTTTAATATGTACCATTTTTATCCCTTTTTTTGTCCCATTTCACACCCTACAAATAAGAATCACTTTATGGTGCACGTTTTTACTATAAGGGGAATGCGCATACCAAATATCAAGCAAATATAAACAGACATATTCAAAAAACACGCTTAAATACGCTAAAATATTAGGGATTACTATGGATATTGTTAGTCCTTGTGAGGGAAAAATTTTTCCCTTTGGGCCGATTTCGCCCCGTTTCAATCCCAACCGATCTACGACTATAAGACGCATTTATGGTAAATTTGAACGTTATTGCTCCTTTCGTTTAGATGCTAGCGTGCTTTCAACAGACGGACAGACGGACGGACATGGCTGATCGTCTTAGAATTTTATGACGATCAAGAATATATATACTTTAGGGTCTCAAGTCGATATTTCAAGGTGTTACAAACGGAATGACAGGATGGGGGTATACATCTTAGAGGTGGAGGGTATAATAAATAGAAGGAATTAATACCTTTCGAATGACACCTAAATGATGAATATTGGACGAAAAATGAAGTCACTGACTCCTTGTTTGTAAAATAATTTAATACAGGAGATGGATTTTCAGACCAAAAAAATTCAAACTCTTTTTACAAAAATGAGCGCATATATATATATATATATATATATATATATATGGTGGAGCCAGTTTTATTATTGATTTAAAGTTCAACAGCATTACTATTAATTTTATACCCGTTTAGAGGAAGCAGTTGGAAGAATAAAATTTGAGGAAGGAAAAGAAGAAAGGAGTTAAGGAATCAATTTAAACTTTACACATGGTAATATTTTTCCCAAACTTAGTATAAGTTCGAAGATGGGCGAAATTGCCACGTCGATTCTGGTACCTTCCATAAAATGGACCATATTTGTATATTAAATTAAAACTAATGTAACTTCCACGCGGATATTCGGCATCGGCTATATGTTGGTATTTAATAATTTTTTTATAATCACCTTAAGTGTATAAAATATGGCGGGGTTTGTCACGCCCTTCCAGTACCTCCCACGCAAAACCATGTAAAATTAAAGCTGTTATAACTTCTATACTGATGATCGGAATACTGTGAAATTTGCTATTTAGCAACGCTGTTATAGTGGTTACAATCGCAAGGAATATGGGCGATATTGCCACACCCCTTCTGGTACCTCCCACACCAAGTGACATAAACTTTGGTTACAATGAAACCGACATAACTTCCATACAGGTAGTCAAAATCATTTGCAATTTGATACTTAAAAATATTCCTATAATCATTTAAAACCTAAAAAATATTTATGATTTAACCACGCCCCTTCGTGTACCTCCCACACAATTGTCTCTATCCTAGGTAATATTAAATCCTTCGTAACTTCTTTACTGGTGGATGTAGTCCGCTAAGATTTGATATTTGATCATGTTTTTACAATTGTTTTATAAATGTGGAAGCTGGGACTGTGTGATACGAACCTCCTAGTACCTTCCACACAAATTATCCTGTCCTACGTAGAATTTCCTGAGAGTGGGGGTATATAAAGGGTGATTTTTAAAAGCTATAGGAACGTTATAAAAAAAACATAAAATTCAGAAAAATGCATGAAATCTATATTTGAATCGATAGTACGATCCCTATAATTTAAAGTTTGAAGATTATTTCATGCAAATGTTGACCTTGACTGCGCCTCAAATGGTGGCATTTTCACGTTTTTGAGTAACAGAGGCCCAATTGCTGCGAACGGCGACGAATCGATAATTGATGGTCATCATTAACACTGGCCGATACAGCTGCGACATTTTCTTCAGTTCGCACTCTACGTAAGCGTGTTGGTGGTTTAATGTCCAACAATTTAAATTTGGTGCGAAATTTAGTCACAATAGCCCGAATAGCCGCTTCAGTGGGTCGATTAAACTGACCATAAAATGGAAGAAGCGCGCGATGAACTTTCTTAACAGAGCACGCATTTTGATAATAAAATTCAATAATTTGCAAGCGTTGTTCGTTTGTAAGACGATTCATGGTTAAATTATAGACCAAACTGAAGATGTTTGACAGTGAATCAAAACACGAAGCGTGCGTCAGCTGTTTAAACCAGTGTTGCCTAAAAGATAATAGCTAAAAAATCACCCTTTATAAGACGGTTTAGCCGACTGAAGCTTACTTACTTGTTCTAGTAGATATTGTCGGCATGGCGAAAACTATGAAACTTCTAATAATTGTTCATCCTTTTTATGTTCTTGGTTAATTTTAAGTAATTTTAATGGACCTCAATTAGTAAAATTATGAGAATGACCAAATCTTAAATATTTGCAATATTAGTGTGAATACAAACTTCAATAACTAATTCAATTACTAATGGATTTTTAAAAACAAAGCGGCATTTTACTCCTTACTAAATATGTTATTCAAATAAATTTTCAAGTGGTGCGGCTACCAAACAAACCAATGTACAAAAAAATTTAAAAATGGCTAACAATTATTTAAAAATGCGTTTTCTGGATAAAAACAAACATGAGTCATTCCACGTCAAGCGGTACGTTAGCTTGGATTGTTTCGAAAGTTTGTGTATACATTCTTCTCATAAAAATATTTTATACATATTTTTGGACAAAAAATAGATTTTTTTGATGAGCTATGACCAATTTAATAGTGACGGAATTACGATTTTTTTTTTTAAAGAAAGGTAATTTCAATTACTTTTAAATTGTTATGGCCGTTTTGACAATATCTAGAAATGGGAAAAATGCTATTAATTTTCCAGGACGAAAAATTAGCTATCAGTACCTTTCCAGCGAGCCATTTAAAACTCAAATGGGATAAAAAATGTGGAAATTTAGCGGATTTTATAAAAATGCATTTTATAAAACTAGCACCTACAATGATAAAACGGAAATATTTTGCTACATCGCATTGAACATACCAGAGATTGTTTTTAGACGAAAATATCCACATCGTTTTTGAAGCCAGCATAAAGAAAGTTGTTTTCATTATTTCTATTAAATATTTTTAATTACGACTGCAGTTATAGAGTTATAACGTAAGTGCTTAGAAGAACACCATAAAACTTATGGATCATCTTACTGCCTCTATTATCTGTTAATAAAAAAATATTTAACAAATTTAAAAAACTACAGGGCAACTACAGAAAAAAAATATAAAATATATATTTAAAGATTTGATAATTTTATATTAAACTAGAAGCAATTTATTTGAAATTCGCCAGAAAAAATATGTTTCTATCTCCTACCAGAAAAAAGTTTTTTTTTTTTAAATTAACTTATAACGAATGGATCGAATGATCCACCCTAGCTTCTACAGTTTAATGAAAATCTGGAAATGCATTTCTATTCACTTATTTCGAAGTACAAAATTGCAAATTTTTATTAAAATCTGGAAATCTGAATCTAAGGAAAATTTCGGGAGCGAAATTTGTATGGGAGCTATATATATGTACCGTTCTGATCCACTTTCACAACAGATGTTTCTAGTTAAAACAAGTAAGGAAAGGCTAAAGTCGGGCGGGCCGACTCTACACTCCACTTTCTATCCGAATACAATTTAATTGGGTGAAAAAGTCAAAACGGGAAGGATTTTTGTATCCTTAAATGTATGTGTTTGACAAAAAATGTTAAATCGGAAAGGACATTTGTATGGAGGTATATTGAAATATGTGAAATATATGCGGCAAAAGTCCAATCGGGAGCGACATTTGTATGGGGGCTATATCTAAATCTGAACCGATCTTACCCACTTTCTGCATAGGTGTTTCTAGTTGGATTATACGATGCTTTGATATATTTAAAGAAAATCGAATACAATATGTGGTTTCTAGAGCGGAAAATGTCAAATCGGGAGCGACATTTGTATGGGGGCTATATCTAAATCTGAACTGATCTTATCGAATTTCTGCATAGGTGTTTCTTACCTTATTTCTGCATATGTGTTTCTAGTTGGTTTATAACTGGTTTATACTCTCCTGGAGTGTATAATAAATACCCCATCTCGCCAGAACTTTCGCAACGTATGTATGTCTTTGACTTAAATCCGGGTTCATATTAGTACCAGCTTCACATATGATCATATTCTCATAATGTGAACCCTGATTTAAGTCAAAGACATACATTCATTGCGAAAGTTCTGACGAGATGGGGTAGCGCCCATCGAAACTGCGCAGTCAACTTTTAGCTGCAACAATAACGTCTCACTTAGCCTTTTTGCTAATTTTGGGTTCTGTTGAAGACTTCAGCATAACCTTTCATCTTAAACAAAAATAAATGACAATAAGCGCCCATCGAAACTACGCAGTCAACTTTTAGCTGCAACAATAAAGGTCTCACTTAGCCTTTTTGCTAATTTTGGGTTCTATTGAAGACTTCAGCATAACCTTTGATCTTAAATCAAAATAAATGACAACTCATTTTCAAAATCTATTAAAATATGTGGTAAATAGGGTCAAATCGATAGTGAATTTCGTATGGGGACTAAATCTGAACCGATTTTCTTCAAATTAAATAGCGTTCGTTCGTTGTATCAAAGTAACATTTGGTACTATTGCGACCTGTACTTTGACTACAAGAATAGATGGACAGACAGACAGACGGACGGACGGGCGGACATTGCTAAATCGACTCAAAAAGTCGATCGGTATAATTATGAATGGGTCTATCTCGCTTCCTTTTAAATTTTAAAATATTACTTCAAACAATAATTGCGAAGGCGAATGCACTGCCTTCAGAGAAATTATGGAGTGAAACTACTGTCTGTCATGCAATGAATTATTTTATGCTGTCATTATACCCTCCTAGGGTATTATGTATTTGTGCATTTGTTTGTAACAACCAAAAGGAAGCGAAATAGGCCGAGATAATGATAGTGCCGATATGACTTTTTGCCTGTCTTTCCATATATTCTTGTCATCAAAGAACAGGTTGCAATCATAATAAAAACTTGGCACAAACGATTTACATAGGTAAAGGTCAAAGGATTTAAAGAAAATCGATGCAGATACCTTTCAAATATCCCTCCTGATTTGGCTTTTGCTGCTCTAAAAACAACATTTTCACTAACATTTTTAATCTTTCAGATTTGATAATTAAATCTTGTAATCGGGTTGAGAGTTGAGACTTTAGCCTTTCCTTACTTAGCTTTACTTTAGAGTTTTGCATACGCCTTAGTTTAAAATGAGTCATGAAAATCTCTACTCCCCCATCCAATTATATTCAAAATTATCCCCAACCGAAATTGATTTGTCAATTCCTGCAAACGTAAACTCCATCGAAATCATTGATGCTATAAATAATGCCTTGTTGGCCACCTAGATAGAGTAAAGCATCATCACAAACATGGTCATCATCGTCACGATCATGGTCATCTGGAAAAGGCAACGACCAAATATTTACCACACACATGCTGAAGACATTTTTGGTGCAACAGAAGAAAAAAACTCGAAGGAGATGACAGACGGCCGGGTCCAATATCAGCCACGGCATGTAAAAATCGAAAACATTAACTCCCTATAAAAGTCATAAAAATGTTGTGCGTTCTGTTCAGCCAAAGGTTCCTTGGAAAATCATAAAAAAGGAGTTCAGGACGGACAGACGGACGACATCGATCGAAATACCCCATGAAACTGGGGGCAGAAGAAAAACTTCTCAGAAATAAATCAATCAATTAAAAATTTTATGAAGTTCCCGCAGTCAAATACCAAAAAGTACACGATTAAATGCCAACATAATATGCGCCGGGAACGCGAGTGCGACGAAACAAAAACGGCTAAAAACGCCACTTGGTTTCCCCAAAAGTGAAACAGAAAGAGACGCCAAGTCTTTGGCCATAAGCAAACATTGGCCGTATGATTATGATGATAACGATGACGCTGATGCTGATCATGATCATGATGCTCTTCAGGCCGATACTACCAAAACTCTGATGAATGGTTGATATAAAAATGTATAAAAGAAAACCACAGCCAACTGAGTTTTAAATTAATGCCAAGTCAAAACGGCAAAAAACGCAAAGAAATGAAACATTGGCAGCTCATCATATTTTATGACTTACAAACAACAGTTTATGACGATCCATGAGCGACTGTGACTGCGACTGCTGCTGGGCCATATCTACCTTACCGCTCTATCGATTCGTATGGTAAAAATAATGTCGCCAACCTGGAGCCCCCCGTTTTGCCCAGAGGACGACAGACAGACAACGAGAAGAAGACCGTTTTTTGTGGCTACGCTTTACTCACTGACTGCGCTTGCGCGGAGCCAGTAATTAAAATTTCAGCTAATACTACGAAATGCTGTGGTAATTCATCATCATGAACCACAAGAAGTTTGTCAAAAGCTGGACGCTGGAGGTTTGTCATCTTTTTCTGCGTAAAAAGCGACAAGCATATGACATTTTGACAATTGATATGCGCCACTCAAACAACAAAACTTTATAAAGAAAAACTTATGGAATTGAATTTTTTGCAACTACCAGGAGCGGAGGGTGGCCAAACAAATTTAGGGGGGTGCATATTATTTGTAATATTGATACACACATAACAATTTTCCATTGTGGTTTCATCACTCATGAAAACAATGAGGACGCTTTGTCCATTTGGGAGTTATTGACTTTTATTTACTCACCCATACTCCAATTTAGATAAAAATGTACGGTGTGTTATTTAAAGGACATAGTAAATCTATCAGCTATTTTACACTTTTTTGGGTTTTTACACTTCGTTGCCACTTATTTATTTTGATACTAAATTTGATAACGTTTGCATTTTTCAAAGCTATCCTTAATGAAAAATAAATTGACCAATAGGCTTAAAGCTCAGCTCTTAATTTTATAGATACTGACCTAGAAGAATGGATACGTAGCTCAGAACTAATTGACAAACACAGAAAAAAAAAACTCAATAAAAATAAGTACTGATTTTTATACCCTCCACCTCCAGGATGGGGGTATACTAACTTTGTCATTCCGTTTGTAACACCTTGAAAAATCGACATGAGACCCAATAAAGTATATATAATCTTGATCATCATAAAATTCTAAGACGATCTAGCCATGTACGTCCGTCTGTCCGTCTGTTGAAAGCTAGCATCTAAACGAAAGGAGCTAGAACATTCAAATTTTCCATAAATGCGTCTTATAGTCGTAGATCGTTTGGGATTGAATCGGGCCGAAGGGAAAACAATTTCCCTCACAAGGACTAAAAATACCCATAATAATCTCTAATATTTTAGCGTATTTAAGCATGTTTTTTGAATATGTCTGTTTATATTTGCTTGATATTTGGTATGCGCATTCCCCTTATAGCAAAAACATGGACCATAAAATAATGATATTTGTAGGGTGTGAAATGGGGCAAAAAAGGGATAAAAATGGTACATATTAAACGACAGCAGCTAGAAACACGAAATTCGGTGTGTACATTCCTCTAATTGAGTAGATACATAATATAAAATATTTTTTCCAAAGTCGTACTTTTAAGGGGTAAAATGGGAATAGAGGGATAAAAATGATACCAACAAAACGGCTGTACCTAGAATAATGAAATTCGGTGTATATATTCCTCTGAATCCATAGACAAGTAAAATACACGGATTTTTCAAAATTCGTACTTTTTGGGGTTAAAATGAAAAAGGGGACAAAAATAGTACCAATCAAATGACCGCAGCTAGAAATTCGGAGTGTACATTCCTCTGACTGTGTCGACACGGAAAATAAACTGATTTGTCGAAATTCGTACTTTTTGGAGTCAAAATAAAAAAGGGGATACAAATAGTACCAACCAAATGACCGCATCTATAGTCATGAAATTCGAAGTATGCATTCCTTTGACTACGTGGACATGAAAAATAAAAGTTTTTTTTTCCAAATTCGTACTTTCAAGGGACACAATGGGTACGGAGGGATACAAATGGTACCAACCAAACGGCTGTACCTAGAATAATGAAATTCGGTGTATACATTCCTCTGACTGCATAGACAAGTAAAATACACGGATTTTTCAAAATTCTTACTTTTTGGGGTTAAAATGAAAAAAAGTGGATAAAAATAGTACCAATCAAATGACCGCAGCTAGAGTCATGAAATTCGGAGTATACATTCTTCTGACTGCACAGACACGGAAAATAAACAAATTTTTCGAAATTCGTACTTTTTGGGGTTAAAATGGAAAAGGGGATAGGAATAGTACCAACCAAATGACCGCAGCTAGAGTCATGAAATACGGAGTATACATTCCTTTGACTACGTGGACATGAAAAATAAAAGTTTTTTTTTCCAAATTCGTACTTTCAAGGGATACAATGGGTACGGAGGGATACAAATGGTACCAACCAACGGCTGTACCTAGAATAATGAAATTCGGTGTATACATTCCTCTGATCGCAAACGGATAAACGGATTTTTCGAAATTCGTACTTTCAAGGGATACAATGGTACAGAGGGATAAAAAAGTACCATCTAAACGACTATGATGAAATTATAATTGCGTAGAAACGTCGAGGGGGTAAAAATGGTACCAACCAAATGGGCGCAGCTAGAATCATGGAATTCGTTGTATACATTCCTCTGACTGCATATGCACACAAAACAGAAAGTTTTTTTCTAAATTCGTACCTTTTCTTTTACGGCAAAAATTGGTTGAATCATTAAGTTAGGTTATTTTGCACTACGTACGTCTGATAATGGATTTTCAAAATTTGTACTTTTGGAATTAAAATAGAATGGAAATACAACCAACTATAGCACCCACTATCTACCAATATTTATGGTATTTAAGCATTTTGAAAATATAACTTTAAGAATATTTATTTTTTGATTTGAAATAAATAATGGTTTGAAATAATTAAAATATTATATTTATTTATAAAATTATTTTTTTCAATATTTGTATTTGTTTTGGTTTGGCTATATTAAAAAATTTATATTTTCCTGTAATAATACTGCACTTCTACGAAAACCGACAAATTCTGTGGAATGCAATCCATGGTGGAGGGTATATAAAGTTCGGCCCAGCCGAACTTAACGATGTTTTTACTTGTTTTGCTGTTAATTTACTTTTGTACCATATTTCAAGCAATTTTTTTTAAATAAAAGAACGATTGATACTTTAAAAAAATATACTTTTTTGACACTTCTTCTTTTTTTGTGCCATTATTTGAAAATTCTCAACGACAACGCTGAGCCAAAGTAATGAAATTCCTTCTTAAAGTGAATGTAACATTCCATCGCCAAATTTAACCCTGCACCGTCATCCTTCGTCAAAATGACGACGCGTTGTACACGACGTTAGTGTACAAAAAATAAGGATGACTTTCTAGGGTTAAATGGTTGTGATTATTGTATCATGATTTTTAGTGTGTATTTTTGGGTAGTATACAAAGACTATTTTGTAATTGTCATACATTTGGCGGGTCACTTCTCATAAGTATTTTGGTAGCGGAGCTGCAAACTAGTCTACAGCCAAATAAACCATAATTTTTCCATTAATCTTATTTGGTGCAATAAATAAACGAGTCAATTTCGTTACATCAATTAAACAGTAAAATATCTCTAACGCACATTTCATTAATGAAACATTTCATTACATTAACATAACCTGCTTCATTAATATAATTGCAGTAATGTCTATTTAAATTAAACTACCACTAATGACACATTGTTCATTGATTAATAATTTAATGAAACATTTTACGTTATATCAATGACAGACATTGATGCAATGTTAGATTTCATTTGGGAATGAATCTTTTTCTTTTTGTGTTTTTGTTTACTAAGTTTTTTAACTCTTGTTCTGTAAAAGGAGAAACTGCAGAGTTGTTTTTGGTTTTTGGCTCAAAAAGTCAAATGAAAAATATTGTTTTTGACTTTTTGCACCAAAATATTGAAATTTCCTTTTTAGTTTAAAAAAATAAATTTTTTGAAGAAAACATTCCCATCTTAATTATTTATTAAATGTCACCATTCCATTTGTGAATAAATTTGCATTATATAAAATATATATGCAAAATGGTCTTAAGCCAGGAGAATATACCAGTTCAAATCAAATTCCCATTTTAATTCAATAAAATATTGCAATTTATACACCCTCAACCACAATATCTCTTAATTTTTCTCGTCTACCCAGCAAGAGTGGCGTGTAAACCGAATTTCGTGATTTTAATTTCATCCATATGTTCGCACCATATTTATCTCTCCCTTTTCACCCCTTAATATGATTATTTTACTCCTTAAAAGTACGATTTTCTAATTTTGCAAGACTACAATTGGAGGTATTTATAAACCGTATTTCACGTTTCTGCCTGTTACCGTTTCACTGGTAGCATTTTTATCACTTTTTGCTCTATTTCACCGATATAGGGAAGTAAACGTATGTACCTAATTTGAATAGAATGCGGAAAATTTCAAAAATATAGTTTAATTAGTCTAAATATAAATGGGAATTTTCAGTATTTATTAGGGGAAAAGTATCCCTCTGTGCCGATTTCTCCCATCCCCACCGAGCTGCAAACATTAGACACACATGTGGAAAGTTCACTTCGTCCGGAAGCTAGCGTGCTTTCAATATCTTCTTAGAATTGTACCAAGACCCAGATTCTATATACTTTATTGTCTCCGATGCATATTTCAAGGTCAATGTCAAAATGAATATACACTCCATCTTAAGGTGGAGGATTTAAATATTAGAATTTATTTCTAATTAATCCCACACAAATACGTTGTTAAACGAGGATTTTATACCGGCTCTAATTCAAATCGGGACCTTTGTATGGAGTCTATATCAAAGTTTAGATCTATGTGGTCCACTTTCAAAACATGAGTTTCTGAACCAAAAATCTCAGGCAAAAAAAAAACACTTTTTTATACACTCCACGAGAGTATTATGCCTTTGTGAATTTGTTTGTAACACCCAAAAGGAAGCGATATAGACCCATTGTTAAGTATACCGATCGACTTAGAATCACTTTCTGAGTCGATTTAGCACTGTCCGTCTGTCCATCTATTGTTGTAATAAAATTACAGGTCGCAATTATAGTCCGATCTTAACAAAAATTAGCAAAAATAAGTTTTGTGGATCAAGGACGAACGCTATTTAATTTGAGGCAAATCGGTTCAGATTTAGATATACCCTCCATACAAATGTTGCTCCCGATTTGACATTTTTCTCTCTAGAAACCCCATATTGTACTTGATTTTCTTTATATTTGGCTCAACATCTATATAAACCAACTAGAAACACATGTGCAGATCAGATTTAGATCTAGCCGCCTTACAAATGTCGCTCCCGATTTGACGTTTTCCGCTCTAGAAACCCCATATTGTACTCGATTATCTTTAAATTTGGCACAAAATCTTATAATCCAATTAGAAACGCATATACAGAAATTAGGTAAGATCGGTTCAGATACAAATGTCGCTCCCGATTTGACATTTTCCGCTGTAGAAACCACATATTGTACTCTATTTTCTTTAAATTTGGCACAACAGCTTATAATCCAAGTAAAAAAACCAATGGTAAAAGTGGGTAAGATCGGTTCAGATTTAGACGATAATTGAAACTTTAGTAAAAAATTAAAAACAAGTAAGAAAAGTTAAATTGAGAACGACATTTGTTTGGGCAGAGTCGAAAGGTGGGGGTGGGTTTGGGTGATCAAAAATCTATTAGCGAGATGCAATTCTTCGTTTCTGCGAAAAAAACATTGACCACATGTTCCACTTCCACAACAGATGTACACAGGTCAAATATAATATGGTGTGGCTATTCGCATATTCCGTTTGCAATACGTGGTCTGTAGAGCGCTGAGATGTAACATTTGCGATGCGACATTTTTATGGAGCTGTATCTAAATCTGAACTGATGTGACCCATTTTCATCACAGATGCCACAACAACGATTTCT
The DNA here is from genome assembly GCA_947397865.1 of Polietes domitor. NCBI lineage: Eukaryota > Metazoa > Arthropoda > Insecta > Diptera > Muscidae > Polietes > Polietes domitor. Next base: position 59,782,241 of record OX377619.1, on the reverse strand, counting down.
GTTACTTCTAAACGTTTTGGGATTTTGTAATACTAATACAAATCCATTTCGACAAACGAAGAAAACTGTTTGATATAAACATAGTTCTATTTGTTCATTTACAACAACTGATGACATGTTTACCGCAAACAAACAAATTTTTTCAACAAAAGAAACTCAAAAACGATGTTCACGTGCCTAAGATTTCGTTTCTACGTAATGAGTTCTTTCTCTGCGTGTAGATCTCTATTTTAAAATCTACTAGATTTTATACTAGAAGTTGCGAAACAATAAGAAATGAGTTTTAACTTACTGATTTGTTTGTCAGATTTCTCACTTCACTGTCAAATATTTTTCAGAGTTACTATTTTTTATTTTTGTAACCAGTATTATTCATAAGAGAAACAGCAAATTCAGTAACTTGGATCTACGTAGGAACACGAAACTCTAAAATACCAATTATTTGTTTTTTTGGAATTAAAATTTGTAGTTGTTTTTCGTCTTGCATTTCATCAAGTACAACAAATGTTGTATTTGTTATTCGAATTTATACATATTTAAGATTATAAAAAAAGAAACATTTCCAAATATTTTTTATTTAATTGGAATATGCCTATAAAGATTTTGAGTAAACATCATGTTACTCATGTAACTACTGTATAAATTAAAAACCCCAAAACTCATTAGACATCATATTTAGGCCCATACTTTGTCAACAAACATATCCAATTTTCTGCATTTATCATAGAAAAAATGCGGGGCCTGAAGGGAGGTCAGGCTCCGAGGAATTCGATTTTTTTTGTGTAATATTTCTTCAAAACATATATGTATGTATGTACTTTCCAGCAACTTTTTGAAAAAAAAGAAGTTCTACACATAAAGAACAAGTCGGGTAATAAAATCAGTTTTTTTAGCATAACAGCAGTTATTCTGCAATCTTACGTCACCATAAAGAGTTTGCAGTCTGATAAGCGTTCCTCTTATATTAGCTTGGGACAATATGCGTATCATTAAAAAGACAATCACACTATCTTACCGTGGTAATAAATTGCTTTACAATAACTTCTATTCGAAAAAGTTTTGTTAACATCTATATTTAAGTGGTCTGTTCTGTACATATGCTTAAAGTTTTTTCTATATTTCTAAAAACAGCAAACAGCTGTTTAGCATCTCCCAGGGGAAAATCCTGCGCACGGCCCTGTGTATGATAGCTATATCTAAATCTGAACCGATCTGACCCACTTTCACACCAAATTTGAAGCAAATCTGTTAAAATGTGTGAACTCTGGAGCGCAAAAAGTAAAATGGAGAATGAAATTTGTATGGGAGCTATATCTAAATATGAACCGATTTGCTTCAAATTAAATAGAGTTCGTCCTTAAGGTAAGGTAGTTGTATTAATTTTATTTTAGCCAATTAAGTAGTCCGAATTTCTGTGGAAGGTAACAGAAGGGGACATAGTTGAAACTACATACGTAAAAAACTAAACCGATCTGATCTGAAAGCGAAAGTGCTACAATTCTACATGTCTCAGGTGGCAAAAACAGTTAGAAACTTAAACATTTCCCCCACACATTGGTCGTTCTTTGCAGCGCTTCTGTAATCCCATATTTGCCCCCAAAAAGAGTTTCCTGTGTTCTTTTGATGTCCGTCCCTCCAGTTGTGCCACAGAAAAACCAAATATTTCAAAATTCATTTTTTGGCATTTGGAATATTTTCCTTAACATAGTTTTCAAAATGAGACGCAGCAAAAAAGTGGGGACAAAAATCATATTAAAGTCAGCACATGATAAAAACGCCAACATGTCATCATCATCATCAGCCCAGCCACCGCAACAACAACCAGTCGTCCATCCATCCATGATGAGTTTTTGAAACCCCACAGCAATCATCATCGACATCATCATATGACTCGTTTCTTGTGATTTTGACCAAATGCATAACTTATTAAACCTCGTTTGTGTCTGTGTCTTTTTTCCAGCTTTGGCTTTGTCAAATTTGTCCCATAAAAGGACACAAATGTCTAAGCGCCACTCACTGTGTCGTCCACTTGGCATCGCTGCTGGCTTCGTTTTGGACTTCATCGAACAGTCAGCGGTGGAATGTCTGCATTGCGTGCATGTGCATGTGTATGCGTGTGATTGTGTGGACTTTTTGGCAGTTTGGCGCTTGTTTGGTGGGCGCCATTCATCTCCATAATAAATAAATTCGTCAAAAATATTTGTCATGCTTTCAACTCTTCATCTCTCTGTGCTCATACATGTCCATGAATTCTTCATCAGCCCCACATCACGAGGATCTGTTTTATTTATTTTTCTTTTTGTCAATGAAACTAAAAACATTCCAAAGCTTATTATAAATTAACATAATTAGTTAGAACGTTGGAGGAAAAGGTCATATGGCCGAAAGTTTTGAAATGTTTAGAATTTTTTAAACCAAAAAAATGATATGAAGAATGTACAAAAGTTTCCTAATTTGAAATAATCTCAAATGTAGAATTTGAACGATTCAGGAATAATCTTTCAATGTTTCAATGGGAACCACAATTGCCACGGAAAATTGTGGAAAACTGTTATTATTGTGTGTATTTGTTTGTAACACCCAAAAAGGAAGCGAAATGGTTTCCTCCTTTATTATACTGATCCACCACATTATTTCGATTGTAAATTTTTCGTTTCTTCCTGCAGGTGCATATTTCTTTTATTTTTCGAGAAGCAGACTTAATTCAGAAGCGTTTAACGCCCTTGTTGAATCATTTTGGTCAAAGAACCTCCAAGATAGATCAACTCCGAAATTGCAAATGTTTTAATCCAAAAATAATTGTATTTGCTTAAATTCTCAAATCTAAAACCACCGATTAGTAAATATTTAGTATATCTATTAACCCCATATATTGACTAATTGCTCAAGACTATTTTAGTAAAAAAAACATATTTTGGAACATTTTTTCTCCACTGTGAGAATTTCAAAAACTTTTTAGCCATTTGTTTACGAAGACATTTTTTCTCATATTTTCAAAATTTCGTTACGATATCTCAATTTTTGAAGATTTCCAATCCATTGCACAATATGAATTTTTTTTACAAAATCTTTAGTTTTAAAAATTTGCACCATATACACTGAAAGAATTTTCCTTCATAATATGTATGAAGCGATTTCATAAAAGGTTTTTCATTAATTTAGTGAATTTTTTCTTAATATGCATGTCAAATTCATAAATAAAATTAAATGTTTCATACAATCTTTTCATAAACATTTCATATTTCATGAAATAAAATTGTTGAAATAATGTTAGTTTCATAAAATCAAAGAAAAATTTCATTGTATTAAATAAAAATTTCTTAAAGATTATAAAGTATGACATAACTAATAAAATATTTTTGTTATGAAATGTTTTCATAAATAAAGAGTGATTTTTTTGAGGTTAGGATTTTCATGCATTAGTATTTGACAGATCACGTGGGATTTCAGACATGGTGTCAAAGAGAAAGATGCTCAGTATGCTTTGACATTTCATCGTGAATCGTCTTACAAACGAACAACGCTTGCAAATTATTGAATTTTATTATCAAAATGCGTGCTCTGTTAAGAAAGTTCATTGCGCGCTTCCATTTTATGGTCAGTTTAATCGACCCACTGAAGCGGCTATTCGGGCTATTGTGACTAAATTTCGCACCAAATTTACATTGTTGGACATTAAACCACCAACACGCTTACGTAGAGTGCGAACTGAAGAAAATATCGCAGTTGTATCGGCCAGTGTTAATGATGACCACCAATTTTCGATTCGTCGCCGTTCGCACCAATTGGGTCTCTGTTACTCAAAAACATGGAAATGCCAAAATTGGACTAAGCGGATGGACCACCTAAGACGCAGCCGCGGTCAACATTTAAATGAAATTATCTTCAAAAAGTAAATGTCATGGACCAATCTAACGTTTCAAATAAAGAACCGATGAGATTTTGCAAATTTTATGCGTTTTTTTTTAAAAAAAAAGTTATCAAGCTCTTAAAAAATCACCCTTTATATTCAAGGATTTCGCTCTTTTCATGAAACGGTTCATAACATACAAATAGATTTTTAGTGTGTCGCAATTCTCATTTCTCCTATGGTAAATCTGACATAAGTAAATAACCTAATTTAGGTCAAACTCATTGCAAAGGTGCTCACAATGATGGGGTGTATCGACTGGCCAGTCAAGCAATTTCCCGCAACTAAAACAAGTCACAGCTTTCCTTTTTTATTTAGGAAACTTCAGTATAAATTATTAATATTTATGAAACGTTTTTTCATAAAAATAATGAAGTTTCACTATAAAATCTATTAAACTTTTCATAAATTATATTACTAAAAATAAAGAACTTGTGTGACAAAAGTTCATTGAATGATGAACTGCATTTCATAGTTTCTATGAAATATTTCAGAAATTTTATGACACTTTTTATTGATTTGTGCTTCAAGAAACTTGTATATATTTTATGAAGTGCTTCTTTGGCAACTTTTTAATGATTTTTTCCCTGAGGCCATAACAAAATCATAAATATTATGTATCAGTGTAGTCATATGCCAAGTTTTATTAAGATCTGTGAAAATATGAAATATGACCTTAAGGGTGATAAATTTATTTTAACGAAATGATTTTCATATATACTCCTTGTATTTCAATAGGTTTTATCTTTTTTGGAAGGTGAACATAGGAGTGATGTAGGATAACTTTTGGCTGTAAAGTCAAAAAGCATACTCAGAAAAACCAGCGTAACTATCTATCGTATAGAAAATACCAAAATATTTTTTTGTCATATGATTTCTGACTAAATAGAGAATATTTGTGACGTAAGTGTTTTAGAAACCCAGATAGAAGAAGTTGAAATAAATGGAATTGCAACCGCGAATTTAGAATTTTTTAGTAATTGCAGTTTTTTCGGGGCTAACTATGTTACATGCGACGTTGGTTCTTAATACACTTGCAAAAAATTAGTCGGATCAGTTGGATAGATCGCGAGAAAATTACAAAACAAACAATTAAAAAGGCGTTAAGTTCGGTCGGGCCGAATCTTTTGTACCTTCCACCATGGATTGCATTCCACAGTATTAATGGCAGATTAAAGGCTGTTGACTTCACGTATAAGCACAGTAAAATATTAGGAAACTTATTATATTTTTGCTATAAGCGATATTTGTTAAGTAAATTGTTATGTTCCATTATAAAAATTTGGAATTAAAATTAATTAAGTAATTTTAAAAACAACGTTCCGCACGTAAAAAAAACAGGTGCCATTTTTATCCCCTTTCACTCCGTTTTCCCTAAAAGTGCAACTTAAAGAAAAACGTTTATTTGGCGCGTCTACACAATTAGATGAATCTACATGCCGAATTTTATGATTCTAGATGCAGCCATTTGGTCTTGAGCAATTTTATCGCATTGTATTTCGAGTCTACAAAATCAGATCGAAATATTATATTATTCTAACCGTGGTGGTTAGTTTGATACCAATTTTATCCATAAAACAAGTAAGGAAAGGCTAAAGTCGGGCGGGGCCGACTATATGATACCCTACACCACTCCCTGGGTATATACCTGGTTTTGATTACTAAAACCATGTGTTTTATGGGGGCGATAAATTATACAGTATATACTATAAATGCATCTTTTGTAAAATTTAACGAATATGGCGAAATTGATTGGATATAATAAGTTGAATCTGAAGTGTAATGTAAACAAATCAGAAACTGATAATGAGCGCAGGCAATTTCTTTGCGTAATGCTCCACCTTTGCTGTAATATAACATGATGTAGAATATACGTCTAAAATCGGGATCCATGGTTCACTTCACCAGTAAGTGATCCTATGTGAAATAATCCATGATCTGGAAAATTTAATCCAGATCCTTTGTAATATGAAAGATTTAAAACGATAATATTGAAAATTGGTAGGACAGTTGTATTTGGAAACATTGACCCATATGGTCCAATTTTCGGGTACGTATACCGAGAGTAAATATAATATGATCTGGAAAATTTGACTAAGATCCGATGACAAATACAGATTTTACAGCGGTAATCGGATAAATTGGGCGGACATTTGTTGGGGGCCTATAACAACACTTGGGGGGTAGTACCATAGCACGGGCCATTATAGTTCCCTTAAGGCATTCCAAGTGGAAATGAGTCATGATTTGCAAAAGATCCGATGTAAGATATAGGTTCTGAAGCGGTAATAGTGTAAAATTGGGGGACCATTTGTAGGGGATTGTGCCAAAATATGGACATATATATTTGACTTTCATAGTAGGTATTCCTAGTTGAAAAAAACTTCCGATGTAAAATGTTGGTGCTAGAGGGATAATACTAAAAATGGGGGTCATTTGTAAGGGCGTTACATTTAAAAGTGAACCCATATAGATCACTTTCAAAGTAAGTATTCTTAGTTGAAATATGACATGATATGTAAAATTATATCGAGATCTAATGCACGATGTGGGTTCTATAGCTGTAATAGAGCAGAATGGAGACCCAATTTGTATGGGGTTATACCAAAATATGGACCAATGTATTTGACTTTCATAGTATGTGTTCTTAGTTAAAATATAATATAATCAGCAAAAATTGATAAACTTCCGATGTAAAATCTTGGTCCTAGAGGTGTAATAATAAAAAATGGGGCCCATTTGTAAGGGCGCTACATTAAAAAGTGGATCTGCAAAATTTTATCAAGATCCAATGTAAGATGTGGGTTCTAGAGCGATAATAGTGTAAACTGGGGGCCCATTTGTATGGGGGCTATACCAAAACATTTACTTATATAGCTGGCTTTCAAAATAGGTGTTTCTAGTCTAAATGTAACATTGTGTGGAAAATTTGATCAAGATCCGATGCAAAATGTGCATTTTAGAAACATAATATTTTAAATCGGAGGTACATTTGTATGGGGGCTATATCAAAACACAGACCCATGTGGTCCACTTTCCCGTGAGCTGTTTCTAGTTCAAATATAACACGATCCTGAAAATTTGGTCTTGATCCCATGCAAAATGTGTATTCTATAGCAGTAATAGAGTAAATTATAGGGATGTATGAAGGCTATATCTAAATCTGAACCGATTTCCTCCAAAATCAATACCAATCGTCCTTGGCCAAGAAAAGCAACTTCTGCCTAATTTCATGACAATCGGACAACAATTGCGACCTGTAGAGTGCGAACAAGCTTAGATTGACAGCAGACGGACGGACAGACTGACATCGTTAAATCGGTTCAGCTGGGTCTAGCTCAATTATTTCTTGGTGTTACAAACATTTGGCGGAAAACTAACTTATAATACCCTAGTCCGTGGTGTACGGTATAATTAAAAACTTCGAAAATTTTCTTGATTTTATTGAAAGTACAAACCGAATTTCGTAGCTGCAACAATTTCGTCAGTACCAATTTTGTCCCTTTGCACATTTCACCTCTTAAAAGTACGAATTTTGAAAAGGGTCGTACACACCGAATTTCAGGATATTACCTATTGTCGTTTCACTGGTACCATTTTTATCCCTTTTTGCCCCATTTCACACCTTAAAAGTATGGATCAATTTATAGTGAGCGTTCACGCAATAAAAGTATTGAACTTGCCAAATATCAAGGAAATACAAAGGAGAATCATTGTTCCAGCTGTAGCCGTTTGGTACCATTTTTGTACCTCTATTATTATGTAACCCCTTAAAAGTACGAATTAGGAAGACATTATTTATTTTGCATCATTACGCAGTCAGAGGAATGTACACACCGAATTACATTATTATAGCTGCATCCGTTTTGGTTGGTACAATTTTTATCCCTATTCGCCCCATTTTCCTCCTAAAAGTACAAATTTCAAAAAGTTCGTTTTTGCTTCGCGGTGAATGTATACACCGAATTTCATGACTATAGCTGTGGCCATTTGGGTGGTACAATGTTTATCCCTTTTCCCATTTTACCCACTAAAAGTACGAATTTCGGAAAATCCCTTTATTTTATGTGTCCACGCAATCAGATGAATGTATACAGCGAGTTTCATAATTATAGATGCACCCGTTTGGTTGGTACCATTTTTATCCCTCTATTACTATTGAACCCCCTTAAAAGTACGAATTTGGAAAAAATATTTGTATATTATGTATTTACTCAATTAAAGGAATATATAAACCGATTTTTGTGTTTCTAGCTGTTGTCGTTTGATATGTACCATTTGTTCCCTTTTTGTCCCATAAGTCGGTTTAGTCGACTGAAGCTTACTTACTTATTAATACTAACGACCTTTCTCTCGCTCTTCGATCGCATGATTCTTAAAATGTCATATCCGTATATAAAACAAACCCCCCTCCCACCAGTTTTCATTGCATAACTACAGTTACAACACTTACCTCAGCTCCACAATCTCGAGTAGATCGTAAAAGCTGGAAATGATCGACCGTAACGTTCAAATTAACTTCCATTCCATTTCAACTCATTTGATTCAGATTAATTCATTTCATTTTAAAGTTGATGATAATCTTGAAATATCATAAATTTTCCAATATTTATGATTCAATATTGTCTGTCTGTATGTCTTCTGTCTTCATCAACGATTCCAAAAATAAGTCAGTTCATAAATTTCAATAAAATCAAAATCAAATAAGTGATGCGATACGATGCGACAATATCGTTTCGGGATTTGGTGATCATCAAATCGACTCGACGTCGACTTCATTAAAATGAAACGAATGCCAGTTGATTTATTTGGCTGCTACAAAACAAATGAAGCGAAACCTAAAAATCCTTGAAATGGAAATCAATCCGAGTGACCATAAAATTATTTTATATGAATTTAATGATTCCCAGTCATTACCGAATGTTACCAACAAGAGTACCATTAAAAGACACGGAGAGAAAGACACGACGAAGACGAAGGCTCGGCTCATATTAGTTATTTGAATACTCGTATAAAACCAGTAAAAGGCATTAGAAGGCACAACTCTGCCCAAAAGGCCAACTAATCAAAATGATAACTTCTTTTTTCGGTTTTTACGATACGGAGACAACAACGAAACGACATAACTCATTGATAGGCCAGTATAAAACATGTCCAAACAGCCAGCCAAAGCCAGGGCCAAGAAAACAAGGCGTTCGAGAGCCGACTGTCGAGTGAGAGTTTATAAACAGATAACAAACATGTCAACAACTCATACCAAAAGTTATAAATATCATCAATAATTACTCTGATCTCTGATCGTTACTCTTTGTGTGTTGGTATGTCTGTGTGCGTGTTACCAATACCTACCCACACACACATATGCACTCATCATATGGCAGCAGTATTTATGAGATTTGAAAAAGGACACCATGAATAAAATATGCCTATTTTGGAAAGAAATGCCCACAGCAAGTGCTTATATATGTATGAGGTAATTAAAATAAAAAAATAAATAAATTGGGTTTAAAAAACTCACAGTGGCTGCATACCTGCCCCGGAATTGTGGTTTGGTTTTAATGTGCTAGAATAGGGTCAGGATTTTGTTAAGTACCTAAAGGACATGGCGAGTGTGTAACGGATATATATCCATCATTCATTCTCGCACGGAAGAATCAATGCACTGTGAATATATCGGAAACATCCGAAATTGGTAGTATTATACAATCAAAATGACTGGTACCGTTTGAAGGACCCTGTATACAAATGTCCTTTATGCTCCATTTTTCTTTGGGCCTGTCATTGATAAATCTAACTCGCCAGGACAAATTATTGGGTGTTTAATTAATTTTGGGGAGATGTTCGTTGAAATCGAAATCAAAATAAATATGTGTATAAATATATGAGTCTTTCCATGTCAATCGGTACGGTTTTTGACCTCGATAGCTGCGATTGTTTTGAATGTTTGTGTATGTATTCTTCTCATAATAATATTGTATACGTATTTTTGGAAAAAAATTGAAAATTTTTTTTCACGAGTTATGACCCATTTAAGAGTGTAAAAATTATACTTCATTCAAAAGGTGTGTTCATTCAATCGCCTGTAACTCCTAAAACACTTTAGCGATTTTAATGCGCTATACCTCGTTCTGAAAGTAATTTCAATTACTTTTAAAATATTGAGGTGTTGTGTTTTTCCAATTTTCATTAGTTCACACAACACAAGGTATAAAAACAATAAAAAATCCAAAAAAATTAAAATTGGAAAAACTTTAAGCAATCTAACCCTGCTATAAGTATAAACTACCTTCAAAACGAGGTATAACACATTAAAATCGGTAAAATATTTCACGAGTTACAGGCGATTGAATGAACACACTTTTTGAAAAAGTAGTATGTTTTTCACATTTATATTGGTCACTAGCAGTACCCGCTGATTCGCACGGAAAAAGCCAATTACTTGTTATTATTTTTATCCGCCTCTGTTTTTTTGATAGTATTTATTTGATTTTCTTTTGGTGCATATTTATAAATTTAAAATAGTAATTTGGAAACCTCCTATTAGATAGCACTCATATACAGTCAAAGGAATGTGCTTGTGCACTATTTTACCTGAACTCCCTTCGTATGTATAATTTTTATCATTTTCTACCCAGTTTGGAACAGAAAATTAGAACAAGCATAGCCTTTTAAATCCTCGACCTCATGTCTAGATGCAGCCGACCACTTTATAACTGTTTGCACCTCTTTCCCAAAAATTACACATTTTGAAAAATCACACACTTTATAAGTACAAATTTCGAAAAAATCATTTAGATTTACGCTTCTACGTTGTTAGAGGAATTTACACACCAAAATTCACGACTATAGCTGCAATACTTTTTTTATTCAGTTTTATTCATTTTAACAATAATAATTATGCCTCAGCGCCGCTAGGACTTTAACGAGGCTAGTTAGCAACTAATACATACATAATTTCATAAAAAATGATTTACTGAGAATAACAAAATCATATTCATCATAATTTTAACGTACATTAGTTTTCTAAATAAGAAGTATTTCAACGTTCAATAATAATTCCTTTAATCCTTTCTTAAATATAGCAATCGTTTGAGATTCTTTTAAATTCTGTGGCAGATTATTGAACTCAACACTACCCATGTATTCTATTCGTTGTTTCGTTGTTTTCAATCGACATCTGACTACATTTAAATTCATATTGTTCCTAGAATTAATCCTGTGTTGATTACGCCGAAATCGGATAGTGTGATGACCAATATTATTTACAACTTTATATACATATATTAATAACTGGTTTTTATGTATCCCATGAACTGGTAAAACATTTTTTAGCGACCTCACCATATAGTGATGCTGTTGGGTACAATAATGTCAAATTAAATATATTTTTCAGAACTTTATTCTGTAATATTTGTAAAGATTTTAGGTCCATGTTTTTTCTGAAACCATACACAAGTGCCATGAACCCGATATGACTCTGAATAAGAGACTGGAAAATAATAAGTTTTGTTGTTCTATCCAGCTTATTTTGAAGTTTATATAACATGCCAATGACTGGTGTTATTTTCGATCTTAAGTGCTCTATGTGCATTTTCCAAGACAAAGTATTCTGCAAATGAACACCTAAGTATTTTATATGGTAAGGTTCAACAATTTCTTGACCATTAATGAGAACTGTGGCATTGTTGAAACTACACTACATTCCATTAGTTGGTACTATTTTTATCCCTTTTTGTCCCGTTCACCCCCTATAAGTACAAATTTCGAAAAAACTCCATTTAGATTGCTTTTCTACGTTGTCAGAGGAATCTAAACTCCAAATTTTACAACTATAGCTGCAATACTTTAGTTGGTACTATTTTTATCCTTCTCACCCGTTATGAGTACAAATTTCGAAAAATTCATTTAGATTTGCGCTTCTACGTTGTCAGAGGAATTTACACACCAAAATTCATGACTATACCTTTTTGTCCCGCTCACGCCCTATAAGTACAAATTTCGAAAAAACTATTCTAGATGCAATACTTTAGTTGGTACCATTTTGTATCCCCATTTGTGCCGTTCACCACTTAAAAGTACAAACATGCATTTATATTAGGGTTATAGGAATTTACATACTTGTTGGTACAATTTGTATCCCTTTTTGTCCCGCTCACCCCTTATAAGAAAAAATTTCGAAAAATCCATTTTAATTGCGCTTCTACATGGTCAGAGGAATTTACATACCGAATTTCACGAATCTAGCTGTAATATTTAAATTAGTACCATTCCCTTTTTTCCCTCTCGCCCCTTAAAAGTAAAAATTTCGAAAAATCCATTTATGGTTGCTAGTCTAGATAGAATGGAAAAAGGGGATAAAAATGGCCGCAGCTAAATAGAATCATGGAATTCTCTGTATACATTCCTCTGACTGTATAGACACACAAAATAAAAAGATTTTCCAAATTCCTACTTTTTTACTTTTGCAGCAAAAATTGGTAGAATCTTGAAGTTAGGTTATATTGCACTGTGAGAGATAGATTCACTGTGAGAGATAATGAAATTTGTATTTTTGGAATTAAAGTATGATGGAAATACATCAACTTGAGCTTTTTTGAAGATTGTTACCTTATATATTTTTTTTAATCGACTTGAAGTATTATTTCGATATTAGTGGTTTGCGGAATGCCAGCCATGGTGGAGAGTATATAAAGTTCGGCTCGGCCGAACTTATCGCCGTTTTTACTTGCTAATTATTAAAATTGCTTATTTTTTAGATTGTTCCACAAATGTTGACATACCTCGAGAACGGATAAACCGTTATTCTCATAAAAATGCCGAAGAATTCGAAATCAAATTATGTCTTGGACATTATTTTCTTTCTGAAGAATAATTTCGGCCCATTAAGAAAAAATTCTCTAACTAGATGTCTGTAGTTAGAGTAGTAAAATTCGGTGTGTGTATTGCTCTGCCTGAGTAGACACGAAAAATAAAGATATTTGTCGATATTCGGAATGAAATTGATGCCAAACTGCTGTACAACACATATTTTGCTGATGGTCATTGTATAAATTTCTAAATTCGAAAACTATTTAATTTTTGCTGGATTCATTTTTTTTAATTTTTACTAATATTCTAGTGTGCGGCGAAGTTACGAAGTTGCTATTTGTACTCTTATTTTGTGGTAACGATAGCAGCCACTTAAATTTTGTGAATCTCACTTTCTCAGTCTCAAGAAAAAAATTACTTCTTTCTAAACAAAGTTTTTTTTTTGCTGGTACTAATAAATAAATATATATATATATATATATCTATATATATATATATATATTTGGTTTGGTTTATATATATATATGGTTTTATTTCCATTCTATTTGAATTCCAAAAGTAAAAATTTTGAAAATCCATTATCAGACGTACATAGTGCAAAATAACCTAACTTCATGTTTCAACCAATTTTTGCCGTAAAAGAAAAGTACGAATTTGGAAAAAAACTTTTTATTTTGCGTGTCTATGCAGTCAGAGGAATGCATACACCGAATTCCATGATTCCATTTGGTTGGTACTATTTTTATCCCTCTGTGCCATTGTATCCCTTGAAAGTACTAATTTTGAAAAATTCGTCTATTTTCCGTGTCTACGCAGTCAAAGGACTGTATACTCCGAATTTCATGACTCTAGCTGCGGTCATTTGATTGGTACTATTTCTATCCCCTTTTTTCATTTTAACCCCAAAAAGTACGAATTTCGAAAAATGGGTTTATTTTCCGTGTCTACACACTCCGAGGAATGTATACTCCGAATTTCATGACTCTAGCTGCGGTCTAGATTAGATTGGTACTATTTTTATCCCCTTTTTTCATTTTAACCCCAAAAAGTACGAATTTTGAAAAATCCGTGTATTTTACCTATCTTTGCAATCAGAGGAATGTATACACCGAATTTCATTACTCTAGGTACAGCCGTTTGGTTGGTACCATTTGTATCCCTCTATTCCTAAAGAGTGATTTTTTTGAGGTTAGGATTTTCATGCATTAGTATTTGACAGATCACGTGGGATTTCAGACATGGTGTCAAAGAGAAAGATGCTCAGTATGCTTTGACATTTCATCATGAATCGTCTTACAGACGAACAACGCTTGCAAATTATTGAATTTTATTATCAAAATGCGTGCTCTGTTAAGAAAGTTCATTGCGCGCTTCCATTTTATGGTCAGTTTAATCGACCCACTGAAGCGGCTATTCGGGCTATTGTGACTAAATTTCGCACCAAATTTACATTGTTGGACATTAAACCACCAACACGCTTACGTAGAGTGCGAACTGAAGAAAATATCGCAGCTGTATCGGCCAGTGTTAATGATGACCACCAATTTTCGATTCGTCGCCGTTCGCACCAATTGGGTCTCTGTTACTCAAAAACGTGGAAATGCCAAAATTGGACTAAGCGGATGGACCACCTAAGACGCAGCCGCGGTCAACATTTAAATGAAATTATCTTCAAAAAGTAAATGTCATGGACCAATCTAACGTTTCAAATAAAGAACCGATGAGATTTTGCAAATTTTATTTTTAATTTTACCCCTTAAAAGTACGAATTTGGAAATAAAACTTTTTTATTATGTATCTACTCACACTTGTGAGTCCTTTGGGCCGATTTCGCCCCGTTTCAATCCCAACCGATCTACGACTGTAAGACGCATTTATGGAAAATTTGAACGTTCTAGCTTCTTTCGGTTAGATGCTAGCGTGCTTTCAACAGACGGACGGACATGGCTAGATCGTCTTAGAATTTTATGACGATCAAGAATATATATACTTTATAGGGTCTCAGGTCGATATTTCAAGGTGTTACAAACGGAATGACAAAGTTAGTATACCCCCATCCTGGAGGTGGAGGGTATAATAATAATATAAAATAAAATATAAATAATTTGTAAATAAATTTGCATTCTACTAAAAAAATCCAAAATGGTATTGAGCCAGGACAATATCCCAGTTCAAATCAAATATTGATTACAGACAAAAAAATACAAACGAAAAAAACTAAAATAAGAACACAAATATTAAAAGTACCTACAATTTTCTAACTCAGTATGGCTCAATCAAAATAAAAAATATTTTTTTTGGTCTAGAAGCATTATTTCAGACTATCCCAATGTGCGACGCTGAAGAACAATTAGAGATGTAAAATCCCACAACATAAATATGTTTCTACCAATACTACGACTAAAATAACTTCAGATTTTCGAACTATATTTTCGAAAAATCTTCAATTAAACTGCATTGGAAAAATGGTATTATAAAGGAAAACTAAATAATATCATCAATGAAAGGCACATCATGAGAAAAACTCACAGACAGACGATAATACAGTACAATTTGGCGACAATATTATCGGTTATATTGACAACGGTTGGGAAATTATGAAGGTTGGAAATATGTGTGTGCACGTTTAAGCCAATGTAAGATCCTTTTTTGTCACCACGTTGAGCCTTTCATGTTGTCGTCGTTGTTGTTGCTGTTGCCTTGTTTTTTTCAAATTCATTGATCCTTTGGGTTTTTGCGCAATTCTTGCAGGTATTCGATTCATTTGGAATGAAAACGAGAAAAAAATGTGTTAGTCCTTTTTTTGTCAAAGCTGTCATTCTTGGGTGACCGGCCACCACTTTCCTTCCGTCAACGTGAGGCGCCTGCGTGCGTGTGTGTTTTCCGAGTACGTTTCTGTGTCACCGAGCCGAGCCGATTGATAACAATTTTTAATTTATGCCTTGGGTCAGCCAGCCATCCAGTACATCGAGTATTTCTAGTTGTGATTTTCATATTTTATCCTTAGATAAGGATTTCTGCCTGTTGTTGTTTTTACAATTTTCTTCTTTTGAGGTTTCAATGATAATAATTTGAAGAATATTAAATACAAATTTAGAGTTCCCATGAAAATATGTATATCAGCTTCGTCTGGCTTAACAGCAACAGTCAAACAGGTGATGGCAGACTCGTGGAGACGCTGAGGTCCGAGGGCCGCTGTGCGTCCGCCTGAGAAATGTCTGGGAGTTTTTGATTTGTGTCAAAAATGTGTAGCTAAGAATTATTGCACGGCTCTGTCACATTGCATCGGAAGTCACTTCCGGCATGTAGACATGCGCACTTGTACATTTCGTCAATCGCTATGAATTTTAATGAATTTTTTTGTTTAGCTAATGCCAGAGTAAATATTTAAATCCAGCGCAGCATGGCATACAATGTTTTGTGATGTGTGAATGTGTGAGTGAGTGAGTGTTCGTTAGTAAGTATGAATGTTTTACAAAGACAACTTAATTACGATTGCCAATTAAATACAAATCAGCACAAGTTCAATTCAATATAAGTTCCCCTCCCTTTCCGCCCTTAGCACAAGAGCACAGTGGCTTTGAGTTGAATTTGTTTTGAAGAAATCTTTCATTTTGTTTAATTTTGACGAAAATTCAAATATTATTTTGCTATTTTATGTATTTGATAATACTTCCAAGGTATATTCAACAGGTTTGGTTTGGGATATTCCACAGAGGAGAATATATTTAAGTCCGGTAGGAGGCAGACATTTCAGGAAACCATTAATATGCGCAACCGGCTTTGGTTGGTTTGGAGGAGAAAATCGATATTACTTTAAAATATATGCAGTTATCACTTTGTAAAAAATTGGTGTTATCATTTATTTTGGTTTAAGACTAAAGGTTGTGCTGAAGTCTTCAGCAGAACCCAAAATTAGCGAAAAAAGCAAAGTGAGACCTTTATTGTTACAGCTAAAAGTTGACTGCGCAGTTTCGATGGGCGCTATCCCATCTCGTCAGAACTTTCGCAACGAATGTATGCCTTTGACTTAAATCAGGGTTCATATTAGTACCAGCGGTCACATATGACAAATGAGAAGCGCTGATAAACAATATATTCCACCGAACTAAGTCGACACACTAAAAATCTCACTTTACCAATTCAATGTTATGCATGTGCTCGCAACAATGCAAAGGTTGTTTTTGTTCGGTATGTCCCTTCTTCACTGTACCTCGATTTAGTTTTATATTTATATCGCCAGAAATGGATGAATAATCGCCCGATTTAATTTATATCAACTTTGGGGTTTCTTTTCCTAATTTTTACTTGGGATAGTATTAATATAATCGTAAGATTGCGAATTTCGATTTGAATTTTTTTTTAATTAATTCTGTAACTTTTGAAAGGAAACATATCCAAATAAAAATTTGGAAATTTTAAATGTTGAAAAGTCGCTGCGAAGCCACTTGAAAAGACTTTTGACATGGTCGAAATCATGATCGTGGTAGTCTGCAGCCAAGTAATAAATGTCACCATGCCATTTGTAAATAAATTTGCATTCTATTAAATATAGAAGCAAAATGGTCTTGAGCCAGGACAATATCCCAGTTCAAATCAGAAATTTTAAATTTTTAATCCATAGTGGGTAAACTGGGTGACACTCCAATTTATGACAAATTTTGAACGATCGGTAAGAGTATATTTATTTACCGATTGCAAAAGTATTTTTCACAGTGATAGAGCTAGTGAATATCTACAAAAACTGCACTTAGGTGTGTACGATATCTATCTAAGTTCTTCAGTAAAAAACACATTCAATTTAGATTTAGATATAAGAACGCAGCTCATCGATGTTTTTATGGTCTTAGAAATCATATAATGTCGGGATCACTCGCAAGACTACAAAAACAAGACTTCGAAACGCTCATACTACCTGCGATGGTGCGATGGAATTGAAGAAGATTTGGCGAATTGAAGCAAAGCACCCCACGTAGTAGCGCTAATGATAAAGATGAGTTACAAAAAATCATATTTCTCGGCGAAGCTCAGTAGTTCCAAATTGTTTTTTTGGAACAATTTTTAAAGCAATGATTAATTTTCTATAATTTTATTAATTTAAACTTGAAAAATACAAATTTATGGTTTTATTAATGCAATTCAAATATTTCATTATTTATTAATACTACATAATACAAATAACATTAAATAGTTTTAATTTATTTAATACTAATATAATTTAATTATACTAGTATTAATAAATTAATTAATTTGTTCATATTAACCAAATATTTTAGAGGATAGCTGAGGAGGTTAGAATGGCAATCAGAAGGTCCGCTAAATAAATTTAAATAGGAATTAACACCAGTGAAAAAGTGGTTCCCTTGCAAATACTTTCGTGTTAAATTCATTGGTGAACATCCCAATTTTGACTACTTCCGAATCACATGATTAGCATCTTTTTCACTTTTTCCGGTGCTCTCTCTTTGCAGGATATGTACCAAAAGTAAAGATTTTTATCTAGGTTGGTTCCGTATTTTTAACATTGACATCTCATTATTAGCTCGATTTTCGAATTGTTTATACGGTTATATTTCTTATAAAATCTTAATTAATCTAATTGGTGTTAATGTATTACTTCAATCAGAAGTTATACAATTATAAAAAAATCCAAAAAAAGGTCCCATTTTTATATTTCCCCCAAAAACTTACATTATTATACCCTCCACCTCCAGGATGGTGGTATACTAACTTTGTCATTCCTCTTGTAACACATTGAAATATCGACCTGAGACCCTTTAAAGTATATATATTCTTGATCGTCATAAAATTCTAAGACGATCTAGCCCGTCCGTCCGTCTGTTCAAAGCACGCTAGCATCTAAACGAAAGGAGCTAGAACGTTCAAATTTTCCAGAAATGCGTCTTATAGTCGAAGATCGGTTGGGATTGAAACGGGGCGAAATCGGCCCAAAGGGAATTTTTCCCTCATAAGGACTAAAAATGTCCATAATAATCCCTAATAAGCATATTTTTTCGAATATTTCTGTCTATATTTGCTTGATATTTGCTATGCGCATTCCCCTTATAGCAAAAACGTGCACCATAAAGTGATTCTTATTTATAGAGGGTGAAATGGGGCAAAAAAGGGATAAAAATGGTACATATTACGACAACAGCTAGAAACACGAAATTCGATGTGTACTTTCCTCTAATTGAGTAGATACGTAATATAAAAGTATTTTTTCCAAATTTGTACTTTTAAGGGGTACAATGGGAATAGAGGGATAAAAAAGGTACCAAACAAACGGCTGTACCTAGAATAATGAAATTCGGTGTATACATTCCTCTGATTGCATAGACAAGTAAAATACACGGATTTTTCAAAATTCGTACTTTTTGGGGTTAAAATGAAAAAAGGGGATACAAATAGTACAGTAAATGACCGCAGCTAGAGTCATGAAATTCGGAGTATACATTCCTCTGACAGTGTAAACACGGAAAATAAACTGATTTTTCGAAATTCGTACTTTTTGGGTCAAAATAGAAAAAGGGGATACAAATAGTACCAACCAAATGCAGCTAGAGTCATGAAATTCGGAGTATACATTCCTTTGACTACGTAGACATGTAAAATAAAAGGTTTTTTCCAAATTCGTACTTTCAAGGGATACAATGGGTACGGAGGGATAAAAATGGTACCAACCAAACGGCTACACCTGGAATAATGAAATTCGGTGTATACATTCCTCTGATTGCGTAGACACTTCAAATAAACAGATTTTTCGAAATTCGTACATTTTGGGGTTAAAATGAAAAAAGGGATAAAAATAGTACCAATCAAATGACCGTAGCTAGGGTCATTCGGACTGCGTAGACACGGAAAATAAACGGATTTTTCGAAATTCGTACTTTCAAGGGATACAATGGTACAGAGGGATAAAAATAGTACCAACTAAACGACTACAGCTAGAATGATGAAATTCTAATTGCGTAGAAACGTCAAGGGGATAAAAATGGTACCAACCAAATGGGCGCAGCTGGAATCATGGAATTCGGTGTATACATTCCTCTGACTGCGTAGACACGCAAAATAAAAAGTTCTTTTCCAAATTCGTACTTTTTCTTTTACGGCAAAAATTGGTTGAATCATGAAGTTAGGTTATTTTGCACTATGTACGTCTGATAATGGATTTTCAAAATTTGCACTTTTGGAATTAAAATTGAATGGAAATACAACCAACTGTAGCACCCACTATCTACCAATATTTATGGTATTTAAGCTTTTTGAAAATATAAATAGTAGAATATTTATTTTTTGATTTAAGATAAACAATGGTTTGACATAATTAAAATATTATATTTACTTATAAAATTATTTTTTCAATATTTGTATTTGTATATTAAAAAATTTATATTTTCCTGTAATATTACCGCACTTCTACGAAAACCGACAACATCTGTGGAATTCAATCCATGGTGGAGGGTATATAAAGTTCGGCCTGGCCGAACTTAACGCCGTTTTTACTTGTTTTTCATTTCTTTTCGTATAGAAGACATACTTCAGACTTGTTTTGAGTAATTTTTTAAACATTTTGGCCCACAGGTTCTCTATAAAATTGCCAATTTTTTCTAAAATTCTCAAATCAATCTCACTGGTGAGCAGAGTTCAGTGAAAATATATAATTTTACAAGATTAAAAGAATATGTAGATACGGATATTGATTTTTTTAGACAATGATTCAGATGTCTAATAGGTCGAATGCGAAGATAAATAATAAAGAATCACATATAATATATAAGCTTTTAAACTTTAAAATCACATTTTTATATAAGTCGTAATGGGAGAATTCAATGACGGGAATTCTCGGGAATACGGAAATGAAAAATATGCGGGAGTCCCGGGAACGAATAGAAATCCTAATTACCACATTCCTGCTGTGAATAAAGAAGTGGCGACCATTTTAGTAAACAAATATTTTGGAACGTATTTCCCCATTTTGTGAATTTGGCTATTTTTTGTACTAAACTGCAAAAACCTGTAACCCATTATTTTCGGAGATATTTTGTCTACATTATTCCAACATTTCATAATGTTCAATATGAATTTATTTTTTTTTTTTCTAAAAGATACGTTTGATGTGATCCACTTTTAATCCTCTCTTAAATTTTATTAGTGCTCTTGTTCATCAAACACATACATTTACAGGATACAAAAATCCTTCCCGTTTTCACTTTTTCACCAAATTGGATTGTATTCGGATAGAAAGTGGAGTGTATCACTTTAGCCTTTCCTTACTTGTTTAAATTTTCATTTTCCCCGTATTAGGAAATCTAACTGCACTCTGAAGTGTAAATCATAAAATTAAATAAATATATTGTTGCAAACCACTGTCAACCGTTGCATGATTGACTTTAATGTACCACTTAGTCGTATTTATGCACTCCTGCCAAACAATCGCCGCCGCGACAATAAAAATAAAGCTGAAATAATTGAATTTATTTCACATTTCACAACAATCCAGGCATTATATTTCAAGCACCACTTCATGGTTTCCTCAATTTATAACAAAAATTTTATCGCCGTCAACGCCACATTTCACACCATTTAGGAACGCTTATGAACGAGTGCTGCCGGCTGCCTGCCGGTGGTGGTGGTGGTGCGAAAACAAACGCAAAAATTACAATATTTGCGCAAAAAATTATGTGCAGACGTAACATTTTTCTTACATGCCACACAAACATGCAACATGGCAGGCTACACGGGAGCCGCCACTCCACTCTACACTGCACAAACCGCAAGTTAGAAGTTGCGGTTGCGAAGTCACCACAACCACCACCACTATTTCGTATCAAGGAAAATATTTTGATTTGATTTCGCCAAATGCCTCTGAATAGTAAAGAACACTCAAATAATTTGTAACTATGGAGAGTTCCCCTAACCGAGATTTTTCCCTTCTTTTTATGATTTTTTTCCACGGCGACGACCCCCCACTGGGTGATGATGATGATGACACTTGAATACGATTTTTTGTCGTTGCGTCAATGAATTCAATCAAATCAAATATTTTTGCACTGCATTTGATTTGTTTTTTTTTTTGTCGCTCGCAGCACACTTTTCCACTTGACTGGAGAGGTTAAATTTAATTAAGTGCAACGAAACTATTCTCTTTACAATTGTATTTTTTCCTTCCTCATCCCTCACTGTTTAATTTGCCGCTAATTGTCAATCAATTAAAACAAAAGTAATTTTGCTGAATGATTATGGAATCTTTTGAATTGTTGCCATTTTTGCCAGCAGGAGGTGCAAAAGACAAGATAGGCAAGTTGGAAAAAAATATCGGCAGATGTAATTGGCGGGTGATTGTCAGTAGAAGGTGAGGGGGGGAGATGAATTTGTTTGGGAGTGTATAAGTATATTCAGGAACCCACAGTTCTAACATCTCAGCAGTAGACTTAATGAAGTGTACAATTATAACAAGCTAAACATGGACTCAAAATGAGTCATTTAATATCTACAATATTTCTAATAGAAATTGGGAAAATTTCAATTAAAATTGCGGTGTTCCACTTTAATACGAGAAAATTACAATTTTAATTAAGATTTTCCATTTATATTTGGAAAAATTCCATTTGAAATTGTGATTTTGCATTTCGATATGAGATATTTCCAATTGAAATTGAGAATTTCCAGTTCAAATTGAGAAAATCCCAATTGAAATTGATAATTTTCATTTCAAAAATTACTATTGAAATTAAGAATTCCCATTTCATATTGAGAAAATTGCGATTGAAATTTACAATTTTATTTCTAAAATTGAAAATTCCAATAAAATTAAGAATTTTCATTCAAATTGAGAAAATTACAATTGAAAATGAGAATTTCCACTTCAACTTAAGAAAAATCCAATTAAATAGAGAATTTTGATTTGAAATTGAGAAAAATCCAATTGAAAATGGGAATTTCCATTTCAAATTGAGAAAATTGCAATTGGACATTTTTATCTTAAATTTATCATGTAGTTAACAAAGGCGATTGAAACAGATGCTTTACAGAATCCTTGTGAAAACAACTGATGAGTTTTCGTACAACTGCTCATTCTCATTTTGCTCCTCAGCTAATCGTCAATATTATCGCATTTCCGGTTCAGAAAACCCACGAATGATTCTTGAGGAACAAGTATATCCGCAATGCCTCGCTTTTTACTGCGGAATTGGGCATGAAGGCAACACGGCTCACCCTGGGCAACAGTTTTCGAGGAAATTATGCAACGTTAATTCAAAGAAGCCATTGGCATTTTCGACAGAATTTTATGTGTACTTTATGAATCAATTACAAATTTAAAAATCAAAATCATTTTCAAATTCATTTCTGTTTTCAGATAGTCAATTTTATCATACCCAACCCTGTTTCGAACAAAAAATTACAACCGTTTATATCCTTGATCTCATGTTTCTAGATGCAGCCGGGCATTTTATAACTTTTTGCAAAATATCACAAAAATGTAAACACTTTGAAAAATCACAAAACATGCCCCGCATCCTCCTTATAAGTACAAATTTTGAAATATCCATTTATGTTCCGCATTTACGCAATTAAAGGGCTGTATCACTTTTTGTCCCGCGCACTCCTTAAAAATACAAATTTCGAAAAAAACCAATTTTACTTCGTTTCTATATGGTCAGAGGAATTTACATACCAAAATTCACGTTTCTAGCTGTAATACTTTAGTTGTTACCATTGTTATCCCTTATGCCCCGCTCAATCCGCAATAACTTATAAGAACAAACTTCGAAAAAAAACCAGCTGTAATACTTTAGTTGGTACCATTTTCAACCATTTTTGTCCCACTCGCTCCTTAAAAGTACAAATTTCGAAGAATCCAACTTTACTGCGCTTCTACATGGCCAGAGGAATTTACATATCAAATTTCACGATTCTAAGTGTAATACATTAGTTGGTACCATTTGTATCCCTTTTTGTGCAGCTCACCCCTTAAAAGTAAAAAAATGCATTTATATTGCACTTCTATGTGGTGAGAGGAGACATACCACATTCTAGCTGTAATACTTTATTTGGTACCATTTTTATCCCGCTCACCCCTTATAAGAAAAAATTTCGAAAAAAATCATTTTGATTGCGCTTCTACATGGTCAGAGGAATTTACATGGCAAATTTCACCATTCTAGCTGCAATACTTTAGTTGGTACCATTTTTATCCCTTTATGTCCCGCTCAATCCGCAATAACTTATAAGAACAAATTTCGGAAAAATCCAGTTGTAATCCGTTGTCTGAGGAATTTACACATAAAATTTCACGACTAAAGCTGCAATATTTGAATTTGTACCATTTATGTCCCTTTTTGTCGAGCGTACCCCCTAAAATATGCAAATTTCGAAAAATCCAATTTTACTGCGCTTCTACATGGCCAGAGGAATTTACATACCAAATTTCACGATTCTAGCTATAAGACTTTAGTTGGTACCATTTTTATCTCTTTTTGTCCGGTCGCCCCTTAAAAGTACAAATTTCGAAAAATTCTTTGTATGTTGCAAGTCTACGTTGTTAGAAAAATGTAAATACGGATTTACACGAATATGGCTGCAATACTTCGATTGGTACCATTTTTATCCCTTTTTGTCTCTTTCCTCCCTTAAAAATACAAATTTCGAAAAATCGCTCGCTTTGTAGCTCGTCCGCATGGTCAGTACACACGGAACACACCGAATTTCATGTTTCTAGCTACTGCCGAACGAAGGTTCGATATTTATCCCCTTTTGTGCCATTTGACCCTCTAAAAGTACGAATTTCGTAAATCCCTTGCTTAGTCGGCGTCTACGTCATATTTGGGAACTCCCTGAAAATTGCATGACCCTGGTTTCAGCCGTTTGGTCTGGGCGCTGTCAATGATAAGTCAGTCAGTAAATCAACTCATATATTTATATAGAATTTATATAGCTGCGATAACAAAAACGTTAATAAAAATTTATTTTTTTGCTTAAAATAAAAAAAAAACAATTCACTACTAAATTCATAAATTTTCAAAATAAATATTTTTTGTTGATTTTTTGGACGTAGCCTTGATAACTATAAATTTGACTTACAATGGATAATTATCCAGGCTAAGTCCAATAGTTTTAATATAAAACAAGTAAAAACGGCGTTAACCCTCCACCATGGATTGCATTCCACAGAAGCTGTCGATATTCGAAGAAGTGTATTGAATAAATAATTTTATAAATAAATATAATATTTTTATCATTTCACGCTTATAAGGCAAGGCTAACAAAACGTTTACATATCGAAATAATGCATCAAGTCAATTCAAAAAATAAATATGCTTATATTTATATTTTCAAAAAGCATAAATACCATAAATATTGGTATATAGTGGGCGCTACAGTTGGTTGTATTTCCATTCTATTCTAATTCCAAAAGTACAAATTTTGAGAATCCATTATCTCACGCACATAGTGCAAGATAACCTAAATTCATGATTCAACAAATTTTTGCCATATAATTAAAAACTACGAGTTTGGAAAGATCTTTTTATTTCGCGTGTCTATGCAGAGGAATGTATACACCGAATTCCATGATTCTATTTGCGGCCATTTGGTTGGTACCATTTTTATCCCACTTTTCCTATTTTACCCCCATATGAGTACGAATTTTTAAAATCTCTTTATATTACGTGTCTACGCAATTAGAGGGATGTACTCACCGAATTTTATCATTCTGGCTGTAGTCGTTTTTGCATCCCTTGAAAGTACGAATTTGACAAACACTTTTTATTTTTTGTGTACACGCAGTCAGAGGAATGTATATTCCGAATTTCATGACGCTAGCTGCGGTCATTTCTTTGGTACTATTTTTATCCCCTTTTTCCATTTTAACCCCAAAAAGTACGGATTTCGAAAAATCCGTTTATTTTACATGTCTACGCAATCAGAGGAATGTATACACCGAAATTCATTATTCTAGTTCCAGCTGTTTAGTTGGTACCATTTTTATCCCTCTATTCCCATTTCACTCCTTAAAAGTACGAATTTGGAAAAAGTACTTTTATATCATGTATCTAGTCAATTAGAGGAATGTACACGCGTTTCTAGCTGTTGTCGTTTGATATGTACCATTTTTATCCCCTTTTGACCCATTTCATTTTCATTTCACCCCCTACGAATAAAAATCGTTTTATGGTGCACGTTTTTGTTATAGGGGGAATGCGCATACCCAACATCAAGTAAGTACAAGCAGACATATTGAAAAAATATGCTTAAATACTCTAAAATATAAGGGATTATTATGGGTATTTTTAGTCCATGTGAGGAGAAAAATTTTCCCTTTGGGCCGATTTCGCCCCGTTTCAATCCCAACCGATCTACGACTATAAGACGCATTTCTGGAAAATTTGGACCTAGCTCCTTTCATTTAGATGATAGTGTGCTTTCAATAGACGGACGGACATGGTTAGAACGTCTTAGACTTATATGACGATCAATAATATATATATACTTTATAGGGCATCAGGTTACAAACTGAATGACAAAGTTAGGATACCCCCATCCTGGAGGTGGAGGATATAAAACATTTTTCCAAATTTGTTTTCATTTTGTTGGCGACAATTTAAAGAAATATTTTTTTTTATTTTAAGTGAAATTTTAACATTTTATTTAGATTTTTGTTATTCAGTCTTAAAAAAAAAAACAGATCTATTATTATATTTTATATTATATTATTATAATATAGATTATATTATATTTGGCAAAAATCTTTAAACATGATGGTTTCTAAACACACATGTGCATGTTTGATATTGAAATGTAATTCTCGTTTGCATGGCAATCACAGATTTCAAGCTGCATAAAATAACTTCATAGATTTCGGAAGTTTCCCTCGATATATTCCAGGTTTGGCATGGTATTCAAACATTGTAGAAAGTGTTGGAGGTTATAATAAAATCGAGCCTGACCAACTTTAGCCATTCCTTACTTGTATTTAAGTACATAATTAAGCATGACTATTGTGTTTCCTATTTTAACAACTCCGAGTTACTCCAAAGCCCCCCCAATTTCGATTTTCAAATGTTATCGATTTGCTTTCAATTACCCGCTTTTAATAACATAAAAATCACATAAATACCATTTCCCCCGAAAAATCATAAAAAAACAACACACCAAGAAAAAAGAAGAAAAAATGCCGACAGATGGAAAAAGTAAATAAATATCCGTCCAATAGATACGAAACACGTACAAATTGTTAACGTCTTTAAAATAATTGAACTTTATTAACAAGCAGCGACTTTGAGAACATAACTCTTTGAAAGTTCACAAGAAACGGCCATTACATATGCTCGACCAACGGCCAACCAAAAGAAAGTCCACGAATGGACGGACAGACAGGCACGGACGGCGGTGCAATGCAAACAAAAAGAAAATGAAAGAGACTCACTGAAGAAGGTGGTGGGACGGCCGGGCAGACAGACGGACAATAAAAACCCATAACTTACAAACATATGAGAATGAAATAGACGATGGAAGGCAACAGCAACAGCGCCAACAAACAAATAAATAAATAAATAACATTTAAAAATAAATAAAATAAATTGTTGAAGAAGTGTAGCTCGGTGGACACATCCACCAACAAACCAACCAAGCCGACCCAACCCAACCCAACTCTCAACTCTGCAGCTCACGAAATTTTCAATTAAAATTCAAAAATGGTTTTCGGCTACCAAAAAATGTATAAAAAGTGTAATTTAAATAAAAAATAAAAAGTGTTAAATTTGAAGCCCCATCTGAAGAAGGAAGAGAAGAGTTACCGCCCGATGCCGAGCTAAATGGAAAGAGAGAGAGGCGGCGGCGGCGGCCATAAGTGGTGTTAAGTAAATGGAATATTTAAGGGTATATAACACCATAAATATGCTGTTTGTATTTATTTACACATGCTCACACATACATATAAGCATGTCTGCATAAATATATTCACATATAAAGTATGTGCCTTGTCTGCAGGCGCATTAAATCATTAGACACGTTTTAAATTAAGGCACGCATGCGCAACAACCCGACAATACGTACGTACGTACAGTACAGCGTACAGCGCAGACCAACAACTCTATCAACAAACAGCACAGCACAGCTCAGCACCATCGACAGGCATCATTAGTCAAGAAATTTACACAACAATTACCCATACCCACGTACTAAGACGTACTCGGTTTTATGAGCACATACATACACAAACACACACACACAATTGGTTTTCCTTTTTTTCTAACCCCTTCTTCTTCGTCGCCTTCTTCTTGGGTCGCTTAAATGAAGCCAGCTAATATTGAAAAGAGGTAATTTTAATAGGATTGATTAGTCTTCAAAGTGCTGACATTATTTCAGGAAATTATTGCAGGACTTGGTCAGATAAGATCAGGCATTTTTTATGAAAAACAGAAAATAAATAAATAAAATAAAAATAAAGAACGTGTGAATACTATGAATTGATGAAAAGCGTTCAAAGGGAGTGTGAGTTCTTCATTAAATAAAATATTTAACAGCAGCTATTAGCATACATTAGCGATAAGTTGGGGCACATTATTAATACAATTCCACAGAGACATACATAATTGAAGGCTTCAGTGTCTCAAACGATCAGCGGGTTGAGGGCACAAAGCTCGAACTCGGATATGTTAAGTACTCTCCAAATCTATGTTATATTGAGTGATTTTTTAAAAGCTATAGGAAAGTTTTTCAAAAAAAAAAACACACATAAAATTCAGCAAATGCATGAAATCTTTATTTGAATCGATAGTAGGTCCATATAATTTAATGTTTGAAGACTATTTCATGCAAATGTTGACCTTGACTGCGCCTCAAATGGTCCATCCGCTTAGTCCAATTTTGGCATACTCTTTCCAACATTTCGGCCGGTATCAATACGCGAATAAATGATTCAATGTTGTCTTCCAATGCGTCAATTGAAGCGGGCTTGTCTGTATAGACATGAGCTTTAACATAGCCCCACAAAAAATAGTCTAAAGGCGTTAAATCGAACGATCTAGACCGGTCCCGAACGTGAAATAAAATGTTCACCGAACTCTTCTCTCAATAAGTCCATTGTTGCGCGTGCTGTGTGGCATGTGGCACCGTCTTGTTGAAACCACATGTCATGCAAGTCAAGCTCTTGCATTTTGGGCAAAAAAAGTTGGATATCATCTCACGGTAGCGCTCACCATTCACAGTTACGTCACGATTCGCATCATCTTTGAAGAAGTACGGTCCAATGATGCCACCAGCCCATAAACCGCACCAAACTGTGACTTTTTCTGGATGCATTGGTAGCTCTGGCAATGCTTCTGGCTGATATTCACTCCAAAATCGACAATTGTGCCTATTTACGTACCCATTGAGCCAAAAATGAGCTTCGTCGCTGAACACAATTTTTCGCGCGATGAACTTTCTTAACAGAGCACGCATTTTGATAATAAAATTCAATAATTTGCAAGCGTTGTACATTCATGGTTAAATTATAGACCAAACTGAAGATGTTTGACAGTGAAACAAACACGAAACGTGCGCCAGCTGTTCAAACCAGTGTTGCCAAAAAGATAATAGCTAAAAAATCACCCTTATATAGTTGAGGTTGATCCATCCCGCTTTTCGATGGCCAGTCCCAATTAAATTTCAATTCAAAGTGGAGTGCATATCTGAACGCAGCATTACATTAGAAGTATAGAAATATATTAGAAAAATACTAAAATCTTAAAGGTACCTTCGGTGAACATTGGAATTTTAGTAAAATATTAACAAATAATATTCATAAAAATTTTAGAAATCCGAAGTACATCAGGAAATGTTAAACATAGCTCGTAGGCATTTTTTCTTGCCGAATGTCGTGATGAAATATAAGACGATCTAGTTATGACTGTGGAACTGATAAAAAATTGCTCGACAACGATTTCAGTATTTCATAATGTTTTGACTTGGACACCACGACAGGATTTAGTTTTATTTCTTTAATAGGGTGATTTCAATGTTGTATTTCTTTTGCGTTTTATAGAGCTCCACAGTCGTTCCAAACTTTTCAACGAGTCTTCAGATTGAAATGATATTGATACCGTTTCATATCCTCCTTGCGAATCGAAAAGAAGTTCTTTGTCCTTGTTTCATTGATTTTCTTCAAGATTTCATTTGTATACACTCCACGAGAGTATTATGTCTTTGTGCATTTGTTTGTAACACCCAAAAGGAAGCGAGATAGACCCATCGTTTATTATACAGATCAGCTTAGAATCACTTTCTGAGTCGATTTAGCAATGTCCGTCTGTCCATCTATTGCTGTAATCAATTTACAGGTCGCAATTATAGTCCGATCTTAACAAAAATTGGCACCACTACGCTATTTAATTTGAGGCAAATCGCTTCAGATTTAGATATAGCCCCCATATAAATGTCGCTCCCGATTTGACTTTTTCCGCTCTAGAAACCACATATTGTACGCGATTTTCTTTAAATTTGGTACAACGTCTTATAGTCCAACTAGAAACACCTATGCAGAAATTGGGTAAGATCGGTTCAGATTTAGATACAGCCCCCATACAAATGACGCTCCCGATTTGACATTTTCCGCTCTAGAAACCACATATTGTACGCGATTTTCTTTAAATTTGGCACAACGTCTTATAGTCCAACTAAACAAAAGTATGGTGAAAGAGGGTAAAATCGGTTCAGATCTAAATATATCACAAATACAAATGTTGCTCCCACAAGTTTAACCGATTTTTTTTTACATTTTATATTTCACCTATTTCGGTCCAGGTTTCAATATATCCTCATACAAATGTCCTTTCCGATTTAACATTTTTTGTCAAACACATACATTTACAGGATACAAAAAACCTTCCCGTCTTCACTTTTTCACCGAATTGAATTGTATTCGGATAGAAAGTGGAGTGTAGCATAGAGTCGGCCCCGCCCGACTTTAGCCTTTCCTTACTTGTTTTACATTGTTGAATTATTATTGAAAGAATATTTTTGGCTATATATGTATATAAAGTGCTTATTCTCTCTAAACAGATTATGTAAAATTCCTCACTTTCAGTAGGATTTTTTGGAGATGATGCCGCAGATCTTCGTCATAAAGTATATAAGACTGTCAGATTACTCCACGTTAGAAAGAATAAATAATATACTAGATGTATTTAAAAGAGCCTTGGATACATCAGATCCACCGATCTCTTCGATATGCTTGAATAAGTCAATACGGCAAAGGAAGCGTTTCCTAATTCTTCCGGAAGTAATATAGTTATTAGCTGAGAAATATAGTCAACAACATAAATCAAATTTTAATTATAGAGCTAATGAAGATTATATCACCTACGAGAACGATGATAAAGACGACATCTTAAGTAATCCGTATGTCAATATCTTTGACAATATATGTATATTTGGTATATATTGGTTATTTGGAAAATGAACTTGAAATTATACATTGTACTTAAATAATTTTAAACAATAAATACGAAGTTATTGTGTAATATGAAACTATTAAATGTACAGTAAATAAAGGTATAGGAAATAAATAAATAATTTTGAGTTTTAAATGCAAGAATAGCTTTCTGCAAGAAGAATATATACTTACAGTGTTCATTTAAATTACTTATTTGAGGTTTAAAACTTTTGGCCAATGAAAGGGACCGGCCCCACTCATACATTTGGGTTGAAATCAGGACGGGTTCTTAAATTAACACACATTATATATGTACACGGTTCTAATAAAATTTTTGCACCATTTAGTACTTGACTGCAGACTAGCACGATCATGTCAAAAGTCTTTCCATCAAACCCGGCCTCTATAAGGAGATGATTCTCACAAACGAACGAGAAGCACAACTCACTTGCCGAATTTGCGTTTAAAAAATCGCACCAAATAATAAAGTACACATGCTATCTTACAAGCATCTCATTGAGTTGCATATGTAAGTATGTGTATATGATAGCATCCCAAAAAGCAAAGTAATACGAAAACGATTCGAAATCGTATCGCCTAGAAGAAAACAATCATATTCGTATTGCGGAAGATACCTCACTTAGAGAAGTTTGTGCGGCCAGGGCGATACGCCAAGGCAATACGAAAGAAATTCTTCCGGATGATATATCGGCGATATTGCCAGATTATCATCCGGAAGAAATCTAGATGATATTGCTAAAATATCACCTGGATGATAAAAACGGGATATCACCAGATAACCACCTGGAGGACAAAAACGAAATTTTTCACATTTTCATATTTTAATTCAAGCAAAATTAATAATTACAAGAAGAAGTGAATGAAAAACATACAATAAGAAAGTAAATGGCAATAAAACAAAACGATTGCAAAACAATTTGTAATTTAAATGGATGAAATTATTGCAAAAATCTATGTTAAATTTTACCACTGCTGTTTTCGCCTAATTTCGTTTGTTAATTTGGTAATTCGCAAGCATGGCTCTGGTTAATCAAATTGACATTTTCGCACTTGCGTTTGGGAAAGAATCAAAACATTTACCTGAAAATAAAACAAATAATATGTATATAATACAAATTTCAATATTCAAATTTTCCTTGCAGACCTTTAATTGCAGAGATGAAGTTACGTTTTTGAATCGATGGCTTGGTTCCTTGGTTCACATCCTAATAAATTTGACATTCAACCCGTCTGATAACATCCATTTAAGAGCGTGTCTAGTACAGACGTCAGTTTCATCACTTCCAATTCGTTTTAAAAAATATTGTCTGTACGAATAGCAAAAAAATGTATGTATTTATGTATGATAAAATGTAACAATTATAAACTTACCAATTGTCTTCCCAACAGATCAGTTGAAAACTTGCTATCGACTTCAGTATTCTTGAAGAATATCTTCTGTCGCCTTTAATCGCGCGAGTTTATTTTTCAGTATTTAACCATAAAATATGCACGTATTTCCAATAAAAAGACAACTTTCCTTTATCGTTTTCTAAACATTCATTGGCAATATGACAACAGAATCAACTCTTTTCAATATTGTCAATATTTCTCCAAGATGAAAAAAGGATGATATGAAAAAAGTTGAAAGTTTTATGTTTGGTACACGATTTGGTCTTACTGTACCTCAGCTATGAATCCCACGACTTCTCAGGTATAATAACAATACCAATGAAGTATAAAAATATTCGAAGTGACTGTTATTGTTGGGGATATTTGGTGACAGTCTTACAGCCAAATCTGATGCAGCACCAAGGTCTGAAGTATTTTGTTATCCCAGCGCCACAATAGATTTCGAAAGTCTGAATAACCTAAAGAATCACGAAGTACAAACAGCTTCTCCCCCACCTTGCGAGGATTTGCCGGCCAACTGGATTTCCTTTCATCTATGTAGCGCAACATCAAAAAGACGCTGGAGCTTTGTGACCGAAACAAAACGTTCGTTGACATTCAAGGGATCATAACCAGGTTTTCATTTCGCAATACGCGATCAATCGTCATTGAAATGAACTTTGAATATGTTCAAAACCATTACATGTCATAGATTGGCGTATAGGATGCAAGCCATATTTTCCCCAAAGCGAACAAAATCCCCAAAAAAATACGCAGTTCCACCTTATCGATTTTAAATATTGCAGAAATTCGCGAATTTCATCCTCGGTCATATGTGTTTTATTGTTACAACACAATAAATTTGAAACTATTAGGAAGTGAGTGGCTGAACAAGTGAACTGCACAATGCATGACCCCGCCTCAAGGCGGAGTTAAATATGTTCCAATTTACTCATCTGCAAATATTTTTTTTTATAACAGCAACCACTCACCGAAGGAACGTAAATTTTCTTACACGTTGGTATTTTTCGTAATTGAAACGGACACCAAAAAATATACTTTCTTTATTAGCAAAGATGCGGGTGTTTGCAAAAATAATAAAAATCACGAGAAAGTAGTTACCTGTCACTTCAAATAGACATTACTCGAAAACTAGAAGGAATGTTGCCAATCTGAAAAATCAGAAACGCTTCCACTACTCTTCTAAAAAGTCGGAATATTAGAATTTTAAAAAATAGTTATCAAATCGATTTTTTGTAGACCCCGTCTATAGGCGGTGCTATGCACTAGAGTGTTAAGGAAGCAAATTATTAAATTCTAGTTACAAATCGGACATCTTATCCCAGTGTGGTATTCCTAATATTCTTCTAAAAAGTCGGAATATTAGATTTTAAAAAATAGTTATCAAATCGATTTTTTGTAGACCCCGTCTATAGGCGGTGCTATGCACTAGAGTGTTAAGGAAGCAAATTATTAAATTCTAGGTACAAATCGGACATCTTATCCCAGTGTGGTATTCCTAATATTCATAAAATGTTAGAAAATACTAAGCAATTGATTAATTTTTTGAAAGTTATTTAAAAGAACTCCCTCGAAATCGAGATTCAGCCCATTCTGCTTCTTCGGATGTGCTTCCTTTGGAAGTACTTCTCATTTTGTTGCTGAAATATAAACCTCCACTTGCAATTCGAAGGTCACTCTGCTCGGAAGGATAAAATCTATTCAACGCCTTGCACTTAACACCTAATTGCTCATCCATACATAATTTCTATAAATGATAATTTACTAAGGACAGTACTACAAGGTCATAGTATAATGATGAACTCTTATATAATACCCAGAATGAAAATGTTCAATAATATGTAATTGCTACCCCTTCCTCCCTTGCCGTGATCCTCATGATCCTTGTAATAACGAATATTACACCATCTCATATATTTTTTGTATGGAAAATAAAGGGGAAAATGTTATTGTTTAAAATGCGTATGCGTCATTATTTGTTTGTTATCCTTCCATTCCCTTCCCTTCCTTCCTTTCACAAACTTTTTATGGTGGTGTGAATTCGGGAAAAATGGGAATTTTTATGGCAATCTTGCGCAGCACATTAAATAACATAAAGAGCTGGCTGGCTACTGATGCAAATTGGGAAGTGCGCACTGACCGACCCTGGGCATATTTAACCCGCCCGCTAGCGTGCGCGCATGCGTACGCACTCGTTTAAATTACTTTTTATGGCCGGCCGCCATAAACCTTGAACAAGTGTGAAAATTGTGAGCGTGTGGTAGTCCTAAAGAAAATAAATAAAAAGAATAACAATTACAACCATCCATACATATAGATATATATATAAATAAATAATTACGTATGTATGGCATTTGCGTTGTCCTTGAACGACCGAAGAATATGAATTGTTTGTGTGGCAGGAACCCTTTTTTTCTCGAAAATTTCCACAATTTCAATCTCGAGTAGACCTGGCCGTCCTCTGCCCATGATGACGATGATGATAGCAACAATGATGGCGATGATGTTTTATTGGCTGCCATAAAACAAACCGAAAAAAGTGTTTAAAACGCAATTGTTTTTTGTTGTTGCTGTAGCTGTAGTGGTTGTGGCCCGATCGTGAGCAATAATTTCTTGGGATTGGATTTATGTATTTACAATGCATCGCCCAAGTTCCGTTCTATTTTTAATGTTCTCCCTCCTCGCCTAAGCAAGCGCGCTTACGGCGGTAGCAAGGGCTCGCTAGCTAGCTGGCTGACTGGCTGTCTGTTTGGCGGTACCTCTTTTAAGAGGTTCATTTCTATTCATTTGCTTTGTTTTTTCCGGGGCATTCTTCTACCTCAATGACAAATATTGCTGACAAATTCCGATATTACATGAACGGATCATAAAAAACCACCACACAAACCCGGGGCTAGCATTTTTTCCCTCTCGTCGTTGTTGTGAAATTTATGTC
The DNA here is from genome assembly GCA_947397865.1 of Polietes domitor. NCBI lineage: Eukaryota > Metazoa > Arthropoda > Insecta > Diptera > Muscidae > Polietes > Polietes domitor. The sequence goes on along the minus strand of OX377619.1, from coordinate 59,746,757 downwards.
ACAGCGCATGCGTGCGCGCGTATCGCGCATCATTTGTTTACTTCACTCGGGGTTGTTGTCTAATAAATAGCTGGTGTGGTTGCTGCTCTGGTCTCCTCAGTTCATGAATTGTATGCTAGCTCCTGCCTTTTTTATGATCCCTTTAGGGATTGAGGTTTTTGTGTGTTTGCCTATGTGTGCCGAGGTTTTTTAAGGAGCATTCGGCGAGGAGGTAATATTTTTGTATCTTATTACATGAAATGTCATCACATTCGGGCGGAAGTAATATCATTTCGTATTTTATTTATTTCCATTTGAAATTCTATTTCTGTTCGGGATTTTCAATTCAAGATTAATGCTTATTCGTTTTATTTTCAGTTGTGTGTCGTTTTGAGATTTAATTTCTTGTGCGTTTTTATGCTTGAATAAATCTAAGCCTTTTAGGGCTGAGCTCGATTTTTTATTGTCGTTGTGTGGTTGTTTGTGATCCATCCCATCCAGCCGGAATCATCATTAGGCATAATTACAATTGTACATAGTTTTTGAGGTATTACATGGTGCTGGGGACGAAATAACAACGCAGATAAGTGTACATTAGTGCGTAAGCATTTATTTGCTCAGAGTTTTGCGAAGAAAACGTCATGGGAATGTCGTAGAGATTAGACCAAATAGTCTGAGAAAATTAATTTGTCAAATTAGTTTCATATAATTTTGATGATATTTCAATTTTCCCAGATAGCGAAGACGTTTCAAGTAAAAAATTTGAAATAATTTGAAAACAACATAAGCAGGTCTCTGAACCAAGATTACCTTTTCATTCGGCATTTTTTCGCATTTCCATAAATGGAGAAAATATCCCGCAAAAATGTCAGTTTTCAGAAAAATGACCACAGTTCATTCAATTCGATCACGGGTCAGAAGAATAACATTTTATTATTAGCAGATATGTTTGTGGATAAATTTTTATTTATATATTTTATAATATTAATTTTCTAAATAAATAATATTTTATGAAATTTGATCAATTCTACACTGACTGAATTTTCCTTTATAATATTTATGAAGCGATTTTAATAAAAGGTTTTTCATAAATTTAGTATTTATGAAAAATTCTTAAATAAAATGAAATGTTTCATACATTTTTTTGCAAAAACATTTCATATTTCATAAAATAAAATTGTTAAATTAGAGAAACTTAGTTTCATAAGATCAAAGAAAAATTTCATTTTATTAAAGAAACAATTCTTAAATATTGTGAAATATGTCATAAACAATAAAATATTTGTGTTATGAAATGTCTTCATAAATATAATGAAGGATTTCATAGTTTATATGAAATGTTTCATAACTTACAACTACATTTTTAGTGTCTCGTCCTTATTCGGTTGAATGCTAGCAATTCTCATTTCTGTTCTGTTAACTCTGACATAAGTATATACCCTGATTTAGGTTAAAGACATATTCATTGCAAATATTCTCGCAATCAAGTTGTGCAGTTAGTCAACAAGTCAGATTTTTTTTTTGTTTTTTTTTTTTTTGTTTATATTGGAGACTTCTATATAAATTATTAATATTTATGGAACTTTTTCATGCAATTATTGAAGTTTCTTTATAAAATCTATTATGAAAAATAAAAATAAATCATATTATGAATAATAAAGAACTTGAATGACAAAAGTTCATCGAATGAAGAACTGCTTTTCATAGTTTCTAAGAAATGTTTCAGAAATTTTCATTGATTTGTGTTTTATGAAACATGTTTCATACATTTTATGAAGGGTTTCTTTGACGACTTTTTAGTGAGAATTTTCACTGAGGTTAAGACAAAATCATAAATATTATGAATATAATAGCATAGTGTACTGGTTAAAAGCAATAAAACATAAATGGGTCATACATAACATTTTCTATATAACAATCTTGTTGCTTTTTTATTTTTTTCTAAATCCCAATTTTTGTCGAAGGTACCTCTAATATTTGAACTCTCGTTTTGGAAATATAAATCCGGTAACACCCTCTTGCATATTCAATTAAATGTAATTATGATGGCCACAAATATTGCGAATTTAACTTTCACATAGAAATAGTGGTATAGAGACAGTCTTCAAAGAATTCAGAAAAATTATTGTTTTTCGAAAAAAACGCATAAAAATAGAAAAAAAATATTTTGTTTCATTTGATAATGTCTATATGTAAAATATCTGCGGATAAATATTGATGTTATGACACTCTTTTTAGACGCAAAATAATTTAAGAAATATGATTATTAAAATGTTGTTTAAATCGAGCTAAAAACCCCTTTACAATCTCGAAAGCGGTATATTTTTATTTTTTAATATATAGGATCTTAGCGTAGAAAACAATAGTACGAAAAACTGCATTAAAAATTAAATAACATATTATTTTTAACGAAGAAACCAAAACCTACTTTTAGAATTTCCATCGATAAATGAAGAAGTATTGACCTTTCTTGTAGAAGTCCATGTCATCACGTATGACTAAATCTATGTAAGTAAAAACTTCGAGAAAATGACACACGATTTTTTGAAATTCCCTTAAATATACAACAAGTGCCATAACTTCTACATTAATCCATAGATTTTCTTCAAACAGGCCTTGGTTTCTTCGTTAAATATATTCTGTTATATAATTTAACAAAAAAAATAAAAATCAGGATTTATAAATATTTTGCGCCCATACTTTCTACATTTATCCATAGATATACAGATATTGTTTTTTCATTAGAATTATTATTTTTTCGTGCCAGCAGAAAAAGATTTATTTTTTTTTTCAATTATTTGGTTACTAAACCACGTTTTCTTTAATTAATTATAATAATTTCCATTAATTGAAAATACATATAGGCGTGGGGTTATTGGACTCTCATAAATGAGAGCACAAATATTAAAGGTACCTGGACGAAAATTTGAAATGTTAGTAAATATAAAAAGATATCAATAGAAAAAAAATTGTGTTAATTTTATGAATTAGTATGTCTCAATGCACACAAAAAAATAGGTCTCAGTTATTTGCATAAAGTCCTCTTTACAAACTTTTTAAAGTAAATTATATTTATAAACTAAATATAGAAAAATATAATAATAATTATTTTCTCTTCTATTTTATTTTTTGAATAATACTTGACAACAGCTACATTTTATGTAAACTGTGTAAAAACTTAATTCCTAAGATATTAGCCAAGAAATCCGTCTTTCGGACATGTCTGAAAACAGAACTTAATCTTCATTTATAAAAATTAAAAAGTCTGCGAATTATTTCAGTTTCGGATGTTACTAATAATCTGAATTATTGTCGCTTTATATTAAGGTTTGTGTAAGTGAAACTTGTTCTTTAGTATTTTTTTATACAAGCTATAGCACAACGTGGGACATGACAAGTGGGATATAACATACTTTCCATAATAATGCAGTTTAATAGTATGTATATGGATCGACTTGCTCTATACGATAGTCAAGAGGAACATTGAAATATTGAAATTTATTTTTTTGTTATATTTCAGTCTGTAGTCAATATTTGATTTGAATTGGGATATTTTTCCGGTTCAAGACTATTTCTAGAACTTATTTAACAATGGTATGGTAACATACTACCACTATCATGGTTCAAGACTATTTTGCATATATATTAAAATAGTCTTGAACCAGGACAATACACCGGTTCAAATCAAATTTTTTAAATTATTTTTTGGCCATTTTGGGAACAAAATATCAAAATGGTTCAGGGTGGGCATTAACAAAAAATAAAAAAACGCAGAAGAGAAACCCATAAACATATTTAAAAAACACACGCCAAAATGGAAACGAATCTGAGGATAAATGTAGATTTTAAAAAATCATGATTTATTTAAATAGCATTTTTTGTGGCACGAAAAACAACATTATTTTCTTTAATTCTCTTACGTTTGCAGAGAGGCAAAAACTCCCAAAATGATGTTATAAATATTAATAGTTCATCGAAGAAAATTGGAAATTGTAATACTTTTTAAAATAAAATACAAGGAAGGAATGAGAAAAAGTAATTGAAATAAACGGTTTTCCGATTTAAATCAGTTTCTACGTATTCATATTTTTTGCGATATTCATTTGAAGCTGCGCTAACAAAAACCTAAATAAAAAATTACAATTTCACTCAAAATAAAAAAATCATTTTTAAAATTGTCGCCAACAGCAAAGTGAAAACAAATTTTGAAAAAATAATTTTTTGTTAAAAATGTTGGACTTAGCCCCGATAGTTATCCAGTGCCCTACAAACATTTTGATTGATTTTGATGATATATCACCAAGAAGATATTGCGGCAATATCTTCCAATTATCATTTTGAAGAAATTCATAAAAATATTTTTTTCTTATCACCCTTGTATCGTTTTGAAGAAATATTGGCGATTTTTGATTTTGTTGTCATTTTTCGTATGAATGTTTCGGAAATAATAAAAGAAAATATATGTTTCATTAGAAATGCGAGTTTCTTTTCATATTTCGTTTGTGCATTGCAAAATGTACTAGCACGCTATAAGTAAAAGAGAAGCTAAAAATTGAAGTTCTAAATGATATCAGTAGCAAGTGATGAAAAGCCAACTGGTAAGTTGATTAGGGATGCACATCTTTTGGGTAAAAAATTTTATCAGACATTAAGATTTTTTGCATTTCACAGAGGCAATGTTTTCAAAACAAATTGGAGGCGTGGCATGCAGTTTTAATAAGACACGCTCTCAAAAAGCTTTTAAGTGACCGCTTGCTCAAAAAATTTACTTTACTTGAAATATGAAAAACATAAAAATGTGGAAAATTGCGTTTTTGTCTTCTAGGTGGTTATCTGGCGATATCCCGTTTTTATCTTCCAGGTGATATTATGGCGATATCATCCAGACTTCTTGCGGATGATAATGTGGCAATATCGCCGATTTATCATCCGGATGTATTGCTTTCGTATTGCCTTGGCGTGTCGCCCTTGCCGCACAAACTTCTCAAATAGAGGTAACTTCCGCAATACGAATATGATTGTTGCCGCAATATTACTTGTCTTCTAGACGATACGATTTCGAATCGTTTTCGTATTGCTTTGCTTGTTGGGTGTAAGTCAAGTTTATGGTTATTGTGGCTAAGTCCAAAATATTTTTTTAATTTGTTTTCATTCAAATTTATATATGTTGTCGACAATGGAAAAAATAATTGATATCCCGGCTTTAAGAAAAACAGCCCTATCAGTAAAGAATTCAACATTCCTCTGACGAACTAACGATAGGCTCTTTGAATCGAATTCACTTACATGTGTCAAAGAGTGAAGAAAATAACTGTCTTTGAATGTAAAAATATCTCGAAATCCAGCTAATACAAATGACTTCTTTTGAAAATACTTTGTTTTCTGTTTAAGAAAACAAAAACAAATGATCTCGAACCTGAGTAAGAGTTACAAAAAATGATTTTATTCATAATATGTGCCAGTTAGAATGATAGTGGTCTAAGTCAATAATCCAAAAAAATTTAGATATCCCAACTTTTCTCTTTAGTTTGATCAGATCTCTAATTTAATAACTTTTATTTTTGACATTTATACGGACATTTCTCAGTTTTTGTCTGTAGTGTTAGTTTGAAAGTGGTCTAAGTCACACTATATCCACTAATGTGGCGATGCAAACAAACATTTTTTTTATTTATACTGTTCATTTTAGGTGATTCAGATAATTTTAATAACATATAAAATGAAATTATTTGAAAAGTAAAAAAATAATTTTAATGTAAAGTTTCTAGGCGAAAAACCTGTAAATATTTATATATATTTTTAATTTTTTTGAAATAAAATGTTTTTGTTTATTTTTTTATTTTTGGTAAGGAAATATTACTTTTGCGAAAAAAATGTTGTGTGTTTTAATTTTTTTCAATTTTGAGAAGAATGAAAGTGGCCTAAGTCCGTACATCCTCTGAAAGTAATGGTTACATTAGAGGTACCAACGTTGTCGATTTTTTTATAAAAGTTCGATATAATAGTAGGATATTCTAAGAAAAAAATGGTGTGCTTCGGTGGAAAAATATTTTTCAATTGACTCAAATATAAACCTTTGCATATCTCAGAACGGATAAAGTGTGACTTAGACCACTATAATTCTAACTGTCATAGAAAATTCAAATTCATTATGAAAAATATTCACCATATTTGCCAAAATAATAGTTTATCAGATAATTACCAATACATATTTTGAAGTTAAGCTGGAAACAAACATTTAGTAAGTTCAAAAAAATAATGTATAGCCTTTGGTTATGATATGTTTACAACGCCAACTACAATATAATAACAAAATACATACATATGTACATATTAGCTTACAACTATATCAACCCCACCTACTTAATTGGATCTATTGGAATCAAAAAGAAGTTCTTTCGAATAACACTCAACTTCCGAGTCTAAGGCTACTATTTAACAGAACATTCTCAACACTAACATAACTATGACTGCTGGATTATTTTTTATTAACAGCCTACTGTACAGCGAACAGTTCCCTTAACAGCTATTATACACTGTTGTTAACATACCTTAAACAACACAAAATAAAGTTCGAAAATGTTAATCAAAGGCAATTAACAGAATGTAATACAATAACAGAGAGGAGAATTCTATAACATAAACCTGTAGATGAAAATTGCTAACAGTTGCCTTTAAAGTGCTAAGGAAGAAATGAAATGGCACTACTGTTCTATCCAATGTAGATATCTTTACACAAATGTTAGTTGTGTAGAGAGGACTTTAGTGGTGCTGTTAAAAAAGTAAAAAAGTAATAGTGTGCGTTATTGTTTGATGCATGTTGAGTAGGAGAGTTGTGTTCAAAGACCTTCTATATACGTTGTGTTTTTTAGAGAGTTTTGCAGTTGTACTCTTGCAGAGATGTTGGCTTTTATACTCGTTCCCCCTCACAACAATCCAACAAAGCCTTTTAGGTTCGTTTGCCGCGCTCATAACGTTGCAATCAAACACAGAGCTAACATAAACTTGCGCTAAAACAACAGCCATCGGACGGAACATTCTTTGCAACCGTCTTCCATCAACATCAGCATCATGGATGGTGTTGCTTTTGCACGAGAGTATTTGACTTGGAGCCGAGACATCATCGTCCTGTTGTTGTTGCGCCGTTGTCTTCTTCTTCCTGTACACCAGCAAGAGATAAAGATGTTGTTTTTGTTATGATTATGAGAGGTTATCATATATAAAAAGTCAACAACAGCAGCAGCAGCAGCAACAAAACCGTGTACTAATTCATCGGGTATGGTGTGTGTGCGTACGTGTGTTTGAATAGGGGAGTATGCCGAGGAAGAACAAGACCCGAAAAAACCTGTCTCCAATTTACACTCATAATTTGAGCATGGCATAACAAGCAGACAAGTAGTAGTCCGCACACACATGCACTCACACACCCAACTGTAAATATTTGTTGTTGCTGCTTTGCTGGCTGTTGGAATATGATGGAAGATATCAACTGCGATAAAGTCAAACCAGTAGAGTAGGATGCAATGCCGAGCTGTCATATTTTGTTGTATGTTGTTGCTTGTTTTTTCATTTCATTTCATTTCATTTTGGTGTACTCCAACAACAAGCATTCATAATTTGTGTGTTTTGTTGTTGCTGCCTTCGCCGTCGTCGTGGTTGTGTATGATGTCGAATATGAATATGAGCGGAGAGCTGTTACTGTTGGTTGATGGCGTGAGTGAGCGTGTGTGTGTGTATGAGTTTGTTATTCTTTTATTATGTTATCTGAGCGACGGCAACAACAATTCGCTGTTCGTGGGGAGGAGTATTGTGTTACTGTGCTGTGCTGCCTAATAAAACGGTTTATTGTTGTATGGATGTGTGTGTGTGTGTGTGCCATTGAATGGTTGGACGAATGGTTTGTCGGTTGTTTTGCTGTTGTTGCTGTTACTGCTATTTGGCGATTACGATGATGGTGGTGGTTAAAGTCAAATATGTTTGTACATATATATGTAGATATGTATACGAACAAACATCCGTATGTACTCACAAATGAGGGAATATGAGTGTTTATGAAACATTGACGCTGCTGCTGCTATTTTTCTTCTCATTCTCATCACGAATTTATGAATTATGTACAACATCAGCACTGTTGCTCAATGACGACGACGATGAAGCAGACATCGTCGTCGTTGCCGTCATGTTATTTATTTCTCTGCGTTGTATGTATGTGAGGAAAATGTTTCGCGTTTTCTACTGGTGCGCAAAAGGTGGTTATTATAGGTGGTATTAGCGCTGCTGTTGTTGTTGTTGTCTGTTGCGTTGCCGAGAGCCTCGGTATATGAGTTTATATTTCATATTTCTGCTGTTTCCATCGCCGTCGTCGCCGTCGTTGGAGTTATCTTTTTATTCGTTTTATATTTTCCTCTATTTGGGGTGTTTTACTTCGGAATATAGCGTTTTCTTTTTTTCTTGGGGGGTTTGCTTGAGCTACTATTGCCTGGCCGCCCTTAAGGGGTGGTGTTGTATTTCATAGAGACGTTTAACTTTTTCTTCCGCTCTCCTTCAGCCCCTTCCTCCCACTGAATGGTTATTATCAATATGTGTATTCCTCCTTAAATTTCATATAATTTTTTTATTCGCTTTCGGCCCCTTTTCGCCTGTCTCCTTCACGAAATGTAAGTTAGTTTTGTGTTATTTATGACGATAGTGGGTGGTGGTGGGTGGTCACAGTGACTTGCTGAGCTGAGAGCGCGCGCAAGCATTTATGATATTCCTCTTAAGGTTTGATACGAGCGACTCAACCGAATGTTCTTCCTGCTCCTTGTCGTCTCCTCGTCCTTGTCGTTTTGTTAATATCATTTGCCGTTATTTACCGTTGTTGCCGTTTTTTTAGGTGTTATTTGACCCGAGCGTATATGAGCTTTTATTCTCCCTGCCTCGTTCGACACGACTTTTCTTCTGCTGCCACAATTTGATATTCTTCGCTGGTTTCTTTCATTCATTCTATTTAAGGTGGAGTTTTTATTTTATGATATTTATTTCTTTCTCTTGCCACTCTGTGGTTGTTGCTGTTCATTTTTTCTTGTTGTTTGCTTTATTACGAGAATTTATAAATATTTTAGGTTATTTTTTATTGGTTGGCCTCGCTGTGCCGGGTAGGTTGGGCGGTGGCGAATCAATTCCACCGAACTCCGCTCATACCCAGAGGTGTTGTTCGAACGTTGATGTTGGGTTGTGGTGTTAAAGCTTTACATCCAACCATCCATCCAAGGGTGTAAAGGTGAATATGAAATTGAATATAAAAAAAAGAAAAAATCGAAGCAACAAAAACGAAATAGCCCCGGTTATGTGGTTGTTTTTTGGGTGGTGAGGTAGAGGGAGAGCTGGGCTGGGGTTTTATTATTTGGCGTAAAATTATTTCAAAAGGTTAACCGAATTTTGAAAGGGAACGTCGGACGGAAGGTGTTCGGCTGTCGCTGAATTTAAAGTGTTGCATTTAAATTTTGATTCACATTTATAGATATGCCCATGTGTATGTATGCATGTGCGTATGTATGTATAATTGTTACTTAATCGAAATGCAAATGATTTCTTATAAATTATTCTGTTTTCAAAATATATTTATATACAGACGGACGCATAAATTCAATCAAAATACCTATCTAGTATTCTCTTAAGTATTGTAGAGTATATGATCTCATATGCATATATACTCGGACATGAAACGTTGTTTGACATTCTGATTTTTTCTATTCGTTTCTATGGCATAAATTCAAAATTAAAATTTTTAATTTCTTAGAAGTATGGTTTATTACTGAGACTTATGGGTAACCGGAATCAAAATATTTCATTGCTGCAACAAATTTTATCATTGATAAACCGCCAAGGTTGGCCTTCGCAGCTGCAATGAAGAAGTTTTATTTACACTACTCATATAAATTCTACGCTAACCATGATGGAAAGTGTTTCGTTACGAAGTTTGATTTGGAAAGTTTCGTTTATTCATTATTTCATTAAAACAATGACATGTTTTCGTAAATGCAACGACCCTGTTTCATTGATTTAACGAACATATTTCATTTCAGCCACTAACATTTTCTGATGGCTTTCTAAATTGTAAAACGGTATTAAACAATTTTTATAGATTTTTTTTATTTTTCATTCTAAAATTTAAATTTTCGTCGAAGGTACCTCTTAGTTTAGTACTCTCATTTTGGAAATATAGTTCCAATTACACCCATTTAAACTCTCAATTAGATTATGCTAGCTACAAATGTTGTAAATTACGCTTTCACGTCAAAATAAAAATAAATATTTTTTTCCAAAAAAATCTTTTCTTCTATTCTATTAAATTGAATAATATCAACATTCTAACACAGAAAATAATGTCTAAATGCAGAGTTTATTACACTCTTTGTAGACTAAAAAGAATTCTTTAAAAAGTTTAGATTTTAAATATTTTTATAAATAAAGCGAAAAAGCCCTTTATAAATTGGAAAACAAATATTTTATTTTATTCTGTAATAGTTTGCGTCTTAGCAATGAAAACTAGTCCTAGTTGGAAGAAATCTACTGATAATTATAGAAGTCATGGACCTTCTTGTAGTTTTATTTAAGAATTTGCACACATATTAAAAAAATATTCTCTGAATTTATGACAACCATTTTGAATTTTAATTTTAAACTTTTCAGTGAATTATCTAAAGTGGGAATCTAACACTTTAGCTAAATCACTGAAAACATATGTATGCTTTGCTTTGATTTAACATGTGTTTTCAGTGATTTAACTCTATCTTTACGATATTCTTTGACTGAAAACTTACCTTAAGGGTTCTCATTTAAGAACACTTATTTATATTCGGTTGTCCATGGATCAATCTTTTGCAGATCGGCTACTCATTGAATTGTCAAAAAATACTTTAAAAATAATTTCTTATAATGAGTGTATATGAGCCATGAGAAAATAATGCTAATAAAAATCTTACATTTGTAACATTTTTTATTTTGGGGGAATTTTATCATAAAAATATTTGATATAATCAGTCTCGGGGTAAGTATTTTATTTTATTTATTTTTCAATATTTCTCCCTCAGTATACAAACACTAAACATTAAAACGATGATATTTCTGCCTAGACATTTTATTGTTACTCTTTTATTCTACTTTTTTAATCCGAAAAACAAAATTCCAAGTTTCTATTAATTAATTTTAGCAATTTCGTTAAGAAATATATTTATTCAAAAAATCTCACTAAGCAGCCTTAGCTCGGAAGAAAATTTATTGGCTAATAAAATTTTATGCAACAAGAATTGTTAGTCAGCCAAACGTGCTTTTTGGCAAAAGTTGTTTAGTCGTTTGAAGAGAAATTGTGTTGCAAGAGTTTGAAGCGTAAATATATTAGTATTAAGCTCTACTGTGATTTTACATTTAGTTATTATCATTATTCATTTTAATTATAATAATTGTGAGTTATGACCAGTTTTTTTATAATAATAAGTAATATTGACTGCTGTAATGTGTACTAATTGAAATAAACACACCCCTGAAAAAGCTGGAAACAAGCCAGAGAAATGCTGGGTAAATCAATGGTATTAATTAGTTTCATTTAAATAAAAAGTTGATCAAATCAACCCGTGTAACAACAAATTTAAAACGACTAAAATTAGCTTTGGTCATAAAAAACAACATTATAATATACGTTAACAATTCTACAACATATCAGACCAACTCAAAAAACGTGTACTTTGAAATGTATGTAATACAAAAATGAAATAAAATTAAGGAAAATTGAACTTCATTTAAATAGTTCCACGCAAATCTATATTCCTTAAATCAAATTGTTAAACATAATATATAATTTGATTTTAATTAAATATTATTTTCCTCAAACTTAGCTCTTTGCTGAAAAACTTAAGTCGAAATATAACATTTGTGGATAACGAAGACAGTAATAATGAATATGTCGCCATTTTGCGTATTCATTCATCGTTCTGGCGAGATCTTCAGACTACTGGTTTCCGCACTCATGTCGGATATTCACGTTAGAGCTTTCTTTCGGGATAACGTAAGTGGTTTCATTTCACTTACATATCATCGGGACAGATTGATATGTTTTCTACGCCTATTAATTGAGAAATGAACGGCGGTTCCAAATATTCCATAAAATCAAAAACAAATCATTGCAATGAAAATAAATGTAACTAGCTTCAAAAGCTAAAAGTATATTAAGTAATCTTAAATTAAATTTTAATACGTAATATTTAAGTCTTTCTGTACAGATCTGAGTATACCTATGTAAACAAATGAATTAAAAAAATAATTTCACACTTAGAATATAATAAATCCTTCTTATGCACTTAATAGATATGAAAAATAAGTACACAACGTCAGTAACGTAGCGCTTGTTGCTTAGAAATATAGAGGAAAATTGTTTTCCAACACGTATATATTTTTCGCATATCAAAAATCTGACACTCTTTAGACTTTACCAACTAAGAAGAGTCATATTTTAACAAAGGCATTTCTTTCACTAATATCTTAGAATGTAATTTTTAGAATAAAACTCTCTTCCCACATATTGTAGATCTACTGGAGAGCTAAATAAAATAATATTAAAATATAAAATATGTATATATAAATAAAATTAATATAAAAGAAAACCAATAAGCTGGTATGTGATGAAAATCGTTCCGTTTTAAAACGATAAGATTTCGCATATTTATTTTGACTGTCATGCCATATAAAGGGAATTAATTGATTTATTATTTTATCCGCGCCGTAAAATTAGACGAAGATGTATAAAAAGTCGTGCAATTCTTATCATATCAAAATATGTACACGTTTCAAAATACAAAAATCGAACTATTTCTTATTTTGCAGGTATTGAAAGTACCTTTAAAATGGTATATAAAATCATTCACTGTTTCCGTACACATGTGGACATTTTATATTATTTCCAGATATATGAAAAATTCAATTTAAATTGAACATTTTTATATCAAATTTTTTTAATTTCACGCATGAGTTTTCAAAGTACAAGTTTTATGACGACAAATGTAGTCAGAACTGCAAACTATTTAATTATAAAATATTAGTTATGTTGTTTTTTGAAAAAAGTAAGTAATGATATATAGTTTTCAAGAAAAAAATACATTTATGAAAAACCCACGAATACCTCACAATCCCCAAAAATCGACTTAAGCGATTATTCGTGAAAACCACGGTTATAGGTATGCATATTTTTTATTTCGTTTGCCTGGCAGCCAGCATAAAAAATATGTATATTTTTTAAATTAAATTAAAATAAAGATATTTATTAATATTTTTTGATGTTAAGATTAAGCTTGAATTTTACAACAACTTTTGTGAATTACAAATATTCCAGAATCAGTATTTTAGTCGACACGCTAATATTAATACAGTGAGCCCAAAATTTTAATTTCTTTAAATAAAAAAATATATTTCTTTTCAACATTGGAAATGGTAAAACTAACTAAGATAAAAAATAATCAAGAAGTATCCTTATATATCGCCCATATCATTTATATATAATTTAAAAAATTAATAAGATTAAATTATAAAAACACATTTTCTATTTATTTGTTTGCACAGACTTTTTTATTCGTATGCCAATAAATAAAAATTACTATTGACTAGTTCTTTTTAAAGGCTTTGAATTAGAAAATTTTAAATTTTCTTATCGATTAATTCAGCTTGAGGCCATGAAAAAACTGGTGGTGTGTTTTATTATTTATTTTTATTTTATTTTCCCAATATTTCGGTTGTCTTCGTCAACCATCATCAGGGGATAAAAAATTAAAAATTAATAGGCATCGTCCTGTTGTCTGCACAAATTTTTGTCAATTTTTAAATTAAAAAATAATAATAATAATAGATTTTCGGTATATAAATATTATTAGCTCTGGCAGCCAGAAAAAAGTAGAACAATTCGTTGGCGCTTTTATGCCTATACTCGATTTTTTTAAATACAAATTTAAATTAAAAAATCAATAACTTTCCAGTTTCTAAATATTGTAAATAGTATAGGGTGATTTTTTAAGAGCTTGATAACTTTTTTTTTTTAAAAAACGCATAAAATTTGCAAAATCTCATCGGTTCTTTATTTGAAACGTTAGATTGGTCCATGACATTTACTTTTTGAAGATAATTTCATTTAAATGTTGACCGCGGCTGCGTCTTAGGTGGTCCATCCGCTTAGTCCAATTTTGGCATTTCCACGTTTTTGAGTAACAGAGACCCAATTGGTGCGAACGGCGACGAATCGAAAATTGGTGGTCATCATTAACACTGGCCGATACAGCTGCGATATTTTCTTCAGTTCGCACTCTACGTAAGCGTGTTGGTGGTTTAATGTCCAACAATGTAAATTTGGTGCGAAATTTAGTCACAATAGCCCGAATAGCCGCTTCAGTGGGTCGATTAAACTGACCATAAAATGGAAGCGCGCAATGAACTTTCTTAACAGAGCACGCATTTTGATAATAAAATTCAATAATTTTCAAGCGTTGTTCGTTTGTAAGACGATTCATGATGAAATGTCAAAGCATACTGAGCATCTTTCTCTTTGACACCATGTCTGAAATCCCACGTGATCTGTCAAATACTAATGCATGAAAATCCTAACCTCAAAAAAATCACTCTTTATATTAGAAATAAGTATTAGCTTGTTTGTCATAAACAAAAAAGTTAAAAAACTCCCTTTTTCTTTTCGTTTGTGGGAGAATATACACTAATATATTTGAAAATAAAAAATATTAGTATTATTAGTTGTTGAAAAATATTAGCAGATATACACAGAAAAAATATTTGCCTCTAAAATTTCAATCACTAATTTTATTACAGAAATCTAAAAAACTGATTACAAATGTAATCGGAACAGTTAAAACTTTCATTAAATTTATTCCGTATATTTCAATCAAATCTTCCACAGAGAATATAAAAAAACTAATTAAAACAGTGATCGGAACAATGAAAATGATTATTGTTTTCGTGGAATATTTTGTTTATCTGCGCTTCTCATTTGTCATATGTGAACGCCGGTACTAACATGAACCCTGATTTAAATCAAAGACAAACATACGTTGTGAAAGTTCTGACGAGATGGGGTAGCGCCCATCGAAATTGTGCAGTCAACTTTTAGCTGTAACAATAAAGGTCTCACTTGCCTTTTTGCTAATTTTGGGTTCTGCTGAAGACTTCAGACGAGCTTCAGACCATTCGTCGGGAATGGTTTATTTCACTAAATCCAATTACTCTTTTAGTGAATATAACACTACAATTCATTAAACATTTCAGAAAAATCAACGGCTGCTGTAATCGAGTCAGCAAATTTTTTAATTGAATACTATCGAAAAAATCAATGACTGCTGTAATCGAATCAGCAACTTTTTTGATTGAATATTTTCGAAAAAAAAACAAGCACTGCTTGTGTTCAATATATCATTTTTTCATTTCATTTTTCAATATATACTTTTTTTCAGTGTAACTCCAGCTACAATTTTAGTAATTGGTTTTACAATTTTCGTCATAACAGGAAAACTAAAGAAAAAAGTTATAAAATACACAATTTTCGTGATTGAAACTGATTTCTATTTTTTTCTGTGAATATGCTAGAAATTAAGTAAAAAATGTTTGTTGTAAGATTATATTAAAAAGTTTAAGTTCATGGATATCAATAAATTCTGAATCTGAAAATTAAAATAATAAAAATTAAAAAGTATTAAGGCATTTAATTTTGTTTTTTAGTTTAATGAAATAAATTTAATGATATAAAAATCAGCAAATATAAAGAAAAATTTAAAGATTATATTCAAATGTTTATATTCAAAAAAATCTGAATCTAGAATTAAAACAATAAAAATTAAAAGAGATTATATGTATATAATAAGTTTTTAATTATTTAATGAAAATAAAAATCAAATATAGAGAAAAATAAAAAGGTTTGAAAATTCTAATTTGTTAGGCTTGAAGGAGTGAATTAAAGATAACCATGTATTGGCACAATTATAAAATTAAAAAAATAATAACAATATTTATATTTTTCAGCGCCTCCGGGCGCAACTGTCAGTAAATTTGTGTAATTTTTATGCTAGTCTATAAAGGCGCAATAACACAAACTAGCTAGGTAATTTTTTGATGAAAGCGAAAAAAATCAAAGGAGAATCAAATCTTTGAATTTTTTGTAACTTTATTGGTTATTTTTCATTATTGCATATTAATTGTCGAAAAAATAATAAGTTCATATTCGAATACTTTGTGCTTACAGTGTATTTTCCTATTTAACATTTAAAGGAAAAAACATGAAAATGTTTCCTGCAAAAATGCTACCAACATTAAAGAGATTTTTGGCAACTTGTTGCCTTTGCCTTGTCTGCCATGCTCCGCCGAGTGTTTCACATTTGTTTGGTTTTAAATGTACAACAACTTAACTCTTGAAACTCATCTAAATACTCTGGGAAATTTCAGCCTTTCAATGTTAAATTTGTGAAACAATTAAATTTCTCCTTAACCAAGAAGGCAAACAAAGTGGGGCAACAGAAAACAAAATAAAATACAAAGCAAGAATTTACAACGGAAGTGAAACACTTGAAATTAATTCCCAACACTATTCAAAATAAGCGTACAAATGTTGAAAAGTCGTAAATAACCATTTTAAAGTTTTCATTAACAAAATTTACGAATTTGCCAAGAACCAGCCCCCATCTTTAGTGTGTGGATATGAAAAATTAACTCTGGATGACGACGTCTTAAGTAGATGAAACCACCGACCGACTGACAAATAAAATCAAACAATTATCAGAAAAAAAAGAAACTCGAATAAAAGAAGACAACCACAAAACCTGCAAGCATATAATATATGTACATATATACATTTATATACAATATAAATCTGTATGAAAGTAACATAAGAAAACAAAAGAATGGATACGAACGAGCAACAAAATAACGAAAAAACCTCAAAGAAATTCTCCTTTCGTTAATAAAAAACAAACACACACAATCGCACTCACTGACTGGCAAAAAGCTGAAAACCTTAAGACTCTCTGCGCCTTATAAGAACGACGACAAATCATTAAAGAAAGTGGGAGGTTACCTTTAGTCGCACAAAACAACAACAACATTAACCCAAAAAAAGCTACAACATTATGATAAATACAAGTCATAATAAAGAATATGATAAAATATAACAACAACAACAACAGCAGCAGCACCACCACCATCGCCGTCGTTCGTCGTCATCGCGCTGAACACGATGTCGAAGAAGAAGAAGAAAACCAAAATGAAGGGGGTTCGATGCCGTTGTTGTTGGGCTGTGTGTTTGATGTGCGCTCTGTTATGACGAGAACGACGACGACGGCGACTTGGTTGTTGTGAAAAAACCTTAAATTATTAAATATGAAAGACAGAGAGAACGAGAGAGTAAGCTCTGTGTTTAAATGGTAAGGAGTAACAGAGATACAACGAAACGGAACCAGTTGCTGGCTCACTGGAGGAGAATGTGTATGCGTGTGTATGATGATGATGTTGATGTTTGGAAGTGTATGAGTGCCGGGGTTATTCTTTTTTCTGTTGAATAAGACATGATATGAATGAATTATGATCAATTACTTTTGGAAAAAAAATACAGCACCCATAAAGTGAAAAAAATTAAAAACAAAATGTCCTCTCTCTTCTTTGTTGAGAGAGCATAATAATTTAATAAAAAAATATTCCCACTTTCCCTGCAAAATCCTTATAATTCCCTGTGATTTCCTTAACGGAAGTGGATATAGTTACGGAACTAAATCAATTCTGATGAATGAGTTCATTTTTCTAGCACCGAAAAAACAGGTATTTTCCATTTGTTTTTAGTCTCTTTTTTCCCGAAGGTGAGCGAGAGAGCGCCCGTGTGTGTTTTCCTCATTGATAAATCACTAGCAAACGCGCTCTCTCTCTTATTAAACACTTAAATCAAATGTTTAAAATCCGATTGTGAGCGACATAGAGAGAGTGTGAGTGAGAGGATGTCCGAGAGAGTTTGAGAGCAATACACCAGCAGAGAGTATTTATCTCTGCTTGCTTGAGTGTGTGTGTGCATTTTCAACCATCAACAAAAAAGGGTGTGAGTTTAGTTAACTGTTAAACAATGAGGCGTAAGTCAGACAGAGACGGAATGAGTAAAAGAGAGGGCTTGGAGCTTGTAAGCTAAAAAGAGATGGCTAGATAAAATATTAATAAAATTATGATGTTTTGAGTTTTCATAACATTATACATTGTTGGTGTTGTTGTTGTGTGTTGGCTCTGCTGCTGTGTCGTCGTCGCTCGCTGGCTGGCCGGCCTGGGGTGGCTGTGTTGTCTGTCTCTTTAATGCTGGCATTGCCATGGAAAAAAGAAAAAAAGAGAAGGCGCATAAAAATTAATGTTGATATATGTTTCATATTTGAAATGATAACATGTTTTTGTGTGTGTGCGTGCGTGTGTAGTATTGTGCGGCACGATGTGCGTGTGAGTAAGTGAGTATGGCTGTGTGTTGGCTCGCTGGCTGGCTGGCTGGCTGGCTGGGTGTATGAGTGAGTATGGTTGTGTATGGTTGGGATGTTTCACAAGGTATGAGTACGCATTTGAGGTGGCTGTCGTCGTAGTGGTAGTAGTAGTAGTAGTAACTGGCAGTAGTATTGGGCTGTATTGGCTCTGGCAGCAAGCAACAAAAATATTACGAATTGTTTGAGTGACTTTTTGGTTGGGCTGTTATTATTTGTGAAGTCAGTGTAAGTTTGACGCGCGTGCTGAACGTATCACAAACAGAAGAGACGTGAAACACACACATTTCTGAAAACACAACAAAAGCAAACTCAAAATAAACGTAGCGAGAGCGAAATTTTAAAGAAAGAAAAACAAGACGACGACCGCAAATTCGTTCAAATGAAACAATAATTAAATTAAAATAAAATTAAACAAGTGAAAAGAGTTTAGCACAAACGGTTTACAAAAAAATACGTTTTTTCGGAAAATAAAAATTAATTTTAATAATAATAAACGAAAAATTCTTCAACGCAAAAAGCCGTCGGGTTTTGTGAAGAGACTGGAAAACTCACAATAAAAAAAACTAAACAAAGAACTGAGAGTATGAGTGGAAAAAACTCAGTGTAGCAAGTATATAACAACAAACACAGCTACATGCGAGTACATAAGTACCAGTATATAGCAAGTATAAGTGTGCGTATATGAAAAGAATAACGATAAAATTATGGAAACCAAAATGTTATGATAATCAATGAAGAATAAATACAAACAAAAAGACAACAATAACAACAACATCATCATCCAAGCCAATCACAACACAACCATCCATCCATCAGTCAAGACCGGCAGCTAGTGAACCCAACCAGTCAGTTATACGGCTGGACAGCAAACGAACAACAACAAAGCACAGCAAAGCAGCCAATCAAAGAAACAACAATACAAGAAATATTATCGCCATCATCATCATCATCAACAAACCAATAGTGCTAAATAAATAAAGGATACTTTTTTTAATAAAACAAAATAATAATGAAAGCATAATGTTAAAATGACATCAAACAAATGAAATGATTTTAAACAAAAGAATTTAATTCTTTTTAAAGATTTTAACTTTTAATGGAAGCCAAAAAATTGTTGTGAACAGCAAAAAAACACTTTTTCCCTAAATCCCCCCCAACACCCTTTCCCACAAGCCAAAAAATAAAATGCCGTTTGAACTATAATAGACTTGAATTAAGATTTAAAACGCGCGCGCGATTTCCCGAAACACCTCCCCCCGCAACACCTCAACGACAGTGCTTGGCGAAGCTAATTTTTAACTGGTTTTTACATTGTTGCAAGGCTTGGAACTTAGGAATTCTTTTTTTTGGTTCGGTGTTCTTGTTCTAAATGAAAAATATTTTCTCAACGGTTTTGTGTGAAATGAGAAGTGATTACAAAGAAAGCCATCAAGAAACCATTAATAAAATGATACAATTTGGCACGGTTAAATATGGAATTGTTAAACAATTAAAAGATCGTGCTAAAAGCGCGGAAAAAGGTAAGTTTGAAATGAATGAAAAATATTTATTTACAAAAAACAACACACAATTCATAGGAATATTGGGAATAATTAGAAGAATTAAAACAAAAATAAAAATATTATAAATTAGGTTCAATTCGAGCTGAAGTGCAAAATTAAATGAAATACATAATTTTAATAAGAATATCTTAATTACAAAAAATTTATAGGAATATTGGGAACAATCCAAAATATTGAGAAAAACCCCAAAAAAATAATTTGAAAATTAAATGTGTTCAGATTCTTATTAAAAATAGGCTATGGTATTTTTAATAAGAATAGTTTAAAGTATTTATCTATATTAAATGGATCAGATAGTTTTATATTCTATATAATTCTATACAAAACTTGAAATTGTTTCTTTCAAACAAATATGGACATTGAAGATTTATAGTAATATATATTGGGAATAATTCAAAATATTGAGAAAAAAGAAAAACAAAAATATGATTTTGTAAATAAAGTGTGCTCAGTCGTCAGTCTATTTCAAATAAGAATCTTTGAAAGTGTTTAGCTATATTAAAGGGATCAGATAGCACTATAATTCTATACAAAACTTGAAATATGTTCTACAACAAATATGGAAATTGAAAAAATTAATTACGAATTCGAATTTCAGCAATTTTTTAAAACAATAGGGGTTTAAAAATGTTGAATCTTTTTCCAACAAATATGACAATTGTTTAGATATTCTGAAGAATTATAGGTACGAAAATAAATTAACAATTCGAATTCCATATGTCCAAACAGCTTATTAGCTGTGTTTTTGGAAACAAAAGGAATATTTGCCCTCAATAAATAAAATCAATAAGAATATTTGAATTCTAATAACTTTGTGCAGATTTATTGCAAAAATATGCAATATATTTTTATAGATAGAAGGACTGTTTTTTCAAGATTTATTTGGAAATAAAAAATATTTAACGAATTATAAAAATATTATAAAAAGATTTAGTTGATCTCGTGGTTAGCGAATATTTTGGGAAAATAAATATATAGATTTAGTGAAAATATTTCGATATTTATGGATGTTTATTTTTTTATTTATTAAATAGTATTCTCAAATAGTACTACTATTCGCAAATATTAATTATTTAATTTTAGTTCTTTTTACTCTACTCAACGAGCATGTTTGACCAACAATTGTTAAAAGAAGTCAGGTTCACACTAGACTAGATTTATGGTGTAAACACATCCTTTTGACTTCTGTCTGTCAAACGTGTTGTGAATAGCGGTGGATCGAGAGCTGTGGAACAAATAATTGAAATTGCTTGAAATGGCTGAAAGTTTATTCGTCTTTTTACAGTTTTTATTATTATTTTTTTGGTTTTATAAAAAGGTATTGGGTATTAATGAATACCCCCTGTACACGCGATGTTTTTCAAGAGAAGTTCATCTTTAATTTGATGCTTAGACATTCCGAAATCTACCAAAATTATAAGTGATCCCTGTGATAACAAAAGGCCAAATATAAAATTTTGATAGTTCAAAACATTTGCCAATTATCAACATTTTTTGAATTTGTTGTCAATTAATGATTGTGAAAAAACAACTTTCATTTAAGGTGCCACTAATAAACTATAAATGGCACTTTCCTCAAAAATATCTTCCCTTTGTGTAGGGCCTATAAAATTCCCACTTATGAAATATATTAAATTTCAAAGCATTCGATTTAAAAGCTTCTCGATTGAATTTAAAATTTTAAAAACTTATCTCATTTATGACCACATAAAATACGAAAAAAAAATATTGAAAATATATACAGATAATATGTCCAACTTAAAAGAATTTTGATGGTGTGATAATAGAAGAATATTTTAAAGTAGTAAGTTATCATTGACTTACTATTTTAAAATATTCTTCTGTCATGTAAGTTATCATTGACTTACTATTTTAAAATATTCTTCTATTATCACACTCTCCAAAATACGTTTAAGTTGAGATAAGTTTTTAAAATTTTAAATTCAAATTTATTACGTATATTTTGTAATAAAAGTGAAATTAAAGAATAACAAATAAAAGTGTTTCTTTCTAAAAGAGATAAGTTTCTCAAAAATTAAAATTCAATTCGATTTACATATATGTTGTAATAAATATAAAATAAAAGAATAACTAATATCATCATCATTATCATATTTTTCATGATTAGAACATCTGAAGGGAAAGTAGTGTCTAGAATGGAATGCTCACTAGATTGTGAACAGGAATAGCCATAGAGACTTGCTAGATCTATAGAATATAGTTTAGGCTGGAGTAGTTCTTAATATAATTCAGGCAATTTTCTTTTGATTTTTTCCATGAGGATGAGTTAGTATTAAAATTAATTCCCAAAGAATTGTTTGCAATCTCAAATATAACTAATCATATTGAATATGCCAACTCATCATTCCGATAATTTATTTATGAGTAAACAAATCTCGGCAAAGCTTCTCTACATTTTTGGTGTACGAAGTTCTAAGCTAGCTTTGAGCTGTAGATGTATTTCGGTGGATAAAACACAGTCAGCTCCAACTAGTTCTAGCCGTGATGTTCGAAGGATTTGTTAGTTCATTTTAAGGGAAGAGCCTATCTCACACCAAAGCGTACGCTCGCATAAATGTGTGATGGTATATTAGTGTGTTCTATGACGAATTTTAAATTGTTTTTATTATTATTATTATAAAACCTCCAAATATTTAGTTTAGTTTTAAAAGGTCTGGCTTGATTTTTCATTATCAATTTTAACACCAATCCAAAAAAAAACCTCCACATATCATAATACCAAAATAATAAACTTAAAAAGGGCCTAATAAAAATGTTTTTATGTCATTTGAGACGTTGTGATTTTGAAACACAAACAAGCTTTTTCACAATTTCATAATTCGAAAAAACAAAAATGATAAAATATGTTGTATGTACACTAGGGCGTACCTAAAAAAAAAAGTTCGCCGTACACCTTCGAATATGAAGTATTATTGAAAGGTAGTTTCAAAAATTTTTTTTTTATTTTTTTATGCCGAACGTAGGGGTCGCGCTTTTACATTTTTCTATATAACTTCTGCATTTATAAACGGATTTTAAAGTGTGATACATCGATGTTTTTGTCTCGACGGGGCCGATTTTTTTGTCTTTGAAGTCATTGAGCTCAAGCACCCCCTTCTGGTACTCACCCATCATATCTCAGTTGCTACTACCCTAATGTACCACTCTAATATCAGAAAATTAAAGCTCGCATAAAATCATGAAACTCTTTCTAAGGAAGTATGTCGATTTTCAAAAAAATCGGCGCCGTCGAGACAAAAACATCGATGTATCACACTTTAAAATCCGTTTATAAATGCAGAATTTATATAGAAAAATGTAAAAGCGCGACCCCTACGTTCGGCATAAAAAAATAAAAAAAAAATTTTAAACTACCTTTCAGTAATACTTCATATTCGAAGGTGTACGGCGAACTTTTTTTTTTTTTACTTGTAACCTGGTACGCTCTAATGTACACATGTATGGGATGTGTGTGACAACGAAATAAAAATGTTTCTTGAATTTCATTTCATGTGATAACAATTTTATGTGAATATGATTTGTAGGACCGATCGAGCGACCGACCGTCCACCTTTCAGAAATCGACGATGAAACTAGTTTTGTGGTCAAATGGTCAACGAAACTATCGATCGTTCAGTTCACAAAAATAAAAACGCTAATTAAACACAGCCCCTTCCTTAAACACACACAACATGGCACAGGGCAGGCCAGGCCAATCGATTGATCGATAAAAAAACCACAAAGTTGAAACAAAATTAATTTATTAACTTTGTTTTTAAATAATTTATTTTTTTCATCATCATCATCATCGTTGGGGACAACGACTTTTAATGAAAAGCCATAAAACATAATTTTTTTCTATCTTCTGGCGGCTGGTTGTGAACGCATTATGCCTTATAAAAATCATAAACAACAAACTACAACGTCAACTAGGCAATACTGAAACAGGTATGGCGCGCAAAAGCTGGCGAAGGAGAAGTAGGAGTTTGAAGAGTGAGAGGAGGGCTATCCATTCGAGTTAAGATAAATTACAAAAGTTTTTATTTGTTATTAATAATAATACTAATATTTAATCAGCCGTGCGCTCTCTTAGACACAAACACAGAGAAAAACAATGCCATGAACATTTTAATAATGTATAATGCATATTGTATACATATATATGTCGCCGCTTATCATATTTATTAACATATTAATCGCATTTTATGAAATGACTAACATTTATTATGGAGAATTTTGAAATGCACAAAACAAAATAAACATTCATTTTCACGATCTTTCATATATAAATGTTGTTAACACGACAAATGACTGAACAAAACAAAAAGATAAAATAAAACCGAAAATAAAAAAGAAGAAAAAAAAAACAACAGCAAAAGCCGCAACTAGAAGAAGGGAGTTTAAATGTAAATCTTAACTTTTGCCAGCCCTATTATGACAAAAACATTAGGGTTTTATAAAAGTTAAACAATTTTGGCCAAACAATAGGGAATTGTATTTTTTCTAACATTTATGATTAATGATTTATAATCAATGTTGATTGAATATTAAAATATTAAATTATTTAGTACCATTAAATCCAAAATAGAATCTCTGAATTTACAGCATTTCTATGTTTCCTTTTTACAAAAATTTTTTGCCAAACTTGGATTGAAATTTCTGAGAAACATGTTGGCGTTATTCTTTTAATTTTTTTTTCAATTTATTAACTTTCAATTCTCTAACGGCTTCCTACAGCTCAATGACAACATTTGTTTAACAAATTGATAATTAACTTGATGAGTTTTTAGGCAAATTTTCCATTTCATTTTTATTTTCTTGTTCGAAATCACGTCTTTAATAAGTTTCTATTGTTTTCTGGTGCGGATTGGCAACATTCGTTATTTTTTGCTGTTCAGAATATTTATCTCGAAAATATTTATTAAACTCAATTAATTGCTTACTTGCCGGGGGTGACCTCAAAGTGTCGTTTTTAGTGCACAAAATCTGTTATTATGACTTGTTAGTGTTTGGCTTGCCAACGGCAATGGACTTTCTTAATTATAAATAATAATAAAGTTCAAATTTATTGTTCCTTTTTCGATTTTTTGCTTTGCATACTATGCCATGTTGTCGGTATTATATTTCAAAAAATTATTATTAATGGCAAAAATTTAAACAAGTTTAACAAGTAAGGAAAGGCTAAAGTCGGGCGGGGCCGACTATATGATACACTCCACTTTCCAATCGAATACAGTCCAACTCGGTAAAAAAGTGAAAACGGGAAGAATTTTTGTATGTTTCCTAATCATAGGCTAATACGACCTGGTTCGATTTGTCAAATCGATAAGAATATTGTATCGGGGCTATATCCAAACATGGAAAAATGTGACTAACTTTCACAATAAGATCTTCCAGTTCAAATATAAGGTGTTATGCTCACTTTGAAGAAATTCGGTGAAAATTCGTGGTTGCTGGGGTGGAAAAAGTTAAATCGGGAGCGAAATTTGTATGGGAGCTATATATAAATCTGAACCGATCTGCCCCATTTTTACCACAGATGTTTCTAGTTGAAATATAAGATGTTTTGCCAATTTTGAAGAAAATCTCTTGTAATATATGGTATCTAGAGTGGAAAGATTAAAATCGGGAGTGAGATTCGTATGGGAGCTATATGTAAATCTGAACCGATCTGACCCATTTTCACTATGGGTGTTTCTAGGACAAATATAATATATTTCGCCTAATTTGAAGAGGATCTGTTAAAATATGTGGTTTCTAGAGCGAAAAAAGTCAAATCGGGAGCGAAATTTGTATGGGAGCTATATATAAATCTGAACCGATCTGCCCCATTTTTACCACAGGTGTTTCTAGTTTAAATATAAGATGTTTTGCCAAATCTGAAGACAATCTGATACAATATGTGGTTTCCAGAGCGGAAAAAGTCAAATCGGGAGCGAAATTTGTATGGGTGCTATATATCAATATGAACCGATCTGACCTATATTTACCATGGTTGTTTCTAGTTGAAATATAAGATGTTTTGCCAAATCTGTAGACAATCTGATACAATATATGGTTTCTAGAGCGGAAAAAGTCAAATCGGGAGCGAAATTTGTATGGGAGCTATATATAAATCTGAACCGATCTGCCCCATTTTTACCACAGGTGTTTCTAGTTTAAATATAAGATGTTTTGCCAAATCTGAAGACAATCTGATACAATATGTGGTTTCCAGAGCGGAAAAAGTCAAATCGGGAGCGAAATTTGTATGGGTGCTATATATCAATATGAACCGATCTGCCCTATATTTACCATGGTTGTTTCTAGTTGAAATATAAGATGTTTTGCCAAATCTGAAGACAATCTGATACAATATATGGTTTCTAGAGCGGAAAAAGTCAAATCGGGAGCGAAATTTGTATGGGAGCTATATATAAATCTGAACCGATCTGACCCATTTTTACCACAGGTGTTTCCAGTTGAAATATAAGATGGTTTGCCAATTTTGAAGAAAATCGGTTGTTATATGTGGTATCTAGAGTGAAAAGAGTCAAATCGGGATTGAAATTCGTATGGGGGCTATATCTAAATCCGAACCGATTTTCTTCAAATTAAATAGCGTTCGTTCTTATCCCGAAAAAATTCGTTGTGCAAAGTTTCATTTGGTTCTGTCTACAATTGCGACCTGTATCGTGATTACAAGAATAGATGGACGGACGGACAGACAGACAGACAGACAGACAGACAGACAGACAGACAGACGGACATTGCTAAATCGATTCAAAAAGTGATTCTAAGTCGATCGGTATAATTAACAATGGGTCTATCTCTCTTCCTTTTGGGTGTTACAAACAAATGCACAAAGACATAATACTCTCGTGGAGTGTATAAAAATTAATTAGCTGGCTGCTTCATATGAATACGTTCGAATATTTAGCATTTTAATTTATGCCGCCATACGTGTATACCCTACAAGCAGTACGAAAGGTAGATAAGCAGAATTGAAAATTTCTAGACAAGGATGTTAGAAAGTTGACCAAATTATATATGGTTTGAGATTCTAGATCATTAAAGAATGAGATATAAAGACCAAAAAAAATAAATAATAAAAAATAAAATAAATAAAAAATATATTTTAAAATACCGAAATATTTTTTAACTTATATTTTTGTGGTTTCGAGCCATATTAATATAATTTAAAATAAAAATATACATTAAAAATATAGTGGTCGTTTCGTGTTAAAAAATAACAAAAAATGAAAATAAAAAACAAATAAAAAATAAATATATAAATAATAAAATAATAAATAAAATAAATAAAATAAATAAAATAAATAAAATAAATAAAATAAATAAAATAAATAAAATAAATAAAATAAATAAAATAAATAAAATAAATAAAATAAATAAAATAAATAAAATAAATAAAATAAATAAAATAAATAAAATAAATAAAATAAATAAAATAAATAAAATAAATAAAATAAATAAAATAAATAAAATAAATAAAATAAATAAAATAAATAAAATAAATAAAATAAATAAAATAAATAAAATAAATAAAATAAATAAAATAAATAAAATAAATAAAATAAATAAAATAAATAAAATAAATAAAATAAATAAAATAAATAAAATAAATAAAATAAATAAAATAAATAAAATAAATAAAATAAATAAAATAAATAAAATAAATAAAATAAATAAAATAAATAAAATAAATAAAATAAATAAAATAAATAAAATAAATAAAATAAATAAAATAAATAAAATAAATAAAATAAATAAAATAAATAAAATAAATAAAATAAGTAAAATAAGTAAAATAAATAAAATAAATAAAATAAATAAAATAAATAAAATAAATAAAATAAATAAAATAAATAAAATAAATAAAATAAATAAAATAAATAAAATAAATAAAATAAATAAAATAAATAAAATAAATAAAATAAATAAAATAAATAAAATAAATAAAATAAATAAAATAAATAAAATAAATAAAATAAATAAAATAAATAAAATAAATAAAATAAATAAAATAAATAAAATAAATAAAATAAATAAAATAAATAAAATAAATAAAATAAATAAAATAAATAAAATAAATAAAATAAATAAAATAAATAAAATAAATAAAATAAATAAAATAAATAAAATAAATAAAATAAATAAAATAAATAAAATAAATAAAATAAATAAAATAAATAAAATAAATAAAATAAATAAAATAAATAAAATAAATAAAATAAATAAAATAAATAAAATAAATAAAATAAATAAAATAAATAAAATAAATAAAATAAATAAAATAAATAAAATAAATAAAATAAATAAAATAAATAAAATAAATAAAATAAATAAAATAAATAAAATAAATAAAATAAATAAAATAAATAAAATAAATAAAATAAATAAAATAAATAAAATAAATAAAATAAATAAAATAAATAAAATAAATAAAATAAATAAAATAAATAAAATAAATAAAATAAATAAAATAAATAAAATAAATAAAATAAATAAAATAAATAAAATAAATAAAATAAATAAAATAAATAAAATAAATAAAATAAATAAAATAAATAAAATAAATAAAATAAATAAAATAAATTAAATACACAAAATTAATAAAATTAAATAAAATATATAAAATAAATAAAATAAATAAAATAAATAAAATAAATACAATAAATAAAATAAATAAAATAAATAAAATAAATAAAATAATTAAAATAATTAAAATAAATAAAATAAATAAAATAAATAAAATAAACAAAATAAACAAAATAAATAAAATAAATAAATTAAATTAAATAAACACAATAAATATATTAAATAAAGTAAATACAATAAATAAAATAAAATAAAAATAAAATGAAAAAAATAAAATAATAAAATTTATAAAATAAATAAAATTAAATAATATAAAATAATTAATTACGAAAGTACTTAATTCTATTTACTTATCTATTTATTTATTTTTTACTTTTTATTTTTTTATAATTATTATCTTTTAAATCCAAATTTATTTTTTAAAAATCTTTAATACCTATTTATTGTATTTTAAAATACAAAAATATATATTTTTTGAATTGAATAACTGAAGGTTTCCAACTAACTTCTTGTTAAAATCATTTGAAAGGAATTTTTTAAATGTTTTAATTATATTTTTTCGCTCTTTAAATTTAACAAAATAACTCCTTATTTTGCTTCGCTAGCTACCTTTAATATGTCTTCCCTTCTAGTTGTCTTAATTCCATTTATCACTTTCTCTTCTTCTTTGCTTGTCACATTTGTTTGGCTCCATTCCATTCACTTCGATTCAAAACCCCTTGCGACTACTTTATTTTCCACCTCCCGTCTCTCTCGACGATAACCGCCCCTGTCCGCACATTAATCCGTTGGACGAGCAGCGCTTAGTTAATGATGATCACCCCATAAATATTAATATCATAATATTCAAATAAAAATATTATGTTTTCTAACGACGAAAATAACCGAAAAAATAAACTTAGAAAATTAATGCGAAATTTTAGCATAAAAAACCCATACCGCCGACACCAAGCAAATTATGAACGATAAAATCATTGGATATAAATTTTATAATTTTTGGCGACATCACACAACCGCTAACTCAAAACCAAGGCACACACACACTTGTGTATCAAACACACCGATACACTCGAAATTTTTTCTTAATCGAAAAAAAGATCTCAAGAAAAAAAAAACTGAACTCATTTGTCAAAATGTGGTCGGCGAACGGAGACGGCCACCAAAAACACACACACAAAAATTATCAAAGATGAAAAAACGCCAAAAAATGAACGCGCTCTCCTTATACGAAAAAAAAAACTATAAAATAAATTCAAAATCAAACCATAGTGAAGTGAACCGAGAAAACATGATTTATAAACTCACAGCAAAGGTTGCTTCAAATTTATTCAAAACGTTGGTTTTAAAAATAGCCAAACACAATCGAGCAAAATAGAGAAATTTTTGAAAAATTTATTATAATTTTGTTTTGCTTTTTTGAGATTTTTCATAATTTTGGCGCTGGCTGAGTTGGTGGTTAGTTGAATATTGAATATTTAATTCGCCCCAAAACAGCTTCCGTTAGTTGGCGGCAACAATGACTACGACGACGTTAGCGACGGCGCCGCCGTCGTTGGAACTGGTTTTCTTGGCTACTTCTCTTCAACGTCGTTGAAATTAATCCAAATGAATTGAACTTAATTTTTTGTGATTTGTATTTATGAATTTCCTAGACAAGAAGACGAAGAAAAAACAATAACAATAACAAACACAAATCCAATTAACAAATTGTTTAAGACACACTCACACACACACCCCAGCCAAATGAGGGATCCAATTTGAATGATTTAATTGCACATACAATATTATTTAAGTTAGGCTACAGTGGGTAACAGACGAGTGATTAGGCATTGTAGATAATTTGAAATAAAATAACTAAAAATGTGGAAATTAGAAAATAGTAAATTTGCTGAGACTTAAATGTTCCCAATAATCAACTATTTTGTTAATATTAAAATGTTTGTTATATTAACAAAATTGTTGATTAATATTGAAGTACCATAATCAATTATTTTGTTAATATAACAAAGACTTTATTTGATTTTTTGTTTTTTCTTAAAAATGTTATTTTTTACAAATATTTATTATTTGTTATAATTTACTAATTGATGAACTAAACAATAATAATTAATTAATAAAAAATCATAAATTTTAACTGATAAAAATCATAATCAACTATTTTGTTAATATAACAAAAAATTTAATTGATTTTTTTTTTTTTAAATATTGAATTTGCAAATATTTTTAATTAAATAATTAAACATTTTACTAATATAACTGTAAATTTGCCAATTTTATTTCGAATTTACAAATAAGAATTTTTTTTACTTTTTTAATATTTTTTCCAAAAATTTGGATAATTTGGCTCTTTCTATTTTTTTATTATTTTTACCATTAAATTAAACATATACATTTCTAAACTAATATCGTTTTATGGGTTTAGTTTTGATTAAAAAATTAATTGATAAGATCTCTTTGCTATTAGGCCTTTGCGAGAACCAAGTTCATGATCTTATGATCCACATTGCCACCTAATGTTCCAACCTACTGTGTTTTTATCTAATCGGAATTGAATTTATAACTCTTCCGTCCTTTCTTCTTTGCGACCAAGCCAGTCAGCCAGCCAAGCCATATGGTTTTGATTTGATTATTATTTGTATTTAAATTATGTTAATCAAACATTGGCTGTGGACGAACTAAAAATTTTGGTGTTTTGTTTTCTACAAAAGAAAAACAATAACAACAACGTCAGCCAAGCGATTCGATTGCTTTGATTTTTTTATGTATATTAAATCATTAAAAAATATTTGACTTATATGGAAATTTTGCATATTCATCAAAACCCCCGACCCCCAACAACTCGCTCAGAGCTACTACTACTACTACCACTAAATTAATGTTATCAACAATAATGTAGTCTAATATTAAGTGGGCCGCGCGGCACTAGGGCTTTGTTGTTGTTGTTGTTTGTTGACCGTTGCTGTCTTCTGATTATGATTTAAATTGTCCCGTCTTGGTTGGTTGTTTCACCTTTTGTGACAAAGATTTTGTGTCGTGTCGTTCGTGTTTGGCAATCAAGTGGCACAACTCCACTCCAGTCCACTCCTCTCCATTCCGCTACACTCGCAACAACAAAATAATATTTTTAATTAATTTTTTTAATAGGTTTTTAATTTATTAAACCAAATAGCAGCACGCCAATGCATGGCGACAAAACTGGATTTGTTTTTTTTCTCTTTTCTTTCTTGGGCTATTTATGAAATCCACTTGAAATATGGTTGGCGTTTTGCAGGCAAGGAAATTGTCGGTTGTCATATATATGTTGAGAGATATTCTCTTGAAGGCTATTTGAACTACAATATATATATATCGAAATAAGTTATTAACAAATTTGGTCAGCTTTAAAAAAATGACAATTTTAATGTTCTCATTAAATAATAAAAAAAACAACACAATCTTAATGTGAACCGAAAGAATATAATTTAAATGCTAATGAGTTCATAAGAAAACAAAAAAAAAAAAGAAAAATAAAAAACAACATTTAAATGGCCAAAAACATGGAAATTATAGCAGCTGCCGAGGCAAGACTAACAGATTGAACAGAAGAAACATTATGAAATGCCATCGTAGGTGGAAGATTTCCACTTTAATGTCACAATTTTCCCTTCCACGTTACATTGGGCGTACTTTCAAATTGATTTATAAAAATAGGCCTGCAATTTCCATCATTGATGGCAAATGTATATATATCAGTCATGGATTTTAATATAGTGGCTAGTTTGGGGACTTTTATCAAAAAGCCTTAGACTTCGTAAAACATGAAAGAAGAAATAAATGTAATAATGGCTGATGTATTGGGTATTGAAAAGCAGTTGCTAAATCCAAAATGCGACAATTTTGTCTACTAACGAAGCCAACGATCTGCACTTTTGGCCATATTCATAGATTGATCCGCCGTGATCATTAATCTTTAATGTTTTTTCCAAATTCTTCAATTAATTTCACCTGCAATCCACTTCAAAGCGGCTTCCTGAAAGACTCGCAATAAATTATATAAAATTATCGCTTTTTATCCGAAATTCCAAACAAAAGTCACCCCATTTTTTCCTTCTTATTTTTATTTTTCTTCTTTTCATTGGATACATTAATTAACTTTTAGCCATCACTACTCTATCAAATAACCATAATTTTGATTTGATACGCTTGATCATTGTCTTTTGATATTAATGAAATATTTAAACAAACTGCTAAATTTCATTCAGTTCGAATCACATTTGTATATATAAATATATGTATACATACATATACAAAAAACAATATATATTTATTTTGATTTCATATTTCAATCATCGTTATGTGTTTATTGACACTTTTGATTGTCCGCTGAACAGCATCTGTTTTTTTTTTGTTTTGCTTTTGTTTTGGGTGTGTATTGTATGTATTGTTTTCGTGTGAAGATTATAACCATCGAAAGACGTAATCAAAAGGTGCCGCGAAAAGTATAAATTTTATTTAATCACAACTTCTAAAAATTTCAATAATGAAATAATTATTTAAATTGTGAAAAATTATAAAAAAAATGTTTATCGGAATGACAACACTGTACGACAATTAAAAAAAATATATATATCATTACATTCGAACCGGATAATATACATGAGAAAGTATAAGAAAAATGGAGTTAATTGGCGTTTTCAGTTTTTCATTTATCTCATTGAGTTATACCTTAAAAGGACTACAAAGTTTTAAAGATTTTTTAAACACTTTAAAAAAATTGTTTGAAATACTTATTTACAACCTACGATATGGATATATATGTCAAATTAAAGACGAAAATATCTGTTAAAAATACTTTAAATTTTATTTTTCTGTCTACATCAGCTTGTCATTAACTGTCATTTTAAGTTTACCCCTGAAAAACTAAAATATGAATAAACTAAATAAATTAAGTCGAAATGTTGTAGTGATTGTTAATAGTAAACTAATAAAGGTAGAATGATGGAATTTAAAGTATTTTTAACAGATATTCTCTTCTTTGATATGAGTTATATATCGTTAACGTAGGTTGTTAATAAGTATTTCAAACAATTATTTTAAAAATGTTACCCTTTGAAATTTCGCTGTCTCTTTATGAGCATAACATTGGAATTGGGATAAACTAAAAAAACTATAAACTAAAGAGATAGAATAATGAAATTTAAAGTATTTTTAACAGATATTTTCCTCTTTAATTTGAGTCATATATCGTCAACGTAGGTTGTTAATAAGTATTTCAAACAATTACTTTAAAAATGTTATACTTTGAAATTTTGTTGTCTCT
This sequence comes from Polietes domitor, assembly GCA_947397865.1. Lineage (NCBI taxonomy): Eukaryota > Metazoa > Arthropoda > Insecta > Diptera > Muscidae > Polietes > Polietes domitor. The sequence goes on along the minus strand of OX377619.1, from coordinate 59,712,795 downwards.
TTATGAGCATAAGAATGGAATTATGGTTGGGGTAATAGTAATAGAAAGGCTGGATCGAATCATATTAATTGTGATCATTTCAGGTTTAGCTACAACTATATTATAATTAGCTACACTCATAATATTCTATTGCCTCAGCAGTAATCATATTATGTGTGCAACAATCATGTGTCTTCTTTCTCTGTCTCTAAGAATATCTGCTTTAAATTCTAGTAGTCCCTTTATGAGCATATGATTGGGATTGTGGTTGGAGGTTAACATAGTATGGGTGATCATATTAATTATGATCATTTCAGGTTAAGCTATAACTATGTTATGATTACCTACAATCATAATTTGCTATTGTCTCAGCAGCAATCATATTATGTTTGCAATAATCATAAGTCTTCCTTCTGCTTCAAATTCTCGCTTCCATAGCAACTAATTATCGCCATAATCTACGATCGAGTTCACGAATGTTACACGTGGCTCAAGCGACCTCAAAACCATCTCCTGAATACATTTTTTACCCTATGTACATTCTTCATTAATATACCACAATTGCACAATTCTTTTTTTTTCTTTTTTGGTTTCCAAATTTACATTTTATATATTTTTGGCATACAAAAAAGCAAAAGCTCCAATTTCGATTACATTAGCTAGCAATAATGTCAGATACAGACGAAATGAAAAAACAAAAATTACCATTTTCTGTGAAAAGTGTGTGTGTTTTTCTTTTCATTTTGTTTCTTTCCATATCGCTCAAATAATTTTGATGACATTTGTTGCTCCCCTTTACCTTCATCGTCTTCTTTTTTAATTTACATTTACATTTATTTCTATACTAGTTGCTGCTGAATGTCTACATTTTATCAAATATTTATACACCATGTGTTGTTCACACAACAAAGTATTCAATTTTTCCGTTTTAATTTTCAATTCAAATTTTCCCCTTTTTTTTGGAATTTGTATAACACAAAATATATATGCACATATGTATATGTATATAGTCTTTTTATTGGGGTTATCAGCAGCTAGCCGCTTAATGAAAACACAAAAACCCAAACTTGGTATAAAAAAAATGAATCGCGCGCTCGTGTGTGTTTGTGTGTTGGCGTGCAAGTGATATGGTAAAGGTTTATTGTTTTTTCTTTTCTTTTTGATTTCGTTAGGTTGTGTTTATTTCTTTATAATGTATTTGAACTTATAGGCCAAGTGGCCTATGAATAATTTAATGAAATTTGAAGGAATATAGATGCAAAATACTGTGGAATAATTTCAAAAAATTGTCTTGTCGTGTTTGAAGACATTGTATGCACAATGTTAAGGAGAAGGGAAAGGTTTTCTGGAATCGCAAGAGTTTGATGGACAATTTGAATTGTACAATTTGAAGGTTTTCATGGACCCGGCAACCGAAAAGTTCTGATTTTCTGAAACCTGGACAACTTTTGTTTTTTTTTTGAGAATATAAAATCATTTTGGTGACCAATTCTTAACCCTCAAATGCACAAGCAGCTTTCATATTAAAAAATATAAAAATTTGTGATTTATTCTTATTTTTAACACCAGACGATTTTATAGGTACAAAAGACCCACATGGACCTTTGATGGTTAACAACCTTCAACAAAAATAATTATTGTGGTGCTTAAAATTATGTAGGTCCTCTGGACCCACTTTCACCTGTGAGGGTTAATATAATGCAACACTGCAGCATAGTATCAACATATTAGGGTTAGACAGGTTAACTGACATTCCCAAAAAACTCCTTTAAATGTACGTTTAATCTCAACCCAACCACACTATCTCACGTTCCAATTCCCGCTGTTAACTTGTTTCAAAACTCTATTTCAACTCATTTTTCGTGGTTTTTCATTTCCAACTTTTTTATATAGTTTTGTATTGAAAAATAAAATGATAACAATGTAAAAGTTGACATCATTTTTTCAGGTTTTTTGGATTATTTTTCAAAAGGCAAAAAAAATAAGGAGCACCACCACCAACCAAATCAAACATTATGTAAATGACACTCAATTGTTGAAGCGAAACCAACAAATCAATTGTCAACAAGTTAACAACAAAAAACCGAGCAACAAATGAAATTAATGAACAGTGAATTTGTTTAAAAGCATTTGAACGATTTTTATGAGTGATTTTTTTTGTTGTAAATCAACCAAAAATTAATTATCATCGCACACTCAAATGCAGAATGCAAATGAAGCGGAAAACCAATGACTTTTGATCGCTGAACACAGGAAGGTGGTGATGAATATGATAGAAAATTGAAAAAAAGTATTATCAGGTCGAGTGATTTTTATGTGAACGGAAGTCGAGAGAGAGAGGTAGAAAATATTGAAATAAGTTTGTCCAGAGAAAAATTCCACTCAATTTTGCTGGTGGTTTAATTTCCTTCACAAAAAAATCAAAACAACATATGTTTGATTCATATCCCACTTCTGAATACCAAAAGACTGAAAAGACATTGATTTTCTCTTAACTGTTGTGGCAACATTTCGTTAACGTAGCGCCTAACCCAATTCTCAAGGAAGCCAGGAAGTTTTTGATTTTCGCATTCCAAAGTGTTGAATGTCCGTCCATCCTTCCTACTCTTTGATCTACTCTCGGCAATCTTTGTGTGTTAGTGTGTGTGAGAGTTTTTTCTGCTCTTGATTAACTTGCAAAACAGACCAACTAGCCGAAACTAAAAAGTTAACTAATTGTTGCATTAAGCGTCAATACCAAAAAGCAAAAACGACAGACAGACATACAAACTCGCATATAGGACAGCTCACACAACAATTGTAACCAGGCATTCACTACAGCGACGACGACTACGACGACACACCACATGGCAACACATATGGTGCCTGGTGTGGCATGGCATGCAGCAAATGCTGCATGTGCAGCACAGGCAACAGCATTCGAATGTGAAGCCAAACCGAAAACAGCCACTGCAACAACAACCTCAAACCGGCGCGCGATTAAGTCATATAGACGAGAGACCATAGAAATAGAAGCAGCAGCAACGGCAACAGCATAGCAAAACTAGGCGAGAGAGTAGTAGATTGTTTTTATAAGATTACAGAAAAGGATGGCAACCCAAAGAAGAAAGCAGGTTGCTAGTTGGTTTGCTGGATGGCTGGCTGGTTGGTTGGTTGCAACAGCAGGTTGCTTGTTTTAGGAATGTTAAAACACTTGCTTTACGCCAAAACAATTGATACAGGTGTAAAAATGGCTTAGAAGCAGCCAAACCAAACTAAAAAGCAGAACATTGAAGCCACCAACACCGCCATGCCACGCCAACTTCCACTGGTTCACAAGGCACAGCAATGGAAGTGGAAGTGGAAGAAAAGACAAGACAAGTTTATTAAGTCGAAATATGAGGAACGGGCAGGTTTTCCTAAAGACAAGGCATATTTTCACAGTATGATTGCATCATAGGCAAGACACCCCGGTAACTCAAGAAGTCTTAGATCGTAGTTCCACTCAAAATATTAACTATGAATTGTGTGAATAATGTAGGCCTAACAAAAAAAAACATAACTAACTCCCCCCTTTATTTTCCTTGCAACTTTCTTTCTTACAGACTCGACTAGTGATCATGAAGAGAATGGCTCCTGTTCTCCGTTGGCTGCCGCTACTGCCCACGAAGATGACAGCAGATCGTGCGACAGAACTGCATTAGGCCTCAGCCACGATCACAACACCTCAACAGCTTCAACACCCTCACCCGCCTCCCAAACCACCCGCGAAAATGTGGCTGACGATCATCACAACAATAACAATCGCCTAGAAGATCTCTCGAAATCGGACGAAGATCAAGCAACACCAATGAAAACATATCCCAAGGAACAAGAGTTTCCCTCACCCACACCGCCAGACCTCAACGAAAGTCAGGAGCCTTTGCGCAAGGCCCAAGAGACCACTGAAGAACTGCATGCCGAAGTGCAGCACAAAGACGAGGAGAAAGAGAATCTACAGACATCCGATAACATGTGTTTGACAAAAACCTCACAAAATGAAAAGGAGGTTAGCTGGGAAAAGTCCGCAGAGGATGAGACTACCGGCCAACATGAAGTTGCGCAAAGATCCATGGATTATGAGGAGTCCGAGCAGCCGGAGAGACCCCACAATAACTCGGAACTGTACAGTACTCCATCGACGCCTTCACTGCCCGCCTCTTTAGCTGCCGCCGCCGCGGCCAGTCAGTTTCCCACTGCTCCCGTCAACATAGAGGCCATCAAGAACATGCAACTGGCCATAGCCCAAGCGGCCGCCAAGACCATTGCGAATAGTGCCTCGGGGCAAGAAAATGAGGCGGCCATGAAACAGTTGGCCTTCTTGCAACAGACTCTTTTCAATCTGCAGCAGCAGCAACTTTTCCAAATACAACTCATCCAACAGCTACAGTCGCAGTTGGCCATGAACAATCAGGCGAAAAACGAACCCCAGGAAGAGGAAGAAGACGATGAGGAGGGCGAAAACGGCGAAGAGGATACCTATGAGGAGGAGGAGCGCATAGCCCAGCTGGAGTTGAGACAAAAGGCCGAGGCTCGCATGGCTGAGGACAAAGCTCGCCAGCATTTGATCAATGCCGGCATTCCTTTGGAGTCCCTTAAGCGCAAACGTGAGGCCGAGGAGGAACCACAAGCCCCCCGACGAATGAGTGTCGAGTCCACAAACAAGTCATCGTCAGATTACGCTTTGGACAAACTAAAGGAGATGGAAAATCGTCCCTTGCCTTTCGGTTCCAATTTGGCTTCTTCCATCATAACACATCATGATGATTTGCCCGAACCCAACTCTTTGGATTTGTTGCAAAAGAGAGCCCAGGAAGTCCTGGACTCAGCATCTCAGGGTATTTTGGCCAATAACATGGCCGATGAGTTTGCTTTCAAGGAGAACAATGGCAAGGCCGGCAACGAGCCTTTCTTCAAACACCGTTGCCGCTACTGCGGCAAAGTCTTCGGTTCCGATTCCGCTTTACAAATTCACATCAGATCTCATACGGGCGAACGGCCGTTCAAGTGCAACGTCTGCGGCAGTAGATTTACCACGAAAGGTAACCTGAAGGTTCATTTCCAACGGCATGCCCACAAATTCCCCCACGTACCCATGAATGCCACCCCTATTCCAGAGCATTTGGATAAATTCCACCCACCTCTGCTGGATCAAATGTCGCCGGACAGTTCACCACCGCACTCACCCGCTGCTTTGCCACAACAAATACCCGCCGCTCCAGCGGCTCCTCAACCAATGCCTCCACAAATGCCAGCTTTGAATTTCCCCAGTCCCTCGAATCCGTTCCCGGCGCTTTCGGGACTCTACAGACCTCCTTTGGATATTTTGAAGTCACTGCAAAGCTCGGCGGGTAGTTTCCCCAATCCCTTCTTCCCCCAAGTTGCCAGCAATCTGGGAGAAGCAGCAGCCCAAGCTCAGCAAGCAGCTCAGGCCGTATTGAACAAAGCTCATCAAGAGGCACCCACAGATCTAAGTAAAACCTCACAACCAAATTCACCGGAAAATCCACAAATCAAGTCTGAGTTGCACGACGAACCCGAGGAAGCTATTCATATAGAGGAGGAACCACAACCAGAAGAGCTTGTACCATCGCCAAAAGCACCTTCGCCCATGGCCATTAAAATCAAGGAGGAAAAGTTTGACCATTACATGGCCCACGAAGAAATCGATGAAAGACCAGACGAAAGACACCTACCTGCCACACACTCTCCAGCTGTATCAAGACCCCAAGTACCTAATACACCACCTTCACCACCAGCCACCATCAAACATGTACAACAACTACCGCCCGTAGTACAACCGGTACAGCCCCCAGCTGTTATGTATCCCCAACCATCGCCGGGATCCCAACATCATTTGGATCACTTGCCCACACCGGGACAACTGCCGCCCTCCATGCACCATCGCGAGGACTTCTTCGCCGAACGTTTTCCTCTGAACTTTACGAAGACTGAAGAAAGACATTCACCCATTCGTTCGCCGGCTCATTTACCTCGACCGCCGTTCTGCAATCCCATGAAGCCCTATGACATGGCTCTACTACCGCGGCCACATAGCAACGACAACTCGTGGGAGAATTTCATAGAAATCTCAAACTCATCGGAAACCATGAAGTTGAAGGAGCTGATGAAGAATAAGAAAATCACCGATCCCAATCAGTGTGTGGTGTGCGATCGTGTGCTCTCGTGCAAAAGTGCTTTGCAAATGCACTACCGCACCCACACCGGAGAGAGACCGTTCAAGTGCCGCATTTGTGGTCGAGCTTTCACTACTAAGGGTAATCTGAAGACCCACATGGCTGTTCACAAAATCCGCCCGCCCATGCGCAACTTCCACCAGTGCCCGGTGTGTCACAAGAAGTACTCCAACGCTTTGGTGTTGCAACAGCACATACGCCTGCACACCGGAGAACCCACCGATTTGACTCCCGAACAAATACAGGCGGCCGAAATTAGAGATCCTCCGCCATCCATGATGCCGGCAGCATTCATGAATCCGTTTGCGGCGGCCGCTTTTCATTTCGGTATGCCCGGTGGTCCAGGTATGCCGCCGATGGGTGGTCCCCACAACGGCACCTTGGGTTCTGAATCGTCACAAGGCGATATGGATGATCAGATGGATTGTGGTGATGATTTCGATGACGATATGTCCAACTCGAATGACATGGAATCCGATAGACCGAAATCGACAGATGATTTTAAGGCTTTGCTTTTCGAGCAGAAGCTGAGACTCGATCCAACGGCAGTGGTTAATGCTGCATCCAGACCACAATCGGCCACCTCCAATCCAAACTCGCTTAATTCAGCTCCCACCAGCCCCATCTCGTTGGCCAAACCATTGAGTGTAACGCGTCCCAGTTCACCAGTGAGACCCGCATCGGAAACTTCTCACGGCGCTTTGGACTTGACACCGAGGGCTGCTCCATCCTCGGCGTCGGCCAACAGCAGCATAAGTGCCCGTTCCCCGCAACCAATGACCTCGGTGAAGCGTTCCCCCTCGCCATTGAGTAAATCGCCGAAAATGCCACAAATTAGCCCCACAACCTTACCACCCACCAGCGCCGTAGATTGTTTGCCACCAGGTCTACATCACCATTTGCAGCAACAGCATCAGCATATGATGCAACAGCAGGCCGCACTAGCCGCGGCACAACATCACCAGCAAATGCAACACAATGCCGTGGTAGCCATGCATCAAGAACAATTGCGTCGCGAAGTAGCCCAGGCCCAGGCGCAAGCGCAACATCATCACCAGCAACAGCAGCAGCAACAGCACCACCACCAACAGCAACAACAACAGGCGGCCTTATCACCCAGCACAGCGCCATCCGGCCCCCACCCCCCCTCATCCGCGTCATCATCGGCTGGCATATCGATATCAACCACATCGCCGCAGCTAACACATCCCCAAGTACCAGCGAATCCACTGGTCGGCCCCAGACCACCGTTTGGCATGTTTCCAAATCTCCCGCTGTTTCCACCGGCTTCCACGCAAAACATGTGCACCGCAATGAATTCAATAGCGCAGTCTGTTATGCCGGCGGCACCATTTAATCCTTTAGCTCTATCGGGTGAGTTGTGAGTGAAACAATTTTTTATTCCAATTTAAACTGCAATTGTTAATGTAAAATGTCCAAAAGCAAGAGAAAAAAGTGAAAAAAAGAACCAGCTTTTCATACCTATGGTGCATGGCTTTTGTTTTTAAGGCTTTCGTTTGCTTCTTTATTAGCCGCTACTTGTATACACAGAGAAAGACCAACTAATTTTTAAATTTTCTTCTCTTTTCTTCTATTTTTTTGTGCGTGTAGGAGTCAGAGGCAGCACTACTTGCGGCATTTGCTTCAAAACATTCCCATGCCATTCGGCTTTGGAGATTCACTATAGAAGTCACACGAAAGAGAGGCCATTCAAATGTACGATATGTGATCGTGGTTTTACGACAAAGGTAAGTTGATGGAGAAAATACCCTAAACAAAAATATATAGAACTTGTCTTTGCTCTCTGTCGATCACAAAGTTCAATCGATAGAGAATCTCCTCATTCTCTGTGATTGGATAGATCTTGTGCTTCGAAATCCCTCTTTTCATTGTATTAATAGTTTTTCTTTTCTTCTTCTCTTTATCTTTGCAGGGTAATCTTAAGCAACATATGCTAACCCACAAAATCCGTGATATGGAACAAGAAACCTTCCGGAATAGAGCAGTCAAGTATGTAAGTGTTCCAATTTAATATTTCCCATATTCTTCTCTATCACTTCTCCCTACAATAAATTCAAATCTTTTGCATAAAAGTGAAAATATGTTTAGAAATATTTTTGGAGAACGAAATGTGTGCTATGAGAGACAGTAATTTATGCTATGGTAGACTATCAGGAGAAGACTCAAACTATTCGCAAAAACACTGATCTCTACATGAGAGCGTTTTCTAAATTACCTGTTAAAAAAACGATTTCTTGTCAATAGAAGAGAGATCAAACTTAATCTTGAAGAGAGTTAAACTAATTCTATGTTAGTACCCGAAATCTTTTGTGAGATAGTTCAGCCCAGTGGTCGGCAGAGATAGCAAAGTGCACAGTTCACTTACTTTCTGTTGTGACATTTCGTCGCAACACAAGCTCTGTATGTGTAAAAACCGATATTGTTCGTGGCGCACGCCAAGTGGACGCCTGACACTGGTTTAGCCCAAGAAATGCCTTTTCAAAAACTCCCTCACTCCACATGAGTTAATCTCTGTTGTGATTTTTTGCATCAACACGAGCTTTATATGTGTAAAACCCCGAAGCAGTTCGTGGCGCACGCCAAGTGGACGCCTGACACTGGTTTAGCCAAAGAAACCCCTTTTCAGATGCTCTCGCACTACACGTGAGTTAATCGTTGAGCGATTGAACAACTAGAGTCGGTGTGAGCGAGCCTCTCGCGATCGCTGAACTAAAATCATAAAATGCTCTCTTTTTCTCAAACTCCATAAATAAGGCATCTCGAACTTTGTTCTCCGCCATGTCGTTCTCGCTTAACGGACAACAAGTTTGTATGTATTTCTTGTTGGAGACAGCGACTTGCGATGAAGATATTGCAATTCCTGGTGGTCATCCACTCTCTCGCTCTCGATATTCTTTGCCTACACTTACAAAAGAGTTGGAAAGCGTTTAGTCTCAAAGATGTCTGAAATCTAAAATCAAAAATCTTGTAGAAAAAAAAAATTAAATGTATATATTTTTTTATACGAAAGTAGTCTCTCACTTCCCTTTGTATTCCTCTATCTCCCATCCATGACAATGTTTCTCAGCTAAACTGTTATCTCTCAGCTCTTGAGAAATCATTCCCTCACGCAGTGATATCCTTATTCCACACTGATTCATCTTCCAAGGCGCTCTAAACTGTGTACTGTTATCGGTTGAACTTACTCTCAGAGATATATTTTCTCTCAGCACTTTTCACTCTTTTTCTCTTGATTTAATTTATATTTTTACATGATTACTAATTCTTTGTTTTTGTCTTTTCTTTTTTTTTCTCTTTTTAGATGAGTGGTATCAAGGAAGATTGAATTCAATTTTAAGTCACACTCTCTGCTCTAGGATGGCCAACACATCATCAATAGATGACAAGTGATCCAGAACAATACACAACAATCTCCCCCGGAGTTCAGGGTTAAATAGGGTATAGCAATTTTGTCCAAAAAAGTAAAACACAAATTTTGAATCAAAGAGATTTTCAAACAAAAAAATCTCAAAGATTAAAAATAATTTTGTATAAATTTAAGTTGGATTCAGAAAACGAGAGCACCGGAGAGAAAGAAAGAAACCGAACAGCTGATTGCTGTGATGCTTATTTGTGAGAACAGCTTAAAGCGCTCTCTTTCGATTTCTCTGGTGCTCTTGAACAAAAACTCACTTATACACTGAAATCTCTTTCAAATCCATACACAACAAACTCGCATAGCAATGATCTCACTCATACACAAACAAACAAGACAAACACATTTGCATACTGATACAGATACAGATACAAACGTTTTGGGGGTCTATACGCTGGTGTATCGGTGTGTAGCGGCCCCATCACATTTGCATCTGGTAGCTAGCTGGTGGGTTGGCTTCTGGCCTGGCATTTTGTGTTGCTGCTTGCCTTCACACAGCGTTTTCGCGTTGCTTCAGCTTTAATGAAGACGAATGTATCAAATATGAAATGATGTATGGCAAATAAAATCATTAAATACGCCAAAATAAATGAAAGATGAAAGCGAACAAATTATTATGAAATGAAAAACAACAAAAAAACGCAAATAAAAATGTGAATGGCGGGCAAGGAGAACACAAGAGCGCAACAGCGTTTTGTTTTGGCCATAAAAAAACATAATTTGTAAAACAAAATCATTGGGGTAAAATATTGTTTATGGTTAAACAAAAATACAACAACAACAACAAATGACGGCATAAAAACAAACTAATTTTTATTGAAACAAATCCAAAGATTTTTATTTAGAAAAAAAACAAAACGAACAACAACAAGATATAAATATTGTTTTCACAAAGATCAATGCGATTTTTTCGTTGTCCAAACTTCAAAGCGAACTTGAAAGCAACGGAAAACGCTCTAGACAAATACAAACAACAACAACAAAAAGAAAAGAGACTGATTTCGTTTCATTGAAAAAAGATATACTAAAATGTTAAAAAATACAAAAATTAAAACCAAGATTTGGCTTAAACCCAAACGAAAAAAAAAACAAAACAATCCCGAAAAGAAATCATACAAAAATCAAAAATTCGAATTTAAAACAAGCAAGCAAAGCAAACAGAAATAACTGTAAACAGAGTCTAAATATTGTAAAATTTAAAACAATATATTAAAAAAACAATAATAATTGTGCAATACATACAAAAGAAAGAAAGAAAGAAAAAAACTAAGAAAAAATCCCTTTATTTTTTCTGCGAATAACAGGAGAAAATTCCTACCTCCCTTTTTTGTACATATTTTTTGCGGTTATTTTAAATTGACATACAAAAAAAAACAAAACAAACATTACTAAAAATTAATAATAAAAAAATTTTATAAAAAAATTGTGATACTATTTCATACTTTCTATTGTTTTCTCTTCGCGCTGTCTCTCTATCTCTTTTAAAAACTTTCATTTACTGCTTTTGTACATAGAAATTTTTGAAAACTTTATTTTTTAATTACAAAATTTTTCTAAATCTTTTTTTTTTTTGAATTTCTATTTTTTATGATTTTATTGAAAAAATATACAAAATATCCTTAAAACTTGTTTGTATCCGTTTAGTAGTAGAAATAACACAATAAACGACGAATATCATTTAGTTTTTCATAAGTCCACCCTTTCCCCCACCCCCAAAACTTAAATGTAATTAGTCACATATTAATTATAATTACTATTAATGCAAATAAATATTACAAACAAACAAAAAACAACTGAAAAATATGGTTAAACAAGAAATTTGAATATCATTTCTCTTAAAATTATTATTATTATTATTACTTAAGTGTACAATCTATGTATTAAGTTATAAACAAATTAAATATATAAAATCAATAATTTATATACTATATATATTATTATTGTCTTGTATAGAAAATGAAGATGAAAAAAAAAAAACAAAACAAAAAATATTATAAATATATTTAGTAAGAAAAAGAACAGAAAAACCAACAATCTCATGAAAGAAAAAAATGAAATATATGAAATTTGTGAAAAAATTAAATGACAGAGTTTTATTCTTAACAAATGGGGGGGCATGAAAAATCTCGGTTGAAATAATGACGAGCTGTTGGTGACCATGGAAGAGTACTCGTTGCGCTTGGGACCTTCCGCTGATGACTTGGAAAGGGGGTTATTGTCTGTTCGTTTCTTGAGGGAGGTATTGGAAAGTGAATTAACTGGGAGCTAATTCCCGAGGAATTTTCTATGGCTCTGGATGGTAATATGAATATGACCCGAAATCGGATGATCTGTGCAGGGTAGGAAGGCAGAAACAAAAACTTTAAAATATTACAAAAATCATCATTGTAATTTAAAGAGAACTGTTCTGTTCCCAGGATTTTTTTCATGATAGGGGTTGAGTAAACTGAATCTTTTGTTTGGTGGGTTTTTGTGAGGCGCAAAACTGTCAGAGTTACGAAAGGTCTACTTGATGGTACTAAGAGCCGAAGAAGCAACAGAAAAGCACAAAAGATCATGGAGACTTGGCAACAATCCTTAAGAAAGTGGCAAACGCGCTGGGAAGGGTGTCAAAAAGTCGGTGGAAATTGAAACTAATTCCGGGCGCACACAGATGGATAGACAGGTGATATAGAGAAACTAATTTTTATCTAACAGGGCACAGATCATACAAAAGTTATCTCTACAAGTACATGGCCGACTCCGTCCAAGAACAGGCAATATTCGCTTGTGCTAGATTCCACATGGACAGAGTTATACTGGAAGACCTAGTCGATGAATAAATAAATCCGCAAAATATTGTCGAGCTGATGATGTTGAGCAAGGAAAATCTGGGAAGGAGTTAGTATATACGAAGTTAAGGGATTAAGATGGAAGAAAAAGTAATATAGCCACGTAGAGATCGGATACGACACAAGTCTCGCACCCTCGATGTAATACTTCGAATGTCAATTCCGAGGGGTGCTGGTTTAAATCGGTAAGAATCCGAGACCAATGCAAAGTTTCCACCCCCAACCACAAAAAAAAGGCTACACAAAAATCTTATTCAACGCCACAAGAATGTACTGCGGGAGTCTGAGATAAGCACTGGGCGATCTAAGTACTGGGTGATCTAAGTACTGGGCGATCATAAGATTAAGGAATTATCCGAATCAGCAAGACTTAGGAAACTTCAATGATCTAGCCATTGTACGGTAGGTTATCGCCAGAACGGAGATGGCGACTGGGCATCTTCTAGTGAACAATACGTGGATCTACAGTTTAGATGGTAGTTCTAGGACAGGATTTCGAAAGATTTCTAAACAGTCTCATTATAGATTCCTACATTATGGATGACCCTTTCTTGTGTCACTTTCATGGATTTCACTTCTTGTCGATCTTCTCAGAATGTGGAAAAATACGGGCGAATTTGAACATTCACTGCGCAGCATGTTCAGTAAATGTTCTGCGGCTTATCATGCGCAAACATCATGCTTGTCAAGCTCTTGCATCGAAATTAATGAAAGAAGGTTAGTTTAGGTTGTAGGTGACGCCCACCAGTTGCGAAGACAATCGACGAATTCATCGAGGCCAACAGAATTCGGTCCATTGTGATTTCCGGAAGTAGATTAAATATAGAAAGGCTAGAATAGAAGAAAGAGTAGGTAAGGAAAAGTGATAAATGGAAAGCTAAGGTGGGGTGGGGTGATCATCATTTCATAATCAGTCATTTCTGTTGGCTCTATTGAACAAGGATGATTTCTCTATAAATTGGATGCATAGTTTAATAGGAGTTAAGTCGGTGAACGAAGAACCTACATCATCATCATGTAATCAGCTTCTACAGAAGTCTTCGAATGGAAGTTTCCATGCACATCACATCACATATTGTCCAGTCATGACCTATGTATGAACACTGAGTGTACTTTAGGCAAGGGAAAACAGTCCTTTGGTGTGCGTCGTTCGTCGACGTAATTGACAATTTCCAAGTACGGTAACGGTTTCTATTAGTGCACTAGAGCCTAACCTAAGACACATTCATTTAAAAGTTCGTTGTCTTGTATAGGGTACTCCATCTAACGTTTTTTTTCAACTATTCAACCGTTGGACTATTATTTGTGGGGTGCCCTCAGCAGCCATTTGAATGAAATTATTTTCCATTATTAACCGGAAGGATAGTACTTTCAAATAAAAAAAGAAATTTGAGAAAATATTCAGTAGTTTTTTTATATCATTTAAAAAAAAAAGTGATTTGTTGAAATATGTGGTTTCTAGAGGGGAAAAAGTAAATCATAGGAGACATTGGTATGGGAGCTATAAAAAGGGTCCGCCATCTATTATTTGTGGGGTGCCCGAGGCAGCCATTTGAACCGGAAGGATTCCATAGTAGTTTTTTTATAGCATTTTCAAAAAAAAAGTTATTTGGCGGACACTATATATTGCTATGTCCCGGTATTCAGCTGAGCGTGAAAGAAAGCAGTCCATGATTTTATGATTCTCGAGCCTAAGGCCTTCAGAGCTGCCCAGATACCGACACAGATTTTGAATGTAGTAGGAGGAAGACCGTATATTCATGAAGGAGTCTGGTGGGAATTAGAGGGAATTAGATCTAGAAACCTGATCCCGTGCTCTTTTTCATTTTCGAGTCGTCGGTGAATATTGAGATTTCATCAGCTTCTATGACGCTGTGTGATGCCTAAAAGGTAACACCTGGTATTATCCTCGGTGTACGCCATCATAAGGTGTCCTGGGCACCTGGTCATGTCCATGAATAGAAACAAATTATAGTAAACTTATTAATCACAACAGGCAATGTTGCAAAAATCGTGCAATGGATCTCCATTCCGCTGAATGACAGACTAACATGGCCATCTTCTAATTGGATCAGTTGAAAAGGAGTCTGCATCTACAGAAGAATAAGGACAACTGATACGAAAGCATTGTATGTTCTGCGTCATAGCTAGGGCGGCGATTAGTCTTAATTGTGGTTCCATTGGTTGTTAACCCATAGGGTGGACTGTAGTCCATAGCAGCAACTCTTCTTTCATTCGAAATATTCCAGCTTGGATTAAGTGATTGGAAGAATTCCTGACAGAAATCTTTATCTGAAATTCCACTAGGAAGGTTCCAAAATTGAAGTTTAGGGACTCCACAAGAACCATACTTGCAGCAGTTACCATGCCGAAGTCTTTTGTATTAGAGAAGTACCACAGACTTGTTGTGAAGTCAGCTCTATGGACTCGGTGAACCTAAATTTAAGAACAGTCCTAGGCTATCCCTTATTTCTTCCATAGATGACTAAGTTCGCTGTCTCCTTATTTATTTATTCTCATTTCTAACTAGACTCTCGGTGATGTGTAAACTGTTCGTTTTTGACCTTTTTTGGATGCCATATATATATACCATAATCAGACCGTTGTCAGACCCATGGACTCGGCGAACCTAAATTGAAGAACACTAAGAGAAGACTAAATAGTTAGATTTTGACCTTATTTGGATGTCGGGATACTACAATAAATAGAAGATGTGACGTACTTTTTAGATTGCGTCAAGTTCCATCGCAACTTGATTGCATAGGAATACTCTAATGCAAGCTACAGCTCAGACAGAAGGCACTGGTGCTGAAGACCACATAGTCACTACGCTGATCTGGCCAAAATATGATATGAAGAAGTCGAGCTATCATCTTACACTTGAATGAAATGAAGAGACTTCTTTGAGTTTGGTTTTGACGGAGCACACAGCCCAAAGGTTAGACATTGAGTCATTTAACTTTTGTAGGCTCTATGAGTAGAAGGAGGTTGATAGTGTCGATCGCCTTCTCTGCCTCTGTCCGGCTATAGGTAATAGGTATTTGGGGATGCTAAGTCTAAGTGAATCGGATGCTTTTAACCAACAATTTTAGGCTCATTTCTGAAGAAATGGTTTAGTCAAAAAGCAAAATTATCGCAGTTGAACTGAAAATCAGCTCGAAGAGGTACAAGGACTGACATTACAGCCAGTCAAAATAACAGTTTGCTGCGGATCATGACATGGGTCAATATTTCTGGCAAGACCAAGTGGAATGTAGATGCTAATGATATGTATGTATGTATGTCTTTTAGTGACATTATAGTCAATTCTCGAAAAAAAGTTTCCACACACAGTTCGAACATCTTCCGTCAAAAGTGAAGGTCTATTGAAGACTATACAAAAGAAATTAGAACCTAAAGGAATGTACTCCAAGGGTCTAAGACGATAACTAGGTAATCTTTCTGCTAAAAGGTTGAGAAAGTATCCGAAGCTGCAACGCTTGGGAAAATTCAATCATCTACGGTTGGTTATCGCCAGAACCATGAAGATCAGCCCGATTAGGTTCAAGAACTATCATTACAGCCCCACAGTTACTCCGGATCATGGCATGTTTTTTCAAATATAAGACCAAGTGGAATGTAAATGTGAATGGTGTGCCATAGAGTTACACTAAAACGGGCTCGAACAAATTTCCACACAGAGTTCGAACATCTTCAGTCTATAGCACAATGATGTTCGTAAGACAATACCCGGGAGATGATGTATTATCGGGCTTAACATGTTGATTGGGGGACTTCCTAGCTTGCAGTAATATCGCCTCTTTCGCAACAATCCATGGGAATGTTTTTCGGCATCCAGCCTCCTAAAGATCTAAACGCATGACATTTGCCCCCATCGGCCAGGGCATTGAGGTCAATCGTTATATGGATCCCAGAAGATCTAATCAAATATCTCAATCGCTCAGACCTACTCTAGTGTGGAGGCGTTTCTGATGTATTGTCGGGCTTAACATGTTGATTGGGACTTCCTATCTCTATTGCAAGCTTGTAGTAATCTCGCATTTTCAACACAATCCATAGGAATGTTTGTGGGCATTCAGCCTCCGAAAGATCGAAATGCGTGGCATTTGCCCCGTAATCCAGGACATTGAGGAGCTGTCGATACTGAATTGTCCGCCTGAAGTCAATCGTTATATGGATCCCTGGAGATATAATCAAATATCTCAATCTTCCAGATCTATCCGAGTGCTATGGTCCATTCAAAAATGTGCTTAAAGTGTCTTCTTGTCGCGACCACGTAAACCAACCATAAATACTTTCGAAAGCTAAAATTTCTTATCTCAATGCCATTCAAACAAATGTGCGCCTTCGTTCTAGCCATAAAATACAGAACATCATTTCTTACTGGCTATTACCGATAGTGCTCAAGCGTTTGTTGCCAATTTTATTGTGGCCTGTTAACAAGATTGTCACACAGCAGCAGCAACAACGACAAGCAATTGTCAAAAGAGGAAGTCTGAAAGCAAATATTGGCAAATATGAGAGTATTATCGGCGATAACACACAAAGAATCGAAGGATATAAAAACAATTCAAAGCGAAAACATAAATGAATATAATTTTATGGATATGTACACAGTGGTGTACACTTAAAGGAAGCATGGCCAAAACAAAATACATAATATCGCAAATAGGAATCAAGGCAAACAAACAAATACCAAATACAATGTAGTGGGTGCCATGTCGCATTTACATTTAAGCCATCTTAACACACACACATATATACACATAGAGAGACTGTCGAACACTTTCATCGGCAGCAATAAAAGGCGTTTTATTTGGATTGCGTTATTGCAATTTGGGCATAAGACATTCTCGGCTTATTTTCGTTGGGCACACGTCTCATATTTGTTCGACAATATGCCCGGGATTAGTTATGATGAGATGATAGACAGACAGACGGATGGTTGGCGGGAGGGACGGACGAACGTACGGAGGGGCGGGCTGATATGTCAGTATCGATAACAAAGTATGTTTGGATGCGAGTGTATGTGTCTGTGTACTAACGCCAAACATAATATTACAGTAGTAGTAGTAGTAGTTCAACACGAACACCCAGTATCAACAAACACTCGCGCTCACACAGATACAAATAATTGGTATCATATGCTTGGCGTGTGAGTTTGTGTGTGTGTGTTGTAATCTTGGATAACGTCACAACAACAATTGCGGTTAATATCTGTTTGTGTTTTGGTAGTGTGGGCGAGTGTATAGGCCAAATATTAACACGGCACGTGTTTATATTAAGCCTCGAACGCACAGCGTCGCATAGTGGCTTCGGCCGAACGGTCGGTCGGACGTACCCGGGAGGGGGCGTTTGCCTCGTTTTGTCTAAACGCTGTTTCTCTGTCAAAACACTCTGATTAAAGATTATGATTAATTGCCAAAGATACTGGAGTAAACCGCATTGCAACGATGGGAACAAATGAAAACAGATGCAATTATTGTTTCTACTGGGCAGCTACACCGGGAAAAATTGTGTTTCGCAATTTAGAGTAGAGAGCATAAACCGCACAAGAATCACAGATATCCGCACAAACTTCCCCCAAGCGACAAGGGGGACTTTTACTGATCGTTTGACTTACATATGTTCCTACTGTGAAAAGCAGTTTTTGAGGTTTATACTCGAAACTTCGCAAGCAATAATGAGATAATACCGTTGTTGATTAAAAACTTGGGTGACTGGTGGACATATCACAGCCATAAATCTGAAAGAATACTTTTCGTTTTATCAATGACTAATTTTCGTTAGGATAGAGAAAATTTTATTTCATGTAATGAAATTTTACAGGGTAAAAATCTCTCATTACCAAATGAATTTGGTGTTAAATCAAATTTAACACCTAGTTTTGAGAGCTTTTAATCAAGTTTTTTTCAAGTTGACGAGAACCACACTCAATTATGCACACTCTGGCAATATATGCACATCATATCATGTGTGGGATGATGATTATCAGTGGCGCTTCTGTTTAGAGTGCATGGTTTTACCATAGATACAGCCGAAACCCTCACCACTAAGCGTTATGAGTAGAGTGATCTAACCGAAACCTTTCGCATTACCATAGTCTGTCGGTTGATGGATTTCCAACTCGATATACCTTTCTCTCTGTTACATTTCTTTCTCCCCGTGCGCTATTTTATTCTCCATTAAAATTAAAATCACTCTCTGGTGCGGGACGCTAAACGTCCGCCCAACGATCGTGCAATCCAGGTTCGAGACAGGGTCTGGCCAAAGACAATATGTGTCGAAGATGATGTATTTTCATTTACAATTTATGACATTTAGGGTTTGTACATTCCCGTACTTTTTATTTCCCGGGAAACGGGAATTATTCTTTCGATTTCCCCTGAACCCGGGACTGGACTTTTTTCAGAATAAAACTTTCGAGTATATTATTATATTTCGAATAAAAAATACTGAAATCAATTTTAAAGGATTTTTACAAGAATGAAAAATAATTAGACATATATTTGTAGGCATATTTTTAAAATAAAGAGTTTTTTTTAATATAAAAACATAAAACTTTAAATCAGACAACGAATGTGAGTAGAATGTGAGTACAATAGAGAATTATTAGTTCGAAAACTAAATTAATATATTTAGAACCAGCAATATTATCATTTTTTCAAAGCATATGTAGTACATATGTAGAACGTAACAAGTTAGATTGTATGAATATGTTTCTGTACCCTGTATGATTTCTCCACAGGTATTACATAGCATATCAGGATAACAATTTTTCGGTCTTTATTCATAAAGATATCAAAAATTCTGAAATTTGTCACAGCACAATATATTTACTGCGAAATTGGGCCACATCGGTCCACGTTTTGCTTTAGACCCCATACAAATATCCTATCATGCCTCTGGATCTGTATTTTTATACGCTCCACGAGAGTATTATGTCTTTGTGCATTTGTTTGTAACACCCAAAAGGAAGCGAGATAGACCCATTGTTAATTATACCGATCGACTTAGAATCACTTTTTGAATCGATTTAGCAATGTACGTCTATCTGTCCGTCTGTTTGTCCATCTATTCTTGTAATCAAAGTACAGGTCGCAATTACAGCCAGAACCAAACGAAACTTTGCAGAACGAAGTTTTTCAGGACAGGGACGAACTCTATTTTTTCAAGAAAATCGGTTCAGATTTTGATATAGCCCCCACACGAATTCCACTCCTAATTTGCCTCTTTTCACTCTAGATACCAAATATTTTAACAGATTTTCTTCAAAATTGGCAAAATATCTTATATTTCCACTAATTGACTTTTTCCGCTCTGGAAACCACATATTTTATCACATTGTCTTCAAAATTGGCAATACATCTTATATTTCAACTAGAAACACCTGTGGCGAAAATATGTTAGATCGGTTCAGATTTATATATTGCTCCCATTCAAATTTCGCCCGATTTGACTTTTTCTGCACTAGAAACCACAAATTTTAACAAATCTTTTCCAAATGTTTATGTTTCTACTAGAGACACCTATGTTGAAAATGGGTCAGATCGGTTCAGATTTGCTTAGATTGTTTTCAAATTTGGCAAAACATCTTATATTTAAACTAGGAACACCTATGGTGAAAATAGGTCCGATCGAATCAGATTTATATATAGGTCCCATTAAAATTTCGCTCCCGATTTGACTTTTCTGCTCCAGATACCACATATTTTAACAGATCTTCTTCAAATTTGGCAAAGTATCTTATGTTTCCACTAGAAACACCCATGGTGAAAATGGGTCAGATCGATTCAGATTTATATATAGCTCCCATACAAATTTCGCTTCCGGCTTGATTTTTTCGACCCAGAAACCTCGTATTTTCAGAGAATTTCTTCAAATTGAGCATAACACGTTATACTTAAACTGGAAGAACCTATTGTGTAAGTGGGTCTCTTCATTCCATGTTTGGATATAGCCTCGATACAAATAGTTTTCTCGATTTGACAAATTGGGTCAGGTCATGATTAGGAAGTATATAAAAATCCTTCCCGTTTTAAATTTTTTTGCCGAATTGTATTTGGATAGAAAGTGGAGTGTATCGGTCCCGCCCGACTTTAGCCTTTCCTTACTTGTTTTTTTTTTCAAATAATGATAACAGGATATCAGATTTGAATTAATAGTGAATACAATTCCGATTAAAATTGATGTGCAGAGAATTCCTGATGGATCATTGCTTTTCAAAAGGCAACCATAATATTTCTATTCAAATTTCCTGGGAATTCTCCCACCATTTTCACGCGTTTGAAAATTTGGCTGATTTGGTAAATTTCAAAAAAAAAAACTCCTAACAGCTTGACCAAATTTGAAGACATTTCATACAGACATATTGGAAGTGTTGAGGAGCCAAAGTTCTCTAGGTTTAATGGGTTCTAACCAGTGGGGGTCCGAACTGGGGAGCCTCGGAAAAATAAATTATTTATCGTTTTGCCAAAATTGTATTTGTACGCTGATTGCGACAAAAAGTATTCATCTTCAAAAAATTACAAAAACATTCGTACATGTGTAGGCATGTCTCTCTCGATAAGAGCTCATTTTAATTGTTTTAATGTCTCTACACATATAGATGAACTGGAGAAAAAAAAATTAAAAAAATCTCTTCTCGTAAAAAATGGCAGACTTGTGAAAATTTCACAATTTTGTATTATAATTTTTTCAGCGATAACGGAATATGATGCACATTAATCTGTAACATTTTTATATTTTTCTGAAAACACATTACTGAATCACATCACAATAGAATGTCCTTTGAGATAGTAGGTCACGTGAATGAATTCCAAGTATTGCAGTGTGGGTGTGAACTTGGGGTTTCTTGGTGGCAAATTCTTTTTTGGATTTACAGAATAGCGTATCTTATCTCACTCTAGTACGTACTTAGTTTTGGTCTTCGGACGTCGTGGCATTCAGTTCAAAAAATGCAGCAATAACCTTGAGCTAATATCTAGAATACCCGATACCCAATAAATCATAATTATTTGTTGAAGGTGAAGGTTATGACCTCATTTTTTCAAAAGAAGATTAAAAACTGTAACAATTTTACCAACCAGCCCAGCGAGAATCCAAGTTTTTTTCTTCAACTCAAAATGACCGTTGAAAATTATCTATTTTTTATGGAAAACACCTTGGACGCGCGGCGTCGTGCTACACTTGTTACCATTTTTTTGTGTCCACAGTGTGCATGCATTCAAGATTATAGGCCATCATCATCATCATCGTGGTGCAGATCGGCTGTGTGTGTGTGTTGTTTGTGGTGGGTTCTTGTGTGACAAAGTTGGTGTGCCCACTTGGACAAGGTCTTTAGTTCGGTGTTTTTAGTTGTGTGCCTGCCTGTGGTTGTTGTTCGTGCTGGCTTTCACCAGACACAGCAGGATACCTGGGCATGTTGTAAATGATGATGATGGTGATCAGCCCGCCAGCCAGCCAGCATAATGTTCGTGCGATAGGTGTTCGCTGATCAATGATCATTTAAGAAAATTATGATTTGTTATTGTGCTGACAAATATTTTGATTTACAACTTCAAAACACAACGAAATGTAAACAAACATCGTTAAAAATATCAAATCAACAGAAAGGCACACAAGAGCCACAGCCAGTTCCAGACAGACATACAAACATAAAAAAATGATTTTGTTTCTCTGCCACCAAACAGCCGTAAAATTGATCTTTTTCCTCCAGCATTCCATTTCATTTCGTTTTTCATGAGAATCCGTGTCTGTGTTTATGTTAAACGTGAATGGGCAAATGAATGGAAAATCGAAAATGGTCAGAAAAGAACACACAGGCCTCGCACATTTCAATATTAGATAGATATCCCGACAGACTATCGTTAAATCAAAGATCTCTGAGAAATTTCGAAAGAGTTATTTTCCAAGATTGAGATCTGTTACCTTTTTATTAATACAGAAATATGGTTTTATTGATTGATTTCATGGAATTTGTTCGGGCAGTTTTATGGAGTTCTGGAAAATCGAGTCATTTGGTCGGGTCAATTTCAATATATTGATTTACGAATTTTACTTTATTACACACTTAAAGATAATGTTGTGTTCGGTTGTGTTATGTATTGTCGTGGAATTCATGGGATATCGTGAAATATCTAAATTTGATGGCCTAAAGTGTAGTATTAAGTGTCGTTTTAACGGAATTCTGTCTTAAATAGAACCAGTTAATATACTACATATTGTTGGGAGTCTGTTCATTTTCCATTTCATTTTTTAAACGAGTTCTTATCGAATTAAGAAATAAAATAAAAAAACAAAACAAAATTTCCCATACAATAATTGTCTAGTATTTCCTGCGAGAAGCACGCATCGCAACACAGCTCGATTATACAATTGTATAGAAATTCCAGAAAGCGATGCTATACTTGAAAGGAAATTTGATCAACTGGGGTGCAAATTGGTATCAGATATATACCAAATCATGGACACATATAGTTGACTTTCTTATGGACTGTCCGACAGTCCATATTACACTTGAACCAGATGATATACATCTCAAACTATAGATGAAATGGAGTTAATTTGCGTTTTTAATTTTTCATTTCCTCATTCTCTTATGCATTTTTTCAAAAATTATTTTTATTATTTGGTCACACCCTACGGTAGCGAAATAAATGTCAAATTAAAGAAGAGAACATGTGCTAAAAATACTTTAAATTTCATGCTTCTATATGTATTAGTTTAGCATTAACAATCTTTTAAAGTTTCGCCTCTTAAAAAGCAGGATATGAAAAACTTTAAAACTAAGAGGTAAACTCGAAATAGATGTTAATGCTGAACTAGTACAGGTAGAAGCATGAAATTTGAAGTATTTTTAACACAAGTTCTCTTCTCTAATTTAACACTAACACCGTTATCATATCAACATTTTATCCTTTGGAGCTATGTAGTCCTGTGAAGGGGTGTAAAGATCCGACTCCAAATAACAAATTTTAAGTAGTAATAGCGCAAATCTGAGGTACATTTGTATGGGGTCTATATTAAAACATGGACTAGTTCAAATATAATATAATCCTACACTCAGAAAAATAGCATTCCTAAATTTGAGTAAAATCCATACTCCAATTTAGTTCAACAATTTTACTTCACCTTTGTACAAATTTCCTTAGAAGTAGGAAAATTAACTAAGCATGAGTGAAGTTTCCTTCTTTCAAAGCCATAGTAAATAGTTCATTTACTAGAAATGGGGTAGTAAATTTACTTAAAAACATTTCTTTGGATCTAATAAAAAAAATCATAAAATTGAGTAAATTCATACTTGTTTGGAAGAATATTTCCAAGGTTTTAAGTAGGAAAAAGAATTAGAAATTTTTTGTATGGAAAAAATCAATTTTTCCTAAAATTAAGTTAATATTGTTTACTGAAATTTATACCGAGTCCTTCATACATTTAAGTATTAATTAATTTATAAAAATCACTTGAAATTGTTTAGAAAATTCTTGAATATTAATCTAAGAAGCAATTCTCGTTCGTTTGCAGAGATTTATTTCTTAAATACTTCGAGTATTATTCTAAACAACCACTGCGAATGCATTCGCAGCAATCATGGAGTAATAGCTGAACTCTTTATGGCAGAGGTATTATGAAACTTTTGAGAAATATTTCATGTTGTAATTTTTGTATTAGTTTTGCATACTCTGAAGCAAACCCATTTCTTTGAATTTTTTTAGTTAAATTGAACTTATTTTTTAGTTCACTTTTTCCTTATATAAAGTAAAATTTTCCTCAGTCCAAGTAAAAAAATTATTTGTTTTGAGGAAAAAATCAGCAAATTTGTAAATATTAACTTGATTTGAGTAAAAATTTACTAACTTTTAGGAAATTTTTAGCAAATTTAGTAAATATTTTCTTGGTTTTAGGAAAAAGTTACTTAGATTTACGAAAATTTCAACAAAATTTTACTTAGATTTAGTAAAAATGTACTTGGTTTTAGGAAAAACTAACTGCAATGTTCCTCAGTTTGAGTAAATATTTGCCTGGTTTGAGGAAAATTGATCTAGAATCAAGTTCAAAGCATTGATATGATGAAATATTTCTTTAGCGCTATACGAAGTTCAATTTTCCGTAAATTTTAGTTCAGTTTAACTCATTATGGGTTCACTTT
The DNA here is from genome assembly GCA_947397865.1 of Polietes domitor. Taxonomy (NCBI): domain Eukaryota; kingdom Metazoa; phylum Arthropoda; class Insecta; order Diptera; family Muscidae; genus Polietes; species Polietes domitor. Next base: position 59,688,186 of record OX377619.1, on the reverse strand, counting down.
TTTTCTAGATATTTTATCAAGATCCAAAGAAAAATGTCTATTCTAGAGCAGGAAAAGTGTAAATTGGAGGGATATGAAGTGTGAAGGCTACATTGAAAGAATTATTCTTCATAATATTTATGAAGCGATTTCATAAATGGGTTTTCGTAAATTTAGTGATTTTTTTCTTAATATGTATTACAAATTTATAAATAAAATGAAATGTTTCATTCATTTTTTTCATAAACATTTCATATTTCATAAAACAAAATTATTAAATTAGTGAAACTTAGTTTCATAAGATCAAATAAAGATTTCATTGTGTTAAAGAACAATTCTTAAAGATTATGAAATATGTCATAACTAATAAACTATTTGTGTTATGAAGAATTTCATAGCTTTTATGAAATGTTTCATAACAGAAAAGTACATTTTTAGTGTGTCGACTTTATTCGGTTCAATGCTAGCAATTCTCATTTGATCTCTGTTAACTCTGACATAAGTATGAACCCTGATTTAGGTCAAAGACATATTCACTGAAAAGACTCTCGCAATGATGGTGTGTGTTGATTGGCTAGTCAACAAGTCAGGCCTTTCGGTGTATAGAATTATTCCAAAAAAATTTCGACACAGCCGTGGACCCGACCCCTTTTGATTTGTATAAAATTTGGCACGTTTTTTATCCTCATTCAAACGAATTTTTGAAAATTTAAAATAATTTTTGAAAATTTAAAATAATTTAAAAATATTTTTCCCTTGATTTCCTCAAAATGCATGGTAATCGGGCAACAATTGCAACCTGTAATTTGTGAACAAACTTTAAATGGACCGAATATGGACAGACAGACCGACATGTCGACATCGTTAAATCGACTCAGCTGATTATATTTTTCCGCTATGTTGTGTCCATCCACAATATTGTCTAGTTTTTTTTAATGTTCCAGAAAGATAACTTCGCTAGAACGCTGATTTATTTCGAGTGACATTAATCATCAAAGAAACAAGGAAATCCAGTTGCATATATTTTTCATCAACCAATTAGGTAGCATTTATTCAGACAATCGAAGCAACGAGCATTAGTCAAAGTTTGCGATTGACGCGCTAAGTGGGAGTTCACCGACCCAAAGACCGAACTCATATGAAAGGTGTCCCCATACATTGCTTAAAGTCAAGTTTGGCTGAAGGAACTTGTGCTAAACATTGAATCGGTGGACTTCGTTACTAGTCGAGATGACGTAGAGAACTATACAACCGAATTAAGTAATCTTACTGTACCTACACTGGAAGAAATATCTTCATAATATTTATGATTTTGTCATAACCTCAGTGAAAATTATTATTAAAAAGTCGCCAAAGATGCACTTTATGAAATGGATGATACATGTTTTTCATAAAGCACAAATCAATGAAAAGTGTCATAGAATTTCTGAAACATGAACTTTTGTCATATAAGTTCATTATTTTTCATTATATAATGTATGAACATTTTCATAGATTTTATAAAGAAACTTTATGAATTTTATGAAAAAGTTTCATAAATATTAATAATTTATACTTAAGTTTCCAATATAAACAAAAAGATCTGACTTGTTGATTAAGCAGTCGATACACACCATCGTTACGAGAAACTTTGCAATGAATGATCAAGTCAAGGTACATTCTTATGTCAGAGTTAACATAGGACAAATGAGAATTGCTAGTGGTGTAGTATTCGACCGAATAAAGTCGACACACTAAAAATCTATTTGAAAGTTATGAAACGTTTCATAAATAGCAAAAAACTTTTATTATATTTATGAAAACGTGTATGTGTTATGAAACGTTTTCATAAATATAATGAAGGTTATTTATGAAACGTTTCATATTTTTTTGGTTATTTCAATAACAATAACAAATATTTTCATATTTCAAAATCTTTAAGAATTTTTTATTTATTAAAATTGCATTTATTAAAATTGCAGATCAAGGAATGATCTTATGAAACTAAAAAAATTTAACAATTTTATTTTATGAAATATGAAATGTTTATAACAAATTTATGATACATTTAATTTTAATTAATATTGAGAAAAAATCACTAAATTTATGAAAAACCTTTATGATACCGCTTCATAAATATTAAGAAGGAAAATTCTATCAGTGTATGCGAACAAATTATTGCAAGTTAATATCTGAGAGAATTCTTATTGTCAGAACTATAGAAGAAGATCTTAAACCTCTAGCTGCTCTCTTTATGGGTCAATATGACCATTTTTTTCGAGAAAACAAAAAAATTTCCTTTCAAAAAAGACATTTAGGGAATAAATTGTTCTACGAAAAAAATTGTCGGAAAATTGCAGTGGGGTCACCAAAGATACCAATTTTGTAAATAAAGCTCTTCACTCTTATATTGCAAAATTACACGCAATATAAATGATCTACTCAACAGTCCTTTCAGAATTATAGGTTCTCTACTCTGTTCCAAAAATGCTGTTGGACATTGTTATGTGTATTATTTTTTTAGTTTCGACTGCAATTACATCACGAAAATTATGGAGCGCCTTACTGACACTGTTATCTGTTAATAAAAAATATTAAAAAAATCGAAGAGGTACTTTTTGATAATTAAAAAAATATTTATTTTGAAGACTAAATATAATTTGCCCATTTTAAATTTGCCCACCTCCTATAAGAAAAAAATATCTGATTTACGATCCACCCAGTGTATTAAAATTCATGTTTTTTTTTTAAATCGGGAAATGTGGATTTATTTCCCTTATTCAGAGATACAATTTGCAAACTTTCATTAAAATCGGAGAACCCAAGGAAAAATTTGTTTATAGAAAACCGAAGTTCTTAAAATCGCTGAGCTTTGTTAATATGCAACCGAATCCTATATATACACTCTACCTTCAAATGTGTTCTAAAAGTACAAATATCAAAAAAATTCGCCAAATTTTATGATTCTAGCTGCAGCCAACTGGTCGGTGCCAATTTTATCCCTATATGCCCCTAAGAGTACGAATATAGAAATATGGAAATATTTTTCCAGTCTACGCAGCCTGAGCGAATTATTCACCGATTTTCATAATTTGTTACCATTTTCTTCCTGATTCCCCGCTAAAAGTAAATATTTAAAAACTTGATTTGAATTGGGATATTGTCCTGGTTCAAGACCATTTTGCATCTATATTTAATAGAATGAAAATTTATTTAAAAATGGCATGGTGACATTTATTACTTGGCTGCAGACTATCATGATCATGATTTCGACCATGTCTTTTCAAGTGGCTTCGCAGCGACGTTTCAACATCAATCCCGGCCTCTATAAGGAAATGATTCTCACAAACGAACGAGAAGCACAACTCATTTTCCGAATTTGCGTTTACAAAAATCGCACCAAGTAATAAGGTACACATGCCATCTTACAAGCATCTCATTGAGTAAGTATGTGTATATGCAGGTATAGTTACCCAGCAATACTTCTGCCGTGCCAACGCTCATTTGTTTTAGTTTTTTCGTGTGTATTTTTTTGGTCTGTAATCAATATTTGATTAACAGTCGGAAGAGTGTATACAATGAATTTTATAATTCAACAGGGTGCGGCAAAAGGGATTTGAAAAATAATAACTTTTCTAATTTAATTTTCCCCCTTTTTCTTTTATGACTTGTAAAATAAATCTGGGAGATTAATCATGGAAAGTTATTTTTTTTTTCAACATCAATTTGAACGTTTAATTTCCAAAAATTCAGAATTCAATTGGCCGGCCCGTTCGCCGGGTTTAATAGCACATGATTATTTCCTTTGGGGATATTTTAAAGAGAGGGTGCATATCAATGAACCCAGAACCCTTGAACAGCTGAAGGAGAATATTTGAGCCGACATAAAAGCGTTGCAGCCAGATACTCTGAATCGTGTCATGGAAAATGCTCTTGAATGAGTTCAACTTTGCGCGGCTGAAAATGGTGGTCACTTAATTAACGTAATCTTTCACATTTATTATTTTAGTTTTTTTTTATTTTATCATTTTGTAAGAAAAATAAATTTAAATTAAAAACAATTAAAAACGGTGATAAGTTCGGCCGGGCCGATCCCAACCGATCTACGACGCATTTATGGAACATTTTGACGTCCTAGTTCCTTTCGTTTAGATGCTAGAGTGGTTTCAACAGACGGACGGACATGTCTAGATCGTCTTATAATTTTATGACGATCAAAAATATATATACTTTATGAGGCCTCAGGTCGATATTTCAAGGTGTTACAAACGGAATGACAAAGTTAGTATACGCCCATCCTGGAGGTGGAGAGTGTAATTAAATAATTTATGATCGTTTTAAACCCCCTCGCGACTTTTGCCGCACCCTGTAGCTACATTGGTACCAATTTTATCCCTTTTTCCAAATTTCCTCCTTAAAAGTATGAATTACGAATAATTTCTTTATTTTACGTGTACATACGATTTGGGGGATATACACACCAAACGTTACTATCTAAAGTAGTTCAATTGCTACCATTTTTATCCCTTTTTGCACCATTTCACGCCCGGTATAATCATTTTATTGAATTTGCCAAATATCAAATATTATGCGTTTCTTGGAAAAATCGAAATCCAAGCTAATCTTGTCCTCTTTCTTCAAATGATTGGAATTTAAGAGGCGATTGGTAGATTTGCGAACTAGAAATTTTTGTCATCACAATCGAATGTTTTTGCGATGTCCAGTTGTAAGTATTGTTGGTCCGAACAGAACAAGAAAATGAAAATGGCAAAAATTTAAATTCAAAAATCTTCGGTTATCTGATAGTCTGCTGCGAGAAGAGTCCTTTGATGCATCCCTTTCTGAAAATTCCGTTTCAAAATCTCTCCTTTTACGAGCATGTATTCTATATTTAAATTCCCCTTCCCCAAATAAAAATTATTACCGAGCTCGTCATAAATTCCTGCCTGACCCAAATCAATCAACATGATTTGTACGTTGTTCAACTACGAGACACACGAGATACACGGGGGCAGAACAGAAGGCATAACTTTATAATTATGCATACAATTACAACAAATGATATTAACAAAAACAACCAACCCATAAACAACAACCAGGCATTCATTCATACTTCAGATACTTGTGTATCTGTGTTTGTGTGGTGTTGCATGTTCCGGGGGTATGTTGCACAGTGTGCAGCGTGCATGGCAGGGCAAGGCAGACACTCGAATATGTTGTAAATAAACGTTGTTGGCAACACACAAATTAACTTTATGAATGTTGAACAAAAATGTAAACAATTTACAAGTGATGACGATCCGATGATGTGACTGCCAAACAGCAATAGCAACAACAACAACAAAATCAACAACACCACTAAACGAGAGAACTTGTAGAAATGTTGTTAGTGGCTCTATTGTTGGTACTTCTGGTGTTCTGATGGTTGCACATCATATTCCAGTGAGCCCATATTTCAACAACTGATATGTTTGTGCCGTGTGTGTTTATGTGCGCGCGAGTTGTTACTTCTGGACGGGGGAATAAGATCCGAGAACATGAAAACAACCCCTTTTCGTTCGTATTTATTTTTTGAAAAAATATGATCAACTTTAAAAACAAATAAACAAAAAAATTTTAACAATAGCAACAAAATACCGAGCAGCAACATTAACAAATTTATGACAAACAATCGAACGAACGGCAACGAATAACTTAACTATGTTGCGCAGAGCCACGCACAGTGCCGTGGATTCGAAAAAATGTGAAAGTAACCAAAAATTGGAAAATAGATCGGAGGGGACGAATCGTAATGGAGGGTAGCATATAACACTAGTTTACACGGATATTGTAAAAGGGCTGTTGATATTTGATTTGGTATCCTAAACTCGAAAACTATACTACAAAAAATTAATAATAAAATGTATTTATATTTTATAAAAACCCCACATTCCTTCGAATATACTTTTAATATTTTTACTATAATTATAGCCCACTTATGAGTTAAATTAAATGAAATTGTGAGGGTTACAAACATTCAAAAGTTATCTTTCACAGAGAAACTGTGGAAAATAGAAAAAAAATAAAAATAATAATATATATATATTTTTAATATTTATTATAACGATGAAAATGTACAAATCTATGTATAAATGCAGGTGTGAACCTTCTTGTAGATTTAAGCGAATTTAAAAAAGATCATGTTTCATAGTTTTCAAATGAAGTTTTTGCTAAAAGGGTTGCACCACCCTGATAAAAATCAATTATTTTTCACTAAAAATTCTATTTAATTTAAAAAAATAAAATATTTTTTAAATTAAATATTTTATTTAATTTAAATGTTTAGTGGACAATTAATTGGTTTATTTGATTCCGCAGAACGAAATTTAAATTATTTCCGAAACTATAGTGCTTAGAAGTGGGCGCGTCAGAGTCGGTACAAAGTGATACTTCTGTGTACCTTCCACCACAGGATGGAGGTATACTGAGTTTGTCATTCGTTTGTAACACCTTGAAATATTGACCCTATAAAGTATATACCGTCCCTATAGTCTATAATTTTCGGGTGTATTGTTGGGTTCATGTTTAATGTTTTTTGTCAAATCGGGCGTTGGAATCGTATTGCGTTAAATATTAATTTATTATTTTGGATTTATGAACGATATTCCTATTCTGTAAACTGAACAGCTAAAATCATAAACGTCAAAAGAAAGCATGTTTTCGAATTTTTTTTTTGGGGGGGGGTTGGAATCGGGGAAAATGGGTAGACAAATCAAAAAAGCCTGCAGCTGGAATAATGAAAGTCAGTGAATACTTCGCTCTGTCTGCATAGTCTCGAAAAATGTTGCGATCTTTCAATATTCGTACTGTAAGAGTCAAAATGGGCAAGAAAGGATAAATTTTGAAGCGTAACAGGAAGGCATTTTTGGAAAAGGGCGAAAGGGGATAAAAATGGTACTAATGAAACAACTGCAGCTAGAATCTTGAAATTCGATTTTTATATTAATCTGACTTCGTAGTCGCACAAAATAATTGAGGTACGAACGATAAAACTGATACCAAGCCAACGGCTGTACCTAGATGGACTAATGGGTTTTCGACATTTTCGAAATTTGGTGCCTTTTAGAATACACTTGAAGTATTATTTATATATACAGTAAAGGGATATCACAAGGTATTTGCAGTTAATTAATTAATTTTAATTCAAAATTATAATAATGAAAAATTACAATTTATTTAACAGATATCGCTATTAGCAAAAATATCATAGTTTTCGTAATATGTTACTGCTCCGACAACTTTTAATCTACCGATAATACTGTGTAATGCAATCCATGGTGGAGAGTATATAAGAATCGGCCCGACCGATCTTAACGTATTTTCACTAGTTTCTTCTGTGTTTTTCTCGAAGCTTTCGTTGCCAAGTACGAATTGAGAAATATTGGAGAATTACAATGGTGATTCTTCAAGAGATACTCATCCTTTTTCCTTTATTTTATTCCACGGGGAACATAGGGTATCAAAAATATCTTTATACAATGATCTATTATGGACAATTGTTCCCATGTCCCAAAACTACAATGTATTTAAAAAATATCGCAATTAGCAAAACATATTAATTTCTCTACTCTTACTGGTCCTCTACGTGAAGTCGACAACCTTCAATCTGCCGGTGAAACTGAGGAATGTACTCCATGGTGGAGGGTATAAAAGATTCGAGCCGGCAGAACTTAACGCATTTTTTAATTTTAATTCTATGACAAAATACCGAACTTTATGATCTATCTGCAGCCATTTGGTCGGCACCAATTTTATCCCTTTTTGGTCCTAAAAGTACGAGTAACGAAAGATCGCATTACATTTCAAATCTACACAACCTGAGCGAAATATACAGCGATTTTCATCATTCTAGCTGCAGCTGTTAGATTGGTACTAATTTAATCCTTCTTCTCACCGTTTCCGCAAAAAATAAATTTTTTGAAAATTTTCTTGATTTTGCAAGTCTATACAATCATAGGAATTGGTTATTCTAGCTGCAGTCATTTGGTCGGTTACAATTTTATCCCCTTTTCCAGAGTTTCCTCCTTAAAAGTGCGAATTACATGTACAGCCATGGACAGTAAATTAGCACAAAACTATATATATTTTGTTTTGAATGAAGTTGCTTCTTTTGACTTGCGCGTCCCAACAGCTGTGCGTCATTCAGACGTTTTCCGATGAGCAAGCCAAGTTATTTTTGCATTGTTGTTTATTTACCAAAATTTTATTAGAAATTAAATTGTCAATCATCTAGCTGTGTGTGAATAAATAAATACAAAACATATTCATGATTCAAATCGTTGTAGAAACATTCGTTAATGGCAGTGATTTCTTTAACTGTAGTATTTATACAAACAACTTAAAACCGTTTTCAGTGTACTGAACAGAACAGGACTATATATTAGGACTATTTTTCTTTAAGTTAAAATAACAAGCTGTTAAAATAAGAAAATATTTTTTACATGTTCGCCAACTACAATATAAATATGTGTATCAAAACAAATTTTGGACTTAGCCTCGATAACCATAAATATAAGTAAATTCTAGTCTTCTAGTTAGACAGAAAATATTAGCTATCAATAAAATTTATTTTACAAAAAATCGAATTGTTTAAAAAATAAATAAGAACAAATATTTTTTAGATTTCACACTTTTCTACACCATTTCCAAGTGTAATTCAAAAGACACCATTTGAAGTGATATTTTTTGAATTGCAAATGGAATTTTTGAATTTCAACTGGTGTCTTCTGAATTTCAACTGGTGTCTTTTGAATTTCAAGTGATGTCTTTTGAATTACAATTGAAAAAGGTGTAGAAAAAATTCGCTTGAAGTTAGAAAAAATATATATGTGCATCTTGACGTGTTGCGGACTAAATATCGTAACTTATATATCGTCAGTTGATATATCAAAAATCTCCCAGAAAAAATAATAATTTGTTAGTAACTGTCTCCTTAACCGGTCTTGGTTTGAACGATTTAAAATATTTACTAATAATTTGGACATACCTAAGTCCAAATCTTTGCTTCATACAGTCTTGTATGTTTAGCCAGCCTTTTGTTTCGTATGTAAACACTGTGCTGTGGCTGCCGCAGCCGAAGGTGGATATAGAATGATGTTTATGTCAAAAAGAGCGTCAGCGTGAAGGGTGTTAAGAAAATTGCTCCCTTTTAAACCTTTCATCAGACGAAATATGAGAGAAACGCTGCTGCTGCTGCACACCACTTGAAATGTATAAATGATCGAGCTGCCGAATAAAAGGGTGCGCCTGCGCAGTGGCATTCTGTTGAACGTCTGTACAAAAATAAATGCGCTACATGTTTTTTTGAATGAGCGTTTAATGTTGACATGTATGCTTATGGTTATTACACGCTTTTATGATATGCCACCGGATGATTCCTAGGAATGTTTGACATTTGTCATCGTATCCATCACCAGTCGGGGACAGACAATGAAATGAAATGCACCCCTATTCCCTTGGCGCGGCGTAGCGCAGCTCAGCTCAGCTTAAATGATAACAGTTGTTTTGCGTGTTGCCCAGCTAAACGTTTTTTGAGTTATGACGACAGTTAACAACATTTCTGGTATACCTTGAAAACGAAAAAAAGAACTGTTGACGTTTTCCTTTTCTTATCGGCTGCAGGAGCTGACATCAAATGGAACTAATTAATGACTCGTGTCTTAAGGTTGACGCAAGTGTGGCGGAAACCCCAACATTTGACCACTAGCTGGCTGTTTTCACTGGTCTCATTTCCAGCAACCAGTCTGCCACCTATGGCGGGTTCTGGTTACTTTGACTGGTTGTGTGAATCTATTTTTCATTGCATGTCTCTCTCTCACCCTCTTCCTGTGTCCTTTTGCTTTGGGTGTTGCTGCTTCTCTCTTTACTTTTGCCGGTTGGCATTCATTGTCCTCCTTGGCTCTCATTGGGAATAATTTTTCTTGATATCCTTTTCTGTGATTGCAAAATTTAAATCATGCAACTCCCTCGTCTATATTTAATCTGTCACGGACACAGCGTACAGTACACCAGCGTCGTCGGGTAAGTAAGCTATCACGTCTCGTTGTCATTGCCTCTACACCCTGCTTTGTGTCTCCAATCCAATCCAGAGCAGGATACCGACGACCAGAAGAAGAACTGGAAGTAGCAGTGAAAGAAGAAAAGCTAATCCAACTTAATGTTCTTTGCTTTCTGTATTTTATTTGCAACAATTTGTTGTCTGTTACATTGTTGCTTTTGGAGGAATATTCATGCACATGGCTAACATTAGCTATGTGACTGCTGCTGCTCTTGCTCCAGCTTCTTGGTCATTCCTTGGGCTCTGCCTCGACATGATGGGTTTTGGTATTGATCATGTTCGAGATGACGGTGGTGACCAGCAAGGTGTTGCACGTATCAAACAATGCGAGTATGTGCACATAAAGTAATCAGAGTTATGTTGAAATTACGAATAGCAAAGTTCAATAAGAATTGAAGGGTTCATCAAAGGATTAAATATTGACGAAGAATTTCATTGGCAGCATGGTGATGATGCATAATCTGGACTTGCGTGTGCACCATGTGTACATGAAATTGTCGGAACAATCTTAAAGAACAACCTCATATATATGAGTAAATTGTGTTCTTCGTTAAGTTAGACGTCAGCATTTTTGGTTAGATTGGATAAACTATAACATTCGAAAGCAGACGCTAATTTTAAGTTATGGTGACTACTAAATTTATTTCACTATAACGGTTTAATTTAATTTAATTTTACGGTAATTATTTCGAGATTCCATATAACATCATCTTCAAATTTGTATGAAGATTCAATGACAAATGCAAAGTATACGGCGGTAAAATGATCAATTCCCTATTTGTAGGTACTTTGGTTGTATCAAAACATGGACCCATACAATTCGCTTTCACGGTAGGTATTCTCAGTTGAAATATACCATGAACTGCAAATCAAATATAAAGTGCGGGATCTAGAGCAGAAATAGGGTAAATTGGTGGGATATTTGTGTGGAGGCTATATTTAAAGCTGAACTCATTCTCCCCAAGTTAAATAGCGAACGTCACTAGCCCAAAAGAAAATACTTCTGTCAAATTTCACCACAATCGGAAAACAATTGCGACCTATAATTTGCGAACAAGCTTTAGATGGATAGTAGACGGTCAGGCGTACGGACAGTCAATGATTCGTTTCAAAAATTATTTTTTATTTAAATATGTTCATCTGTTAGCTTTTATTATAGTTTAAACAGCTGTGGTTCCCAACCAATCTATTATTTTCTCAATGCTTTTCAATGTTACCCAATAACTAACGATTCAGGATTTCATTGTGAATTACATACATTCTTTTGCTAAAGGAGTTTTAAAGATAGTTCCGACTATACGTAAATTCTGAGTTATGCACTCTTTTGATGCGAAAATAAGAAAACATAGTATCGAAGAAGACCCACAAATGTCGATTCGGCTCAAATCAGCTAAATTGGGCATCGCAGGAAAGTCAATCTTAAAAATTATCTTTTTGGATTAGGGCCATTTTTCTACGGTCATAGCTTGCAAACATTGACATATCCGAGCGACGCAAAGCCTAATGTAATGAAGAAAAAAGTTTGCTACTGGTTTATTTCACGGCGACCGCGATCGAGCGTCTTGCAACCCTCTGCGCCAGCATGCCAACCACTATGGAAATATAGGGTGCTGTGCCAAATTTGAAGATAATTGGTTAAAATATGTGGTTTTTAGAGCGAAAAATCGCGAGCGACATTTGTACGCAAACTATATCTAAATTGAATAGCGTCTGTCCTTGACCTTCAGAACTTATTCGTGCCAAGTTTTGTTGGGATCGAACAATAATTGCGACCTGTACTTTGATAATAGATGGACAGATTGACGGACATAGATGAGTCGATTAAAAAAGTGAATCTAAGTCGATCGCTACACTGAAAGAATTTTCCTTCATAAAATTTATGAAGCGATTTTATAAAAGGTTTTTCATAAATTTTCTTAATATGTATGCAAAATTCATAAATAAAATATAAACATAACATAAATACATTTTTTTCATAAACATTTCATATTTCATAAAACAATATTGTTAAATTTCAGTAATTAGTTTCATAAGATCAAAGAAAGATTTCATAGTATTTAAGAAACATTTCTTAAATTTTATGAAAATGTCATAACCAATAAAATATTTGTGTTATAAATATAATGAAGGATTTCATAGTTTTTATGAAATGTTTCATAACCTACAACCACATTTTTAGTGTGTCGACTTTATTCGTTGAATGCTAGCAATTCTCATTTGTACTCTGTTAACTCTGACATAAGTATGAACCCTGATTTAGGTCAAAGACATATTCATTGCAAATACTCTTGCAATAGTGGTGTGTTAGTGTTAGTCAACGAGTCACACCTTTTTTTGCTATTTTTGTTTATATTGGAAACTTCTGTACTTACTATTTTTGTAAATCTTTCATAAAATTAATGAAGTTTCTTCATAAAATCTATGAAAAATTTCATAAATCTTTTTTTGAAAAATAATGAACATTTATGACATAAGTTCATCGAATGAAGAACTGCATTTCGTAGTTTCTAAGAAATGTTTCATAAATTCTATGACTTTTTTCATTGAATTCATGAATATTTTCAATGAGGTTAAGACAAAATCATAACTATAATGAAGATAATTCTTTCGGTCTTGGGGGAAAGGGGATACAAATTTTATCAATCAAATGACAGCAGCTAGAGTCATGGGATTTGGAGCAAAGGAATGGTTGATTCATGAAGTTGGTTATCTAGCACTGTGAGCGTTAGATATAATGGATTTTCAAAATTTACTTTTGGAATTAAAATAGGATGGAAATACAAAAAACCAAACGGCTGTAGCTGAAAATGTTCCCACCATCCCCCAATATTTAGGGTATTTAAGCTGTCATGAAGAATCCTGCCATATATTTACTCTTGCGTGTTTTAAAATAATTACAATTTTTTATTTATTTATAAAATTATTTTTTTAATATTTTTATTTGTTTTAGTTTGGCTATATTCAAAAAATTAACATTTTCCTGTAATTTGTATGTATTGTTGGTCTGTTTTGTTGTATGTGTTGTCATTTATTTTGGTTTAAGACCAAAGGTTGTGCTGAAGTCTTCAGTAGAACCCAAAATTAGCAAAAAGGCAAAGTGAGACCTTTATTGTTGCAGCTAAAAGTTGACTGCACAGTTTCGATGGACGCTACCCCATCTCGTCAGAACTTTCGCAACGAATGCATGTCTTTGACTTAAATCAGGGTTCATATTAGTACCAGCGGTCACATATGACAAATGAGAAGCGCTGATAAACCAAATATTCCACCGAACTAAGTCGACACACTAAAAATCTCACTTTGCCAATTCAATGTTATGAATATGCTCGCAACAACGCAAAGATTGTTGTTGTACGGTATGTCTCGTCTTCACTGTACCTCGTGTGTATTGTTGTTGTTTGTATGTATTGTTGGTCTGTTATGTTGTATGTGTTGTTATTTATTTTGGTTTAAGACCAAAGGTTGTGCTGAAGTCTTCAGCAGAACCCAAAATTTCCTGTAATGTTACTGCACTTCTGGAATGCAACCCATGTAGAGGGTATATAAAGTTTGGCCCGGCCGAACTTAGCAACGTTTTTACTTGTTTATAAAATTATTTTTTCAATATTTTTATTTATTTTGATTTGACTATATTAAAAAATTAACTTTTTCCTTTAATATTAGTGCACTTCTTCGAAAATCGGCAGCTTCTGAAGAGGGTAAATAAAATCCGTCTCGGCCGAACTTACGGCCGTTTTTACTTGTTTTTGTTAAAATTATATTCTTTGTCTTATTTTTATACACTCCACGAGAGTATTATGTCTTTGTGCATTTGTTTGTAACACCCAAAAGGAAACGAGATAGACCCATTATTATTTATACCGATCGTCTTAGAATCACTTTCTGAGTCGATTTAGCAATGTCCGTCTGTCTGTCTGTCCGTCCGTCCGTCCGTCCGTCCGTCCGTCCGTCCGTCCGTCCGTCCGTCCGTCCATCTATTCTTGTCCGTCCGTCCGTCCGTCCGTCCATCTATTCTTGTAATCACGATACAGGTCGCAATTGTAGACAGAACCAAATGAAACTTTGCACAACGATGTTTTTCGGGATAAGGACGAACGCTATTTAATTTGAAGAAAATCGGTTCAGATTTAGATATAGCCCCCATACGAATTTCACTCCCGATTTGACTCTTTTCACTCTAGATACCACATATTACAACAGATTTTCTTTAAAATTGGCAAAACATCTTATATTGTAACTAGAAACACCTGTGGTAAAAATGTGTTAGATCGGTTCAGATTTATATATAGCTCCCATACAAATTTCTCTCCCGATTTGACTTTTTCCGCTCTAGAGACCACATAATGTATCAGATTGTCGTCAGATTTGGTAAAACATCTTATATTTCCACTAGAAACACCCATGGTGAATATCGATCAGATCGGTTCAGATTTATATATAGCTCCCATACAAATTTCGCTCCCGATTTGACTTTTTCCGCTCTAGAAACCACATATTGTATCAGATTGTCTTCAGATTTGGCAAAATATATTATATTTAAACTAAGAACATCTATGGTGAAAATAGGCCAAATCGGTTCAGATTTAGATATAGGCCCCATACAAATGTCGATCCCGATTTGAATTTTTCCGCTTTAAATGCCACATATTCTAATCTATTTTCTTTTAATTTCGTTCAATGTCTTATAATCCAACTAGAAACACCTATGCGGAAATTGGGTAAGATCGGTTCAGATTTAGATATAGCCCCCATACAAATGTCGCTCCCGATTTGACTTTTGCCGCTTTAAAAGCCACATATTGTGCTCGATTGTCTTTAAATTTCGCACAACATCTTATAATCTAACTACACAAAACTATGGTGAAAGTGGGTAAGATCGGTTCAGATTTTAATATAGCCCAAATTCAAATGTTGCTCCCATAAGTTTAACCGATTTTGGCCAAACTATACATTTCATATTTCACCTATTTCGTTCCAGGTTTCAATATATCCTCATACAAATGTCCTTTCCGATATAAAATTTTTTGTCAAACACATACATTTACAGGATACAAAAAACTTCCCGTTTTCACTTTTTCACCGAATTGAATTGTATTCGGATTGAAAGTGGAGTGTATCATAGAGTCGGCCCCGCCCGACTTTAGCCTTTCCTTACTGGTTTTAATTTCGTTTCGTTTTCCTCTGTGCTCAGAATGGATCTGAAATGATTTTTCTAAAATTGTGTTTTCTAATATCAAGTAACCGAACATATTCGATTGTGTTAATGATCTGATTCGTCAACTCTAATCCCAACATCTCGAATCCATAATTGCCCGATCATTATTTCGACTATATGCAGCGGCAAGCCGCCCGTTTATAACTCAATCACTGAGTTGTTGGTGGTGGTGGTGACTTGCAGCTACTTAGTTAATTCAAACCGAAAATTCCGAAATAAAATTACAGGAAATAAAAAACCAGCCACACATATAGACAGACCCGAACAACGGATATACACAAAGCCGCATTTATGTTTTCCGGGCATGTGGAGGGATTAAATGCGAAAATTGCTCACCAAAAATTTGGCAGTTTGTAGCGAACGAAAAAACGATGGAAAAATATAAAACTAAGCACAAAACGAAGCAGAATGAAATCTAAAAATCATGACAGACTTTACAACAACAAGCAAACTATATATACATGAAACACATAAATGGAAATAATGCAGGCGGTTGGAAACGACTACAAAATATGCTTCATTTAAACATGTTGCTATATCCTTCAACATAACACCTTGAAATATGGACCAGAGACCCTATAGAGAATATGAATATATTCGTCATACAATTCTAAGGCAATTGTGACAATGTCTGTCATAATTTCCATTAACACATTGAGTGCCACGTCGTAAGTTTCCGTACAACAGTGATTGCTTTTACTTATAGCCCAAAAAATGTTTGGCCTCCTGGGAAGGTTTGCGTCAAAACTGCTTGGCACTCAATGTGTTAAATGAAGATTCCTTGCAGCAACGAAACTTTTTTCGATTGTAAGGTAAATTGATAAATGGAAAATAAAAAATTGTAATAAATATATTTTATCAACTGCTACAATTTCCATCAATTCCTCTTGTAATATGCCAAAGAAGAGCTCAAAGGCATAGCATCTAGTGGAAGGACACAGTGTAAGGTACCCGAAAATCATGACCAACCGAATGAGCTCTGGGTTTTTTGTTTTGTTTGCCACAGAGATGATTGTAATTTTATACGAACGAGTTTGTGCTTTTTAGCAAAACGTTGCAGCAGAACTCCCCCTCCCCCACAAAAAATGACTTTTTGAATTGAACAATTTTTGGTTGCTGGCTGGCTGGTTGGCTGGCTTTTAAACCGTTTTACTTTTTAACCCGCTTACAAAGCGGCAATTATTTATGTCGAGTTTAAACTCAGCACAATGAAATGAAACAAGCCAATGGAGATGGAAAGAAACGGACGACTTTTTGTAAAAATAGGAAAACAAAATTGTGAAAAAGCAAAACCATATTTGGTTCAAATATTTGCATTTTTTCCTCTTTCATTTTCGCAGGTTCTCTGCAGAGAAACTGCTTAAAGTTTGATTTACCATAAAGTCGAAAAATGAACGTTTGATTTATAACAATTCATACAGATGTTCTCTTCGCAACGATGATGATTCGAATTGTTGCAGTGATCATGGAGGGGGGAACTGATGACTGACTGACTAGGACCATGCTGATGATGATGACGATGGTCATGGCAACATAAATGACTAAACAGCCACGTTATTTGTTGCTATATACAGACATACATATACATATGTATTTGTACGTGGAAGAAAATAATCATTCAGCCATAAAGGATGAGCTGCAGTTGTTGACGGTGGAGTTGGAGTTGAAGTTGGAAGTGAGATGAATTTGAAATGTATGGGAAACAAAATCCAAATGAAATGAACCAGACCCGTTTTTTCCATCATGAGAAATTGGTTCAACTCTCCACAACAGCAACAATAATAGTAGCAAATGCAACAACAATAACCATTGCGAAAGGGACAGTGGTCCATGTCACCATGTCTGCTAGGGAGAAGGTTAATCAATGTATTCAAGGTATTGGTTTGTAGAAAATAAGGTTTTTTTTCGACTTGTTAGTTTAAATTTCTAATTAGAATTTCACATTTAACTCTCTTAGTCTATTTAGTCGCAAATCTTCTCAATTGTGACTGTGTTATGTTTATAAAAAATAATTCTCGATCGCTTCAGGAGGTTTCTGTCTTGAAGAATTCATATATTATTCGATGGTCGTTTTGAATAAAATTTGAAGACTTTAAGAAATAAGCAACCGTTTGGCGTATTTCAATTCGAATCCACGTAATTTACAAGTCTGCCGCTATAATTTACAAGTCTGAACTGACTTATATAATAGTCAGTTGGTATAATTTTATAAATTCGGAATAATCCTGCAGTACTAATTATTTATATTATATAATTTCACTGTGCAAAAAAAAAATAAAAATTTTGTGTCTGAGACCTACAAATTTATATTTTGTGTACATTGAGGTAAACTGATTTCTTAAATAAAAACCAACTAGTAAATCAAAAATTTTTTTTTTCAAATCCATGCTTTATGCAAGCAGAATTCTATTGGGCCTAGAAATTCTTTTTTAGTTATCTTTTGTAGAAGGAAAAATTACTGCAAAATTTCAGTTTTTTATCTGCCATAGAACGGCATATATTCGAAAATGGGTTTTAACTTCGTATGGGAGGTGCCACGCCCACATTTCCATTACCGCCCATTTTTGTCACAACTACGCACATTAATGCTAGATGCACTTACACAAAATTACAGTAGGTGTAATTTTGGTTTTAACTTCATATGGGAGGTGCCACGCCCACTTTTGCATTACCGCCCATTTTAGGCGCAACTACGCACATTGATGCTAGATGCACTTACACAAAATTTGAGCACTATACGTGTCATAGAACTGACACTATTCGATAATATGTTTTAACTTCGTATGGGAGGTGGTACGCCCACTATTCCAATACCGCCCATTTTTGGCAGAACTACGCACATTGATGGTAGATGCACTTACACAAAATTTCAGCACTCTAGGTGTCATAGAACTGACTATATTCAATAATAGGTTTTAACTTCGTATGGGAGGTGCCACGCCCACTTTTCCAATACCGCCCATTTTTGGCACAACTATGCAAATTGATGCTAGATGCACTTACACAAAATTTTAGCACTCTAGGTGTCTTAGAACTGACAATATTCAATAATAGGTTTTAACTTCGTATGGGAGGTGCCACGCCCCTTTGTCCAATTGGTCAAATTTTTCCATTTCCTTGTATTGTCATCAAAAATGATTAAGTGTGCAAAATTTGAGCAAAATTGGTTGAGAAAAAAGCTTTCAAAAATTGATTTCAAATTTTGTGGCACACAAACATATATAGAAAGTAACCTTATATAAAGCATGGAAAAATTCTTTATATTTATATAGTTTAATATTTTACTAATTTATTTAATTTTTTACTAAAATTAAAATTTTCGTGTTAATAATATTTGTACTCTCATTTTGGAAATAAAGTCCGACCACACCCGCTTATATGTTCGATTAATGGTAATTATGATGGCTACAAATGTTGCGAATTTCACTTACACATAGAAACAGTAGTTTGGGAACAGTCTCCTAAAAATTGATTTTTTTCGAAATAATCATTGCTGGCATAAAAAATAAACAGAAAATTAAAAAAAATATTTTATTTTAAATAGCAAACATTCTAAAGGAGAAAACAATGTCTAGGTAAAAGATCTATAGATAAATGCAGACGCAACATATTGTTTAAAATATTTTTTTTTTGATTTTTTGGTTAATAGAGCAAAAACCCGATATAAAAATTATATAACTAGTCTTTAGTTAAATTTTGAAAAATGTAGAAATTATGGCCCTTAATTATAAGTAGAGGAAAAATCATATATCGAGTTTTTGATTAAATGAATCTAGTTACACATGAAGACGATGCATAAGTTATGGTCCATAACTTTCATTTATCCATAGATTTTCTTCAATTCAAATTCAAATGATATTATAAAATAAAATAATCTTAACAATTAAAAAATCATGATATATATTTTATAAATAGACATTATTTTCTTCTTTAAAATGTTAGTGGCAAAAACTAAAGTCATTGATAATTACATAGAAATACAATGACAGATAAAAAATTTATGATACACGCAGGACGAACGTTTTTTTCAAATTGAATCTTTGTCTATTACTAGCTTATATTATTATTTTTTATAAAAAAGCAATATTCCTTCAGGTAGGCTTGGATAAAGATCTTTTGGCCAACGACTATATCCAACAGTTTTCTGTGGACAATGACAGGACAATCCCCTCTGGCAACTGAAATCCTAAGACGCAGGTGGAACTGGCTCGGGCATACGTTAAGCAAAAGACAAGACGACTGACAAGATTTCCACTTGACTAAATTCTCAGAGAAACCTGTGACATACCTCTAGTTGACATTGGATGGAAATGGCACAATGGCGTATGATTCGGCTTAGCTCGTCGGAATGGGGTGATTCTTTTTTCCGTTGGTTTGCACATTTCTATTTTTTTGCCATTAAATAAATGTATATAAATCTAAATTGGGTTGACTGATATCGGATAAGGACACGGACGGACTTTCGGCAGCACAATAAATGACTGTAATTGAGATGGGCAGGTTTATGATTGTAAATGAGAACACAGATGTAATTGTACTTCAGGCTTCCCACCCCTCATGATTATAATATTCAATAATTAACTCATGTTAATTATTGAACACGTCTTACTTTAGCCATTGGTATTTCGCTACATCTATTCAACCAAACACACAAAATTTAACCCTTCATCATGACTCTTAAACTATGACATTTTTATTACTTAATCCTATTGAATCCTTACTAAACTAAGCATATAATTTCAATATAAACATGTGTAAATGAATTTTTTTGTGTAAAGTTTGTTTGTATCTTAACAAAAAATAGAGGAATAAAATTGGAATTTAGTAGTAACTAATAATTTTTGTTCGTTTCCTTTTAATTCTAAATGCTCGAGACTCTACATCAATTTTAGTTTTTTTTTGTTTTAACTTATGTTTAATAATATATATTTTTTGTTTA
This sequence comes from Polietes domitor, assembly GCA_947397865.1. Taxonomy (NCBI): domain Eukaryota; kingdom Metazoa; phylum Arthropoda; class Insecta; order Diptera; family Muscidae; genus Polietes; species Polietes domitor. Next base: position 59,667,978 of record OX377619.1, on the reverse strand, counting down.
ATATTTTTTATTTCTATATTATTAAAAAACGGTTATCGTCATATGAAGATATTCAAGTATCAGTAAACATTAATATTTTGGTGTAAATTTTTATAAAATTGTTATTTTCTTATATTTCTACTATATATATATATACTATATTTTTTATTATTTATTTCACCAATGTGATTTATAATGATAGTTGTTCTATTGACCATTGATGAAATATCCTTATTTGTTAGTTGAGGCTATATTATGATTTTATTATAATCTTTTGTAAGGATACAATTCTAGTCATATATTATTTTTATAACTTACACCACTTCGTGGGCTAGGGTATTATAAGTTAGTTTCGCGCCAAATGTTTGTAACACCAAGAAATAATCGAGCTAGACCCACCTTTAAGCATACGGATCGGCTTGGAATCACCTGCTGAATCGATCGATCGAATATCTGCCGGAAAATTGGATCAATATTATTATTTATCATCATCGTGATGTAGGGTAATATATAGTCGGCTCCGGCAGTCTTTAGCCTTTCCTTACTTGTTTTATGTTCCGTTTGGGCCATAATCAACAAACTTTTCTAAAGAACGTTACTTTTTATTTCTTCTTTTTTGAATATTTTTTTATAACGACGCAAGGAATTACGTTAGCAGTTTTGTAAAAAAGTTGATTTAGTTTTGACCAGACATAAATAATTTAAATTTTAATAATTTTAAAATATTTCAATATTGGGAAGTTATTTTTTAGCTGGCATACCTGAAAACGATTAGGTTGGATATTTAAGTTTTTATAACCCATAGTATGAGGATCGATTTCAGTTGCTTTACTTATGGTCACCAGTGTTTAGCAGAATTTCATAGCATTTATATTGAGTGGTAGCACTCCCGAAAATCTGCGGAATATTAACACCATATGTAGTTAATGGACAAAGAGAACAAGTTTAATATGAAGAATTGAAAAACAGAAAAAAGGTGTAACCCTTTTTTTAAATGTGTGTACTGTGTTACATATAATAACGTAAATTTTTTTTGCTGGGAGAGTTTTGTTTATTAAAAAACGAATAATAAAGCTAGAATGGTGATATTTTGAGGAGTATTCCACATCTAACATACATTTTTTCGAACGAATTGTTGGAGATTTTCAAAGGATTTAACATCATCTGAAGTCTTATTTTTCTGCAATGTTTATACCATAAACAATTAATAATAATTATATAATTTTTAATAAAAAAATATTAAAATGGTAAAACATCTCCTCTTTAATTTGTCATTTATATCGAAATCATAAATATCATCTGGTTCAAGTGTAATTTGAACTGCCGGACGGTGTTATTAAAGATATCAAAAACCGGTCCTTTACAGGAAAACGGGTTTTGTTTTTCGAAAAAACACCTACGCTTTAAATGTTAGGTTTTTTTGGGTTTGTTTTTAAAATCGTAAAATTATCTGAAAGCTCAATATTTTGAGATACTTTTTAGACGGACAGTAGTTGTTTTGTTTATCAACGTCGTATGGACAGCCATTGTCACTTTAAACCACTGTTCCATATTTAAATTGTTATTGTCATTATCATCATCAACGTGAACAGCACCATTTGTGTTACCAACAAATCACTAATGTTGCATTGGGTTTTTGTTCGCCGTATTGCTTTTCAGTCTTCATTTGTTTTCTGTGTTTTTTTTTTGCGCTTTGTTTTGTTTCAGTTGTTCGTGCTGTGCTGTGCTTTGCGGGGCTGTGCTTCTTTCCATTCCTAGTCGAAGGAACAATTTAAAATTGCATTCTGGGGAGTTTTATTTTGAACGCAACTCAGTCGTTGGGTAGTCCATGCGAGTGGACGAGTGAGTATATGAATGTGTAATTTTCTAGCGATTTGTATACCCCGGCTCGAGGAGACCACCTTCTCAGTTGATGTGCTAATGTTGTTGTTGCTGTTGTATTTGTTGGTATACAGAAGGGGGGGCGAGTATGATTTTAAATTACGCTGACTTGACATTCAAAACATTTTACGAAACAAATCATCATCACCAACATCAACAGCGATACATGTAAATTCGCCAGAGTCAGATTGAGTGGAGTCGAGTTGTGTCGAGTCAAGTCTGTAATAAAACGTTTTTGTCAGTGTACGTTCGTTCATTGCATTCGTTCTCCGCAAATCTCTTCGACATTACAAATGTTCCTTTTGGGGGTTTTGGATGTTGCAGCAATTCTGAACATGGACCATTTCAGCCAATTCATACTTATAGCAATCATCATCATCAGCAGCGGCAGCATCACCACCACCATCATCATCATGGGTAACGACAGCGGCTACAGCCACACATCGGTATCATCATCATCGCCATCAGTTCTGTCACTTGTCTGACTTTAGGGTAACAGCACCAATTCTAATGGCAAAAGTTGCAACTCCTACTCTGATTTGTTGTGGTTGCTTGCTCTGCTATCTTATGCCAAGGATTTCGACCTCCTTCAATTACGTTTTGTTTTTTTTTTTTATTTTTTTCTCCAGCCACCGTCCATTATTCTGGTCTGGTCCAATGCGTCTCTGTCGGCTTGCTGTGTGCACGTGTGTGGTATGCGATCATTTAAGTTGTCTTTACAACCGTTTTGGTAATTTTTATATCATTTTAACCATTTCCGAGATTTTGCTATAACCCCGGGACACGACATGTTCAATGTAGTCGCATTAAACATATAACAACAAATATATTTTATTATAACAAAGCTACTTTTATGAAGTTTCCTTATTTTTGGTATATAAAACTCACAAATAAGAGTGCATAAATGGTGCACAGTGGTGGTCGGTTCCGAGTAAGTGATCGCCACCAAAAATCAAGTCAATTAAGAAATTGGTGTATATGGCGCCATATAGAATGGCCAATTTATCACATAATTATTTAGCTAATGTAATAGGGGAATTGTTTACAAAAATCTTGTTTTTAGTATGCCCAACGCTTTATAATCATCAGTGAGACGATGTCTGCCTGGCCATCCGTTCGACCGTCCTTCTGGTGTCCATCTAAAACCTTGTTTAACAAATTAAATAGTTTACAGACATTTTTTTTCTAAAAATTAAACCTCTTTTCTTCTAAAGTTAAAAAATAATAAATAAAGTGTGTTTAATATTTGATTTGTACTGGGATATATTCTTAGCTCAAGAACTTTTTGCATCTATGCTCCATAGAGCTTATGTTTTTATAAATATGAACATCTATAGAATATAGATGCAAAGAGGTCTTGAGCCAATATTCCAGTTCGAATTGAATTTATTGATTTTTAAAAGACTGTTCTCGCCTGGAATAATCTAATAAACCAACGATACACGGCCCATGTAAAAAATACTAAACAACGATATATCGGAAATTGATATCACAGATCTTATCAAATGTAGGGTGGGCTATTTAAAACTTTAAATTAAAATCGATACTGTGCAACACCATTTTTGGAACAGAGTAGCTACTCTCTTTATGGGTCGATTTGATATTTTTTTCGAGAAAATCAAAAAAGTCCTTTCAAAAAGGACATAAATATAAGGATTAAAATGTTCTACCAACAAGTTTGTCGAAGAGGTCACCTATGACACTAAAGTTATATACAGGGTTTTCCAACAGGAGGTGTTATTTTGAATCGCCCGGTATTTCGGTAGCTGTCACTTTTGAAGCTTTTATTCTTTGACATTTGACAAGTAGAAACTGCGCCATTACTAACAAGTAAGGAAAGACTAAAGTCGGGCGTGGCCGACCACCACTCTCTGCGTATATACCTCGACTTTATTACTAAACCCAGGTGTTTCATGGGAGCAATTTTATGTAGTTCATATAACTTATACAGTTACTATAAATTCATCTTTTGTCATATTTAACGAATATGGTAAATAATTGATCCAATTTTCCGGCAGACAACTACAAATTATACAGTAGTGTAACAACTCTTGGGGCCTGGTCTAAAACGTGGGCCAATATACTTGTCATTCACGGTAGGTACTCCGAGTTGAAATATATCATGATCCGATGTATGACGTAGTTTCTAGAGCTGTAATAAAGTAGAATGGGGCACCATTTGGGTTAATCCAAAGTATGGACACATATATTTGACTTTCATAGTATGTATTCGTAATTGAATATAATACAAAATGCAAAATTTGAAAAACTTCCGATGTAAAATGTGGGTTCAAGAGGGGTAATAAAAAATGGGGCCCATTTGTAAGCGCGCTACATTAAAAAGTGGGCCCATATAGGGCCCATAAGAATACCAAATAGGTATTCTTAGTTGAAATATGACATGATATGCAAAATTATATCGAGATCCAATGCACCATGTGGGTTCTAGAGATCTAATGGAATAGAATGGGGCCCACTTTGTATGGGGGTTATACCAAAATATGGACCATATATTTGACTTTAATAGTATGTATTCTTAGTTGAAATATAATATAATCTGCAAAATTTGAAAATCTTTCGATGTAAAATCTGGGTAATAATAAAAATGGGGCCCATTTGTAAGGGCGCGACATAAAAAAGTGGGCCTTTATAGATCACTTTCAAAGTAGGTATTTTTTATTGAAATATAACATGATCTGCAAAATTTTATAAAGATCCAATGTAAAATTTGGGTTCAAGAGCGATAATAGTAAAGAGTGATTTTTTTGAGGTTAGGATTTTCATGCATTAGTATTTGACAGATCACGTGGGATTTCAGACATGGTGTCAAAGAGAAAGATGCTCAGTATGCTTTGACATTTCATCATGAATAGACTTACTAACGAGCAACGCTTGCAAATCATTGAATTTTATTACCAAAATCAGTGTTCGGTTCGAAATTTTTTATCGACAAATTTTGTTCAGCGATGAGGCTCATTTCTGGTTGAATGGCTACGTAAATAAACAAAATTGCCGCATTTGGAGTGAAGAGCAACCAGAAGCCGTTCAAGAACTGCCCATGCATCCCGAAAAATGCACTGTTTGGTGTGGTTTGTACGCTGGTGGAATCATTGGACCGTATTTTTTCAAAGATGCTGTTGGACGCAACGTTACGGTGAATGGCGATCGCTATCGTTCGATGCTAACAAACTTTTTGTTGCCAAAAATGGAAGAACTGAACTTGGTTGACATGTGGTTTCAACAAGATGGCGCTACATGCCACACAGCTCGCGATTCTATGGCCATTTTGAGGGAAAACTTCGGAGAACAATTCATCTCAAGAAATGGACCGGTAAGTTGGCCACCAAGATCATGCGATTTGACGCCTTTAGACTATTTTTTGTGGGGCTACGTCAAGTCTAAAGTCTACAGAAATAAGCCAGCAACTATTCCAGCTTTGGAAGACAACATTTCCGAAGAAATTCGGGCTATTCCGGCCGAAATGCTCGAAAAAGTTGCCCAAAATTGGACTTTCCGAATGGACCACCTAAGACGCAGCCGCGGTCAACATTTAAATGAAATTATCTTCAAAAAGTAAATGTCATGGACCAATCTAACGTTTCAAATAAAGAACCGATGAGATTTTGCAAATTTTATGCGTTTTTTTTTTAAAAAAGTTATCAAGCGCTTAAAAAATCACCCTTTATAAACCGGGGGCCCATTTGTATGGGGGCTATACCAAAACATTGACCTATGTAGCTGCCTTTCAAAATACGTGTTTCTAGTATAAATTGTAAAATGTGTATTCTAGAGGAGTAATAGTGTAAATTATAGGGATATTTGTATGGAGGCTATATCTACATCTGAACCGATTTTCTCCAAATTCAATACCAATCGTACTTGGCCAAAAAAAGTAACTTCTGTCAAATATCATGACAATCGGACCACAATTGCGACCTGTAGAGTGCGAACAAGCTTAGATGGATAGCAGACGGACGGACGGCCATTTCCACCTCGGTGGCTACGTCAACAAGCAAAATTGTCTCATCTGGGGCTCGAAAACTCAATAGATATTGTTGAGAAGCCTCTCCTTCCTCATCGTGTGACTGTTTCACAATTGCCCACCGAGATCTTGTGGTGGCCATTTGGCTGATGTTTTTTTCATTATTAACGGTCCGATCATTTATTTCAAAAAATTTAATTTTTCTTTGAATACCAAAATAACACCTCTGGTTGGAAAACCCTGTATAATGATCTTCTCGCTTAAATAGATAAATTACAGCTTATAGAACAAAAAGCTGCAATTGTTGTAAAAATACAAATTTTCACGGTTCAACTTGTATTTCAACTTACTATACATCGGTTTCTGACTCAAATATTCCTTATGTAGTCACCTATCATATGTCAAAAAATATTTTGATGTTCTCTATATGCTAGAAAGTTACGTGGTTTTATCTAAAAGCCCTTTTTGGGCGAGTTTTCATTAAGAATAATCTCACATAAACCAAATATGGAAAAATGGGCGTAATTTCCTATTCTGTTTTGGATCATTTTTTTGGCGAATTTTCATTGAACGATTTTTCATGTCGCCTGCTGAAATAGAAAATTATTTAAAAGAAAAATAATTTGCGTTATCTAGAATAAAAAAGTTAAAATACAACACAAAAAGCAATTAAAATGGCGTATTACCGGCAAAATAGAGGTTGCCGACTTCACGTATAAGTGCAGTAATATATTAGGAAAACTATGATGTTTCATTATTATAATTTTGAAATAAAATGAATTAAAACGTGTATTTTGAAATTAATTTATTAAAAGTACGAATTTTGAGGAAGACTTTTGTTTTGCGCGTCAACGAAGTCAGAGATATTTATAAATAGAATTTCATTAGTCCTTTTTCCACATTTTATCCCTTTTTCCACATTTTCCCCCTTAAAGGTACGAATTTTGAAAATCACTTTATTTTACGTGTGCGTGCTATCAGAGGGATATATACATCGAATTTCATTATTAAAGCTGAATTCTGTTTTTGGTACCATTTCTATCCCTCTTTGGTCCACTTCTACCCCTTAGCAGTACAAACTTGAAAAAATCTCTTTATTTTACCTGTCTACTCAATTAGAAAAATGTACACACCGAATTTCGTGTGTCTAGCTGATGCCCTTTGTCCCTTTTCACCACCTAGAACCACCACCACGTTTACGTTTTAAGGTGAATGTGCATACAAAATATCAAGTAAATATAAGCAACATATTCGAAAAACACGTTTAAATACTCTAAATATTAGGGAACATTTTTCCCCTGTGGACCGTTTTTACCCATTTACAATCTCAGCCGATCTACACTATTGACGTATTATTGAAAAAATTGAACGTCGGGATATTCAAGGAGTACAATTATTTTTAATTTTTGGTGTCCTTGAAGCACAAGGACGTTCCTCTTTTCATAAAGTCTGGGAAAGAGGATGGGAAAACTTTCAATTATACCAATAACGTTAAAATCCGATTCCATGTTATCTTATCGTTAAGGAAGCTATCTCCTGACAAAAAACCCCAACATCAGCAACTTTGGGCCACTGTAAAACCCAAACCATGAACTACTACCCGCAAACACGTTCCAAATTTCATAAAAGTCGGAGTTGAAAATTCGAAATTAGAAATAATTATAATTCTTTCATAGAAAATAAACTTTTTTCGAAATCGATTTCCGTAATTGGCCATCTGATCTATATGCTAGAGCAATCGAAAGTTGGGAATATTGAGGCGACCATTTGAAATTGTCTCTAAAGGAACTGCCAATTGGAACATTTTTCATTGGAGTATCAATTGAAATCAACAACCTAGTCGTTGCAACATTTTGCAATGAATGACTATCCCCCTGCTCACATTTGATATCTAAGAAAACATTAAATTGTTTCATTTCATTTTCCATTAAGCAGCTTGGAATGCCATTGCGTTTAAACAATTATAGTATTGCTTACAAGAAATCATAAATTAAAATTTTCGAATAAATTCTTCTTTATTGCAAAATCTAATTCATGAGCGTCGGTGAGATTAAAATAACACAGTGTTGAAATATTGGCTAATTAAAATGTATAATAAAGCAATAATAATAGCACAGTACAGTCACATACACACACTCACACACATCTGCATTGACATGCGAATAAACGTGTAATTGGAAAATATTTGAAATATTTTGTTTTTGCAAAAAGGAAAAACAAAATATAAAATATGAAAATATGTATGTATGTCTGGTCGACCGGCTAACTGCCGGTCGATGCTTCACTCTATATCTCGCATCGATAGATATTCGTGGTGCATGTGTGCGTTAAATAGTAATGAGGAAAATTACAACAAAAGTAGCCATAATGGTAGCAGCAGCATAGCCAACAGCCGACAAAAAATAAATATTTATTTCGCACCATTAGCAATAAATCTTATTAATTTAATGGCTGAAACGGCAACTAGTAGGCCAAGTTAATGATGTTGCTGCCTGCATTCGCGAAAGTAGAACCGACTGACAACAACACTGGGCCATGTTGCACTTGTGGGAGAGTGAAATCCAGTGCAGGACTCAAAGCAGAAGCTGCAAATGTAAGCCGATCTCAGTAGAATTTGGTTGTATTTTTTCGAAAATTCAACGACATATGTACATTAAACTGGGTCGCCGTCCATACAAATGGAAAAACAATTTCCAGTCACCCCATGAAAATAAAGTTTGGATTGTTTAGCAATGATTTGCAAAATATTTCGTTCCTAGATCAAGTCGTCCGTGAGCTAAACGCTCTTAAAACCCCCTAAAAATTATGTTTTTCTGTGTAATTATACACTCCACGAGAGTATTATGGCTTTGTGCATTTGTTTGTAACACCCAAAAGAAAGCGAGATAGACCCATTGTTAAGTATGCCGATCAACTTAGAATCACTTTCTGAGTCGATTTAGCAATGTCCGTCTGTCTGTCTGTCTGTCCATCTATTGTTGTAATCAAATTATAGGTCGCAATTATAGTCCGATCTTAACAAAAATTGGCACAAGTAAGTTTTGTGGATCAAGGACGAACGCTATTTAATTTGAGGCAAATCGGTTCAGATTTAGATATAGCCCCCATACAAATGTCGCTCCCGATTTGACATTTTCCGCTCTAGAAACCACATATTGTACCCGATTTTCTTTAAATTTGGCACAACATCTTATAATCCAACTAGAAACAACTATGCAAAAATTGGGTAAGATCGGTTCAGATTTAGATATAGCTCCCAAACAAATGTGGCTCCCGATTTGACTTTTGCCGCTTTAGGAACCACATATTGTACTCGATTTTCTTTAAATTTGGCACAACAGCTTATAATCCAAGTAAAAAACCAATGGTGAAAGTGGCTAAGATCGGTTCAGATTTAGATATAGCGCAAATCCAAATGTTGCTCCCAAATATTTAACCGATTTTGGCCAAGCTATACATATTATATTTCACCTATTTCGTTCCAGATTTCAATATATCCCGATACAAATGTCCTTTCCGATTTACAAAAGGATACAAAAATCCTTCCCGTTTTCACTTTTTCACCGAATTAAATTGTATTCGGATTGAAAGTGAAGTGTATCATAGAGTCGGCCCCGCCCGACTTTAGCCTTTCTTACTTGTTTTTTACGTTGCATTTTTTCCATTTTTTCTGAATTAATAGACTCGGAAGCAATTTAATTATAAAATTTGATTCTTGTCTTAGAGCAACTTATTGGTCGAATTATTGGACGTATATAGTATTTTTATACCCTCCACCTCCAGGATGGGGGTATACTAACTTTGTCATTCCGTTTGTAACACCTTGAAATATCGACCTGAGACCCTATAAAGTATATATATTCTTGATCCTCATAAAATTCTAAGACGATCTAGCCATGTCCGTCCGTCCGTCTATTGAAAGCACGCTAGCATCTAAACGAAAGGAGCTAGAACGTTCAAAATTTCCATAAATGCGTCTTATAGTCGTAGATCGGTTGGGATTGAAATGGGTCGAAAGCGGCCCAAAGGGAAAATTTTTTCCCTCACAAGGACTAAAAATACCCAGAATAATCCATAATATTTTAGCGTATTTAAGCATGTTTTTTGAATATGTCTGTTTATATTTGCTTGATATTTGGTATCCGCATTCCCCTTATAGCAAAAACGTGCACCATAAAGTGATTCTTAGGGGGTGAAATGGGGCAAAAAAGGGATAAAAATGGTGCATATTAAACGACAACAGCTAGAAACACGAAATTCGGTGTGTACATTCCTCTAATTGAGTAGATATATAATATAAACGTATTTTTCCAAATTCGTACTTTTAAGGTGTAAAATAGGAATAGAGGGATAAAAATGGTACCAACCAAATGGCTGTACCTAGAATAATGAAATTCGGTGTATACATTGCTCTGATAGCATAGATAAGTAAAATACACGGATTTTTCAAAATTCGTACTTTTTGGGGTTAAAATGAAAAAAGGGGATAAAAATAGTACCAATCTAATGACCGCAGCTAGAGTTATGTAATTCGGAGTATACATTCCTCTGAGTGTGTAGACATGGAAAATAAACTGATTTTTCGAAATTCGTACTTTTTGGGGTTAAAAAGTGGATAAAAATAGTACTCAAATGACAGCAGCTAGAGTCATGAAATTCGGAATACATTCCTCTGACTGCGTAGACACGGAAAGTAGACGAATTTTTCGAAATTAGTATTTTCAAGGGATACAATGGTACAGAGGGATAAAAATAGTACCAACTAAACGACTACAGCTAGAATGATAAAATTGTAATTGCGTAGAAACGTCAAGAGGGTAAAACTGGTACCAACCAAATGGACGCAGCTAGAGTCATGAAATTCGGAGTATACATTCCTTTGACTACGTAGACATGTAAAATAACAGGTTCTTTCCAAATCCGTACTTTCAAGGGATACAATGGGTACGGAAGGATAAAAATGGTACCAACCAAACGGCTACACCTGGAATAATGAGTGTATACATTCCTCTGATTGCGTAGACACTTAAAATAAACAGATTTTTCGAAATTCGTACTTTTTGGGGTAAAAATGAAAAAAAGGGGATACAAATAGTACCAATCAAATGACCGCAGCTAGAGTCATGAAATTCGGAGGATACATTCCTCTGACTGCATAGACACGGAAAATAAACGAATTTTTCGAAATTTGTACTTTCAATAGATACACTGGTACAGAGGGATAACAATAGTACCAACTAAACGACTACAGCTAGAATGATGAAATTCTAATTGCGTAGAAAAGTCAATTTGGTAAAAATGTTACCAACCAAATGGGCGCAGCTGGAATCATGGAATTCCGTATATACATTCATAGACACGCAAAATAAAAAGTTTTTTTCCAAATTCGTAATTTTTCTTTTACGGCAAAAATTGGTTGAATCATGAAGTTAGGTTATTTTGCACTATGTACGTCTGATAATGGATTTACAATTTTACAAAAAAAAAAAATACAAAAATTTGTACTTTTGGAATTTAAATAGAATGGACAACCAACTGTAGCACCCACTATATACCAATATTTATGGCTTTGAAAATATTTTTGAAAATATAAATATAAGAATATTTATTTTTTGAATTGACGTATTAGTAGCATTACCTTATAAGCGTGGTTTGAAATAATTAAAATATTATATTTATTTATAAAATTAATTTTTCATTGTTTTGGTTTGGCTATATTAAAAAAATATATTTTCCTGTAATATTACTGTACTTCTACGAAATCCGACACCTCTGTGGAATGCAATCCATGGTGGAGGGTAAATAAAGTTCGGCCCGGCCGAACTTAACGCCGTTTTTACTTGTTTCTTTTATTTTCATAGTGACATCTGAAAACTTTTCCGTAATTGGTGTTAGTATTTTATAAAAACTAAATAGCTGTAGTAAATACCTTTCGAATGATGCCTATATGATGAACATTGGAAGGAAATTTACTTGTAAATAGAGTTTGAATATTTTGGTTCTGAAAACTTATCTCCTGTATTAAATTATTTCATAAAAATAGAGTCAGTGACGTCATTATCCATCCGATATTCATCATTTAGGCATCATTCAAAGGTATTGATTTCTATTATTTATTTTTCAAATAATCTTTTACAACATTTTCCAATAAAAATGAGTATTTAGCTGTCACTTTGAGAAACTCAAAAAATCAATCTAAAAGTCGAATAATACGACCAACGATTTATTCTAAGACGAGAATAGAAATTTATATTTAAAGAGCTTCTAAGGGTCTACTAATTCAGAAAAAAATTTTGGGCAATAATTCGTATTCCAACTATCTGGCATAGCTGCAGTAAAACCAAATCTTTACTATACTTGATCAGTTTTTTTCTGTTTCGAGATATAGCCGAAATTGCCTAACCTGAACTCAAATTTGGACAGACGGGGCCAAAATTGATGGAAATGAGGAGTATGAGCACTACAAGCAACAGGGAGAGAAGTGGACTCACGGACTACCCAATAACTACAGTGTTTACTAAGTCGATGTTATGGCTACACTATTCATATCTACACCGATCTGGCCCATTTTCGTCATATATGTTTGCAATTAAAGTATAAGATATGTTGTCAATTTTGAAGAAAATCTGTTGAGATATGTTGTATCTTAAGTGAAGAGAGTCAAATCGGGAGTGAAATTCTGAACACATAAATTAAATAGCTTTTGTCCTTCTCCCGAAAATTTTCATTATGCAAAGTTTCATTTGGTTCTGGCTACAATTTCGGCCTGTACTTTGATTACAAGAATAAATGGACAGATAGACAGACGAACATGACTAAATCGATTCAAAAAGTAATTCTCTTCCTTATGGGCGTTCAAACATCTGCACAAAGACATGAAGTGTATAAAAACACAAAATAGCAGTAACAATTGTTCCCATTATCCGTAGAACCATGGTCTGCTTATTTATATGGCATCGATACTGAAACGTTGCAAAAATTTGCTTAAGAAACGTCTAACTTTGCATTTGAGGTTTACTAATTTAACAATTTTATTTTATGAACTGTTTATGAAAAAAGTTTTAAAAACGCTTCATTTTATTTATGATTTTTTCATACATTTATGAAATCTCTTTATAAATATTATAAAGGAAAATTCTTTCAGTGAACTCTTCAATCTGTTGTAACCGCCTATTTCGAAAAAGCAATAAATATGTGGCAGAAATAACCTCTAAATCTGAAAATTTTAAATTCGATTCAGCACCGACCAAATATGAATTCGGCCATAGCAACGGCAAATAGTTGCGAATATTTTTTGGCTCAAGCAATCGAAAAAATAATTTATGTTACAACATTTAATACAAAAAATAAAAACTTAAGGAAATATATGCGGTATTTTCCAACAAAACTTTAAATCTAATTAAGAATTTGCAGCTAAAACAGCTCGAATGTCGAATGCAACTTGAGCTGCTACAGCCGTCGAGTGCCGAATGCAGTCGATAATGGAACACAAAGTTAACAACGAAACAAAAATGTTGTTAACATAAATTTCCTTTTAAAATGTTTCAAATTATGACACTTGTTGGTAGCATATGCACTGCAGTGGCAACACTCAGCTTTGGCCAACATTTTCGTTTTCAACTAAAATTGCAACAACATCTGGTTAACAGACGGCAGGCGGCGAACGACGACATTACATTAAAAATGTGGTCAACACACATACTGGCCGTAATTTACAATTTTGATATGTGAAATTAAACTAAATATGGAAATTTTAATTCAAATCAAGTCACACATTAGCTCACTCGATGCTGCTGCTGTAGTCACTGCACGATGTATGTACGAATGTGTGTCGGTGTAAATATATGTTCGAGTATTGGTGTAGTGTAGGCATAGTGCGAGCAGATATAACACGAAATCATAGTGACACAGGTATTCGGTTCGGTTTATATGTAGTTGGATTTTGGAAATTAGGTAGATGATTCCAAATCCACTTATTTAATTCCTCCACCCTTGGCTGGAGCGTATATTTATTTCGTTTTCAACACCTTGTAATATTCTGGGTCGTGGTAAAATTCTAAGGCGATCTAGCCATGTCTGCCGGTCTGTCTGTTTGAAATCACGTTAACTTGCAAACGAAATTTGGAGATAGAAAATGTCCGAAATCAGTCCACCGGGAAACATTTTTCCTGGCAAGGACCAAATATTTAGATTTTAGGGGATTGAAAATGTCCGAAATCAGTCCACAGGGAAAACTTTTTCCCAGACAAGGACTGAAACTATCCCCAATATTTAGAGAATTTATTCTTTTATTTTTAATTCCCAACTTATATTCAAATTTGGTACACAAATGTCCATTATGTCGGAAATCAACAAGTTATTTTCACTAAATTCAAATAAATAGGACAGAAAGGGATAAAAATGGCACCAATCAAAACAGCTAAAACCAGTAAGGAAAGGCTAAAGTCGGGCGGGGCCGACTATATGATACACTCCACTTTCTATCAGAATACAATTCAATTCGAAAAAAGTGAAAACGGGAAGAATTTTTGTATGTTTCCTAATCATAGGATAATATGTCCTGGTTCAATTTGTCAAATCGAGAGGAATATTTGTATCAGGGCTATATCCAAACATGGAATGAAGTGACCCATTTCACAATAGGTTCTTCCAGTTCTCAATTTGAAGTAATTCGATGAAAATACGTGGTTTCTGGGGCGGAAAAATCAAGCCGGGAGCGAAATTTGTATAGGAGCTATATATAAATCTGATCCGATCTGACTCATTTTCATCCTGGGTGTTTCTCATGCAAATATAAGATATTTTGCCAAATTTGAAGACCATCTGTTAAAATATGTGGTTTCTGGAGCGGCATAACTCAAATCGGGAGTGAAATTCGTATGTGGGCTATATCTAAATCTGAACCGATCTGGCTCATTTGGTGTGTTTCATGGGTGTTTCTAGTTTAAATAGAAGATGTTTTGCCAATTTTGAAGAAGATCTGTTCAAATATGTGGTATCTGCAGCAGAAAAAGTCAAATCGGGAGTGAAATTCGTATGGAGGCTATATATAAATCTGAGCCGATCTGGCTCATTTTCACCGTGGGTGTTTCTAGTTGAAATATAACATGTTTTGCCAATTTTGAAGCACATCTGTTAAAATATGTGGTTTCTACAGCAGAAAAAGTCAAATCGGGAGTGAAATTCGTATGGGGGCTATATCTAAATCTGAACCGATCTGACCAATTTTCACCATAGGTGTTTCTAGTTGAAATGTAAGATGTTTTGCCAAGTTTGAAGAAAATCTGTTGTAATATGTGGTATCTAGCGTGAAAAGAGTCAAATCTGGAGTGAAATTCGTATGGGGGCTATATCTAAATCTGAACCGATTTTCTTTAAATTAAATAGCGTTCGTCCTTATCCCGAAAAACTTTGTTGTGCAAAGTTTCATTTGGTTCTGGCTACAATTGCGGCCTGTACTTTGATTACAAGAATAGATGGACAGACGGACGGACGGACATTGTTAAATCGATTCAATAAGCGATTCTAAGTCCATCGGTATAATTAACAATGGGTCTATCTCGCTTCCTTTTGGGTGTTACAAACAAATGCACAAAGACATAATACTCTCGTGGAGTGTATAAACATTAAATTTAGTTTTTACATAACTCTAATTTCGTAGACTTCAAAAATGATATTTCGAAACTGGTACTTTTAAGGGATAAAATGGGAAATGATGGACACAAATGGTACCAACCAAACGGCTGAAATTTAAATCATAAAATTTGGTGTATACATTCCTCTGACTGAGTAGACTCGTCAAAAAAGGGATAAGAAATGGTACCAACCAAACGGTTGTAGCTTGAATCATGAAATTAAATGTGTAGGCTCATCTGACTATATGGACGGGAGGGACGAGAGGGATTAAGTTTTTCATGTTCTACTATGTTAAAGTTTTCATTCCCTATACCACTTCGTGAAATAGGTTAACTTATTCTGATATTTATTATTATTTTTAATTTTATTAAGTTATTTCTTTACTATCAAAAAACTCAATTTTGGATTTTTATCATGTTCCGCCATTTTCAGGATTTTCCTCAAACCACTAATATTGAAAAAAATCTTCCTATTTAGACAATCAATAATTTTTGTGAATTTCTACAAAAAGTTTTAATTTCATATATCTACCGGGTAACCGGATTTGGAAAATATACACATAAATTACACATTCACACCAACTCGTTTGTATGACTTCAGCAGTGTACATATATAAATATATGTACATAGCAAACACATTTATATATACATATGCAGACACATATGCACATAGAAATATAGCAACAGTTGTATGTATATGCACATATAATAATTAGAAGAAAACTGTATGAACAGATCAATAGATGACAAACATTTACGGTGTAATTGCAATGTGTTAAGACCCATAATGCAACACGGCAGAGGTGGGCTAACCATACATTAAGAGGGCCGTTTACCCTAAAAGTACGAATTTCTAAAAATTATTTTATTCTACAGGTCTAGTCAGTCTGAGGAATGTAAGCTATGAATTTCATGGTCTCATCTTCAGACGTTTTATCCATTTTATCCCTTAAAAGTGCGGATTTCGAAATATCCACTTATTCTCACGATGTAATACGATACAGGTCGCAATTGTAACCAGAACCAAATGAAACTTTGCACAACGAAGTTTTTCGGTACAACGACGAACGCTGTTTAATTTGAAGCAAATCGGTTCAGATTTAGATGTAGCCCTCATACGAATTTCACTCCAGATTTGACTCTTTTCACTCTAGATACCACATATTACAACAAATTTTCTTTAAAATTGGCAAAACAAAAAATGTGTTAGATCGTTTCATATAGCTCCCATACAAATTTCGCTCCCGATTTGACTTTTTCCGCTCTAGAGACCACATATTTCACTTGATTTGCTTCAAATTATCTTGCATTACCTTAAAATTCTACTAGAAGCATCTGTGTTGAAAATGACTTAAATCGGTTCAGATTTAGATATAGCCCCCATACAAATTTCGCTCCTGATTTGACTTTTTCCGCTCTAGAAACCAAATATTGTATCAGATTGTCTTCAGATTTGGCAGAACATCTTATATTTCCACTAGAAACAACCGTGGTGAATATAGGTCAGATCGGTTCAAATTTATATATAGCTCCCATACAAATTTCGCTCCCGATTTGACTTTTTCCGCTCTAGAAACCACATATTGTATCAGATTGTCTTCAGATTTGGCAAAACATCTTATATTTTTATACTAGGAACACCTATGGTGAAAATGAGTCAGATCGGTTCAGATTTGTATACAGCTCCCATTACAATTATGCTTCCGATTTGCCGTTTTCTGCTCTAGAGGCCACATATTTTAACAGATCCTCATCAAATTAGGCGAAATAGCTTATATTTGTTCTATAAACAGCCATGACGCAAATGGGTCAGATCGGTTCAGATTTATATATAGCTCCCACACAAATTTCACACCCGATTTCACTTTTCCACTCTATAAACCACATATTTTAACAAATTCTTCAAATCTTTCAAAATATCTCATATTTCAATTGGAAACACCCATTGTGAAAATGGGTCATCGGTTCCCGTACAAATTTCGCACCAAAAATTTTCCATACGAATTTCGGATAGACTTTTTCCACACCAGAAATCAGGAATTCTTACAAAATGAGCTTAACACGTTATATTTGAACTGAATAAACTTATTGTGAAAGTTAGTCACTATATGCAATACGTATATGGTCCACTTTAACAAGAGGCGTCCCTATGTGAAATAATCAATGATCTGGAAAATTTGTTCTACACTGAAAGAAAAATCGTTCGTTGCATCAACGAATCAGATTCGTTATTGCCATTTCGTTGCATCAACGAAATATTACGTTTAAACAACAATCCGACACGTTGCTGCAACGATGCGAACGTTTGTGGTATGAAACCGATTTTTCGTACTTTTCGTAGTTTCGTTCCTGCAACAATTCCATTTTCGTTGATGCAACAAAAATATTCTCTTTCATTATTTACATGGGAAAACATTAATTAATACAAAAAATCTATAAATTTCTGATTATAATCATTGTTTTTATACAAATCCATATTATTTTGTCAAAAATTGTTTAAATTAATGGAGTTTTGATGGAACACTTTGCTTCAACAACTCATTCGTTGCAGCAACGAAACTGATATCGTTGCAGCAACAATTTATTCGTTGGTGCAGCAATCGGAGACACACAAATTATGTGTTTTTCTAGTGTGTGTTTTTCGGATGTATTCGATAGTAATTCTCATTCATGTTGTTGGAGTTCTGTAGTATTTGAGCTGCTGTTTCAAATAATAACTTCGAAGTCCACTGCCGGTGGTCATCATGGAACTACATTATCTATACTGAATGAGTCACAAGTTTGGACATCTCTGACTGGCGGGCATCGCACAGCACCACTCTCTGCCAACAACTGATATGAATTGGTAATGAATGTGGTCTAATGCCAAATTGTAAATATATGGAAGTATAATTTATGTACAAATAATGTTGACAACAAGCGCTGTGCTGCCCTGCCCGTTCGTCCGCCCGACTCGACCGAAACCAGAACTCTCCGACAACTCCAACTAATGAATAATAAAGGAGAGGGTGTCGCATTCACATCCCAGTTTACGGTTCCACAACAACGCGATTTTTGTCCCACCATCACTTCGGATCCTTCTAAATGGGAAGACCAGAAGAAAGAAATTCAAATTCATCATTGCAATTTTTTCCGGTCTGTCTGTACGAGCGAACGAACATACCTCTGTGTTGT
Organism: Polietes domitor; assembly: GCA_947397865.1. Lineage (NCBI taxonomy): Eukaryota > Metazoa > Arthropoda > Insecta > Diptera > Muscidae > Polietes > Polietes domitor. The sequence goes on along the minus strand of OX377619.1, from coordinate 59,649,326 downwards.
CTCTGCTCCAGCGTCTATTTATCTACTTTTGCTCTCCATATTCATACCTTTGCAGTGGCTACTACTGGTTGGTGGTGGCGCTGGTGTCTTCCATTGGGGATTTGCTTTCTTCCTTCTTTATTTATTGATCTGTATGCAAAAAGGTTGTTTTTCCAGGGTTCAATACGTCTTCTTGTTGTTGCTGTGCTTTGGCTGTTGAACATTTTTTGATTTATTTCGTTCGATGTTGGAGCCACCACTCGATACGCCGGGGGCTGGGAGGTAGGGGATTTTGTTTCCCGAGTTTCCTTAGGACTGTACGTACGGCTATTTGTGAATTCGGTTTCATTTGCAAATGCGCGATACAAACGAACGAACGAACAGCAACAATGCTGCTGCTGACGCCACCACATGCGATAACAAATCTTTGATACATAATTAAATTACAGCGTTTTAATTTCTGTAATTAGTCACGATTTTTTAGTATTTTTCGTTTTGTTTACTGGCTAGTCTCTATTCTCCATTTCGGTGTTTTTTCTTTCGCCTTTTGTGCGACCGAGAAATGTAGGCGAAACAACGAAACAAACAGCCAAAAAAGCGAAATCGAAGAACAAACAGAGCCCAGAGCCCTTATAGCCGGAATATCAATCTGTGGTTGTTGCCATAGACATTCGCATCCAAAGGATTTGAATAGCAAAAAAGGGCGTTGTTAGATTGACTACGACTACGAGCGATGTCATGAGAAGTGATTAGTGCGAATGTTCGATTCGTATGTATGGCCCATTTGTTCAGGGACACAATGGTCATTTTACAGATTTACAGTCACAGTTGGCATGTTGTGTATTCGGGCACAATAGATCGTGTAGAAAATTTAAATAATAGAATATGTAGTTTATAGTGAATATGGATTAAGAAGTTCCAAAAATCACAATTAGCGATCAGTACCCTTTAAATCAAATCGGAGCGAAAATATGGAAGTTATAGCTAATTTGATAAAGAAAATGTTTCAACAAGTAAATATATAAAGAGTGATTTTTTTGAGGTTAGGATTTTCATGCATTAGTATTTGACAGATCACGTGGGATTTCAGACATGGTGTCAAAGAGAAAGATGCTCAGTATGCTTTGACATTTCATCATGAATCGTCTTACAAACGAACAACGCTTGCAAATTATTGAATTTTATTATCAAAATGCGTGCTCTGTTAAGAAAGTTCATTGCGCGCTTCCATTTTATGGTCAGTTTAATCGACCCACTGAAGCGGCTATTCGGGCTATTGTGACTAAATTTCGCACCAAATTTACATTGTTGGACATTAAACCACCAACACGCTTACGTAGAGTGCGAACTGAAGAAAATATCGCAGCTGTATCGGCCAGTGTTAATGATGACCACCAATTTTCGATTCGTCGCCGTTCGCACCAATTGGGTCTCTGTTACTCAAAAACGTGGAAATGCCAAAATTGGACTAAGCGGATGGACCACCTAAGACGCAGCCGCGGTCAACATTTAAATGAAATTATCTTCAAAAAGTAAATGTCATGGACCAATCTAACGTTTCAAATAAAGAACCGATGAGATTTTGCAAATTTTTTTGCGTTTTTTAAAAAAAAAAGTTATCAAGCTCTTAAAAAATCACCCTTTACTTTATATACCTACCATGGATTGCATTCCACAGATTTCCAATCCATTTTACGTAGAATTGCAGTAAAATTATAGGAAAATGTTATTATTTAATATAGTCAAACCAAAACTAATAAAAATATTGAAAAGAAATAATTTTATAAATAAATGCAAAATTTTAATTATTTTAAACCACCCTTTTAAAGGCAAGGCTACCAATACGTTTATTAGGATGGGTCCTGCAAATAATTTGCTGCGTTCACCCCCCAGGAATGAAGATTGGATAGTTTAATGATGGTCTATAAAATATTTCATCACTGGGTAAGCCATCTGTGAGCTAAACGCTCCTGAAAACACCTCTAACAATCATGTTTTCCCCTGAAATTTTTTTCATGTTGCATTTTTGTCCAACTTTTCTCTGAAATAATAGAACCTTGAAAGCGCTATAAATAAAAATATGTATTCTGGTCTTAGAATGACTCATATGTCGTATTTTTGGACGTTTATATGATTTTTTTGTGGTTTTTCAAGGTGACGGATTAAAACTCATATTTCATGGGAAAATTTTGTAAAAGGTGTTATAAAAAATAAATAGAAGTCGAATGATGCCTAAATAATGAATATCGGACGATAAATGACGTCACTGATTCAATATTTGTGAGATAATTTAATACAGGCGATGGCTTTTCAGAGTCAAAATGTTCAAAGTCTTTTTACAAAAATGAGCGCTGCGACGTCAATTTCCTTCCGATGATCATCATAAAAAACGAAAAAAATTGCAATAAACTTACAAGAATTCGACCAATAAGTTACTCTAAGAGAAGAATCAAAATTTATATTTAAAGTGCTTCCGAGGGTATATTAATACAGAAAAATATTGGACAAAAATGCAACTAAAACAAGTAAGGAAAGGCTAAAGTCAGGCGGGGCCCACTATATGATACACTCCACTTTCTATCGGAATACAATTCAATTCATTAAAAAAGTGAAAATGGGAAAATTTTCCTAATCACAGGCTAATATGACCTGGTCCAATTTGTCAAATCGAGAATAATATTTGTATCGGGGCTATATCCAAACATGGAATGAAGAGACTAACTTTCACAATAATTTCTTCTAGTTGAAGTATATCGTGTTATGCACAATTTTATGAAATTCTCTGAAAAACGCGGTTTCTGGGGGAACGAAATTTGAATGAGAGCTATATGTAAATCTGAACCGATGTGACCCATTTTCACTATAGGTGTACCTAGTTTAAATATAAGATATTTTGCCCATTTTGAAGAAAATCTGTTGAAATATGTGGTATCTAGAGTGAAAAGTGTCAAATCGGGAGTGAAATTCGTAAATCTGAACCGATTTTTCTTCAAATTAAATAGATTAAATCATTAAATCATTTCCCATTCTTCTTTTTGTTAGGACAACAAAACTGTATTTTTTGTGTATACGTTCGCTTGCCGAGATGTGTTTGTTCATCATACAAATTTTGAATCATAATGACGTTGCAATAACTTGAATTTGCGAGAAATGTCTGTTCAAACCACCAAGCACAACACACAACAACGTCAACCAACATACTTACCAACCAGAACTTATATATTAACATTTTTTAAGCGTGCGTGTAAGTACTTATTTCTCAACTTTTTGTAAGCCTGCGTGGAAGTACTTTTTTTTTACAATCCCTTTATAAAGATAATTAGAAACGGATCCGAAAAATACGTAGTGAAGGTTTTTGGTTTTGCCTTATTCCCCACATTACTTGGTAATGAAAGTTTTTGCTGGGTAAAAGTAAAAATTTGGAAAAATCCCTTCATTTTGCGTTTCTACACAATTTTCCTTGAAAGTAGTACATGTTTTGAACTTGATTCTAGTTCAATTTTCCTCAAACCAAGTAAATATTTATTCAAATTAAGAAAAATTCCAGTAAGTTTTTCCTCAAACAAAGTACATTTTTGCTAAATCTAAGCAAAATTTTTCTGAAATTTTCCTAAATCTAAGTAAATTTTCCCTAAAATCCCGTAAAATTTTAACTAAATTTAAGTAAAATTCTCCTTAAACTTTTTTTATTCAAATCAAGCAAATATTTTCCTTAAAAGAAGTAAATTTTTACTTAAACTAAGGAAAATTTTACTTGATACAAGGAAAACGTGAACTTAAAATAAGTAAAATTTAACCAAAAAATTCAAACGAATGATTTTGCACCAGAGTGTGCAAAACTAATATAAAAAATAACAAAATGAAATATTTCTCAAAAGTTTCATGATACCTATGCCATAAAGAGTTGAGCTATTATTCCATTATTGCTGTGAAGGCAAGATAGGCGCCTTCGTAGTTGTTGTTTAGAATAATTCATAAAGTATTTAAGAAAAAGTCTCTGCAAACGAACGAGAATTGCTTCTTACATTAATATTCAAGAATTTTCCAAACAATTTCAAGTGATGGTTTATAAGTTCATTAATACTTAAATGTGTGAAGATGTCGGCATAAATTTTAGTATATACATATTAATTTAATTTTTTCTTACTTAAAACCATGGAAATATTCTTCCATACAAGTATGAATTTACTCAATTGTAAGATTTTTTAATATTTAATATCTTTAATTAAATTTACTACCCTATTTCTAGTAAATGAACTATTTCCTATGGCTTTGAAAGAAGGCAACTTTACTGATACTTAGTTAATTTTCCTACTTTTAAGGAAATTTTTAATGAACTGGAGTAAAATTGTTGAACTAAATTGTAGTATGGATTTTACGCAGATATAGGAATGCTATTTTTCTGAGTGTATACACACCCAATTTCATGATGCTAACTTCAGCTACGTATGTTGTTGGTACTTTTCACCCCACAAAAATACATATTTTGCACAGATATTTGTTGGCCTTTCCATTTTAGTCCCAGTCGTTTGACCAGATCCCTTCTTTATCCCTTTTAATTAAAAATAATGTAAATAAATATTTTAATTTATTATACAACTTTATATAATTTGTTAAGATTTTCACAATCGCTTTTTTATTCACATATCCCGCTTTTGACCAAATATTTCATATGAAATAATTGGTTTTAATGTTTCAGCTCATATATCGATAGTTTCGTTGATTCTACAGAATTATGGCTTTCGTCAGAAGTACTTTGAAGTGGGGGAAATCTGTGAAATCACACTGGAGGTGTATATGCTTTTCACGCTTTTTTCGCCCCATATCAAATTGACCTTCTCCAATCTACATAATTTTTTATCGCTGATTACTTTGGTTGACAACATTTTAATCAAAGTTTCAAAACGGTGGGTGAGGGGGTGGGGGCATAGCCCCATCACGAACACCATCGACTCGACGAATTCTTATGATATTAAGTAGTGATTATGCAAATGTGGCGTTTTCAACAAAAAGACCAAAAAACAAGACAAAAACAAAACAACATGAACTCATTTCTTATACGTGAATCCGTTCACATATCAAAAATGATCTATTTCATTTTAAACGAAAACCCATAAATATTAAACGACGTCAAGTGAAACACCGACGAAGCCGGCAACAACAACGCCCCAAACGCGCTGACCAAAATAAATCGACCAGCTAAAGCAAAAAAAGTAATCAAATCAAATCAACGCATATTTATTAAGTTTTTAACATTAATTTTTATTTCGTTTAGCTCTGATTTTTTTATAAACGTTTTCATTTTTTTTCGTCCGTCCATCTGTTTGTCTGGCGAAGTGCTCGCATTTTTGCTACTTTTACGGCGCATGTGTGTGGCTTTGTTTATAAATTGATACATTTAAAAAATATTGTCTCGAAGTTGGTTGGTTGGTCACCAGACACCAAAGTATTTCTTCACCGTCCCGGACTCCATCATCATCGTCCATGCACTACTTCGCCATTCCGCAGTACACGTTCATTATTATTGTGGCATGAAGAGCTTTTTCTTTCAGTTTTTAGTTTATTTGCGTGTGGTTTTGCTTTATTGTCGTTTTCGTTTCGATTTGAAATTTTCAGTCCCATATAAATTAAGTTGACATTATTAAAGACATCACCAACATTCAAACCATTTCGAAAACTATTTATCGGGACTCATTTAAATAACGCCAATGCGTGTAGCTCCCAGCAGAACTATAACTTAAGTTATAATTAGTGCGATACCCTACCGCAAGTGTATCGAAGTTGTGACATGCTCGTGTTTAGTGTGTGTTGAAATAAACTGAACTTTGGTTATGGAGGAGACTCTGTGAGAAGACTTTGTTGTGTAGACATTGAAGAATTGAAGACTCCTGTATTTTTATAATGGAAGTTTCTAAATCAAGTGTAGCCAAGGATTTCTTGTACTTTATGTTACGACTATAAAGTGATCTCAATGAAATGTTCTCATAAAGATATGACTGACATTTTAAACTTATGTCATCTTTGCTGGTTCGCGTTATCAGCAAAATATATATTATTCAAAATTGTGAACAGGCATATTTTTGCAAAATTCAAATGTTTCTTGCCGGTGAAAGAGGAGAAAAAAGGATAAATTTTGTACCAATCAAATGACAACAGCAAGAAACATGATATTCGGTACTAAAATTACGGAACGCAAAACAAAATACATTGGGAATATTTCCGCGGTATTGTAGCCAATAATCATAACTCATAAAAGCAAAATATTGAATTTTAATTCGTTTACTTAATACATACTAAAACTGAAAGTGTTTCCCTTCATAATATTTATGGATCTATTTAATAAAAAGTTTTCATAATTTAGTTGAATTGTTTTCTTAGTATGTATGAGAAATTCAAAAAATAAATTAAAAAAAAAAAACATTTCATACTTCACTAAATAAAATTGTTATATTAGTGAAACTTAGTTTCATAAGATTAAAGTACAAAATTATCGTATTAAATTGTATTGTATATCTTAAAGAAGATTATGAGATATGTTATAACTAATACAATATTTGTTATATTTTCATAAATATAAGAAAAGATTTTTTTGTAATTATGAAACATTTCAACAAATTAAGACTTTTTGATTGGAAGAGAATAGCGACCCTATAATTCAGAAACGGCATGCTGAGTAGGTAATTTTTGTAGAATAAACTTGTAGTCCAGGTGGTCTGAGTTTCTTTTTACAGTGGATAAAATTGTCAATAAGTGTAAAAACTATTGTAAGTGTTGTAATGCCTGAGAGAATTCTTATTGTCACAATTGTGGAATTTTATGAGGATTATTTTTGTGGAAGATCTTAACTCTCTATCTCCTCTCTTTATGGATTAATTGACCCTTTAGTTAGTTAGTATGATAATGGACTAAGTCAAAAATAAACAGGTAAGGAAAGGCTAAAGTCGGGCGGGGCCGACTGTATGATACACTCCACTTTCTATCCGAATACAATTTAATTCGGTGAAAAAGTGAAAACAGGAAGGATTTTTGTATCCTGTAAATGTATGTGTTTGACAAAAAATTTTAAATCGGAAAGGACATTTGTATAAGGGTATATTGAAACCTGGAACGCAATAGTTGAAATATAATATGTATAGTTTGCCCAAAATCGGTTAAATATTTGGGAGCAACATTTGTATTTGGGCTATATCTAAATCTGAACCGATCTTACCAATTTTCACCATAGGTTTTTTACTTGGATTATAATCTGCTGTGCCAAATTTAAAGAAAATCGAGTACGATATGTGGTTTCTAAAGCGGCAAGAATCAAATCGTGAGCGAAATTTTATGGGGGCTATATATAAATCTGAACCGATCTTTCCTTATTTCGGCATATGTGTTTCTAGTTGGATTATAAGATGTTGTGCCAAATTTAAAGAAAATCGAGTACAAAATGTCGTGTATAGAGCGGAAAATGTCAAATCGGGAGCGACATTTGTATGGGGGCTATATCTAAATCTAAATCGATCTTTCCTTATTTCGGCATATGTGTTTCTAGTTGGATTATAAGATGTTGTGCCAAATTTAAAGAAAATCGAGTACAAAATGTCGTTTATAGAGCGGAAAATGTCAAATCGGGAGCGACATTTGTATGGGGGCTATATCTAAATCTAAACCGAGCTTACTCTGCATAGGTGTTTCTAGTTGGATTATAAGATGTTATGCCAAATTTAAAGAAAATCGGGCACAACATGTGGTTTCTAGAGCGGAAAATATCAAATCGGGAGTGAAATTCGTATGGGGGCTATATCTAAATCTGGACCGATTTGCCTCAAATTAAATAGCGTTCGTCCTTGATACAAAAAACTTACTTGTGCCAATTTTTATTAAGATCGGACTATAATTGCGACCTGTAATTTGATTACAACAATAGATGGACAGACGGACATTACTAAATCGACTCAGAAAGTGAACGTTATCACAGACAAACATTTTCGTGAATGATTAAATTGTTTCCTTTGTGAGCGTGCGTGAACGTAAATCAAAAATCACTCATGCTCCCATGTCAATGAAACAGTTTCATTACTGTGTTTACATTGATGCAAACAAAAGGTCCGTGGGTGCAATGAAATGTTTTTTAACGAAATGAAATATTTCTTTATATTAATAATATTTATATTTTAATATTTTTAATAATTTCTTGTATCACTAATACAACCAAATAGTTTTCATTGATGGACTGAAATCTGTTGTCTAAATCGAGGCACAAATGGAAAACAAACAAAACAATGAAACTCTTTTTCTTAACCCGAATGTAACTTGTCATTACCAGAATGATGGTTTCATTAACGTGTTTTAATTTTTTTGTGTGCTTATTTTTGGGTGGCATACAAGAAGTAAATTTATTTTGTAGTTCACTTGGCTTAAGTATTTTGGATTTTCCGCCAAAGAATCGCTGCAAACTATATGTAGATAGTCTATAAGCAATGTACGGGCATTTTTATACCCTACACCACAGGGTATAATGTCTTTGTGCATTTGTTTGTAACACCCAAAATGAAACGAGATAGACCCATCGTTTATTATACCGATCGACTTAGAATCACTTTTTGATTCGATTTAGCGATGTCCGTCCGCCCGTCTGTCCATCTATTCTTGTAATCAAAGTCCAGGTCGAAATTGTGGTTGGAACTAAATGAAACTTTGAACATCGAATTTTTATGGGATAAGGACGAACACTATTTAATTTGAAGAAAATCGGTTCAGATTTAGATATAGCTCCCATAAAAATTTTGCTCCCGATTTTACTTTTTCCGCTCTAGAAACCACATACTTTAACTTTAGCAGAACGTCATATATTATAACTAGAAATAGCTCTGGAAAAAATAGGCCAGATCGGTTCAGATTTATATATAGCTCCCTTACGGGATTTCGCTCCCAATTTGACTTATATATATATATATATATATATATATATATATATATATATATATATATATATATATATATATATATATATATATATATATATATATATATATATTTATATATAACTCCAACACAAATTTAGCCAATGAATTGATTATTTCCTCTCTAGAAATAGTATAATTGAAATTATATAAATATCAGTTCAGACTCCCCCGATCTAATTCGTTCCGCTCTAGAAACCACATATTTAATAAATTTCCATCAAATTTGGGAAAGCGTCATATATTTCAGAAAACCTATGTTAAAAATGTGTCAGATCGGTTCAGATTTTATTTGTGTTCAATTTTTTTTACAAATACAGATAGAAGTATGAAATTTGTAGATATATATATTCCAGGTTCAAATGTAACGAACTTTTTATACCCTACACCACAGTGTATATTGACTAGGAGTAGCGTATCATATAGTCGGCCACGCCCGACTTTAACCTTCCTTATTTGTTACTATTAATTATTTTTGATACAGCAATGAAATATTTGCGTTATATCAAGGAATCAATGTCATAAAATCAATGAAGCTACTTCATTATCACAACGACCAAATATCATTAGCGAACATTTCGATAATAAATAGTGTCTTTAATTTAACTAAACCTTTTTCATTAATATAATGATAATGTTTCATTGTATTAATGTAGAACCTAGTCATTTTGTTGTTTTGTTCTACAATGTAATCTAAATAATAATAATCATATTTTGTGGATATTTTTTTTTAATTTCAACTTTTCGTCGGAAATAGCTTCACTATTGCGACTATATTTGGAAACGAAAGCAATATGTAAGAAACATACGTGTTCCAAATATAGTTTGTCAATTGGATCAGTAGTGGACATTTGATCATCTTATATTTGGTTTCTCCAACACCGATGTACTCAAAATATCGTTTTACAGTCTTTCTTGTGCAAATGTAACTCCTTGTGATCCAGCAATAATTGCATAACTTTCATAGGATAGGGTAACACACAATCGTCTTAAATCAATCCATCTTTATCTACGTCAGCGGCTTAGTGGAATTTGCTTAAAAGGATCATAAGGTGTCGGACTTTATGGCGATGGGATTCTCGGCAAGAAATATTTTTATGTATTTTACGACCACGCACAATTCAACACAACTACAAGAACCCAGGGCCTAGAAGAAATTCCTGTCAGAGCCAGGAGAACTGAATGCTGCTGAATGGCTCAATTAAAAGTGACAAACGCTTATCAAACGTTTTACGCGAAGCTCATAAATGTTAAGCAGTCGCAGTTAGTTGTTCGACTGCTACTCTTATCACACCGCCGCTCACCGGTCACGGCACTGCAAACAATTTTCGAATATTTCACAAAAATCGACAAAAATTTGAATTTACCCCCGTCACTAAACACTAGTGGTTGTTGGGTTGGCTGTTTCGATAACTTTTGCATAAAAATGTTGTAATTCATTTGTTATTCACACTTTCAAGTGTGTGGGCATGGAAAATAAAATAAAAACAAAAAACTCGAAACAATCTAAAACTCCCGAAAGTGAAAAAACAACGAAACTCAAACTTTGAGCTGCACCTGTGTTTCTTGGTCTGTCGAGACTGCGCGAGACTAAGTTTTGTTGGAGTTTTTTTTTTCAAAATTGGAAAATTAAATTTTGATTTGTTGTTTTGCGTGGCTCGAGTGTAATTTTTTGTTGTTTATTGGCTGTGGTTAGCTGTTGGTTTTTTTGCTGCTGCTACTGCTGTTTAAACAATTACCATTTTAATTTTAGCATTGCATTGCATTTGTATGATTTCTGTTTATTAAATTGTTCGGGAGTTTGTAATTGTTTGTTGGTATGTTTGGCACATGCAAACGTGGCCAACACACCTCCATGCATTTATCGCTCGGAGTCAATTAAGTTGTGCATTTTCCAGGGAATTTGTTTGCGATGCTGACAAGATCGTGTTCAACTAAAACACCCCGAAATTTGCTTGGTATGCCTTCACGTTCATTGAAATTGTCGATGACTAAGAATTGAAATCTTGAATTAAAAGAAGCCGAAAGAGATATATTCTTCGGTTTTCTATATATTCCATATTAATGTTAGTTTCTTATATCACACCATTTGATGATGCTGAGCGATCAAAAAAAATATTTTTCAAATATTTAAATTAAAGTTTCGAAAAAATTCCCGAGTCCATTTAATTATACGCAGCTTGAAATTCACTTACAAAAATGATGTTACATTAACTTTATTAAGAGCATTACAATGCGATAACGCCGTAGTAGTTTTACTTAATTTTTTCCCCATTTTAGTTCTCCTGTGTGCTGCCATAGCTTTCAGACAACGAACTTTTACGTAACTACCACCCACAACAACTGGTGGGTGGACATGCGAGTGCGACTACACATAGAACGAGTTATGAAGGTCAAAAGTTTTTTTCATATAAAATAAGGGGGGGGGGGGGGTAAAGCTCAGAGCTATAATGCATTAAAACAAAAAGTGCTGAAAAAAGTGGAATGGAAACAGTGAACTTTTGTAAAACTAAAAACTCAAAAGTATAAAGGTAGAGGATATTACATAAATAACCCAATTGGAAAGGGATATAGAAAAATCTGATGCTCAATATCACAACAAGTCAAACCTATTCGTCAGAAGGAGATTTAAATCTGAAATTCGGCAATTATATTCAGTTTTCTTTTTTTAAGCATTTCCTCCCTTTTCTCAATAATAACTCATTACTCGTTTTATTAGACGTTTAGATTGATTTTTTTCTGTTTTTTTAAAGTGACAACTAATGGGTAAAAACTGCGATAAGTTCCGGCCGGGCCGAACTTTATATACCCTCCACCATAGATTGCATTCCACAGAAGCTGTCGTTTTCTTAGAAGTGCAGTAATACTACCGGAAAATATATTTTTATACACTCCACGAGAGTATTATGTCTTTGTGCATTTGTTTGTAACGCCCAAAAGGAAGCGAGATAGACCCATTGTTAAGTACACCGATAGACTTAGAATCACTTTAATTTGAGGCAAATCGGTTCAGATTTAGATATAGCCCCCATACAAATGTCGCTCCCGATTTGACATTTTCCGCTCTAGAAACCACATATTGTACCCGATTTTCTTTAAATTTGGCACAACATCATAAAATCCAACTAAAAACACATATGCAAAAATTGGGTAAGATCGGTTCAGATTTATATATAGCCCCCATACAAATGTCGCTCCCGATTTGACATTTTCCGCTCTAGAAACGACATATTATACCCGATTTTCTTTAAATTTGACACAATATCATATAATCCAACTAAAAACACATATGCAGAAATTAGGTAAGATCGGTTCAGATTTATATATAGCCCCCATACAAATGTCGCTCCCGATTTGACATTTTCCGCTCTAGAAACGACATATTATACCCGATTTTCTTTACATTTGACACAATATCTTATAATCCAACTAGAAACACCTATGCAGAAATTCGGTAAGATCGGTTCAGATTTAGATATAGCCCCCATTTTGCCGCTTTAGAGACCACATATTGTACTCGATTTTCTTTAAATTTGGCACAACAGCTTATAATCCAAGTAAAAAACCTATGGTGAAAGTGGCTAAGATCGGTTCAGATTTAGATATAGCGCAAATACAAATGTTGCTCCCAAATGTTTAACCGATTTTGGCCAAACTATACATATTATACTCCACCTATTTTGTTCCAGATTTCAATATACCCCCATACAAATATATACATATATAATACAAATGTCCTTTCCGATTTAAGATTTTTTGTCAAACATATACATTTACAGGATACAAAAATCCTTCCCGTTTTCACTTTTTCACCGAATTAAATTGTATTCGGATAGAAAGTGGAGTGTATCATAGAGTCGGCCCCGCCCGACTTTAGCTTTTCCTTACTTGTTTATTAATATAGCCAAATCAAAACAAATTGAAATATTGAAAAAATAATTTTATAAGTAAATATAATATTTTTATTACATCAAAAGCTACCCATACGTTTACACTGTATACATCGAAATAATACTACAAGTCAATTCAAAAAATAAATTTTCTTATATATATAAATTCAAAATAGCTTAAAGTTGGGTGTATTACCATTCTACTTTAATTTCAAAAGTACAAATTTTGAAAATCCATTATCTTAAGTACATAGTGCAAAATAACCAAACTTCATGATTCAACCAATTTTTGCCGTAAAATTAAAAAATACGAATTTGAAAAAAAAATTATTTTGCGTGTGCAGTCAGATGAAGAAAAAGAAATGAAAGAAGAAAATTTTCGGAAAATGTTCCCTAAACACAGTAAATTTGTACTCAGCCGAACTAAAATGTTACTTGTTAAGAGGAAGAAGTTTTCTTAGAATAAGTCCAATTTAACTAAACCTGAGGACAATGTTACTCAATTCAAATAAATATTCTTTCTCACATATATGAATTTATTTAATTTCAAGAAGTCTTTACTAGATCAATAAAAAATGTTTTTTGGTAAATTTACTACCCATAAGAACATAAGAACGAGAGTATTATGTCTTTGTGCATTTGTTTGTAACACCCAAAAGGAAAAAAGATAGACTCATCGTTAAGTATACCGATCGACGTAGAATCACTTTCTGAGTCGATTTAGCAATGTCCGTCTGTCTGTCCATCTATTGTTGTAATCAAATTACAGGTCGCAATTATAGTCCGATCTTAACAAAAATTGGCACAAATAAGTTTTGTGTATCAAGGACGAATGCTATTTAATTTGAGGGAAATCGGTTCATATGTAGATATAGCCCCCATACAAATGTCGTTCCCGATTTGACATTTTCCGCTCTAGAAACCACATATTGTACCCGATTTTCTTTAAATTTCACACAACATCTTATAATCCAACTAGAAACACCTATGCAGAAATTGGGTAAGATCGGTTCAGATTTGGATATAGCCCCCATACAAATGTCGCTCCCGATTTGACATTTTCCGCTCTAGAAACCACATATTGTACCCGATTTTCTTTAAATTTGGCACAACATCTTATAATCCAACTAGAAACACCTATGCAGAAATTGGGAAAGATCGGTTCAGATTTAGATATAGCCCCCATACAAATGTCGCTTCCGATTTGACTTTTGCCGCTTTAGAAACCACATATTGTACAGCTTATAATCCAAGTAAAAAACCTATGGTGAAAGAGGGTAAGATCGGTTCAGATTTAGATATAGCCCAAATACAAATGTTGCTCCCAAATGTTGGCCAAACTATACATATTATATTTCGTTTCAGATTTCAATATACCCCCATACAAATGTCCTTTCCGATTTAACATTTTTTGTCAAACACATACATTTACAAAAATCCTTCCCGATTTCACTTTTTTACCGAATTGAATTGTAATGAGATAGAAAGTGGAGTGTATCATAGAGTCGGCCCCGTCCGACTTTAGTCTTTCCTTACATGTTATATTTTTAAAATCACTTTAAATCTGTAAAATATTTATGCTTTTTATGCTAAATTTTTTATTTAACGAACATTTGTCGAATTGTGAAATTGTTCTAACACCATTTAGGTGGCGTATGAGTTATATTAATCGACGTCAATACTATACGTTCGCACTGTTAGGCGACTGGGTGGCAATGAAAATATACCTAAAATAAACTTATTCTTGTTTTACCCGACAGCATACCCGAAAAATACTATCACTTCTCAGGTATATCTACTCCAGTTTTTGTCGCACTGTGTAATAAATGTATATAAATGTTTCTGAAGGTTTAAGCTAAATGATTTAAAAATTTGTACGGAAATGAGTTTGAAAGAAAATTTTACCAAATTCTATATAAGGTCATTACCCCCCACATCGTATATCATCATTGGCCGATGGGATTGACTATAATCCATTTTCATATCTGATTACATTAGGTGTGATTTCAAGGCCTCGAACAACATTCCAATAGGGGTTGCCCTGAATGACACAAAAACAGAAAGTAAAAATAAATTTTTACATTAGTTTTCGCACAGACAAGCACTCACACTAACAAACTTCTAGCAACACACACACAAACATATCTATGGTAACTCATTTATATTATGGCGATACATACTTACATACATCCAGACATTCACTAAAGAGTTTCAATGCGCATCATGCTTCACAGCTTCTTGCACTTTAGTTACTCAAACCATTATAATATACGCACACACATACCCACACTTACTCACACACACACGCATACACATGCAGATATAAATACATGTTAACACATACGCACTCATTCAAAGAGTAAAAACTATATCGGATGTTAACAAAATGAACAGAGAGAAAAAAACGATGAAGTACTTATGATTCTTAAAGTTTCGTTGGTGGCACACAGTGGGGGATTTTTGTCAAAAATGGAAGAATTAATTTAGCAATTTTGTTACCCATCATAATTACCTTTAATAACACTGTCCAATAAATTAATACTTTTTGAATGGAACAGAATAGTGACCCTCTAATTCTGAAAGGCCTTGATGAGTAGATAATAATAGAATACACTTACAATCCAACTGGTCTGAGTTTCTTTTTATCGCGGGTCAAAGTTTTCATCTTTTGGTCAAAGGGAGCTTCATACTAAGCGAAAAATAGTGTTTTAAGTTAATGACTGAGCAAATTCTTATTGTCAGTGAAATTTTATGGGTATTATTTTGTGGTAGATATTAACCCTCTTGCTCCTCTCCTTATGGGTCAATTTGAGCCTTTTTTCGAGGAAATCGAAAAAAGGACATTAAAGGGTTAGAATATTCTACGAAAAAAAATGTCGGAAAATTTCAGTGGGGGTCACCGTAGACACCAATGTTGTACATAAAGCTCTTCACACTTAAATGGCAAAATTTCTCAGCAACACATAGTGGTTCAGAATCAAAATCGGCCATCAGCCAAAATTCAATAACTTTTGTTCTAGAAGACATATTTGAGTTCTGTAAAAAATCAAAATTAGACAAGCAGCCAAGGATTATATAGGATCATAACATTAAAAATCCGGAAATCGGATATATTTTAGAAATCGGACCAAAGTTGACCACATTTCGTATTTTTCGATTCTAAAGAAAATTAAAAAAAAAATAAAATTATTTTTTTTTTGTGTTTATGTTTTTTAACATATTTTTATGTATTTGTTCATAATGCGAAGAAAAACGTTTAATTTTTTTGCATTACAGATTTTCAGATTTTGAAAATTGAAAAATAAAACGTAATTTCTATTTATGACTTTGTCGAACTGTTTCTCACACATTTTAAGAGATTTTGCACTGAATTTTTATACCCTCCACCTCCAGGATGGGGGTATACTAACTTTGTCATTCCGTTTGTAACACTATGAAATATCGACCTGAGACCGTATAAAGTATATATATTCTTGATCGTCATAAAATTCTAAGACGATCTAGACATGTCTGTCCGCCCGTCTGTTGAAAGCACGCTAGCATATAAACGAAAGGAGGAAATTTTCCATGAATGCGTCTTATAGTCGTAGATCGGTTGGGATTGAAACGGGGCGAAATCGGCCCAAAGGGAAAAAATTTCCCTCACAAGTACTAAAAATATCCATAATATTCCCTAATATTTTAGAGTATATAAGCATATTTTTCAATATGTCTGATTATACTTACTTAATATTGGGTATGCGCATTCCCCCGATAACAAATACGTGCACCATAAAGTGATTCTTAGTTGTAGGGGGTGAAATGGGGCAAAAAATGGATAAAAATGGTACATATTAAACGACAACAGCTAGAAACACGAAATTCGGTGTATTCTAATATTAATTCTAATAGAGTAGATGCAAAATATAAAGGTATTTTTTTCCAGATTAGTACTTTCAAGGGATACAATGGGTACGGAGGGATAAAAATGGTACCAACCAACCAGCTGCCCCTAGAATAATCAAATTCAGTGTATACATTCCTCTGATTGCATAGACACGTAAAGTACACGGATTTTTCAAAATTCGTATTTTTGGGGTTAAAATGAAAAAGGGGATAAAAATAGTACCAATCAAATGACCGCAGCTAGAGTGATGAAATTTGGAGTATACATACCTCTGATTGTGCAGACACGGAAAATAAACGGATTTTTAGAAATTCGCACTTTTTGGGGACAAAATGGAAAAAGGGGATAAAATAGTACCAACCAAATGACCGCAGCAAGAGTCATGAAATTTGGAGTATACATTCCTCTGACTACGTACGAACGGAAAATACACGGATTTTTCGAAATTCGTACTTTTTGGGGTTAAAAATGGTAAAATTGAATTCGAAATTCGTACATTCAAGGGATACAAATAGTACAGAGGGATAAAAAAAGCACTAACTAAACGATTACAGCTAGAATGACGAAATTCTAAGTGGGCAGAAACTTTAAATAAAAAGATTTTAGATAGTCGTGGGTAAATATGGTAGAAGAAGTGGGTAAAGATGGTACCAACCAAATTGCCGCAGCTGGAATCGTGGAATTCGGTATATACATTCTTCTGACTGCATAGACACGCAAAATAATTTTTTTTTTAAATTCGTACTTTTTCTTTTACGTTAAAAATTGGTTGAATCATGAAGTTAGGTTATTTTGCACTATGTACGTCTGATAATGGATTTTCAAAATTTGTACTTTTGGAATTCAAATAGAATGGAAATACAACCAACTGTAGCACCCATTATCTACCAATATGTATGGTATTAAAGCTTTTTGAAAATATAAATAGATGAATAATTATTTTGTGAATTGACGTATTGGTAGCCTTGCCTTATAAGCGTGGTTTGAAATAATTAAAATATTATATTTATTTATAAAATTATTTTTTTAATATTTGTATTTGTTTTGGTTTGCCTATATTAAAAAAATTATATTTTCTTGTAATATTACTGCACTTCTACGAAAATCGACATCCTCTGTGGAATGCAATCAATGGTTGTAATGAATATTAAAAAAATATCCTTTTTGAACAAATGTTTGACTTTGGACCATCATAACTTTTCTCGTTCAAAAGCCTTTAACGAAATATATACATATTTATAAAGGTTAGAGGGTTCTCCGTTTTTTTTCGGGCTAACTTTTGCCCATCCGAAATTGCCCCCTTGGAAGATAGGATACATTCAGCGCAAAAAATGCGATTTTCTAGTTCAGAAACTCAATTTCCTCATTTTCTCCCACTAACTTTTGAAATGTATGTGTGCAGATAAAAAGATGAGTAAATTTCCAATGACTAGAAACATGATTTTATGTTATCGTACACTGTGTACGTGAGAGGTAACGGTTTTTCAAAATTCGTACTTTTGGAATTAAAATAGGATGGTAATAGAACCAACCAAACGGCTGTAGCTGAAAATACACCCACTATCTCCCACTATTTAAGGTATTTACGCTTGAATATTTTTGAAGATTTCTGCTTTATATTTAATTTTTGAGTTGACTTGAATATCATTTCTATATATATGTCTTTAAATAATTATAATTTATATTTTTCAATATTTTTATTTGTTTTGGTTTGGCTATATTAAAAATGTAACATTTTCCCTAAATAATTAATGGAATCACATCCATATACTTACGTGAAAACATATTGAAATCGCAAGTAAAGAAATTTGTATTCAGGTACAATTATATTTATATTTTTTTCTCCGAATTTAGAAAATAAATAATAAAATTAAAAAAATAATCAATAATTGTAGCCACACTGTGATACAATGGAATATTCCTTGCGGCAACCACTGTTCATCCCGTCGAGGTGACTGTGAGTGTGGGGCAAGCATAGGTGTTCTTGGCATATGTATGGGAGTATGGAAGACATCTGTATATTCACATACATACATTAGGTTGGGCCTGGAAAAAATGTTGCTTTCAGATCCCAGGAATACAATTTGGATTGTTTAATGACAGCCATTTGGGAGCAAAACGTTTCTGAGAATCCCGCTAGAAAATGTTCTTTGTTGAATTTTTTTTGTCAAAAATTTTCCTGAATCAAAAGACTCTTTAAATATAAATTTTTATTCTTGTCTTACAATAACTCATTGGTCGTAGTGATTTTCTGTGGATTTTCAAAATAATTTAAGAATTGTTATAATTAAAAGGAAAGATGCCTAAACGATGATTATCGCTAACCCCCTTTTTGGTGAATATAGTTTAATATAAAAGAACGAAATTTTCACACTACAGTAGTAAGTGTAGTGGCGTCAATTGCCTTCCGATGTTCATGATTTAGGTATCATTCGAATATTGATTGTAGCTATTAATTTCTTAAAAAATACGAAAAAGCTTTAAGTCCTCCCAACGACAAAAATATATATAATATATATTATAAAGTCCAATAACTAGAATAAAAAGATATTCCTAGAAAAGAGTACAAAATTTTGTTTAAAGTGCTTTAAAGGGTTTATTAAATCGGAGAAAGTAGACAGAAGTGCAATATAAAAAATTACATGACACACGACTTGATATAACTTCGAAATATCTTTAAAATCATCAGTAAATAATCCAAACTTAATTTTCGCAGGGTGACTGAAAATTATTATTTTTTATTTATATGGACCACGAACCAGCCTAACATACATAGATATGTATGTGTGTGTGTGCTAGTGTAAAATAATAGTTTTCATATTTCTCCACCAGTTTCATCCAGGAAATGCGTTTCCATTTCATTCTCTTTGTAAGGAGTACCTTGAGTGTAAGTGTGGTTGTGTGTGAATTAACTTTAATGTTAGTGTTTCGAAATCGAAAAGTTTTCAAAATGTTTTTGTGCTGCTTCCTTTCTTCTGAACAATTTCTTTTTTCATTGTTCCCGTTCGTAGACTGCCTTCCTCTTTCCTTTCACCTCATTATGTGTGTTCAAATGTATGTACTTTCATACTTTCCTATCAAGAAGAAGAAAAAGATGAGAAGGAGAAATATACAGCATTGAAAACAATACCCAATGGATGAATGGAAGATGTACACTAGGGTGTACTGGAATATGTTTTTTTTTGAGGAAACTCTCAAGTTTACAAAACTCAAAGAGAAAATGGGAAAATTTAAGAAAAACTGATTCAATTTGTTGTACATTCGTAATACTCTTTTTTGGCTCAATGGCGTTGTCAATAAGCAAAATTGTCGCGCTTGTGTAAAGATAATCCACGAGAAATGCGCGAGACATCGTTATATCCACCTGGAACATTGTTGGGGAACATTTTAACCCAACAACTTTTTAACGCTAACAAAACTTTACAACAAATAAAATATATATAATTTAAAAATTGATATTGAATTGAATACTACGAATTGAATAACTTCGATGTAATTTTGTTCATCTTCTCAAAGCAATATTTCATTACATAAGATTATTGTAATTTTTGAACTGTCAATATATTAAATTAGACTAGAAGCACATCTAAGTTTCTTTATAAGCCACAGATAGTCTTTCCCTCCGCCTGTAGTGGTTCAAAGGTGTCCTCACAGGACATTCCTTCAGTCATCCTTACACTACTAATCAAGGTTTTCAGTACACCCTAATAGAAACCCACACACACACACACACGGACCGGCAGCCATAAACTCAGTATAGCTAAAGAAAAAAAGCGAACAAATAAAATAAAATACTCAAACAAATAGCAAATGGCAAACATAAATTTATGTAAAAAGATCTGTGATTTATTTGTATGTACTCGCACTGGTACTCGTACTGATAGTACTTACACACACTTACACAGACATACATTCACACACACACACATATATATACTTACCAAGTACAGCCAAAAAGTTTTATTTCGTTTCGCACGGTATTTTAATTTATGGAATTTAAGTTTTAACGTCATCGTTGTTGTTGTAGCCATTGTTGGCGGCGTTTTTGTTGCTTACTTTCTTCCATTCATTCTTTCTCAGCTTTTCTGCATTTGAAGCATGGCATAAAAAACATTACCATTCAAAGTTTTCAGTTCATACTCATACATTTCTGGTGATGGTTTTTTTCTTCGTCGTTTTCAGGTTTGCTTGGTTTCTGTGGCACCAACGGGGGAAGGGGTTTGGGTATTCAGCCATGAATTTGAAAACTAAAAGAATGAAACGGGGTAAATCAGAGCTGACCAATTAATTAGAAGCTTACAATATGTGTACATATGTAGGTCTGGAGAATATTTTCGTTAAGGACTAAAGTGGTACAAGGTAAGCAGGGCATATATTATTATATATCTGTTCAAATCTATTTTTTGGAATTTCGTTATAATATCTTATTTTTGTAGATTTTACACAATGATCAATATAAATTAGCTTTTCTCAAAAAATACTTGTTTTTGACTTGTTTAGTTTTACGTGTAATGAAACACAAATAGAGAATCGCTATCTATCCGTCTGTCTGTCCATCTATTGTTGTAATCAAACTACAGGTCGCAATTATAGTCCGATCTTAACAAAAATTGGCACATGTAAGTTTTGTGGATCAAGGACGAACGCTATTTAATTTGAGGCAAATCGGTTCAGATTTAGATATAGCTCCCATACAAATGTCGCTCCCGATTTGACATTTTCCGCTCTAGAAACCACATCTTGTACCCGATTTTCTTTAAATTTGACACAACATCTTACAATCCAACTAGAAACACCTATGCAAAAATTGGGTAAGATCGGTTCAGATTTAGATATAGCTCCCATGCAAATGGCGCTCCCGATTTGACATTTTCCGCTCTAGAAACCACATTAAGTACCCGATTTTCTTTAAATTTGGCACTACTTCTTATAATCCCACTATAAACACCATTGCAGAAAGTAGGTAAGATCGGTTCAGATTTAGATATAGCCCCCATACAAATGTCACTCCCGATTTGACATTTTCCCCTCTAGAAACCACATATTATACTCGATTTTCTTTAAATTTGGCACAACATCTTATAATCCAACTATAAACACCTATGCAAAAATTGGGTAAGATCGGTTCAGATTTAGATATAGCCCCCATACAAATGTCGCTCCCGATTTGACTTTTTCCGCTCTAGAAACCACATATTGTACCCGATTTTCTTTAAATTTGGCACAACATCTTATAATCCAACTATAAACACATATGCAAAAATTGGGTAAGATCGGTTCAGATTTAGATATAGCCCCCAAACAAATGTAGCTCCCGATTTGACTTTTGTCGCTTTAGATCGATTTTTTTTAAATTTTTCACAACAGCTTATAATCCAAGTAATAAACCTATGGTGAAAGTGGCTAAGATCGGTTCAGATTTAGATATAGCGCAAATACAAATGTTGCTCCCAAATGTTTAACCGATTTTGGCCAAACTATACGAATTATATTTCACCTATTTCGTTCCAGATTTCAATATACTCCCATACAAATTTCCTTTCCGATTTAACATTTTTTGTCAAACACACACATTTACAGGATGCAAAAATCCTGCCCGTTTTCACTTTTTCACCGAATTAAATTGTATTGGGATAGAAAGTGGAGTGTATCATAGAGTCGGCCCCGCCCGACTTTAACCTTTCCTTACTTGTTTTATTAAAAAAAATTGTTATTTATTTTACCAGTTTTGGAAACTGTGAGATTTTTATATAAGGTATAGGGTCAGGGGTCCGGGAATTCAAGCGCCGTTTTTCTCGGGAGATCCCGAAACGCTATTGCGGCGTGGCAATAGTGTTATTGAGAACTAATACTGACCACGAGAATGATAAATATGATGCCGAAATTTGGATTTTCTTTTTGTGGGCAGAGTGGGCGTGGCAAAAGCGTTTTTGTAGAGCTAGAAGGCTGAAAATTGGTACATGTATATTACTGACCACGAGAATGATAAATATGATGCCGGATTTTGAATTTTCGTTTCGTGGGCGTTGGGGCGTGCAAAAGTGTTTTTGAGAGTTAGAAGGCTGAAGAGAGAAGAAGGCTACATATATATTAGTGACCACGACAAAGATCAATTTGATGCCGAAATTTGGATTTTCGTTTTGTGGGCGGAGTGGGGCGTGGCAATAGTGTTTTGTGAGCTATAAGGCTGAAAATTGGAAGATATATATTACTGGCCACGAGAAAGATCAATATGATGCCGGATTTTTAATTTTCGTTTCGTGGGCGGTGGGGGCGTGGCAAAAGTGTTTTTGAGAGCTAGAAGGCTGAAAATTGGTGCATATATTACTGACCACGAGAAAGAGAAATATGATACCGAAATTTTGATTTTCATTTCGAGGTCGGTGGAAACGTGGCAAAAGTGTTTTTGAGTTACATAGAGGGCTGAAAAATTGGAACTTATATATTACTGATCATGAAAAGATAAAAGTGATTTTTTAAGGTGGAAGGCTGAAAATTGGAACGTATATATTACTGACCACGATAATTTTTTTTTATTTATTTATTTATTTATTTATTTATTTATTTATTTATTTATTTATTTATTATGAATTACAATACAAAGTAAATTTATATTCTAATTTTGGGTCCAGGGATTGAGCCGGGGTGACTAAGACCATTGTAGCTAGTTATTGCAGCGACAGACCAGAGCCTCTGGTGGGAATCGAACCCACGACCCCCACGCTGATAGCCGATCACGCTACCAACTCGACTACCGGTGCCCTCAAAAAATTTTTTTTTATTTAAGGTTTACCACTTCTTTTTTTTTGCCTGGCGAAGCGGGAGGGGTTCAGCTCAGACCACGATAAAAATCAATATGAAACCTGATTTTAAGTTTATCACTTCTTTTTTTTTTTGCCTGGCGAAGCGGGAGGGGTTCAGCTAGTATAATATAATTACTACAAACAACTCTTTTTAAATTCGCTAAGTTGCAATTTTTTGCGAAAACCAGCTAGGGAATACAAACTTTTTGTGAGGATATTAGTAGGATCTTTATGTACTCACAATACTATGGTTGACATAGTGTCAATACTTTACCACTCGTGATATCTATTAACTTAAAATTCCTTGTTTTCCCAGAAGAATCGTAAGAAATCGTCTAAAAATAGGGATACAATTTAAATTATCCGCCTGAAAACATTCAAGAGAAATCTAAAATGAATGGAAATATACCTTATGGTATAGTATTAAATGACCCTCTATTTTTTTATGAATTTATTTCATTTTTTTAAATTTTTTAATGTTTGTATTGCTTTTACAGTTTAGAATATTTTTTAATCGTTTAGAGTAAAATATTTGTAAAAAGGAAAATAATTTCTAAAATATGTCAGTATTTTAACCCATTAACGCCTAATGTTAATTTCATTTATTAAAGTACTTATCAATTATTTTCGTAATAACTACAGCAAAAATAAAATATTTATTTTTTGATTATTATTATTGTGTTTTGTTCATCTATCACTTGTGCCATATGTTTTAATAATCAGGAATTGCATTCATAATGAAAGTACGAAAACCTTGAAATAGTGTACACGAACGTGTACGGTGGGCGTTAATGGGTAAAAATGTACACCAGTTACTAAATGTTGATATTTTAAATCATATTGGACATTCCTAAAATAAATTATTTACCCGGGAATGAATCTTTTCATTCCCGTTTTCCCGGGAAATATGAAATGGTTGTTAATGCTAAACTTACACAGATAGAAGCAGGAACTTTAAAGAATTTTTTAAAGATATTCTTCTCTAAAATTGAATATGAAATATTTTTATATTTTTCGATTTTAAAGAAAACTATTATTATTATATTATTTTTTGTTTTTATGTTTTAACATATTTTTACGTATTTGTTCATAATTCGATAAAAAAATATTTTACAGATTTTCATATTTTTCAGATATTGAAAATTGAAAAGACATAATTTCTTTTTTATACCCTCCACCTACAGGATGGGGTATATTAATTTTGTCATTGAAATATTGTGCTTCTCGTTCGTTTGTGAGAATCATCTCCTTATAGAGGCCGGGTTTGATGTTGAAAAGTCGCTGCGAAGCCACTTGAAAAGACTTTTGACATGGTCGAAATCATGATCGTGGTAGTCTGTAGCCAAGTAGTAAATGTCACCATGCCATTTGCAAATAAATTTGCATTCTATTAAATATAGTAGCAAAATGGTCTTGAGCCAGGACAATATCCCAGTTCAAATCAAATATTGATTACAGACCAAAAAATGTAAACGAAAAAATTAAAACAAATGAGCGTTGGCACGGCAGAAGTATTGCTGGGTAAACTATACCTGCATATACACATACTTACATATGCAACTCAATGAGATGCTTGTAAGATGGCATGTGTGCTTTATTACTTGGTGCGATTTTTAAACGCAAATTCGGCAAGTGAGTTGTGCTTCTCGTTCGTTTGTTAGAATCATCTGCTTATAGAGGCCGGGTTTGATGTTGAAAAGTCGCTGCGAAGCCACTTGAAAAGACTTTTGACATGGTCGAAATCATGATCGTGGTAGTCTGCAGCCAAGTAATAAATGTCACCATGCCATTTGTAAATAAATTTGCATTCTAGAAGCAAAATGGTTTTGAACCAGGACAATATCCCAGTTCAAATCAAATTGTGATTACTATTGCAGTATTATTTATAGTAGTATTATTAATATTATAATAATGAAGCAACGCAATTTCTTCAAAACAGTGGGCATAAGTATACCTTATAGTTTGAAATAGTAGACAAATATAGTAATGCGCATTAAAAATATTACAATTTTCATAATATGATACTTCTGGTTATTGAATTTTGACCGATGGATTTTGATTCTGGAGCAATGTACCACATCTAGTTTCACGTGTATATTGTCTGGTTCAGCTCCCAAAAGTACTGTCGCACAGTGTTATAGTAACTGCAAATGGATTGGCACCAATTGTATGCCCTTTTCCCCACTTTGGCCCTGAAAGTACGAATATGTAGACATCTCTGCTTTTCAGCGCATCTACTCAATCAGATGTATGTAACGAATTTCATTATTCTAGCAAAGATTGAATTTCTAATATTTTTTTTTTATTTTACGAATCTTCGCAGTCAGCGGAGGGTACACACCAAATTTCATGATTTCAACTACATCCTATTAGTGGATACCATTTTTCTTCTTTTCCCCACTTTATCACATAAAAGTACGAGTAAGTAGTGAGCGATACAAAACCAAATTGTTCAATTGGGACTTTAGGACAAAAAACCACAGTAACTATCCACACAGCAGGTGTTACAGTGGCCGTATAGAAGGATGTGGATCAGGATAGTCTAAGGTCCCGTTTTGCCACTGAAGATCGCCTGAATGGATATAAAAGCTCTCAATGAAGGAAAAAAAACTAATTGCACGAGTTTCACTAGAACGATTGAAGCTGCATTAAAAAGAGCCCAAATTGCCATTAACACCGGAATATAACGAAACAACATCGGTTGACTGAGCTTAAAGAATTTTTTCAAATCGAGTGTTTTAATAATATTGCGGTAAATATTATTTTTTATTGTGGATTTTTCATATTCTTTAAACTGACCATGTTTTTAGTTTCTATACATCCTTTAACAATCAAAATTTTAGAATGAGAAATTATTCGATATTTCTCCAATGAGCTTTTAACACACTTTGTGGAAGTAGAATTTGACCAAATTTTGACCAGACATAGAATCAATGATGAAGATTCTAAATATGCAATAAAAAATAACATATGATCTCATAGGTTATTATTATTTTGATGAGACGATATATTACACACAACATGTTGTATTTTCAACGATAAATCATAGGCTTTTGAAAGGACGTAATAAGTTTTATTGTACAATTGTGCCAGGGTACACACACAACACCTGGGATTGTACAGCCCAGTTGGAGCACATGAACGAACGCCACCTCGGTTGAGTTTTTGATGATAATAAATCAAATGCTGCATTTCTTGTTTCAATTTTCCTTTAACCTTCTTAACACCCGACTGACTCATGCCCACACAAACACACACACATACAGCAGATTTTCTGAGCTGGAAATGTTCGAATGGAAGGAAAAATTTTTCACTTTTCGTTTGCCGTCTTTCTTTCAAAAATGATGCGCTCAGGTATAGGTGCCCCCAAGTATATATGAGCTGAATACCTATACATACATACCTACATACATATATATATCGTTATATACGTATGTATATTATCCTGTATATGAAATTCTTATTTTTGGTTGGTTTGCAAAGCGAACATATTTTTAATGCCGGTATTATTGTTGTTGGATTTTTGAAGGTTTGTGGGTGTTAACTTTTCAAACTTTTTTCACCACCATTTTGCTGTTCCGAAAAAAATAAAAATATTTCTTCAACGTACGGTGAGGAGCGTTCTTTTTCTTTTGTTTGCAGCAGGATGAAGAAAAAACAGAAAAAACTGAGAACTTAACTTAAACAAAACTTTGTGAAGGAAACCGAATTACACAAGGAAAAGAAGAAAATGAAAATAAACTTTAGTGCTGTGGAGGGTTTTTTGTGTGTCTTGACTTAACATTTTCGCCTAAATTTATGGTCTCTCAGATAATGATTAGAAGGGCAGCAGCAAACTTTACAATTTCAGTTATATGCGGGCGGTTGGGGGATCCAAAAACTCGGCAGGTTAGAATAAATGCGAATCTATAATAACCGTGATATAATATGTGGCAAAGGAAAGGGTTGATCGAAGTTCGTTTTAAGTAATTTTTGGCGAATTTTTGAAACAATCTAACGATGTAAATAATTTGAAAATCTGGTTTTACAACATTCTGATTTGGTTTGGAGTAATCGTTGCAGAACCACTGGCGAGCAACTTGGTCTATTGGAAACAACTTTTATTATTAGTTAGAAATAAAACCACACTCGAACCCGAATGCATTTTCATTCATCTAATTGCTTTTACAAATGAACTTTTACTAGTCCTCCCGTCCGCAGAAAACACGTAATAGTGGTGCTGGGATTGCCACCCCCCTTCAAATTGCTTGGCTCTGATAAATATGCAAAAATTGGAATTTTCATTTGTTTTTCATTTTTTATTCCACGCCATCAGTTTAAAGTCATATTTCATTTTCAGTTGCAGTTGCACGTGGAATATTTCGGCCATCCATAACACCAGGAGCAAGCCAAATGACGTTGCAGTTTTTTTCTGTGCCTTCCAATTTACGTAGACGATTTATGACAGCAATTACAATGTTTCCGCGTCAAAATGTTTACGGATGCATCAAAAATGCATTTGTGCAGTATCCTTGCACAGGATATGTCGATATTCAATTGAAGGCCAATGACAAATTTGAGGTAGTTAAGGATATTTATTATTCATATGTGGACGTAAAAGAAATAAGCTGCGCGTCCTTTTTATGGCATTCAAAACCGGAAACGGGTTCTTAAGGATTTTTTAAATAGCAATTTTGCACCAAAAATGATGTCATAGCTTTACTGGTCATATCTGCTGGGCACAATAATAATAGTTAAAAAAATTGTCTGTCAATTTTAAGTACTCAGCAGGAAACTTGAATTATTTTCTATACACTTTGGTTAGACTTGGGGATAAGAGAATAAAACAATAATTCGAAAATTCGCTAATATTACTTAAAGGGTGTGTTTAATCTGAATGCAAAGTAGACACTACTATTTTAGGAGTTTCTTTTAAGAATATATTAGTTATATAGCTTTGTTAGAGCTCCGTATTGATCGCGACAAAAATATTCAATTTTGCCATAGAAACTCAAAAAATAAATTTAAATATTTCTTTTACCAACTTTTCAATATCGTTGTTTGTTCAATATAGTTTGAAATCTATCCTGATTTGCAATGCAGCCCGTACACACTAATGAACAAATACAAACTGAACATATGTCAAAATTAATAAAAATCTGTTGCACCAAGCTACATGTGATGGTTGGGCGCACGTAAAATGAAAAATCTCCCAAAATATTGGGCCAATTGAAATAGTAGTAGTAGTTTTTCTTTAAGGCTGAATAACTAACAAAAACATAAATAAAAAGTTAAAATTTTACTCAAAATAAAAAAAAAATATTAAAATTCTCCCCAACTGCAATTTCAATGGCAAAGAATTTTCCTTCATAATATTTATGAAGCGATTTCATAAAAGGTTTTTCATAAATTTAGTGAATTTTTTCTTAATATGTATGAAAAATTCATAAATAAAATGAAATGTTCCATACAATTTTTTCATAAACATTTCATATTTCATAAAACAAAATTGTTTTATTAGTGAAACTTAGTTTCATAAGACCAATGGAAGATTTCATTATATTAAAGAAACAATTCTTAAAGATTATGAAAAATGTCATAACGAATAAAATAATTGTGTTATGAAATGTCTTCATAGATATAATGAAGTATTTATAAAATATTTCATAACTTACAATTACATTTTTAGTGTGCCAACTTTATTCGTTGAATGCTAGCAATTCTCATTTGTACTCTGTTAACTCTGACATAAGTATGAACCCTGATTTTGGTCAAAGACATACTCATTGCATAGACTCTCGCAATGATGGTGTGTGTTGATTGGTTAGTCACCAAGTTAGACTTTTTTTGCTTTTTTCTTCATAATGCAAACTTCAGTATAAATTATTAATTTTTATGAAACTTTTTCATAAAATTAATGAAGTTCCTTTATAAAATCTATGAAAATTTTTATAAATCATATTATGAAAAATAATGAACTTGTATGACAAAAGTTCATCGAATGAAGAACTGCATTTAATAGTTTCTAAGAAATGTTTCATAAATTCTATGACACTTTTCATTGATTTGTGCTTTATGAAACATGTTTCATATATTTTATGAAGTATTTCGTTGACGACTTTTTAATGTAATAATAAATGACAACACATACAACATAACAGACCAACAATACATACAAACAACAACAATACACACGAGGTACAGTGAAGACGGGACATACCGTACAACAACAACCTTTGTATTGTTGCGAGCGATGCGAGCACATGCATAACATTGAATTGGCACAGTGAGATTTTTAGTGTGTCGACTTAGTTCGGCGGAATATTTTGTTTATCAGCGCTTCTCATTTGTCATATGTGACCGTTGATTTATATGTGAACCCTGATTTAAGTCAAAGACATACATTCGTTGCGAAAGTTCTGATGAGATGGGATAGCGCCCATCAAAATTGCGCACTCAACTTTTAGCTGCAACAATAAAGGTCTCACTTCGCCTTTTTGCTAATTTTGGGTTATGCTGAAGACTTCAGCACAACCTTTGGTCTTGAACCCAAATAAATGACAACACATACAACATGACAGACCAACAATACATACAAACAACAATTTTCACAAAGTTTAAGACAAAGTCATAAATATTATGAAGATAATTGTTTCAGTGTGGGGAAAATGGTGCTACACATCGTTTCGTCTATGTAAGAATGGGATATTGCAACAGCTTTTAATCAAATTTGAAATATTAGCAGAAAATTGTTAAAGATGCATTTATACAGGGTTTTCCAATAAGGACTTGACTACTTTTTTAAATAAAATCGGAGAACGTACGTCGCGTAAAATGGTCCATCGGCTTAAATGCTTGAGTCATCTTTATGGCAAAATTCGCCATAAAGTGGTCTTGGCGATGCCCAGTTCTTGAGAACGCCGCGGAATCGACGCATCTGGATCGTTTGCTACGGACGCATAGATGGTTGAAATCGCTAAAAGTGGAGATTAATTCGAGGAAGCCTTCTGGTCAGGTAGTGTTTATATTTTTTCAATATGTATGACATAATCACTAAAAGAAAACACAATTTCAGAACAGCTTAGCGGAAAAAATATTTTTCTTGGAAAATAAATTAATAATCCGTCGGTGTATATATTGTCGCCGGTGTATATATATATTGTTGTCGAAGTCGCAGTTATTATCCAATCCCCACAGAACTTGGTACATCTAATTTTTTCGCACCAATGACGATGCGATCTAGATATACCCCCGTACAAATGTCACTCCCGATTTGACTTTTTCGCTCTAGATGCTACACATTTTTTAACCGATATTGTTCTAATTTGGCACAACACGTTATATTCCAACTGGAAATATTTATGGTAAAAGTGGGTCACATATACTCAGATTTACTTATTGCTCCCATACAAATGTCGCTCCCGATTTGTCATTTCTGCTCTAGAAACAACATTTTTTTACCCAATCCCCACGTTACATTACACATAGCAACATCTTTAGTTAAATTCGATCACATCGGTCAATTGCTTGATATTGCCCCCATACAAAGGTACCAGATTTGGTGTGATATTTATTCTTTATAAGCAAACGTTTCGAATTTGTCCGGCATTATTCTTTCACAAATATTTTAAATTAATCTAGAATTGGTGGTAAATTACTTGTTATAGAGTAAAAAGTGCAGGGTATTATATAGCCGTCGACGTCAGACTTTAGCCTTTCCTTACATGCTTTTGTAGAACGATATTTATACATGAAGATTTATTGTGCATTTTGGAATCTCATTCTGCTTCTGTCAATGCTTTTTCATGGGAAATAGTTGTTTCATTCATTTAATAATAATAGATACAAGGGTTAAGTATATAAAAAACTTACTTCTCATTACAATATGCTTAAATATTAAGTTTTCGTCAAGTTCAAATTTCAAGTTGTACAATAAAAATTCATGCATAAATACCCAAAAAGATTGACTAATTTCACAATTTTTTTAATAAAATAAATTGGCGCAAAAGCGCGCAACATGTAATTGCGGAATATTGAAGCTAACACACTGTAATTGAACTAAAAATTCACCATCTCGCGGTATGTTACAGAATACACACTTAAAACACCACTTTTTTAAATACCTCAAATTTAGACATAGAGGCCGGCTTTGATGTTGAAAAGTCGCTGCGAAGCCACCTGAATGAAACCTTTAGACAGGGTGGAAATCATGATAGTGGTAGTCTGCAGCCAAGTAATAAATGTCACCATGCCATTTGTAAATAAATTTGCATTCTATTAAATATAGAAGCAAAATGGTCTTGAGCCAGGACAATATCCCAGTTCAAATCAAATATTGATTACAGACCAAAAAAATGCAAACGAAAAAACTAAAACAAATGAGCGTTGGCACGGCAGAAGTATTGCTGGGTAACTATACCTGCATATACACATACTTACATATGCAACTCAATGAGATGCTTGTAAGATGGCATGTGTGCTTTATTACTTGGTGCGATTTTTTAAACGCAAATTCGGCAAGTGAGTTGTGATTCTCGTTCGTTTGTGAAAATCATCTCCTTATAGAGGCCGGCTTTGATGTTGAAAAGTCGCTGCGAAGCCACCTGAATGAAACCTTTAGACAGGGTGGAAATCATGATAGTGGTAGTCTGCAGCCAAGTAATAAATGTCACCATGCCATTTGTAAATAAATTTGCATTCTATTAAATATAGAAGCAAAATGGTCTTGAGCCAGGACAATATCCCAGTTCAAATCAAATATTGATTACAGACCAAAAAAATGCAAACGAAAAAATTAAAAAAAATTTCGAAAAAATTTTTAAAAATATTTCTACAATACTTTCGTTAAAACATTTTTTTGTTAAATCACTCTAAAATATCTGAACTTGAAGATTCAATAATCAAAGTGTTACTTTTTACAATGGGGAAGAAGATATTAACCATTAAAATATGTAGATTTGCAATTTTCACAACTGTTCGCGTATAACTCAAAACATTATTGACTTTAAGGCAGCGCAACTAGAAAAGTAAATAACATATGTCATTGATATTTTCGGTAGTGATGTAGAATTTTGTATTATTTAAAGATATTTTCAAAAAATAAATTTTGATTTTTGAATTAATCTGCATTTTTGGCGATTTCAACACTCTGAGGGACGCCTGAACGGCAGCAATATTTAAGTCACTTCGACCAACCCGTTGTCTCACTTGCCCTGCAGCATCACACAGTGAATATGTAGACTCAAATTGTTGCACTAAATCGTTATTGCATGTCTATCTCTTTATCTTTGCCAGGTTATGACTAGTCGATATTTAGAGACAATTCGTTGAACTTTCTTTGAAGGCCTAATATAAATATTTCATTTTAAAGGCTTCACTTAATAAAATGAAAGAAATAAGTAAAAAAGCTAACTTCTTGTAAAGGTTTTAAGGGTTTTGAGCATCTTTTCAAAATTATTTATTTTTTTAAATCTTAATTTTCGTTCACCACTCTATTTACCAGATAAGCACGCGTGATATAAGTGAAGAACCCCGTTTGTACATCAGAAATATGTAGAAAACAAAAAGGAAGTAAATTACGAACTGAAACTCGTCAATATTCCTTGGATTTGAACAGATTACCACTTAATTTGCGAATATGTCAATAAACTTCCGCACATACTTCACTAATTTTCCACCTCATCGAAAATATGACAAATCTCCCCCTGCCCACCAGCACAACTAAAGCTTCGACAAGAAGCGAAATAAAAATAATCGTGAAACCTGTCTGCCACTGACGAGGGGTGTCAGAAGACAACAGCAACAAGAAAATCTCAACATTTCACAAAATGTCACATGGCTGGCTCGACGACGCGCATACCACCCAACCAGCCACCAGTACTTGTTGTCTGGCCTCAGCCAAGTGACAAATCATCAAATGAGCTTAGAGCTGCCGAAGCTTATAACAGGAGTAGCAACCAAAGGGTTTTTTGGCCACACCGAACAACGTCAATATACGCCAAAGTGGATAAAAACGACAGGAGCAGATGATTAAGGACGATGTTGACGATGTGGCGTGGCCTGGCATGGCAGTGCCAAAATAACAACCCCATAAATGTATGAAATTGATAAACGTGGAAAAAGCAGCAGCCAAAAACGATGACAAGAACAGCAACAACAACGTATCACCATCAAATTGGAAATGCTTGTCATATCTTTCATTTATCTCTATCTCTCCTGTTTGTAGCTTCGTCCTCCTTACCGTGATACATGGCATTTTCATTTACGCTTTCAATGAAAACGCAGTTTTTTTGGGAGAACTCAGGACAATGAACAGCCAAGCAAAAAATGATACAAACTGGTGAATACATGGTTGATGATGATGATTAAAGGATATGACAGTTAGCACGAGGACAGTGGCTTGTAGGCGCAAAGAAAGTACAAGATATTTTTTTTTGTAAGAAGTGCAATGACTTCTACGGATAATTTACATATATCGGGTGGACCACGTAACATTTCAAATTAGAACTACCGATTACTTTGACTTTGATGGGAAGCTATATAATTGGAAAATATTAAAAACTTACTTCCAAAGTAGTTAATCCTTAACGCAAACTGTAAGAAATCTACGTGGAAAATGTTCGTGTTTTCAGATGAATCTCATTTTCATCTCGGTGGCTATGTCAATAAGCAAAGTTGCCGCATATGGGGTTCAGAGAACACACGCGTGACTATTGAGAAGCCAATGCATCCACAACGAGTCACTGTTTGATGTGGATTTTGGTCTGGCGGCACCATTGGGTAATATACTGAAAAATTGGGTTGATCGGATGAGGTACTTTTGGCTCGGTCGTGGTAGTCATATGAATGATATTGTGTTCCATTAAATTACAAAGTTCAAACCTTCCAATAAAACCAGAAATTTGAAAAAATAATCAGTACTTTTTTATAGCCGATTCTAATTTAAAATTTGAAATGGTCCACCCTATACATACTTACTTAAAATTTTCTAATTTCATTTTCATATGTTAAAGAAAAAATTGTAAATTTTTGTACAATGAATAATATTTATAACCGATTCCAATTCAGAATTATAAATGGTCCGCCCTATACTTCCATGTATAGGAGCCACATTTTGATTGACCAATTACACAGTGCTACAAAAAAGAATGAAGTCGAAAACTCTGGGAAGTGATATTATTTTTCTTGTAGGTATTGTCGAGTAGAACAATAATCTGTATTTGAAATTTGCCAGACACCCCCAAAATCTTGAGTTACGGTTAAAAACCAGTTTTTCTTACCTTTGCTCACTTATAAGACTGTAACTTAGTTAGTTATCAACCTATTTTCACATTCACATCGGATTTGAAAAAAAAACCTGGAGATTTCGATCGATATATAGTTAATTTAAGAAAACATAAGAAATATGTGTGTTTTTGTCCAGCAAACATATTTCTTTAACAATTTTTAGTCATTTTCAACTTTGACAATATTTTCGGACATTATGTTGTTTGGTAACTGTGCCACTTTTAAATTTATTTAAATAACACATTTAGTACAGATTACTGTTCTACTCGCCAATACCTACAAGAGAAATGGATCACTTCCCATAGTTTTGTCGCACAGTGTTATTCATATTTTTTCTTCAAATATGTATTCTTTCTTCCTATGCCAGCTACTAAAAAAATAAGCAAAATATTCTGTTATCAAAATTTGTAAAGCAGAGTTTCGCACTATTTAACCAAAATTTAACAAATTTTTGATTAAAATAATCATTTAAGTCTTCGAAGAGGGCCATAACTTCTACATTTATACATAGATCTTTTACATATATTTTAATTGAACATATCAGCAGGTGTTGTCGGTCTTATATTTCCAAAATTAGAGAACAAATATTAAAGACACCTTCGCCGAAAATTGGATGTTTATTAATATACCATCCACTTACAGGATGGGGGTATACTAAGTTTGTCATTCCGTTTGTGGCACCTTGAATATATCGACCTAAGACCCTACAAAGTAAATATATTCTTGGTCGCATTAAATTCTAAGACGATCTAGCCATGCCGTCCGTTTGTTGAAAGCATGCTAGCATCTAAACGAAAGGAGCCAGGACGTCCAAATTTTCCCAGTATATGTCTAAAATTTCTAGATCGGTGGGGATTCTAAAGTGGGCGAAATCGGTCAAGAGGAAACAATTTTTCCCTCACAAGGACGGAAAAGACCCCTAATATCCTCCAATATTTAGAGTATTTGAGCAAGTTGTTTTCAATATATCTGTTTATATTTACTTTATATTGGGTATGCGCATTCCCCTAGTGCACCATCCAGTGATTCTATTTGTAGGGGATGAAATGAGACAAACGGGGATGAAAATGGTATCTATCAAACGGCAACTGCTTGAAACACGAAATTTGATGTGTACATTCCTCTAATTGAGTAGATACATGATATAAAAGTATTTTTTCCAAATTCGTACTTTCACGGGGTAAAATGGGAATAGAGGGACAAAAATGGTACCAATCAAACATCTGCACCTAGAATAATTAAATTCGATGTGTACATTTCTCTGCTTGCGTAGACACATACAATAAAGGGATTTATCGAAATTCGTACTTTTTGGAGGTAAAATGGAAAAGTGGGATAAAAATTGTACCAACCAAATGGCGGCAGCTAGAGTCATGAAATTCAGAGTATACGTTCCTCTGACTGCGTAGACACGAAAAATAAAAAAAGATTTTTCCAAATTCGTACATTCAAGGGATACAATGGGAACAGAGGGATAAAAACTAAACGGTTACAGCTAGAATGATTAAAACCGGTGTGTACACTAGGGCGGGTTGATTTTTATTTTGTAAATCGTATAGCAAAAACGTAAACTACATAAAATTCTAAGAAATTTCTCCGAAGAAACAATGTATCTAAAATAAAATCCTAATCCGCGCCTCTCGGCTTGAAAATTTATATGCCCGCCTTTGCCAAAAAAATAAATATTAGAAAAAAATAGATTTTTCCAAAAAGAAATCGAATTTTCTGAATAAAATTGTTTAGTAAGGTAGTTCATTTGCACTTTATATTTTTCTACCCTCAACATTTTTTTTCATTAAAAAAAATATTCACCCAAGTATTTTCAAGATTTTAGACATATGGTTTCTTCGGCGAATTTTCTTAGAATTTAATGTAGATTACATTTTTGCTATACGATTTTTATTAATCAACCCGCCTTAGTGTACACCACTCTAATTGCATTGACATGCAAAAAAAAAAGTGATTTTCGAAAGTCGTACTTTTAAGGGGGCAAAATGAAAAAAAGGTATAAAAATGGTACCAATCAAATGACCGGTGCTAGAATCATGGAATTCGGTGTATACATTCCTCTGGCTGCATATACTCATATTCATATTAATTTTTTGAATTATATTTGCCTTATATTTACAAATTGGTAGCCTTGCCTTATAAACGTGGTTTAAGATAATTAAAATTTATTTATATTTTTTATAGAATTATTTTTTCAATATTTTTATTTCTTTTGATTTGGCTATATTACAAAAAAATAATATTTGCATGTAATTTTACTGCACTTCTACGAAAATCGACATCCTGTGTGGAATGCAATCCATGGATGAGGGTATATAAAGTTCGTTTTTTAATAGCAAATAGTTCATTTACTAGAAATAGGGTAATAAATTTACTTAAAAACATTTCTTTGGATCTAATAAAAAATTCCTACGATTGAGTAAATATTTCCAAGGTATTTGAGAAAGAAAAATAACCAGAAATTTTTTGTTTAGAAAAAATCCATTTAGGAAATTTTAACTAAAAAATGTGTTTTTCCTAGAATTAAGTTAGTATGTTTACTGAAATCTATGCCGAGTTCTTCGTACATTTAAGAATTAATGAATATATAAAGTTCGGCCCGGCGAACTTGTCGCCTCTCTTACTTGCTTTTTATCATTTTTTTCTATTTTTTATGTTTTTAATCTATTTTTTATCAATTTTTAGGAGACTTCCCAAACAACTGTTTATATGTGAAAGCGCCGTCATAATTACCTTTAATTGAACATATAAGCTGGTTTTATGGGACTTATATTTCCAAAATGGCACCTGCTGTGCAAGTTGGAATTTTTGTTAAAAAATTGAAAAAATATATATAATTTTTTTATATCGTTTTCCCGTTTAGAAAGTCAAAAGCCATTCGGCAAAATTTTTGTTGCATAGTGTAAACGTTCAATATTTTGTGACACGAAGGGATTTGAGAAAGATTTTGTGTAAGTTTAGTAGCTAAATTTTGATTAACCGTTTTTGATCTTTTGCAACCACAGTGCAAAGACTGCAACACATACTCATACCCTTGAAGTGTAAAGAGTACATAGAAACCACACACACGCACATGAACACATTCCACACTTATACTTTGAGACATTCATAAATTATTTGTCACAATTAATTGAATTGTACTTTACTTTACCACTCGGCGGCGCAGTTCACCCCGGTGTTGCTTGCAAAAGACCAATACGGCGGAAAAAACGGGTTCAATAGAAGACAACCAGCAACGACAACGACAGCAGCAGGAGCAAATGGATTGCAAGGCAGTGAGGACGAACCCCTCTCGAAAAGCAGAAACAATATCTGTTTCCTTCTTTTTTGAAAGCTTATGGCAGTTTATTGCAAGGACAGACAGGCAGAACACAGGACGAGACAGGACAGGACACACATAAAAGGATGATACTTTTTGCTAGATGTCATTTCATTTGGTTGTGTCGCAGTGTCCTTGTTGTCGTTCGTTATGGTATGATGACAAATAATATGATGAGATACGACATATGTGCAAACATTTTCCAAACACACAGCCACACACACTCGTACAAGTTCTCCTCCT
Organism: Polietes domitor; assembly: GCA_947397865.1. Classification (NCBI taxonomy): domain Eukaryota; kingdom Metazoa; phylum Arthropoda; class Insecta; order Diptera; family Muscidae; genus Polietes; species Polietes domitor. The sequence continues at coordinate 59,610,984 of OX377619.1, read as the reverse complement.
CCTTCTCCTTGTTTCATATATGATATTGACAATGAACAATCCAATACAAGGTTCGACCATATTGATACTACTCATCATACAGACAAGACACACACACATTTACACAGAGATATAATTGAAAATCATAAAGAGAAATCTTAATGTTAAAAGGATAAACCGAACACATATTCGCTTCAATTGAGTTTGAAAAATTGGTAAAGGGAGACTGTGACAGGAATGATAGAAGATTTTGACAAAAATATAAGAGGATTTTAGAAAACTCGGTCATTGAGATGCATTGGAAAAAATATAAACTTGAATAACACTGCCCAACATCAAACGGATCACTCTGAGGCGGAGATAATATGGCAAGAGTGTTCTAGCAAACATTTATGTCGAACTGAGATAATTGCGTTTCAAATTTGCGTGATAATTTTTAGAGAATTAAATTTTCGTTTTGATTGTCCTGGCTCAAGACCATTTTGCATCTATATTTAATAGAATGTAAATTTATTTACAAATGGCATGGTGACATTTATTACTTGGCTGCAGACTACCACGATCATGATTTCGACCATGTCAAAAGTCTTTTCAAGTGACTTCGCAACGACTTTTCCACATCAAACCCGGCCTCTATAAGGAGATGATTCTCACAAACGAACGAGAAGCACAACTCACTTGCCGAATTTGCGTTTAAAAAATCGCACCAAGTAATAAAGTACACATGCCATCTTACAAGCATCTCATTGAGTTGCATGTGTAAGTATGTGTATATAACGTTTACGTTCGATATAAAATGTAAAATGTTCAATTTACTGAGAACTGATTCTTAATTAATTTCAAGGAACTACAATTCCTTGAGCTGCTCATCGGTCGAAAAACTTTTATATTTTCCCGAACAAATTTTAGTCCATAAAAATAATTATCGATGTGAAAATTTGGTCTAACTAAATTAATTTGTTTGTTTTTGTCGGTTGGGTCTAGGGATGCCAAAAAATACATTTTTTAGGAAATGGGGTTTCGGTTTGTTGGAAAATTCACAATTTAAAAATCGTTTTTTTTTTAATTTTTACAAAACCGGTGAAATCATTTTTTAATACAGACAATATTTTAATCTTTTATATTATTGAGTTTATTGAATAAAACGTAATATTAAAAATTTATTATGCTTTCATTTTTAATTTAATATTAATGGTCGGCTTTCCATTTTTATTTATATTCAAGATTAAATGCAGGGAGAGAAATAATAGGCCCTTATAACCCATACGTCATACATCAGAAGAACATAAGATTTAAAAAATATCTCAAGATTACCAAGATTTTCATATATACGATTAAAAAAGTTGTAAAATAAAGATTTTTAATTTTATAAGTTTGCAACAATCAATACTCACCAAAAAGAAAACGCCCGAAGAAGTGAAAAAGAATCTCTTCACCAATGTATTTAAGATGTGGTTGTCTTAAAAGTAAATTTTAAAGTGCGGCAAAGAATCTATTTTTCCACTACTATCTAAATCAAACCATTTTTAGATAGAACTGGCAATATGAAACTTAACAAAGTTATTGGTTAATAAGAATAAATATGTAAAGCAAATAACTATTAAATTAAATTAGTATCAAAATAATTAATACTATTTAATGTTTTTGATATAATGTAGATGAATCAGATTTACACACTCAGAAAAATAGCATTCCTAAATTTGAGTAAAATCCATACTCCAATTTAGTTCAACAATTTTACTCCACCTTAGTAAAAATTTCCTTAAAAGTAGGAAACTTAACTAAGTATGAGTAAAGTTTCCTTCTTTCAAAGCAATAGCAAATAGTTCATTTACTAGAAATAGGGTAGTAAATTTACTTAAAAACATTTCTTTGGATCTAATAAAAAATTTCTACAATTGAGTAAATTCATACATGCGTGGAAGAATATTTCCAAGGTATTTAAGAAAGAAAAAGAATCAGAAATTTTTGTATGGATAAAAATCCATTTAGGAAATTTTAACTAAAAAATGTGTTTTTCCTAGAATTAAGTTAGCATGTTTACTGAAAATTATGCCGAGTTCTTCGTACATTTAAGAAATAATGAACTTCTAAAAAAATCACTTGAAATTGTTTAGAAAATTATTGAATATTAATCTAAGAATCAATTCTCGTTCGTTTGCAAGGACTGTATTCTTAAATACTTCAAGTATTAATCTAAACAGCAACTGTGAAGGCACCTATCTTGCCTTCGCAGCAATCATGGAGTTATAACTCAACTCTATCATGAAACTTTTGAGAAATATTTCATATTGTCATTTTTTGTATTAGTATTGCATACACTGAAACAAACCCATTTGTTTGAATTTGTTTAGTTAAAATGAACTTATATTTATTTAGTTCACTTTTTTCCTTATATAAATTAAATTTTTCCTCACTTTAAGTAAAAAATTTACTTGTTTTGAGGAAGAATTCAGCAAATTTGTCCACAGTTTAAGTTAAAATTTACTTGGTTTGAGTTAAAATGTACTTGGATTTAGGATAAATTTACTTAGATTTAGGAAAATGTCAGCAAAATTTTTGTTAGATTTAGTAAAAATGTACTTGGTTTGAGGAAAAACTAACAGCAATTTTCTTCAGTTTGAGTAAATATTTACTTGGTTTGAGTAAAATTCAACTAGAATCAAGTTCAAATCATGTACTACTTTCAAGGAAAAGTTTGAACTTGATATGAGGAAATATTGATTTAACTCTATACGAAGTTAAAATTTCCTACATTTTAGTTCATTTTAACTCATTATAGGGTTCACTTTTTTCTGAGTGCATATAGCCACCATACAAAATACTTTATATTTCAACTACAAACATCTCTGGTGAAATGATTCAAATCGTTTCTGATTTATATACAGGGTGGCTGATGAATGTTGCTACCATGCTACTTAATGATGTTGTTAAAGGAGTTTTTCTTTGCAGAACTGCATCGAAAGGTAATCCCTTCCAACACTGTGTGGTTTCAACAGGATGATGCGACTTGTCACATATCCAGGTCCTGCTATGTGAGAATTACTGCGAAAGTTTCCCAATAAGCTGATTTCTAGAAACTCTACATTTCGTTGGCTCCCAAAGTCTCCTGATCTCACTGCACCTACCTTTTTCTTGCGGGGTTATTTCTACAGGAAGTTTATAAAAAATCATAAAAATGTGGATGGTTTAAAGCAATGCATTCGAACAATAATTGAGACAATTCTTACTGCAACTCTGCAGGAAGTATTGAATAATGAATATTGCAAGTGCGTCACGGTCATTTAAATTCTATTATTTTTAAAACCCGTTAAAAAGGTTTAATACATATGTATCAGTTGTCAAATGAACAAAGAAAAAATAATTTTTATAAATTAAACAAAAAGTTATTTGGGTTTCTTAATGTAGGATCATTCGTCAGCCACCCTGTACAAATGTCGCTCCCGATTTGACTTTTTTCGCTCTGGAAGCCATTTTTTAAACCCGATTTTCTTCAAATTTGTCACAACAACTCATATTTCAACTTCAAACAACTGTGGTGAAAGTGGGTCAGATCTATTCAGATTTATATATATATCTCCTATACAAATATCGCTCCTGATTTGACTGCATCTGCTCTAGAAACCACACATTTTAATCGATTTTGTATAATTTGGCACAACACCTTATATAACAAATGAAATCATCTGTGATGAAAGTGGGTCAGATCGGTTCAGATTTATATATAATTCCATATATTTTGACAGATCAAATTTGGCTAATAACCTTATATTTTATCTAGAACATCTATAGTGAAAAGGGTAATATCGATTCAGTTTTATATATAGCATCCATACAAATGACGCTGATTTTACTCTTGCTGCTCTAGAAATCAAATACTTTAACAGATATTTACCGGAACAAGTTATATTTCAATTCAAAACATACTTTCTGAAAGTGGGTCCATGATATAGGACAAATTCCCAAATCCTCACCGACTTGAATTCCATTGGCGTAGAAGGGTATCATATAGTCGACCCAGCCCGACTTTATGCTTTCCTTAATTGTTTTATCTTGGATATTATTGCGGCTCATGACCTGAGTATATCTGTATTCAATAGAAAAAAAATTGAACTGCCAAGGATGATATTTATTACGTGGTTGCTCACTGCTTATATCATGATTTATGGTATGTCTTCAGAAGACCTTGATCTCTTGGTGCAATCTCTGAGGGTGTTTCTGGTTTCTTTATCTTGATCAGAAGAATTATAATAGTGCTATTGGAAACGTCTGTTATTAAAAAATCCTTCAAACGTTTTCCTATAGCTGACATCCTAGACTAGATCTATATTTAAGTTGAAAGTTGGTTGAATATGCACGCTTGTGAGCAAGCAACTTATAGGATTTGACCTCTGGATTTGAACTGTGAACATGTCATTCTCTGAAGACAGAATCTGGCTCCTTAGGCCTTTCTCTGGGTATGCTCATATATTTTTCGCTTGAACAGAAGGGTACTTTCACATCTCCGATTTTACTGTGATAACATCATTCACCGTTTGTTCAATTGTTGCTATGCTAGGGGAGAAGTGAGGGTATTGTGGGATAGATTTTACCTCCACACCATTCGTAATCGACTCAGAGGGAAACATATTTACCTCAAAGAGATGTGTGTGCAATATAATTTTTGAACCATGGACCAAACCATATACTAGTGATACTACACTCAGAGATATGATTGCTTCGACCATATTTGATTAACATCATATTATGAGTTGTAAAGAGTGATTTTTTTGAGGTTAGGATTTTCATGCATTAGTATTTGACAGATCACGTGGGATTTCAGACATGGTGTCAAAGAGAAAGATGCTCAGTATGCTTTGACATTTCATCATGAATCGTCTTACAAACGAACAACGCTTGCAAATTATTGAATTTTATTATCAAAATGCGTGCTCTGTTAAGAAAGTTCAGAAAGAAAGAAATTGTGTTCAGCGACGAAGCTCATTTTTGGCTCAATGGGTACGTAAATAGGCAGAATTGTCGATTTTGGAGTGAATATCAGCCAGAAGCATTGCAAGAGCTACCAATGCATCCAGAAAAAGTCACAGTTTGGTGCGGTTTATGGGCTGGTGGCATCATTGGACCGTACTTCTTCAAAGATGATGCGAATCGTAACGTAACTGTGAATGGTGAGCGCTACCGTGAGATGATATCCAACTTTTTTTTGCCCAAAATGGAAGAACTGAACTTGGTTGACATGTGGTTTCAACAAGATGGCGCTACATGCCACACAGCTCGCGATTCTATGGCCATTTTGAGGGAAAACTTCGGAGAACAATTCATCTCAAGAAATGGACCGGTAAGTTGGCCACCAAGATCATGCGATTTGACGCCTTTAGACTATTTTTTGTGGGGCTACGTCAAGTCTAAAGTCTACAGAAATAAGCCAGCAACTATTCCAGCTTTGGAAGACAACATTTCCGAAGAAATTCGGGCTATTCCGGCCGAAATGCTCGAAAAAGTTGCCCAAAATTGGACTTTCCGAATGGACCACCTAAGACGCAGCCGCGGTCAACATTTAAATGAAATTATCTTCAAAAAGTAAATGTCATGGACCAATCTAACGTTTCAAATAAAGAACCGATGAGATTTTGCAAATTTTATGCGTTTTTTTAAAAAAAAAAGTTATCAAGCTCTTAAAAAATCACCCTTTATAATGGTTAAGGTTATCATAGAATGTCTGTAGCTAATCACAATCTGCTCATTATGACAATATCATGGTTAGCTACATGTATACTATCATAATTTCAACAATAATATGATGATCTCAAATTTTTTGTAATTCATGTCATATGGCGCTGAACTTATACTTTATTCTTCCGTTCTTCCGGAAATGGATGTGCAATGCACTTCCTTCCCGGTGGAGGCTATTTAATATTCAGCTCGGCCGAAAGTAACGCCCTTTTTACTTGTGTCAATTAGTTAATTAATTGTGCTTTGTGGAACAAGTTATTATTTTACCTACAATTTCCACTTTGCCACGATTCACTCTAAAATTAATGCCATCAAATATTTCTTCACACAAATGTAAGCACACCCTTCGAGAAATATGAGTAGGCTTATGTCGCCCCTTTGTTCGCGCAGCCAGCAAACATTTTTGTTGTCATATTGTGTAATATTTTGCGGGGCAATTTAAGGTTTACATCCTGCTGCGCAGTTATGCGGTGATTTTTTACGATTTTCTCGACATATCAACACGAGAGGGGAGAGATTTTGTTTAAATCTCCTTATGATTTATGGATATTTGTCTCCGTGTCTTTTGTAAACACCCACTTTTGTTTTCAACTCCATGTGACACCATTAGACAATTTGACTTTATTACCCTCTATCAGCAACAGCAAAAAAAACTAAAAACACCACCACCAGCTATGGGTTGGAATGAAGGACTACAAGTGCATCCGAGTGAGCGAGTAAATTAATCAAAATTTCCAAGAATCTATTAAAGAGTTTATAAAATCCCTTTTATGTGGCCTTATCATCGGCTAAATGCGTTCCATCCTCGCAGTAATGTTTGTAAATAATGGAGAAATTTATTAAAAACAAAACAGACGAAAAGAGAACTGAAACAAATCTCAAAGTGTTAATGTTTGGTCGGTCGGTGGCGTCTAAATAATCATAAAAATTTGAACACTGGACATTGGACGAAACGAAAGTGCTGTAAATGTGTAATTGATTGCCCTGATGTGCTGCGCTGGCCACAGTCGGCGACTCATATGGTGCGTTGAGATGCTGCAGTTCGCAGGGTATCCTTTTTATGACAACTGTTTACGTGGGTTTACAATGAAACCTTGACATATTTTTAATTTTTATTAGCCTTTTTCCTTTCTTCTGCTATACTTTAACTATAGCGATATGAGTTAGAAGAAGAAGAAGCAATTTGTCTGCAGAAGATAATATCACCTGCCACATGTACATACATACGTTTGAGTTTGACCATGTACAGCAAGCAACCAAGCAGCAAGTACATCTAACATTTTTATGTGCATTTATGGAGCCACAAGATTGGTATTGATAACACTGTGCACAGTGCAGGGCACTTCTTAGGCGGACCGCTCATGACGACCTGTGTGAAAGCAGTACTTTTCCTTGAGTAAAAGTAGTGTTTATGGCTATTTGATTTGAGTTATCGCATGTGACACTTTTTTATATAAATAGCCAGTTAAAATAGTCGGTTAGACAATTTACTTTTTAAGGACGAGAGAGTCATTAAAATAATAGTTTTATGGTTTCAGCAATGGGCTGGGTCATAGGTTTCCCAGTTATCACTGTATGTTGTTTGTTATCCAAGACTGTATACTTCCCCAATGGTCCACGGTTTGAAGACATCCTAAATGATGGATAGAAGACCTTAGTAAATTGTCTTTACAAATCGTCGTCGAAGTTTTTATTTAATAATCGCAAAATAATTATGAAAGACCAGATGAGCGAAAATTTACTAATCTTGCCATTGACCACAGCAGCAACATTATCTGATGTTTCTAAAAAATATCCATTTTTATACACTCCACGAGATTATTATGCTTCTAACACACAAAACGAAGCGAGGTAGACGCATTGTTAATTATACCGATCACTTTTTGAATCGATTTAGCAATGTCCATCTGTCTGTCTGTCTGTCCATCTATTCTTGCCAGCACCAAATGAAACTTTGCACAACGAAGTTTTTCGGGATAAGGCCGAACGCTATTTAATTTGAAGAAAATCGGGTCAGATTTAGATATAATCCCCACACGAATTTCACTTCCGATTTGATTCCAAATCGATCGGTATACTTAACAATGGGTCTATCTCGCTTTCTTTCTACAAACAAATGCACAACGACATAATACTATCGTGGAGTGTATAAAAAATGGGCGACGCACACTTATTTATAAAACTCTTGAATATTTTGTTAGAATATTCTTCAATATTTTCAATCATTATTGTGATTTTTTCACTTCTCTTCTTGTTGTGGAGTAGGTTCCACATTCGAAAAAGGATGGATCTAATGAAAATAATGCAAACAACAGCAACATAAAATCCCTTGGATCACTAAAAGGTGTATAGTCACAATCTCTCCTCTCCCTTTAATCCAATCAATGATGTATGTTTTTATACCCTCCACCACCAGGATGAGGGTATACTAACTTTGTTATTCAGTTTGTAACACCTTGAAATATCGACCTGAGACCCTATAAAGTATATATTCTTGATCGTCATAAAATTCTAAGACGATCTAGCCATGTCCGTCCGTATGTCTGTCGGTCGCAATCACGCTGGCATCTAAACGAAAGGAGCTAGGACGTCCAAATCTTGTTTTTTATTGAGGTATAGAACTTCGAATTGAAATAAAACACAAGAAAATCGTTGTAATCTCCATCAATTTGGTTTTATTGGAAGGATAATTGTATGCCATTAATGTTTAAATATGATTTCGGGCATGTGGCCGCCGCGGCTGGCTCGAATATAGCCAATTCTACAGGTCCAATTTTCAACCACTTTTTCGAGCATATGGGGCCGTATGTTGGCAATAACGCCACGAATGTTGACTTCCAAGTCCCCTAACGTTTCTGTTTGTTGGCTTTGCTCTACAGCGGCAATTGTTTCTTCGGTGCGCACTGTTCGACGTCTCTGCTGATGCGTATTATCACATAGAGTAAACGTAGTGCGAAAACGATCCATAGTTAACCGAATTAATTGCTCTGATGGACGATTATGTCGACCATAAAATGGACGGAGCTTGCGGTGAACTTCGCGAACTGAACCATTACTTTCGAAATAAATTTGCACGATTTGCAAGCGTTGTTCTTTTGTCAACCTGTTCATGATGAAATGGCAAACCAAACTAAATATTAATCACTTGACAGCTGACAAAATGGCCGCCAGTTAAAAAAGTGATGCCAACTTAAAGTTCTATACCCCAATAAAAAACACCCTTTATAAATGCCTCTTATAGTCGTAGATCGGTTGGGATTTAAACTCGGCCCAAAGGGAAAATTTTTTCCCTCACAAGGACTAAAAATACCTATCATATTCCCTAATATTTTAGAGTATGTGTTAACATTTTTTCAATACGTCTGCTTGTACTTACAAGATATTGGGTATGCGCATTCCCCCTGTAACAAAAACGTGGACCTTAAAGTGATTTTTATTCGTCGGGGGTGAAATGAAAATGAAATGGGACAAAAAGGGATAAAAATTGTACATATCAAACGACAACAGCTAGAAACACGAAATTCGGTGTTTATATTCCTCTAACTGAGTAGAGACATACTATAAAAGTATTTTTTCCAAATTCGTACTTTTAAGGGGCAAAATGGGAATAGAGGGATAAAAATGATACCTACCAAACGGCTGCACTTAGAATAATGAAATTGCGTAGACACGTCAAATAAAGACATTTTAGAAAGTCGTACTCTTAAGGGGGTAAAATAGGAAAAAGGGGATCAAAATGGTACCAACCAAATACCAATAATCATGGAATTCGTTGTATAAATTGATGACTTCATAGACATACAAACTAAAAGATTTTTTCAAATTCGTTATTTTTACTTTAGGTTATTTTGCACTATGTACGTGAGATAATGGATTTTCAAAATTTGTACTTTTGGAATTAAAATAGAATGGAAATACAACAAACTGAAACCCCCGCTACCTACCAATATTTATGATATTTAAGCTTTTTGAAAATGTAACTATAAGAATATTTATTTGTTGAATTGACTTGAAATATTATTTCAATATGTAAACGTATTGGCAGCATTGCCTTAAAAACGTGGTCTGAAATAATAAAAATATTATATTTATTTATAAAATTATTTTTTTTCAATATCTATAGTTGTTTTTATTTGGCTATATTAAAAAATTATATTTTTCTGTATATTACTGCACTTCTACGAAAATTGACAGCCTCTGTGGAACACAATCCATGGTGGAGGGTATATAACGCCTTTTTTACTTGTTTTATTTTTAATAGGTCCTTTTTGGAAGGTGAATTTCACAAAGAGTATACACAAATGAAGATTACAGCCGAAATGTGCAGAAAATGCTTAATTTTGCATCACAAAAGTTGGCCGAGTACTTTTTCGAAGTTGTAAATAAGGTTTTCTTGTGTTAGAATATATACAAACTAGAATTTTGAAGTTGGAACCACTGTAAAACCTATTTTAGAAGATATATATTTTTAAAAATATGAAATGGTGTTATTTCAATAATTTTCTTTCATACGACGTCAAAATTTATTTAGAAAAACATTTTTACCTTTGGTCATTTGTTATCTCTGTGCAATAGTGAAATTACGATTTTTTTCAAAAGAATGTAAAACAACTTATTTTATCAGATTGTTTTCAAATTTGGCAAAACATCTTATATTTAAACTAGGAAGACCTGTGGTGAAAATAGGTCAGATCGGTTCAGATTTAGATATAGCCCCATACGAATTCCTCTCTCAGTTTGACTTTTTCCGTCCCAGAAACCACGTATTTTCACCGAATTTCCCTCACAGTGAGCATAACACGTTATGAACTGAAATACTTGTGCAAGTACGTCACTTTTGTTCCATGTTTGGATATAGCCCCGATACAAATGACAAATTGGGTCAGGTCATATTAGCCTATGGTTAGGAAACATTCCAAAATCTTTCCCGTTATCACTTTTTTACCGAATTGAATTGTATTCGGGTAGAAAGTGGAGTGTATCATATAGTCGGCCCCGCCAGACTTTAGCCTTTCCTTACTTGTTATTTGTTGCATAGTGTAATTATCCAGTGTAAGTGGATTTTATACCCCAGAGTATATATCATTTGGGACAGACAAAAGTGCAACGCATTGAATAAGAAGATGTGACTTAAGACTGTTTGTTATGTTTGGACAAAATTCGTTTTATGACTTTTTAAGTTGTTTGAGCCATGTCCGTTCGTCCGTCTGGCTGGCTGGTGAACACGAGAACTCTCGAAAGGAATTAAGGAATCAATTCAAACTTTTGCTCGTGGTAATATTTTCCCAAACTTAGTTTAAGTTCGAAGATGGGCGAAATTACCTTCTTCTTCTGGTACCTCCCACACATAAAACTTCCACACGGATATTTGGAATCAGCTCTAACTTGATATTAAATAAATTCTTTATAATCACTTTGTATGTACAAAATAGGACGAGTTTTGCCTTCTGGTATCTCCCACACAAATCGTTAGTGTGAAAAATTAATGCTCTTATGTATTCTTCTATATGAATGAATTTAATACTCTGAAATTTGATATTTGACAATGTTTTTTTATAGTTGTTACACCCACCCAGAATATAGGCGATATTTGCATGAGCTGTGGTTAAAATGAAAATAACATATTTTCCATACGAATAGTCGAAATCAGTTGCAATTTTATATTTGATAATGTTTTTTAATCACATTAAATTTGCAATGCTATTTATGCGTGGCCACACCCCTTCTAGTACCTCCCCCACAATTGTCCCTATGTATCCTATGTAAAATTAAATTCTTTATAATATATATACCGGCCTCTGAAATCCATTTCTGGCATAACTAGTTCGTAGTTCCGAAGTAACATAAGAGTTCTTAAAATTCAAATTAAATTAAAAAAATTTCAGAATGAGGGTGATTTTTTAAAAGATATAGGAAAGTTTTTCAAAAAATACTTAAAATTCAGAAAAATGCATGAAATCTTTATTTGAATCGATAGTACGGTCCATATATTTTAATGTTTGAGGATTATTTCATGCAAATGTAGACCTTGACTGCGCCTCAAATGGTCCACCCGATTAGTCCAATTTTAGCATACTCTTTCCAACATTTCGGCCGGTATCTCACGAATAAATGCTTCAATGTTGTCTTCCAATGCGTCAATTGAAGCGGGCTTGTCTGTATAGACATGAGCTTTAACATAGCCTCACAAAAAATGGTCTAAAGGCGTTAAATCGCGGCCAATTGACCGGTCCCGAAAGTGAAATAAAATGTTCACCGAATTCGCCTCTCAATAAGTCCATTGTTGCGCGTGCTGTGTGGCATGTGGCACCGTCTTGTTGAACCACATGTCATGCAAGTCAAGCTCTTGCATTTTGGGCAAAAAAGTTGGATATCATCTCACGGTAGCGCTCACCATTCACAGTTACGTTACGTTTCGCATTATCTTTGAAGAAGTACGGTCCAATGATGCCACCAGCCCATAAACCGCACCAAACTGTGACTTTTTCTGGATGCATTGGTAGCTCTTGCAATGTTTCTGGCTGATATTCACTCCAAAATCGACAATTCTACCTATTTACGTACACATTGAGCGAAAAATGAGCTTCGTCGCTGAACACAATTTTTCGGAAAAAAGTGGATCTCCGGCCAACTTTCCAAATGCCCATTCTGCAAATTTTCCAAGTTGTTCCATAAAATGGAAGCGCGCGATGAACTTTCTTAACAGATCACGCATTTTGATAGTAAAATTCAATAATTTGCAAGCGTTGTTCGTTTGTAAGACGATTCATGGTTAAATTATAGACCAAATTATAGAACTGAAGATGTTTGACAGTGAAACAAAACACGAAAAGTGCGTCATCTGTTTAAACCAGTGTTGCCAAAAAGAGAATAGCTGAAAAATCACACTTTATAAGTCGGTTTAATCGACTGAAATTTACTTGCTTGTTTTTTTTTGAAAATTTGTTTTAATGTTAATATTTCTTTCTTTTTAGTTGGCAACAATGTAAACAAAAATGTTATGTTTTTGATATCGCTGCTTCTTATCCAGACTTTAAGAAAATCTTCCCTAATACTCTATTGCAGGGCATAAAAAGTTTTAGAAATCATATTGAAATGATTTGCAGCTATAAATAGCTAGTCCAAAACACATAGTTATAAGTAGTTTGTAAAGGGTTTAGCTCGCCTACTGTTGTTGCTGAATCCGCAATATTCCGCAAACGAGAATATGGTCTGGTCTCCCGTTGGACTAACTTAAATGTCATTAAAGCAGCAAAAAGCAACCAAGAAATTGCCAAAAATATTTGCAAGAAAATGTCACCTTCCCTTCCGAAAAACTCGTTCGAGCATAACGCCGGATCAATATTTGAACTTTGTTGTATCATTTTTCGTAAATCTTTGATACGACATCAACAAAAGACAGGACCAAAGACCAAAGTATCCCGCACAAAGAGAAATATGAATGTATTCGTTTTAATATGGCTTTTATGTGCCGGCAATACATTTTCCCTTTTCCTGCCACTACCAAACAAATTGAAAAATTGGCTTATGGTGGCATATGTGTGAGTAGTGTGTGGGCGAATAATATTCGTGTGTGTGAGTGTGGCACATGAAATATACTTATGTGGTTTTTCCATAATTTTCTCGGAGTTTTTCTTTTTTCGCGCCAAGGGTCCCCTGCCTGTTAAGAGTTTGGTTATGCCATCCAAGGAAAGTGCTTAAATGGATTTATGTTGTGATTTGTATCCTTCATATGAGCGAGCATACCTACAATCGTAGCTCGCATGCGGGAGGATAGATGAATAGATGTACATACATACATATGTGGGTATAAAATGTTATTGAATATTAAGGTCTCTTCGCTTTGCTGCGCATTGTTTGGCCTGAGATTATCATAAATCATGTATGTATTTTCCTTTCCTTGGCTTTCCTTTATTGTCCTTTTTTGGCAATGTTTCATCTGATGGCATGCTTCCATAAGTTTCATATTTCCTTACCACCTCCTTCTCATCCACCGAATATCCTTTTCGCAACAGTGCACACACTCACAGTGTGAGGAGTGAAATTTGTGTCTCACCTTTAAGGCTAATTTTCATTTCGTTTCCGCTTCCGTTTCGGTTCGGTTTCTTGCTCGAGCAGTGTCTTTAACATTGTGTTCTTCACTTGTTGGGAATCTCCATTTGGATGTCGATTCCCTTTTCCGCCGTCTTAATGAGCATCCAACTCAATTAGCTTAAGTAGCTCGACGCAAACTTGCTCTGGCTGCCTGCTCCTCATGAGGAGGACATCAGGATGTATGAATGAGATGCGAAATGCGTTCGTCTAAAAGCCTAATGGCAATTAGTAAAATTGGTTTATATGTATATTTTTTGTTGTTCTTGCTCGTTGTTCGGTGCGTTTGGCATTATTGGAGTTGCTGCTGCTGTTCATTATTTCAGTTTTTGTGCTTCGTTAATCTTACATTCCATCCCGTTCCACCTTTACGCCTTTTCCCCGGCATTCTTTGGGGCCCCTTTTTTATTTGCGGCTGTCTCATTATCATAGTCGTATTATTTAAGTGTGAGTGTCTGCGTGCGTGTATATCTGTCTGTGCGTGTACCATTATGAGCTGTTTAAGGACTTTTAGTCATTTATGATATAGTGCGACTTAATGATGGTGATTCGGGCGGGGGAAGGAGGTCGAAGGTAGTGTTTGAGATAAGAGTAATTTGAGATGAGTTATTAATTGAATTCTTCCTGCAGCTATTAATTGCTGCTGCCGGGTAATTTATGTTATGGCAGGAAATTAAATACGAGCAGCACATTATGTTATTAATAATGTTCAGTTATTCATTTGTTAAAGGATCTGTGTGCTGGGTATGAAATATGAGTTACCTTCTGTTTTGGCTATCGGAACCAAAGGTCGTTTAGGTTTGCGGCAACGAAACATTTTTTTCTGGCCAGTTAGGCAACATTAGGCAACAACAAATTTTCCGAAGGGCCATACTCAAGATTTTTCTTTATATATATATTTTTAATTTTCCAAGAAAATCAATTTTCATCGAATGTACCTTTAATGTTTGTACACTTATTTCATAAATATAACTCCGATATTACCCACTATTCAAGGAGAGGTACTTATGATGGCTGCAAATATTGCGGATTTCATTTTCAAATAGAAATAGTGGTTTAGGAACAGTCTTCAAAACTTAAAAACTTTTAATTTTTTTTGCGAAAAAAATCTTTTTTTGCTGAAAAGATAAAAACCATTAAAAATTGAAGAAAACGTTCCAAAAAATTAATTTGCATAATTTTTTCATATTTTTTTATAGCGAAGAAAACAATGACGACATGTAAAAGATTTATAGATAAATGTAGAAGTTATGACTCATTGCAGACGCATATATATATAACTCTTTTTATAGACGGGATCTTAGCGAAAAAACACGGTCTATTTGAAGGAAATCTATGGACAAATGTAGAAGTTGTGACCCTTTTTGTCGAAGTACAGGACAATTTAAGCAAAAACTAAAACTATTTTTTTGAAAATTCCATTACTTCTACAATAACCATAACTTCTATATTTATCCATAGACTATACATTGATTTCTTCGTTGAAATCCTAGCTATTATAAAATAATACAATTTATTCTATTATCTAATATGTTATTACCCTTTTTTAACGTACCTACATTTTTTCTTCTTTGTATTTATTGGCTTTTAAAAAATATAATAAAATATTTTTTCCAATTTGTTTCTTTTTATACCCTCCACCTCCAGGATGGGGGTATACTAACTTTGTCATTCCGTTTGTAACACCTTGAAATATCGACCTGAGACCCTATAAAGTATATATATTCTTGATCGTCATAAAATTCTAAGACGATCTAACCATGTCCGTCCGTCCGTCCGTCCGTCCGTCTGTTGAAAGCACGCTAGCATCTAAACGAAAGGAGCTAGAAAGTTCAAATTTTCCATAAATGCGTCTTATAGTCGTAGATCGGTTGGGATTGAAATGGGGCGAAATCGGCCCAAAGGGAAAAATTTTTCCCTCACAAGGACTACAAATGCCCATAATAATCCCTAATATTTTAGCGTATTAAGCATGTTTTTTGGATATGACTGTTCATATTTGCTTGATATTTGGTATGCGCATTCCCCTTATAGCAAAAACGTGCACCATAAAGTGGTTCTTATTTGTAGGGGGTGAAATGGGGCAAAAAAGGGATAAAAATGGTACTTATTAAACGACAATAGCTAGAAACACGAAATTCGGTGTGTGCATTCCTCTAATTGAGTAGATAAATAATATAAAAATATTTTTTCCAAATTCGTACTTTTAAGGGGTAAAATGGGAATAGAGGGATAAAAATGGTACCAACCAAACGGCTGTACCTAGAATAATGAAATTCGGTGTAAACATTCCTCTGATTACATAGATAAGTAAAATACACGGATTTTTCAAAATTCGTACTTTTTGGGGTTAAAATGAAAAAAGGGGATAAAAATAGTACCAATCGAATGACCGCAGCTAGAGTCATGAAATTCGAAGTATACATTCCTCTGAGTGTGAAGACACGGAAAATAAACTGATTTTTCGAAATTTGTACTTTTTGGGGTTAAAATGAAAAAAGGGGATAAAAATAGTACCAATCAAATGACCGCAGCTAGAGTCATGAAATTCGGAGTATACATTCCTCTGACTGCGAAGACACGGAAAATAGACGAATTTTTCGAAATTAGTACTTTCAAGGGATACAATGGTACAGAGAGATAAAAATAGTACCAACTAAACGACTACAACTAGAATGATAAAATTCTAATTGCGTAGAAACGTCAAGGGGGTAAAAATGGTACCAACCAAATGGAATCATGGAATTCGGTGACTTCTGACTGCATAGACACGCAAAATAAAAAGTTTTTTTTTTCCAAATTCGTACTTTTTCTTTTACGGCAAAAATTGGTGTACGTCTGATAATGGATTTTCAAAATTTGTACTTTTGAAATTCAAATAGAATGGAAATACAACCAACTGTAGCACCCACTATCTACCAATATTTATGGCTTTGAACATATTTTTCAAAATATAAATAGAAGAATAATTATTTTTTGAATTGACGTATTGTTAGCCTTGCCTTATAAGCGTGGTTTGAAATTTTAATTATTTCATTATATTTATATTTATTTATTAAATTAATTTTTCAATATTTGTATTTGTTTTGGTTTGGCTATATTAAAAAAATTATATTTTCCTGTAATATTACTGCACTTCTACGAAAACAGACAACCTCTGTGCAATGCAATCCATGGTGGAGGGTATAAAAAGTTCGGCCCGGCCGAACTTAACTCCGTTTTTACTTGTTTTTGTTTTTTTGGTGCCATCGAAAAAAAGTGTTTGTGAAAAAGTGCAATTCTTTCCTAAACCACGGCTTATATGAGGCAGTGAAATTCGCCACATTTGTAGCTATTATAAAAAACCAATATATTCTATTATCTAAAATGTAAAGTAGTTTTCGCTTTATTTGAACAAACATATTTGTAACAAAATATTTTGCGTCTACAAAGAGGGCCATAATTTCTACATTTATTCAAAGAATTCTAACTATAACAAGTAAGGAAAGGCTAAAGTCGGGCGGGCCGACTATATAATACCTTACACCACTCTCTGCGTATAAACCTCGCTTTGATTACTAAACCCAGGTATTTCATGGGATCAATTTTATGTAGTTCATATAAATTATACAGTTACTATAAATTCATCTATAACTATAATTCATCTAAAAACGGACGGAGCTGACTATATGATACACTCCACTTTCTATCTCATTACAATTCAATTCGGTATAAAAGTGAAATCGGGAAAGATTTTTTAATCCTGTAAATGTATGTGTTTGACAAAAAATGTTAAATCGGAAAGGACATGACAAAGGATGTGACACAAACATTTGGCGCGAAACTAACTTATAATACCCTAGTCCACGAAGTGGTGTAGGGTATAAGAATTTAAAAAAAAAATATCTTTTCCAAATTTTTTCTATCTTCCATTGGTTGTTTCGTTCCAGCAAAAAAAATGTTTTTTTGCGAAAAAATCCTTTTTTTAATTCTTTGGAGACTCTAATAGTGAAATTCTAAAGATTTGTAGCCGTTGTAAGTGTCTTTCATTGAATATATTAGTAGGTGAAATCGGTCTAATATTTCCAAAATGAGAGTACAAATATAAAGGGTTTTCAAAATGTTAGTGACAAAAGTCCATAGCTTCTAAGCAAATCGTTACTCTTCCACGAAATTTTTCCAACCATTATAGTAACGGACGCACTACATATGACAAGGAAATTGCTGCAGTTGGAAGACAAGCAATAACAATGTGTAAATGCAAACCAATTAAAAAAAAATATTTTAGAAAAATTGAACTTCGTCAATTTAATTAAAATATACATTGTAAACGTCTACAAGTTTTCAACCAAAAAAAACTGGAACTGTGTATTTGCGTCTTTGAAATATTTTCTTTTTAGGCCAAATATATTATATTATGTCTTTGTGCATTTGTTTGTAACACCCAAAAATGAAGCGATATAGACCCATTGTTAATTATACCGATCGACTTCTGTCTGACCTTGTAATCATAGTACGCTATTGCAGCCAGAACCAAAAGAAACTTTTCACATCGCAGTTTTTCATTTTTTCACTTGAAGAAAATCGGTTCAGATTTAGAAATTCACTCCCGATTTGACTCTTTTCACTCTAGATACTGCATATTAGAAGAGATTTTCTTAAAGATTGTCTAAACATCTTATATTTCAATTAGAAACGCCTGTGGTGACAATGTGTTAGATCGGTTCAGTTTTATATATAGCTCCCATACAAATTTCGCTCCCAAATTGAGTGTTCCGTTCCAGAAACCACATATTTTATCAGATTGTCTTCAAATTTGGCAAAAAATATTATATTTAACTAAGATTTATATATAGCTCCCATTCAAATTTCGTTACCGGCTTGACTTTTTCCGCCCCAGGAACCGCGTATTTTTACCGAATATCTTCAAATTGAGCATAAAACGTTATACTTGAACTGGAAGAACCTATTGTGAAAGTGGGTCACTTCATTCCATGTTTGGATATAGCCCTGATGTAAATATTCTTCTCGATTTGACAAAATAGGTCTAGTCATAACAGCCTATGATTAGGAAACATACAAAAACCCTTCCCTTTTTACTGAATTGAATTGTATTCGTATATAAAGTGGAGTGTATCATATAGTCGGCCCCGCCCGACTTTAGCCTTTCCTTACTTATTTCCGGTGTAAATGACAACTAGAAGGGACTTATGACTTGCTTGGATTTTTAAATCTTTGACAATAATAATCAAATATTTTTGAAGTGCCAAACAAGCAGCCAGTGTTTTGATGTGATAAAGATATTGAGATTTTTTAAATAATTCTTTTCATAAAAAATATTGAAATTTATTAAAAAAATATTGAAATTTATTTTTGAAAAAAAAAAAAAAAAATATTGAACTTTATTTTTGAAAAAAAATATTGGAATTTATTTTTGAAAAAAATATTGCCTTTTTGCTAATTTTGGGTTCTGCTGAAGACTTCAGCACAACCTTTGGTCTTAAACCAAAATAAATGACAACACATACAACATAACAGACCAACAATACATACAAACAACAACAATACACACGAGGTACAGTGAAGACGGGACATACCGTACAACAACAACATTTGCATTGTTGCGAGCACATGCATAACATTGAATTGGCAAAGTGAGATTTTTAGTGTGTCGACTTAGTTCGGTGGAATATTTTGTTTATCAGCGCTTCTCATTTGAAATATGTGACCGCTGGTACTAATATGAACCCTGATTTAAGTCAAAGACATACATTCGTTGCGAAAGTTCTGGCGAGATGGGGTAGCGCCCATCGAAACTGCGCAGTCAACTTTTAGCTGCAACAATAAAGGTCTCACTTTGCCTTTTTGCTAATTTTGGGTTCTGCTGAAGACTTCAGTACAACCTTTGGTCTTAAACCAAAATAAATGACAACACAAAATATTGCATTTATTAAAAAAAAACATCGTCATATTTTTTAATTTCCATTGTAAACGTCTTCTACGTAGTTTCTGAGTTATCAACAAAAAAGTGGAAATACGTCTTTGAAATATTTTCTTTTGGCCAAATATATATTGGAATTTATTAAAAAAAAACATTTTAATTTTATATATTTTTTCCGGTGTAAATAACTATATTTATGCCGACAAATCAAAATAATGGGTGGATAAATTAATATTAATAAAAATGATAAGGTATTCATGTTAGGATTTCCGAATCTTTGACAACAATCATTTTTGTTGGTAACAAATGATTGTTGTAGTAACAAATGATTAAAAGCCAAGTTTTTGTGCTACTCAATCAATATTTCGATTCAAAAACCTCCACTAGCATCTAGCTGCCTTTCTCTACTTTTCAGTCAGATTATTAAAAATTTTACTTACAAACCTTCGTTTATTTCCCTAATACAGAAAAATATTTTCTAAAAATTAAATCCATAATCTTATTCTGGACGTTGTCATCTATCCAAATCTGTATAAATCGAATATGTCGCTTAGTGATATTTTCGAGGTTATCTTGAATCTGTGAACGTTGTATGGCGACATCAGCTAAAACATAATTTGTTTTATTATTTCGGTAGTTTTGCTACACTTCATAGATATGAAAGAACCATGGAATATAATGGGATCTTCCAGTTCTAGTTCACGAAAATGTTAATTTGATTTTAAAATACTCAAAAAAAGATTTTCACAATACACCGCTGAATGTTTTTTTAGATTAATCAGTATGCCTCAATACCCAAAAAAAATTGGTCTCGGGCACAATTTTTTACTTTTTTTCTGCTGACTATTATTTTGGAGTCTACTAATAGAAATTAAACATAGCAACAGTAATAACTGGTGGTAGATGTCTTTGATTTCTTCCGCCCAAAGTGTAGATGAAAAAAGGATTCTATCTGTCAACACACTACAATGTATCGCCCATCTGGTCAAATATTTGCACACTCACTCTCCCTATCCACATTCATCCGATTCATCTGTCATCCATTCATTCATATTTTATAAATGGATTTTGACCTGCCCCGTAAACCGCCTCATAACACATAATAACACAATTTATTACAAAATATCACAAAGCAACCACTTGTCCTTTGTGTGTCCGTTCCTCCGTTCGTTTTTGTATCTCTTTTTTGCTTTTTTCCCATTATCTTCAAGTGCTTTAGCAAATTTGCTCAATTCCTCCACCAGCAGTCGGTGTCCTTCGTTGTCTTGTTTTGTTTTGTTCAATCATAATGCACTTGATACCATTTGGCTCTAAAGTCCTCTTAATAACTTTGAAGTGTTAACACACATAGCCAAACAGGACAAAAAAAAAACACACACACAAACGAATTGAACTTGTTGACAGACTGGAATTTAAAATTTGCTCCGAATATTTATTTTTTCGCAGATTTCAAGTTTTCAATGGTGCGACGACCAACCAACCACCCCCAGGGATTCAAGGATTACAAGGTTGGCTCTATTGTTCGAGAGTGTTTGAGGACACTCTGGTACTCAATGACACAGCAAGCACAGATAATAAATAATCGTAAATATCAAAATGTGTCATAAAAAGTTTGCTTTTAATTCCGACCAAACAATAGCGTGCATACATACATACATACATACATTGATAAAGTTTCTTTTGTGCTCCAGGATGATGGGCTAAGGGATGAAGGGAAGATGGTTTTGGTAGAATAATTTGTCAGATTTGAAGGTATTTTGACACATTGCTTTTCAGCCGGGCAGGGGTGTTGTAAGCTGGTGCGGGGGGTGTTTGACAAATATAAGCTTCTTCGGCAGTAAATTGTCTCGCAAGTATAGGATTTTGTTAGTAATATCATTATTTCTTTATTCGTTCTTTAATATGTGTTATTTATTTCATTTCATTTAGGAAAATAAATTTAATTAATTCTGAATAGAAATTTTAAATTTTTGAGTAAGTATTGCACTTTCGCTATAGAAACTTTAATTTCTCGAAAACAATTTTGATAAAAAAGAGTTCCTGAGGAAGTTTAATTTTTCGCATTTTCAGAGAGCAGAAATCTTGAATATTTTGTTAAATAAGAAATCATTTTAATGAATTTCAATAATAAATATGGACCTGCCAAAATAATGGGAACATTAAATAAATAATAATTAATTTTACTATGACATTATATGTATATTAGGCTGGGTCGTCGTCCAGACGTTTGAAAAAACAAGTTCCAGTTACCCTACGAAAATAATGTTTCGATTGTTTAATGATGATTTGCAAAATATTTCGTTCCTAGATCAAGCCATCTGTGAGCTAAAGGTTTCTGAAAATAACCCTAAAAATCATGTTTTTCCGGGGTAATTTTTTGCGAATTTTTTCCGAAATAATAGACCCTTGAAAGCACTTTAAATATAAATTTTGATTCTTGTCTTAGAGTAACTTATTGTTTTATTAATTTTTTTGTGGATTTTCACAGTGACTACTGAATACTTCTTCGTATTTGGTGGTAGTATTTTATAAAAAATAAATAGCTGCAGTCAATACTCCTCTTACAAAATGTTTCCAAGCAATATCAGTTTTTAGCTGTCACCACAAAAAACCAATATGAACGACCAATAATTCTACCAACGAGTTATCGTAAGACAAGAATACATATTTTATTTAAAGTGCTTCCAAGGGTCTATTAATATAGAAAAATATTTTGGGCAAAAATGCAACATAACAAATTTACACCGGAAAACATGATTTTTGGAAGTGCTTTCAGGAGCGTTTAGCTCACACAGGGTTTGGCCCAGTGACGAAATATTTGGTGGATCATCATTAAACAATCCAATCTTCATTTCTGGGGGTGACCGTTGCAATATATTTTCGTGACCCATTTTTATGTATATATATCGGTATTTTGTACTTTTATCACTTGTTCGTTTTGTCAAAAATGTTTACTATTTCTAAGAATAACATGGTATTTTTTGGGAAGATTGACATCTGTCATTTGATAATGTAACACAATATCATTCATATGAATACCACGACTGGTTCGGCAGTACCTCATCCGATCAACCCATGACGGGCAAAATTGAGTCTTCGTCCTTGCAAATGAATGTAGCCAGAATCACGAAATTAGTTACGGGATGAAAATGATACAAATGGTAACAACCAAAAGGTGCAGCTAGATTCATGGAATTCGGTGTATACATTCCTCTAACTGCATCGACAATCACAATTAAATGATTTTTCCAAATTCGTACTTTTTATTTTTACGACAAAAATTGGTTGAATCATGAAGTTAGGTTATGTGTACGTGAGAGATAAAGGATTTTAAAGATTGTTACTTTTGAAATTTAAATAGAAATACAACCAACCGAGGGGTTGTAGCTGAAAATGCCTCCAATATTTAGGGTATTTAAGCTTTTTTTGAAGATTGCTGCCTTACATTTACTTTTTGAATTGACTTGAAGTATTATTATATTATATTATATTATATTGGTAGGAGTTTCCTCAAACTATTTCGGTATTATCACTATCCAATCGTGTTTTTAATCATTTCTATTAATTATACACTCCACGAGAGTATTATGTCTTTGTGCATTTGTTTGTAACACCCAAAAGGAAACGAGATAGACCCATTGTTAATTATACCGATCGACTTAGAATCACTTTCTGAGTCGATTTAGCAATGTCCATCCGTCTGTCTGTCTGTCTGTCCGTCCATCTATTCTTGTAATCACGATACAGGTCGCAATTGTAGACAGAACCAAATGAAACTTTGCACAACGAAGTTTTTCGGGATAAGGACGAACCCTATTTAATTTGAAGAAAATCGGTTCAGATTTAGATATAGCCCCCATACGAATTTCACTCCCGATTTGACTCTTTTCACTCTAGATACCACATATTTTAACAGATGTTCTTCAGATTTGGCAAAACATCTTATATTTGAACTAGAAACACCTGTGGTAAAAATGTGTTAGATCTGCTCAGATTGCGTTTTGTATTTTGTTCGGCTTGAGGTCAGTTTTTTCAAATAATAAAACAAAAATGACTATTTTATTATTTTCTTGTTTTTTATTTCCCAATATTTCGACCAACTCCGTTGGTCATCTTCAGGGGTCTATTACAAAAAACACAAATTATTCAATTACAAGTTACAAGCATTAACAATCAAAAAACAAGTAAAAACGGAGTTAAGTTCGGCCGGGCCGAACTTTTTATACCCTCCACCATGGATTGCATTGCACAGAGGTTGTCTGTTTTCGTAGAAGTGCAGTAATATTACAGGAAAATATAATTTTTTTAATATAGCCAAACCAAAACAAATACAAATATTGAAAAATTAATTTAATAAATAAATATAAATATAATGAAATAATTAAAATTTCAAACCACGCTTATAAGGCAAGGCTAACAATACGTCAATTCAAAAAATAATTATTCTTCTATTTATATTTTGAAAAATATGTTCAAAGCCATAAATATTGGTAGATAGTGGGTGCTACAGTTGGTTGTATTTCCATTCTATTTGAATTTCAAAAGTACAAATTTTGAAAATCCATTATCAGACGTACACCAATTTTTGCCGTAAAAGAAAAAGTACGAATTTGGAAAAAAAAAACTTTTTATTTTGCGTGTCTATGCAGTCAGAAGTCACCGAATTCCATGATTCCATTTGGTTGGTACCATTTTTACCCCCTTGACGTTTCTACGCAATTAGAATTTTATCATTCTAGTTGTAGTCGTTTAGTTGGTACTATTTTTATCTCTCTGTACCATTGTATCCCTTGAAAGTACTAATTTCGAAAAATTCGTCTATTTTCCGTGTCTTCGCAGTCAGAGGAATGTATACTCCGAATTTCATGACTCTAGCTGCGGTCATTTGATTGGTACTATTTTTATCCCCTTTTTTCATTTTAACCCCAAAAAGTACAAATTTCGAAAAATCAGTTTATTTTCCGTGTCTTCACACTCAGAGGAATGTATACTTCGAATTTCATGACTCTAGCTGCGGTCATTCGATTGGTACTATTTTTATCCCCTTTTTTCATTTTAACCCCAAAAAGTACGAATTTTGAAAAATCCGTGTATTTTACTTATCTATGTAATCAGAGGAATGTTTACACCGAATTTCATTATTCTAGGTACAGCCGTTTGGTTGGTACCATTTTTATCCCTCTATTCCCATTTTACCCCTTAAAAGTACGAATTTGGAAAAAATATTTTTATATTATTTATCTACTCAATTAGAGGAATGCACACACCGAATTTCGTGTTTCTAGCTATTGTCGTTTAATAAGTACCATTTTTATCCCTTTTTTGCCCCATTTCACCCCCTACAAATAAGAACCACTTTATGGTGCACGTTTTTGCTATAAGGGGAATGCGCATACCAAATATCAAGCAAATATGAACAGTCATATCCAAAAAACATGCTTAATACGCTAAAATATTAGGGATTATTATGGGCATTTGTAGTCCTTGTGAGGGAAAAATTTTTCCCTTTGGGCCGATTTCGCCCCATTTCAATCCCAACCGATCTACGACTATAAGACGCATTTATGGAAAATTTGAACTTTCTAGCTCCTTTCGTTTAGATGCTAGCGTGCTTTCAACAGACGGACGGACGGACGGACGGACGGACGGACTAATTTGTCGTCTATGTTTTTCCACCGTGTTCCTATATATTTGAGCACAACCGTCTGTGTCTCTCTTATAATTAAGCCTTTTTCCAGGGGAGACGTCAATTATATTTAGCATTTCCAAAGTGTATCTCCTTGTATAATTATTCTCTTCCGCTAATATTTCGACGTCATTAAAGTTTGGTTTATGTCCCGTCAAGGTACAGTGGGCTGCAAGGGCAGTTTTTTGCTCAATGGGTTTGTCCAGAGATTTGTGTTCGGTTTTGTGTGATGAAAGTCTGGTTTTCAATTTGTTTTTCGTAGTGCCGACATATACCTTCTGGCATATGTCGGACTTGTCACCATTGCATTTTATTTTGTACACGACGTTTGGTTTCTCCTCTTTCTTGATTTTTGATTTTGTCCTACTAAATAGTTGGTTGACGGTCCTGTGTGTTTTATATGCCAACTCAAATTTTTCTTTGTCGTAAATATTAGAATGTTTTAGTCTTTCGGATAGTCCTGGAATGTATGTTGTAGATTTATAAATTTTGCTTGGTCTTTCGTCATTTTTGTTAAGTTTTTCTTCCGTCGTTCGCTTGATTAGATTACTTATTAATTTTTCGGGAAAGTCGTTCATACGCAGTATATTTCTAATTTTGGATTTGTTTGTTTCGTGAAATTCCTTATCACTGGTTTGTAGGACCCTGTTTATAAAATTCGTCGCGGTGTTTATGATTGTTCGTCTTGGGTGCTTAGAATAAAAATTAATTAGACGTCCGGAAGCCGTTTGCTTTTGGTACCAGTCAACTTTCAGCAGATTCCCTTGTCTAATTATCACCGAATCCAAATATGGTAGTTTGTTGTCCAATTCTTTTTCCATCGTAAATTGTATTTGTCGGTTGAAAGAGTTTAATGCGTTAAGTATGGCGTCTACTTCACTACGCTTTACAATTGCGAATAAGTCGTCTACATATTTGGTCAGTATTTTTGGTTTTTCTTTTATCTTTTCCATCGTGGCGTCCAGCAGTTCTTCCATAATGATGTCAGCAATTACAGGTGAGGCTGGTGACCCCATTGGCATCCCCTTTTTCTGTTCATACACCTTGTCTTCGTACTTGAAATAGCGTGTCTCTTTAATGCAGAAGGTCAATAATTCTATGAAGAGGTCCCGAGGTATTCTTGTATGCTGTTCAATTTGATTCCATTTCTTATCTATTGTCTTTATGGCTAAGTTTATGGGAATACTTGGGAACAAAGAAACCACGTCAAATGAAATCAATATTTCGTCATTATTTATCGTCATGTTGCTAATCCTGGCTTTGAAGTCTCTAGCGTCTTTGACATTGTACTTGGATCTGGTCGTCAAGTTTTCCAAAATGTCAAGTAGATATTTGCAGAGTCCATACGCAGGTGCATTTATTGATGAACAGATTTTTATATAGCTCCCATACAAATTTCGCTCCCGATTTGACTTTTCCGCTCTAGAAACCACATATTGCATCGGATTGTCTTCAGATTTGGCAAAACATCTTATATTTAAACTAGGAACGCCTATGGTGAAAATAGGTTAGATCGGTTCAAATTTATATGTAGCTCCCATTAAAATTTCTCTCCCGATTTGACTTTTTCTGCTCTAGAAACCACATATTTTAAAAGATCCTCTTCAAATTAGGAGAAATACTTTATATTTGTTCTATAAACAGCCATGTTGCAAATAGGTCAGATCGGTTAAGATTTATATATAGCTCCCACACAAAATTCACTCCCGATTTCATTTTTTTTCACTCTATAAACCACATATTTTAACAGATCTTCTTCATATCTTTCAAAATATCTTATATTTCAACTAGAAGCATCCATAGTGAAAATAGGTCAGATCGGTTCAGATTTACATATAGCTCCAATACAATTTTCGCCAGACAGACTTTTCCGCCCCAGAAACCACGAATTTTCCCCGAATTTCTTCGAACTGAGCATAACACATTATATATGAACTGGAAGAACTTATTTTTTGAAAAGAATAAAGATACTATTCCATGCTTTATTATAGCCCCGATACAAATATTCTTTTCGATTTGACAAATTGGACCAGGTCATATAAGCCTATGATTAAGAAACATACATAAATTCTTCCCGTTTTCACTTTTTTACCGAGTTGATTATATTCGGATAGAAAGTGGAGTGTATTATATATTCGACCCAGCCCGACTTTAGCATTTCCTTACTTGTTCTTTGAATAGAAATGCTGAACTGATTTTTCGACCCATTAGGAGAATATGTCCTTTTCAACAAAAGCATTATTAATGTAACACCATTACATTTCTATTCAAATGCTGAACGTCATTACTATATAAAATCGTTAACATTTCATTGCACAAACATTTTTTTCTTTTCAACAACTTACATAAATACATTAAAAATCTGAAAAACGGGCTTTTGAGTTTTTATGAATGCCGATGAAAGTCAGCTCTGTTTTCCGTCATAGAATACACAATATCTTAGGAATTAATGTTTGACAAAATGAATATTTTACATAAAGTATATCGAGTATTATTTAAAAATATATAAATAAGAAAAAAGTAAGGAAAGGCTAAAGTCGGCCGGCAATCGAGTATTACTTAAAAATAAAATAAAGGGCCTTTGATTGCTTTGATTACTAAAGCCAGGTTTTTCATTCAGATAATCCGGTGTTTTATTTAGATATTCCGGTGAAGTAAATATAACATGATCTGTAAAAATTGATCAAGATCCAATGACAAATACAGATTATACAGCGGCAATAGTATGAATCGGACGGACATTTGAAAGGGGCCTGTGCCAAACATGGACCTATATAGTTCTCATTCACGGTAGGTATTCCTAGTTTAATTATATCATGATATGTAAAATTTGATCAAGATCCGACTTTAGATGTAGTTTCTAGAGCTGTAATGGAGTAGAATGGGCCCCATTTGGGTTATACCAAAGTATGGGCACATATATTGGACTTTCATAGTATGTATTCCTAGTTGAAATATAATCTGCAAAATTTGAAAAACTTCCGATGTGAGATCTAGAGGGGTAATAATAAAAATTGGGTCCATTTGTAAGGGCGATACATTAAAAAGTGGGTCCATACAGATGACATTCAAAGTAGGTATTCTTATTTTAAATATAACATGATCTGCAAAATTATATCAAGATCCAATACATGATTTGGGTTCTAGAGCTATAATAGAGTAGAAATTGGGGCACAATTTGTATGGGATATGAACCCATATATTTGACTTTCATAGTAAAATAGCAAAATTTGATAAACTTCCGATGAAAAATGGGGGTCCTAGAGGGGTAATAATAAAAATGGGGGACCAATTTTAAGGGCTGTACATTAAAAAGTGGACGCTTATAGATCACTTTCAAAGTAGGTATTCATTATTGAAATGTAACATGATCTGCAAAATTTTATCAAGATCAAATGTAAGATGTGGGTTCTAGAGCGATAATAGTGTGATCTGGGGACCCATTTGTATCGGGGCTATACCAAACATTAACTTATATAGTTGGCTTTCAAAATGGTTGTTTAAAGCCTTAATCTAACATTGTGTGGTCCTATCATTATCTGGTCCCTATCAGTTGGTCCATAAAATATATATCCACATTTCGATGAAATGAAATAAATTTAATATTTTTCCATTTGGTTGACCAAAGCTTGTTTAAGAACTTTTCATTTGACTGCAAGACGTTTGTCTTGCTTCCATCATATGTCGATGACTTCAACACGCCAATGGCTTTGCCTACCTACCTTCACATTCCCCATTCCCATTCGATTTTAATTAATTTTTACATTTTTTCCTTGTTTTTGTTCAGTGTTTGTGAAGAGAACTTCAAAAATTTTAATAGCATTCAAAACAATAGTTTTAATATCCTACAGAACTAAAGAATAAGAAGAAGGCGAGACGAAGACGTAGTTACAGAAACATCAACAGCAACAGAAACAACCTCTGCTAAACGGGTATTAATGAGTTGAGTTTCCATGTTTTGCTGTAGTTTGGCAGTGTGCCGTACAATGTCTTCCATTCATTCAGATATTGAAGTGTTAATAGTATTCCACTGCTTACCTATCTGTACCCCCTCCCCCCGTTACCCATTTCAAAGTGTATCTGAAAGGTTTTCCATCCATCCAACCATCCATCGTTCGTTTCAGTGATTTACTACTGCTTTGCGTTGCCACTTTTTACCGCCACCACTCAATAAAAGGTTAGCGAAGAAAAACTGCCGAAGGAGGAGTAAGATGGGGGGCCAGAAGGCCAGGGACACCAGAAGAGAAAATAATAAAATAAAATTCTATAGTTTTCAATTAAAAAATACTTAATTATTTTTTGATTATTATCAAATTAATTACGAAACGAAGAACTTATTTAAATTGAAAATAATACTAAAAACTTCTTCTCATTCTTTATGTTGTTGTGTTGTTTTTTCGGTTCTATCACCACGACGATTACATCGTCACTCGCTCACCATCAGCGTTAGTCGAACATGGAAAATGGCAGTTTAGGAATCCAATTCGAAATATTCGATGGATATGTCTGGAGGTTTGGTCGTTGGGCTTTTCTTTTCTTTATACCTTTCACCGTGTAATTTATGTGTTTCTATAAAAACCGAAAAAACACAACAAAAAAGTGTTGATTTGATAAAAGTCTCAAATTCTCTATTTTGTTGGGTTTGTTTGGTTCAATAAACCAAGTACATTTTCCTGGAAAACTGAGATTCGAAAAATATAGTTTATTGACGTTGTTTGTTTTTTGATGAATCTGGGGTGTGGTGTCTTGAATCATCATTTAAAGGAACTTAAATAAATGTTAAATATCCATTAAATGTCTACTAAATTAACTTTTATTAGCATAGTAGTTGGAAGAAACACTATACTTTTGTTCAGCCTACACTATGGTAACTTCATGGGAATAAACTTCGTTATTGGCAGCTTTAAAGTTGATTTTATTTTGTATCTGCATAAAGCACCTGTACGATGGTATACAAAATTCAGCTATGTCAATTCAACTATCACAAATTGTCTGATGGCACTCACAAAGGCATGAAGACCTTCATTTGAAAACAAAATTAGTTATGTTTTATAAATATAAATGTTGAATAAAGTAGAAGGTATTAACTCTGAATGGTATATACCGAGTTTTTTTTGGTGTGCTGAGTCCCCACCATGAAGCGCGTGTTTAGAATAGAAAAAAACATGAAGAGTTCAGCCTAATAGTTAGGAAAACACCAAAATGATTTATTTTGCTTTTAAAAGCTGACATTCTAACAAAGTAAACAATGTTCACAAGTAACAGATCTGTGGATAAATGAGGAAGTTTGTAGACGCAAAAGATTTTTATACCTTCCGTTTTCCAAAAGGGAACGAGATAGACCACCGTAGAGATAGAGATAGCCACCGTACAAATGTTGCTCCCGACTTGACATTTTCCGCTGTAGAAACCACATGTTTTACTCGATTTCCTTCAAATTTGGCACAATACCTTATAATTCAACTAGAAACATCTAATAGGTTTGCATTTTGGATGCATTGGCTTCTCAGTAGTCATGTGTGAACCCCATATGCTTATTGACATAGGCTGAACTGAAGGTCGTTCTCTTTTCGAAAAATTTTCACGTACATTTCGTACAGTTGTCGTTAATGACTAATTACTTTGGAAGTAATTTTTTAATAAAGAGTGATTTTTTTGAGGTTAGGATTTTCATGCATTAGTATTTGACAGATCACGTGGGATTTCAGACATGGTGTCAAAGGGAAATATGCTCAGTATGCTTTGACATTTCATCATGAATAGACTTACTAACGAGCAACGCTTGCAAATCATTGAATTTTATTACCAAAATCAGTGTTCGGTTCGAAATGTGTTTCGCGCTTTACGTCCGATTTATGGTCTACATAATCGACCAAGTGAGCAAACAATTAATGCGATTGTGACCAAGTTTCGCACTCAGTTTACTTTATTGGACATTAAACCAACCACACGAATGCGTACAGTGCGTACAGAAGAGAATATTGCGTCTGTTTCTGAGAGTGTTGCTGAAGACCGTGAAATGTCGATTCGTCGCCGTTCGCAGCAATTGGGTTTGTGTTATTCGACCACATGGAAGATTTTACGCAAAGATCTTGGTGTAAAACCGTATAAAATACAGCTCGTGCAAGAACTGAAGCCAAACGATCTGCCACAACGTCGAATTTTCAGTGAATGGGCCCTAGAAAAGTTGGCAGAAAATCCGCTTTTTTATCGACAAATTTTGTTCAGCGATGAGGCTCATTTCTGGTTGAATGGCTACGTAAATAAACAAAATTGCCGCATTTGGAGTGAAGAGCAACCAGAAGCCGTTCAAGAACTGCCCATGCATCCCGAAAAATGCACTGTTTGGTGTGGTTTGTACGCTGGTGGAATCATTGGACCGTATTTTTTCAAAGATGCTGTTGGACGCAACGTTACGGTGAATGGCGATCGCTATCGTTCGATGCTAACAAACTTTTTGTTGCCAAAAATGGAAGAACTGAACTTGGTTGACATGTGGTTTCAACAAGATGGCGCTACATGCCACACAGCTCGCGATTCTATGGCCATTTTGAGGGAAAACTTCGGAGAACAATTCATCTCAAGAAATGGACCGGTAAGTTGGCCACCAAGATCATGCGATTTGACGCCTTTAGACTATTTTTTGTGGGGCTACGTCAAGTCTAAAGTCTACAGAAATAAGCCAGCAACTATTCCAGCTTTGGAAGACAACATTTCCGAAGAAATTCGGGCTATTCCGGCCGAAATGCTCGAAAAAGTTGCCCAAAATTGGACTTTCCGAATGGACCACCTAAGACGCAGCCGCGCTCAACATTTAAATGAAATTATCTTCAAAAAGTAAATGTCATGGACCAATCTAACGTTTCAAATAAAGAACCGATGAGATTTTGCAAATTTTATGCGTTTTTTTAAAAAAAAAGTTATCAAGCTCTTAAAAAATCACCCTTTATTTCTCAACTTTGGTCGAGCGTATAGCGTCCCATTTTTCAAATGTCAAATATAAACAAGAAAATAAAATTGAAAATTAATGTTACTCTATCTTTCAAAGTCAAAGTCATCGGTAGTTCAAATTTAAAATTGCCCTCCCTTTACTGTAGAAGTAAGAGAATTTCAAAAAAATAATTTTTTATCAAGTCTTTTCTTAAACAGATTAAAGCATTATTCTTAGATATTTTTATTCAAATTGTTCTTCTTTTTCATTCAGATGCAAGCTAATTCTCTTGATCTCAATTGTAAAAACTGGAAGGGATTTAAAGAAAGAAATAAAAATCGTAATTTTTTTAAACATTCTTTAACGTCTCAAAGAGTGTCATAACTTCTACATTTTTCCATAGATCTTTTACACATAGACATTATTTTCTAAGTCAAAATGTTAGCTGTTAAAAAATATAACAAAATATTTTTTATTAATTTTTTTCTATTTCTTATGATGTTTTTTGTGCTAACAAAAAAATATTTTTTTGAAAAAATCTATTTTTTTCGACTATTCCTAAACCAATGTTCCTGCGTGAAGGTGAAATTCACAATATTTACAGCGATGTGATCGGGCCTTTATTTCCAAAATGACAGTACAAATACAGAAAAAATTTCTATAAACCATTATTTGTGCTGATTTCATGAATCATTGTGCCCCCAATAAAACATTTTTAGGTCTTGGACAGTTTTTTTAATATTTTGTTGTAGTAATATTAATTATTATTTAGTATAATATTCATAATATTATTTATTATATTTTTTTGAAAGCTATGTGGATTCTAGTTTTCAGTAAAACTTAAGTTTTTGCAAAGTTTATCATATGCAGCAGTTTTTATAAATTCCCACAATTTATTTATCTTGGCAAATCTTTGGCGATTGTTCTCATCCATGTCATTTTTGGTCGTAGGTCTTCTTTTTCCTTGCGGGTTACATTCAAAGGCGATTCTCGTAATTGATTTGTGCGGTCTCCGCAAGATGTGACCTTTCCAGCGCCACTTTCTTATTTTTGTTTGAATCTCTTAATATCATAATATCAAATAATATTAATTACACTGTTCAACATATTAAGACTTTTTGATTGGGACAGAATAGCGACCCTATAATTATGAACAGGCATGTTGAGTAGATCTCTTTAGTAGAATAAACTTATTCCAGCTGGTCTATCTTCTATTTCACCTGCTGCGAAAATGTGTTAGATCGGTTCAGATTTATATATAGCTCCCATACAAAATTCACTCCCGCATTGACTTATTCCGCCCCAGAAACCAAGTATTTTCACCGAATTTCATCAAAATGAGCCTTACACTTTATAATTGAACTGGAAGAACTTATTGTGAAAGATAGTCGTTTCATTCCATGTTTAGATTAGCCCCGATACAAATATTCTTCTCGATTTGACAAATTGTACCAGGTCATATTAGTCTATGATTAGGAAACATACAAAAATTCTTCCCGTCAGAGAAATGTAGTAATCGAATTTCATGACTCTAGCTGTTGCCGTTTGGTAGGTACCAATTTTGACCCTAAAATTACTATTATCGAACGATCGCTTTATTTTCTGAGTCCACGGAGCCAGAGCGAAGTATACACCGACTTCATTATTCTAGCTGCAGTCGAAAATATCTTTTATATGGCACGTCAAATTTAATTGTTCTATCTAAAGCCGTTTGGTCGTCAGCAATTTTATCCATTTTTCCACATTTACCGAAATCTCCTAATATATTACGTTTTACGTTCTAAATAGCTATTGTCGTTTCACTGGTACCATTTTTATCCTTTTTTTTTGTGATATTTCCCGTTCTTGTTAGGGAAACATTTTTCCCTCTGGACCGATTTCGCCAATTTTCAATCCCATCCAATCCGATCTACAATTATTAGACGTATTCGCAAAGAGTGAATTAAGATAATTAACATATGATTCAAAATTATTAAAATTATGAGAAATTATGATATTTTCAGAATGTAGAACATCTAACGTTGTTCGATATCGATAGGCCGTATTTTGAAGTAGGATCCAGTTGTTTTATAGGGAAAAGAAAATCCCAATCACAACTTTTAAAACTCGCACTGAATTTAAGAGTAGCTTTAATATACAAATATGATTATATCCAAGTCCTACCACGATGCATGGTTACAAACCAAAATAATATAAAAATGTTTGAGCATCTCATTTCCTTTAACGAAATATAAAAAGGAATGTGTTTTGTGTATGTGTGACAACTCATAAAATTAAATGGCCAACACAACACAGCACAAACATCTAACATCAAAACATTGTTTGCCATAGCCATGACGAATAATGCCCAAACCCTTCCGTAGAGAGATGGAGTACATACCGGAATGCATATCTCAGTTTATGAGGGAAAAAATTGAAAAACAAAAAATTGACAGACAGGATATTCTGTCTCGAAAGAAAGTTTGATGTCAGGAGACATAAAGAAATAAATTACATGACGAAGAATATTGATAAGGTGACAATCAGACCTACCTATGCAGGACATGGTGTGGCACAGACATTTGCCGGATTGCCGGAGACGACGGACGTTACACACATATTCTCATGATGCAAAAGCCGTACACATCGACATTATCGCAGATAACAGTGTGGAGAGGGGAGCACATCACCACTGCTCGTATCATGTGTTTGTGCGTACCACTCACATCTTTGGAATAATCAACATGGCTTAGATAGATAGCCAACAAAATACCTTTTTTATCGCTTCTGCAGATTTGTTGTTCCCTATTACCTCATTCTTTTCACTCTCTCTCTATCTATCTCACGCTCGCTGCTACTTCTTCTTCTTTTTGTTGGCCTTCTATCAGAAGACGTCATGCTAACTAACCAAGCAACGCGTTTGCATCACTGCACGGATATGAAAGTATTTCATGTTTGTGTCCGTGTCCGAGACATACAAAGTCCATGTCGACGTCGTCATTCTCGTCGTGTCATATCATCACTTTGGCAGTTTGAAAATGACCAAATTACCTTAGATTCCAGTGCGACTGTGCACAGTGGTATAAAAAAGGACGAATTTTTAAATTCACTACAATTATGAGAGGATTAAAGTATAAGTATAATGGTGTGATAATGTTTTGTGAACGTGGCTGTAGTTCTATAAGTTTATGAAACTTTACCGAGGTATTCGACAATATATATTACAGGTTTATAAGATGAATTTTAATCATGTGATAATTTGTATATGACAGCAAATATGTTTAGAATTTGTTAAGATTTTAAAGTCTTTTATTGAAAACAGTATATATAAATATTAGCATATATAGTCCATACAAACGGAAAACGACTAAAATAAACTTTGGGTTGTTTAAAGATGATTTGCAAAATATCTCGTTCCTAGATCGAGTCGTCTGTGAGCTAAACGCTCCTGAAAACCCCCCTAAGAAATCATGGTTCCCCGTTTAATTTGTATACACTCCACGAGAGTATTATGTCTTTGTGCATTTGTTTGTAACACCCAAAAGGGCCAAAAGATCCATCGTTTATTATACAGATCGGCTTAGAATCACTTTCTGAGTCGATTTAGCAATGCCCGTCTGTCCATCTATTGTTGTAATCAAATAACAGGTCGCAATTATAGTCCGATCTTAACAAAAATTGGCACAAGTAACTTTTGTGGATCAAATACGAACGCTATTCAATTTGATGCAAATCGGTTCAGATGTAGATATAGCCCCCATACAAATGTCGCTCGCGGTTTGAATTTTTCCACTGTAGAAACCACATATAGTTCCCGATTTTCTTTAAATTTGACAATTTGTAATTTTTTATGTTCAATTTTAGTCCATTTTTTCTGAATTAATAGACCATTGAAAAAAACAATCTTAAATATAAATTTTGATTCTTGTCTTAGTCCATATTGGTCTAAACGTATTGAACGTTTAGAGTATTTTTTTGTGATTTTCATAGTGACAACTGAAAACTTTCTCATATCTTGTGGTTGTATTTAGCAAAAACTAAATAGTTGTAGTTAATTACTTTTGATTGATGCCGAAATGATGACGCCGCAGCGCTCATTTTTTGTAAAAAGTGTTTGAAAATGTTGGCTCTGAAAAACTATCTACTGTATTAAATTATTTCACAAAAATGGATTCAGTGACGTCATTTGTAGTTCGTTATTTCATTCAAAAGGTATTGATTCATTCTATTTACTTTTTCATAACACATTTTACAAAAAGATTCAAAGAAATATGAGTTTTTAGCTGTCACTTTGAAAAAACACAAAAAGATCAATCTAAACGTCCAATAAGTTATTCTAAGACAAGAATAAAAAATTATATTTAAAGTGCTTCCAAAATTGGACAAAATTGCGACATAAAAAATCTACAGGGTTTAACTCACAGGCGGCTTGACCCAGCGACGTGGCCCATTTTATACTAACAGTTTTATCTCTTTTACTCCATTTTGTCTCTAAAAGTACGAATTTGGAGAAAGCCTCTTATTTGGCTCGTCAACGAAATCAGAAATGATTCAAGCCGCAGTCGTTTAGATGGTTCCAGTTTTATCCCATTTCGACCCGTTTTTTCCATAAGAACAAATTTGTAAAATTCCTTTATTTTGCACTGTAAACAGTCAGAGGAATGTACAGGGTTTTCCAACAAGAGGTGTATGTATGGTATTCAAAGAAAAATGTCATTTTTGGAGATAAATGATCGGATGTTTATTTCATAATAAAGAGGAAGGTATGCCGTTAATAATTAAAAACAACATCAGCCAAATGGCCACCACGACCACGCTTACAGGACCATATCCTTTTCATGAAATTTACCATAACAAAATAACAAAGTGGCTGTCCTATGGCCTCGATAGCCTCACGAATTCTATCTATGAGATCTTGAATCGACGCTGGGCTGTTGGCGTAGAGCTTATCTTTCACGTGGCCCCAAAGGAAGAAGTCGCAAGGTGTTAAATCACAAGATCTTGGTGGCCAATTGTGATCACCTCTTCGAGAGATAACACGGTCCGGAAACTTTTCCCGTAAAAGAGCAATGGTTTCGTTGCTTGTGTGGCGCGTAGCGCTGTCTTGTTGAAAGTAAACGTTGTCCAGATCAATATAATCCAACTCCGACCATAGAAAATCATTAATCATCTCTCAATAGCGCAATCCATTCACCGTAACTGTTGATCCAACCCCATTTTCGGAAAAGTAAGGTCCAATGACCCTGCCGGACCATAAACCGCACCAAACAGTCGCACGATGAGGATGGAGAGGCTTCTCAGCAATAAGTCTTGGGTTTTCCGAGCCCCAGATGCGACAATTATGCTTGTTGACGAGGTGGAAATGGGTCTCATCAGTCAAGATGATTTTTCGATGGAATCTCTTTTATTATCTCTTTTTGTTCTCCCCGGCCCTTACAAATGCAAAAATGCACTTATATTGCTCTTCTATGACATGAGAGGATTTTACATACAAAATTTCACGACTCAGCAACACTTTAGTTGGGTTTTAGGGTAAAAAGGAAAAAGGAGGAATTTTACTAGCTCATTCCTTATAAGTTATCATTTCAAAAAAATGTTGCTCGTCTACGTCGAAGGAATGTACACGTCTATTTGCACCATCCTAGCTACAATGCTTTAGTTAGTACTATTTATATCCCTTTTTGTTCTGCTCACCCCTTATAAGTACAAATTTCGAAAAAAAAAATCCATTTAGATTGTGCTTCTACATTGTCAGTGGAATTTACACACCGAATTTCAAGACTATATCTGCAAAACTTACATTGGTACTATTGTTATCCCTTTTGTCCCGTGCACCCCTTAAAAGTGCAAATTTCGAAAAATCCAATTTTACTGCACTTCTACGTGGTAACATACCAAATTTCACGATTCTAACTGCAATTCAATAGTTGGTAACATTTTTATCACTTTTTGTCCCACTCGCCCCTTAAAAATACAAAACTTTGTCAGAGAAATGTGAATTGGTACAATTTTTATCCCTTTTTGTCTCTTTCCTCCCTTAAAAGTACAAATTTCGGAAAATTCCTGTCTGTACGGTCAGTGCAAAGCACACATGGAATTTAATGTTTCTAGAACTACCGCTTAGTCAGGACGAAGATTCGATATTCATCCCTTTTTGTCCCATTTTACCCCCTAAAAGTACGAATATCATGAACCTAGCTTCCGCTGGTCAATGATAAGTCGGTCAGTCAGTAATGCATCTCTTTTGTATATATAGATGATTCTTTTTGTCCATTTTGACCCT
The DNA here is from genome assembly GCA_947397865.1 of Polietes domitor. Lineage (NCBI taxonomy): Eukaryota > Metazoa > Arthropoda > Insecta > Diptera > Muscidae > Polietes > Polietes domitor. The sequence continues at coordinate 59,572,382 of OX377619.1, read as the reverse complement.
AAAAGTACGATTATCGAAATATCGCTTTATTTTCCGAGTCTACGCAGCCAGAGCTACAATCGTTTGATTGGTACCATTTTTATCCCCTTTATTCTTATTTCCCTCTAAAAGTATAAATTTTGAAAATTTCCTTTATTTTTCAAGTCCATACGGTCAGGGTAATATCAAAATTTTTGTTTGCAGCTAAAGCCATTTGGTTGGTATGAATTTTATCCCTTTTCCAGATTTTCCCCCTTTGAAAAACTAATTTCGAAAAATTTCTTTATTTTACGGCTGTACGCGATTAGAGAGATGTCAATTTTAATAAATGTGCCTAAATACTCAAAATATTTGAGGATATTTGAGGTATTTTTCGACCTTGTTAGGAAAATACAATTCCATCCGAGTATTAGACGCGTGCTTGCGAAATTTGGACGTTCTAGCTCCTTTCGTTTAGATGCTAGCACGCTTTCAACATTATTTGTAAAAATATGACTTGGGTATTTTTTATATCAGGGTAACGATATACTTTATAGGGTCTCAGTTCGATATTTCAAGGAATAACAAACACATCATTGGACTTCCTCTACAGAAACTCTTCCCAGCAATACCGCCTTCTACAATACGATATTTCTTTTTGAATTTTCATATGGATATCAAAAAATATATATGTTTCAGCAAAATTCAAACAAAATAGCAAAATGACTATGTACCACTGTGCGGAGATTGTTGTTGCAGTTTTGTGTGAGTGCATCAGTGTGTGTGTGCGTAAGTACATGATTGCATGTTGAAATATTTCATATGACGGACGATGGATGAATGGTGTACGAGCAGTTGTAGCCAACAACAAATGAGTCAAAATGACAGGTAGTTGTTCCTCACGGATGACGATAGGGCAGACATGGTCTGTTCGGCCGGCATAAGGGTACCCCTGCTTGAGTCTGAGAAAGGGAAAATCTTCTTTAAAATTCTTCAGATGAATAAGTTCCTTTGATAAGAAAGGGTATGCTGATGATAAGATGCCCAAAAATGTCACATGTTATCGCTCGCTGGCTGGCTGGCTGTTTGGCTGGAGTTTCATATTAAATTAGTCTGGCATTTGTGAAATTACACTTACACTCCATGGAGTAGAGGACACGACATGTCGTAGGATATGAGACTATGTTTCTGAATTATAACTAGCATTTCGGAGTTGTGATTGTGGTCTAGTGCGGAGGACACACAGACGGCAATGTGTCGCATAGATAGACCAGCTTGGAAGAGTGCGGGTTCTCAATAACGACGGTTTGGAAGTTTCATAACAACTGAGAAAAAAGTAGTCATGTTCGGAGAGATTAATCGAATGAAATGCCTACAAATAATTATTTTAATAATGACTGAGTATAAAAGTTAGTTGGGAGAGCTTGGGTTAGACGAGGATGGCACCACAAGAATAACATGAGATGACCCTCTCTTTCACATCCTCCCATAAAACACTATAAATTCTATTGACAACTTGATAATATTTATTAATCAAAATCATATGTCTAATAACTCTTGGAATCTTTTGTATCACTTTCGAATAAGAAGATCGGCCTTAACTCGTACTTGCCCTAAGCGTGAAATATATCAACTTAATATGTGGAATAATTAAATTTTTTATTTTTTCCACATTTGTTTACTTAGTTTTTGGGTCATTTTGGCCAGCTGCTATTGTAAATGCCGATTCGATTACTCGTATTGTAATCGTATGTTTGCTTCTTTTAGAAATTCTTTCACGTTAATTAAGTAAATTGTTTAACGACATCCAAACAAAAGTTATTATATAGGAAAGGCCATAAATAATAGGCGCCATGTATTTAATAAAAAAACAACTTCAACGACAACGCGACAACAGACAAGCCACTAAAACGCCAATAAAACATACGTTTTTGATATAATGCATTACAACACTTACTGGCCTGGTCTGGCCGTCAGGCGACACTTCTACTACGACATTTACTAAACGTTCACTCAAAAGACACAAACATTTAGAAAATTCGTCATTAAAGTGTCTCTAAATGCATTGTTTGTAATTAAATTGCGTTCGTAGAGGCGTCATAAGTGTTGGAAACCTCAAAACATTACAATAATAACAAATAAAAAATGCCCAGCAGTAGAAATGATAGGCGATAGACGACTTATAAAATGCCTTACAGAGATGTGAATACACTTGGAAATATACGATCTTCCAGTCAAATTTTAATTTTATTTTTCTGGTCATTTATGAGAAGACGTTTTCCACTTGCACCATTAAAATTAGAATTAATTCTGTTCAAATTTAACCAGCTTCGTACGGACATTCAGGGGACTTGTTCAATTACGAATACATAAGTGGCTCATATGGCAATTATTGGGTGGTTATTTAAATGCTCTTTGAGCTAAATCACAAGGGGACAAAAATGGTACCAGCCACATTAAAAATGAAACTTCAAGTTTTAGTCTGTATTTTTTTGGTTTGTAATCAATATTTGATTTGAACTGGGATATTGTCCTGGCTCAAGACCATTTTGCATCTATATTTTATAGAATGCACATTTATTTACAAATGCCATGGTGACATTTATTACTTGGCTGCAGACTACCACAAACTACAACTCGGCCTCTATAAGGAAGTGATTCTCACAAACGAACGAGAAGCACAACTCACTTGCCGAATTTGAGTTTAAAAACTCGCACCAGGTAATAAAGTACACATGCCATCTTACAAGCATCTCGTTGGCGTGTTTGCCGCTCTGGCTGCTGAGATGCGCGCAATAAAGAGATCTTCCGAAATTCGTACTTTCAGGGTCCAAATGACAGAGATATATCGTTACAATGATTGTGCTAAACAGAGTTATGTAGATCATAAAACAATTATTTTTAATATTACCATTTTTTAACCTCCACGGTATGTATGGATGACGGTATACTAACTTTGTCATTCTGTTTGTACCAGCTTGAAATATCGACCTAGGGTCTCAGGTATATATTCTTGATCGTCATAAAATTCTAAGACGACATAGCCATGTCCGTCCGTCTGTTGAAAGTAAGCTAGCATCTAAACGAAAGGATCGTAGATCGGTTGGGATAGAAAATGAGCGAATTCAGTCCAGAGGGAAATTTTCCCTAACAAAGAGAAGAAATTTCCCTAACATTGCAGGAATTTAAGCATGTTTTTTTAAATATGTCTATTTATATTTACCTGATATTTGGTATGTGCATTCCCCGTAAACGAAAACATGCACCATAAATCCTTGTCGGGGTGAAATGGGACAAAAAGGGATAAACATTGTACCTATCAAATGCAACAGTGAGAAACACGAAATTCGTTGTCTACATCCCTCTAATTACGTATTTACTTTTAATGGAAAAAATGGGAATAGAGGGATAAAAATGGTACCAACCGAACGGCTTCACCTAAAATAATGAAATTTGGTGCATAATTTGGAATTTGTGAAATTCGTACTTTTTGGGGTTAACATGGAAAGGGGGATAAAAATAGTACCCACCAAATGACCATATATAGAGTCATGAAATTCCGAGCATACATTCCTCTGGCTGAGTAGACACGAAAAATAAAAGGGTTTTTTGCAAATTCGTACTTTCAAGGTATACAATAGGTACAGAGGTACAAAAATAGTACCAACTAAACGACTACAGCTAGAATAATTAAATGCGGCGTGTGTAGACATGTAAAAAAGAGATTTTAGAAAGTCCTACTCTTAAGGGGGTGAAACGGGATAAAAATGGTACCAAAAAATGTCCGCGGCTAAAATCATGGAATTTGGTGTATACATAAAAAAAATCAAATTCGTACTTTTTACTTTACCGGCAAAAATTGTTTGAATCATGAAGTTAGGTTATTTATATATAAAAATACATTTAGAAGGGATCAAAACGCCACGTTGTTTTTAAAAGGCCGTCAAAATTTACTGAATTTTGTAATGCCAATTCACATGTGTCTGAATTTTATGAATTTGTGGTTCAAAATACCTAAAATTCATTATAAAGATGATGAAGAAATTACGAAAGTAGGGAAAATATTGTCCAAAATTTGAGATTTGTGCTATGTACTTGAGATAATGGATTTTCAAAATTTTTACTTTAGGAATTAAAATAGGATGGAAACACAACCAACTGTAGCACCCACTATAAACCAATATTTATGGTTTTTAAGCTTTTTTAAAATATAAATATAAGAATATTTATTTTTTGAATTGACTTGAAGTATTATTTCGATATATTGTGTAAACGTGATTTGAAATAATAGAAATATTATATTTATTTATAAAATTATTTAAAAATTGTTTTTTCAATATTTGTTTTGGTTTGGCTATATTGAAAAAATATATTTTCCTGTAATATTACTGCACTTCTATGAAAATCGACAGCATCTTTGGAATGCAATCCATGGTGGAGGTTATATAAAGTTCGGCCCGTCCGAATTTAACACCTTTTTTACTTGTTTTTTTTTTTACTAAAATATTAAGGTACATATAAAATTTCATTCTCTTTTTGGATACCGACTTTTCAATAACATACCCGCCTCGGCGAAGCCACCCGAGGAAGACTTTCTTTACTAAAATTCTTTTTGTTTACTAAAATTAAAAGAAAAATATATAAAAAATAAAATATAAAAATAAAAAATAAATTTTATGCAGATTAAAATGTTTGTTTTTCGACATTAGACGAAATGTTGAAACAAATTCCATTAGAAAGTTCTGCTGCATCTATATTAGGATACAAAATACGACCACTTACCTTAAATGCGTGCTAGAAAACTTTAAGACCGGATTGTGTTGATGGCAATACTGGTGGAGAAATATAACAATAATTAGAAGAACTATTTGTCGAAGTATAATTATCCGATGACTTCGGTTTTTGCCTATTTCCTTATTTTCGATACGCATTCAAATGTTTTATATTTGAATAATAAAAAATTCAATGTTTTCTTATGATCGGATGAAAACATTTTAAAAATTACAGGTACTGCCTTAAAAACGAAATTTACATTATGAATCCAAATACCGAGCGAGCAACACAGCTTCCGTATGGAATAGCCGACCTATTTTTATTTAAAACTAAATTTTTAGAATTCCTCTTTTCAAAACTAAAAAGCTTATTTCTACTTTGAACTCTTTATAGAAAAAATATATTTTTTATAAAATGAATGTGTTGTCGCAAACCATTGCCCAAATTCATAGTGCCACATACCACTCACTGTAAAAAAAGATCCAAAGACAAATGACAACTGCACTGCACTTGATGACGCCTCCTGAAAGTGTTGACAATTAAATGTACGAACATGTGTGTGTCTGCGTGTGTAAAGTTAAGTGATGTTTTTAATTCATTCTCGGTGTTATTAAATTCATTACCAATATTTGAATATTTATTTGTTTAAGACTAACATGACCACATCATCAGACTTGACTTACACTAAACACAAGACAACTCCAACCACCGCGACTGCGGGAACTACAATTGCAAGTACTCCTAATGTACAGTAGGCTGGGTCACAAAAACATATTTTCCCAGTCCAGAATAACATTTGAATTGTTTCATGATGTTTTGCAAAACTTTTCGGCCCTGCGCCAACCTAACTGTGAGCTAAATGATCCTGAAAACATCCATAAACCATTTTTTTTAATTTTTTCTGAATTAGATCCTTGAATGTATTTTATAAATATTTTGTTGTTATTGTCTTAGAGTAACTCATTGGTCGTATTATTGGATATTTAGAGTAATTTTTGTGATTTTCAGACATGGAAAAACATGATTTTAGGGGTGCTTTCAGGAGCGTTTAGCTCACAGATGGCTTGACGCAGGGACGAATTGGGCAAACCATTATTAAAATATTCCAATGTTTGTGAAAATATTTGTTTTTGTGACCAAATTTTATTTCCATGAGGTGATTGGATTTTTTTTATTTGTATGGATCGCGACCCAACCCAATGTATATAAGTACGCACATCAAACATTCGTACATATGTGTTGACTGTGTGTGTTTGTAGTTGCGAACGTGTGGTGACATGTTTGTCGGTGAAGTTATGTTTTATTGACTTCTTGAGGTTGGTTACAGACGTTTGCTGGATTTTGGCGGCTCATAAGTCACAGAGCCAGGCCATACATACAATTATGCGCTTACTTGTGTAGCGAGTATGTCCAATATTCAAATGTTGATTGTACACAGATAAAAATATTTAAGCCGAAATTTTGTGTAATGAGGGAAGGCCTTAGGAAATTAAAACCAAAAGGTACAATGAAATTAAAAATTGTACAGGTTACAATTGATTAATGCATGTATGACCCACAAAGTTACACTCTAAAGATTAAATTAATTAAGATCCTACCAATAATATAGAGGACAGAAAAGCATTTGGGCGATTTTTCATTATTCTATTTGGAGTGAATTTGCATTATGAAACTGAGGCCAGTGCTTGAAAATATATATTTGTTTTACAAATTTCCCTATGTTTATACCAAAATAAAACTGTGCCCCAAAAAAATTTTCTTTTATTTTAGAGGCCTTACGCAGAAAAGTTTACTCTGCTCGAGATCGATTCTACTCATACCTTTAAACATAAAAATTTAATTTGGTAGAGATTGATTCTACTCATAACTTTAAACCTAAAATTTAATTTGGGGCCATGCTTTATTAATATTTAGATCCTTATATCGAAAATTTTTCTTCTGTTACCATTTTCAACGTAAATTTTCCTTGGTTAAATATTATGTTATTTAGCAAATTTCACTTGAATTGGTTGTAAGTGTGCAAGAGTCCATTCATAAGGGCCATTTGCATGACACTTATATAAATTAGGAATAAGTTAGTCGAAAGAATGTTTTCTAACGATTAATTTTCTACAATATTAAAAAAGTATTAAACTCCTGCTAGGAGGGCTAGGATTAAAAAATAGCATAGATTCGCATAAATCGAAGGGGTTCTAAAGGAAGCGCCCAATCTGATAATGCAGATTATATTTATGCTTTAAATGAGAAACATAAATATAGTTTTTGCAGGGTGTGGGGATTTGTCCCCAACAATGGGGATTTTATGATGGTCAAATTGACAAAAATATGAAATGGGGACTTGCGGAATGTGGGAATTTCGTAAAATACTTCGGGAATTTCGTATAAATTACTTATATATAAAGGGAGGTTAAATTGCAACTTCCGATGTTGAATGTGAACCACACCTAAACGTCAAGTTTTTTTCTGCATTTCATTTGACATTTCTCAATTTCAGATTAACTCAATTTGAACCGTGGAAAGATACACAATCGAGCAACGCGTTAAAGTTATTCAGGCTTATTATGAAAATGGGTGTTAAAATCACAATCGTGCACTTCGAAGAAAATCATATTCAGTGAAGAGGCACATTTTCACCTCAGTGGATTCGTCAATAAGCAGAATTGCCGCATTTGGGCGAATGATAATCCAAGAGTGATTATCGACAAAGAGTGACTGTTTGGTGCGGTTTATGGGCTGGCGGCATCATCGGGCCGTATTTTTTTTCAAAATGTGGCCGGTCGATAAGCCTTCATATATTCAAGAACTAAAGGATGAGATAATTCGGGACCTTAACTTCTATGCCGTTAATTATGCCTCAGCGTCATCGAAAAATTGAACCATCGGATGGAGGTGTACCGCCGAGGTCGCGGCAGCCATTTGGCCGTTATTTTTTTATATAAATAATTGAACCATACCAATATTATCATAATAAAAAGAAATGACAATAATTTCCTAAATAAATTGTGTTTTATTCAAAATCAACATCGGCCCTTAACACATTGAGTGCAACGTCGTACGTTTTCGTACGACACCTAACCCGTCCTAGGGTGCCACGTCGTACGTTTCCTTACGACAGTGATTGCTTTTTCTTAGATCTAAAAAAAAATTTTGGACTCCTGGGAAGGTTTGCGTCAAAACCGCTTGGCACTCAGTGTGTTAAAATTTAACCGCCGTTTATATATATGCTGATATGAAATAGTTCTTTCTTATGAAATTTTTTATTTTGGTGCCATATAATAGTCACTATAAAACAAATCAGTTCTTTATGTTTCATCACATAAAATGTCACACAATAAAAAATAAAAATGTTAAGAAAGTAAAAAGTATTAATTTATTAATATTCATACAAAAAGTCGACCTATTGGCCCTAAAAAGTCAATTAATCGCATTCTTTAATTTATAAAAAAATTCTAAAGTCGACTTTATTGTTGCAACCAAGCAATACAATTGGAAATACTTCCGTAGGAAGAACATTTTAATAGCATCTCATAATCCAAATGGAAGTTATTTTAAACAACTTCCAAAAAAGTCGATCATATGTAAAATTTTACGAACAGCATTTTCACAAGTGAATGGGAACGAATTTTTAGTATGGAGTCGCAGAGGTAAGGTGTCCGCTTTGCCCTCAGAAGGTCCTCGGGTTGAATCGTGGCTCGGAAAAATTTTTTTGTTTTTTATTACTTTTGCAAAGGTGTTATTTTGAGTCACCCGTTATTTCGGTAGCTGCCACTTTTGAAGCTTTTATTCTTTGACATTTGACAAGTCTACACGCCATTACTGAAAATGGAACGATACACGCTTCAACAACGCATTGAAATTATTAAAATTCATGAATGAAAATGATCCGGAATTCCATCGAAAAATCATCTTAACTGATGAGGCCCATTTCCACGTCAACAAGCAAAATTGTCGCATCTGGGGCTCGGAAAACCCAAGAGTTATTGTTGAGAAGCCTCTCCATCCTGATCGTGTGACTGTTTGGTGCGGTTTATGGTCTGGTGGGTCATTGGACCTTATTTTTTCGAAAATGAGGTTGGATCAACAGTTACGGCGAATGGATTGATTGCGCTAGTTTCCGGACCGTGTTATCTCTCGAAGAGGTGATCACAATTGGCCACCGAGATCTTGTGATTTAACACCTTGCGACTTCTTCCTTTGGGGCCACGTGAAAGATAAGGTCTACGCCAACAGCCCAGCGTCTATACAAGATCTCAAAGATAGAATTCGTGAGGCTATCGATGACATAGGACAGCCACTTTGCTAAAAAAAAATTGCTCAAAAAATACAAATTTATTGCTTTATTAATGTACTTCATAATTAATTTAATTTAAGTTTAAATTTAGTTTGCGTTGTATATAAATGCATACAACAAAAAAGGAAACTAGAAAAAGTGGTTCCCTTGCAACACCTTAAAATAGCTTTTAAGTCTTTCAGAAAAGGACATCTCTCCTATGACAATTCCATGTTAAATTCATTGGTGAATATCGCAAATTTCACTATAACAAGATGGACATCTTTTTCACTGCTTTGGGGCTCTCTTTTTGCTGGGTAGGGATCGAACATTTTGCAGATAATTTGGCAAATAGTACTGTTATAATATTGTGCAATTTTATCAACATATTTTTTTCGTTTTAAAGTTACAGAATTCTTTTAAAAAATTGTATTCTAGTAAACATTTTTGAGTTTTGTATAAAATTTAAATTAGACATAAAGGGTGATTTTTTAAGAGCTTGATAACTTTTTTTTTTAAAAAAACGCATAAAATTTGCAAAATCTCATCGGTTCTTTATTTGAAACGTTAGATTGGTCCATGACATTTACTTTTTGAAGATAATTTCATTTAAATGTTGACCGCGGCTGCGTCTTAGGTGGTCCATCCGCTTAGTCCAATTTTGGCATTTCCACGTTTTTGAGTAACAGAGACCCAATTGGTGCGAACGGCGACGAATCGAAAATTGGTGGTCATCATTAACACTGGCCGATACAGCTGCGATATTTTCTTCAGTTCGCACTCTACGTAAGCGTGTTGGTGGTTTAATGTCCAACAATGTAAATTTGGTGCGAAATTTAGTCACAATAGCCCGAATAGCCGCTTCAGTGGGTCGATTAAACTGACCATAAAATGGAAGCGCGCAATGAACTTTCTTAACAGAGCACGCATTTTGATAATAAAATTCAATAATTTGCAATACTAATGCATGAAAATCCTAACCTCAAAAAAATCACTCTTTAGATTCAAAGATTATTTTGTGATATTAACATTGAATGTCGGGCAATCGGGTATATTTTACAAATTAGCCCAAAGTTGGCTACTTTTCTAATTTCATGTTTTTGACATATGAATTGTTTATAATGCATAAACAATATTTATTTCCAATTACATATTTCAGATTTGGAAGTTTCTACGGACTGCATTCTTTGATTGTTATTCATAAAAATTCTTCAAACTTGTTTTGTGTTCTTCGTTAATGTTACAACTGTTATAAAATAAAACAAACTATTACGATATATAATTTGAAAAGTGTGATCTCGTGTGTGTCATAACTTCTACATTTATCCATAGATCGTTTACATATAGAGCTTGTTTTCTTCGTTTGAATGTTAGCCATTAAAACATATTGTGCTATTAAAACATTATTCTGTTCCTAAACTATTGTTTCGATTTGGATGAGAAATTCATTATTAGCTATCATAATTATCCTTAATTGGTCATGTAATAATTCGATTTAGCAATGTCCGTCTGTCTGTCCGTCCTTCCGTCCATCTATTTTTGTAATCACGATACAGGTCGCAATTATTGACAGAACCAAATGAAACTTTGCACAACGATGTTTTTCGGGATAAGGACGAACGCTACTTAATTTGAAGAAAATCGGTTCAGATTTAGATATAGCCCCCATACGAATTTTACTCCCGATTTGAGTCTTTTCACTCTAGATACCACATATTACAACAGATTTTCTTTAAAATTGGCAAAACATCTTATATTGTAACTAGAAACACCTGTGGTAAAAATGTGTTAGATCGGTTCAGATTTATATATAGCTCCCATACAAATTTCTCTCCCGATTTGACTTTTTCCGCTCTAGAAACCACATATTGTATCAGATTGTCTTCAGATTTGGTAAAACATCTTATATTTCCACTAGAAACACCCATGGTGAATATCGGCCAGATCGGTTCAGATTTATATATAGCTCCCATACAAATTTCGCTCCCGATTTGACTTTTTCCGCTCTAGAAACCACATATTGTTTCAGAGTGTCTTCAGATTTGGCAAAACATCTTATATTTAAACTAAGAGCATCTATGGTGAAAATCGGTTCAGATTTAGATATAGCCCCCATACAAATGTCGTTCGGTTTCTTACTCGTTTTCTTTAAATTTGGCACAACATCTTATAATCTTACTAGAAACACCTAAGATCGGTTCAGATTTAGATATAACCCCCATATAAATGTCGCTCCCGATTTGACTTTTGCCGCTTTAAAAGCCACATATTGTGCTCGATTGTCTTTAAATTTCGCACAACATCTTATAATCTAACTAAACAATACTATGGTGAGAGTGGGTAAGATCGGTTCAGATTTAAATATAGCCCAAATTCAAATGTTGCTCCCATAAGTTTAACCGATTTTGGCCAAACTATACATTTTATATTTCACCTATTTCGTTCCAGGTTTCAATATATTTTTTATTGCATATGTTTTCAATGTTAATATCTGAAAATAATCCTTGGGTCCTTAAAAAGCCTACTGTGCTTGCTAGTTTTAGCTATTGTTTTCTTTCTGTGTACACACACGACTGCTTGTAGTATTTGAAATTGTTTGGTTTGGTCAATCAACAACTCTTCCAGCTCATTGCGACTGCATGACTGACGGAGTCACCAAATCAGTGAATACGGTGCGATCCAGTGATTGAGTGAGTTAGAGAATGAGTGACACTCGCAACAACATTATCATGACAATTATTATTGTTTAATATGTCAAATGCAACAAAGACCCTAAATAGCAGCAAATAAGTCATTTTGACGAATACGACGACGATTTATTCGAACATTCAAATGTCTCTAAGGCGGCCTGAACTGGCCTGGCCGGGACTGGTCCGGTCGGCTGATACGAGTCTAACGACTGTTCGTTCCTAGCCTGTCTTTATAACAATATTTGAAGTTCATTTGATAAATGTACACACAAATAGTGTGTACAAACATAGTACATACTTATGTGTTTAACTATGAAAACCACCATGCATGAATGTGTGATGAAAAAGCCGCAAGGCTTCTTTCTGTAAACATAAGTTACTAGTGCTGCTCGTTTACGTTGTAAGTACTCGTACTTGCATTCGCAGCACTCGCACTCGCATGCAAAGCAAAGTGTGAGAATCTTTTCGTTAATTTGGCCGGAGCTGTAGTGCATGCAGCAATTGTTACTTTTGACATGTACAGCAAACGACGACGACGGTGTCTGAATGTGACGTTCGATATGAGACGCCACACGGAAGCGTGAACAATTTAATGTGGAGCCCTTGAAATGTGGCATTGCGTAGTTACAGTCTATACTAGCGTACCTGAGCTTAATGCACTTACGAGTACTTGTCTGTGCGTAGCAATTAATTTGAATAATAAGAGTTATGAACTTCTCACCCTACAAGAAGTACTTACATATTTTCCATCATATGTACATCTGGGCTATGTGGTTTAACTTTCAACTGAACAAGAAATATGAATAATGATATCATATTTGATATCGTTTATCTCTAGTAGAAATTTATTGGTAGAAACTATCAGCGTGCGTAATTATTAGAAAAGAAATGTAAATGTTAATGTATAAATGGATTTTCGATTTCATATTAAGTCTTTATAAGTAGATAACACCTCCGCGACACAATACTTTTCACTTGATCGGATATTTCCGAGAAAATTGAAAGTCACTTTCATTAATGATTTCCAGACTGATTTTTACAAATCTTTAAATATGTCATCTTTCTTCAACTAACTGCCTGATTTGAGCACCAACAAATATGCTTTCTTTAATTTTGGCATCACTCAGATTAGACTAGATTTTTTGCTTACAAATATAAAGAGTTGAAGCTTTATACATAATGTGGTAAAATATTTTGTTGTCCTGAAATAAGAGCGGCCAGTCTTTCCGAATATAATGATTTTTTGTATGCTGTCCGACACACAAAAGGCCGGCCTGTTCGATTGAACTTATTAGCTTTTTTTAATTTAATCGCTTCACCCATTTTGTTCCAGTGTTCGAATAATGGAACAGTGGACAGTAAGAAACAGCAAAAAATAATTTTGGCTGGGCTTTAATGGGTTAACAATGGATCTTGTTTAATAGTTTCATAAAGCTCTTTCATGATCGAAGCTTCACCTAATGGTATAGAGGGAAGTTCATTGCCCTTCTTTGACCTGATCAAATGGAAGTAGATATGGTGTTCGATTGATTACACTAGTCAACAGTCAAAATGTACTCGGGATGCGATAATTTTTTCTGTGTAGATAACCTTGACATGAGCTCGAAAAACGCAATAAAAAATTTTTTTTTCGTTTGGTTTTTTTTTTATTATTTTTTTTTTAAATTTTAAAAATTTTTTTTTGGTTAATTTGTTTCGTCCGGCATAACTCGGGAACCACTAGCCCGATTTAATTGAATTAAATTTTAAAAAATTTAAAATTACAATTCCCTTAATCTGTTCATATATTGTTTTCCTATACAAGCAACAGTTTCCAAGTTAAAAATGAATATATAAAGGAAAAAACTTATTTTTTGCCTAAAAATTTAAAATTTTTTTTTTTAAAAAATCCATAAAAAATCCAAAATGAAAAAAAATGTCAAATCTTATTACTTTTACGTAAAGTCACATAACCTATGAGCAAAATGAGACAAAGATCATGAAAATCGATGCACGCGTTTCGCTTTTATTCGCAATTGAGTAAAAGTATGAATTTCAAAAATTTAAAAAATTTTTTTTTGGTTAATTTGTTTCGTCCGGCATAACTCGGGAACCACTAGCCCGATTTAATTGAATTAAATTTTAAAAAATTTAAAATTACAATTCCCTTAATCTGTTCATATATTGTTTTCCTATACAAGCAACAGTTTCCAAGTTAAAAATGAATATATAAAGGAAAAAACTTATTTTTTGCCTAAAAATTTAAAATTTTTTTTTTTTAAAAAATCCATAAAAAATCCAAAATGAAAAAAAATGTCAAATCTTATTACTTTTACGTAAAGTCACATAACCTATGAGCAAAATGAGACAAAGATCATGAAAATCGATGCACGCGTTTCGCTTTTATTCGCAATTGAGTAAAGGTATGAATTTCAAAAATTTGCTCGACATATGCACAACTTTGTCTATGGTAAGGTTTTTTCTTTTTTATTACAAAAAAATTAAAATTTTTGGGTGACAAAAATATATGACTTTAAATTAAAAAACAATTCGATATATGTACAAGAAATTATCCTAAGGATATCAACATTAATTAATTATAAAAAAGTTTAAAAAAAAAATATCTAAACACAAAAATAAAAACCTTCAAATTAAAAATAATTATGTGCTTTTGTCTTTCTTTTATATTGTTGTGGGTCTGTTTCTCTTATCAGGAACCAGATATAGTCCCCCATCATAGCTTCGTTCCAAAATCCTTCGTTCCAAATCCCTCATAGTTAAGGTACTTTAGTAGATTGTCCATGACTTCGTATGTTTCCTTGGTGTCTACGGCATGAGCAATTGGAATCGAAGGTTTCTTGTTGCCGTTGTGCAGTAAAATTGCTTTAAGGCTCTGCTTGTTGCTGTCGATGAAAAGACGCCACTCTCCACCGCTCATCTATGTTTGAGACCTTTAAATTGAAGCTCTCTTCAAATGAATCTCTCAATTTAGGTGAAAAACAACGCTTGTTTTTTTCAGAAACGTATTCTCCGCACATGTAACAAAAATTACTTGGATTGGTATTGCATTCAAATCCTCGCGAACGTTTGCTCATTTTAACTATCGCGTTCGTCGACACTTGTTGAATGAGTAAAATCGATCAATGAAGACCTATTTATACTGTGTATTGTTTAGTATTTTACTGACAGGTACTTATAAATGGGTGTATATTTTTTTACGGTGGCTACATACCTGTTTCACCATGTGTGAGTCTTAAATTTTCCGAATAATGACCACCCTTAAATGTGGGTTGCATTTCTGTAAAAAAATCATACAGGTAGCCAACGGAAAACCCAAATAATTAAAAAAGTCCCCTTTCCTTTTTTCCTTTTAATTGTTCACGCACATTTATTAGCGTTTATTACTTTGCTTACGCAATCATAAAAATTAAATAACCCTTTGTTTATTCCGTTTTGTTAATTCTGAGAATCAAAAAAAAAAGAAAAAACCTTACCATAGACAAAGTTGTGCATATGTCGAGCAAATTTTTGAAATTCATACCTTTACTCAATTGCGAATAAAAGCGAAACGCGTGCATCGATTTTCATGATCTTTGTCTCATTTTGCTCATAGGTTATGTGACTTTACGTAAAAGTAATAAGATTTGACATTTTTTTTCATTTTGGATTTTTTATGGATTTTTTAAAAAAAAAAATTTTAAATTTTTAGGCAAAAAATAAGTTTTTTCCTTTATATATTCATTTTTAACTTGGAAACTGTTGCTTGTATAGGAAAACAATATATGAACAGATTAAGGGAATTGTAATTTTAAATTTTTTAAAATTTAATTCAATTAAATCGGGCTAGTGGTTCCCGAGTTATGCCGGACGAAACAAATTAACCAAAAAAAAATTTTTAAAATTTAAAAAAAAAATAATAAAAAAAAAACCAAACGAAAAAAAAATTTTTTATTGCGTTTTTCGAGCTCATGTCAAGGTTATCTACACAGAAAAAATTATCGCATCCCGAGTACATGAAATTTTTTTCAATTTGTTGACTAGTGTTATAGCTGCACTCAGAAAAAGAGCATTCCTACTCCCATTTAGTTCAACAATTTCCATCCAGTTTAGTAAAAAATTCCTTAAAACTAGGAAAATTAACTAAGTACGAGTAAAGTTTCCATATTTCAACGCCATAGTAAACAGTTCATTTACTACAAATAGTGTAGTAAATTTACATAAAAACATTTCATTGGATCTAATAAAAAATTCTTACAATTGAGTGAATTCACACTTGTGTGGAAGAAAATTTCGAATTCGAATTTTTCCGCTCTAAAACCCACATATTTCGCACGTTTTCGAAGGCCGAAAAGGCAACAGAACTTTACTATAAGTAGCCTTTGGACATGCATAGGTTATGGAAAAATATATATATTTTTTCAATTTTCACATTACAAAATAAAAAAAAACCATAACCAATTTTTTCTTGGATTTTTCATTGTTTTTATACCTTGTGTGCATGAACTAATGAAAAAATTATAATATTGATAAATTTTCACTCTAATTCTGGTTGACTAATTCGTAAAAAATAGAAGCCATCATTTCACCTCTTTCAAACTAACACTCTCTACTTTAAAATTTCAACAAAATGGATTAACGTAATAATTTCGAAAATCAAAATAAAAGAATTATAATTGCAAAATCTTAAAAAAATAACCCTGCTATAAGAAACCACATTAATATTTTAAAAGTAATTGAAATTATATTAAAACAAGTAAGGAAAGGCTAAAGTCAGGCGGGGCCGACTATATGATGCACTCCACTTTCTATCGGAATACAATTAAATTCAGTAAAAAAAGTGAAAACGGGAAAAGTTTTTGTATGTTTCCTAATCACAGGCTAATGTGACATGGTCCAATTTGTCAAATCGAGAATAATGTTTGTATCGGGGCTATATCCAAACATGGAATGAAGTGACTAACTTTCACAATTAGTTCTTCCAGTTGAAGTATAACGTGTTATGCTCAATTTTAAGAAATTCTCTGAAAATACACGGTTTCTGGGGGAACGAAATTTGTATGGGAGCTATATACAAATCGTAACCGATGTGACCCATTTTCACCATGGGTGTTCCTAGTTTAAATATAATATGTTTTGCCAATTTTGAAGAAAATCTGTTAAAATATGTGGATTCTGGAGCGGAAAAATTCAAATTGTGAGCGAAATTTGTATGGGAGCTATATATAAATCTGAACCGATCTAACATATTTTTACCACAGGTGTTTCTAGTTGAACTATAAGATGTTTTGCCAATTTTGAAGAAAATCTGTTGAAATATGTGGTATCTAGAGTGAAAAGGGTCAAATCGAGAGTGCAATTCGTATGGAGGCTATATCTAAATCTGAACCGATTTTCTTCAAATTAAGTAGCGTTCGTCCTTGTTCCGAAAAACTTCGTTGTGCAAAGTTTCTTTTGGTTCTGGCTACAATTGCGACCTGTATCGTGATTACAACAATAGATGGACAGACGAACATACAGACGGACATACCTAAATCGACTCAGAAAATGATTCTAAGCCGATCGGTATAATTAGCAATGGGTCTATCTCCCTTCCTTTTCGGTGTTACAGACAAATGCACAAAGACATAATACTCTCGTGGAGTGTATAAAAAGGTATAACACATTAAAATCGGTAAAGTATTTCAGGAGTTAGATGCGATTGAATGAACACCCCTTTTGAAAAAGTAGTATATTCACTGTTAAATTGGTCAAAACTCTAACTAAAATTTAAAATTTTTTTTTCAAAAATACGTATGAGAAAAATACATACACAAACTTTCAAAACAATCGCTGCTATCAATGTCAAAAAACGTACCGCTTGACATGGAATAACTCATATATGACATAGTATGTGACCTATATCAAAGCATTGACCGACGTGGTCCAATTCTACAGCAAATATTTCTAGGCGAAATAAGAAACTTGTTATTCACTTTCGCCATATATGTTTCTATGTGAAATATGACTTGGATAGGAAGTTTGAACAAAATTGGTTAAATTGGCTATGATTGATTACCACAGACGAAGCAAACTTGAAAGAGCGTTTGAGACAAACGTTTTCAGTTTCTGCGTACTGAATTCTTTCTCTTTGAGTAGTGGAGAGTATAATTATATGATAAAATGAAAATCACGGCAAATATTATATTTCGAAGATGTAACACTTATGAAACTAACCTGGGACGTTTGTAAATATAGAGGGTGGGCCATGTAACATTTTAAATATCAACTTTGACTTTGAAAGGTAGAACAACATTCATTTTTATTTTCAGGTTCATGTTTGCTCGAGCAAAATTTGGAAATATTAAAAACTTATTTCCAAAGTAGTGAGTCTGTATGAAAATTACGTGGAAAATATTCGTGTTTTCAGATGAAGCCCATTTTTATCTCGGTGGTTATGTCAATAAGCAAAATTGTCGTATACGAGGTTCGGAGAACCCACGCGTAAGTATTGAGAAGCCAATGCATGCACAACAAGTTACTGTTTGGTGTGGATTTTGGGCTGGAGGCATCATTGGACCATTTACTGAAAAATTGGGTTTATCGGATGAGGTACTGTCGAGCCAGTCGTGTTAGTCATATAAATGATATTGTGTTCCATTATTAAATGCAAGGTTCAACCTTTCCAATAAAAAAATTAAAAACTAATCAGTACTTTTTTATAACAGATTCTAATTTATAATTTTAAATGACCCACCCTATATAAATACATACGTGTATGGCCGAGTTATGTAAATCTCCATTGACCAGCTATTGACTCCCATATCATCTTTTTTTGGTCATTGCATTTTTTGTAATGACCTTGAATTTTAAAATATTAAATTATAACTTAAACAAACTAATGAAATTATCATAGCACATTGTCTTAAAGGTACGTAGCGTACCGTAGCAAAATAGTTTATTAGTTACAATTAAGACTTTACTATTTCTGAATTTGAATGTTTGGTTTTTCGTAGAAGAAATTTACCCCCCCCCTCTCTGGCAGGAGATAATTTAGCAAAGGATTAATGTATTTAAATGGTCTTATAAATAATTCTCACATATATCATCGATTATTTAAATACGAGAAATTCTTAATTGCCCATAAACTCGTACGAAGAAACATATTAGCCAATAACTCAGGCAGCAGCACACAGCAAATTATAAACGAATTACAAATTAATTTGAAAATCCTTTTTAGTACGCAAATAAACATTAATCTTAGCACAAGCATGAAATTTTCCATTCAATTCAATTTCGAATTACAAATGGAATCGCACTCGCTCCTTGGTAGTCGCTCCTCGCACTTTTAATATTTTGTATCCCCCCCTCCACGCCTTGGAAGCGCAAAACAAACAAATGCGAGATGAGGCGAACGAAGATTTTTATAATAAAACAAATTTAACAACAATAATAAATATTGCAGAACGAATTCGATTAAAGTGTAACGAAACGATGGAATACTTATTCCCATCCCTGGGATGATGATATGCACACACAGTCAGTTCACACCCCATCGCCTGTCTGCCTGCCTGGGCGTAGAGAAAAAACACACAGATAAAATTGAAAAATAGAAAGAAATAATATACCAATATTTGCATAAATTAGTAACGCCAACAGCACGACAAAAGATGAATGAAAGTGAATGTTTCAAATGCAGGGAGCAGGAGAAGGTTGTTATTTTGTTTGGAACCAGCCAACCAACAACCATCATCATTGTTCTCATCGTCATGTTCGAAGGATATCACGTGCACTCGCAGTGCTCAGAAGAGCCTTAAATTAATAAACCCTAAATGCAAGCCGGGGATTAGTTTGTCTTTTTTTATCGGTGTGTCTCTGCAATTTGCCACTGAATGGATATTTTTTATTAGCTAAATTGTGAATTATAGCCCACCAAGAAACTACTGGCTGGCAGACAGACAACCTCCCCTTTTCGTCTGTATGTCAGTGTTTGTTCTTGTGTGTGGTGTCATCGTAAAGAAAGTCATCAACACCTTGGCTACCCTATGGTAGATAGTGGTGGACACTAGATTGGATTTGTTCAAGAGACAGAAAATAGAAGAAATTTGGTCATTAATTTGATCAATTTAAATTGTTTTATCAAGAAATAGATCAAAAACAAGTAAAAACGGCGTTAAGTTATAAGTTTAAGGCTGGACCGAACTTTTTATACCCTCCACTATGAATTGAATTCCAGGAAAAAGTTAAACAATTAAAAAATAAAAATATTAAAAAAAAATAAGATAAATAGATATAAAATTTTAAGTATTTGTAAAGGCTACCAATATGTTTACACTATATATATGTCGAAGTAAAACTTCAAGTCAATTCAAAAAGTAAATATAGGGCAGCAATCTTCATAAAAGTTTAAATACCCTAAATATTGGGGGGATGGGTGCAATTTCACCAACAGCCGTTTGGTTGGTTGTATTTCCATCATATTTTAATTCCAAAAGTACAAATTTTGATTATACCCATTTTTGCCGTTAAAAAGCAAGAATTTGGAAAAATATTTATACCCTACACTAGGGCATTATTTCTTTGTGCATTTGTTTGTAACACCCAAAAGGAAACGAGATAGACCCATCAATGTCTGTACATCTATTGTTGTAATCAAAGTACAGGTCCGATCCTAACAAAAATTGGCACAGGTAAGTGCCGAGGGCCAAGGACGAACTCTATTTAATTTGAAGCAAATCCCATACAAATGTCGCTCCCGACTTGACTTTTTCCGCTCTATTAACCACATATTTCACACAATTTGCTTAAATTTTGGCACTGTAACTTATAGTAGAACTAGAAATATCTGTGGTGAAAGCGAGTAAGTTCGGATCGGATTTATATAGCTCCCGTAAAAATTTGCCCTCGATTTGACTTTTTCCATTCTAGGGACCACATATTTTAACCGATTTTTTATCAAATTTGGCACAGTACCTTATTACTGAACTAGAAATTTTTATGGAAAAAATAGGTCAGATCTGTTCAGATTTAGATATACCTCCCATACAATTTTCGATTTGACTTTTTCCTCTCTAGAGACCACATATTTTAACTGATCATGTTCAAATTTGCAGCAGCACCTTATATATCAACTAGAAACATCTGTGGTGAAATGAGTCATATCGGTTCATATTTATATGCAAATTTCGGTCTCGATTTGACTTTTTCCACTCCAAAGACCACATATTCTACCAATTTTCTTCAAATTAGGCATATTATCTTATAATTGAACTAGAATTATCTATGGTGAAAATCGGTCATATCGGTTCAGATTTAGATATAGTTCCCATGCAAATTTCGCACTCGATTTTAATTGTTCCGCTCTAGAAACCAGATATTTTAACCTATTTTCACCAAATTTGGCACCGTGTCTTATAATTCAACTAGAAAGTGGGTAAGATCGGTTCATATTTAGATATAGCTAATTTGGCTTTCAATATGACTTTTTCGCTCATAGACCACATAAAAAATCAAAAATCGTCCCCGATTTCACTTTTTTCCCCGAATTCAATTGTAATGGGGAAGGAACTGGAGGGTATCATATAGTCGGCCCCGACCGATTTTAGACTTTCCTTACACGTTTTTTGTGTCTCCGTAGTCAGAGGAATATATACACCGAATTCCATGATTCTAGTTGCGGCCATTTGCTTGGTACCATTTTTATCCCTTTTTTTCCTTAAAAGTACGAATTACTCTTTATTTTTCGTGTCTATGCAATGCGGTGTGTACATCCCACACCGAATTTCATCATTCTAGCTGTAGCTGTGTAGTTGGTACCATTTTTATCCCTCTGTTCCCATTGTATCCGTTGATAATAGAAATTTGAAAACAACTTTTTAATTTTCGTGTCTACGTAGTCAGAGGAATGTGTACTCCGAATTTCATGACTCTGGATGCGGCATTTGGTTGGTACAATTTGTATCCTGAATTGGTTCACTGTGTATCACCTTTTTCCATTTTACCCCCTAAACGTACGATTTTCGAAATATCGCTTTAGTTTATGTGTCTACGCAATCTGAGGAATGTAGTCATTTGGTTTGTACCATTTTTATCCCCTTTTCCCCATTTTACTCCCTTAAAAGTACAAATTTCGAAAATCTCTTTATTTTACGTGTCTACGCCAGTAGAGGAGATAAGCAGACATATTGAAAAAACATGCTGAAATACTCTAAATATTAGGGGTATTTTCAGATTTTGCCCAATTGCAATCCCAACCGATATACGAATATAAGACGCATTTTGGGAAATTTTGGACCTCCTAGCTCCTTTCGTTTAGATGCTAGCGTGCTTTGAACAGACGGACTGACGGACAGACGGATATGGCTAGATCGTCTTAGAATTTTATGACGATCAAGAATATATATACTTTATAGAATCTCAGGTCGATATTTCAAGGTGTTACAAACGGAATGGCAAAGTTAGTATACCCCATCCTGGAGGTGGACGGTATAAAAATGAATGTTGACCCAGAACTATCCGGAAAAACTCTCTCAGTCTCTCTATTCACTTTATATTTAATATTTCAATTCGGATGAAAGGATAGTTCAATATCTCTCACAACAACTCAATCAACACCAATTGATCCTGGCAAACGTGTCACACAACTCATTCGGAATTCCAAATCAGCCACCCCTTAAATGGAGTAGCATGAAACTACGGTCGTTTTGTTCTACCCTTGGGTTTGTGTGCCCATTCATGCTATGCTAAAGGTCCCTTTGCTAATCTCTGTCTATTCTGCTGTTGGCTGATGTTAGCGTGACCAATTAATTTGATTGTGAAATTGTTATTAAATTCAAATTGTACAAGTGAAGAGTGAAAAATGTTCTATGTTTTTTTCTGCTGCCGCTGCTGGCAAAAGCAAATTCATTTACACGTTGCACAAAGGATAACACAGGAAGGAGCGTGGAAATGTTGGCTGGAAACTCTACAAAATGACAACAATAACATGTAAAAATGTCAAAAGTATATGATGAGAATATTAATCAGATCCATTCTATGGCGGGTATCTTCCTCCGTTTATCGTCGTCATTGAAATTATGTTCATTATTCCTAAATGGCATTACTGTTGTTGTTGTTTTTTCTTGCAAGTAATTGTCTGCCTCCGCCTTTCTGTTTCTCTGTTGGTTCGCTTGGTTGGGTATGAGTGACGAAGGATTTTTATGCAAAGTTACAGGACTAAGATTTGTTCCTTCATTGGCGCGCATGACATTCTATGTATGCACGAGTAAATATGCCGCCAAGGATGTGCAGCATGGAACCATTAGAAAGCTGGTGCTGCCACCCCTTAATTTTCATTATTTTCCATCCTTCCCCCTCCCCCAAGCACCAAAAGTTAGCTGTGTGGCACGTCCTAACTGCCATGGAATGCATAAAAAAACAACAAATTTATAATAGCGTGTAATTTTACATAAACGATGTCGTTTAAAATGTGAACTGTCATCTTTTTAGTGCGTATGCGCACTATGGAGCTTTCAGCTTGCTGTCAGATGGCACAATGGAGAGCGAGATTCTGATTTTGAAAATGCGCCATATTGGCACCATTATAATGGAATGAAGAATATTTGGTTCCGAAATACTTTTATGACATTTATATTAAAATTGTTGAAAAACACCCTTTGTGTTGGGAAAAAAGTTTTTCAAGACAAAGAATAGTGTAAAATGTAAGACAGAATACGACAAAAAGTAAAATTATAATGGTAAATAATAGAGGAATTCCATGATAACTTTTCGACTTTCGATTTTGATCAATTTGATGAACGAATACGACAAAAAGTAAAATTATAACGGTAAATAATAGAAGAATTCCATGATAACTTTTTGAAAGACTTTCGATTTTGATCAATTTGATGAACGTGATTGGACGATATTTTTGAAAACTGTTGTAAACAACAGTAAAATTGTCGAATTTTAGCTCAAAAAATGGAAATTCAACAAATTTGTTTTAAGAAAATTTTGAAACATATTTTTGGTCGAAATTCCCCTATTTTTTTATTTTTCTAAAAATACAAAAATAGTTCTTATTTATTCAGTCAAATCTATTTTTATTTTTCTTACGTTTTCTCAATATATATATAGTGGTAGGATCACCACAGTTTTCGGTAATTTTGGCCTAACTTAATAAGTATTTTGCAATAACAGAATCAATTTTAAAAAGTCGGAAAACCTTTGGAATTTTTTCGTGCATTTAAAATGGAGTTCCTCATTTGTGCCGATAACTTAGAAACTATTTCTGATCCTACTATGAAATTTATAGAATGCGTACAGCATACATTTATGACCATGATACGCAAAAAAATAAATAGGACTTAAGACAAATTGTAATATATTGCGGAATTTATAGAAATATTAAAAAAACAACTAAAAACATTGGAGAACCCGTAATTTATTTAAAATATTAGGTACTATTGAAACGCTCTGTCTAAAAGTATTTAGAACATAGATGTAGCTTTTTGTTGATAAGAAATCAGAAAAATAAAAATAGCATTTATTAAAAAAATAAATTGCAGTATCTTTTATGAAAAAAAATATCAACACATTTTTTTAGTATCCTTTTGATTTTCTATTGGATAAAATCCAACAATTCATATGCAAAAAATGTCTCAATATCTTTTACAGAACAAAAGTTACGACTGATTGACTAAAGCCCCATTGTGCAAAATATGAAAAACTTCAACTTTACAGGTTTGCCACATTATTCAATATTTTTAATAAGGTGGCAATACCAAACCAAATTTCTTCAAAAAGAGCTTCTCGTTGGCTTTACACGGAATTCCTCAATAGATTCGGAATTCGTTTACGATATTATGTTATGGTGTATGATTAAAAGAAAACTGCCAAAACGGTGATATAAAAAATATGATTTTGGCCTCCTTCTCCGAAAATGTACCACCGTGCGAGGCACCGAGAAAGAGGACAGTGAGTATTTCGTTTTGACAAACCACCTCATTATCAAACCTTAATCTAAGACAAATGAATACTCCGTCGCGACGGATTAAGTTAACAATTTTTTTTTTTGTTTTCAACTGCCTACAGAGAGTTGTAACAAATTTAATTCCCGCCAATTGTCGATCGTGTGAACAAAATATCTTTAAAAGTGCTGAAAGTGACAAATGGCCACTTCAAAGCAGTTTCGAATTGAATATCTGTAAGTAATATGTACATGTTCACACCATTTGAGCCTACACACACATGAGTCTCTATATGAACATTAATAACACTCGGCAATTATACACGCGTGACAGACAGCCGGACAGACAGACGAAAACGATCTTAGATGATATTATCGGCCATTAAAAAATTTAACAAATTAAATGTAATAATGTCACAATTTTTTCAAATAAATAAATCTAAGCCAGCTTACGAGCAACAGAAACGACGCAACGCCAGACACGCAATAAAGAATTCACTGAACGTAAAACTGCGAAATTAATTCCCAGAGACTAACAATTACAGCCGCCGTGCCAACAACAACAGCACTAATCATAATGACAATTGCTTCGGCTCCCGGTCGGGATTCAATGGCGTCAAAGAAATCCAAATCCAAATCAACCAAAAATCAAACTTTACAATTTGTACATTTTCCCATCACGTAACATTGAAAACAAAAAATTAACGAACGAACGAATGACCGAACAAACCTGATGGAGAGAGAGACAAACAAACGCCAAATATCACACCCCGAAATGCGTCAAAAAACATGTAAATCCAAAGAAATTGTAATGAGAACAACAACGACAAAAACATACATATTTGAAATGCCAAAAACAAAAACTAGAGGTAATCACAGTAACGAAAACTGATTATAATAATGCCCCCGCCTGACCCTCCCCCGCCGGGGCTCACTGCGACGAAATCAGCAAAGAAAAAATCCAATAAATAAATCAATGCTATCGACAGTTAAAGAACTGACAACAAATGGCTTTGAAAATTTAATTGAAATTACACGTTTTTCCATTGGAAACGACGACAATCATAAAACATTATTAAAAACGTGATTGAAATTTTACCAAGTTCTTCCACTCCAGATGAATTAGAAAATTTTTAATTAATTTGCTTGTCCTCGTATTACAAGCTGCGTACTTTTTTTTAGCAGTTGACACATTCACGCAATGTTTGAAGGATGAACTGTAGAGTACCTGACACTTGATGTAATAGGTGGTTTTTAGCAGAGAATACCTGCACCACATTATCGAAGTTTGAATGCCAAACCAGGATATGTTAAATTTTCAGTGATAATATAGGAAAAATTCGAAATGTTGTAGTCATGGTGTGGGTATTCACTTCTCTCTGTGTAATGCGATCTGATTTTATTCAGAGGCGGCATCGTTTATTCTTGCGACATTTATGCACAAAAAACTCTGTAAGACTTATATTTATATCTAATATTGCATTAATCGTTCGGAGCGGACTATAAGCAATCTGTATTGAATTGATTGCATTATTTGGAATTATTTGTTTTCCGAAATCGAACTTACTATATTATTGACCTGAAATTATTTGAATTACGGGAGACATTCTGAAAAAAAAAGTAAGTGTTTCTTTCGACAGGGTCGAATCATATGTATATACCCTCCACCATGGAGTACAGAGTATTCCACAGTATTACCAGCAGGCTGTTGACTTCATTTAAGGTTTATTCTATAACCTTCGATTCGTGTATGATCCCACGAATTTGTTTTTATAGCAATTAAATATATAAACCCATTGGTCTGCTTTTAGAGAAAACAAGTAATAAAGCGTTAAGTTCGGCCGGGCCGAATCTAATACACCCTATTATGATATTTTTGCTAATAGCGATATTTGTTAAGTAAATTATTATGTTTCATTACTTTGGGTTAAAATTAAATAATTAAATTTAAAAATAAGTAAAGAAAGGCTAAAGTCAGGCGGGGCCGACTATATAATACCCTACACCACACCCAGCGTATATACCTCGCTTTAATTACTAAATCCATCAGTTTTATGAAGTTCATATAAATTATGCAGTGTACTATAAATTCGTCAATTCAATTTGACTACATTTAACGAATATGATAAATAATAAGATAATTAATCTAAATTTCCAGCAGATATTCCGAGTAAAGGAAATGATCTGGAAAAATGGCAAATGTAGATTATTCAGCGGTAATAGGATGAATCGGACGGTCATTTGTGGGGGACTATAACAACACTTGGGGCATGTGCCAAAACATGGGCCTATACAGTTCTTATTCAAGGTAGGTATTCCTAGTGGAAATATATCATGATCTGAAAATTTTGAATAAGATCCGATGTAAGATGTAATAGAGTAGAATGGGGCCACAATTGGTTTATACCAAAGTATATATTCTTAGTTAAAATATAATACGATCCTGAAAAATTGATCATGAATCATGATCCCATGTATAATGTGTATTCTAAAGCAGTAATAGGGTAAATTATAGGGATATTTGTATGGATGCTATATCTAAATCTGCACCGATCTTACCCACTTTCAGCATAAGTATTTCTAGTTGTATGTATGTATGTATGTATGTATATTTATTGATTAAATGATTTAAATTTTCACAATAATTTAATATTAACTTATAAAGAGTTTAGTTAAAATAAAATAACTTTTCTACTTAAACATAAATAAACAATATTATTTTAAATTTCCAAGTTATTATAGAGATTCAGGGAAAGAAGTTTACAATGCAAAACCCTAGACATTTAATTAATAATTAAGATGTCAAAAGATAAAAGTAAACTTAAATTTAGGAATATAGAGCTCGTATATGATCGTATGATGAATATGAACATTTTTCATTAAATTTTTGTGTTAGGTTATTTAATCTATCTTTAACTAATGATACATTATATCGTGAATGAAGACGAACAGTTGAAAAGTGGTATGGCAAATTACACATCATTTTTAAGATTTTATTTTGACTTATTTGCAAACGTTTTATGTGACAATCTGAAGCATCGTGCCATACAGGAGCGCCATAAAAGAGGATAGCGTGAAATATCACTTTCAAAATTATAAGCTTGTTTTCAATGCTTAATTTAGATTTTCTATTAATGAAAGGATATACAACTTTAACAGTAGTATTGATTTTGTTTATAGTATAGCTTATGTGGTCTCTGAATATCATTTTTTGGTCAAGAATTACGCCTAAATATTTAACTTTTTGTTCCCAAGGGACACTAACGCCGTCAATCTTAATTTCTGAATTAGGTAAGAAACAGTTTTTTCTTTTTCTTGTGAAGTAAATGGCTTGGGTTTTGGATGCATTTACTACAATCTTCCATTTGTTGAAATAATCAATAACGTCATCTAACGATTTCTGAAGATTGAACAATATATCAGACGAATATATATTTGAACTCAAAATCGCTGTATCATCTACGAAAATTGATGATTCACATGCATCTAATAAAGGAAAATCATGAGTATAAATATTATATAGAATGGGAGAAAGGCAAGACCCTTGAGGACACCCAGCAGGCACCGTGTAATTGTTTGATTGTTTATCTCCAATATTAACTCTAAAAGTTCTATTAGTTAAAAAACTTTTGATGATTTTTATTGTAGGTATATCTAACCCAATTTGCATCAACTTGTGTATCAATGCGTCGTGCCAAACTGAATCGAAAGCCGAATTGCTGGTTGGGTAAAATATCTTTGTCATTTATGTAATTGACTATCTTTTTTTTGATGATTTTTTCCAAAACTTTGCTCATCGTGTTTAGAAGACTGATTGGCCTATATGACTCTGGATTTGAACTATCTTTTCCAGGTTTAGAAATGGCAATAACTTTAGATTGTTTCCAAGTATTTGGAAAATAGCATAGATTTATGCAAGCATTAAACAGTTTTAACAGCAATTGTAAGCCGCTATTTGGGAGAGACTTCAAACATATATTTGATATTCTGTCAGAACCAGGACACTTTTTGTTTTTGAGACTTTTTAAAATCTTTTTGATTTGTTCTATAGTGATCATTTCTTCATTTTGAATATTTTCACCGCCTATGTTGAGACTAGATATTGACTCAGAAACTAATTGTGTTGTGTTTTGGTTGCTTAGATTGGCAGAAATATAATGATTTGAATGGAACTGTTGCGCAAGCTTTTCAGCTTTTTCAAAGTTGGACGTATAGAGACAATTATTTTGTTTAAGGGATGGAATGAATTTTATTTTCTTCCTGACTATTTTGGATATATTCCAAAAAGTTGATGAAGATTTTTTTAGACTTTTTAACATAAAGTTCCAGTTAGAATTTCTAAAACGAAATATAGCGTTACGTAATGTTGTGTTCAAAGAATTCATTTCCAACTTATAATGCGTGTGTCTATATCTTATCCAATTTCTTCTTGAATTGTTGCGCAGAGTAATTAAATTTAGAATACTCCTAGGAAGTCGTTTGACATAGTTCGAAAAAGATGTTATTTTGGGTACAGCAACATCCATGGCGTTTAATATCAACGAAGTAAATTGATATACCAATTTATCTATATCTTCAATATTGTTTATTGATATATCCAACAAATGTGAGATATTTTGATTTATAAAACTTCTGAATACTTTCCAATCTGCATTCTTGTAATTATATCTTAAATTATTTGAAGATTTATACGAAGAATTATATGTTGTTTGGACCGGTAAGTGATCCGAATCTAAAGCGTTGAGTGTTAATGCTGCAGACAATTTGTACGGAATATTTGTAATAAAAAAGTCTAAAACAGACGGACTTGCACTATTATTAGATGGTATATACGTAGGTTCACATGGGTATATTAATCCAAACGTATTTAATGTTGTCAAATCATGAAGAATATTTCCCCAGCAGTTCGATCTCAGACAGCCCCATTCCCGACTCCTGCAATTAAAATCTCCGCCCAGAATATAGTTACTTTATAGGGCGGAAAAAGTCAAATCGGGAGCGACATTTGTATGGGGGCTATATCTAAATCTGAACCGATTTTTTGAAAATTCAATACCAATCGTCCTTGGCCAAAAAAAAGTAACTTTCGCCAAATTTCATGACAATCGGACCACAATTGCGACCTGTAGAGTGCGAACAAGCTTAGATGGACAGCAGACGGACAGACAGACATCGTTAAATCGATTCAGCTGGTGATTCTAAGCCGAGCCGTATACTTAAAGGTGGGTCTAGCTCTATTATTTCATGGTGTTACAAACATTTGGCGCGAAAATCACTTATAATACCCTAGTCCACATTTTACGTGTCTACGCAACCAGAGGAATGTATACACCAAATTTCATTATTCTAGGTGCAGCCTTTTGGTTGGTACCATTTTTAACCCTCTATTCCCATTTTACCCCTTAACACATTGAGTGCCAAGCGGTTTTGACGCAAACCTTCCCAGCAAAGCAATCACTGTCGTACCGAAACGTACGACGTGGCACCCCACGACGGGTTAGGTATCGTACGGAAAGGTACGACGTAGCACTCAATGTGTTAAAAGTACGAATTTGGAAAACTATTTTTATATTTTATATTATCTAGTCAATTACATGAATGTACACACCGACTTTCGTGTTTATAGCTGTTGTCGTTTAATATGTACCATTTTTATCCCTTTTGGCCCCATTTCACCCTCTACGAATAAAAATCACTTTATGGTGCACATTTTTGTTACAGGGGGAATGCGAATACCTAATATCAAGTAAGTACAAGCAGATATATTGAAAAAACATGCTTAAATACTCTAAAATATTAAGGGTTATTATGGGTATTTTTAGTCCTTATGAGGGTAAAAATTTTCACTTTGGGCCGATTTCAATACCAACCGATCTACGACTATAAGACGCATTTATGGAAAATTTGGACGTCCTAGCTCCTTTCGTTTAGATGCTAGCGTGCTTTCAACAGACGGACGGTCGGACATGGCTAAATCGTCTGAGAATTTTATGACGATCAAGAATATATATACTTTATAGGGTCTCAGGTTGATATTTCATGAATAAGAGTTATAGTCGGACTGTACAATATCATGTAAGTACATATTGAAAACATATAGAAAAAAAAATGAAAATAATGTGAATTGTGAATGTAAAATTAGCAACATTTGTAGCCATCATAATTATCGTTAACTGAACATATGAACGATTATTATCGGAATTTTATTTCCAAAATGACAATTTAAATTAATATAGGGTCCGCCAAATAACTTTTTTTGAAAATGCTATAAAAAACAAGTAAGGAAAGGCTAAAGTCTTGCGGTGCCGACTATATGATACCCTACACCACTCCCTGCGCATATACCTCGCTTTTGTTACTAAACCCAGGTGTTTCATGGGAGCAATTTGAAAAAATTCCGATGTAAAATTTGCGTCCTTGAGGGATAAAAATTAAAATGGGGCCATTTGTAAGGGCCCTACATTAAAAAGTGTTTCCATATAGATCTTAGTTGAAATATCACATGATATGCAATCTTGTATCGAGATCCAATGCACGATATGGGGTCTAGAGCTGTATTGGAGTAGAATGGGGCCCAATTTGTATGGGGGTTATACCAAAATATGGACCCATATACTTGACTTTCATAGTATGTATTCTTAGTTGAAATATAATATAATCTGCAAAATTTGAAAAACTTCGGATGAAAAATGTGGGTCCTAGAGAGGTAATAATTAAAATGGGGGGGCCCATTTGCATGGGCGCTACATTAAAAAGTAGGCCTTATAAATCACTTTTAATTCTTTATTGAAGTATAACATGATCTGCAAAATTTTATCAAGATCCAATGTAAGATGTGGGTTCTAGAGCGATAATAATGTAAACTGGAGGCCCATTTGTATGGGGGCTATTCCAAAACATTGACCTATATAGCTGGCTTTCAAAATACGTGTTTATAGTATAAATGTAACATTGTGTGGAAAATTTGATCAAGATCCGATATAAAATGTGCATTTCAGAGCAGTAATATTGTAAGTCGGACGTACATTGGAGGCTATATGAAAACATGGACCCATGTGGTCCACTTTCTCGTGAGCATAGAAACAGCTCAAATATAACACGATCCTGAAAATTTGGTCATGATCCCATGTAAAATATGTATTCTAGAGCAGTAATAGTGTAAATTATAGGGATATTTGTATGGAGGCTATATCTAAATCTGAACCGATTTCCTCCAAATTCAATACCAATCGTCCTTGGCCCAAAAAAGTAAGTAACAAGCTTAGTTGGACAGCAGACGGACGGACAGACGGATAGACGGACAGATAGACTAAGTAAAAATGACTAATACTAGATGTAGAGCCTCTTCAGACTTAAAGACGATTTCCAATATCTGTTCCCATACAAACTTGACAATAAAAAACGTCCTGAGATCTTTCGATGCATAATTTCGGAAGACTGTACTGTATGAAGCAACCCTACGCATTTCGTAATACTGGCCGATTAAAGCCCTTGTTCTGTTAGCTAATTTGCCCCAATTTATTTGTGGAATATAACGAATAAATCACCGTCCACATTGACCTATATTCCCCAAGCATTCTCCTTTTTGTTTATAGCCAGTGTTCTTATTCTAGTTTTGTTTTTTTCGACTTCACGAATTACTTTAATTTCCTGTTAAAACTATCATTAAGATTTCCAAAACACTCGATAATAAATTTCTAGTGCTAGTGGCAAAAAGTGCATAAATTTTTCTAACAATATTTATGATATTTTCAATGAAATTTATGATTTTTCCCGGAATTTTTGTTTTATTTCTATTACATGTGAGTGCAGACAATGTCTCTACACACTCGTACATACATGCATTCATCGTACTCGTACATCGGTGGTGAATATTATGCTTTGTTTACATAAAACAATCAATATGTTTACACAGAATGCTCAATAATTTACTTTCGATTCTAAAGTGTATTTGTTGTTATTCACTCGATTTGATACGTTTCGACAACTCCATGAAATTTACAAATGAAGTTCAATTTATTTTCGTTCATTCCCTGCACACACGGAGTGAGTGGCATCAACATTTTCAACATTTTGAAAAATGGAAAAACAATTGGACAGTTTTGAACAGCAGAGATGTACTACGAGATGCGCTATAAATTTGATTGAAATTCTCTAGATTATTTGACTTGGAATATTAAATGATTTCCTTTATGTTTTCGGTAAGGTCTAATTTTAAATTTGAGTTATACAGCAAGTTGCAAACCTAGATGTAACGTGTTCATAAATAGGACAGCCGAGTGCCAAAAATACCAAGCAATGCTGTAAGTCCAAGTAAACTGGTAAAAAATCTGATCTAGTCCGTTTCACTGAATTTACTGCAGCAATGCCTATAAAAGAGTGTGGATCTCGCTATTCATTCATTCGATTCTCTGTAATGCAAGTTTGCTTATTGTTTCTATGAAGTACAGCATTTGTTATTGCCTCCTGTAGGGTATCTTCCAATAAACAACATTTCACATTTATTTCAATTGCATATCTTTTCCCGCTCCTTATTTATTGTTTGTTTTCGTTGCATTTTAATTTTGAATGCATCGATTTCAGGTGTAAATGTATTGATTTGTTGTTAAGCACTCAAGACAACTTATAATATAAATATATGTATGTATATATTTCTAAATATCTCACGGATTCTTGTCTAACGCTAACAAAATTTCCAAAAATATGTGATAAACAATTACATAGCGAAACGAAGAGTAAAGTCGATTATAATAGATTTTATCATTTTTCCCAGCAAAAACTTGGTAATGACACCTCATTATTATTTGCATTACCTAGTAATGACTGCCCATTACGCCCTGAATTACTTGGAAGTATGAAATTATGACCTCCGTATAATGGTTTAAAAAAGTAATTCTTATTAACAAAACATCCATGTTTTGCTACACATTGAGTTGTGTGTAGCTTTGTCTTCCAGCCATTTCGATGTTACCGAAACCGAAACGATTTAACATATTCGTTTGGTGAAGCAAATTGAGTTGCTTCATGTCAATAGAAGTGGGCACATGTTACGCGGAATGTGAGCTATTTCTTTGTAGAATCATAAAGATAACTGGTTAACTATGTTTTGCTCTTGTTACAACAAGAAAATTGTACTTTTTGCCGTGGTAATAAACAATTTTAAATATAATGAGATTGCAATAATTTGAAGTTGCTAGAAATGTTTTTCTGGGTATGTTCAAACCTTCAACCATGATTCACAACAACGTCAGCCACTTACCTTACTTACCAACCAGTTTCCACACAATTACTTATTTTTCAACTTTTTGTAAGCCTGCGTGGAATGGCCCTTTCTAAAAATAATTAGAAACGAATCCGAAAAATAAGTATTGAAGACTTATAGTTTAGCCTTATGTCCAACATTACTTGGTATTTAGAGTTTATTCTGGGTTCTTTTTTCATATGAAAAATTAGAAAAAAATTTGTGGGAGACTTTTCTTAGCAAAAATTACCCAATTTCTTTTTCATTTATTTTTGGACGTAATTTTATTTTCTGATGTTGGCCATTTTTCTTTTATGGTCCAATTTTTGTTTTGGAAAATGAAATTCCGCCAAAAATAAATGTAACATCACCCAAATCAAATCCGAAAAATCGTATATCAAAAAAAATATGTATATCATATGGGGTATGTCAAACGTTTTATTGCTGAACTTCGGCCTGACTTAAAGATTTTCTCCTTTGGGTTTATCCAAATGTTGCTTTTATGAGAAATCGTCTAGAGTCGTCTCATATTTTAATTTATGAAATATCAACCAATGAAAAATCGTCCAAATGACAAAATTAAAAAAATAAATAAATAAGGAAATTAGCAAACAAATAAGGAAAGGCTAAAGTCGGACGGGGCCGACTATATAATACACTTTCCACTTTCTATCTGAATACAATTCAGTTCGGTACAAAAGTGAAAACGGGAAGGACTTTT
This sequence comes from Polietes domitor, assembly GCA_947397865.1. NCBI lineage: Eukaryota > Metazoa > Arthropoda > Insecta > Diptera > Muscidae > Polietes > Polietes domitor. The sequence continues at coordinate 59,537,828 of OX377619.1, read as the reverse complement.
GTATGTTTCCCAATCATAGGCTAATATGCCCTGACCCAATTTGTTAAATCGAGAAGAATATTTGTATCGGGGCTATATTCAAACATGGAATGAAGTGATCCACTTTCACAATAGGTTCTTCCAGATCAAGTATAGGTTCCGCCATCTAACGTTTTTTTTAACTATTCAATCGTTGGACTATTATTTGTGGGGAGCCGAGGCAGCCATTTGAATGAAATTATTTTACATTATTAACCGGAAGGATTGTACTTTCAAATAAAAAAAGAAATTTGAGAAAATATTCAGTAGTTTTTTTTATAGCATTAAAAAAAATATTTGGCGGACCCTTTATAACGTGTTATGCTCAATTTGAAGAAATTCGGCGAAAATATGTGGTTTCTGGGGCGGAAAAACTTAAGCCGGGAGGGAAATTTGTATGGGAGCTATATATAAATACAAACCGATCTGACTTATTTTCATAGGTGTTCCTAGTTTAAATATAAGATATTTGGCAAGATTTAAAGAAGATCTGCTAAAATATGTGGTTTATAGAGAGGAAAAAGTAGTGAAATTTATTTGGGAGCTATATATAAATCTGAACCAATCTAACACAGTTTCACCACAGGTGTTCCTAGTTGAAATATGAGATGTTTTGCCAAATTTGAAGAAGACCAAATTTGAAGAGAGGAAAAAGTCCAATCGGTAGTGAAATTTATGTGGGAGCTATATATAAATCTGAACCTATCTAACAGAGTTTCACCACAGGTGTTCCTAGTTGAAATATGAGATGTTTTGCCAAATTTGAAGAAGATCTGTTAAAATAAAGGGTGATTTTTTAAGAGCTTGATAACTTTTTTTTAAAAAAACGCATAAAATTTGCAAAATCTCATCGGTTCTTTATTTGAAACGTTAGATTGGTCCATGACATTTACTTTTTGAAGATAATTTCATTTAAATGTTGACAGCGGATGCGTCTTAGGTGGTCCATCCGCTTAGTCCAATTTTGGCATTTCCACGTTTTTGAGTAACAGAGACCCAATTGGTGCGAACGGCGACGAATCGAAAATTGGTGGTCATCATTAACACTGGCCGATACAGCTGCGATATTTTCTTCAGTTCGCACTCTACGTAAGCGTGTTGGTGGTTTAATGTCCAAAAATGTAAATTTGGTGCGAAATTTAGTCACAATAGCCCGAATAGCCGCTTCAGTGGGTCGATTTCTTTCTTAACAGAGCACGCATTTTGATAATAAAATTCAATAATTTGCAAGCGTTGTTCGTTTGTAAGACGATTCATGATGAAATGTCAAAGCATACTGAGCATCTTTCTCTTTGACACCATGTCTGAAATCCCACGTGATCTGTCAAATACTAATGCATGAAAATCCTAACCTCAAAAAATCACTCTTTATGTGGTTTATAGAGTGAAAAGGTTCAAATCGGGAGTGAAATTCGTAGGGGGCTATATTTAAATCTGATCCAATTTTTGTCAAATTAAATAGTGTTCGTCCTTATCCCGATAAACTTCGTTGTTTAAAGTTTAATTTGGTTGGGACTAGATGGACAGACAGACGGACATTGCTAAATCGGTTCAAAAAGTGTTTCGATCGGTATAATTAACAAATGGTCTATCTGGCTTCCTTTTGGGTGTTACCAACAAATGCACAAAGACATAATACTCTCATGTAGTGTATAATAAACCCGGTGTAACATTCATACGGGTAGTCAAAATCATTTGCTTTAAACCAAAAAAAATATTTACGCTTTAGCCCCACCTCCCTTCTAGTACCTCCCACACAATTGTCTCTATCCTAGTTAATATTAAATATTAATATTAATTATTAAATCCACAATGACTTGTTATTGATCATGTTTTTGGAATTGTTTAATAAATCTTTAACTGTAGTTGCCTATTTTGTGAAGCTTCGGTAGCGTTACTGTTACTGTTTGAACATTAGCTACTAATAGCAAAAACCCCCGGAATTCGGGTACTTAATAAATGACAAATATTTGTGAATTTTACCCCACACTTCTCAGGAACCCAAACCCTAGTTATTTCACATTATAATTCATCTTACAAACTTCCAACCGATAGTCGCCTCATTAAAAATTTAGCCAATCAATCTACGCAAGTATGTACTCGTACCACTGCCGAGGGTTTATATAAATCTCTAGACATCGGTTGATATGTTGAGTCTATCAAAATGGCATTGCGCTGAAAGATGGTGGCGACCTGCAGTTTCCTTTAGTTGCTGGTCTTGATATCTTCGTTTTTCTTTGTTTCCTCCACAAAAAATATACTTTTAATCTCTCATCCGAAAGAACTGAAGACATAAAGCACGCACAAACATAGACATGTATACGAGTATATTCAATACTCGTATACATGTATTTATTGAAATACAGACATTTAGAATTTTCAATTGTTTTTAAGTGATTTGTTTACATGTAGCAATAACATTGAAATCTATGGGATGATGCCAGACATTAATGTTACAATGATCTGTACAGAAATTAATTGATTTATGTTAATATCTATGGACGTGTGTGTGTGTTTGTGTACGGGAATTGTCGATAATGAATGTAAACAAAACAGAAAACACACATTGACAGGCTGACATGTATTAATCTTAATTCGAAATCGATCAGATCAGGGTATAACAAAACGGTCGTTGTTTTCAAAAAATATTACTTAAACGTCGTGTTGCAAGCAAACATAGATTGATTTAGTTTTTAAAGGTTCATATTTTAAACATTCTCGGGGAAGCACCTGAAGAAATCGAGAATTTAATTTGATGCATATTCTTTTCATATTTTTATCCAGAACGAAATGGAATAATGCAGCATAAAATGCGCCAAAGACTAATATACTTGTACAATGGGAAAACTTCTCCTAAAGAAGAGCATTTAATGACTCTGGCTAAATGGAAGTGCTTGCATTAAGACACTCGAAGAAAAATTAAATTAATTTAGTAGATACATTATAAATGAAGACGATATGTACTTCTATAAGAAGGGCCGTAACTTATACATTTACCCATAGATATTCTGCTAGAAAGCCTTGCTTTCTTCTCTAAGATTCCAGTTATTACAAACCAAAATATTCTGTTATCTAATTTGTAGAGCGTCTACAAAAAAGGTCATAACTTCTACATTTATCTATAGAAAATTTACATATATATTTTCTTTGTTTAAGTGTTGACTATAAGAACAAGTCAAAACGGTGTTTCTATACCCTCCACCATGGATTGCATTCCACAGAGGCTGTCGATTTTCGTATAAGTGCTGTAACATTGTAGGAAAATTTAATTTTTTAAATATAGCCAAACCAAAACAAATACAAATACTGAAATTTAATTTTATAAATAAATATATTATTTTTATTATTTCAAACAACGCTTATAAGGCAAGGCTACCGATACGTTTACACTATATATATCGAAATATCAATTCAAAAAATAAATATTCTTATATTTATATTTTCAAAAAAAGCGTAATTACCATAAATATTGGTAGATAGTGGGTGCTACAGTTGGTTGTATTTCCATTCCATTTTAGTTCCAAAAAAAGTGCAAAATAACCTAACTTCATTATTCAACCATTTTTTTGCCATAAAAGTAAAAATTACGAAGAATTTTTTTATTTTGCTTGCCTATGCAGTTGCAATTTCAACATTCTTGCTGTAGCCGTTTAGTTAGTACCACTTGTATCATTCTGTTCCCTTTGTGTAATTCATACGCATTCGGCAACATTTTTGTTGCTCAGTGTTATTACTATTTTGGCAATCCTCTGGTAGTGCGACATTTTTGATAGTCCCTGCACGCAAAACCCTCTTTTAGAGGGTTTACATTTGTATACCCTCCACCACCAGGATGGGGTATACTAAGCAGTCCGTTCGTCCGTCAGTCAATTGGACCACAGGGAAAAAATTTTCCCTCACAAGGACTGAAAATACCCACAATAACACTTAATATTTAGAGTATTTAAGAATGTTTTTATACCCTCCTCCGAAGGTGGGAGTATATTCACTTTGTCATTCCGTTTGTAACACCTTGAAATATTCATCGGAGACTCCATAAAGTATATATATTCTGGGTCGTTGTGAAATTCTAAGACAATCTTTCTGTCCGTTTGTCTGTTGAAAATACCCTAGGTGCCGAACGAAATGAGCTAAGAGGTTCAAATTTTCCGTAAATGTGTCTTATGGTTGCAGGTCGCTTGGGATTGAAAGTAGGAGAAATCGGGCCAGATGGAAAAATTTTCTCTAACAAGGACTGAAACATCCCCTAATATTTAGATTATTTAAGTAAATTTTCTGCTATATATGAACTAGAAATGCAGCAGAACATAAAAACAATATTTAGCAGGTGAAATGTGACAAAATAGGATAAAATTGTACCAATGATACAACAAACGCTAGAAACATGAAATTTGGAATTCATATTCCTCTAATTGAGTAGACACATGCAAAAGATGGATTTTTCAAAAATCTTACTTTTCAGGGATACAATTGGAAAAGAGGGATAAAAAAGGTACCAACCAAACCGTTGAAGCTGAAATCATGAAATTCCATGTATACATTCATATGACTTTGTAGACACGAAACACAAAGTATTTTTTCTAAATTATTTTCGCGAAGGGGGTTAACAATAGTACCAACCAAACGGCTACAGTTAGGATAGTGAAATTCGGTGTGATGCGAAAAATAAATATATCATTCGATATTCGAGATGAAGTTGTTACCAAGCAAATGACTGTAATTATAATCATGAAATTCGGTGTTTACACTCGTCTAACTGTGCAGACACGTAAAATAAGAATACTTCTCCAAATTCGTACTTTTGAGGTCGACAAGAAAAGAAAAAAATTGGTATCAAGCAAACGACTGTAACTAGGATCATGAAATTAGCTGTGTACTTTCCACTGTGGACGTGAAAAATAATATATCTGCAAAATTAGTAAATTCTAATTCCTATCAAAATGGTACAGATATTTGGTAATTTTTTTGTAATGACGACATCTAATATTTCAGGCATATTTTTGAAATTGTAGTATTATATTTATATAGTAGAGGACTAGTAGTATTATAGTAATGAAGCATCACAGATTATGTAGTATAAATACTATTTATTGTTTGAATTTGTATGCAAAGTTGGCATTCTCTGATCTGCCGGTAATACTGTGAAATGAACTCCTTGGTGGAGGATACATAAGATTCGGCCCGGCCGAACTTAACGCCGTTTTACTTGTTTCAATATGTCTGCTTTTATTTGCTTGATATTTGGAATGCTCATTCCCCTGATAGCATAAACATTCACCATTAAGAGATTATTATTTGTAGGTGGTGAAATAGGGCAAAACGGGATACAAGTGGTACCTATCAAACGACAACAGCTAGAAAGAATTTGGTGTGTATATTCTTTTAATTAAGTAGATACATAATAAATGGTGATTTTTTAAAAACTATAGGAACGTTTAAAAAAACACATCAAATTCAGAAAAATGCATGAAATCTTTAGTTGAATCGATAGTACGGTCCATATAATTTAACGTTTGAAGATTATTTCATGCAAATGTTGACCTAGACTGCGCCTCAAATGGTCCATCCGCTTAGTCCAATTTTGGCATTTCCACGTTTTTGAGTAACAGAGGACCAATTGCTGCGAACGGCGACGAATCGATAACACAGTGCAACACGAAAAAAAAATAACCATATACGGACACCGCTACATGATAAAAGACCAAAAAAAAAGACCCGTGTTTTTTTTTCCCCCAAAGTCATGCACTTTTTTTTATGGGCCCCCAGAGATTTGAGGCCTCGGTGTAATTTTTGGAAAAAAGTGATCATATTCTCAGGCTCATATCTTGCAAACCGTTCGGAATTTTAATTTACTCTCTGAGGCAAAGTTCTAGCTCTTGTCATAAAGAACAAAAATTGTGATTGTATATGGTTATTTTGAAACGACTTCAAAAATGTTGCACAGTGAAAGGAAAAAAATCTAATTTTTGGGAAATTTTTCAATTTTGCGGCTACCTAAGCGCTACCTAAACGGTGTTAAGAATAATTCCTAGGAAGTTCATATGTTCTAGAAAGTTGTTTATTGAGATCTTAGGTACATTTTTGTAGTTGATTGTTTCCCTGAATTTTCAGCGGACCTATGGACCTGAACAGGGGAAAAAAGGTTAAAAAAATCGATTTTTTTTAAGTTTTTTGCGATTTTGACCTTGAAGATGAAGTTTTTTTGATTTTATATGTTCACAATTTTTGTTCTTTATGACAAGAGCTAGAACTTTGCCTCAGAGAGTAAATCAAAATTCCGAACGGTTTGCAAGATATGAGCCTGAGAATATGATCACTTTTTTCCAAAAATTACACCGAGGCCTCAAATCTCTGGGGGCCCATAAAAAAAAGTGCATGACTTTGGGGAAAAAAAAAAACACGGGTCTTTTTTTTTTGGTCTTTTATCATGTAGCGGTGTCCGTATATGGTTATTTTGAAATGACTTCAAAAATGTTGCACAGTGTAATTGATGGTCAGCATTAACACTGGCCGATACAGTTGCGATATTTGCTTCAGTTCGCACTCTACGTAAGCGTGTTGGTGGTTTAATGTCCAACAATGTAAATTTGGTGCGAAATTTAGTCACAATAGCCCGAATAGCCGCTTCAGTGGGTCGATTAAACTGGCCATAAAATGGAAGCGCGCGATGTACTTTCTTAACACAGCACGCATTTTGATAATAAAATTTAATAATTTGCAAGCGTTATTCGTTAGTAGGACGATTCATGCTTAAATTATAGACCAAACTGAAGATGTTTGACAGTGAAACAAAACACGAAACGTCCCCCAATATTTAAGGTATTTAAACTTTTTGGAAGATTGCTGTCTTATATTTACTTTTTGAATTGATTTGAAGTATTATTTCGATATTTTTAGTATAAACATTTTGGTATCCTTGACTTACAAGCGTGGTTTAAAATAATTTTATATTTATAAACTTATTTTTTCATTTTTTTTTTGTTTTGGTTTGGCTATACTAATTAAATTAAAATTTTACTGTAATGTTACTGCTTTTCTGTGGTATGCAATACATGGAACTCTACATATTGCTGCCTTCGACAGGGAATCAAATATACATTTACTTGTTGATGTAGATGGAATATAACGTCAATGTCCTGTTTAGTTAAATCTCACTACTGTACCGCTTGCGGATACTACTCGTACGTTTCACCTTCTCTTACATCTTTCTATCGAGTAAAGGAAGTTCGTCCGTTTCTCTCTGTCCCTTTCCTCATTCTCCAGCAGATATGTTTATTTTCGGGACCACTAAAACCTCATATGTGAACCAAGCTCTCACTTGATGTCTTATAAATAGATGTATTTACACGCCCTCTAGATAAACTCTCACGTCTAGGTGGCGCGTTCTATAATCCTTGTACACAGTACATAGCCGCATGCCTACTTGCTGATTCACCTAATAGAAAGTGAGAAAATTGCATTATTGTGATCTATCTCATATTTCTGTCATGCCAAAATCGACACAAACATCTTTAGGAGATCTTGTCAAATTAATATAAATTATTTTCACGCTTCACTTCCATTTGGTTGTCTCGCACGCAATTGTATGGTCCAAAATGCTAAAATTTCCATTCAGTTGGCACCTATTAATATTAGTTGGCACAATATCAGTAATAGTGACCCTCATATATACAAATGTCGGACTGGAAAATGACTACTGGACATTCATTTTCTGCGAGTGTACCAAAGTCATATTATGGCACAAAAAAAGTTTTGCCACTTTTTGTTTGTCTTCAAGCTTCATGGAGAGATAATTTCTCCTGGAAAGGAAAAAGCATAAAAGAACAGGTAATACTCAAACAAATAAACAGCAGGAACAAAATTAATAGGATTTTCCTATATGCACACATATATATATACAAACATTCATACAATGATATGGGGCATTACGCGCAGAATTTAAGTGGAATTAATTAGACTTTAAGAATGGACAAACATCGTTGCTTCATAAATATGAATGAAAGGAAATTTATAATTACGAACTTTTTATTACGATTTTTGTTTATCAATTTATAAAAAATCGGAAAGAAAAAGTAAAATACAAGTCATAAAGAAAACATTTTTATTAGTTCTGATGAGGATCGGATGCCTTTATGGCAACACTGTATCATTCATATATAGATGGCGGTATCGGTTATTTTCTGGTTGTAAAATAAATAGTAGTCCGTGCTCCGTACGAATGAAAATTGTATTTTTGATTATAAAGAAACTTTCTTCGTATCGACGCAGCTTTCTTTTCAAGGACAAGTTTCGTTACATTTCCTTCTTTGATGAAGGTTATCCAAATCACAAATTATCTCAATTAGAGAATGACCATCAAAAACATTACTCGTAATGCCCCATATAGACACATCCGGAAGGTATTAAATTTATTTCCCTATGTCTAGCTGTGTGTGTATGTGTGCCAGTATATAAGCTTGTATATATGTATGGTATATATCTATGCTCCCTCTTGATTTGAAATGAATTAAAATGAAAAGAAGAAGAGGAAGAAAAAAACAACTTAAATAGTTTTCCAATTAAACTTTTCCTTTATGTTTTCCAACTCATACAGAATGAAGAAATTTTCACTGGTTTTCATGCCTTGTCGCCTCTTTTAACCGCAGAATTTTATTTGTTTGTGTCGGGGTTATTTGTCGCTTCTCCTTTTCAAGTTGCGTCTTTGGCGAACATAGATGGAGTGAGCAATGGACGGTCGGACGGAGAACGGGGGCAAGGACAGTGCTCAGGTGATGGATATTATGGCAGTGCAAAGTGAATGGATGTCCTTTAAGGGAAAATCTGGTTGTGGTACATTAATTGTTGCAGATAGTGAAATGTGAACGGAGTAATAAAGGAGACGCATGCAAACTGTAGATTTGCATAATTAAGAGATTCATGCAATGCTGACACTGATATCCAGAGGATACGTCACAAGACAACGCCAAAGGTGATTTTAAATCGATTGGTGTATCCTAAGGGACCATAGTATTGTCTAAGGGAACAATAAGGCCCTAAAATCGATCCGCCAACATACATATAAGTGTGCATACTCAAACGACTGCAAATTTCAAAAGTATTCCAAAAATTATGCATAATTTGATCATTTAGCTGTTGGGATCTCATGACCCCCCCCCCCCAAAGTGGGAAGGAAAGGAAATTGTTCAAGGCTTTCAAATATGAAATAAAACAATATGGCCCTCGGAACGTATATATACATATATAATTTTTATTTTGTTTGCCGTATTTTTTATACTTTATGTACATTTAAAGGAAAGACTCGGCATTTAATTCGAGATCAGAATTTTCAAAATTAAACGTATTTCAGACATTCCGAGAAGGTCAATTAGAGAAACAGAAATGACATTTATCGATAGACAGCAGAATATATGCAATTGCATATTTCGATTGGATGGTTGTATCGAAATGGTAATGCTACACAAATGTTTCTCATCGAAAATTTATTCGAAATATATAAACATATTTTTCAATATTTTGCATATTTTATGCAAAGTGCATATTTGCATAAATCGAGCATATGTTAAATGTATGCACAAATTTTAAACTTATAAATCACAATATATTTTATATAATAAACCGTACTGATTTATTATAGCTAATTACTAGAGTAGATATGATGATTTATGACCTTTAAATCGCACTTCTAAAAATATACGAAATTAAATATGTGACGTTCTTGCACGAAATGAGCGATATCTTCTTAGCGCGATCTGAAGGTAATTTTAAGATTGTTTTTGGACGTTAAAACAATTAAAAGATCAATAACCAGGTCAAAATTACAATAAATATAACATAAATTAGGAGTGGCATTACCAGCTTTTTAATTCAATTTCGAGGAACACAAAAATATTTGGGTATACTTATATCTGATACGATTGACAGATTGTTTTCCTTTAGGTAGGTAGACTAAATCATGGGTCTATATTAGGGCGGGTTGATTTGTATGGATGAAAAAAAAAATTAAAAATCGAATAGCAAAAACGTAATTCCCATTAAATTCTAAGAAATTTCTCCGAAGAAACCTTGGGTCTAAAATCAAACCATAATCCGCGCCTCTGGACTTGAAAATTTATATGCCCGCCATTAGAAACAATTACCCTCCAGCAGGATTTTGCTCATTTGCAATTTCTTTATTCCAGCTACAGCCCAAATGCCTGTACCATTTTGATATGAAATGTTCTAACATTGAAGATCCAATATCTATTTAACTATATATATCAATCAATATGTGTCGGTATGTCTGTATGTTCCGTATAGGACGACAAATCGGTGAACTTGTATACATGATAGGACAAATCGGCGTGGTACTGCCCACACAAAATATTCTTTAAAGTTATCAATTAGTAATCATTTTAACATCAACAGCATACGAAGTAGGGAAATAGATAAAAAGTAGAGAAGAATATTTGTATCGAGTCTATATCCAAACATTGAATGAAGTGGTCCACTTTCACAATAGGTTAAAGTATAACGTGTTATGCTCAATTTGAAGAAATTCCGTGAAAATACGTGGTTTCTGGGGCGGAAAAACTCAAGCCGGGAGCGGGGATTTGTCTTGGAGCTATATATAAATCTGAACCGATCTGACCCATTTTCACCGTTTTTTTAATTGAAATATAAGGTATTTTACAAGATTTGAAGAAATTCGGTGAAAATATGTCTGGGGAGGAAAAATTAAAATCGGGAGTTATATCCAAATCTGAACCGATCTGACCCATTTTCACAATGAGTATTTCTTATGGAAATATAAGATATTTTTCCAAATTTGAAGAAGATCTTTTAAAATATTTCACTCCATATAAATATAAATTTATATTTTGAATATAACCAATCCAAAACAAATACAAATTTTGAAAATTCAGTATCTCAAGTGCAAAATTTTTACCGTAAAAGTAAAAAGTGCGATTGGAAAAATCTTATTATTTTGCGTGTCTATGAGAGTACGACTTTCTTTAGATGGATGTACACATCGAATTTCATCATTCTAGCTGTAGCCGTTAAGTTAGTACTATTTTTATCCCTCTGTACTCATTGTATCCCTGGAATGTACGAAATTGGAAAAATCCATTTATTTTATTTGTCTACGCAATCAGAGGAATGTATACACCGAATTTCATGACTCTAGCTGTCAACATTTGGTTGGTACTTTTTTATCCCCTTTACTATTTTAACCCCAAAAAGTACGAATTTCGAAAAAATAATTTCATATTATGTACCTCAGTTAGAGGAATGTATATACCGAATTTCGTGTTTCAAGCTGTTGTCGTTTGATATGTACCATTTTTATCCCTTTTTGTCCCATTTCACCCCCTACGAATAAAAATCGTTTTATGGTGCACGTTTTTGTTATCGGGGGAATGCGCATATCCAATATCAAGTAAGTACAAGCAGACATATTGAAAAACAAGTAAGGAAAGGCAAACGTCGGGCGGGCCGACTATATGATACACTCCACTTTCTATCCGAATACAATTCAACTCGGTAAAAAGTGAAAACGGAAAGAATTTTTTGTATGTTTTCTAATCATAGGCTAATATGACTTGGTCCAATTTGTCAAATCGAATAGAATATTTTTATCGGGGCTATATCCAAACATGGATTAAAGTGACTAACTTTCAAAATAAGTTCTTCCAGATCAAATATAACGTGTTATGTGTTCAAAGAAATTCGGTGAAAATTCGTGGTTTCTGGGGCGGAAAAAGTCTATCTGGGAGCGAAATTTGTATTGGAGCTATGTGTAAATCTGAACCAATCTCACCCATTTTTACCATGGGTGTTTCTAGTTGAAATATAAGATATTTTGAAAGATTTGAAAAAGATCTTTTAAAATATATGGTTTATAGAGTGGAAATAGTGAAATTTGTGTGGCAGCTATATATAAATCTGAACCGATCTGACCCAGTTGCACCATGGCTGTTTATAAAACAAATATAATATATTTCGCCTAATTTGAAGAGTATCTGTTAAAATATGTGGTTCTTAGATGGGAGCTATATATATATAAATCTGAACCGATCTGACCCATTTTTACCACAGGTGTTTCTGGTTGAACTGTAAGATGTTTGGCCAATTTTGAAGAAAATCTGTTAAAATATGTGGTATCTAGAGTGAAAAGAGTCAAATCGGGAGTGAAATTCGTATGGGGGCTATATCTAAATCTGAACCGATCTGACCTATTTTCATCATAGGTGTTCCTAGTTTAAATATGTGATGTTTTGCCAATTCTACAGACAATCTGATACAATATGTGATTTCTAGAGCGGAAAAAGTGAAATCGGGACCGAAATTTGTATGGGAGCTATATATAAATCAGAACCGATCAGACCTATTTTCGCCATAGGTGTTCCTAGTTTAAATATAAGATGTTTCGCCAATTCTGAAGATAATCTGATACAATATGTGATTTCTAGAGCGGTAAAGTCAAATCGGGAGCGATATATAAATCTGAACCGATCTGACCCATTTTTACCACGGGTGACATAATACGTGGAGTGTATAAAAAATATTTATTCTCACCTTACGAAACCGACATGATTGTCAAGTAAATGATGATAATATCTGTTAAATATATATATAAACTAGCTGAACCCCCGCCCGCTTCGCCAGGCAGAAAAAAAACGGAAATAAAAATCATATTGTTTTTTCTTGTAATCGGTATTATATGTACCACTTATAATCAAGGTATTTCCCTGAGATACAAAAGAAATGGATATGTTCCATGGCAAATATTGAAGTGCGGCGAATAAAGGAAGAAATGTCAAAAATCAAATTTAGGTTGATTTTAGGTTGAGTGTGATTCTCCTCCTTTCCATTACCAAAACAAAAAACTTCCTACGTAAGAAGAACTTACTTAATCGAATAGCTTGAATTCGATTGTACTATACTCAAAACACATAGAAAGTCAATCAAATTGTTCACTAATCAAACAACACAAAAACTAAAAAATTAATATAATTTCCGTTTTCTTGACTTAAGTCGGCTTTTGGCGATATTTCTTTTTTGTAGTCTTTCTTTGCTAAGAAAATCCAAAGAAACTGAGTAATTTTACAAAATTCAAATCAAAAATTCCCCATCTTTCAAATCCCGCCCATTTGTATAACAATATAGGAATCTCGGTGTCGAATATACTCTAAAACAGGTTTTAATTTCGTATGGGAAGGGTCACGGATACTTTCCGCCCATCTCGGTGTCGAATATACTCTAAAACCGGTTTTAATTTCATATGGGAAGGGCCACACCCACTTTCCGCCCATATTTGCACAACTATTTACACTGGATATATTCAGGCAATTTTTCAGCACTCTAGGTTTTATAGAACTGATAATATTCAATAACAGGTTTTAACTCGTATGTGAAGTACCACGCCCACTATCCCACTACCGCCCATTTTTGGTACAACTACGAAGGTTTATGCTAGATGAACTCACAAAAAATTCAGTATTGTAGCTGTTATAAAACGCAATATATTCAATAATATGTTTTAAGTTTGTATGTGAGCTAGCACGCCCACTTTTTCAATACCGCAACTTTTTGACACAACTACCCATATTAATGCTAGATGTACTCGCACAAAATTTCAGTATTGTATCTGTCATAGAACTGAATATATTCGAAAATGGGTTATAACTTTGTATGGGAGGTGCCACACCCACTTTTCCAATACCGCCCATTTTTGGCACAACTACGCCCATTGATGATAGATGCACTTACACAAAATTTCAGCACTATAGCTGTCATATAACTGACAATATTCAATAATAGGTTTTAACTTCGTATGGGAGGTACCACGCCCACTTTTCCAATACCGCAAATTTTGACACAACTATCCTTATTGATGCTAGATTCACTCACACAAAATTTCAGTATTGTATCTGTCATAGAACTGGATATATTAGAAAATGAGTTATAACTTCGTATGGGAGGTGCCACGCCAACTTTTGCAATACCGCCCATTTTTGGCAAAACTGTGCAGACTAACAATTAGTGGACTTTCACAAAAATTCAAGACTCTAGCTGCAACAGTACTCCGAATATGCTAATTTATAAAAAAACGAATAAATCCCCAATTTGTGTGGGAGGTGCCAAGCCCACTGAAAATATCAAAAATTTATATAGCATATTTTCACCACCGCTTCAACATGAACATACTGTGAAAATTTCAAGAAGATCGGTCCAGTAATTTAGTCTGCTATAAAGAACAAACAAACAAACAAACCCACAAACTTACAAACACAGATTCATTTTTATATATATAGATTCCACGTTTCTATCTTCTTCGTACTCATCACTGAGCATCTCTACCAGAAAAAAACTAAAGTTGTCCTGCGTTGCCGTCTTCGGTTGGACTTACAGATTTTCTCCTCTGGACTATGTCCAAAGCCGGCGACGAAGAGTAAAGAATTCCATTTGTCCCCCATCCCTCGTACATTCATTTCTATAACAGATTTCGTACATCTAGACTGACACACATTCTCTCTCAATTTTTATTACTTTGCAGTAGTCACGTTGTCGTTGTTACAATTTTCATATTTTCCTTCAGTCAGTGGCGAAATGACTCTTCGTGATTTTATTGAGTTTTTCCTTGATATGAAAATGGACAATCGTAAAAGAAAATATTTCTGCGCTGCAGAAAGGTGACCAAATGCGACAATCAACACAGGAGAATAATTCAAAACAGTTACCCAAAGCATAACACACCATCAGCAATGTTGGTATTTGTATAGTACTGGTCACCTTGCAATGCATTATTGTATGTATGTATCTAACTTACATGAGTAATATGAAGGAACTCATGAATTTTTGTAAATGCTGCAATATTACCACGAATCTCAAGGGTATCATAACACTTGTTTAGTGATGCTTTCATAAATGTGGTTGCTTCTTTTGCAGCGGTAGCAAGTTAGTTCTTTCCGCTGGGGTAACTACTTGGCTTGGAATATCTAAAAAGATGTATGGATGAGTGCTACACGTACAGAAATCACAGTCCTATTCATCCCTAATGTTACCGTGTCAAAGTGAACTTTAAGCGTTTCTTATGAAAATCAAAAAGGAATATCATTCAGCACTCCCATGGATTTAATCCATCCATTTAAACCCTCATCTCCATAAAATCTAATTGTCCACTTCAATTCACGATTTATAAATTATTTCAAATTCCATCAGTATTTAGTTTTTTCGTCTAATTTTCTCTAGTTGTTGAAATCGCCTACTTGAAAATCTCTCGTTATTATTGTGTTTAGAATTCCATTTCCACTCTGTTTCCACATCAGGGTGGTCTTCAACGAGCCCATACCACAACAATCACAAAAACAAGCATAATAACAGAAATTATAAAGATTTCAATTGAACAAAAATAACAACAACAACGAAATCGTTTGATCAAGTGAATCAAAATATTTGCTTAACAATTATTAAAAGTTCTTTTCAATTGAACCGACTCCATCAAAATATTATTAGAACATCAGATGCCATTGAATAAACGAACGAAACGAAACGAAATTTCCGATCAGATCAGATATTTTCAGCCATAGGACCCCATGTGGCGATGAAAAATACCATCTCGTTTTCATCTCGCGTGGAGGAACTTTTAATAATCGAAGAGTGTGAAGTACAAATCTCCCTCACCTCAACTTGAGAGGTTTTGTGTGAAAAATTATTCTCGATTTATGAATTTCTGGATGAATGTCTGCCATTCACCCGCGCAAAGTAAACACATGAAGTCAAGTCCAGCAGAGTTTTACATTTGCCTTTGTTAAAATAACAAATTAAAGTGTTAATTTTAAATAAATATACACACATACTTAGCAAGCAAATGCACTTCAAATCCGTGGAGAGAATGGAAACCCAATGAACTGGATGCAGTTTCTCGGTGGCTGATGCGGGACAGGAATGCATCTACAAAGGCCCAGCAGGTGGTGCTTCATATTTGAGCTCATAAACGAAGTGTTAAAGAACAACATAGATCCCAGCGTTACAAGTTCTTTCGTTGAGCATCTTCCATATCTGATTATGGTGGAAATTGAAACTTATCGCAATTGAGTTATTACCCCGTTGTTGGGCAGCAATATTTTGGTGTGGCAGCTTCAGCGAACAGAAATTATGCTCAAGTGTTTGATTAATGGATGTTGCAAGAGGAAATCACTTTTTTCGGTCGGTGGGGAGAGGTGGAGGTGTGGGCTGAAAGGAAATGAGGAATTTCGGAAAAATCAAATTCCACGGAAATGCAATGATTTACAACAAGTGGCAGGGGAAAGGTGAAGCGTTGAGTTATTCTCAACGTTCATTGAGGCAAGAATTCACATTCCATGTCAAAGCGAATGGTTCTCGATGATTTCAATTTCCATACAGAATTTAGGTAATATATAGTCTTCATATAAATCTCACTCCCGATTTGACTTTGTCCGCGTTATAAACCGTGAATTTTATTTGATTTTCTTCAAATTTGTTGCAGCACGTTATATTTCACCTAGTGAATGGTAATCGAGGACAAGAATCAATTCTCGATTCCCGATCAACTATTTTTGAATCCGATTCTTAGAATCGAAGAATCGGACCTGAGAATCGATTCTTAATCGGAATCGGTAGAAATGTTTAACCATACAACTCGAGAGGTATAATTTTAACTAACTAGTACAGAAAATGCCCACAATAACAATGTTAGGGTACTTAAGAACGATATACACGCTGTCCAAATGTTTTGATAGCCTCTCCCTAAAAGCGAGAGAGGACTTTAAATTTGCATAAAAATATCTCCAATCCATGGTGGAGAGTATATAAGAATCGCCATGGCCGAACTTTACGCCTTTTTAATTGTTTTACACTAAGGTGCTCTTTCTTAATCGACTATTCTGAATAATCTTTAATATATATAGTTTTTGGAAAACGTTTTTCTTATAGTTTTTTTCCGATCTATTGAATGATACCATCGCAAAAATATATAATTTAATGTTCACCTTTACTTTTAGGAATTAAAAATAAATTTAACATTTCGAAATCTGCGGACACTTTTATTTTTTAATATTTTTAGAAGAAAGTTGGCTACAAGTTTATCAAATTTCAAACTATTGCTTTTCTTCGTTTTTGAGATATTGAATTTTAAAGTTAGTTTCTCATTTTTTCGCTTAGACTATGTTTGGCATTTGTCATTTATTTTGAGGGCTTTTAAGTACTGATGAATTCGATCAAGTTTTTACGAAAACCGACAACCTCTGTGGAATGCAATCCATGGTGGAGGGTATATAAAGTTCGGCCCGGCCGAACTTAACTCCGTTTTTACTTGTATTGACTATATTTCAAAAAATAATGACAACAATAGTTCTGATCATTTCCTTTTCCAGATATAGACTGACACAATGTCACGCACACAATGTCACGCCCGTTACAATTTAAATATCCTATATTTCCTATATTCATAAGGAGATGTTTAGAAAAATGAATAAAGGCATGTAATGGAAGAACATTTCCGAATTCAAGAAAATAAATAAAACCTTAAGATATTATTTAAAGCTAAGGTCACACCCGTTACACTCCAGTTTTTTGTATTTTCCCAATACTTAAAGCGCTAACACATATTTTTATTTGCAATAATATCCAAATTAACCTGCCGTTTTCAAATGGCAGTATAGTAAAAATATCAGTCAATGAATATGGGTGATAATAAAGCATATTTAAGCAAAAGTGTCACACCCGTTCCAATGGAATCACCCATATGGAATTACTCATATATAATTATATAAATTTGAGGATAGTTGAAAAATATTTAAGTTCGGCCGGGCTGAATCTTATATACCCTCCACTACGGAGTGCATTCCACAGTATTACCAGCAGATTAAAGGATGTCGACTTTACATAGAAGCACAGTACCATATTACGAAAATTGAGATATTTTTATGCACATTTACTATAATTGTTTACTATTTCAAACTATAATGTATACTTATGCGCACTGTTTAAAATCGACTACTATATATAAATAAAATGCTGTAATTGTGAAAGTGAACATGCCTAAATATTAGGCGATTGTCAGTCGCCATTAGAAAGAAGCATTTTAAGATACACACAAAGTGATAAGAAAAGTATAAATTTTAAAGATATCTCCATTCCCCATATCCCCATATTCGCCCCATTCCCCGACCAAATGTACAAATTTCGAAATTTTTCCACTCATAGTCAGAATGTATACACCGAATTTCATGATTTCAACTTCAGCAGTTTGGTAAGCCCTATTCTTATCCCTCTTTTTAATTATATCCCTTAAAAGTACGAATTTCGAAAAATCTCTCTATTTTACGTGTCTACGAATTATTGGGACGTACACACCGAATTTTACGATTCTAGCTGTTGTCGTATGATTGGTACTATTTTTGTCCCATTTCGCATGCTAAAACTTTTATTTTCTTTGTGGTGCTTCCAAGCTACAAGAGGAATGTCCGCAACAAATTTTAACTGTATGAAAATCAGAATTTTAATTAATAAGCCAAGGTTACCAATATTTGTATACTATGTATATATATAAAGGAAATAATATTTCAATTCATAAAGTAAATATAAGGGAACAATCATAAATACCCTAAATATTGGGGGATAGAGAGCGTATTTTCAGCTACTATAAATTTTGAAAATACCTTATCTCTCACGTACGCAGTATAAGACAACTTCATGATTCTATCATTTTTTGTCGTAAAAGCAACAAAATAAAGTACGAATTTGTAAAAAAATATTTTACGTGTCTACGTAATCAGAGTAATGTATACACCGAATTTCATTATTCTAGGTGCAGTCGTTAGGTTGGTTCTATTTTTATCCCTCTATCCCCATTTAACCCCTTAAATGTACGAATTTAGAAAAAATACTTTTATATAATGTATCTACTCTATTAGAGGAATGCACACGCCAAATTTCGTGTTTCAATCTGTTGTCGTTTGATATGTACCATTTTTATCCCTTTTTGTCACATTTCGCCCCCTACAAATAAAAAACACTCTATAGTGCCCTTTTATGCTATAAAGGGAATGCGCATTGCAAATATCAAGTAAATACAAGCTAATATGTTCAAAAAGCAGGCTGAAATACTCTAAATATTAGATGTATATTCAGTCCTTGTGAGGGAAAAATGTTTCCCTCTGGGCCGATTTCGCCCACTTTCAATCCCAACCGATCTACAACCATAAGACACATTTAGGACACATTTTAACCTCCTAGCTCATTTCGTTCGGCCGCTATCGTGATTCAACAGACAGACGGACATGGCTATATCGTCTTAGAATTTTACCACGACCCAGAATATATATACTTTATGGGGTCTCCGATAAATATTTCAAGGTGTTACATACGGAATGACAAAGTGAATATACCCCCATCCTGGAGGTGGAAGGTATAAAAGCAAAATATGTGAAAGACTTCACAATATTTTATTCATATAACGCTGAAAATTATCGCTTCTACCAGTTCCTATACAAATAAACTTTATATTTTCAGTATTTTGTCACATTATGAACCATTTTGCTTTTTTTGTTTCGCAAATGGCCAAGATCCTTTTAGGGAAAATCCCTTTATGTATTTAATAATGTTGAATTGCACGACTACGTAGTCTGTGACGACCACACACCGACATTCACAATTATTATCCCAGATTCCAGATCCAACATTGTATCTCTTTTGTAGTAGTATTAGTTTTATAGTAGTTACCATTATATCCCTTTTTCCCTGAGGACAGATTTTTCTATTCAGATTCCAAAATTATATACCAAACTGACCCTTAAAAGTAAAATTCAAAATTTCTTAATATGTATATATTGCAAAGACTCTCGCAATGATGGTCAATAAGTCAACAAGCCAGACCTTTTTTGCTTTTTTGTTTATATTGGGAACTTTTTCATAAAATTAATGGAGTTTCTTCATAAAATCTATGAAAATCTATTAAATTAAATTAAATTAATCTATTAAATCTATGAAATAAATCATATTATGAAAAATAATGAACTTGTATGAGAAAAGTTCTTCGGATGAAGAACTACATTTCATAGTTTCTAAGAAATGTTTCATAAATTCTATGACAATTTTCATTGATTTAAAAAATGTGTTAATTATGGTAATTCATATTTTAATTCTGTTGATTATTTTTTCTTTGTATATTTCTGTCATTTAGCACATGCTATAATTTATTTTTCGAATATGAAATAACATCACATTAAGACTTTTTATTATTATGGTAGCACTCTATACGGAGTCGAAATTCAAGACTTAGGTATTTGATCGTCCCGATCTCGTTGTCTGCACTTCATATGCATCGATGCTCACTCAGTGACTTTCAGTTTCGTTCGTCGGTGAACGGGAATATGAATAGTTGGCTTAATAAAGTAGAGCCATTATTCACAAATTAATGATTGCAGATCTTTCAAAAACCTGTCATATAATTTGGTATACGATAACGCTACCGAATTTGTGAGTTAGCGCAGAAGTGAAAGTGTATCGCAGAACACCACTGATTGTTATTTATTGCCAGTACAATGTATTACGTTAATACTGCCGAAGATATTTTATGAGCGAAAAGAAAAAAACTAAAAATAAAAATAAAATAGAGAATATAAAATATATATGTACATGAATAGCTGGCTACTGACATTGATTCATTTGATTTTCTTTATAATAATGACAAAAAGTCATCTATGCCTCAACCTCCCAGCTTGCTTAACCCTTCGACTACGAATCCATTCAAAGCAAACCCCTTTCCTATTACAAAACATAATAATTTCCTTTATGAATTGCCTACCCCAACCAACACCCACCACAGACATACCCTCGTTGAAAAGTTCAAACATTTATTGCCATAAAACGAACAATAGACTCCAAGTCAAAATATTGAGAAGTTTCAATTTTATTGTGTGCCAAATATGCTCAACTCGGAGAAACGCCTTCGCCAGCATTCCCACTCTCGTCACCACCATCCTCATCATCATCATAAACCGTCGTGGAGGACTTCCTTACATTACAATGATTGCTCCTGTAGCGCAGCAGTTCAGATGAAAGGACAGACTGACGGACGTAGTACCAGCGGACGGACAGATAGACATTTATTACAAGTTCAGAAATAAAAGTCTTTTGTGCAGATGAAAATATACGCACACAACAGCAACAAAGTAATTTCAATATGAGTCCTTTTTGTTCAAGGAAAAAGAAATACATAAAATGAAATCGATAAAAACGGAGTATAAATAATCGGCCAAAAGCAATGGCAATGGAAATGGCAAAGGAATAAAGAACGCTGCTACACGTAAACAACAAGGAGCTGGCGGACTATGAAATATACGTCCAACATTCAAAACATTTATATCCGTTTATCATTTTTGTATTGTGACCTTTTCTGTGGGGGCCGGCCAGGCACAGGAATCTTGGTTGGGTTGCGAAGGAATAAAATAAGTTGAACCGAATCAAAGAAATGAACAAAAGTCATGAAAAAGAAATACGATTCTATTTATATGGATACATACATATGCACATCCATACGAGTGCAAGTATGTTGTTTTGTAGTTATAGTCTGGTTGTTTTGTCGGGAAGCTTTTGGTATACTCAGTTCGTTGTATGGTTAGAATTTGTCCTGAGAAGAAAATATTTCCGTTGAGAAAAACTAGCCAGGACAGACTTAGGTCTGAAATGGGCCAACTATATAGTAACAATATTCAAATCATACCTCATTACAAGGTATCTGTAAGTCTGTATGTGAAAATATCGTTAAAAACACTTCCAAAGAGTAGAATTTTGTACTAAGTCCTGACAATATGTATGGGTCTTGACAACTTTTTTTAAATAAAACGCAAATTATTTGAGATATTTCCAAAACTTTATGATCGACTTGAAATAAAGGGCGATTTTTTAGCTATTATCTTTTTGGTAACACTGGTTTAAACAGCTGACGCACGTGTCGTGTTTGTTTCACTGTCAAACATCTTCAGTTTGGTCTATAATTTAACCATGAATCGTCTTACAAACGAACAACGCTTACAAATTATTGAATTTTATTATCAAAATGCGTGCTCTGTTAAGAAAGTTCATCGCGCGCTTCCATTTTATGGTCAGTTTAATCGACCCACTGAAGCTGCTATTCGGGCTATTGTGACTAAATTTCGCACCAAATTTACATTGTTAGACATTAAACCACCAACACGCTTACGTAGAGTGCGAACTGAAGAAAATATCGCAGCTGTATCGGCCAGTGTTAATGATGACCACCAATTATCGATTCGTCGCCGTTCGCACCAATTGGGCCTTTGTTACTCAAAAACGTGGAAATGCCAAAATTGGACTAAGCGGATGGACCATTTTAGGCGCAGTCAAGGTCAACATTAGCATGAAATAATCTTCAAACATTTAATTATATGGACCGTACTATCGATTCAAATAAAGATTTCATGTATTTTTTTGAATTTTATGTGTTTACACTCAAAACATTTATGAATGGAACTCGACCTTGTTCATATGACCACGGCGCTGCCGACATGGCAGCGGCCGATTCATTGGACCCAATTTTCAATGACTCGGTAACACATTTCGGCCATAACGGACGCTAATTCGCATTCAATGTAGGCTCTGAGTTCTTCCAACGTCCGTGACTTGTTGGCATAGACCAACGACTTGACGTAGAACCAAAGAAAAAGGTCTAGAGGCGTTAAATCGCGCGAACGAGGACCAGTCAATACTGGTCCATTTCTTGAGATAACATGCTCACCAAACTTACTCTTTAATAAATCGTTTGTAACGTGTGCTGTGTGGCTTGTGGCATCGTCCTGTTGAAACCACAAGTCGTCCAAGTCCATGTTTTCCAATTCGGGCCAAAAATAATCGGTAATCATGGCGCGATAACGACTGGCCACTCCGAGGTCCCATATAGCAATTTCACCCACACAAAAATTATTAAAAACTATTATTATTTGAATGGTAATATTATTCAATAAATAAAATAGGAAAAACAAGTAATTAATATTACTATATATTCCTTCAATTCATATTGTACGCCCATCACGTCCGTAACCTTAGAAATTTCCATATGTGCATTAAGGCTGGATCTGCAAAATATTTCGTTACTGGGTTAAATCTTCTCTGAGATTAAAACACTCCTGAAAACACATCTAACCATCATGTTATTCTCTGAATTAATATACCCTTGAAAGCACGTTAAATGTAAATTCTATTCTTTATTTCGTTGCTGGGTCAAGTCTTCTCTGAGATTAAAACATTCCTGAAAACACATCTAACAATCATGTTTTTCTCTGAAAGCACGTTAAATATAAATTCTATTCTTGTCTTAAAATATTGGGCGTTTAGAGTCTAAACTAAAAACTCATATTTCATGGATGCATTTTCTATCAGGTTTTATGGAAAATAAATAGAGGGAATCTATAGGGTTGTTTTTCTTTAAGACGGGATAGAAGTCTTAATTTTTTGCTTAAAATAAAACAAAATATTTTTTCACATTGTCGCCAACAACTAACTAACTAAAATATATATTTGAAAAATTGTTTTGATATAAATCAATTTTTCAAATATATATTTTGTGTTGACTTTTTTGGGCTTTGTCTCGAAGACCATTAATATGACTTCCACTGGATAATTACCCAAAATTTCATACCCACATTGATGTTGGCAACAATTTTAAAAAATAATTTTTTAGTTTGAGTGAAGTTTTAATTATTTATTTAGGTTTTTGTTATCGCAGCTTAGCTATACAGAATCTAGAATCAAAACAGACCTAATACCTAATCTCGGACGACAATGAAGTCACTGACTCCCTTGAAAATAGTTTAATACAAAGCATGGGGAAATGGAGCCAAGATTTTTCAATCTCTTTTTACAAGAATGTGGGCTGTAGCGTCTATTTCCTACCGATATTCATCAATCGAAAGGTATTGATAAAATACGAACAAGTTTTCAGTTGTCACTATTTAGAACTAAAAAAATACTATGAACGTCTAATAATTCTACCAATAAGTTATTCTAAAGAGAGAGTAGTAATTTATATTTAAAATTAATTCCAAAAAATGTATAGACTGCGACCCAGCCTAATCTATATGGATTCTAGAGCGGTAATGGGGACAATCGGTGAAATATTTGATTGAGGTTTATATTGAAACAAGGTCCCATGCGTATGGGGCAACATGGAAATAAGTGTTCCTATGCGTAATAAACTATAAGCTGGTAAATTTGGCCAAGATTCGATATAATATTAGGGTTTTTTATATAAAAAATATGATCAATATCCGATAGAATCATGAACTGAGTCGTTTCAGCGATGTCTGTCCATCCATCTAAATCTTGTGATCAAAGAACAGGTCGCAATTGTTGTCCTATCGCCGTAAAACTTTGTAGAATTTAGAAGAAATTCGGTTCAGATTGAGATATGACCTAAATACAAATATCCCTCAAATTTACCCTGTTATTGCTCTAGAATATGCAATTTTTTCTCTTTGCTTTGATTGTATCTCTAATTTAAGAGCTCTTATTTTCGACTTTTATAAAAAACAATTACATTTCTCATATTTTGTACATCAAAATTGTATTTAGTGTTGGTTTGAAAGTGATCTAAGTTACACTATATCCACTGACATTGATGTGGGTGATGTAAACAAACCTTTTTTTTTTTTGTTTATAATGTCCACTTTAATTCAGATAATTTGAATAACATGTAAAATGAAATGATTTGAAAAGTAAATAATAATTTCAATATAAAATTTTAGACGAACAACCTATAACCGGGTTTGATGTTGAAAAGTCGCTGCGAAGCCACTTGAAAAGACTTTTGACATGGTCGAAATCATGATCGTGGTAGTCTTCAGCCAAGTAATAAATGTCACCATGCCATTTGTAAATAAATTTGCATTCTATTAAATATAGATGCAAAATGGTCTTGAGCCATGGCAATATCTCAGTTCAATTCAAACTGTAAATATTTATATATTTTATTATTTTTTAATAAAATATTTTGAATTTTCTTTCATTTTTGTTTATTTTTTTCAATTTTGAGATGAATGAAAGTGTTCTATGACAGTGCATCCTCATTCCCTTAGAGGTACCAACGTTGTCGATTTTTTTTTGTAAAAGTTCGATATAGTAGTAGGATATTCTAAGAAAAAAAATGTGTGCTTCGGTGGAAAAATATCTTTCAATTGACTCAAACATATACCATTGCATATCTCAAAATGAATAAAGTAGACCACTATCCTACTAACTGGCACACATGATCTTATTAAAAATTCCTCGATGTCGATATATTTCACCAAGGAAATGATCCTTCGAGTTGTCCTTTTACTGATTTAGAACCCATATACTAAATATTGCTACTAGCACGCCTACAGTGTAAGAGGAGCAAGTTGGTGTACACAGTTGTTACATATTGTTGCAGATGTTCGTCAAGTTAGTTATATTATATTTATGATAATGTCGGAAGGTGATGCTTCTGATATGGACTACATAAAATCTCCCCACCTCCTGAACTTAGAAATCAATACCATTTAGGTGGTATATGTTGTGGTGTAGGTTCCACCCGACTTTAGGCTTAAAAACTGAAAAATGACGAATTTCAGACGCTTCCCGGGGTATATAACCAATATTTAGAGGGACATTGATGAATGTGGTGCACTTTTACTATAGGTGTTCCTCGTTGATCTGGAAAATTTTACCAATATTATATACAATATATATATAGACATTTTTATGGACATGAGGTGTCAGCTGTTACCTTTTTGGTAAGCATGTATATATATCTATTGTCTAATCTGGAGGAGAAGTGCGCATTTAATTCTACCCAACCGAAGGTAGTTATCATTCTTGTTGTCAGAACAATTTATAGTCGGTTGTTTTCCACAGTTTTATTTTGTTTTGCACGTACAAGTATCATTTGATATGAATACATACTCTCGCTATTAATATCAAAACCCGGGTTTTGTAAAAACACTCGGTTTGTGGTCAAATTAAAATATAATATAAAATTTAGACTTCGAATGTTATCCACTAAAGTATTCTAGGTAAAGGGTAAGTTTGACGACCCCCATTCCATAATAGCAATTGGAGGGGACCTCTAATAATAATAATTAATAATGATAATAGACCGATATATTTGACTGTATCCGACAATATTACAATATTTGACATCCCAGCGGGAAAAAGGCCTTCTCAAAGGCCTTATTAGGGAGGCAGAAGACAGCTTGCTGCATTCTATACTCATTTAAAACTAACACAGGGTAAGATTGGAGAGCAAGGCCTTCCCTCTCGCTTCTATTTGCAGGCCTTTTGGAAGGGCTCTGACTAAAGGCCATCTAGAAGGCCTTCTACAAAAGACCTTCTGGAAGGCCTGCAGCCAAAGACCTTCCAAAAGGCCTTCTTGCTTTGTTTATTGACAGTATATTCATTTTGAATTTAAATCTTTCAACATTTTTATTTGCCCCGGCTGTAATTTGAACCCATGATCTTCGCATTGCTAATTGGACGTGCTACCTTCTAAACCACTGAACTTTATTGTGTGTTTACGTCAAAAAGTTTATAGAAACACACGACCCTTCGACTAAGCGAACACCTTCGCCGCTGCCTTCTTTTTGCAGGCCTTCTAGAATGTCTCGCAAAAAAAGGGAAGTAGGAATGAGCCAAAAAAATTGGTTATGCGTTTGCAACAAAAAGTGTGTAGAAAATACCCATCGATAAATCGAACACCTTCCGCGCTGCCTTCTCTCGCAAGACCTTCTAGCATGCTTACCCGATGAAGGCAAGCAACCATGAGTTGTGCATCGTGTAGCATCTAAAGGGGAGGCCTTCTTAAATTCCTTTTCGTAGAAGGCCTTAAGGGTTGGGCGTCGGACGTGTAATAACATCAATTTCAGAAAAAATTATGAATGATATGATAAATATTTTGGTATAACAGTAAGAGGAGATAAATCTTTTTTTGTTTCATTCACTTTAATTATTGGATTTGTACACAGTTCAAAAATAGGAGTAGCCGATAAATATAAGGTCGTGGATGTGACTAATAAAGGTGTTTCCTACGTCCACTGTTTATAATTAATTCCACTCTTTGTAACACCGGGATATTATCACATATATCTGTCTTCTAGAGCGTTAGCAAATTATATTGGGTATTTCTATATGAAAACATGGACGGATGAAATATAATGCCCAATCGGCTAAAATATGAGGACACACCGGAAGTGACATTTGTGTAAATGCTATATCTATACTTGAACCTATTTGCTTAATATTAAAAAGCGTTCGTATTACACCCAAAAAAATCCACATATAAAGTTTCATTTGAATCGGTGAAGAATTACGACCTGGAGTTTGATTACAAGAATAGATGCCTGTGCATCATGACATTAAACAAACAAAGCATTTAAAAAATAATTTTAAATTTATTTATTTAAAATAATTTCCAATAATTTTAAATAAATTTACTTTAATTGGATTCAAATCAGAAGAATTGTGAAAGTATATTTCATAAAACTTGTAAAAATAATAAAATTGAAACGTACTGCCTTCATTCTCCGACCAGGCCTTCTAAAGCAAGGCAATGAAGAATGGCTATTGAGTCTATCTAATAGGAAATGAGAAGACATTGCTAAATGCCTTCTCAAAGAAGGCGGTCAAGAATGAGTGTAGGATTTCTAAATGCTGACGATTAGGCCTTCTGGTAGGCCTTCTTAGAGAAGCGAGAATGTGCGCCGAATCTTTTTTCATGCGCGATGAAGGCCTTCTGGGATGCCAATTCTCAAAAGGCATACAGGAATGTGTTTCTGATCCGAAGAGAAGCCATTTTAGAAGGCCTTCTAAGTGGAGGCCTTCCAACTTTTCCTGCTGGGAACTTTTATTTGTATACCCTCCATCGGCGTATTATGTCTGTGTGCATTTTATTGTAGCAACCAGGAAGGAAGCGAGAGAGGCCCATTGTTACACCAATCGTATTAGTATCTCTTTCTGAGTAGATTTAGTCATTTTAATCTGTCTGCCAACAATTTATTCAAAATACATGCCACAGTTATTGTTCAACTTGTAAAAACCGGATTTTCGGTTTTGGCCAAAAATCGAAATTTACAGAAAACCTGCAGAAATATCCGGTTAAACCTGACAACTGCGCTTCTATCACCCTAACATATCGCAAACATATATCACATGTATAGACATAAATATTTGATTGTTGTTGCTGCTATCGTTGCTGCTGCTGCTGGATTTCATTTATATGATTTCTATGAAACTGAACCGAACAATAAAAGTTCATACAACGCAACGCATAAACAATGCATGTATGGATGTGTGTGTGGAGATACTCGGACGTAAGTTTTCACAGAACATAAACATAAATATTGATGAGTTAAGTGAGTAATTTCACCCTTTTGCCTACATGCCCCCTTTATTCCCTTTTCCGGCCAACGGCCAACAGGCAACGACCAACTAACTAACGTTCATGTAATTCGACCTCTTTGTGACCACAGTCGTCAGTCAAGTCAGCAACTAAAGGGTCGATTCGTTGGTCGTCGGTGGATTCTTTTCAATGCCTAGCACATTCGTGAGGAACACAGGAACACAGGAACACAGGGATCACCCCTTTCATTTCTTTTATTTCATTTTATTGATTGTTTTATTTCGATTCTGATTCAATTGTTGGCAAAGACGGAAGTGATATTGTTGTTGGTTGCTGCGAGCATGAGTTCGAGTCTTCCATTGTCATTTATGATTTGTATCCTTTGACTGCTGCTCTATTTTAACGGCACTTGTATGCCAACATCCTTAATGAATTATTGTAAGGACTCTCCGTATTATAATTATTATTATTACTTTTATCAAATGGCCTGGAAAAAATGTAATGATTTAATGACTCTTGGCTGTTGTGTTCCCACTCAACCCGTTTTTTGTTTGTTTTGTTTTTGGTATCGAGAAGAGTTGGGCGAGAGGAGTAGGAAAGCATTATTGTAATTGTTCGATGTAATTCTGAAAGTTTAGTGCTGGAAAGAAGAGCGAGCGAATTGACAGCATTAACAAGGGACGAAATACTATCAAAATCTTGCAGGACAGATCAAATGCGTATTGATAATTATTGACAACGACATTATCCGAAATCAGTGCTGAACTTATATGCACTCCATATATTCATGCGCAATTGGTAAAATCTATGGCATTGCAATCAAAATATGGTCGAAGTATTGATATATTATGTGTAAAGATTGATTAAAAACTGTAACTTTAAGTAGAACGTTCCTCTTCTTGCATTCTAAATTTGTAATTGCCCACTCTGTATTTATAAATCGTAAACTATGCCACCGATGTCCAGACAAAATTAGAAGACACATTTGCTGTTATTCAAATTTGTAAAATCTATTTTAAAATAGATCAATTTAAATTTATTTGACATGTATTTATATAACAAATAAACAAGTATTATTTGTTTTAAAGCCGTCTAAATAATATCCTGCACAGTCTACCCCATTATAAAGTTTTTATTACATTCCACCCTAGGGCGGTGGAAGTAAATTTTATAAAAAATGCTTTTATATGGGAGCCCCCTAAAGCATAACAGGAATTCAATCAAACTTTCCCCTTAAGGACTGGTGATAGGTAGACATGTTTGGGGAAACTGTTGAGGAATGAAAATTATTGGGGATCAGCCGTACACATCTTCCCTCTAGGATCTACTGCGGGGCAGTTTTGAGCCTTCCCTTCATAAAGATATATGAAAACAAGTAAGGAAAGGCTAAAGTCGGTTGTAGCCGACTATATGACACATTCCACTTTCCATCTCATTACAATTCAATTCGGTAAAAAAGTGAAATCGGGAAGGATTTTTGTATCCTGTAAATGTATGTGTTTGACAAAAATGTTAAATCAGAAAGGACATCTGTATGGGGGTATATTGAAACGTGGAACTATGTGACCCGATTTCACCATGTATGTTTATAGGTGAAATATAATATGTAAAGTTTGACCAAAATCGGTTAAACATTTGGGAGCAACATTTGTATATATATATAAATAAATTTATACCTAAATCTGAACCGATCTTACCCATTTTCACCATAGATGTTTTTTGTTGGATTATAAGGTGTTGTGCCAATTTTAAAGAATATCGGGTACAATATGTGCTTTCTAGAGCGGAAAAAGTCAAATCGGGTGCGACATTCGTGTGGGGGCTATATCTAATTAAATAGCGATCATCCTGGATCCACGAAACTTACTTGCGCCAATTTTTGTTAAGATCGGACTATAATTGCGACCTGTAATTTGATTATAACAATAGATGGACAGACGGAAAAATCGACTCAGGAAGTGATTTTAAGCCGATCTCATCAATTTGACCGAAAAAATCACGAAGAACACGATATGAATTTTGCTTTGAACGCCCATTTTCATACTAAGCCTGAATAACATTAACGCATTGCTCGATTGTGCATATTTCCATGGTTCAAATTGAGTTAGTCTGAAATTGACGTTTAGGTGTGGTTCACATTCAACATACGTATGGATATTCGAATTCGGAAAGAAATTTCTTCGATTTTCTCGAAAAAAGGTTATATTGGCCCCATAGGGAGAGAAGCTAGACGCTTAAGATTTTCCACAAAAATGATCCTCATAAAATTCCACAAAATACTTCAGTCAATAAGAATTCTCTCAGACATTAACTTACAACGCTTTTTCACTTTCTATAATAAAATTTCTATTCCGTGTATTGTTGGGAAGGCACGAAACTAAACATCCTAAAGTACAGGGTGGCTGATGAATGCTGCTACTATGCTACTTAATGCTGCTGTTGAAGGAGTTTTTCTATGCAGAACTGCATCGAAAGTGAATCCCTTTCAACACTGTGTGGTTTCAACAGGATGATGCGACTTGTCACATAACCAAGTCCTGCTATGAGAGAATTGCTGCGAAATTGCGCACAATAGATGTTTTCTAGAAACTAGACATTTCGTTGGCCCCCAAAGTCTCCTGACTTCACTGCACTACCTTTTTCTTGTGAGGTTATTTCAACAGGTTCAAGTTTATAAAACAAATAAAAAAATGGATGATTTAAAGCAATGCATTCCAACAACAATTGAGACAATTCTTACTGCAACTCTGCAGGAAGTAATGAAAAATGAATGTTGCACATGTGTCACCGATTATGGCTGTCATTTAAATTATGTTCTTTCTAAAACCCATTAAAGCCATTAAGCTGTCAAATGAACAAAGAAATAATGATTTATATGAATTTAACAAAAATTTATTTGAGTTTCTTAATGTAGGATCATTCATCAGCCAGCCTGTACTATGAAGATGATCCTCGAAGGGTATCGAAATATTGAATAAAAATAAAAACAAAAATATATAAAAAACTGACCTAGAGCTTAATTCTTATACAAATACGAAGCATCAAAATTAATTATATTTCTCAAATCACAATTTGTTATTTAGCACGTGTCACTTTTAATACGAGGTCTTTCAAATAGAAATTTTACTTTTCATAATGCGATTAACAAATTTTTAACACACACTATTATTACTATTGTAAATGTCCCCAAAACAAACCTTTATTACAACCAGTAGAAAATCCATAAATAAATTAGATTTCGATTTGTTTCCGCGTCCAAGCAATCTGGCCTCATATTTCACGCGCAACTCAAATCTGGCCTCATATTTCTCATACACGTGTTACCGACCGAAATTTCATTCATTCTCAGACACAATTTTGTCTGACGAATTTATGAAATTAAAACAAACTAATCATGCCAAAGACGTCGAATGAATTCATAATTTGTGTATTTTGGTTGGTTTTTTTTTTGACACGACAGACGGACAGACAGACGGAGAGAGAGACACGGACAATAACAGCGAACCACGAAAACATATGTTAAATGTCATGTTTCAATTTTCATTTCGATAATTTTTATTATGATAAACGATTGAAATCGAAAGAGTGCCGTTCAAGCCGAATGTAATATGAATTGCTTATGTTGTTGGGGCATAGCACAGATATCGCAGACACTATGCGCTCTGCTCCGATACTCGATACTATATAGACAGAGGGCTATTTGTTATGCCGAAGGCATCTCACGCATAACAGCAGTAATACAGTCACAACAACAGCAGCAGTAGCAGCAGAAACGGTGGCAACATCCATGCCAACGGTAACAGCAACATTTATGATGAATTTATGATAGGATTTTAATGTTTTAATGTCTGTCCGTCTGTTTGGCCCACCTCCTCCTTCTCCTCCTCCTCTCTGAATATGGTTATGAATGTCTGATGATGATGGTTGTTTAATAAACGTGTGATTATGATTTTATGTTAATGGCAACTGTATGTGTGTCGTCGTCGTTTTTGATTGCGTACAATTTGTGCCACTGTCATTGTGTCCATACGCAGCCGGACTGATATATTTCTTGGACTTTTGTTTTACTGTGGGAAAGGGCAGACAGTTTGGGTTTTTTCTTTCTTTCTCGGTTTGCCACTAACGAACCAATTTTATTTTCGATATTTTCTGGAACTGAGCTTTTTTCGATAATTTATGCTCGACATGTTGGCCAACAAGTAATAATAGTTTGCTAAATCTAAAAATAATCGATCGGAGGGGCGAGTACTTTGTAATGGCTTAAATGACTTCCACGATCACGATCCGTGTTGTCTGGTCAATCAATGGTGGTTCAATAACTTGAGGGGGAGGAGGTGTGGGTGTGTTTCAATACTTAGGAATATCCCATCCGAGCAATTCAGCAATTGAGCAGTTGAGGAAATGACTTGTATAGCAATTGTTTGAATATTTTTGGGTTCGGACGAGAGGTGAAGCGGCTTGCCTGCCGCACCTGTTCATATTGATGTGCTGTTGGCGTTGCGTGGCATTGTATTCCTGAATTGATACAATTCCAATATT
This sequence comes from Polietes domitor, assembly GCA_947397865.1. Lineage (NCBI taxonomy): Eukaryota > Metazoa > Arthropoda > Insecta > Diptera > Muscidae > Polietes > Polietes domitor. Next base: position 59,504,896 of record OX377619.1, on the reverse strand, counting down.
AATCATGTTTTTTGTTGTTGCCGTTGTATGTATATTAATATTTAGTTGTTTGCGGGAGAAACCATGCGAACACATTTCGAAAATATTAATGTGAAATTGTTGAAGATGTCACCCAGTGCATTGTGTCTAGATGTAGGGAGTGGAAGTTGTCAAAGCAGATGCACACGGAGGGTGGAGCACCAAGTGAAAATAATAATTGATTGCCTTGGCTTTGCATAGGTATTCTATGTACATTAGGGTAATGCGATTTTGCAAATAGCCTAGAAGTGATTGAGTGATTACAAACACTAAAAAGAATGTGTTATTAACAGCAGCAAACAAGTTTGATGAAATAGCAATTAGTTTGCTGATTCAGCAAACAAAAGAAATTAGTGAACCCTATTAGTCACAAATCTTACCAAAAATAATTTTATTTCAACTTGCACAAAATTTAAACAAATTGTCCAGATCACTAATGGACTGTGATAAAGCCGAAATATTTTAGAACAAAGCATAAAACAAACCAGGGATAAATTTTAGTCTGGAGGATCCACAACTTTTTTGAAGCTTGTCTTAATTACTATTATTATATATTTTTATACACTCCATGAGAGTATAATGTCTTTGTGCATTTGTTTGTAACACCCAAGGGGAAGGGAGATAGACCCATTGTTAATTATACCGATCAACTTCGAATCACCAAATGAAACTTTGCACAATGAAATTTTTCGGGGCAAGGACGAACGCTACGAACCATACGAATTTCACACCCAGATTTTCTTCAAAATTGGAAAACATCTTACATTTCAACTAGGAACACCTGTCGGGAAAATGTGTTAGATCATTTCAGATTTATATATAGCTCCCATACAAATTTCGCTCCCGATTTGACTATTTCCGCCCTAGAAACCACATATTGTATCTGATTGTCTTCAGATTTGGCAAAACACCTTATATATAAACTAATCAGATTTGTATATGACTTCAGAAACATTAGAAATGTAATGATCCAGTTTTGTTTTAAATCTCTTTTTATTAAAAAAAAAATTAAATGTATATGCTTTTTCTTTTTTAAAGGCGTATCTCAATTATTTAATTATGAATATATGAATGGTGTAAAGGTATACAATTTTAGAAATCTTTACTTTTTTTATAAAAAACTTATGATTATTTTTAACCAACCGCAAGATTTGTTTTACAAGTTCTAAGGTTTTTCAAAACAAAAATATTTTAAATTTTAGAAGAATATATATAGAGATAGGTATAAGATGATTAGATTGAGGAAACAAATTTCGAAATGATCGATAACTTTCAAATCAGTATCAGAGATGTTGATAATCTTCAGATGAAAATGAAAGAAAGTTTTTCTTTTCCACTTAAAATTACAAATTATAATCGGACTATTTGGAATTGTCTATCGTTTTAGTGTCTGCTTATTATATCCTCCACCTCCAGGATGGGGGTATACTAACTTTGTCATTCCGTTTGTAACACCTCGAAATATCGACCTGAGACCTTATAAAGTATATAAAGAGTGATTTTTTTGAGGTTAGGATTTTCATGCATTAGTATTTGACAGATCACGTGGGATTTCAGACATGGTGTCAAAGAGAAAGATGCTCAGTATGCTTTGACATTTCATCATGAATCGTCCTACAAACGAACAACGCTTGCAAATTATTGAATTTTATTATCAAAATGCGTGCTCTGTTAAGAAAGTTCATTGCGCGCTTCCATTTTATGGTCAGTTTAATCGACCCACTGAAGCGGCTATTCGGGCTATTGTGACTAAATTTCGCACCAAATTTACATTGTTGGACATTAAACCACCAACACGCTTACGTAGAGTGCGAACTGAAGAAAATATCGCAGCTGTATCGGCCAGTGTTAATGATGACCACCAATTTTCGATTCGTCGCCGTTCGCACCAATTGGGTCTCTGTTACTCAAAAACGTGGAAATGCCAAAATTGGACTAAGCGGATGGACCACCTAAGACGCAGCCGCGGTCAACATTTAAATGAAATTATCTTCAAAAAGTAAATGTCATGGACCAATCTAACGTTTCAAATAAAGAACCGATGAGATTTTGCAAATTTTATGCGTTATCAAGCTCTTAAAAAATCACCCTTTATATTCTTGATCGTCATAAAATTCTAAGACGATCTAGCCATGTCCGTCTGTTGAAAGCACGCTAGCATGTAAACGTTCAAATTTTCCATAAATGCGTATTATAGTCGTAGATCGGTTGGGATTGAAACGGGGCGAAATCGGCCCAAAGGGAAAAATTTTTCCCTCACAAGGACTAAAAATACCCATAATAATCCCTAATATTTTAGCGTATTTAAGCATGTTTTTGAATATGTCTTTTTATAATTGCTTGATATTTGGTATGTGCATTCCCCTTATAGCAAAAACGTGCACCATAAAGTGATTCTTATTTTTAGGGGGTGAAATGGGGCAAAAAAGGGATAAAAATGGTACATATTAAACGACAACAGCTAGAAACACGAAATTCGGTGTGTATATTCCTCTAATTGAGTAGATACATAATATAAAAGTATTTTTTCCAAATTCGTACTTTTAAGGGGTAAAATGGGAATAGAGGGATAAAAATGGTACCAACCAAACGGCTGTACCTCGAATAATGAAATTCGGTGTATACATTCTTCTGATTGCATAAACAAGTAAAATACACGGATTTTTCAAAATTCGTACTTTTTGGAGTTAAAATGAAAAAAGGGGACAAAATAGTACCAATCGAATGACCGCAGCTAGAGTCATGCAATTCGGAGTATACATTCCTCTGACTGTGTAGACACGGAAAATGAACTGATTTTTCGAAATTCGTACCTTTTGGGGTCAAAATAGAAAAAGGGGATAAAAATAGTACCAAACAAATGACCGCAACTAGAGTCATGAAATTTGGAGTATACATTCCTCTAATTGAGTAGATATATAATATAAAAGTATTTTTGCCAAATTCGCGCTTTTAAGGGCTAAAATGGGAATAGAGGGATAAAAATGGTGCCAACCAAACGGCTGTACCTCGAATAATGAAATTCGGTGTATACATTCCTCTGATTGCATAGACAAGTAAAATACACGGATTTTTTAAAATTCGTTCTTTTTGGGGCTAAAATGAAAAAAGTGATAAAAATAGTACCAATCAATTGACCGCAGCTGGAGTCATGAAATTCGGAGTATACATTCCGCTGACTGTGTAGACACGGAAAATCAGCGGATTTTTCGAAATTCGTACTTTCAAGGGATACAGTGGTACAAAGGGATAAAAATAGTACCAACTAATCTACTACAGCTAGAATGATGAAATTCTAATTGCGTAAAAACGTCAAGGGGTAAAAATGGTACCAACCAAATGGGCGCAGCTGGAATCAAGAAATTCGGTGTATACATTCCTCTGACTGCATAGACAAGCAAAATAAAAAGTTTTTTCCAAATTCGTACTTTTTCTTTTACGAAAAAAATTGGTTGAATCATAAAGTTAAAGGTTATATTGCACTATGTACGTCTGATAATGGATTTTCAAAATTTGTACTTTTGGAATTAAAATAGAATGAAAATACAACTAACTGTAGCACCCACTATCTACCAATATTTATAGCATTTAAGCTTTTTGAAAATATAAATATAAGAATATTTATTTTTTGAATTGACGTATTGGTAGCCTTGCCTTATAAGCGTGGTTTGAAATAATTAAATATTATATTTAATTATAAAATTATTTTTTCAATATTTGTTTTGGTTTGGCTATAGTAAAAAATTATTTTCCTGTAATATTACTGCACTTCTACGAAAACCGACAACCTCTATGGAATGCAATCCATGGTGGAGGGTATATAAAGTTCGGCCCGGCCGAACTTAACGCCTTGTTTTTTTTATTATTTTCCTAAAGTAATGATTAAGTTGTTCTAAATAACACCATTGAAATTGATTGTTAAATGCGAATTTTCACTTATTTTTCACTTCATGTAATTGATGTAATTAAATTTGGATTACTTATACAAAAGAACATCCACAATTCTATTATTTCATAACATTATGAACACTGACTAAAATTCACTGAAAAGGTGACCTAAAAAAAGGACATCCCTCCTATGACAACCCCGTGTAAAATTCATTGGTGAAGATCCGCTTTTTCACCACTTCCGAATCACAATATGAACATCTTTTTCACTTCTTTGTTTGGATGGTCTTTTTTTGCTGGGAAGTTTTAAAACATTCAGCCCACAGCATACATTTTTTATGAAAAATTAATTTTGAATTATATGCATGAAATTTTCAGAACTTTTTCATTTCGCTAACAATTTGTTTATAAACAAGAAAGGAAAGGCTAAAGTCGGGCTGGGCCGCCCATATGATACCCTACACCACTCCCTGCATATATACCTGGTTTTGATTACTAAACCAAGGTGTTTTATGGGAGTGATTTTATGTAGTTTATATAAATTATATTGGATACTACAAATGTATCTTTATTCAAATTTAACAAATATGGCAAAATTGATTGAAATATTTTGCATTATGTTAATCATACATCATGGCGGGCATATACACAAACAAAACCGGTTTTATCCTATATCATTGTAGCTGCGCCTAGGGAAAAATATAACGATTATTTTCATTAAGATTGGATGAAATCAGAAAATGAGCATTGGCAATATCTTTGCGTAAGTGTTCTTGAAATGTAACGTGATGAAAATTGGTGGAACAGTTGTATTTCAAAATATTGACCCATATGGTCCAATTTTCTGGAGTAAATATAACATGATCTGGAAAATTTTGGTCAAGATCCGATGTAAATTGTGCATTTTAGAGCAGTAATAGTGTAAATGGGGGCTATATTAAAACATGGATCCATGTATTCCGCTTTTATGTTAGCTGTTTCAAGTTCAAATATAACATGAATATTTTATCAATATCCAATGTAAAATGTGTATTCTAGAGTAGAAATATTTTAAATTGGAGGGCTATTTGTATGGATGCTTTCAATAGCGATCGTACTTGGGCTGAAAAAAATACTTCTGCCAAATTTTATGGCAATCGGACAACAATTGCGAACTGTAGAGTGCGAACAAGCTTAAATGGACAGTAGACGGACAGGCACACATTGATAAATCGATCCAGCTAGTGAATCTAAGCTGATCGGTATACTTAAAGGTTGGTCTAGCTCGAATATTTCTTGGTGTTACAAACATTTGGCGGAAAACTAATTTATAATACCCTATTCCACAAAGTGGTTGTAGGATATAAAAATGCTGGATAATTCACACAAAAAATAATTTTTAGGTCTCAGACATAAAATTTCTATTTTTTGTTGCATTTTTGTATTTGCTATAATCAAAAAATTCTTTGTGTACATTCCACTGACTGTGTATTAAAACTTCTGAGTTGTGCTTCTCGTTCGTTTGTGAGAATCATCTCCTTATAGAGGCCGGGTTTGATGTTGAAAAGTCGCTGCGAAGCCACTTGAAAACACTTTTGACATGGTCGAAATCATGATCGTGGTAGTCTGCAGCCAAGTAATAAATGTCACCATGCCATTCGTAAATAAATTTGCATTCTATTAAATATAGAAGCAAAATGGTCTTGAGCCAGGACAATATCCCTGTTCAAATCAAACTTTTTCCAAATTTTTACTTTTATTTGGAAATTGGGACGAAAAGGGAGGTTTGCTACCTATATAATAATAATGAAATTTAGTGTATAAGTCGATCTGACTGCGCAAACGCGATAAGCAATATATCTTTCGATATTCGTTATTTTATGGAGCGATGAGAAAATGGGATAATTGGGTACAGATAGACACAAAAAAATATGTGTGAGAGCGTGGACGCTCGAAATAAAAGGATGTTTGCAAATTGTACTTTTAAGCTCGTGGATTTTTTTATAATTTTTTTAGTAATTATCAAATAAGTGTCTGCATTTCTACGTAAATTCAAACGGTCCTATTCCGTCACTAATACTGAGGAAATCACTCCGCGATAAAATCCAAACTTAACGCCCTTTTTACTTACTTTTATTCATAGAAGTACTTTATCACACACTCACCAGCACAGTATGCCCTCTTAACTTCCGGTAGTTAATGACGAACTGCCCAGTACATATAGAGTTCATCATAGTCATCTATAAAAGCGACTGAGGCTCGTTTAAATTAACGAACTACAACATTCGTAATGAGGCTCTTTATAATATTCAAAATTCATTATAAATTTCTCCAACATTTTCATGCAAATCAGCCAAACGATTTCCATTGCAAACAAACGAGACGGACAGAGAGATTTGAACTAAAAACAAAATTCATTATAAAATCACTGTCGCTGGCTGGCATGTCAGCAGCTAACGCTGTAACACATATTTATTGCATTAATATGCAAAAGTATATTCAATACGACACACTCACTGTACAATGGGCTATTTAGAGGAAAAAAATATAATGTTGGAAAAAATATTGTCATAATTACGAGAAATTGTCGTTGGGAACACAACCACACCAGCGAACTCATCAACGGCAACGAGCAAAGCGACATTGACATAAACAAACGGTCAATCCGTGGCTTGGCCATCCAAATGTCCGTCCACCGGTCCCATCCCAGGCAGGGACTGTGCTGTGCAGTGCAGTGCTGTGTGTGACTGTTTGACGAAGTGTGTTGCATTGAGTGACAAAAAGTCCCAACTATAGGCGCATCTTTACCTATAAAATCAACAGCAACGGCAGCAACAACAACACAAACCTTGCAATTGCACAACAATTTTTGCATAATAAATAGAAAACAACAACTGCAACAAGAACAACAATATGAACATAAATTAAACAATCAGTATTAAACAATGGAAATATGGAAAAATAATGACAACGAAAATATAATATTTTTTCATTATTCATACGTAGCTACATACAAACTTTACATTACTTTTGTTTACAAAGTAATTTATTATTCTTCCAAAGTCACAACAATATCTATGTAAGTATGTATGTATGTGCACTTGCAGTTGTGTCGTCCACTAACTGTCCGTAGTGCTGAAATGGCAACACGAGTGATTCTGCAAAGGGAGGTGATACTTGAGGTGATGGTGATTTGCGTATGGGTTAGGCAATAAGAGAAACAAATTCTGAATCAAAATTCATCGACCAAAATTCAAAAACTTTTGTTCTTGTAGACATTTTTGAGTTCTTTAAAAAGCAAAATTAGACAAGGAGTCAAGGATTATTTTCAGATATTAATATTAACAAGTAAGGAAAGGCTAAAGTCGGGCGGGACCGACTATATGATACACTACACTTTCTATCCGAATACAATTCTGTTTGGTAAAAAATTGTAAACAGGAAGGATTTTTGTATGTTGACCAAATTTGTTAAATCGAGAATAATATTTGTCTCGGCGCTTATCCAAACATGGTATGATGTGACCCACTTACACAATATGTTCTTCCAGCTCAAGTATAACGTGCTATGCACAATTTGAACAAATTCGGTGAAAATACGAGAGCGTAATTTGTATGGGAGCTATATATAAATCTGAACCGATCTGACCCATTTTCACCATGGGTGTTTTAAGTGGACACATAAGATATTTTGCCAAATTTGAAGAAGATCTGTTAAAATATGTGGTTCATTGAGTGGAAAAAGTCTAATCGGGAGTGAAATTTGTGTGGGAGCTATATATAAATCTGAACCGATCTGACCCATTTTCATCATTGGTGTTTCCAGTGGAAACATAAGATATATTGTCAAATTTGAAGAAAATCTGTTAAAATATGTGGTTTCTAGAGCGGAAAAAGTCAAATTGAGGCCGAAATTTGTATGGGAGCTATATATAAATCTGATCCATTTTCACCATGGGTGTTTTAAGTGGACACATAAGATATTTTGCCAAATTTGAAGAAGATCTGTTAAAATATGTGGTTTCTAGAGCAGAAAAAATCATATCGGGAGCGAAATTTGAATGGTAGCTAAATCTGAACCGATCTGACTTACTTTCACCATGGGAGTGTCTAATAGAAATATAAGATGGTTTGCCAAATTTGAAGAAAATCTTTGTGAAATTCGTATGGGGGCTATATCTAAACCTGAACCGATTTTCTTCAATTTAAAAGCGTTCGTCCTTATACCGAAAAACTTCGTAGTGCAAAGTTTCGTTTGGTTCTGGCTACAATTGCGACCTGTATCGTGATTACACGTAGACATACGGGCAGACAGACAGACGGACATTGATAAATCGATTTAAAAAGTGATTCTAAGTCTATCGGTATACTTAACAATGGGTCTATCTCGCTTCCTTTTGGGTGTTACAAACAAATGCACAAAGGCGTAATACTCTCGTGGAGGCATAATACTCTCGGGCAATCGGATATATTTCAGAAATCGGCCCTTAGTTGACTACTATCCGTATTTTCGATTTTAAAGAAAATTAAAATTTTTATTTTTTTGTTTTTATTTTTTTTAACATATTTTTAATATATTTACTATATATATTTTACATATCTGGTTCATAATGCGGAGAAAAAATTGTATTTATTTTGTATTACATATTCTCACATTTTTCAGATTTTGAAAATTGAAAAAACTTAAGTACTTTTTTTGAATTTGTCGAACTCTTTGTCACACATTTTAAGAGATTTTGCACTTATTTTTTTTTTTGTAAAAAATAGTGGTTTCTTAGCTTATTATGACTCTAAAGCTATGTTTGTGCCAAATTGTAAAAATATCATTTTTGATCAAATGTCTGAATTCGGACCAACACAACTTTTTCCATATACACACATATCCATGTTTTGAAATACAACTGTCCCACCTTATTATTCTGAATTTCTATTAAATTGGACCATACATTCAAAATAGTTTTTTCCATAGTTTTTACCAGGACTTACTCTACAGCAATTATAAACGTGATTGGAGTCAAAACTGATTGCAGCTGGATTCAAAAATTTTTAGATGTTTAAACTACAATAATTCGTTTGTTTGTTTAATAAGATCCACAATTTTGGTCCGATTTGTGTTTTACTGATTGCTAAGGTCCGCAGTATATTTTTTTAAATTGTTGGTCCTCAAAGGTTTAAATTTGAAGTAATAACTGAAACATTAAATAACACTGTCCAACATATTAAGACTTTTTGATTGGAACAGAATAGCGACCCTAGAATTTTTGCAGAATAAAACTATAATCCAGCTGGTCTGAGTTTATTTTTACAGCGGGTCAAAGTTTTCATTTTTTGGACGAGTATTATGCTAAGTGAAAACAATGTTGTAAGTCAATATCTGAGCGAATTCTTATTGTCAGAACTATATTGTGGAATTTTATGAGGATAATTTTTGTTGAAGATCTTAGCTCCTCTCTTTATGGGTCAGTTTGACCGATCAATCAATAAAAATAAAAAACTTCCAAAAACATTTAAGGATTAAATGTTTTACAAAAAAAATTCCGGAAAATATCAGTGGGGGTCTCCAAGAACACCATATATATGTACATATATTTTGCTTTTGCATAGGGCCGTAACGGACACCATAGTTGTAATTAAAAGTCTTCACGCTTGAATAGCAAATTTAGACGACAACTTGTAAAAAATATTAATAATAATAGAAATCGTCATGACCGATCTTTCTCGACATAGAATGTGGATATTTCGGTAGAGCACGGTAAATAAAAATTACAAGTTGATTAGTTTTGTAATTTTCTCGTGATCTATCCTACGGATCCGACTGATTTTTCGCATTTGTAGTAAGAACCAATGTCGCATACACATTAGGCTGGGTTGCGATCCAAACAAATGGAAAAACAATTTCCAATCACCCCACGAAAATATTGGGATTGGTTAACAGTTGGAAACATTTTGGCACTAGATCAAGCCGACTGCGAACTAAACGCTCCTGAAAATACCACTAAAAATCATGTTTTTGTGCTGCATTTTGTCATAATAGACTCTTGAAAACACTTTAAATATAAATGTTGATTTTTGTCTTAGAGTTGCTTATTGGTCGAATTATTGGACCTTTATAGTAATTTTTCGTGTTTTTTTCATAGTGGCAACTGACACATTTTTCGCATTTGTTGTTAGTATTTTAAAAAATAAATAGCAGCAATCAATACCTTTCGAATGAAGCCTAAATGACCAACATCGGAAGGAAATTGACTCTTTTTTAAAAAAGAGCTTGCAAATGTTGACTCTGAAAATCCATCTCCTGTATCAAATTATTTTACAAATGTGGAGTCAATCCCGTCGTCCGATGTTTATCATTTATGCATCATTCGAAAGGTATTGATTCCTTATATTTTTTTCATAACACCTCTTACAAAATGTCCAAGAAATTTGAATTTTTAGCTGTCACCATGAAAAACCACAAAAAATCAATATAAATAAATACCAAGTGATATTAATTCAGAAAAATTTTAGACAAAAAAGCACCATAAACAAGTAAGAAAAAGATAAAGTCGGGCGGGGCCGACTATATAATACCCTACACCACTCCCTGCGTATGTACCTCGCTTTGATTACTAAACCCAGTTATTTCATGGGAGCAATTTTATGTAGTTCATATAAATTATACAGTTACTATAAATTCATCTTTAGTCATATTTAACGAATATGGTTAATAATATATTAAGTAATTGATCCAATTATCCGACAGACAAATATAAATAATACAGTAGTAGTAGGATGAATGGGACCGACATTTCAAAAGGGAGCCTACAACAACATTTTGGGCCTGGTCCAAAACATGGGCCTATATATTTCTCAATCAGGTAGGTATTCCTAGTTGAAAAATACCATGATCTGCAAAATTGAAGATCCGATGTAAGATGTAGTTTCTAGAGCTGTAATAGATCAGAATGGGGTTATACCAAAGTATGGACATATGGGCATCTCCCAAACAAGTAAGGAAAGGCTAAAGACGGACGGACTTTCTATCTCATTACAATTCAATTCGGTAAAAAGTGAAATCGGGAAGGATTTTTGCATCCTGTAAATGTATGTGTTTGACTAAAAATGTTAAATCGGAAAGGACATTTGTATGGGGGTATATTGAAACCTGGAACGATGTGACCCGCTTTCACCATGTATGTTTATTGGTGAAATATAATATGTAAAGTTTGGCCAAAATCGGTTAAACATTCGGGAGCAACATTTGTATGAGGGCTATACCTAAATCTGAACCGATCTTACTCACTTTCACCATAGATTTTTTAGTTGGATTATAAGATGTTGTGCCAATTTTAAAGAAAAACTGGTACAGTATGTGGTTTCTGAAGAGGAAAAAGTGAAATAGGGAGCGACATTTGTATGGGGGCTATATCTAAATCTGAACCGATCTTACCCAATTTCTGCATAGATGTTTCTAGTTGGATTATAAGATGTTGTGCCAAATTTAAAGAAAATCGGGATGTGGTTTCTAGAGCGGAATATGTCAAATTGGGAGCGACATTTGTATGTAGGCTATATCTAAATCTGAACCGATATTACCCACTTTCAGCATAGGTGTCTCTAGTTCAATTATAAAATGTTGTACTAGTTTTAAAGAAAATCGGGTACAACATGTGGTTTCTAAAGCGGAAAAAGTGATATCGGGAGCGACATTTGTATGGGGGCTATATCTACATCTGAACCGATCTTACCCACTTTCAGCATAGGTGTTTCTAGTTCGATTATAAAATGTTGTGCCAATTTTAAAGAAAATCGGGTGCAATATGTGGTTTCTAAAGCGGAAAAAGTGATATCGGGAGCGACAATTGTATGGGGGCTATATCTAAATCTGAACCGATCTTACCCAATTTCTGCATAGGAGTTTCTAGTTGGATTATAAGATGTTGTACCAAATTTAAAGAAAATCGGGTACAATATGTGGTTTCTAGAGCGGAAAATGTCAAATCGGGAGCGACATTTGAATGAGGGCTATATCTAAATCTGAACCGATCTAACCCGCTTTCGCCACATGTATTCCTAGTTGGATTATAAGGTGTTAATCCAAATTTGAAGAAAATTGGGTACTATATGTGCTTTATAGAGAGGAAAAAGTCAAATCGGGAGCGACATTTGTATGGGGGCTATATCTAAATCTGAACCGATCTGACCGATTTTTACCATAGCTGTTTCCACTTCAATTATAGGGTACTGTGCCAAATTTGAAGCAAATCGAACTTAATATGTGGTTTCTAGGGCGGAAAAAGTCAAATCGGGAGCGACATTTGTATGGGGGCTACATCTAAATCTGAACCGATCTGAGCGACTTTTACCACAGCTGTTTCCACTTCAATTATAGGGTACTGTGCTAAATTTGAAGCAAATCGAGCTTAATATGTGGTTTCTAGAGCGGAAAAAGTCAAATCGGGAGCGACATTTGTATGGGGGCTATATCTAAATCTGAACCGATTTCCTCCAAATTCAATACCGATGGTCCTTGGCCAGAAAAAATAACTTCTGCCAAGTTTCATAACAATCGGACAACAAATGCGACCTGTAGAGTGCGAACAAGCTTAGATGGACAGCAGACGGACAGACATCGGTAAATCGATTCAGCTGGTGATTCTAAGCCGATCCGTATACTTAAAGGTGGGTCTAGCTCAATTATTTCTTGGTGTTACAAACATTTGGCGCGAAACTAACTTATAATACCCTAGTCCACGAAGTGGTGTAGGGTATAAAAATATTACACACAGTGTAATATAACTATGTTTGCATTACGTATACTTAATTAGAATATAATTTAATAATATTAAGTATACGGTCACGTATTTATAAGGCCAGTGCAAACTCGCATCCAAATCTCAAAATTTTACCCCATCACTACGTGATAAAAGAACACAAAAAAGACCCTGCTAGCAACCGAACCAAATAAATGTCACACACTTATTTTAAAACACTTTGTTTTCTGTCTAAGAAAACAAAAACAAATGATCTCGAACGTGAGTTAGAGTTAGAACAAAAAAATAGAAAAGATCAAATAATAAATTATTATCAACTAGCTGAACCCCGCCCGCTTCGCCAGGCAAAAAACAAATTGTAAAATTAAAATCAGGTTTCATATTGATCTTATCATATTTATATTATCGTGGTTTGTAATATATACGTTCCAATTTTCAGCCTTCTAGCTAAAAACACTTTTTCCCGTAGTCAGTAATATATACGTTCCAATTTTCAGCCTTCTAGCTTAAAAATACTATAGCCACCCCCACTAAACGAAAATCCAAATTTCGGCATCAAATTGATCTTTCTCGTGGTCTACTACCTCTCAAAAACACTTTTCCCGGCCATTTGTCTTTCCCAACTTCCCGAACAAAATTCCTGGGAACTGACCTTCACAGAATTTCCCCATTACGTTATATTGGTTATATTGTACTAGTTTTCAGGGCAAAATTTATAACTGATTGAAATTTTCGGGAAATCATGCCAGTATTAATAATGTTTGTGTAAAAGGGACATATTTCAGATTTAGAAAAAAATCAAAAGCATCTGTTGGTACCTGTTGCCTTGAAGAAATTATGCAAAATTTCAGAAGGCATGAATTATAAATTTTCAAAAATATGAATATGTATTTGTATTTTGTTTTAATCTCCCCAAGGATTTCCGTCAAACCATCCATAAAAATTGGATGGGACGAATATCTAAACCTACGGTTTTTGGGCCGTTTTCTGATGGAAATACATGTCAAGATTAAAATTATATTTCCGAAACAGTGTTTGGAAATGAATATAAATGGGAAATACTTTTAATGTCATATCGTTGGAACTAGAGATGGTCGCGACTCACGTGAATTGCGCGATTCACGCGTGAATCGTGAGGAAAATTTATTTTACTCACGTGAGTGTGCGTGAACGTGAGTAACGAAAAAACTTCGTGCGTGAACGTGCATGTTTAAAATTTTTTCCTTCGTGAACGTGATCAAGTAATCACTCACGCGCACATCTCTAGTTGCAACTTATGTCACATTTATATTTTGTATCTCTAAAAGAGAATTTCTATCATCAAAGTTCAAATCACCCTATTTGAGTTTGTCAAATGGCAAAAATGCATATTTATAAAGCGGTTTTATTAAAAACAAATATGTTCGCACACTCGCACTCTCGCACACACACACACATGACACGCGGAGCATAGACCATCAGATCAAAAAGTAAAATGTAGACATAATTCTTCATAATTCATAAGAATATCGGTGCCATCCATCCATAGACCAACGGGCCGACCGACCGTCCGTCCGACCGATGGACACTGGACACAGAGGCTAGCCCGCATATCGGCTCTGGCTGTCCATTTGCCCATTTACACATCCAAGTACACGCTTGTGTATATTAAGTAGAAGAGAGACACTAAAAACATAAACTAAACATATGAATATGTAATTTTTACAACAAAACCGACTAAAAAATAATGCATAATTTCATCATCGTCATCGTCATAAATGTACGCTTTCGTACTGGCAAATAAATGTTCATACATCGAAAGCATAAAAATAAAAATTATTGCATGACAAACCGTTATCGGTTGCATTCAATCTCGAATAAATATTTTTTGGCGCTTGTTGCTTGTCGTCTTTGTTGTTGTCGATGTTACTGTTGTTGTTGTTGTTGCTGTTTTGATAAAACCGTGCAGAATGTAATACAGAGATATGCGAACGAGCAAATGCATTTGTCCATCCATTGGCAAACAAAAGAAAGTTGCACGCTTTGCTTCTGTACACATTGTTGCATGAACGTGTGGATGTATATTAGCGTAGGTGACTATATACTCTAATACGGAAATCAGATTTGTTATAGCTATCTATTAAACTATTTTGAAAATCACTCTATTGAAATTTCATGTAAAATTCACGAGAATATTCTACATGGCTTCTGATTTTGATGAAAATTGTCGAGAGAGTTTGATATTACAAAAAATTGAAATATAAATTTGAAAATTTGCACATTTTGAGGTAGTGTAAAACTTATTGAACATAGCTGTTGCTATTTTTATCGGGAATTTAATATACACTCAGAAAAATAGCATTCCCAAATTTGAGTAAAATCCATACTCCAATTTAGTTCAACAATTATTTGAAAATCACTCTATTGAAATTTCATGTAAAATTCACGAGAATATTCTACATGGCTTCTGATTTTGATGAAAATTGTCGAGAGAGTTTGATATTACAAAAAATTGAAATATAAATTTGAAAATTTGCACATTTTGAGGTAGTGTAAAACTTATTGAACATAGCTGTTGCTATTTTTATCGGGAATTTAACATACACTCAGAAAAATAGCATTCCCAAATTTGAGTAAAATCCATACTCCAATTTAGTTCAACAATTATACTCCAGTTTAGTAAAAATTTCTTTAAAAGTAGGAATATTACCTAAGTACAAGTAAAGTTTCCTTCTTTCCAAGTAATGATAAATATTTCATTTACTAGAAAGAGGGAAGTAAATTTAGTTAAAAACATTTTATTGGATCTAAAACAAAATTCTTACAATTGAGTATTTTCATTAGGATGGGCCACGAAAATAAATTGCATCGACCCCCCAGAAATGAAGTTTGGATTGTTTAATGATGATCTACAAAATATTTCGTCACTGGGTCAAGCCATCTGTGAACTAAACGCTCCTGAAAACACCTCTAAAAATCATGTTTTCCCGGTATAATTTTTTTAAGTTGCATTTTTGCCAACATTTTTTGAATTAATAGACCGTTGGAAGTACCTTAAATAAAAATTCTTTTCGAAGAATAACTCATTGTTAGAATTATTGTGCGTTTATATTGTTTTTTTGTGGGTTTTCAAGGTGACAGATAATAACTAATATTTCTGGAAATCATTTTGTAAAAGGTGTAATGAAAAATAAATAGGAGGAATCAATACCTTTCGAATGATGCCTAACTGATGAAATTTTGTGAAATAATTTAATAAAGTAGATTGGTTTTCAGAGCCGAACTGTTCAAACACTTTTTACAAAAATGAGCGCTGCGGCGTCAATTTCATTCTGAGAATCATCATAAGGTATTGACTGCAGCTATTTATTTTTTATAAAATACTACCACCAAATATCAAAAAGTTTTCAGTAGTCACTGTGAAAATCCACTAAAAATACTAAAGGGTGATTTTTTAAGAGCTTGATAACTTTTTTTTAAAAAAAACGCATAAAATTTGCAAAATCTCATCGGTTCTTTATTTGAAACGTTAGATTGGTCCATGACATTTACTTTTTGAAGATAATTTCATTTAAATGTTGACCGCGGCTGCGTCTTAGGTGGTCCATCCGCTTAGTCCAATTTTGGCATTTCCACGTTTTTGAGTAACAGAGACCCAATTGGTGCGAACGGCGACGAATCGAAAATTGGTGGTCATCATTAACACTGGCCGATACAGCTGCGATATTTTCTTCAGTTCGCACTCTACGTAAGCGTGTTGGTGGTTTAATGTCCAACAATGTAAATTTGGTGCGAAATTTAGTCACAATAGCCCGAATAGCCGCTTCAGTGGGTCGATTAAACTGACCATAAAATGGAAGCGCGCAATGAACTTTCTTAACAGAGCACGCATTTTGATAATAAAATTCAATAATTTGCAAGCGTTGTTCGTTTGTAAGACGATTCATGATGAAATGTCAAAGCATACTGAGCATCTTTCTCTTTGACACCATGTCTGAAATCCCACGTGATCTGTCAAATACTAATGCATGAAAATCCTAACCTCAAAAAAATCACTCTTTATATACGTCCAATAAGTTACTCTAAAACAAGAATCAAAATTTATATTTAAAGTGCTTTCAAGGGTATATAATTTCAGAAAAAGCGAAAACGGGAAGGATTTTTGTATCCTGTAAATGTATGTGTTTGACAAAAAATGTTAAATCGGAAAGAACATATGTATGGGGGTATATTGAAATCTGGAACCAAATAGGTGAAATATAATATGTATAGTTTGGCCAAAATCGGTTAAACATTTGGGAGCAACATTTGTATTTGGGCTATATCTAAATCTGAACCGATTTTTCCCACTTTCACCATAGTACTTGGATTATAAGCTGATGTGCCAAATTTAAAGAAAATCAAGTACAATATGTGGTCTCAAAAGCGGACAAAGTCAAATCGGGAGCGACATTTGTATGGGGGCTATATCTAAATCTGAACCGATCTTACCCACTTTCTGCATAGGTGTTTCTTGTTGGATTATAAGATGTTGTGCCAAATTTAAAGAAAATCGGGTACAATATGGCGCTTCTACAGCGAAAATGTGAAATCGGGAGCGACATTTGTATGGGGGCTATATCTAAATCTGAACCGATCTTACCCAATTTCTGCACAGGTGCTTTTAGTTCGATTATAAGATGTTGTGCCACATGAAAAGAAAATCGAGTACAATATGTGGTTTCTAAAGCGGCAAAAGTCAAATCGGGAGCGACATTTGTATGTGGCTATATCTAAATCCGGACCGATCTTACCCAATTTTTGTATAGGTGTTTCTAGTTGGATTATAAGATGTTGTGCCAAATTTAAAGAAAATCGTGTACAATATGTGGTTTCTATAGCGGAAAATGTCAAATCGGGAGCGACATTTGTATGGGGGCTATATCTAAATCTGGACCGATCTTACCCAATTTCTGTACAGGTGTTTCTAGTTGGATTATAAGATGTTGTGCCAAATTTAAAGAAAATCGGGTACAATATGTGGTTTCTAGAGCGGAAAATGTCAAATCTGGAGCGACATTTGTATGGGGGCTATATCTAAATCTGAACCGATTTGCCTCAAATTAAATAGTGTTCGTGATTGATTCATCATTGATCCACAAAACTTATTCGTGTCAATGTTTGTTAAGATCGGACTATAATTTGACTATAATTTAACCTGTAATTTGATTACAACAATAGATGAACAGACGGACATTGTTAAATCGACTACTTATCAATGGGTCTATCTCGCTTCACTTTGGGCGTTACAAACAAATGCACAAAGACATAATACTCTCGTGGAGTGTATAAAAATGACACCGGAAAAACATGATTTTTAGGTTTATTTTCAGGAGCGTTTAGCTCACAGATGGCTTGATCTAGATTTAGTAAAAATGAACTTGGTTTGAAGAAATACTTCCAGGCATTTTCCACTGTTTGAGTAAATATTGATTTGAGGAAAATTGAAATAGAATCAAGTTCAAATCATATACTACTTTCAAGGAAAAGTTGGAACTTGATATGAGGAAATATTGCTTTAGCGCTACACGAAGTTCAATTTTAGTTAATTTTAACTGGTTATAGAGTTCATTTTTTTCTGAGTGTGTATACCGTGAAATCTCTCATGCTCGAAGACTCCTTCAAGCGGACACCTCTCTTAAGTGGACATGTTTTATTTTAAAATATCCATTATAAGGAACCTCCATTAATCGGGCACTTTCTTATGTCGACACGGACATAACAATTTTTTTTACATCCTTCACCTCCTGGATGGGGGTATACTAAATTTTCCATTCCGTTAGTAATTCCTTGAAATGTCGACCTGATACTCTATAGAGCATAAATATTCGCGATCGTCATAAAATTTCAAGACGGTCTAGCCATGGCCATCCGTCTGCTGAAAGCACGCTAGCATCTAAACGAAAGGAGCTAGGACGTCCACATTTTCCATAAATGCGTCTTATAGTCGTAGATCGGTTGGGATTGAAACTGGTCGAAATCGGTCCAAAGGGAAACATTTTTCCTTCACAAGGACTAAAAATACTCATAAAACCCCTAATATTTAAGCATGTTTTTTCCAAATGTCTGCTTGTACTTACTTGATATTGGGTATGCTCATTCCCCCTATAACAAAAACATGCGCCATAAATTGATTTTTAATCGTAGGGGAAAAAGGGATAAAAATGGTATATATCAAACGACAACAGCTAGAAACAACAACGAAATTCGGTGTGTACATTCCTCTAGTTGAGTATATACATAATAAACGGTGATTTTTTAAAAGCTATAGGATAGTTAATAGAAACACATCAAATTCAGAAAAATGCATGAAATCTTTATTTGAATCGATAGTACGGTCCATATAATTTAATGTTTGAAGATTATTTCATGTAAATGTTGACCTTGACTGCGCTTCAAATGGTCCATCCGCTTAGTCCAATTTTGGCAATTCCACGTTTTTGAGTAACAGAGGCCAATTGCTGCGAACGGCGACAAATCGATAATTGATGGTCATCATTAATACTGGCCGATACAGCTTCGATATTTTCTTCAGTTCGCACTCTACGTAAGCGTGTTGGTGGTTTAATGTCCAACAATGTAAATTTGGTGCGAAATTTAGTCACAATAGCCCGAATATCCGCTTCAGTAGGTCTATTAAACTGACCATACAATGGAAGCGCGCTTCTTAACAGAGCACGCATTTTGATAATAAAATTCAATAAATTAATAAAATTCAATCAATGGTTAAATTATAGACCAAACTGAAGATGTTTGATAGTGAAACAAAACACGAAACATGCGTCAGCTGTTTAAACCAGTGTTGCCAAAAAGATAAAAGCTAAAAAATCACCCTTTATAAAGGTATTTTTTCAAATTCGTAAATTTAAAATAAAATTGGTACCAAACAAGCGTCTGCCCCTAGAATAATGAAATTCGTTGTATACATTCCTCTGATTGCGTAGACACGTAAAATAAACGGATTTTTCGAAATTCGTAATTTCAATGGATACAATGGGTACAGAGGGATACAAATAGTACCAACTAAACGACTACAGCTAGAACGATGAAATTCGGTGTACATCCCTATAATTGTGTAGACTCGTAAAAATAAAGTGATTTTAGAAAGTCGTACTCTTAAGGGTGTAAACTAGGAAAAAGGGGATAAAAATGGTGCCAACCAAATGGCCGCAGCCAGAATCATGGAATTCTGACTGCATGGACACACAAAATAAAAAGATTTTTCCAAATTAATACTTTTTACTTTTACGGCAAAAATTGTATGTGAGCTATGTACGTGAGCTGATGGATTTCCAAAATTTGTACTTTTGGAATTAAAATAGAAAGGAAATACATCCACTATCTACCAATATGTATGGTATTTAAGCTTTTATGAAAATATAAATATAAGAATATTTATTTTTTGAATTGACTTGAAGTACTATTTCGAAATATATAATGTAAACGCCTTATATGCGTGGTTTGAAATAATAAAAATATTATATTTATTTATGAAATTATTTTTTCATTATTTGTATTTGTTTTGGTTTGGCTATATTAAATAAATTATATTTTCCTGTAATATTACTGCACTTCTACGAAAATCGACAGCCTATGTGAAATGCAATCCATGGTGGAGGGTATATAAATATCGGCCCGGCCGAAGTTAACGCTGTTTTTACTTGTTACTGCTAAAATATCACTTTTTCGAGTTCTTCAAACTAACTATTTACTTCAATGCAAACTTGCACTTATATTGATTTTATTGAAGAACTGCCGATAGATATCACATAAACATATTTTAAACAAATCCGCAATATACAACATAAACTTTTTTATTTTTGGGCGGAACCACTGTGGGGCGGTGACGTATGAGCGACATGCATTATTCATTACTGCCTGGAGATTTTCGGGGGTAGTTGAATCAATTGTTGTTCAAATGTATTGATTTAAGTCACACGAATTTTTTGATTTTGTTTAGTAAACTTCAGCAATAACATCAGGTTCAGCAAGTTCAATTAAACACAATTAAAAATGTTTGTCTTTCAAATATACCAATGAATGTTATTCAACCTTTGCAAGTCAAAGTAATCGGTAGGTCAAATTAAAAATTTTAGATGGACCACCCTATATATATCTAGTCAAGGCACTACAAAGTTTTACTGTATACAATGTTTGGAAAAGTTATGAAGTGTATAATATGTTTTGCGACCCAGTCTAATACTTTCTGTACATGCATATACACAGGAGTGTAAATTATGAATTTATTATAAGTTTTTTTGATAGAAAATCATACCATAGCACATTTTATATGCAGAGTGGCGTTGTATGTTGTATCTTATTAAGATACGAATAGTACCAAATAGGCCGTAGGCCAATATGATAAAAATGGCATAACTAGTTAGAGGGCAAGTACTTGGTGGTCTGTCGACAACAATTCATGACATTCTTCATTGGCATAATGATGGGTTCATAGATAAAATGAATCCATTGAATAACATTGAGCTGTACATATACAAGCAATGAGCGCGTCAAGAAGTGAAATAGATACTCACCTTGCAATGCAGAAACTGTCCAAAATTGGATTTTAATATTATTTCGTTTTTGCAATAAAATGAATTGATTTTATTATAATAATGTGTCGTAATACATAATTATATTTTAAAAATAAATTAAATTATCAAAAAGAAAATATTTATATATATTTACACACATGAGAGAAAATGTGGCTGAAAGTGCGAGTGTAAACAATTTTTCAGGAAAATCTTTTTTTCAGATTTTTTTAATTTCTAACAACTACGAAGTAATTGAAAATAGTTCTTGCTACCCACTCACATATCAAAAAAGAAAAACATGTTATTAGACTATATTCCCTTCAATAGCGCACGTCGTCGACGGCAGTTTTATTTTCTAAAGTCAGTTTTTGTAGATCTAAGTAAGCCTCGTGAATTCTCTTCACTTGAAATGAGACAAATTCGCTTGCTGACATGCCACTTGAGCCAAAAATGATACTCATATTACCGAGTGGCCAACAAGGTCGTGGAGCCACTAAGGTCATTGTTCGAACCAACACAACAATTTAAATTTTTGCCACCACGTCATTCTTGTTGTCCAATTAAATAGAAATATTAGCCCTTATCATACACAACGACTACAACCAAACTCGTTTTATAAAGCAATTTAATAAAAAAAGATATCGAAAAAATTCATTCAAGCCCTCGCTGGGCCGTGTACATCATAACACGACGATTCCCACTTAGTATTCATCAGATGTTGCTGTTCTGATAAGTTTTGATCACGTTCGACACTTTAACAGCGAAACAAATAGTATTCATATAGCGATAAAGCGAGGGGAAAAATATACTTATAAATAAATTTATTAATGTCATGTGCATACAAAATTCTCATGCTCCATTGCAAAAAATATAATTTCTCAATTTTACTTCACTCCAACCGTCGAACGAAAGAAATTTCCATACAACGCGAATACATGCATACATATGTATGTATGTACAATGTACAATGTACATAAATTATTAAATATGTGTTAAATGTGTCCAGCGGAATGGAATGATCACCACGATAAGTAAGAATTCACGAAAACATGACTCTTTTCGAAACGAGAACTGGGTCAAGTTACAAAAGAAACACGTCGGCACGAAAGCGAAACAAAATTGTAATGAAGGAGGAAGTGTGTGACTTGAAGTGATTGTCATCATGTAGTCATTGATGAGAGTTAAATTGTACTAGAGAAAATATTTTCTATAGAAATAGATGAATTGTAGTCCACTTGTCAATATCGAGGGCTTATATTCATAAATGGCTATGAACAAAAACACAACTTTTCAGGAGAGCGACAAAACTGATTTTCTCCTTAATTTTAAGAGTAATTATGAATCTTTCTTCTACAGTTTAATCTAAAGAGGATTACTAATTGCTACTATTAAAAAGTTTTCGAAATTTCCTATTATTCACGGCTTTATGGTTCATAGCCACTTTTGCACGTTTAAAATTGAGCACTATGAATGTTGAAATAAGCACATAGCCATTTATGTCCAAATATATAAAAAAGATTTATGTAAACTCGATAATGTTTTTCATTACATCTTGGCAATGTTGTATAGAAAACGCATTTTCTGTGATGTACACAGCGAATTTAAAGATTCCAGCTTCATCCGTCAGATTGGTACCATTTTTATCCATTTTTACGCGTGTTTTTCTAAAGATACTTTTCACAATTTTTGACTTTACATCCACTATTTATCCTATATTAGCCTGATAACTTGGGAATCAAAATGCTATTAACGGCGAAATGATGGAATTTGATAGTACGATATGCCATAAATCTAGAAAAATGCTTTAAACAAAATCGTTGTAGTGAATTACAACCTTCGGTTATATGCTGCTCCATTTTTGAACTATATTTTATGTTCATAGCCACAAATTAACGTGCAATTAGATATCCAAATCGGAAAAATTTAAAAAAAATGGATTGAGAAAAAAAATTTCTTTTCCAAATTGATATGACAGATGACATCCAAATCTGAGAATAGTTTAGCATCAAAACTCATTTTCGATAAAATGGTCCATAGACACTTATGAATATAAGCATACCTTATAACTGTCAGCATGTACTATGAAAAGAAAACAGTTCGTTGCTGCAATGCATCAGTTTAATTGATTCATAGAACATAGTGTAAATAAATATATCAATTCAATGGATTTTCACCATGTAAAAATCATAACAAGTAAGGAAAGTCGGGCGGGGCCGACTATATGACACACTCCACTTTCAATCCAAATACAATTCAATTCGGTAAAAAAGTAAAAACGGGAAGAATTTTTGTATGTTTCCTAATCATAGGCTAATATAACCTGGACCGAAAAAAGTCAATCCGGGATCGAAATTTGTATGGGAGCTATATGTAAATCTGAACCCATCTGAACCATTTTCACCATGGGTGTTTCTAGTTGAAATATAAGATATTTTGCAAGATTTTAAGAAAATCTGTTAAAATATGTGGTTTCTGGAGCGGAAAAAGTCAAATTTGGAGCGAAATTTGTGTGGGGCTATACAAAAACTGAACCGATATTACCCAGATGTTGTGCCAAATTTAAAGTAAATCGGGTACAATATGTGGTTTCTAGAGCGGAAAATGTCAAATCGGGAGCGACATTTGTACGGGAGCTATATATAAATCTGAACCGATCTAACACATTTTTACCACAGGTGTATCTAATTGAGGTATAATATGTTTTGCCAATTTTGAAGAAAATAGAAATAGGTGGTATCTAGAGTGAAAAGAGTAAAATCGGGAGTGAAATTCGTATGGGGGCTATATCTAAATCTGAACCGATTTTTTCAAATTAAATAGCGTTCGTCATTGTCTTGATAAACTTCGTTGTGTAATGTTTCGTTTGGTTCTGGCTACAATTGCGACCTGTATCGTGATTACAAGAATAGATGGATAGACAGTCGGAAAGACAGACAGAAAGACAGACGGGCATTGCGAAATCGATTCAAAAAGTGATTCTAAGTCGATCAGTATAATTAACAATGGGTCTGTCTCGCTTCCTTTTGGGTGTTACAAACAAATACACAAAGACGCTCGTGGAGTGTATAAAAATTGCAAAAAGTAAAGTATAGTAAGACTCATGTAACACCGAATTTCTTGTTTCTAGCTGTTGTCGTTGGATAGGTACCATTTTTATCCCTTTTTGTCCCCCTATGAATAAAAATCACTTTATGTGCACGTTTTTGTTATAAGGGGAATGCACATAACTAATATCAAGTAAGTACTAGCAAACATATTGAAAAAAAAACATGTTTAAATACTCCGAAATATTATGGGTATTTTTAGTCCTTGTGACGGAGAAATGTTTCCCTTTCGGCCGATGTCGCCCAGTTTCAATCCAAACCGATCTACGAATAAAAGACACATTTATGAAAAATTTGGATGTCCTAGCTCCTTTCGTTTAGATAGCCTGCTTTCGACAGTTAAACGGCTAGGTCGTCTTAGAATTTTATGATGATCAAGAATACATATACTTTATAGGGTCTCAGGTCGATATTTCAATGTGTTACAAACGGAATGAAAAAGTTAAAAATACTAAAAATTGCATGCCTCTACATGCATTTGTTTAGCATTAACAACCATTTCAAGTTTTTTCCAATAAAATAAATGTAAAATTGTTGCACCGTGAAAATTGAAAATTATAAAAAAATCAATAATGAATCGATTGATATTTATTCTTAATAAATAAATATTCGGATTCGGCTAATCGGCCTTTTGTGCCGAATATTGTTTTTGACCTAAAGCAGAATCCGAAGTCTTTTAAAAATTATTTAAGCAAAACTTCATTTGAAATAGAGAAAAATACACGTCTAAAGGTTGATTTTTTAGCTATTATCTTTTTGGCAACACTGGTTTAAACAGCTGACGCACGTTTCGTGTTTTGTTTCACTGTCAAACATCTTCAGTTTGGTCTATAATTTAACCATGAATCGTCTTACAAACGAACAACGCTTGCAAATTATTGAATTTTATTACCAAAATGCGTGCTCTGTTCATCGCGCGCTTCCATTTTATGGTCAGTTTAATCGACCCACTGAAGCATCTATTCGGGCTATTGTGACTAAATTTCGCACCAAATTTACATTGTTGGACATTAAACCACCAACACGCTTACGTAGAGTGCGAACTGAAGAAAATATCGCAGCTGTATCGGCCAGTATTAATGATGACCATCAATTATCGATTCGTCGCCGTTCGCAGCAATTGGGCCTCTGTTACTCAAAAACGTGGAAATGCCAAAATTGGACTAAGCGGATGGACCATTTGAGGCGCAGTCAAGGTCAACATTTGCATGAAATAATCTTCAAACATTAAATTATATGGACCGTACTATCGATTCAAATAAAGATTTCATGAATTTTTCTGAATTTTATGTGTTTTTTTTTTTGAAAAACTTTCCTATAGCTTTTAAAAGATCACCCTTTACAAGAAGGGTCAAAACTGCTACTTTAATCCATAGTTATATATAGGCATTGTTGTCTTCTTTAATATGCCTAAATAGATTTGTTTTTATTTTTTATAAAAAAACATTCTGCTATTTTTTGAATGAAATTTGGAACACTATTTAGATATTTCATTTCATTTTCTTATTTTTGGTGTTTTTGTCATGCCAGCAAAAATGATTTTTTCAAAAAATCTCAATTTTTAGGAGACTGATTCTAAACAAATGTATATAGAAAGTGAAATTCATAGCATTTGTAGCCATCACAATTACATTTAATTGGGCATATATATGATATAATATTTGCATTTTTGTAAAAAAATAAAAAATACATTCATAAAAAAGTTGGTTTTTTGATGTGTGCCTCAATGCACTTTCATCTATGGAACCATTCCACACGATTCTTTGATCTTGTATCCAGATAGTGTCATATCCATGCATGGCATGCATACATGCCTCTCGATACCTTTTCATCTGACCATTATCATTGGAATGTCAGTCTTAATTTTGAATGTCTGCGTTTCATTCTTTTTGAGGCCATAATTTCACATCCAATTGTTGTGCTGTTCGCGCTGAGCTTTGTGAGAATATTTTTGTGCGCGTTAACCATCAAGTGATTTACGTAAATCCTTATTCGATGACATATGTATACATATCTATACATATACACGTACATATATACATATCCAAAGGCGACATACGCCGTGATACCCGTACTCTGCGAACGCATGCAGCACAAAAAAAAAAAACAAAACGAGAAGAACAAGAAAATAAAATATTTTTTATTTTATTAAAATTTAACAACACTGCCATAAATCTTTACCTAAAAAGAGCAGACGACAATTCAAATTTTCACAAAACCGCAAACGCAACAAAAAGCCCAGGACGAATGGCCAACACCGACCGACGAAGAGCGCAAAAGGCCAGGTTAATAACAAACAACACCATGCAGCAGCAGTAGCTGTAGCAGCACCAACGCCAAATCAAAAGGCAAAAAGAATTGTTCGAACAGAACTGGGGGATTTATATCAAATGACCAAAAGAGCCCTGGACATAGCAAAGAACCGAACTGAAATTGATCCAGTTGTAAACGAAAAAGCAGCGAAAAAAATTGCTTCACATATTGTTTAGCTGGTGGTGTTGGCTTGGATGAAGTGTCTCATCAAAAGCAATAATTCTTATGAACATTTATAGTTCGTTGGTGCTGCGCTGCACAAGCCACCAAGTACTCACACTCGCTCGCTCGTTCGCTCAATTGCTTGGAAACTCAGTCTCACAGTTCTCCACACTCACTTGCACTTGTGTGAGCTTTTTTCTCTGCATGACAAGGAAACTCTGCTGCTCCTGAAGTTGCTGCGTAGCTGATGTCAATGATGACGATGATGATGATGGTGATCATCGTCATGACCATGATGACAATGTTACTGTGATGGTCAGCTGAACGAGCAAGAGCAACGAGCAACACTTAAATATGACCGAATAGTACTTGCAATTCAGGCATTTGACTTCTGAATCATGTTCACATTTTATATATGTATGACGATTCACAAATGATGGACAGTGGTTCAAGGCTATAGCAGAGGTATCTAGAGTTAGTCACCTACAAATTTGTAAGGCGAAATTGGTCATATGAGGTTAGGACGTCCGAATAGTGAGGACATAGACAACAAATTTATTTGGACTTGTTTAAAAAATCTCTAAATAAGATATATTAAACAAGTAAAAACGGCGTTAAATTCGGCCGGGCCGAACTTTATATACCCTCCCTCCACCATGGATTGCATTCCACAGAGGCTGTCGATTTTCGTAGAAGAATATTACAGGAAAATATATATTTTTAATATAGCTAAACCAAAACAAATACAAGTATTGAAAAAATAGATTTATAAAAAAATATAATAATTTTATCATTTCAAACCAAGCTTATAAGGCAAGGCTACCTGTACGTTTATATATCGAAATAATACTTTAAGTCAATTCAAAAAATAAATATTCTTAAAAGGGTGATTTTTTAAGAGCTTGATAACTTTTTTAAAAAAAAAACGCATAAAATTTGCAAAATCTCATCGGTTCTTTATTTGAAACGTTAGATTGGTCCATGACATTTACTTTTTGAAGATAATTTCATTTAAATGTTGACCGCGGCTGCGTCTTAGGTGGTCCATCCGCTTAGTCCAATTTTGGCATTTCCACGTTTTTGAGTAACAGAGACCCAATTGGTGCGAACGGCGACGAATCGAAAATTGGTGGTCATCATTAACACTGGCCGATACAGCTGCGATATTTTCTTCAGTTCGCACTCTACGTAAGCGTGTTGGTGGTTTAATGTCCAACAATGTAAATTTGGTGCGAAATTTAGTCACAATAGCCCGAATAGCCGCTTCAGTGGGTCGATTAAACTGACCATAAAATGGAAGCGCGCAATGAACTTTCTTAACAGAGCACGCATTTTGATAATAAAATTCAATAATTTGCAAGCGTTGTTCGTTTGTAAGACGATTCATGATGAAATGTCAAAGCATACTGAGCATCTTTCTCTTTGACACCATGTCTGAAATCCCACGTGATCTGTCAAATACTAATGCATGATCATCACTCTTTCACTCTTTACTTATATTTTCAAAAAGCTTAAATACCATACAAATTGATAGACAGTGGGTGTTGCAGCTGTTTGTATTTCCATTCTATTTAAATTACTAAAGTACAAATGTTGAAAATCCATTATCTCACGTACACAGTGCAAAATAACCTAACTTCATGATTCAACCAATTTTTGCCGTAAAAGTCAAAAGTACGAATTTGGAAAAATCTTTTTGTTTTAAGTGTCTATGCAGTCAGAGGAATGTATACACCGAATTCCATGATTCTAACTGCGGCCATTTGGTTGGTACCATTTATACCCCCTTTTTCCTATTTTACACCCTTAAGAGTATGACTTTCTAAAACTTTTTTATTTTACGTGTCTACGCAATTAGAGGGATGTACACACCAAATTTGATCATTCTAGCTGTAGCCGTTTAGTTGAACTATTTTTATCCCTCTGTACCCATTATATCCCTTGAAAGTGCGAATTTGGAAAACCACCTTTTATTTTCCGTGTCGACGCAGTCAGAGGAATGTATACTTCGATTTCATGACTCTAGCTGCGGTCATTTGGGTGGTACTATTTTTATCCCCTTTTTCCATTTTAACCAAAAAGTACGAATTTCGAAAAATCCGTTTATTTTACGTGTCTATGGAGTGAGAGGAATGTATACACCGAATTCCATGATTCTAACTGCAGCCGTGTGGTTGGTACCATTTTTATCCCTCTATTTCCATTTTGCCCCTTAAAAGTACGAATTTGGAAAAAATACTTTTCTATTATGTATCTACTCTATTAGAGGAATGTACAGTGTACATTGTACACACCGTGTTTAATATGTATCCGTTGCCGTTTAATATGTACCATTTCTATCCCTTTTTGCCCCATTTCACCCCCTACGAATAAAATCACTTTATGGTGCACGTTTTTGTTATAGGGGAATGAGTATCCCCAATATCACGTAAGTATAGGGTGTTTTTTATTGAGGTATAGAACTTCGAATTGAAATAAAACACAAGAAAATCGTTTTAATGTCCATCAATTTGGCTTTATTGGAAGGATAATTTTATGCCATTAATGTTTAAATATGATTTCGTGCATGTGGCCGCCGCGGCTGGCTCGAATATAGCCACTTCTACAGGTCCAATTTTCAATAACGCCACGAATGTTGGCTTCCAAGTCCCCTAACGTTTCTGGTTTGTTGGCGTAGACGAGCGACTTCACATATCCCCAAAGAAAATAATCCAATGGTGTCAAATCACACGATCTTGGTGGCCAATTGACAGGTCCATTCCGCGAAATTATGCGCTCATCGAATGTTTCCTTCAATAATTCGATTGTGGCGTGCGCTGTGTGGCATGAGCTTGCGGTGAACTTCGCGAACTGAACCATTACTTTCGAAATAAATTTGCACGATTTGCAAGCGTTGTTCTTATGTCAACCTGTTCATGATGAAATGGCAAACCAGGCATTTGACTTCTGAATCATGTTCAAATTTTATATATGTATGACGATTCACAAATGATGGACAGTGGTTCAAGGCTATAGCAGAGGTATCTAGAGTTAGTCACCTACAAATTTGTAAGGCGAAATTGGTCATATGATGGCTAGATCGTCTTAGAATTTTGTGACGATCCAGAATATATATACTTTATAGGTGTTGCAAACGGCAAAGTTAGTATACCCCCATCCTGGAGGAGGATACCCTCCTAAAGTTTGACGCTGGCTACTATATATTCGCCTGGATCGAGAAAAAAATTGATATGATTACACCTCAGAAATGAATGAACGATTGCCTAAACACATAAAAAAACGTATTTTTGAAATTCGTACTTTTAGGGGGTAAAATGGAAAAAGGGGTTAAAATTGTACCACCCAAACGGCCGTAGCTAGAATCTTGAAAATCTGTGTATACATTCTTCCGACTGCGTAGACACAAAAAATAAAACGGTTTTTCCAAATTCGTACTTTCAAGGGATACAATGGGAACACAGGGAAAAATTGATAAAATTCGGTGTGTGTATACCTATAATTGCGTAGACGCATAAAATAAAGAGATTTTGGAAAGTCGTACATATAAGGAGTAATATTGGAAAAATGGCAACCAAATGGTAGCAGCTTGAATCATGGAATTCGGTGTGTACATTCCTTTAACTGCATAAACAAGCAAAACAAAAAGATTTTTACAAATTCGTACTTGGCCCGGCCGAACTTAACACCTACTTTACTAGTTTTTTCTTTTTTAAAAAAAGAAGATGGAATATAGTTCAATAGTTGGACAGTTTTATAATGTTGAAAATGTAATGTCGGAAAACAAGAATATAATTCAAATGCACATAAAAGGAAACAATCGTTAAGTCGCTTATTATACCCTCCATCTAATGATGGTTATTCACTTTGTTATCCCGTTTGTATATTCTGTGTCGTTGTAAAATTCTAAGATGATCTAGCCATGTCCGTCTGTTTGTTGAAAGCATTATAATCGCGGCACTTGCTGAGTACATTTCTCTTGTTGCATACAGGGTTTTCCAACAAGAGGTGTTATTTTGGTATTCAGAGAAAGATGCAATTTTTGAGATAAATGATCGGATGTTTATTTCATAATAGAGGAAGGGGAAGAGCCGTTAATAATGAAAAACAACATCAGCCAAATGGCCACCACGACCACGCTTACAGGACCATATCCCTTTTCATGAAACTTTCCAGAACCAAATCGCAAAGTGGCTGTCCTATGTCCTCGATGGCCTCAATTCTATCTTTTAGGTCTTGAATCGACGCTGGGCTGTTGGCGTAGACCTTATCTTTCACGTGGCCCCAAAGGAAGAAGTCGCAAGGTGTTAAATCACAAGATCTCGGTGGTCAATTGTGATCACCTCTTCGAGAGATAACACGGTCCGGAAACTTTTCCCGTAAAAGAGCAATGGTTTCGTTGCTTGTGTGGCACGCAGATCAATACCATCCAACTCCGACCATAAAAAATCATTAATCATCTCTCGATAGCGCAATCCATTCACCGTAACTGTCGATCCAACCTCATTTTCGAAAAAGTAAGGTCCAATGACCCCGGCGGACCATAAACCGCACCAAACAGTCACACGATGAGCATGGAGAGGCTTCTCAACAATAACTCTTGGGTTTTCCGAGCCCCAGATGCGACAATTTTGCATGTTGACGTAGCCACCGAGATGGAAATGGGCCTCATCAGTCAATATGATTTTTCCATGGAATTCTGGATCATTTCCATTCATCTCATGGACCCAATCAGCAAGGAAACGACGTTGTTGATGATCGGCCGGCTTGAGTTCTTGTGTTAACTGAACTTTATAAGCCTTAAGACCCAAGCCTTTATGCAAAATACGGTGTAATGACGTTTGTGAAAAGCCCAAATCCAAAGAACGACGAGGAATGGACAAACCTGAGTTTTCTTCAACTCTTTGGGCTACAGTAGCAATATTCTCAGTTGTTCTTGAGCGACGTACACGGGTTTTATTATTCACTTCACTAACTTGTATATATATATTTACAAATGACATTGTGACATTTATTTATTGGCTGCACACTACCTCAGGAGGTTCCGGCGATTTTTCAACCCGATACTTACACTTGGACTATTTAAGTAAATGATTCACCGAAACGAATGATAACCACAAGTAACTTTCCTAATATCCGTCACACAATCGCACCAAATAACTAAGCACGCATTGTCAGCTCAAAAATGTCAAAATCTTTGCAAAGGGAAACCCGAAACGAGCAAGCAGGATTAAGTCTAACAAGTCATGTATAGATCATGCCAACAGCTTGGATAATAACTGAACAGTCGGAAGGGTGGAAATCTCAACTATATTTTATTTATTGATTTTGAGAAAGCATTTGATATTTTATACCACAATGTCAAATAGATTTGACTAAATCACAATACGACAGTGTTAAATGTGACATCTTGCACGAAGGCTCGTTCAGATGTCACATAAGTGTAAACGTTGACGTACGGCAAGATTGCCCGCTATATCCATTATTATTCAACACAACTATCGACCTAATTATGGTAAAAGTCACTTCGAACCCACGAGGCCTTACTTGACCGGAACTATGCAGATGACATATGGGATGACTGTGGCCCGAACCCGACATTCGCATGCCTTAAACTACTCCAAAAACAAGAAAGAAACTGAAAAAGTCGATCACCCTTTTTAGTGTTCTAAAGCGCTTTAAGAGTACTACATTTTATAAAGGGTGCATTTTTAGCTATTATCTTTTTGGCAACACTGGTTTAAACAGCTGACGCACGTTTTGTTTCACTCTCAAACATCTTCAGTTTGGTCATAATTTAACCATGAATCGTCTTACAAACGAACAACGCTTGCAAATTATTGAATTTTATTATCAAAATGCGTGCTCTGTTAAGAAAGTTCATCGCGCGCTTCCATATTATGGTCAGTTTAATCGACCCACTGAAGCGGCTATTCGGGCTATTGTGACTAAATTTTGCACCAAATTTACATTGTTGGACATTAAACCATCAACACGCTTACTTAGAGTGCGAACTTTAGAAAATATCGGCCAGTGTTAATGATGACCATCAATTATCGATTCATCGCCGTTCGCAGCAATTGGGCCTCTGTTACTCAAAAACGTGGAAATGCCAAAATTAGACTAAGCTGATGGACCATTTGAGGCGCAGTCAAGGTTAACATTTGCATGAAATAATCTTCAAACATTAAATTATATGGACCGTACTATCGATTCAAATAAAGATTTCATGCATTTTTTTTGAAAAATTTTCCTATAGCTTTTAAAAAATCACTTTATATCGCCAGGACTTAGTACAAATTAGTACAAAATTATAAACATATTACAAGGAAACGGACGCGACAAAAAAACAGAAGTACTTTTGAAGATGTTATAGATATATACAATGTTCAGCGATTTTTTGAGAACTTTGTTTTTTCATATAGACATGTAAATAAAGGTCAGAGGATATATTTTGTTCGTAGATTTATGAAATATGAGAATTACGGATGCTTCCACTCGTAGTAGAGAAAGTAGAACTTTTAATAAAAATAAAAGAGAACCAGTTAACTTCAAGTTTCACAATAAAAAAGTTGTCGAAAAAAATTTATAAATTTGTCAGTCAATCAGCTCTTCCGAAATAATAACTCGAAATCGATTTTTTTTTATCGGGGTTTTCATTCAAATTAGCTAAAAATGGTAAAAAATATTTTTTTTCCAATTTCGATAACTTGGGTAATTATGGAAAATTTTTATACTTTTCGTATTTGGCTTCCAACTTTGGCGTCCTATAACTCCATAACTAAGCGATATATTGATAATTTTTTAAGGTTATCGAATGAAAAATGTATCGGAAATCCTGCTCTATAACAAATTTCAAAATAACTAGTAAATCAAAAAAAATTTTTTTTTTTCAAATCCATGCTTTATGCAAGCAGAATTCTATTGGGCCTAGAAATTCTTTTTTAGTTATCTTTTGTAGAAGGAAAAATTACTGCAAAATTTCAGTTTTTTATCTGCCATAGAACGGCATATATTCGAAAATGGGTTTTAACTTCGTATGGGAGGTGCCACGCCCACATTTCCATTACCGCCCATTTTTGTCACAACTACGCACATTAATGCTAGATGCACTTACACAAAATTACAGTAGGTGTAATTTTGGATTTAACTTCATATGGGAGGTGCCACGCCCACTTTTGCATTACCGCCCATTTTAGGCGCAACTACGCACATTGATGCTAGATGCACTTACACAAAATTTGAGCACTATACGTGTCATAGAACTGACACTATTCGATAATATGTTTTAACTTCGTATGGGAGGTGGTACGCCCACTATTCCAATACCGCCCATTTTTGGCAGAACTACGCACATTGATGGTAGATGCACTTACACAAAATTTCAGCATTCTAGGTGTCATAGAACTGACAATATTCAATAATAGGTTTTAACTTCGTATGGGAGGTGCCACGCCCACTTTTCCAATACCGCCCATTTTTGGCACAACTATGCGAATTGATGCTAGATGCACTTACACAAAATTTCAGCACTCTAGGTGTCATAGAACTGACAATATTCAATAATAGGTTTTAATTTCGTATGGGAGGTGCCACGCCGCTTTGTCCAATTGGTCAAATTTTTCCATTTCCTTGTATTGTCATCGAAAATGATTAAGTGTGCAAAATTTGAGCAAAATTGGTTGAGAAAAAAGCTTTCAAAAATTGATTTCAAATTTTGTGGCACACAAACATATATAGAAAGTAACCTTATATAAAGCATGGAATAATATGGGAGAGAAACTTAGGTTTCTTTTTGGTTGGTCGTGCTAGGTGATGGCTTAAACCACTGTGACTCGCGCAACAAGAACCAAAGCAATACCGACAACGATGAGGAAGAGGATGATGGCGATGATGATGTTGATGATGATGATGTGGACAATAACGACAATAGGTAAATATCAGCGCAAGCTCATAAAAAAACTTCTGACAGCACAAAAAGAGGTGTTGACACATTGATTTATCTGGCAGACTACCGTATGCATACACGCTGGACACAACATCGCCACCACCACTAACAGCAGCAGCGGCAATAATAGCGGCGGCGAAGGAGCAGAACATCTCCAATACTTGGCCTTTTTGTTGTTGGACGAATTGCTTTTGTTGAAGCCAAAAAACAAACAAATAACTTAAGAACACACAAAACCAACAGCCCAGAGGTGAGCTCAGCACTCTTCAAATCAAATCTGGTAACATCATAACCACAACAACAAGCGCTGCCAAACAAACAATGGCTTAAACCTCATAGAATCATAATAACGCTTTTGAAAAATCCCCCTCCGCAAACGAAAGCAAAAAAAAAGGAAACCGAACAGAAGAACCTGCTGTGTTTGAATTGGTAGCTGATTTGAAGGAGGCCACTGGACCTGGGAAGCTCAAGAATAAAGGAGGCAAAAAAGCGACACCACCAATCAATTTCAAAATTTCATTTTGGTATTTCAATATGTGTACCACCGCAGACCGGCTCAACCAAACGAACAGCAGCAGCCCATTGAACATTAAAGAAATTGGCTTAAACGCAGTCAATGATGCCTCAACTGAGGGATCAAAGCTTCACCAGCTGCAGCCAGCTAAAGGCGTTCATATGTGTAGACGTGTGTGTGTGTGTCGGCCACTTAGCCGAAATCTGGTGTTCTTTGCGCACCATCACCAGCAGCAGGAGCATCATCTCTTAACGAAAATCTTGCTCTTAATATGTATTTTTTTGCGTGTGTTGGCTTTTGGAAATTCAATATTTTTTGTGTTTTGTGTCCTATAGATCTGGGAAGAGGGCATTGCGTTTTTGTGTCGCTTTAAAAATTTTACCAATTTAAAAATTCCTTTTAAAATATAAATTGACCAAATTAATATGATGGTCAAAAACAATTCTGGGAGAAAAATTTTGGTGGCATCGTGTGTGTGTTACCTGTTTTTTTTTCGTTTTGTTTTGTTTCGCAGCGACAATTTGGTGGAGTTGTACGAGTTAAATCGATTGTCTTTATGCGCAAGATTAGAGTAGTAATCACCCCCTTTGGAATCATTTGACTACTGATCTTCATAGAGGGGTTTAGGTGGGGATTAGAGAAAGTTTTGAATTGTATACCCCGACTTTTCGATTTCGGGGAATACAAACAATAAAGTTTTCTTTCATTAACACAACAAATTTAACTTAAAATTACTAAAAAATCAGGATACACCTACGTCACATCTATCAAATTTAAGCTAAAATATGACAGAAATCATTCCAAATATTTTAAAATACTAGGCCTGTTCGATTGGGCTTACTAGCTTAATTTTTGTATAGAATTTACTCGCTTAACAAGAAAGTAGCTTGTAACTCTCTTAGTGTTGCTGCCAGATTTTTCTTGTTGGTTCATTTAAGAAAAACCAACGTTGCCACCTTGTCAAGTGTCTTAATTATAAGCTAGAAAGCCCAATCGAACAGGCCTACTCTACGGATTGTCGCATTAAAGAGAACTCATCAGACTATAATGAATTAGAGTACAAGATAAAATTATATTCTAATTAAACTATTCAACGAAAAATAAAAGTTTTGTGTCCTAGACTAAAAAAAATTATTTGTTATGCATTGAGGCAAACAATTTATTAATAACTTTTTTTTTAATTTTTTACTAAAATGCCAATTATAGCTTAAGGTATATTTAATAAATTTATATAGTTAGAGTACTAAATTTCGATTAACAAAGATATAAAGGGTGTTTTTATTGGGGTATAGAACTTTAAGTTGGCATCACTTTTTTAACTGGCGGCCATTTTGTCAGCTGTCAAGTGATTAATATTTAGTTTGGTTTGCCATTTCATCATGAACAGGTTGACAAAAGAACAACGCTTGCAAATCGTGCAAATTTATTTCGAAAGTAATGGTTCAGTTCGCGAAGTCCACCATTTTATGGTCGACATAATCGTCCATCAGAGCAATTAATTCGGTTAACCATGGATCGTTTTCGCACTACGTTTACTCTATGTGATAATACGCATCCGCAGAGACGTCGAACAGTGCGCACCTAAGAAACAATTGCCGCTGTAGAGCAAAGTGTTGCAGAGAACCCGAATGAATCGATTCGCCACCGTGCACAGCAATTGGAGCTGCACAGCAATTGGAGAAAGTGGTTGAAAATTGGACCTATAGAATTGGCTATATTCGAGCCAGCCGCGGCGGCCACATGCCCGAAATCATATTTAAACATCAATGGCATAAAATTATCCTTCCAATAATGGACATTAAAACGATTTTCTTGTGTTTTATTTCAATTCGAAGTTCTATACCTCAATAAAAAACACCCTATATAAAAAGTTTATACATTTTGGAAATAGGGCTTCATGTTAATATTCACAATAATAAAACCAGAAATGCATAAAAATGTGCCTATTACAAAAATTTAATTTAACCACAGTCATAACTACTAAAATCACATTTTTGATTTATTTTCCCCGTTTAGGAATTGTGGGATTTTTGCCTGGCGACTCCCCAGATTTTCGGTAGGTATCATTTTGACATTCATTTTTTATGAGGGCGTCAGTGGCAAAAGGGGTGTGAACCGCCCATTTTTCTCAAATCATATATTTTGCTGTGGATGCCGACATATTAAATTTGGGAAATATTTTTTGCTGCAACTTCGCGATTTCCGTCCAATGTTGTGTACTCCTTCTATAGGGTCCGCCAAATAACTTTTATTTTTAAAAATGCTATAAAAAAACTACTGAATATTTTCTCAAATTTCTTTTTTTATTTGAAAGTACAATCCTTCCGGTTAATAATGGAAAATAATATCATTCAAATGGCTGCCTCGGGCTCCCCACAAATAATAGTCCAACGGTTGAATAGTTGAAAAAAAAACGTTAGATGGCGGACCCTATATGTGGGAGGGATGTAACTTTAATGTATAGTCTAAATGCGTAGGCCTTAATGGGTTAACGAGCCTCTAAAGATACAAATCGAACTAAAGATATGTAAGTATCATGAAATCATCAAAATCCGATCGATGCATTAGATTTTTGGTTTTTAGTGCAAAAAATCAAACGGAAATTAAAAAAAATATTTTTTATTTTAAAAAATATTAAAATTTATTAAAATTTTTTTTTTTTCGCTTACATCTTTGGTTTTCATAAACAAATTATTTAAAATTATTAATAAATCATTTTTTCTTTTCCTCAGGAAATAGCTATCTGTAAATGTCAATGTTTCGGTAGTTCCTGAAACATTGGGTCGTCGTGAAGCACCTTGTCGGACCGCAAAATTGTCGCATCTGGGGCTCGGAAAACCCAACAGTTATTGTTGAGAAGCCTCTCCATGCTCATCGTGTGACTGTTTGGTGCGGTTTATGGTCCGGCGGGGTCTCTTTCGAATATGAGGTTGGCATTTTTCTTTGAATACCAAAATAACATAACGTGGAAAACCCTGTACTTTCAGTTTCAGATTTATATATCTCCCATATAAATTTCGCTCCGGTTTTGACTTTCTCGCTCTAAAAAAGAATTTTTTTGGGTCATAGTGTATGTTTTGATTCAGCCCTCAGAAAAATATCCCTTCTTAAAGCTCTATAAGCTACTATCTTACTGCTCGATTTTGTGAAATTAGCTATACTGCATCAGAGTTTGTACACTGGTCCATATAAATAGTAGGCTAACCTTCGACAAAGTTTGGAATTTTTGAAAACAAATTTACTCACTAAAGCAAATGTGTGTAGTTTTCAACTTTAGGACGCCAAAATTCATCAAGAAATTTTATGCAGAGCCATTCGATCAAACGATTGTAAACTATTGTTGTCTATACCACCACGTTTGTAGAATTATCTCTCCCTCTTTACCATTTTTAAATGTTTTGTGCTGAAAACAACAAATTTCTTATACACTGATGTTACTTAAAATACTTGTCCATCTTGATCTTTACATCCTTTATGACGAACATGTACAGGGATTTCCAACAAAAGGTGTTATTTTGAATCACTTGACTGATGAGGCCCAATTCCACCTCGGTGTTGGATCAACAGTTACGGTGAATGGATTGCGCTATCGAGAGATGATTCATGATTTTTTATGGTCGGAATTGGATAGTATTGATCTGGACAACGTTTACTTTCAACAAGACGGCGCTACGTGCCACACAAGCAACGGAACCATTGCTATTTTGATGTTCTCGCTCTAGAAAAGCGATATTATTTACCAATTTTCTTCAAATTTGCCACATCACCCTAAGTTTTAAGCGCCTAGATACGTCTTTGGTGAAAGTGGGTAAGATCGGTTCAGATTGAGATATAGCTCCCATACTCATTTCGCTGTAAATGCCTTTCCGTACTTGTTTTCAATATAAGGAGTTAATTTTTTTTTTAAAGATTACACTGTGCGACAGTCCAAAAACCCTGGGAGGTGATATTATTTTTCTGGTAGGTATTATAAAGGGTGATTTTTTAGCTATTATCTATTTGGCAACACTGGATTAAACAGCTGACGCACGTTTCGTGTTTTGTTTCACTGTCAAACATCTTCAGTTTGGTCTATAATTTAACCATGAATCGTCTTACAAACGAACAACGCTTGCAAATTATTGAATTTTATTATCAAACTGCGCGATCTGTTGAAAGTTCAGAAAGAAAGAAATTGTGTTCAGCGACGAAGCTCATTTTTGTCTCAATGGGTACGTAAATAGGCATAATTGTCGATTTTGGAGCGAATATCAGCCAGAAGCATTGCAAGAGCTACCAATGCATCCAGAAAAAGACACAGTTTGGTGGCATCATTGGACCGTACTTCTTCAAAGATTATGCGAATCGTAACGTAACTGTGAATGGTGAGCGCTACCGTGAGATGATATCCAACTTTTTTTGCCCAAAATGCAAGAGCTTGACTTGCATGACATGTGGTTTCAACAAGACGGTGCCACATGCCACACAGCACGCGCAACAGTGGACTTATTGAGAGGCGAGTTCGGTGAACATTTTATTTCACGTTCGAGACCGGCCAATTATTTATTTTTTTGTGGGGCTATGTTTAAGCTCATGTCTATACCGACAAGCCCGCTTCAATTGACGCATTGGAAGACAACATTGAAGCATTTATTCGTGAGATACCGGCCGAAATGTTGGAAAGAGTATGCCAAAATTGGACTAAGCGGATGGACCATTTGAGGCACAGTCAAGGTCAACATTTGCATGAAATAATCTTCAAACATTAAATTATATGGACCGTACTATCGATTCAACTAAATATTTCATGCATTTTCTGAATTTTTTGTGTTTTTTAACTTTCCTATAGATTTTAAAAAATTACTTTTTAGAGTAGAACAAGAATCTGTATTTGTTATATTTCCCAGACACTCCCAAATCTTGAGTTTCATACCTTTGCATACTTATAATCCTGTAAATTAGTATTTTATCAACCGACTTTCACTTTCTAATTGGATTTGAAAAGAAGAAACCAGGAGTTTCTATAACTTTCGATTTGTTTGTGAATTTGTTGTTTGTAATTGAGAGTAAACACATTTGGCTATTTCCATTAGTCAATAGAAATATATCATTTTCTTAATTTTTTTATTGTCAATAAAAAAAGTTTTTGAATTAAATATATTTTTTTAAATCCACAAGAAACTACCTTTCAAACGCCAAATAACACAAAATATCACGCCAAAATATCTTAACTATATTAGAAGTTATAGAATATAGAAAATATCCAAACTTCACTTTCCCGCATTGAGCGGAAACGACCGAGCACAACTACGCCATTCAAAGTTTGGATGTTTTTCAAAAGTTTGTATGTTTTTGCTATTGGATTTTTTTTCCAATTTCATAACATTTCCTTTCATAGAAATATTTTTTCTTCTTGAACATACATTTGTACAGAAGAATATAACATCTATACATATTTAAAAGTGAGTAATATTTTTAAGCATAAGAACACTTTTGAGTTCTGCTCATAGATAATCAAAATTATCTAAATATATCCAAACAACTAGACACGTCAATAAATTCACGTGCCGATGGAGTTAACTGCAACAAAAAGTAATATAAATTTTGAATATTTTCGCTTTCGGTTCGCATTGAAATTAAAAATGCAGATGTTGTAAAATTTTGGATCGGAAAATAATCGGAATGCGATTGATGTGGTCAACTGGATCTGTATGAAAGTTCATAAAAGTGCTTACGACGAGTGCGCGACAACAATTAAAAAGAAAATTAATGATTTCTGAGAACGCGTTCTGAAAAAATTAAAAATTAACAAGTGTTCAATAAACAAACATTATGGCTATCGTATGTGACTGAATATAAATGAAGTGAATGTGACGTTGTAAACAAAAAATGTTATCAAAAATGTCATCGGCGGACATACATCATCGTTCCAGTGGAAGGCTGAGAAGGCTATGTGGAAGTTTTATGTGTTACCCTATTACTTTCACTAAAAACTGATCTGTTTGAATTTTCACTGATCGCTTTGGTAAAAACCCAAGTAACCCATAAACAAACATGAGTGGTTTCTGTGGACATTTGCCTCTGGCCGGATCGACTCTCATTTTTTTCATTACCTCTCATTTTTTAATTTAGTAGTTACAATTAGTGATATTCTGATACGCAAAGATTTCAAAATAAATCAAAACATGTTAATTAAAAGTAAAAAAATATGTTCACAACACCAGAAACACTTTTCTTAAAAAAGCTTTTGCCAATCTTCTACAGAAGAAGCCTAAATTGACCTGGATATGAAAGAACCATAATGCCTCGCTTTCACAAAATTCCAGGCGATGATCCCAACTTTTCTGTCATCATTCCTTAGTTCAATGCAGCCCGCACAGCCAAATTCAATAAATATCAACCTCTAGAGCATAAATATCAGCAATCACACTTGTATGTATGTACATATATCGTCAGCAACACAACACACTGTCAGGCAAGAAAAATAACTCTCCCGGCAAAATCTCTCGCAGAAGTAACGCAATACGATATTATCCTAAATCGCTTCTGAATTTTTAATAAATGACAATAAAGCCAACAATTTGTGTATTCATTTTTAAGGTCTCAACCTTCTTAGTCTTGTTCCACAAATATTTAAGAAATGAACGACAAAAACAAAGTAAAACGAAAAAATATATAATCAACAATTTGGCATCAGCCAACGTTGGAGCACATATCATCATCATCATCATCTCAGTACACGACGAGATCTTGGGCAGAAATATTTCTGCAAAAGAAAACAAAAAGAAAAAAATTGTAACAAATCATTGTCACAATCAAAAGCGTTTATGAAACATAATTTGGCCAACATTAAAATCCATAAGACGAAAAAAAAAATTATATGAAATTTGCGGAGCAAGAAAAAGACACACACACATGGCGACAAATGAAAAAGAAGTGCCGCCGATCATTGTGGTTTTTCCCTTGGTTTTTGGTCAACATAACAGAGATTTTTGTTCTTGAGGTGGATCAAGAACATTTAGGTAATACTAAATGCAATAACGGGTATGTAACACT
Organism: Polietes domitor; assembly: GCA_947397865.1. NCBI lineage: Eukaryota > Metazoa > Arthropoda > Insecta > Diptera > Muscidae > Polietes > Polietes domitor. The sequence continues at coordinate 59,462,634 of OX377619.1, read as the reverse complement.
ACAATGGTCGAAAAATTGAAGAAAAGAATAAAGTTCGACGGAGACAGATCTATATTGTATAGGAGTGCATGTTCTGGATCCAAGCATAATTGGTTGGCTTGAGTGACCGATCTCACGGGAGTGTCAAGTAGTGTCATATGGCACCGTTTTGAATGAACCACATTACTCGAAAAGGTGTGATATATCCAGCCTGAAGAATTGAAATATTCGACTAGAACGCTAATATAAATTTCCCATATCTCGTCAATGTCGTAGTAGGAAGCTTATTAAAACTGGTCAGCCTAATAATAGGACTGTTAACTAGACTGGATAACTAAGCTGTGATAACAAAAATATAAATGAGATGTTAAATTTCCACTCAAAATAAAATAAATCTTTTTTAAAATTGTCCCCAACAGCAATATCAATTTGTGTGTGAAAACAAATATTGAAAAAATAATTTTGTGTTAAAACAATTGGACTATCCAAAGTCAAATCCAGTATAAGTCAAAATTATGATTATCGAGGCTAAGTCCAAAAAAGTCAACAGAAAATAATATTTTGGAAAAATTGTTTTGATACAAATATTTATGTATATTTTTGTTGGCGACAATATGAAACAAGTAAGAAGGCGTTAAGTTCGGCCGGGCCGAATCTTATATACCCTCCACCATGGAGAGCATTCCACAGTATTGCCAGCAGATTACAGGATGTCGACATAGAAGTACAGAACCATATTACGAAACATGTGACATTACTATATTTTATGACTATTTTAAACTATAATGTATACTTATGCGCACTGTTTAAAATCTACTACTATAAATAAATAATTGTGAAAGTGAACATGCCGAAAATATTAGGCGATTGTCAGTCGCCATTAGGGAGAATCATTTTCAGATACAGACAAAGTGACTGCATTGTTTTGATAAGAAAAGTACAAATTTTAAAGATATCCCCATTCGCCCCATTCTACGCCCAAATGTACAAATTTGGAAAAAAACCTTTTTGTTTCGAGTCTTCATAGTCAGACCACCGAATATACACCGAATTTCATGATATTAACTACAGCGGTTTGGAAGGTCCCATTTTTATCCCTCTTTTTCAATTATATCCCTTAAAAGTACGAATTTCGAAAAATTCCATTTATTTTACGTGTTTATGTAATTAGAGGGACGTACACACCGAATTGCATGATTCTAGCTGTTGTCGTATCATTGGAACCATATTTTATCCATTTTTGTCCCATTTCGCCCGCAAAAACATTTATTTTCTTTGTGGTGCTTCCAAGCTACAAGAGGAATGTCCGCAACAAATTTTAAATGTATGAAAATCAGAAATTTAATTAATAAGCCAAGGCTACCAATATTTTTATACTATGTATATATATAATGGAAATAATACTTCAATTCATAAAGTAAATATAAGGCAGCAAACATAAATACCCTAAATATTGGGGGATAGAGAGTGTATTTTCAGCTGCAGTCCTTTGGTTGGCTGTATTTCCATCTATTTTAAATTCAAATGTATACATTTTGAAAATACCTTATCTCTCACGTCTCATAAGACAACTTAATGATTCTACCATTTTTGTCGTAAAAGCAACAGAATAAAGTACGAATTTGAAAAAAAAAAATATTTTACGTGGCTATGCACTCAGAGGAATGTATATACCCAATTCCATGATATTATCTACGGCCATTTTGTTGGAAAATTTCATATTCTAGCTGTAGCCTTTTAGTTGGTGCCATTTGTATCCCTCTGCTCCCATTGAATCCCTTGAAAGTACGAATTTGAAAAAACGTTTTTTTCGTGTCACTCAGTCAGAGGAATGTATACCGCGAATTTCATGGTTCTACTTGCATCCATTTGTTTGGTACAATTTTTATCCCCTTTTTCCATATTACACCCTAAAAGTATGAATTTCGAAAATTTCCTTTGTTTGTACGCAATCAGAGGAATATATACACCGCATTTCATTATTCTAGGTGCAGCCGTTTGGTTGGTACTATTTTTATCCCTCTATCCCCATTTAACCCCTTAAAAGTACAAATTTAGAAAAAATACTTGTATATTATGTATCTACTCAATTACAGGTATGTACACGCTAAATTTCGTGTTTTTATCTGTTGTCGTTTGATAGGTAATATTTTTATCCCTTTTCGCCCCATTTCGCCCCCTACAAATAAAAATTACTCTATGGTGCCCTTTTATGATATAAAGGGAATGCGAATTGCAAATATCAAGTAAATACAAGCTAATATGTTAAAAAACCATGCTGAAATACTCTAAATATTAGGGGTATTTTCAGTCCTTGTGAGTGGAAAATTTTTCCCTCTGGGCCGATTTCGCCCACTTTCAATCCCAACCGATCTGCAACCATAACACACATTTAGTAAAAATTTGAACCTCCTAGCTCGTTTCGTTCGGCCGCTATCGTGCTTTCAACAGACAGACAGACGGACATGGCTATATCGTCTTAGAATTTTACCACGACCCAGAATATATATACTTTATTGGGTCTCCGATGAATTTTTTAAGGTGTTGCAAACGGAATGACAAAGTGAATATACCCCCATCCTGGAGGTGGAGGGTATAAAAATATTTTTTATTTGAGCAAAAAATTAAATTTTTATTTACGATTTTGTTATCCCAGATTAAAGAAAAACAGACCTAATAAGTGTTCGACTGACTCTTCTTACTCTTCATTATAACAGCTACAGCAAGTGATCGTTGAAATGCTGCTTCATTGGCTATCAGCCCTTACAGTAGTTTCAATCCTCGCCAACTCGTATGCTCTCTCATTCCTTAAAAGTCTCTATGTCCATGAATCCATAGAAGAGAGACTTTAGACAGACAGCTCATCAATGCACTGACCTGATAATGCAGACTTTTTGCGGTAAGATTTAAAGGACAGGTTACTGTCTACAAAATTTCTATTTCTAAAGAGGAATGTCTACTTCATGCTTCCTTAATTCCGAAGAGTTCCTTCTGAAGGACGCTGCAGCTGTCAGGAAGAAGGAATGAATATGCTAGGCCAGCCATTGTTTAAAAAGACACCGGAACCATCTCCACAATCTATTCTGTATTCGCCCCTCTTCCACAAATGACTGCGAATTTCGTCCTAGATGTGATGTATTCGGATGATGGTCGAAGAGTGTGGGGAAGTTTTTCAAGAATGTGAGCATTTCCGGATAGTCGAGAAACAAATAAATAAAAATAAATCAGGCGACTTACAAAAGCCAATTAAACATTTTAATCGATTCGTTTGTCCCAGTCAAATTAGTTTGTGTTTTGAAAACGGAATTCTATTACCAAGTTTATGTGCAGTGACAACTATTCGACTGCTGACATGGTACGGACATGTGGCAAGGCGAAGATAAAAACAGATATAGTATGTGTTCTATTTTCTCAAGGAGAAGCGGAGAGTATTGTTAACCATCACCTTGTGAGGTATTTATATACGATAGAGTCTGCCAAGGCGAAATCATATCCAAGTTCAACGCTTTTGATTCGATTATATCGAGCTTCCGATGAGTTCTCATTCGACGAGCATAGGCTGGGAGTACCACAGTACAATACCATTATCCCAACCCTTTTTCTTATTTTCATCGACGACCTTTTGGATCTCTGACTAGGAATCCAATTTAGACATTCGAAGATGACAATAAACTCTGTCATTCATACTCATATGATCATAGACTATGTCTTCAAGAAATTGATGAACGGGACATTTGGTAAGGCTGAATAGGGTCGTGTAAATAGATATCCAGTATCGTCGATTTCAATGAAAGGTGTGAATAGTGAGCAGTGGAACTCTCTTGATGTTCTGAGAGTATCTGCCCTACCTATATCAGACCTAAGATGGAATACAACTTCCATATAAGGGTCGGTTGCTCCAGGATCTTCCCTGGAGCTACTTGACCGTGTCCAAAGGAGGGCGTTGGTGTTGACAGGTGATGGTAAGATATCCAAATCCATTGTAACCGTCGTAAAGTGAAATTTGTGTCGGTGTCGATACTTTCATGATGATTTTTGTGATCTCCACTTTCCTGGAACTCACTCATTTGTTGTTGATAGAACATCCAGCCATAATACGCATTACAGAATGAATTCGTTTTTCGTCCGTACTATCAGTATGTGAAATCGATTTCCTACTCCTTCTTTCCACTTTCCAGTACCTTACTATCCTTCCACCAACGCAATGCACTGCATTTATAGGGAAGAAGCCCTGAGTATTGGCTCAGTTAAAAAATAATGTCCCGTTCTTTACTCAACGGAGGAAGCTAGCCATTCCGCCAGCCATTCTCAGTACTGTAGAGCGCTTTCCAGGTGGAAGTCTTCTACATACAGAAGGAAAACACCCGATTTCTAAAAATGTAAAATCGCTTCAAATATTTGTTTGGCGATTATTCAATTTTCATATTTGCTTTTTGGTAAGGATTTATTTTCTTTTTTTTAAGATTTTCTCACTATGACGTAGCCAAAGTAGGTTATTTCAAATAAGGAATAACTTACATTTCCTACTTTGGAGTATGTCGAACCGACAGAATAAAGTCCATGAAGAGCCTTAACATAGATACAGAGGAATGGATCGACCGACGCAATGGAAAGGAGAAGTATCATTATGCCCAGTTCTTGACGCAACATGGTGGATCCATGACATTCCCACTTTCTCACTATTGTAGAGCCTGCTTAGTTCACCGAATGGATCGGCCCTTTTCGTTCAGTTCCGGTAAAGAAACTGTATGATAGAAACTGAACGATAGACGAAGTTCTTTCCTTAGAAATTGTTTTTTTACTTTTATGGCAAAAATTGGTTGTATTATGAAGTTGGGCTATCGTGCACTGTGTAAGTGAGAGATAATGGATTTTGAAAATTTGAACTTTTGGAATAAAAATAGGATGGAAATACAACCAATAGTAGTGTTTAAGCTTTTTTGAAGATTGCTGTCTTATATATACTTTTTGAATTGACTTGAAGTATTATTTCATATATATAGTATAAACGTGTTGGTAGCCTTGCCTTATATTTATTTATAAAATTATTTTTTCAATATTTTTATATGTTTTGATTTGGCTATATTAACTAGATTGACATTTTCATGTAATGTTACTGCACTTTGTGACGACCCGCCCACTAGGCCCTACCTCCTCGAGAAATGGCTACCTTCTGGTCCCCGGCCGTGCTTAGTTGGGGCAGTTCTTTTCCCTTGGAGTGAGATTTGGGTACGTCCACATAAAAGAAAATTATATAAGGTATCTCTTTACAGAAAAGGTGAAAAAAAATTTAGAAGAGAAAGTGAGTCACGATATTAATAGGTATATGTAGCATTAGATGTCATACTGCCACTTTCGTTCTCTTTATCCGCCCTGCCATGTTGACTATTCCGAAATCGGCCGGCGTCAGCCCGATAAGGTATCCGTTATCTAGTCCCCATCATCTTTCGTGGTTGAAAGTAACAAGATTTTAAAATATCATTTCAACAACAAATTATATATTAGACATATTTATACTGATTTTAACAGAAAATAAAATTAATGAGAAAATAATGAAGATTCGATTTCAAATATTCTTTTTTTAAGTTGAAAGTAAAACTAAGGTTGTTTAAACGAACTTATTTTACATTAAACAGTTAATAAAGTATTTTGTTAATAAAAAAATACAAATTATTTCTGAATTTTAGTGAATTAGTACCTTTGATAAAAAGAGCTTATACAGTATAAAAGAAACGAAATATTGGACTTACCATTTACATCCTCGTAGTCCCAGGCCTGTTGACGGAGGTTCTTTATTCCAATATGGTATGATCTATTTTATCGTAAGGTTTTTGTACTTATGCTTTCAGAATGTATAGCTCGATGTGTGTGAAATTGCTCATATGATAAACTTTTGACATAAAATGTGATTCTGTTAGTTTCTTTTGTAATTTCCGGTTCATATTGGTTTTTTATATATAACTCGTGCCATCAGTGTAATTTGTTGTTCCAATAGGTTAATATATATATATATATATATATATATATATATATATATATGAAACAGCCATTCATTTCTTAGTAAGTCAAATTGTTGGTTAGTTTTCTTAATCGTTTCATCTTCAACAGGAAAAAGTAATGCTAACCATGTGATTGATGACTAATGGAGACATGCAATACAAAATGAGGTGTAAGATAGGGTTAGGAATCCCACGAATCCATCCGGGTCCAAGAAATAAGACGTGATAATTAAAATAAAGCTACCGTCAATCTATAAACAATCTGATTATCCTCTTACCACACTGGATTGATCCTCACGATGTCCGTCCAATATTATATAAAATGGATACCCTTTTCACAATGTATGCGGTTGAATCCTCTCCTCCCGTTATTGAAACTAATTGTTATACCTCGGTTGTGAAATCTTCACCTACAATTCCCTGGGCTTGGACCACAAATGTATAGAATATTTGGGCACACGATTCCTCCACAAGTAACTCACCAAACACGCGTAAGGAAAAACTCACGGATGCAAGTAACGGAAGAAACACAAACGTCTGTATTCTTCAAGAAAATTTTCGATTTGAATATAATAATCCGAAAACTTCTGTCAATGAAAATTTCATAAAACTTATAAAATTTTCAATCGAAGGAAGCTAAACATATCAAAAAGTAAAATACAGTAGCCTCCAGATAAAGTGTTCTACCTGATAAGACGTCGGACGAGACCCCATTCCTCTGTGGAATGTAATCCATGATGAAGGATAAATAAAGTTCGGCCAGGCCGAACTTAACGCCGTTTTTACTTGTTAAAATAAAATATTATAAAAATTAATTTGTTTTCCCTTCAATGAACTGTCTCCTGTAAACTCCGACTATAGGAGACAACCAGTGCCATCATCCATAATGGAACATCAGGAATTGATATTGGAGATCGGATCAAATATCTCAAAATTTTACAGTGACTATAACAGATCTTTCCGAGTGGCGGTTCCATTCAGAACAGAACTACCTGGAGCATTAGAGAAATTGTCAGTAGCTCCAATCCACGGTTCCATGCACGCGAAGTTATATCCAATTCGAGTAGTGTTTTGGCCGATAACTCTCCGGAAACTGAAGACATCAAAAGAGTTTGTTGAAACTGAATTCAATTCGTTTTGTATTGTAATCACCCAACAAAGAGTGGAGTGAGCGTTCAATTCGTTGTGAACTCGTGTTATATACATCAGATCATGTGGTTGCACTTTGAGTCAACCTGAAGAGATATTGGCTAATTTTGGCATAAACGCGTGCTTTTAAAGATCATTTATTGCGTAAAAAAGTAACGCAATCTTGCAATGACTTTCTTTGGATTGCCACGGCATGGAACGGACGGCTGGATGGATGTTGTACGAGTGTTTGGTTGGATGGTCAGACGGTGAGCTGACTTGGTTCGTTTAGGGTTTGGTTGTCTTCATTGTGCCAACATTGTGAATTGCGATTAAAATGATTAATGTCCACTGGGCAATGTTAATTGTCGCATTGCTTCTCGTGTTGTTCGCTCTGTTCAGTCACTGTCTGCTGCCTCTTGTCAGCGCCGTTGGTCTTAAGCTTACCAACATCACCGAGATCATACTTTAAATGTATTTGAGGACATAGCTTATGCTTTATTACCATATCGCTGGTTTAAAGTCCCCAAAAGAGACCAGAATAAAGAGACCAGACCTTAACTATGGTTACCTGTTTTGTTATTGTTGGATTGAAATTGTTTGTCTTTAATTTGCGCTTGCAAACTGTGGTGGCTGTTGTGCGCTGTCGCCGGCTTTGGCATAAATTTGTTTTGACGCGTGTAATGAGCATATTTTCATGGCATATTCTTGTCATATCGCTTCGGTATTATCTCCACCATTCCGGAATAATTTTTCGGAACGGTTTTTTGTGTTCACTACTTAGCCAAGTTAACGACGACGCTCCGTTTTCATGTTGGCATGTACTGTCGTCTTTGTTGTTGTTATTGTTGTCGTCGTTTTGCACTGACAAGTGTCTATATTTGCGAAAGAAGAACTCATTTAGTTATGGGTTGGCTGGCTTGTTATTAAAACAAGCTAATCGTGGTGTCGACATCTAGCGTTATGCCTTACAAACTACCAGGGTACACCCGAGGAGAAAAGTCTGCTGCACCAAGAGGAACACAATTTAAGGTAAACAATAAGAGTGGTTCTTTGTTAAACATAACCTCAAATATAGTTAAAAAATCCAGCAATCAAAACCCTAGCGGAGTCAAATTGAACTATCTTCTATCTATCAAAATAACCATAACCTCAAATCGATAATGCGACGTTCGTTGTGTTTACAAGAACTGCAGTCCTGGAACCACATGCCGACCAAATTAACGTCACCATCGTTCAATTTTTAAATTGGTCTGGTCGTTGAAGGTAATAGCTTTACTAACTAACTCACTACCATAATAAAGCATTTGAAAACAAGTAAGGAAAGCCTAAAGTCGGACGGGGCCGACTATATGAAACCTTCCACTTTCGGGGAAAAAGTGATATAGAGGATGATTTGTGTATGTGTACAACATAAGTGGTCTCTTGAATAGAAAATATTAAATCGAGAGCGAAATTTGAATGGGAGATATACGATAATCTGAATCGACTTGATCAACTTTCACCAAAGACGTTTTTGGTTGCAATATAAGGTGTAGTGCCTAATTTGAAGAAAATCGGTTAAAATATGTGATCTAAATTGGACTAAGCGGATGGACCATTTGAGGCGCAGTCGAGGTCAACATTTGCATGAAATAATCTTCAAACATTAAATTATATGGACCGTACTATTGATTCAAATAAAAATTTCATGCATTTTTCTGAATTTTATGTTTTTTTTTTAACTTTCCTATAGCTTTTAAAAAATTACCCTTTATTAGACGTATTCTTGGAAATTTTGCGCGTCCTGGATCCTTTTGGTTAGATGCTAGCTAGCGTGCTTTCAAAAGACGGGCGGTCTTAGAAGTTTATGACGTTCAAGAATATATATATATGGGGTCTCAGGTCGATATTTCGAGGTGTTGCAACCGGAATTCCAATCTTAGTACCCCCATCCTGGAAGTGGAGGGTATAAAAAGAGAACGAAAATAGCTCTGTGGTACCGCTGATTGCATTGCTCATCAGATGAGAACTCATCTACAACAAAACGTATCGTGCTATCTCTGAGGAAGCTCGATATAAATCGAGAGAAGGCTCTACCAACACCAAAAGCAATGATTAGATTTGATTAAAGTGCGCCGGACTGATGTGTTGCATACTTCCATTTGACAATTGTGTTTAAATGTCTTGTCATTTTTCTTTGGGCGTCACCATGCTGAGCTATTAGTAGCACCATGCCACTATCGTGTTCATAATTCTTCGGCTAACGGAAGTCATGTTATTATGCGTGATTATCATGTTTTAATATTAAAAAAAACAGAGAAATAAAACAAATGTTTTTGAACACACCTTTACACGACGATGTCAGCTATGCTAATCATAACCTGTGTTAAGTTGCTAATGAACTTGAGTCATACTGAAAAGGGGTGATCGCTGGGGATAAGTTTGCCAAACAAAATAGTCGTTTGGGCATATGTGTGGGAACTTTTGTTGGCAAACTTCAAAAAGTTTATAGTCGATAAGGATACCATCATTCAACTTTTATTTATTTTAATAAACTAAATTACGAGCGATTCACGTGGAGGGCCATTGAAAATTGTTTCGCTTTTAGCAACGAGTGGCACTATAGGGTGGCATAAAGTTATGGGTCTGTACTGCTGTAATTAAAACGAGTAGGAAGTGAAAAATTTGTTCCACCGCATTGTACGCTACAAATATGTTCGCAAGATTCTTGAAGTAAAAATATGTGGGGATATATATATATATATTTTCGTAGAACATTTTAATCCTGAAATGTTCTTTTTGAAAGATAATTTTTTGATTTTCTCGAAAAAGGGTCAAATTGACCCATAAAGAGGGGCGTTGGGGGGTAAAGATTTTCCAAAAAAAATATCCTCATAAAATTCCACAATATAGTTCTGACAATAAAATTTCTCTCCGCCATTAACTTACAACATTTTTATACCCGCCACCTAAGGATGGGGGTATATTCACATTGTAATTCCGTTTGTAAGACCTTGAAATATTCATCGTAGACCACCTAAAGTATATAAAGGGTGATTTTTTAAGAGCTTGATAACTTTTTTTAAAAAAAAACGCATAAAATTTGCAAAATCTCATCGGTTCTTTATTTGAAACGTTAGATTGGTCCATGACATTTACTTTTTGAAGATAATTTCATTTAAATGTTGACCGCGGCTGCGTCTTAGGTGGTCCATCCGCTTAGTCCAATTTTGGCATTTCCACGTTTTTGAGTAACAGAGACCCAATTGGTGCGAACGGCGACGAATCGAAAATTGGTGGTCATCATTAACACTGGCCGATACAGCTGCGATATTTTCTTCAGTTCGCACTCTACGTAAGCGTGTTGGTGGTTTAATGTCCAACAATGTAAATTTGGTGCGAAATTTAGTCACAATAGCCCGAATAGCCGCTTCAGTGGGTCGATTAAACTGACCATAAAATGGAAGCGCGCAATGAACTTTCTTAACAGAGCACGCATTTTGATAATAAAATTCAATAATTTGCAAGCGTTGTTCGTTTGTAAGACGATTCATGATGAAATGTCAAAGCATACTGAGCATCTTTCTCTTTGACACCATGTCTGAAATCCCACGTGATCTGTCAAATACTAATGCATGAAAATCCTAACCTCAAAAAAATCACTCTTTATATTATGGGTCGTGGTAAAATTCTAAGACGATATAGCCATGTCCTGTCTGTTGAAAGCACTATAGCGGCCGAACGAAATGAGCTAGAAGGTTCAAATTTTCCATAAATGTATCTTATGGTTGCAGATCGGTTGGGATTGAAGGTGGAAATCTTCCCAGAGGGAAACATTTTTCCCTAACAAGGACTGAAAATATACTCTAATATTTAGACTATTTTAGCATTTTTTATTTTTGCTTTATATGCTCTCGAAATTTTTTGAAACATTCCTCTTGTAGTCTAAAAACATCAAATGTAAATCCCTCCAATTGCGTATGTACGTAAAATAGAGAGATTTTTTGAAATTCGTACTTTTGGGACGAAAAGGGATAAAAATGGTACCAATGATACGGCAACAGTTAGAATAATACAATTCGGTGTGTACATCCCTTTAATTGCGTAGACATGTAAAATAGAAGAATTTTTCGAAATTCGACTTTATAGGGATACAATTGGAAAAGAGGGATAAAAATGGTACCAACCAAACCACTTGAAACCGGTTGAAATCATGAAATTCGGTATATACATTCATCAGACTGTATAAACGCGAAACATAAAGGATTTTTTTCGAAATTTGTACTTTTAGGCGTAAAATGGGACGAATGGTGTTAAAAAGGTATGGTATGATTAAATTCGGCACAAATCAAGCGGTTTAGCTAGAATCATGAAATTCGTTCGACTGCGCAGACGCGGAAAGTAAGAGGTCATTTTCCAAATACATACTTTTAGGGTCAAAATGAAATAAGTTTGTACATTCTACATATTTGATCTTCAATATTGGTACTTTTCTATCAAAACGGTACGGACATGTGTGCAGTAGCTGGAATTAAGAAATTTGAAAAATCGACCCTGAGGGAAATTGTTTCTACTAATCATGTTCACTTTTTGATTATTCTTGAAGTTTTATAATTATATAGTAGAGGACTCTTAATATAGGGTCCGCCAAATAACTTTTGTTCACTTTTTGATTACTCTTGATGTTTTATAATTATATAGTAGAGGACTATTAATATAGGGTCCGCCAATTAACTTTTTTTTTTTTTGAAAATGCTATAAAAAATATTTTCTCAAATTTCTTTTTTTATTTGAAAGTACAATCCTTCCGGTTAATAATGGAAAATAATTTCATTCAAATGGCTGCTGAGGGCACCCCACAAATAATAGTCCAACGGTTGAATTGTTGAAAAAAACGTTAGATGGCGGACCCTATATTATAATAATTAACAAATATTGTGATGTGCATAAAAAATATCACAGTTTTCCTAATGTTGACAGCCTCTAGTCAGCCTGTAATACTGGGGAATGCACTCCGTGATGGAGGGTATATAAGATTCGGCCCGGCCTAATTTTACGTCTTTTTACTTGTTTTTACTTAGTGTAATAATCCCTTCGACTCAGACCTGCTGTTTAGTTTATTCCGCAAAAATAGTCTACTCAGAATTAAAGGGTCGCTATTCTGTACCAATCAAAAAGTCCAAATTTGTTGGGCAGTGTAATTAAAAAAAGTGAATTTCAAAATAAACTTCCAAAAATATTTTATTTCTACATTTCTACAACGTTATCGATCCCGGGGAGTGTCTAAAAGAACCCGTCTAATGTCATTAATGGCGACTCCCTTTCAAACCAAGCCCTTCGAGTCCGCCTTGGTTTCCCACATTTAACAGTAACACGAAACCCAACAAAACCCTACGAGTAATCATGCCTAATTAGTAGCTTCGCTACATTAACACCTTAAACTCACTCTGGCAATGACAACATCCTGTAGGTAACCTTTTGGCGGAACACAAAACCTCAATAATGCCTTTCGTACAACATGATGGCGCTAAAGACCCCACGAACAAAGTCTGACTTATAACACCGACCGCACACAGCCACATCCACTTACACACATACACACACACTCAGCTACACTCCACTAAACCATAACAAACCAATATAAGGTAAACCATAGATTTAAGAACCACAAACTAAACAATCGATTAGATTTACAAAAAAAGGAAAAAAAACTAGAAAAAAAAGCAAAAATTAATGCTACAAATGAAGGAAATGCAGCAGCAGCCAGAGCAGAGCAAAAAAGAAAAACAGACGGCCACAGAAACAGACGACAATTTCAAGTTTACAAAATCAACACCGGTGGCTAATACCGAAACATGTTAAGAATTTTCACATGCTGTAGATGTTGCTGACAACATTGTTGTTGTCGTCGTCGTCGTGTTTGCTGCTGCCGTTGCACAGTGGTTTTAAACTTAGGATTTTATATTTTCATATTCAACACCACACAATTTGACATGATTTTAAGTCGACATTCCATGCACTTCGTTTGCAGCTCTGGTCTTCCTTTACAAACAATGTGAAAATATATAAAATATTTATATTCTAAACCAAAAATATTATTTTATCAAACGCACGCAATATATGAAGGTAGTTCAATGAGTAACCGATCTTAACATAGAACCAGAACAAACTCTCTAGAAATGTTATTTTGTTTAATAGTGTCCTTCTAGAAACTAGATCGATGCACTCTGTATATATATTTTTAGAATAAGGACAAATTTAATAAAACCTGAAAACCTTTACACTTCTAAAAGTTTTAATACTTTGAATACTTAATAAAAAGGAAAAGTCCATTTTATTATGAAACCATTGTTTTGCCAGGGCGGGGCATTTAAAATTTGCATTACCGATTATTTTGACTTTGAAAGGTAGGATAAGATTCATTATACCCTCCAACTCCAGGATGGGGTATACTAACTTTGTCATTCCGTTTGTAACACCTTGAAATATCGACTTGAAATATATTCTTGATCGTCATAAAATTCTAAGACGATCTAGCCATGTCCGTCCGTCTGTTGACAGCATGCTAGCATCTAAACGAAAGGAGCTATAACGTTCAAATTTTCCATAAATGCGTAGTCGTAGATCGGTAGGGATTGAAACGGGGCGAAATCGTTACCCATAATATTCCCTAATATTTTAGAGTATTTAAGCATATTTTTTCAATATGTCTGCTTATACTTACTTAATATTGGGTATGAGCATTCGCCCGACAACAAATCGTGCACCATATAGTGATTCTTATTTGTAGGGTCAATGGAGCCAAAAAGGGATAAAAATGGTACATATTAAACGACAACAGCTAGAAACACGAAATTCGGTGTATACATTCCAAATTAGTACTTTTAAGGGGTAAAATGGGAATAGAGGGATAAAAATGGTACCAACCAAACGGCTGCCCCTAGAATAATAAAATTTGGTGTACCGATTTTTCAAAATTCGCACTTTTTGGGGTTAAAATTAAAAAAAGGGATAAAGATAGTACCAATCAAATGACCGCAGCTAGAGTCATGAAATTTGGAGTATACATACCTCTGACTGTGTAGACAAGGAAAATAAACGGATTTTTCGAAATTCACACTTTTTGGGGTCATAATGGAAAAAGGGGATAAAAATAGTACCAACCAAATGACCGCAGCTAGAGTCATGAAATTCCTTTGACTACGTAGACATGGAAAATAAAAGTTTTTTTCCAATTTCGTACTTTCAAGGGATACACTGGGTACAGAGGGATGAAAACGGTACCAACCAAACGGCTACACCTAGAATATTGAAATTCGGTGTATACATTCCTCTGATTGCGTAGACACGTAAAATAATCTGTTTTTTCTATATTCGTACTTCTTGGGGATCAAATGACCGCAGCTAGAGTCATGAAATTTGGAGTATACATACCTCTGACTGTGTAGACAAGGAAAATAAACGGATTTTTCGAAATTCACACTTTTTGGGGTCATAATGGAAAACGGGGATAAAAGTAGTACCAATCAAATGACCGCAGCTAGAGTCATGAAATTCGGAGTATACATTCCTCTGACTGCGTAGACACGGAAAATACACGGATTTTTCGAAATTCGTACTTTTTGGGGTCAAAATGGAAAAATTCGTACATTCAAGGGGTACAAATAGTACAGAGAGATAAAAATAGCACTAACTAAACGACTACAGCTAGAATGATGAAATTCTAAGTGGGTAGAAACGTCAAATACAAAGATTTTAGATAGTCGCACCCTTAAGAAAAAAAAAATGGTACCAACCAAATTGCAGCAGCTGGAATCATGGAATTCGGTGTATACATTCCTCTGACTGCATAGACACGCCAAATAAAAAGTTTTTTTTCCAAATTCGTACTTTTTCTTTTGTGGAAAAATTGGTTGAATCATGAAGTTAGGTTATTTAGAACTATGTACGTCTGATAATGGATTTTCCAAATTTGTACTTTTGGAATTAAAATAGAATGGAAATACAACCAACTGTAGCATCCACTATCTACCAATATTTATGGTATGTAAGCTTTTTCAAAATATATATAGATGAATAATTATTTTTTGAATTGCCGTATTGGTAGCCTTGCCTTATAAGCGTGGTTTGAAATAATAAAAATATTATATTTATTTATAAAATTATTTTTTTTTTAATATTTGTACTTGTTTTGGCTATATAAAAAATATATTTTGCTGTAATATTACTGTACTTCTACGAAAATCGACATCCTCTGTGGAATGCAGTCAATTGTGGAGGGTATATAAAGTTCGGCCCTTCCGAACTTAACGCCGTTTTTTACTTGTTTTTATTTTCAGGTTTATGTTTGGGATGTAATACACTCGAACAAAATTGGGAAATATTAAAAATGTACTTCCAAAGTAGTGAGTTTTTAATATAAACTGTAAGAAATTTACGTGGAAATGTACGCAAATAAATCGGCCTTAAGTTCAGTTTATGCGTCAATTTGTGAAGGGCGTTCATGAAAATGGATCGTTATTGGACAAACTAACACGTGTACGTTGTCGTCTAGTGCGTTCAATCGAAAACATTGCTGCTGTGACTGAGAATGTCCAAGAACATCCTTCAACATTAACTCGTAATCGTTCTCAGGAACTGAACATTTTTCTCGCTTCTTTGAGAAGAATTTTGTTTAAAGAAGGCTTACAATCTCCATGGGCTGGAGATTGTTTGGCAGGATATGAAGAATTTTACCGAAAAATCGTGTTTTTAGATGAAGCTCATTTTAATCACAGTCTCTATGTCAATAAGCACCATTGCCGAAATATCCCCTTTTACTCCGTTTTCCCTAAAAGTACAAATTTTCTAAAAAGTCCTTTATGTTATGCGTCTACACAATCACCCGAACTTTATACTTTTTAGGCCTAAAAAGTACGAGTATCAAACGATATCATTACATTTCGAATCTGCGCAACCCGAGCGAAATATACACCGATTTTCATTATCAGCTGTTTAATAGGTACCATTTCTATCCCTTGCTTAGAGTATAGCAAAAGTTTGGATCCCTTGTGGGTCTAAAATTGTGTTATTTTTTTGCTGATTGTGATAATCGTTAATTAATTAATTTTAAATAACAGCGAATGCACAAAAAACTATGATTCTAGCCGCAGCCATTTGATTGGGACCATTTCTCGAAATATTAAGCGTATTTTTGGAAAAATTATCTTATTAAGAAGTTGTCACATCTTCAGACTAAATGGGTCATCTGACAAATGACCTCTAATGGTTAGTATGTAACTGTTAACCCCCTTTTGTTGGTATCAAACCCAATGTGCGTTGCTTGCGTTGTAACCATGTAGACGGGCGAGCGGGCGAACAGACAGACAGACAGATCCCGAGACAAACATATTTGTACAAAATGTAATGGTTAAATGAAATATTTAGTAGTAGTAGCATTTTTTCAATTTGCGACAAACAACCATTCGTGCAACATACGACTGCGAATGCAATTGCAAATCCTACCAGAGGCAGCATCTACAGATGCAGTAGCAGCAACAACAGCAACTGCAACCATCGAAAGACACTTTATAAAGATGAAGCAGTGTCTCCGTGCTTCTTTGCAACGTGTCTACGCAGCCGAGGCTGAGAGGCTGTAAATTTTGAACAATTGGCATAGAGTCCAAAAAGACATGAGACATCTCTTTTTATTCGTTTTGTGCTCGGTGCGATTCTGTTTTTCTTGTACTTCTCATTTTGGCGGCATACCAATGCAACAGTAACAACAGCAGCAACAGTAACAGCAACAACATTAGTTGTTGTCGTTGGTTTTGTAACAACAGCATACAACCTGTTGACCTACGCGTAACAAACTGCTTAACTACCTTAAATAGCAAGACGGATGGACGGACATACTCGTATTCACTGCGACGGAGGCTAACACCCAGCCATTAACTCTACTCCAGGAGTGGGCATCTATCCCACCTTATGTGTGAAATCGTTCAAGTGGCAGCGGTAGCACAGTCAGCCCCAGCACCTTAAATGCCTGCCCTCCATCTGTAGCTGGGACTGTGTGATGCCAGACGCAGGCATCGTCATGAACTTCAAAGAGTTCATTTTACCAATGTAACCATATGATGGTTAGGGCTTCTCCTTACTCTCTCGTCCCTCATAGTCTTAACATTGGTGTCCTGTTCAAGGATGTACAGTGTAACGAACACGAAATACGAATTAAAATATGGGTTCAGTCAGCCAGAATTTCTTAGGATATGACCTACGCCTCTGTAGGAAGTTCAGAATACTTCTGAAACAAGAAAACAATTCAAATTTCTAGAATTCATCTGTTAAGAAATTTTAAAGTTTGCAATAGAAGAAATTAAATTAAAAATAAATATGTCGGGAATATGATATTCTTTCCTTACAAATACAGATATAAATTATTTATCTTAGAATTTTCTATAAAATTAATTGTTTTTAATTTAATTGAGCATCAGTGGCATGTAATATATATTTCCTAAAATATATTTTTTTCTGTGCATACCCAATAAGCACAAAGTCGGACTCGGATCCGATTCGGATCCGATTTGAGTCCGACATCTCGGTTTCTCGCTTTCTCTGTTCCGATTCGGATCCGATTTGAGTCCGAGATGTCGGACTCCGCTTTCTCTGTTCCGATTCGGATCCGATTTGAGTCCGAGATGTCGGACTCCGCTTTCTCTGTTCCGATTCGGATCCGATTTGAGTCCGAGATGTCGGACTCCGCTTTCTCTGTTCTGATTCGGATCCGATTTGAGTCCGAGATGTCGGACTCCGCTTTCTCTGTTCCGATTCGGATGGCGATTAAGATTAGTAACCAATTGGATTACGTTTTAAAAATAATTGTAATAACTATATAATCCTCTATCAAACAAATTCTGATTACTAATTGACAAGGACAAATTCTGATTACTAATTGAGAAGGAATTGTAATAGAGAATTATATAGTTATTACAATTATTTTTAAAACGTAATCTAATTGATTACCAATCTTAATCGCAATCTAACAGCTTATTACTATAAGATAGTTTGTAATCGTTTATACTTACCTATGCTATAAATAAATGCGTAAAAATTGAATTTGTTCCGCCTTATTATTTTATGCTAAATTATCCAGGATCAAAAATCGTTTCGGCAACGGATCAGAATTCATTTCGTTTTCGGATACGAAATCATTTGGAGATCGGATACGAATTCATATCTAAATC
Organism: Polietes domitor; assembly: GCA_947397865.1. NCBI lineage: Eukaryota > Metazoa > Arthropoda > Insecta > Diptera > Muscidae > Polietes > Polietes domitor. Next base: position 59,444,324 of record OX377619.1, on the reverse strand, counting down.
GGATCCGAACTCACTTCGATGTTGGTTCCTACATCGTTTTGAGTTCGGGTCCGATATCATTTCGAAATCGGACTCAATTCTCGGTCCGATATCGAAGAGGGAATTGCTCCCGTTCTCGTGACCGATCTCGCACCGAAATCGGACCCGTTCTCGAAACCAAATCAGAGAAGTCGGATCCTATTCGGATCCGATGTGCTTATTGGGTATCGTCTCTTTTTTGAATGGTGGTAAAATAATCAAAAATAAAGTTTGAAGCAGAACAATTTTCGAAGATCTTCCTATTGTTATGAAATCAAAAAACTACCAAACTATGGTTTTGAAAATCCATCACCTCCAATTTTTATGATATATAGAACAAATATAGGTAAAAATAGTACGTGGTTCAAGTTTTACAGTGGTCCAAAGTTGATACTCTTGGGTGTCTTTACGAAGAGGTAGATTAGTAAGATATGGGTATCGTCTGAGAGGTTTAAATCCCCACTGCCATTGTAGAACAACACCTATAATGTTTATTATACCCTACACCACTTCGTGGACTAGGGTATTATACGTTAGTTTCGCGCCAAATGTTTGTAACACCAAGAAATAATTGAGGTGACCCAATTGATTGACCGAAGTATACGGATCGGCTTAGAATCACCAGCTGAATCGATTTAACGATTCCGTCCGTCTGCTGTCCGTCTAAGCTTGTTCGCACTCTACAGGTCGCAATTGTGGTCCGATTGTCATGAAATTTGGCAGGAGTAACTTTTTTGGCCGAGGACAATTGGTATTGGATTTGGAGAAAATCGGTTCAGATTTAGAAACTATTTTTACACTATTCCTGCTCTAGAATACACATTTTCGATGGGATCATGACCAAATTTTCAGGATCGTGTGATATTTGAACTATAAACAGCTGACGGGAAAGTGGACCACATGGACCACAATGTATAAAGACCAACTTTTAACGTAGCGCCCTTACAATGGGCCCCCATTTTATTTAGATATAGCCTCCATACAAATATCCCTATAATGTACACTATTCCTGCTCTAGAATACACATTTTCGATGGGATCATGACCAATCGTGTGATATTTGAACTATAAACAGCTCACGGGAAAGTGGACCAAATTTTGCGTATCATGTCATATTTCAACTAAGAATACCTACTTTGAAAGTGATCTATATGCAACCGCTTTTTAATGTTGAGCCCTTACAAATGGCCCCATTTTAGTTTTTACCACTCAAGAACGCAAATTTTTCATCGGATTTTTTTTTCAAATTTTGCAGATTATATTATATGTGTCCACACTGTGGAATAACCCCATTCTACTCTAATGCAGCTCTAGAAACTACGTCTTACATCGGATCATGATATATTTCAACTATGAATACCTACCGTGAATGAGAAATATATAGGCCCATGTTGTTATAGGCCTCTTTTCAAATGTCGGTTCGATTCATCCTATTACTACTGTATAATTTGTATTTGTCTGCCGGAAAATTGGATCAATTATTTACCATATTTGTTAAATGTGACTTAAGTAAATTGCTCCCTGGTTTAGTAATAAAAGCGAGGTATAGAAATAGGAAGGATCGAATTACTTCTATTGCGATTCTAGATCAATTCTGATATTGTTGATCCTTGCGAGAAAAATAACGACAAAAATAATTTTAGAACCACTGTGCACTCCCCGGCTTCTAACACAAGATGTGAGTTACATTTTTGTCAGTATGACTACCTGTAAATAATCAATAAAAAAGCCAACAAACCTCAATCGGATGTTTAAATGCATTGAAGAGAAAAAAGTGAGCAAGCAAAATTAACGCATTTTACAACGGCGTCATTTTGAAGGGTCCGCGGTAATGCGGCATGCATGGTTTCGTCTGAGCTCTCATTGGTTTTTACAATTTATTTTTCTTTTTCTGCTTTTCCCCAATCGTCAATGTTGTTAGGCAATTCCTTTTTAATCATTTTTTTATTTGTGGTCTTGCAACATGGAGAGGATTCACATTCACTCCCCAGCTGTCCGGGCAAATAGCAATGTTCGGTGGTATACTCGCATGTGGCATTGGCTTCATCATCATCTATGCCATCATAGCCCCACCATGCCATTCCTTCCAATTTTTTCTTTATCATTTGCCACACATCGCATCGCATCTCATACCTATGCCCGGCACTGGGTTCGGATATGTGAGTGTGCTCTTGTTCACACAAAGGTGCGCATAAAGCATTTGCGGTATGATGGCAACAGTTGCCAGTTGCTGAGGTTGCTGATGATGCTGCTGCTGTTTCCAATGTCGGCTACGACTACGACTACGATGTTGCTGTTAACAAATCCAAATCCAAATCGGCTGACTGACTATAGTTATGTTCCACATTTTTTTCTTCATTTGCTTCTGCTCCCGGCCGCTGTAGCCGATTATTGTTCATTTCAGTTCAGCTCAGTTGTTCTCCAGACAAGTGCGAGACTTGTCGGTGTTTGATGCAAGCATGAGATTTGTGTCTGCCACATGCTGTACGTGTACACCGACCGGTGCACGTTTGTATGGACATATAGAAGAGCATGTTGTCTATGGTGTGTACGTTTGTGATTATGGCATAATTTGTTAATTAAAAATTGGTCTATAAAGTGTTGATGGTGGAAATCAATGTGATTGGAAAGGTGTTTTATTTTAGAGGCAACATGGGGTAGGGAATCTTTGCCAGCGCTATGGAAATTATTTCGCTAATGGCCGTGGGTACACTTCAAAGCCGGTGAAGTATTTAGAATATCTCAGGCGGAAACATATAACCAATCATTAGTGGATTAAACTAAACGCCATCCACCTCCCGGCCTTCTGAAGCTTATTCGTGGTTCGAACGCAAATATTCACTAAAGTTGCATAGTTGCCAAGACCTGTGGGGCATTTAAAGGTGCTTTAAACTATACAGAGAGAATATATTGCCAATGTAGCACTCCTAAGGTGAATTTCGTAAAGGAATTCATGGTCAAATATTCTGAAAGGAAGGACTGGAATAAGGGAGAAATGATTTCCAAAAAAATATACACGGTCGGCTTCAAATTTGTTTGTGGAACTGGCTACGATGTTCGCAGTAGATTCTAGGTCTACACTCATTCCGAGCAAACAATAATCTTCCCATTTTAGGTACTACCGATCGCATGGGAATCTTTACAGACTTAAGTATTATTTTCGTGAATTAACAGCAAAAACTCCTGCTTTGTTTTCAGCTTACTAACCTGCTGATTAAGCGCTGATTTTTGTGGACGGAATGTCTCAAAATAGAGTCATTAGTTGGATGCAGTAAGTACAACGTAAGTACAGTCTACAACGGATTTCGAGATTTTTTGACTAATTTGACTAATTATGAAATAGAATGCCAACATAGCCCTAATCACAAGAGTCAAGCGGAAAGCGTATGGAACGAAGGAAGGTAGAATGCTACGATTACTACAAGAAAAAAACAATGCGAATTCCATCTTCGGTGGCATCTTAGCACTGCAATAAATCACCTGATTAATTTCATGTGAAAGGTAAACGAAATTTGCCTCGGGTTCTCCGATTAAAGTGAATGTTTAAATGTTGAACTTCTGAATATTGCAAATAAGGCTGCATTCCCGATTTTCCAAAAATATTAAATTGTAGACTCTGTAGGTAAAACGAAAATCAAGAATTTTGTCATAAGTAGTTTTGAAAAAAAAATTGCCGAATATAAAGAAAATTGATTCTAATTTAATATAAAATTATTAAATCATAAAACAAACATATTTTTTAATTTTGTTTCTCATTTCTCTGTATATTTATACCCTCCACCTCATTCCGTTTCTAACACTTTGAAATATCGATCGTCATAAAATTTTAAGATGATCTAGCCATGTCCGTCCGTCTGTTGAATGCACGATAGCATCAAAACGAAACGTCTTATAATCGTAGATCGGTTGGGATTGAAACGTGGTGGAATCGGCCAAAGGGAAATATTTTTCCCTAACAAGGACTAAAAATGCCCATAATAATCCCTAATATTTTAGCCTATTTAAACATGTTTTTTGAATATGTCTGTTTATATTTACTTAATATTTGGTATGCGCATTCCCCTTATAGCAAAAACGTGCACCGAGTGATTCTTATTTTTAGGGGGTGAAATGGGGCAAAAAGGGATACAAATGGTACATTTTAAACGACAACAGCAACATTTAAGACAACAGAAACACGAAATTTGGTGTGTACATTCGTCTAATTGAGTAGATACATAATATAAAAGTATTTTTTCCAAATTCGTACTTTCAAGGAGTAAAACGATAATAGAGGGTTAAAAATGGTACCAACCAAACGGCTGCACCTAGGATAATGAAATGCGGTGTATTACATTCCTCTGATTGCGTAGACACGTAAAAATCCGTGTAGGATTTTTCAAAATTCGCTAGAGTCATGAAATTTGGAGTATACATTCCTCTGACTGCGTAGACAGGGAAAATTAGTAGTACCAACCAAATGACCGCAGCTAGAGTCCTGAAATTCGAAGAATAAAAGGTTTTTTTTCCAAATTCGTACTTTCAAGGGATACAACGGTACAGAGGTATACAAATAGTACCAAATACGACTACAGCTAGAATGATGAAATGCTAATTGCGTAGAAACGTAAAATAAAGAGATTTTAGAAAGTCGTACTCTTAAGGGGGTAAAAATAGTTCCAACCAAATGGCCGCCGCTGGAATCATGGAATTCGGTGTATACATTCCTCTGACTGCATTGACACTCAAAATAAGAACTTTTTTTCCAAATTCGTGCTTTTTCTTTCACCGCAAAATCTAAGATGAGGGTTATAGATGTTGGTTGAATCATGAAATTAGGATACTTTGTACTATGTATGTCTGATAATGGATTTTCAAAATTTGTACTTTTGGAATTAAAATAAAATGAAAATACAACCAATTGTAGCACCCACTATCTACCAATATTTATGGTATTTAAGATTTTTAAAAATATAAATATAAGAATATTTATTTTTTGAATTGAATTGAAGTATTATTTCGATATGTAAACGATATGTAATTAAAATATTATATTTATTTATAAAATTATTTTTTCATTATTTGTATTTGTTTTGGTTTGGCTATATTAAAAAAATATATTTTCCTGTAATATTACTGTACTTCTACGAAAATCGGTTCGAATCATGGAATGCATACCATTGTGGAGGGTATATAAAGTTCGGCCCGGCCGAACTTAACTCCATTTTTACTTGTTTTATAAGAAAAAGAGGGGGTCTCGCTGTGAAGGTACTTATCGCCAGCTGTATTTTTTTATTTCTTCTTTTTATCCCCTTCTTGTTCCATATTTGCTTCTTTTACAGAAACTTCCAAATCATTGTTTTGTAAATACTATTGTATTACTAATATTTATGTTGTTATAGTTTTTTAAAGCATTTAATTCGTCTTTTTGTTACCAATGGGTAATTTAAGTCTTCCTCGATGACTTCAATTTCTTCATCATTTAACTTTTGATCTTTCACAATATCATCATCATCATCTAGTTTGAAATGTATATACGGGGGAGACGAATTTTTGTGGATTGGGGGAAAGATAAATATGTCAGCGAATATCGACCGGTGTCGATGCGTCGGTTTTGATCAATACTTTTTGAAGCCTTCTAGCGGGGTATTGCTAGTCGAAAATTGAGTAAATATGTCGTAATCTTTAAACCCTTTCCTTTAATAGCAATTCCGCCTATTTTAACATTTTTACTTTGACAAACTTTTATCCATGTCTGCAATGTCCATGTCTTGTGGAAAGTCGATTTTTTTATGTTTTCAGTTTACTTATACACTCACTCTCTTGTAATATACATGATATAGATGATCTTGGAACGTCAGAGGTTTTTATACCCTACACCACTTCGTGGGCTATGGTATTATTATATCCTACACTCCCTCGTGGACTAGGTTATTATAAGTTAGTTTTCCGCCAAATGTTTGTAACACCAAGAAATAATTGAGCTAGACCCACCTTTAAGTATACGGATCGGCTTAGAATCACCATAATGTCTGTCTGTCTGTCCGTCCGCTCGTCTGTTGTCCATCTAAGCTTGTTCTACAGGTCGCAATTGTGATCCGATTATCCTGAAATTTGGCAGAAGTTACTTTTTTGGCCAAAGACGATTGTATTGAATTTGGAGAAAATCGGTCCTGATTTAGATATAGCCTCCATACAAATATCCATATAATTTACACTATTACTGCTCTAGAATACACATTTTACATGGGATCATGACCAAATTTTCAAGATCGTGTTATATTTGAACTAGAAACAGCTCACAGGAAAGTACGCCACACAAGTCTATGTTTTGATGTAGCCCCCATGCAAATGCACCTCCGATTTACAATATTACTGCTCTAAAATGCACATTATACATCGGATCTTGATCAAATTTTCTATGTAGGCCCCATACAAATTGGCCCCAGTGTACACTATTATCGCTCTATAACCCTCATCTTAGATTGGATCTTGATAAGATTTTGCAGATCATGTTATATTGCAATAAAGAGTACCTACTTTGGAACTGATATATAAGGGCCCACTTTTAAACGTAGCGCCCTTAGAAATGGGCCCCCTTTTTAATTATTACCTCTCTAGAACCCACATTTTACATTGGAAGTTTTTCATATTTTGCAGATTATTTTATATTTCAACTAAGAATACATGCTATGAAAGTCAAATATATGTGTCCATACTTTGAAATAACTCATTTTACTCTATTACAACTCTAGAACTACATCTTACATCGGATCATGATATATTTCAACTTGGAATACCTACCGTGAATGGGAAATATATAGGCCCATGTTTTGGACCAGGTCCCAAGTGTTGTTATCAGCCCCCTTTCAAAAGTCGGTCCGATTCATCCTACTTTGAAATAACTCATTTTACTCTATTACAACTCTAGAACTACATCTTACATCGGATCATGATATATTTCAACTTGGAATACCTACCGTGAATGGGAAATATATAGGCCCATGTTTTGGACCAGGTCCCAAGTGTTGTTATCAGCCCCCTTTCAAAAGTCGGTCCGATTCATCCTATTACTACTGTATAATTTGTATTTGTCTTCCGGAGAATTGGATCAATTATTTACCATATTCGTTAAATATGACTAACGATGAATTATACTATAAAGATGAATTATACTATAATTTATATGAACTACATAAAATTGCTCCCATGAAACACCTGGGCTTAGTAAAGCGAGGTATATACGCAGGGACAGGTAGCCTTTCCTTAGTTGTTTGAATTTCAATTTTGGAATTCTTGAACGATTTTCAAGTTCCCTACAAACATTTGGGCGATATATCACCAACGGGATATTGTGGCAATATCTTCCATTTATCATTTTGAAGAAATTCATAAAAATTATTTTTTTTCATATCATCCTGTTTTCATCTTGGAGAAATATTGGCAATATTGAAAAGAATTGATTCTGTTGTCATATTGCGAATGAATGTTTAGAAAACAATAAAGGAAAATTGTCTTTTTATTGGAAATCCATGCATATTTTATGGTTAAATACTGAAAAATAAACTCGCGCGATAAAAGGCGACAGAAGATATTCTTCAAGAATAATGAAGTCGATAGCAAGTTTTCAACTGATCTGATGGGAAGACAATTGGTTAGTTTATAATTGTTACATTTTATCATACATAAATACATACATTTATTTTTTGTTATTCGTACAGACAATATTTTTTAAAACGAATTGGAAATGATGAAACTGACGTCTGTACTAGACACGCTCTTAAATGGATATTATCTGACGGGTTGAATGTCAAATTTATTAGGATGTGAACCAAGGAAAAGCCATCGATTCAAAAACGTAACTTAATTTCTGCAATTAAAGGTCTACAAGGAAAATTTGAATAATGAAATTTGTATTATATACATATTATTTGTTTAATTTTCAGGTACATGTTTAGATTCTTTCCCAAACGCAAGTGCGAAAATGTCAATTTGATTATCCAGAGCCATGCTTGCGAATTACCAAATTAACAAACGAAATTAACATAGTTTTTTGCAATAATTTCATCCATTTAAGTTACAAATTGTTTTGCAATCGTTTTGTTTTATTGTCAATTACTTTCTTATTGTATGTTCTTCATTCACTTCTTCTTGTAATTATTAATTTTGCTTGAATTAAAATATGAAAATGTGAAAAATTGGGTTTTTTCTTCCAGGTGGTTATCTGGTGTTATCCCGTTTTTATCATCCAGGTGATATTTTGGCCATATCATCTAGATTTCTTCCGGATGATAGTCTGGCAATATCGCCGATTTATCATCCGGAAGTATTGCTTTCGTATTGCCGTGGCGTATCGCCCTGACCGCACAAACTTCTCTAAGTGAGGTAACTTCCGCAATACGAATATGATTGTTGCCGCAATATCATTTTTCTTCTAGGCGATACGATTTTTTTTCTTGTTGGGTTACCGTTGATTATAAGCGATGAACTCAAACAGATTTTTCATGAATGACAAGATGTTTGTTTACAGGAGCAAATATTTTTTGCTAGATGTTCCATTTCCGTATGTGTTTGTTTTAACTGTAGCGCAGTGTAAATTACACTAGTCAACAGTCAAAATGTACTCGGGATGCGATAATTTTTTCTGTGTAGATAACCTTGACATGAGTCCCCTTTCCTTTTTTCCTTTTAATTGTTCACGCACATTTATTAGCGTTTATTACTTTGCTTACGCAATCATAAAAATTAAATAACCCTTTGTTTATTCCGTTTTGTTAATTCTGAGAATCAAAAAAAAAAGAAAAACCTTACCATAGACAAAGTTGTGCATATGTCGAGCAAATTTTTGAAATTCATACCTTTACTCTATTGCGAATAAAAGCGAAACGCGTGCATCGATTTTCATGATCTTTGTCTCATTTTGCTCATAGGTTATGTGACTTTACGTAACAGTAATAAGATTTGACATTTTTTTTCATTTTGGATTTTTTATGGATTTTTAAAAAAAAAAAATTAAATCTTTAGGCAAAAAATAAGTTTTTTCCTTTATATATTCATTTTTAACTTGGAAACTGTTGCTTGTATAGGAAAACAATATATGAACAGATTAAGGGAATTGTAATTTTAAATTTTTTAAAATTTAATTCAATTAAATCGGGCTAGTGGTTCCCGAGTTATGCCGGACGAAACAAATTAACCAAAAAAAAATTTTTTAAATTAAAAAAAAAAAATAAAACAAAAACCAAACGAAAAAAAAAAATTTTATTGCGTTTTTCGAGCTCATGTCAAGGTTATCTACACAGAAAAAATTATCGCATCCGGAGTACATGAATTTTTTTTCATTTTTTTGAGTAGTGTTATTTAACGAGAGCTTGCAGCTAGAATCATAAAATGCGGACCGAAGCGAAAGGGGATGTAGCAAAATTTTTTTATTTGGTACAAGCATTTTATATAAAAATAATTGTACTTAAATATAAAAATCCTTACTAGCGAATTAAATATGTTTCCACGTCTTATCCGTATGAGTTTCCAGCAATTATTTTTCAGGATGTAGAACATAACAATAATAACTATATATAAAGACATTTTGAAAGATACAAACCACTTTAAGGGACCCACACCATTCGCAGAATACACAAAGAAATCATTCCTTAAAAGCAATTCGTGATAAAAATCGCCATAAATGATATCAAAAATGTATCTTTAATGGCCTAATATCATAATAAGAATCAGCAAAAGTACGTTCCTACATAGGACGTATATGTATGTGTATACATATGTATGTGTGTGTACTGTACAAATACATTGAGAGTCATAAAAAACCAATAAGAATTATCAAAATTTCATGGTTGTAGTCAATAATATGAATCATTTTCTTAAGATACATAAATTCCATCATGACTTTCGCAGGAAGCCAACAACCAACCAGCTGGAGAAAGGACACTTGAGTTATGGCTGGCAGGAGTGGTATTAATGTACGTGTGTGTGCGGGTGTATGAGTACGTGTAAGGATATGTAATCACATGTCTACATGAGTATGGCTGCGTATGCTTTATGATAGAACCAATACTGAGGCATATACGTAGTGCATCATTCATTCATTCGTTCATTGCTTCATTCAGACAATTCGCACATACATACATACAATTCTATCTATGCCATCGACAAATGGTTATTGCCACAAGTCATGTTATTTGTTATTATTGTCTGTATGTGTGTGTGTGTGTAAGTGCCACCAGTCCTCGCACGAGTATCTCCAAGATTCCCAAACTTGTAGTCAGCTAAATGGCAAAACGTTGTAACGTCTCTTGGCTTTAGCAAAAGGCAAATGTTCTATAGAAGACTCACACTATGCAACAAAAACCACACGATTGTGTTCGAGTACTACAAATTTATTTTTTTGCGTGCATTGAGACATGCAAACAAACACATTTTTTTAAGGCTAAACTTTTCCATCGTAATAAATATAGATTTTTTATTGTTAAGCTTTTTTGCAATTTAGCGATCAATATATATGTTTGTTTAGTGTGTTTGTGTCCTTATGTATGTACATACATATATAATAAACGTTTCAAGTATTATTAAATTTTACTTTGTTGCTTTATTGAAAAGTTGTACTGCTAAACATAAGAATACCGATGGTGGTGGAGGCGATAGAACTGGCAGTAGCAATGATAAGCACACGTCAGCTAATAAAATTGGCTAATGACACTTGAGTGCAATAATTTTGTGGCTAGAGCACGTCCTGGGGGAGCGCGAGAAGAACGTCTTCCACGGAAAAAAGGTAAGAATGTTATTATTTTATTAATGCTGAAAAGCATGTCTGGCTGAAAAATTATTTACAGTTCTGAGATGTTGTAAAAATAAGAATGAATGAATGAGTGAATACACTTGCGAATGGATGGTTCTCACGAATGGATTATGGTTTCGTTTGAATTTTAGAATTTTCACAATCTAAAGAAATCCTGAAACCCTAAATTTTATCAGGAATTAGAATAACCAGTGAGAGAATACAAAACTAATAAAAAGAACATTAGTTTCCTTAGCACCCTACTACATCAGCAACAAGACTCATGTTGAAATTTCAATTTCTATTTCATTGGGAATTTTCTCAAGCGTATCGAGAAGCGAATGTTCAGAAAAAGATTTATTAGAGCAAAAATAATCTTTGATAAAAAATGACTTATAAATTATTTGTTGAGGTATAAACAAATACGCGTACAACCGGTAATTAATCATTTAGATAAAAAACTTTACTCTGCAGCATTGAATTGAATTGAATTAGAAAAATATATTTTCTATTTAATTTTGTATAAATAAACAAAAGTTGCCGCTTTTTTGTGCCCTGTCTCACTTCTGACGTCACACCTTGTTTTGCCGTGTTTTTTTTCTCGTTATTGTGTCGGAGGAAAATTTGTTAACATCAAAAAGTGTTTCACTTCAATACCGGCTGATACTATTGTTCCGCGGCCATAGTACAGGCGGAGTCGGTCACTCATTCATTCGTTCATTCATTAATACGAGTTGTGCCTTGTACTAAATGTAGGTAATTGTATAACAGAGGTGTGCTAATTTCAATATGGAATGGCTATGACGAAGTGGCAGGTATGTATGTATATTAAAAAATTGACGAAGCTAATTACTCCTTCACCCTACAGGTTAGGTGCTGTAGCTCATCGAATGAGTATCTTCAGACCCTCAGAATGTCTGATATGAATCAAGTATAAACAAATGTATATAATGTATATGGCAGGCTTTTGGATTTGATTTTTGTTATTCAGCCGTTGGAGGTTTCGCTGAACTCTTCTATTTCGGTTACATATCCCGATGATCGCTTTCATCCTACCATAGATTTAAAAATCTTGCTTCCTTCTATTGCATCTTCTCATACTTCAAAAAATGTTAGATATGAAAAAGTTTACTGCTATTCTAGAACAGATTATTCAAAACTTAATTTACTTTTATCATCTATTAATTGGAATGATATTTTGTCGTCCAAAGTTTTAGATGATGTGATAAATAATTTCTACAGTGTGTTACATGATTGCATCTCAAAATCAGTTCCAACAATTTTTAAACCTGATACTATTGGCCCACCTTGGAACAATTTTCATTTAGCTAAATCGAAGAATAAGAAAAATAAATTATTTAAAAAATACAAAAAAAACTGGTTCCTCTGCTGATTTCTCTAAATATTCGATTGCAAGATCTGAACATTGCGAACAGAAGTGCATACAAGAATTACATAATCACCATGAAAAATCAATTGAGAAATAACCCTAAATCTTTCTATAAGTTTGTAAATTCCAAACGCCGATCACCTAGTTTCCCTAACTCTTTAAAATTTGGTTCCATTTTAGCAGATTATGATTTATCAATTAGCAACTTATTTGCAGACTTTTTCTCATCGACCTACTCAAATAAAAAATTTGATCGTTCTATTCCTTATCCTTATAATATTGTTGAAGCTTCACCTATAAATGTTTCAATTATAAGCAGATTTACGGTTGTGGAAAATTTGAAGGCAATAAATATCACATTTAATCCTGGTCCAGACGGGATCCCTAATAACATACTTAAATACTGTGCTGATACTTTATCATACCCTCTTTCAATAATCTTTAATAAATCAATAAGTTTTGGATATTTACCACCTTTATGGAAGGAATCATATATAATCCACTTTTTAAAATCTGGTAGCAAGATTGAAGTATCAAATTACAGAGTCATTGCAAAATTAAGTGCCATTCCGAAGCTATTAGAAAAAATTTTCAATTTTCAAGTTTCCTCATTGTTGTCGTCCTGCCAACATGGATTCCGTAAATATCGATCAACTATAACGAATGTTCTGGAACTTACTACAGTTATAAATGATGGTTTTAGAAACCGAATGCAAACTGATTCCATTTATACAGACTTTTGCAAGGCTTTTGTTAAAGTAAATCACAACCTTCTGCTAATGAAAATATATATGATGGGCTTTAGTAAAACATTATTATCGTGGTTAAAATGTTATTTAGTTGGTCGAATTCAAAGAGTAAAATTTGGAAAAGCTCTCTCACGAAATACAGTTGTATCATCCGGTGTACCATAAGGAAGTCATCTTGGTCCGATTCTATTTATAATATTTATTAATGATCTTCCCTCTGTAGTTCGTCATTCTAATATTCTATTGTATGCTGATGATGTAAAAACATTTCGATCCTTTAAAGATTATTATATTATATTATAGATTATTTTCAGCCTGTTTGAGCAATGTCCCTCCGTCTGTCTTTCGAGTTCAGCCGGTGGCCGGTGGCTTGACAATACTCAATGCAAGATCACTTTCTCTCTCTCTGGCATAAACTAAAGAATTAAGTTAAGAATTAAATCGGAATCTCTAACAAGGACAGGAAATACCACAAATATTCCTACTTTTAAGGGGGAACATGTGGAAAAAAGGATAAACTTAGTTACGATCAAATGACCGAAAAATGTCTGCAGTTAGAATAATAAAATTCGGTGTGTATATTCCTCTGATTGTGTAGAATTTTTTGAACATTTGTACTTTTAGGGGAAACGGGCCGAGAGGGGACAAAATGGGGTAGGAGGAATAAACTGATACCAAGTAAACGGCTGTAGCTAGAATCGTAAAATTAAGTGTATATATTCCACTGAGAACGCGAAATATAATGAAGTTTCGAAATTCGGAAACGCGAAATATAATGGAGCGAAACGCGAAATATAATGGAGTTTCGAAATTCGGAATTTTGAGATAAAAATTGAACCAACAAACTGTAACTGGACCGAAATTTCATATAGCTGTTCCTCTGACTATGTGGAAGGTTTGAATCGAAAAAAAAAGAAATCGGTCCAAAGGGCATACTTTCTTGCCTAACTACGAATGGAAATACCGCCAATAATCTCCAATATTTAGGGTAATAAAGCATATTTTTATACACTCCACGAGAGTATTATGTCTTTGTACATTTGTTTGTAACACCCAAAAGGAAACGAGATAGACCCATTGTTAATTATACCGATCGACTTAGAATCACTTTTTGCGTCGAGTTAGCAATGTCCGTCTGTCCATCTATTCTTGTAATCACGATACAGGTCGCAATTGTAGACATAACTAAATTAAACTTTGAACAATGAAGTTTTTCTAGACAAGGACGAACGCTATTTAATTTGAAGAAAATCGGTTCAAATTTAGATATAGCCCCAATACGTATTTCACTCCCGATTTGACTCTTTTCACTCTAGATACCACATATTTCAAAAGATTTTCTTCAAAATTGGCAAAACATCTTATAGTTCAACTAGAAACACCTGTGGTAAAAATGTGTTATATCGGTTCAGATATATATATATAGCTCCTATACAAAATTCGTTCCCAATTTGAATTTTTCCACTCTATAATCCACATATTTTAACAGATTTTCTTCAAAATTCGCAAAGCACCTTATATTTCAACTGGAAACACCTGTGGTAAAAATGTGTTAGATCGGTTCAGATTTATATATAGCTCCCATACAAATTTCGCTCCCAATTTGTCTTTTTCCGCTCTAGAATCCATATATTTTAACAGATTTTCTTCAAAACACCTTGCATTTCAACTGGAAACACCTGTGGTAAAAATGTGTTAGATCGGTTCAGATTTATACATAGCTCCCATACAAATTTCGCTCCCAATTTGTCTTTTTCCGCTCTAGAATCCACATATTTTAACAGATTTTTTTCTAAATCCGCTAAACACCTTGTATTTCAACTGGAAACACCTGTGGTAAAAATGTGTTAGATCGGTTCAGATTTTTATATAGCTCCCATACAAATGAACTGGTATATTGTCCTGGTTCAAGGCCATTTTGTAGCCAAGTAATAAATGTCACCATGCCATTTGTATATAAATTTGCATTCTATAAAAAATAGATGCAAAATGGTCTTGAGTCAGGACAATATCCGAGTTCAAAAGCTATAGGATGGGTCATTTAACACTTTAAATTTGAACTACCGAACAATAGATTTATGTTTGGCATCTGCAAAATGGAACGCTATACACTCGAACAAAATTGGGAAATATTAAAAACTTACTTCCAAAGTAAGACATTAACGTGAGCAGCTTGTGTTTCAGATGAAGATCTTGTTCATCTCGATGACTATGTCAATGAGTCACTGTTTGGTGTAGATTTTGGGATGGTGGCAACATTGTGCTGAAAACTTGGTTTGATCGGATGCGGTTCTTCCGACAAAATTGTGATAGTCATATAAATCATATTGCTATAATATAATATATATAATAAAATAAAATTTATTATAAAGAATAAAGATTTATTTTTTAATCTTTTGCGTCTACAAAGATTATAATATGTGTAATTCATTTATCCATAGATGTTTTACATATTAAATATTAATCAAGTAAGTAAGCTTCAGTCGGCTAAACCCACTTATAAATACCCTCACTCTCAGAGAACATATATACGGGAGTTAATAGGAATTATATATAACATAGGACGGGATAATTTGTGTGGAAGGTACTAGAGGTTCTTATCACATTGTTCAGGGCTATATACAAACATGGAATGAAGTGACCCATTTCATAATAGTTTCTTCCAGTTCTCAATTTGAAGTAATTCAGTGAAAATGCGTGGTTTCTGGGGCGGATAAATCAACCCGGGAGCGAAATTTTTATAGGAGCTATATATAAGTCTGAACCGATCTGACTCATTTTCATCCTGGGTGTTTCTCATGGAAATATAAGATATTTTGCCAAATTTGAAGAAAATCTGTTAAAATATGTAGTTTCTGGAGCGGAAAAAGTCAAATCGGGAGTGAAATTCGTATGGGGGCTATATCTAAATCTGAACCGATCTGAGCTATTTTCACCATTGATGCTTCTAGTTGAAATATAAGATGTGTTGCCAATTTTGAAGAACATCTCTTAAAATATGTGGTTTCTACAGCAGAAAAAGTCAAATCGGGAGTGAAATTCATATGGGGGGTATATCTAAATCTGAACCGATCTGACCTATTTCACCACAGGTGTTTCTAGTCGAAATATAAGATGTTTTGCCAATTTTGAAGAAAATCTGTTGTAATATGTGGTATCTAGCATGAAAAGAGTCAAATCGGGAGAGAAATTCGTATGGGGGCTATATCTAAATCTGAACCGATTTTCTTCAAATTTAATAGCGTTCGTTCTTATCCAGAAAAACTTTGTTGTGCACAGTTTCGTTTGGTTTTGGCTACAATTGCGACCTGTAATTTGATTACAAGAATAGATGGACAGACGGACGGACATTGTTAAATCGATTCAAAAAGTGATTCTAAGTCGATCGGTATAATTAACAATGGGTCTATCTCACTTCCTTTTGGGTGTTACAAACAAATGCACAAAGACATAATACTCTCGTGGAGTGTATAAATACTATTCAAATTTTTCGATTTTTTAGGAGTGGCAACAAAATATTAAAAAAAATATTTTTATGGAAACTATTCCTGAGCCACTTTCACTTCTATGTGAAATTGAAATTCACAACATTTGTAGTCATCATAATTATCATTAATCGATCATAAAAGCGGGTATGATTGGCCTTATATTTAAAAAATGAGTGTTGGAATATTTTCGGTACCTTTGACGAAAATTGATATTTTTAGTAAAAAAATAAAAAACTTAATCATAAAAAATGAATCAGTATCATTGCGCAAAAAATATGTTTTATTTTTTTAGCATAATGGTATTTTACCTCACCGCGCGTTTAACTTTTTTTCCGAGTGCACTACACTTTGAACAGCCTACTTATTGTCGATAGCTGTGCCGTGGGTTGGTAACCTCAACTCAATGTAGAACACACGTCCCTTCCGGTTGTCTGTGTCCGTCCGTCTGTCCGCACGACGTTTGTCTGCCTGTACAATATCAAATTATTAACTGCGAATTTGTTTATTTTATTGTGATGATTTTCAATCGGCCAATATGCCAATAAACTAATACATTTCACATTTATTTTCCACCGACTCTTTTTTTTGTTCGGCTCCCCGTTTTTTACATAACAGACAACAATAGGGAAAAACAAGAAGAAGAGCAAAACAAACAGACATTCAAAACTAAAGCAACATTTCCAAATTCAATGGGTTTTGTCGGATGAACGACGAGTCGGCTCACAACGAGACAGACAGAGAGACAAACACTCACGCAAACACATGGGCATTTTATTGAATGAAACGATATCGATGTTTATTTATTGTTTATTTTTATAAATTTGCTATCAACTCCAAAATAAAACAAAAGCCAAACACACATTCACATATTTCGCTATATCCGTTCTACACACACACGCGCACACATCTGTGTGAATAGATGTGTATGCTCGTAACCCGTTTCCGGTTGTATATTTTAAATTGCTCCGAAAGAAAAATCGAAAAAAAAAACTGACTGAAATCGAAAAGCTAAACAAAATGTTGTTAACAAAATTTTTCAAATTTATTACACATTTTTTGTGTTCACTGCTCAGCGTTCAGTGCTCAGTTTTCAGTTGTATTTTTGCCGTTGAATTATTTTGTCGGTATTTTGTAATTCACAATTCATTCACATTCATTTACCAGCACAACCTCCACACACACACAACAATCCATTCATTTATAATGGCCTAGCGTTGGCTTTTCTGCGTTTGTCTCATTTCGATTTTCATAACAATTTATTGGGAGCGTCTAAGAGGCAATCGAGCGTTAAGCATTGATTATTGAAAATTAAATATTGTTTTGCTGCCGCCGTGCCGTTGTCGTTGCCACTGCCTTGGCTTTTGATTGAATTACATTTTTATTGAAAATTTTCCAATGCGACGAGCGTCATCGTAAATTAGGGTGCAGCTTAAATTATGGTACAGGTGGATAGCTTTTCGTTTTCGTTTCGATTTTATTTATTATTAAATTGTGATTAATTTCTATTGGAAACGTTATCGGACGGGAAATCGATATAATTAAATTTTCTAAATAGAAAAGAAAAATATTTCATTGAACAGTCATTTGGCCAATTGAATGTGGCGATCAGCTTAGAAGGTTGAAAACAATGGAAAAATGGGAGTGAATTTAGTCATCAATGCATCTGTTTCCGTCGACGTCAGGTAAAACAAAACAGTCAAGTGGCTAAATAGCAATTCGCTGAATCAAGTTTTTTTTGAGAGTATTTTCCGGAATTCTCGAAAATAATTATGACTTTTTTACTGGGTGGCTATAGCACAATCTAAAGTGATTTGATTCAT
Source organism: Polietes domitor (assembly GCA_947397865.1). Taxonomy (NCBI): domain Eukaryota; kingdom Metazoa; phylum Arthropoda; class Insecta; order Diptera; family Muscidae; genus Polietes; species Polietes domitor. Next base: position 59,426,092 of record OX377619.1, on the reverse strand, counting down.
ATTAAATTGCGTCTGTCTGTGGCCGACCAATTTCCTTGCGTCGGAACAAGTACGATTCAGAAATTTCCCATTTCTTTAAAAATTGTACAGGGAGGCATATGGTTTGAGTTCTTTATATCTTTTTCAATTAAAAAACGTACCGTGAAAAAGCAGAAGAAAATCCTGACTTTATTCACGATTTGATAATGAGCGATGAAGCCAAATTCCCGCTTTGATTTTTTTCGCTCCCGATTTGATTTTTTCCGCTCTAGAAACCACATATTGTATCAGATTGTCTTCAAACGCCCATGATGAAAATGGGTCAGATCGGTTCAGATTTATATATAGCTCCCATACAAATTTCGCTCCCAATTTGACTTTTTCCGCTCTAGATACCACATAGTTTAACAGATTTTCTTCAAATCTTTCAAAATATCTTATATTTCAACTAGAAACACCCATGGTGAAAATAGGTCAGATCGGTTCAGATTTACTTATAGATCCAACACAAATTTCGCTCCCAGATAGACTTTTTCCGCCCCAGAAACCACGAATTTTCACCGAATTTCTTTGAAGTGAGCATAACAAGTTATATTTGAACTGGAAGAACTTATTTTGAAAGTTAGTTACTTCATTCCATGTTTGGATATAGCCCCGATACAAATATTCTTTTCGATTTGACAAATTGGACCAGGTCATATTAGCCTATGATTAGGAAACATACAAAAATTCTTCCCGTTTTAACTTTTTACCAAGTTGAATTGTATTCGGATAGAAATTACTTGTTTTTTTTTCTTCGTTTTGAAATAGCATTTTCGAAGTTTTGAATTCAACAACCTAAATAACATTTTAACCACTATAGTAATGTCTTACAATCATCCATTTACAATCATCATTTACAACTTTAATAAATTCCTAAATATGGTTGATCAAGATTGACGTAATCCATGTTGGCCAACAATGACGAAACTTGGTGATATAACATGTCAGTTATAATTTTTTCTAAAAGCTTCGGATTGACGCTTAATTTTGCAATGCCTCTATAATTCGACACGTCAATCTGCCAGATTTAACAAGGGGGTTATATAGTATGATTCCTTCCAAAAAGATGGTAAATATTAAAAACTTATTGATTTATTAAAGATTACGGAAAGAAGGATATGAAATAATAACAGCACAATATTTAAGCATGTTATTAGGAATCCCTTCTGGACCAGGATTAAATGTGATCCTTAATGCCTTTAAATTTTTCAAATCCGTAAATCTGCTTATAATTGAAATATTTATAGGTATACCTTAAACAATGTTGTATGCATAAGGAATAGACTGATCACAAAATTTATTTGAGTATGTCGCTGAAAAAAGTCTGAAAATATATTATTAATTGATCTGCAACGATTTCATGATTATGTAATTCTTTTATTCGCAATGTTATATTAGAATAATTAATTTTTATATATTTAAAATTTAAAGCTGAATATTTGAAAAAATCCCAATTTTTGATGACCAAGAAAAAGCATCATAAAATTAGGTGAAATTTGTATACCCTCACTCTACAGAGTAGGAGAGTATATATCATTTGGGACAGAAAAAATGTAATGCATTGAAGGAGTGGCTTAAGACACCAAGTATGTTTGGACCAAATCCGTTTCATGACTTTTTAAGTTGTTTTAGCCATATCCATCCGTTTGACTGGCTGATGTACACGATAACTCTCGAAAGGGGCTAAGGAATCAACCCAAATTTTGCACATGGTAATAATTAAAACTAATGTTACTTCCACATGGATATTCAGAATCAACAATATTTTGGCATTTGATATAATCACTTGAAGTGTACAACATATGGCCGGTTTTGTCACACCTTTTCCAGTACCTCCCATACAAATCACTCTACAATACGTAAATAAAAGCTGTTATAACTTCAATACGAATGATTTGGCAATGCTTTTATAGAGGTTACATTCTTGTACCTCCACACAAATGTCTCTATCCTCGCTAAATTAAATGCTTTATAACTCCTTTGCCTGAAATCAATTGTGACTTCATATTTGATCATTTATTTATTATGAAATACAATACAAAGTAAATTTATATTGTAATTTTGGGTCCAGGGATTGAGCCAGGGTGACTAAGACCACTGTAGGTAGTTATTGCGCTACCAACTCGACTACCGGCTCTTCATATCTGATCTTCATATTTGATCATGTTTTTACAATTATTAACAAATATGAAAGCTGGGTCCAATTGGCACAAACTTCTAATTCCTCCCACAAACATACTCTGGCGCTAAGCTAAATTTAAGTCCTTCCATACACATATTCTCTGGGAATGGGGGTATATAAATATAAGTCGGTTAAGCCGACTGACGCACAGAGGGATATTTTCATACAAAGTTTGTCAAAAAATATAAGGAGTGTCATAGAACCTTCTATTACCTCAATTAACGCCCACCACTCACCGCCCATATAACCCATATTATAGTTTTTCCCAAAACTTTTTGTTTCTTTAGAAAAACTTATTTTTTATAAATAAACTTCAGTACATGTTTTTAAATATAGACTTTCATTCATTTTCTATCAATTCTGTAACTATATCATCAAGTTCGTGTTTACGGGGTTAACATCTAATACTACTTATAAAAGGATCTGACGATACTAGAAGTCAATGAAAAACATCTGTATTTGTTGCAACTCTATCACACTTTCTGGAGAACCTTAATCTATAATTTCTATAATCTTTTAATCTTTTTTTTTTTAGGTATAGAAAAATATACCTTTTAGTAATTTTTTTAAATTAAAAATTTCATAAATTTGGAGACAAATTTTGTGATTTTATAAAAGATTATTAATTATTTAAACTTTTTATTTGTATACACTCCCGAGAGTATTATATCTTTGTGCATTTGTTTGTAACACCCAAAAGGAAGCGAGATAGACCCATTGTTAAGTATACCAATCGACTTAGAATCACTTTCTTTCTGAGTCGATTTATTAGCAATGTCCGTCTGTCCATCTATTGTTGTAAACAAATTACAGGTCGCAATTATAGTCCGATCTTAACAAAAATTGGCACAAATAAGTTTTGTGTATCAAGGACGAACGCTATTTAATTTGAGGCAAATCGGTTCAGATTTAGATATAGCCCCCATATAAATGTCGCTCCCGATTTGACATTTTCCACTCTAGAAACGACATATTGCACCAGATTTTCTGTATATTTGGCACAACATCTTATAATCCAACTAGAAACACCTATGCAGAAATATGGTAAGATCGGTTCAGATTTAGATATAGCGCCCATACAAATGTCGGTCCCGATTTGACACTTTCCGCTCTAGAAACCCCATATTGTACTCGATATTCTTTAAATTTGGCAAGACATCTTATAACCCAACTAGAAACACCTATGCAGAAATTGGGTAAGATCGGTTCAGTTTTGATATAGCCCCCATACAAATGTCGCTCCCGATTTGACTTTTGCCGTTTTAGAAACCACATATTGTACTCGATTTTCTTTAAATTTGGCACAACAGCTTACAATCCAAGTAAAAACATATGGTGAAAGAGGGTAAGATCGGTTCCGATTTAGATATAGCCCAAATACAAATGTTGCTCCCAAATGTTTAACCGATTTTGGCCAAACTATACATTTTATATTTCGTTCCAGATTTCAATATACCCCGATGTTCTTTCCGATTTAACAGTTTTTGTCAAACACATACATTTGCAGGATACAAAAATCCTTCCCGTTTTCACTTTTTCACCGAATTAAATTGTAGTCGGATAGAAAGTGGAGTGTATCATAGAGTCGGCCTCGCCCGACTTTAGCCTTTCGTTACTTGTTTAATTGATAGTATGCAGTCTTACCATTCATTTTATTATATCAGGAGCACCTAGCCATAACCATATGAGCGAACTTTATAATTTCTTTTTAAATACACACAAAAGCCTATATTTAACAACAAAATCACTATTTAAATCAGAGCAATAAAATTACCTTACGTACAAACACTATAGAAGTGCTTAAACAGTTTTCAATATTTTGGATCAAAATTTACATGTGACTTTACTTCATTATTTCAAAAACAAATAAACGTTTTTATTTGGGATACAATTTATAGATTCTTCATTCTGAATCAATTTTCTACAAATTGCATCATTACGTTGTTAAATTTTATATGTCGAAAAAAATGACTTATAGCTAAAAAAATCCCACTGTGAGAGGTTTTCTCACTTGTTTATTTTTCGTTTAACATCTACACAACAAGAGCGGCCATTTTTTAATAATTAAGAATGTTCCATTACTTAGAAAAAATAGTTCTTCTATATTTTCGATCATTATTGTGGTTATTAAACAAGATTACAACCCAAATTTTCAGAAAATGTTTAATTTTACATCAAACAACTTGATACAGAAATCATGGCCTACTACTTGTTCGAAGTTGTAAATAAAGGATTTTTGTTAGAATATATGCAAACTAGAATTTTGAAGTTATGGTCCCTGTTTCGTTTGCTAAGGTATTCAGTCAGAATTTGGAAATAAAAGATCAGGTTCTTGGCCAGAAATCATTGTCAAAGACGAATTCTTGGTATTTCATTGATCTTATAACAAAATAATGATCTAAGAGAGTGTAGATAAATAGCAAACATTGCGGTCACTGTCATTATCGCCACTATCATCAGCATCATCCTCATCTTCGTCATAATTATTAGAATGTCTACTAGTAGCATCGGCACAATGATGGTCATTAACATCATCTGCAAGATCCGTCATTTTCATTGTCATGATCATTGTCGAAAAAATCATTCGTGCAACATTCGTGTCTACTACATACATATATGTTGCAAATAGTCAATGTTTTCTGACAATAATTGTCGCCAATATACTGTTGGTGCTGGTGGTAGTGGTGTTGGTGTCGGTACTGGGACTGAAACTGAAGTTGGGTAATCCACGGAAGCTAAGCAAAGAATCTAAGTTTTGTCTCATTTTTCTTGCGACTCGAGAGCAAACCGTTTAAGCCGTATTGGTTGCCGCTTCCAAAGTCTATTATCAAGGTGGCTTAAAGACGTTCATAGTCTGGTGACACTACGTGTTACTCGTGTTAAGATGCTCGCTGTACTTGTCGCTGCTAGGCCGTTTCCGATGTTGTGTTGCTGCAGTCGACGCCACTGCCACAACCACCTCTTTCGGTTGCAAGAAGTCAAAGTTAAACTTACAATTGTTCATTTCTTAAAGTTGTTGTATTCGTTCGTTGCTAACATTTTTTTCTTAAAGTCTCAGTTGTCGATTGTCTTGTTGTCGTTTATGTTTAAATGTATTTTATTCTTTTGTTGCAAGTACAATTGTTGTTGATGTTGGTAGTAGTTGCAGGTATCATCTTCAGTTATTTGCTGTGGTGTGTGGCGTACTGCAGTAATTTGATGGTACTCCCATAGTATTTATTTGTTTCTCCAAAATTGTTCGGAGGTTGTTTGGTTTCATCTACTATAGGCCACATTTGGAGGGAGAACTCACTGCGTTTCTCTTTACGTTTGTGACAACTCGAAAAATTAGACTGAGAATCTGAAGGAAAAATGTATAGTTGGTCATCATCAAATAAAGGAATAAATTGGATATTATTTAAACAAATATTTTTCCCTTCTAAAAGAGAGGCGTCCATCCTGTGTAAAATTTAAACATGAATCCTCTCCCTTGAGAAGGGCATATACGAGTCGACCCAACCACCCATTCGGTCTTAAATACTTGCTATGTTTTTCGCTTCCGTCCCAGCCACCAATTGCTTCCAATTGGCTGTTTGTTTGTCTCTTGTTGTCCTCTTCTTTTTGTGGAGTTTGTCTAAACTGTTTGTTTTCTGTCCCAGAGTACAAGATTTAATTCGCTAATTTTTTGTGGCTGCTGCCCAGAATGGTTGCTGGTGGTGCCCAGGCAAGGCTTTGTTTGCTCATCTGGCTCTGGAGTCATCCACAAAAAAGAGTTGTAGTAATTTGGAAATAAGGTAAAATTTTGTTAATTTTAACAATTTTTTTGTGTGTGTGCAAATATTTCTTTTAAGTCTAACTTTACACGAATTTGACTTGTAACCATGTTCCTCTTAACATTAAGCTTAAGCTCTGTATTTGGATTTTATTGATTTGCCATCTCAGTATGAAGTTGGTAGTAATGTTGAAGGTCAAAGGTTATATTCATAAGTAAGGATATTTTGTTAGAAGTGTTTTTTTTTTCGATTTAAGTGCTTTAGTTTCCAAAAAAGGTAAAGTTAGATAGCGATAGAGAAATATACACCTTTTTAACAGATTAACTTGATCAATACATTAAATAATTTAAGATAGCTCAGACATTTTCCTTTAAAATGTTTTGATACTCATTTTAAAATATAAAATATATATAACAAAACAAGAAAAGTCTAAAGCCGGACGGAGCCGACTATATGATACACTCCACTTTCCATCTCATTACAATTCAATTTGGTAAAAAAGTGAAATCGGGAACGATTTTTGTAAATGTGTAAATGTATGTGTTTGACAAAAAATTTAAATCGGAAAGGACATTTGCATGGGAACGATGTGACCCGCTTTCACCATGTATGTTTTTAGGTGAAAAATAATATGTAAAGTTTGTCCAAAATCGGTTAAACATTTGAGAGCAACATTTGTATTGGGGTTATATCTAAATCTTGTTTTGAGTTGGAATATAAGATATTGTGACAAATTTAAAGAAAATTGGGTGCTATGTGTGATTTCTAGAGCGGAAAAAGTCAAATCGGGAGCGATATTTGTATGGGGGATATGTCTGAACTGATCTTACCCGCTTTCACCATAGGTGTTTCTTGTCGGATTATAAGATGTTGTGCCAAATTTAAAGAAAATCGGATACAATATGTGGTTTCTAGAGCGGAAAAAGTCAAATCGGGAGCGATATTTGTATGGTGGCTATATCTAACTCTGAACGGATTTGCTTCAAATTAAATAGCGTTCACCCTTGAGCCACAAAACTTACTTGTGGATCTAACTAGTTTCCTTTTGGGTGTTACAAACAAATGCACAAACACGTAATAAAATCATTTCATTTTTTTTGGCTGATATCTTAGAAACTAATGAAAACTCACTCTCGAATTTACAGACTATTGTAGATATTAGCAGATGGAACAAATCAAACGTAACTTTTATATTCATAGTTTAACAAAGATGGAATCAAACAGAGAAAAGTAATAGTAGACCTTCTATATACAAGACAAGAAATCTGGCTCTTTGTCTGTTATTACCGGCGCAACGTTGGACAATAACAGAGAATGTTGCTGTTAAAGCCATGTTAGGTTTTTACATCAAAATATTGAAATAAGAAAAGCAATGGATAAAGTTTTAAATTGTATTCAGCTATAAAAATACTGATTATTTTTTCAAATTTCAGTTTTTTTTTGAACGCACTGGATGAGAACGTACACGGGTTGGTTTGTCCAATTTACTATACGACCTGCGTATATACCTCGCTTTTAATACTAAACCCAGGTGTTTCATGGGAACAATTTTATGTAGTTCATATAAATTATACAGTATACTATAAATTCATACTTAGTCATATTTAACAAATATGGTAAATAATTGATCCAATTTTCCGGCAGACAAATACAAATAATACAGTAGTAATAAGATGAATCGGACCGACATTTGAAAGTAGGCCTATAACAATACTGGTTCAAAACATGGGCCTATATATTTATCATTCACGGCAGGTATTCATTGCTGAAATATATCATGATCCGTTGTAAGACGTAGTTTCTAAAGCTGTATTAGAGTAGAATGGGCCCCATTTGGGTTATTCCAAAGTGTGGACACATACATTTGACTTTGTATTCTTAGTTGAAATATAGTATAATCTGCAAAATTTGAAAAAAAAATCCGATGTAAAATTTGCGTTCTTGAGGGCTAATAATTACAATGGGGCCATTTGTAAGGGCCGTACATTAAAAAGTTGTTCCATATAGATCACTTTCAAGGTAAGTATTCTTATCGAGATCTAATGTACGATGTGGGTTCTAGAGATGTAATAGAGTAGTCCAAAATATGGACCCATATATTTGACTTTCATAATATATGTGCTTAGTTGAAATATAGCACAAAATGCTAAATTTGATAAACTTTCGATATAAATTGTGGGTCCTAGAGGGGTAATAATAAAAATGGGTGCCATTTGTAAGGGCGCTACATTCAAATGTGCACCCATATAGATCGTATTCAAAGTAGGTATTCTTAGATGAAATATAACATGATCTGCAAAATTTTATCAAGATCCAATGAAAGATGTGGGTTCAAGAGCGATAATAGAGTAAACTGGGGGCTATTCCAGTATAAATTTAACATTGTGTGGAAAATATGATCAAGATCAGATGTAAAATGTGCATTTTAGAGCAGTAATATTGTAAATCGGATGTACATTTGTTTGGGGGCTATATCAAAACGTAGACCCATGTGGTCCACTTTCCAGTGAGCCGTTTCTAGTTCAAATACAAAACGATCCTGAAAACTTGGTCATGATCACATGTAAAATGTATATTCTAGAGCAGTAATAGTATAAATTATATGGATATTTGTATGGAGGCTATATATAAATCTGAACCGATTTCCTCCAAATTCAATACCGATCGTCCTTGGCCGAAAAAAGCACTTCTACCAAATTTCATGGCAATCAGAGAACAATTGCGACCTGTAAAGTGCGAACAAGCTTTATATGGACAAAAGGACGGACGGACAGACGGACGGAAATCGACTCAGGGGGTGATTCTAAGCCGATCGGTCAATTATTTCTTGGAGTTACAACCACTTAGCGCGAAACGACCTTATAATACCTTACTAAACGAAGTGGTGTAATGTATAATTACACGGGAAGAATGTGATTTTTAGATGTGTTTTCAAGAGCGTTTAGGTTACAGACGGCTTGACCCAAGAGCGAAATATTTTGATGAGCATCGTTAAAAAATTCGGTCTTCATTTCTGGGGAGTGCAGCATGTTATTTTCGTGACTCATCACTTAATATCTCGTAGACCATTATTATCAAAGAAGACTAATATATGGTGGGCCATTTTAAATTACAATCAGCTATACAAATAAAAGTACTGATTATTTTTTCAAAGTTCTAGTTTAATTGGAACACAATATCCTTCATATGACTACCACGACTGGCTCGGCAGTACTTCATCCAATTTTTCAGTACATGGCCCAGCCCAAAATCCTCACCAAACAGTGACTCGTGGATGCATATGCGGCAATTTTGCTTATTGCCATAGCCACAGAGATAAAAATAAGCTTCATCCGAAAACACAAATGTTTTCTTACCGTTTACGTAAAAGTTTCAGTACTTTGGAAGTAAGTTTTTAATATTTTTCAATTTTGTTCGAGCGTATAGCGTCTTATTGTGCAAATGACAAACATAAACCTGAAAATAAAAACATAATTAAAGTTATTCCACCCTTCAAAGGCAAGGTAATCGGTAGTTCAAATTTAGAATGTTAAATGTCAAATTTAAAATGTTATACGTGGATTAGAATCTAAATCAGTTATTCAAAGGAAGTTGGATAATTTATTTTTTTATTGTGTACTAAAATGTCAATTTTCGCCGAAGGTTCCTTTAATATTTGTACCCTCCATTTGGAATTATAACACGATGTTCAATTAAAGGCACTTATGATGGCTACAAAATTACTTTCACATAAAGGCAGTGGTTTAGGAACAGTCCTTGTAGAATTGAAAACAAAAACAATGTCTTTAAGTTAAAGGTGTATGATAAATGTGGAATTTATGGTCCTCTTAATAATTTTAAAGTACCATGATTTTTCAAAATTAGTGAAATGAAATTTTGGTCCATATTTGTGAAAAATGCGTTTAAAGTTGCACATTGGCATGTATATATCTCAATATGTCATTACATATTTCCAACGGTAATATACAAAAATGAAAATTGTTAGCTCAAAAAATCCCAAATGGCGTATGGACCAAAATAATATTAAGCCAATGATATATTAAAGGTACCTGGGTCAAATATTCGTATTTTTGTAAAAAATTAACAGAAAATTATTAAAAAAGACAAAATATATCAGAAAATGTTTTGAATTCCAAAAATGGAGTTTATAGTTTTTCAATTACTCATCCTATTGTCCCTTCACAGGGCTACACAGTTTCAAAGGATACAATTTTTCAAAAAGGTTTTTAAATACTTATTCGCTCCTTATGATAACAGTATATTTCTCGAAAAGAGGTGAATATCTGTTAAAAATACTTGAATCGTCATGCTTCTATCAGTATTACTTTAACAATTATTTAATGTTTCCCCTTAGATTATTTTGTTTATACATATTTTACTTTTTAAGGGTTTTTTTAACAACATTCTTCTCGCTTATTTGATACTTATATCAGTATCATTGGGTACGAATAAGTATATAAAATAATTTTAGAAAAATTGTATCTTTTGTTGTCCTGCGAACCTTTAGTTTCAGACATATAGCATCCGGTTTAAGTGCAATATGGACTGTCGGACGGTGTAATATATTTGATATTTCTTGTGATCAGTTCCTAAAACTACTTTTGCCACACCACTCCGTCCACAAACTAAAAAGTATGAATCAATTTTCAGCCTGCTAGGCATCAAAACTAATTTGCTAGGAATACTAAAATGATATAAGATTATATTATTACGCTCAAAAAAATTCGCTTAAAACTTCAAATGACACAAAGCCCAAACCTTATCATAAAACGCAAAAAGTAGCATACGAAAAATGTCATATCACAGAAACATATGTCACGATGCTCGAATACTTCGGTTGGACCAATGACGTTTAACATTGGAATGTGACATTTAGTTTATTTATGTAATTTCCAATAATAAATTTGCTATGCAAAATTTCAAAAGAGGTTATTAAATATTTTTTAAATCAGTCTGATGGCTCAATCTGACTTTCTTAAACAAATACCTCATTGGCTAACACATGGCAGGTAAACCTCAAAATTTCCAAAACTTACACAACCCCATATCTTTCCTCATCATATGAATACACATACATATATCAAAAGCAAGGTATGTAAGCCTTCCGCAATTGACAGGTACGTCTTTTGCGATGTACTTTCATTTTTGCTCTAATTCAAACAAACCTATAACGGAGCAACAGTGATGGCATTCCAGAATCAGGTGCGTTTGTCTCTCCAAGAAGAGGACAGAACAGGAAAGACAAATACGTTCAGAGAAACAACAGCATCACCATCATCGATATGATCAACATCAGTAGTTTGCATCTTTTCTTTTTTGGAAATTCCTCTCATCAGTTGCAACATCTTTGTATCTAGAATATACCCAAAAAGGCACATACATAAGTATAAGACATGCTGGCCTGTAGGAGCTGAGGCGAAGGAACAGGAATAAAACGCAAGAAGACGAAGAACAACTGCAGGATGAGCAGGCGGAGGATGGATGGAAGGGTGCAAAAACACAAACATCTTCAGCGAAATAGCAGCAGCGTGTGTGTTTTTACGAATCACGGTTTCGATGTTTCGCATGAATACGTAATTAAATCTATAAATCGGCCAATTAAAATGCTTTGATATCGTGACAACATTACATTCAGACTCTCATTCAGATAAATATGCATAGTAAGGAAATTATGGAGGATTGGCCAACGACCGTCGGGCACCCTATGTCAGGCGGATAAAAAAACTGTTGGAAGGTTTTAAATTATTTAAGACGAAAGTCACAGTAAACGAACGAGAATTGCTTCTTAGAGTACTATCAAGTATCTAAATCTAAATGGAAGGAGCTAGAACGTCCATTTTTCCCAGAATACGTCTTATAGTTGTAGATCGGTTGGGATTGGAAATGGGCGAAATCGCTCAACAGAGAAAATTTTTTCCCAAACAAGGACTGAAAATACTCCAAATATTTCTTCTATTTAAACCCGTTTTTGAATATGTCAGCTTATATTTACTTTATATTTGTCATGCGCATTATCATTATTACAAAAACGTTCAAACGAAATGGGACAAAAAGGGATAAAAATGGTACCTATCAAACAACAACAGTTAGAAACACAAAGTTCTGTGTGTACATTCCTCTTATTGAGTAGATCCATAATATAAAGGTATTTTAAAAATTCGTACTTTTAAGGGGTATAATTGGAAAAGGGGATTTAAGTGGTACAAACCAAATGGCCGCAGCTAGATGCATGGAATTCGGTGCATACATTTCTCTGACTGCGTCGACACGAAAAATTTAATGGTTTTTCCAAATGCGTACTTTAAAGGGGTACAATGGCAACAGAGGGATGCAAATGGTACCAACTAAACGGCTACAGCTAGAATGATGAAATTCAGCGTGTACATCTCTCTGATTGCGTAGATATGTAAAATAAAGGCATTTTTCGAAAATTTTACTTTTAGGGGGGTAAAATGGCAAAAGGGGATACAAATTGTACCAACCAAATGGCCGCAGCTTAAGTCAATAAATTTGGAGTATACATTTCTCTGACTGCGTAAACACGAAAAATTAAATTGTTTTTCCAAATTCGTACTTAAGGGATACAATGGAAACAGAGGGATAAAAATGTTACCAACTAAACGGCTATAGCTAGAATAATTAAATTCGGTGTACACATTCCTCTGACGTAGACGCGTAAAATAAAGAGATTTTAGAAAGTCGTACTTTTAAGGAGTTAAAATGGGTAAAAGGAGATAAAAATGATACCAACCAAATGGCCGCAGCTAGAATTATAATTCGGTTTATACATTCCTCTGACTACATAGAAACTAGGGGTGGGATAGTGTTGTATGGGAATTTTAGGAGTTCGATTAGGATACGCTAGAACCCCCTATTTATAATAATGTAGTTCTTGTATGGGAGCCCCATTATGGAGTGGAGATAGGTGACTAGTATGTCCGGGGAAAGAAAAGCTCCATTAAGGAGTGGGGATATGGGGTAAAATTGTTCGGATAAAATGTTGGGGAGGGAAAATTAGTGGAGGTCAGTCTTACATTTAACCCAGCTATGGGCGACTTCGGGGCAGTTTTGGGCCTTACTTTCATAACAAAAATTATAAACAATAAAAAATCGTGTGGGGACCACCTTAATGGTTGAAGATAGGAGGTAAGTATGTTCGGAGAAAATACTGGGGTTGAACAAATATTGGGGGTCGGTCATACATTTAATTCCACTAGAGGCCTCTTTGGACCAGTAAAAGTGGTGAGAACAAATTTTATAAAAAAATATTTTTTGTGTGTTTTTGTATGTGTTTCCAAAAAAAAATTGGGGAATTTAGTTAGTCGTCTGGTGACGACTCCGAGTTAGTTTTGGGGCTTTTTGTGTATTTTTACCCCTTTTCCCTCACTTTTGACCACGATGATCGCCCTCTTACTCTCACGCCACCACCCCCATTTTTTGGCTGGTGAACTTTTTTCTAAACCTCACAAAATTAGGTGACCTAGCATATCAAAATTGAAAAGCCGTACACTATATATACGCAAAAGAAAAAGATTCGTACTTTTTACTTGTACGTGAGAGATAACGGATCTTCAAAACCAAAACAACCAATTGTAGCACCACTATCTACCAATATTTATGGCATTTAAGCTTTTTTGAAGATTTCTGTCTTATAAAGAGTGATTTTTTTGAGGTTAGGATTTTCATGCATTAGTATTTGACAGATCACGTGGGATTTCAGACATGGTGTCAAAGAGAAAGATGCTCAGTATACTTTGACATTTCATCATGAATCGTCTTACAAACGAACAACGCTTGCAAATTATTGAATTTTATTATCAAAATGCGTGCTCTGTTAAGAAAGTTCATTGCGCGCTTCCATTTTATGGTCAGTTTAATCGACCCACTGAAGCGGCTATTCGGGCTATTGTGACTAAATTTCGCACCAAATTTACATTGTTGGACATTAAACCACCAACACGCTTACGTAGAGTGCGAACTGAAGAAAATATCGCAGCTGTATCGGCCAGTGTTAATGATGACCACCAATTTTCGATTCGTCGCCGTTCGCACCAATTGGGTCTCTGTTACTCAAAAACGTGGAAATGCCAAAATTGGACTAAGCGGATGGACCACCTAAGACGCAGCCGCGGTCAACATTTAAATGAAATTATCTTCAAAAAGTAAATGTCATGGACCAATCTAACGTTTCAAATAAAGAACCGATGAGATTTTGCAAATTTTATGCGTTTTTTTTTTTTAAAAAGTTATCAAGCTCTTAAAAAATCACCCTTTATTTAATTTTTTAATTGACTTGAAGTATTATTTCGATATATATATGGTATAAACGTATGGGTAGCCTTGCCTTATAAGCGTATTTTGAAATAATAAAAATTTTATATTTATTTTTTATTTTGGTATTGTTGGGCTATTAGTTCACACATTTAAGAGACGAATATCTTATTTTAATTTTCTAGTTTTATTTAAATTTTTCGATATTTTGACCATCGTCGTTGGTCATCCTCAGGGATATATTTAGATAAACAAAGAATCACTTTGAACAATACAATACAAGATTTCGTTCACTTCACTGTACGAAGTTATTTGTGTGGCATAATAGCCCAACAATAACAAAATACAAAAATAATTAAAAGGTCAACAATACACACAACCAGTTTTATATTTATTTATAAAATTATGTTTTCAATATTTTTATTTGTTTTCGTTTGGCTATATTAAAACAATTGACATTTCTTTGAAATGTTACTGCACTTCTACGAAAATCGACAGCATCTGTGGTATCCAATCCATGGAGGAGGGTATAGTTTGGCTCGATCGAACTTAACGTCTTTTTTACTTCTTTATAATTTAATTAATACATGAAAGTATGAAAAACTTGGCATAAATTTAAATACAGACTTTATTATTAGTTAACATCTTCTAAAATGTTTTTTTTTTTTTAATAAAAAAATATTCATTATTTCACTTAATTTTTTCTTAAAACCTATGGAAATTTCCTTCCAGCGACTAATTTTCAGGTTGTTGAGTATTTGAGGCCGTATTCGCTAATCCTTATGATCCATAAAAACAAGCCAGTGTTACAAACCGCAAACTAAACAGATCATGCCACCATATTTTATAGAAGATCATATGTATTTACTACCACTAAAGTAACTGACTATAACCACAACAAAAACAACTCCAACAAATGATACGATGACAAAGCGATAAAATTGATACACTTCGGAGGATCTGCATAAAGAGAAATGCGAGCAAAAAATCAAAAATTATTATATGATCACAACCAAATGCATACTGGGCAGCAACAGCAACAGCATCCAACCATCCATCCAATCGAATGCCTATCGAGTGTGGACCTCCAGTAACCTCACCAATTAAAGGACTTGTACTTGTGGCCAATATTGCAATTGTTGTCGCTGTTGCGCTGCAAATTTTATTTGTATTGTCTTATGATTAAAATTAATTTAACAATTTCTAAGAATATTCCCGGTTTTTTTTTTGTTTGCCAACATTTTACAATTTAAGTTGTAGTATCGCTCGCATAGTAGTTACAGCAGGCAGTTCTATTTAATGATAAAAATCTTCGAGTTTTTTTGGTTTTGGGAGGCTCTGCAAGATGTTCATCTGCGAAGGCAGCCACAAAAAGACGTGCCACAGACGGACCGACCGCGTGGGGAGGGGGGATACTGGTGCACCGGCAAAGCAATACAGATACAGATAGTCGTACAACAATTACTAGTCGTATTTGTATTAAGATTTAATTGATTTCAGTTTGTGTTACTTCAAAATAAATTCTCAACTGAGGGTGTTACGTTTTGCTGCCTACTTCCCCGTGGCGGAGGGGAAGGGGAAGTCCGTTCGTCGTTTGGGTGTCACAAAATGCTGCCGTGCGCACACACAACGATCGATGGCTCCTCTACACACTAGCATATCATACGAACGTATGGCGGTTTGGAGACAAGGATCTATTTTAGAGATCGCACAGACAGCAGAAGTGAAGATTACACAAGTCTATGACTATGATTGCAAGCCATAAAACAAAACACAAAAAACATGCGCATTGCAGCAGGGAATCTTAAATGGTGAGCCAGGACAAATAGGGAGTATTCTGTGGAAACCCTGAAGCCATACTTTCTAAGCGGCTGCTCTGATTTTAATGAGTACCCGCTTGAATATAGCTGAAGAGTTGTCGTACTTATTTTTGGGATTTAAAAAAAATATTAATTGGATTTATAAGGTATGCCACGGAATTGGAAACATTCATTGATTTTTTAACAATGCAAAAAGTAGAGCAAAAAGGAAAAGTATTTATTATCATAAATGAACTTTTGTTTATTAAATTTTCATCTCTGTCACGAATGCTCTCCACAGTTTCGCTTACTTTCCCTTCTCAGTATCCTTTCCGTATATTTGTGCCGATTCGATCCCAGCCATTTAGCATTTTAAAATAGAATCGGCCAAAAAAAATACTGAAGTATTTTTCAAAATTTCTAGTTTTATTGGAAAGGTTGAACTTTGTCATTTAATAATGGAACACAATACATCTTCCGATCAGTACATGTCCCAAAGATGCCGCCAACCCAAAATCCACACCGAACAGTGACCCCTTGCGGATGCATTGGCTTCTCAATAGCCACGTGTGCAATTTTGCTTATTAACATAGCCACCAAGTAGGGTTTGGGGTTTCCCGGACTTTTTTCATTTCCCGGGAAAACGGGAAGGAAAAATGTCATTCCCGGGAATCCCGGGAATTCCCGGGAAAACGTAATTTATTTATAGGTATGGTCAATATGGTTTAAAATATCAACATTTAATAACTGGTGTGTTTTTTTTTTTCAATACTGTCATATTACAAATTAAAAACGAATGTTATTGTCAAAATATTTTACAAATTATTTTTCATTTTACAAATATTTTGCTCTACACCTTTTCAAGATTATATTCGGAACATGAAAATGTATATTGAGAAATGTAATTTTATATTAGGAACATATAAATTCATAATAGGTAATGTAAATTTATAATAGGAACATGTTAATTCATAATGAGAAATATAAATTCATAATGAGAATTATTAATTTATATTGAGAATAATTAATTCATAATAGGAACATATCATTTCATAATGAAATATACAAGTTTGTCATCATAAAATCCAAATTCATAATCAGAAAGTTCGTTTTCATATTCATAAAATATGAATTCATAATATAAAATCATATTGAGAAAATGTAAATTTATAATGAGAACATTGATAAAAAATGTGTTTCTACGAAAATATCCATAGAAAACGTACATACATAGCTTCGATTATAAATTTTACAGTTCCTGATTATGAATTTATATTTTATGAATATATATTCCTGAATAAGAATTTATATTTTCTCATTATCAATTTGGATTTTCTCATTTTGTATTTATATATCTCATTATCAATTTGTATGTTCTTATTATGAATTTATATTTCTCCATATGAATTTACATTTCGCATTACGAATTTAGAGTGCTGATTGTTGGTGATTATCATGCTCCTATTATGAATTTACATTTCTCATCATGAACCTACATATTCTGATTAAAAATTACATTTTCTCATTATAAACTTGAAAAGGTGTAGACTAATCAGAATCGTCGTGACGGAGAATGTTAATGTCATTCGTCTGGAGACAAAAATATTTTATAGAAACAGGAGGGAATATTCTAAACTGTAAAAACAATAGAAACATAAAAAATAATATTAATTTAATAAATTCATAAAAAATAAAAATGTTGAAATAGTCCAGTCATTAATTCTTACAAATGGCCATTGAAATACACCGTAGCACATATTTATATTCCTATTCGATTTATCTTGAAAGTTTCCAGGCGAACAATTTTTATTGTATTCCTATTTTTAGACCATTTCTTTCTGGCTACATATGTAAAGTAAATTGTTCTTGAAGAATATGTTCACCTCGATTCTTCTAGGAAACAAGAAAATTTACATTATGTAAGTCATAGTAAAAAAGTTTTGTTTTTAGTAATATAATATAAACAAATACTCATTATTGTCAGTAATGTAAATACATATATGAATTTGAAATACATCTAAATATTCCAATTTATATAGTAACATTAAATTATTGATCAACATAATAAATAAATTATTATACCCTCCACCTCCAGGATGGGGGTATACTAACTTTGTCATTCCGTTTGTAACACCTTGAAATATCGACCTGCGACCCTATAAAGTATATATATTCTTGATCGTCATAAAATTCTAAGACGATCTAGCCATGTCCGTCCGTCCGTCCGTCCGTCCGTCCGTCCGTCCGTCCGTCCGTCCGTCCGTCCGTCTGTTGAAAGCACGCTAGCATCTAAACGAAATGAGCTAGAACGTTCAAATTTTCCATAAATGCGTCTTATAGTCGTAGATCGGTTGGGATTGAAATGGGGCGAAATCGGCCAAAAGGGAAAAATTTTTCCCTCACAAGGACTAAAAATACCCATAATAATCCCTAATATTTTAGCGTATTTAAGCGTGTTTTTTGAGTATTTCTGTTTATATTTGCTTGATATTTGTTATGCGCATTCCCCTTATAGCAAAAACATGCACCATGAAGTGATTCTTATGTGTAGGGGGTGAAATGGGCCAAAAAAGGGATAAAAATGGTACATATTAAACGACAACAGCTAGAAACACGAAATTCGGTGTGTACATTCCTCTAATTGAGTAGATACATAATATAAAAGTATTTTTTCCAAATTCGTACTTTTAAAGGGTAAAATAGGAATAGAGGGATAAAAATGGTACCAACCAAACGGCTGTACCTAGAATAATGAAATTCGGTGTATACATTCCTCTGATTGCATAGATAAGTAAAATACACGGATTTTTCAAAATTCGTACTTTTTGGGGTTAAAATTAAAAAAGGGGATAAAATTCGGAGTATACATTCCTCTGAGTGTGAAGACACGGAAAATAAACAGATTTTTCGAAATTCGTACTTTTTGGGGTTAAAATGAAAAAAGGGGATAAAAATAGTACCAATCAAATGACCGCAGCTAGAGTCATGAAATTCGGAGTATACATTCCTCTGACTTCGAAGACACGGAAAATAGACGAATTTTACGAAATTAGTACTTTCAAGGGATGCAATGGTACAGAGGGATAAAAATAGTACCAACTAAACGACTACAACTAGAATGATTAAATTCTAATTGCGTAGAAACGTGAAGGGGGTAAAAATGGTACCAACCAAATGGAATCATGGAATTCGGTGTATACATTCCTCTGACTGCATAGACACGCAAAATAAAAAGTTTTTTTTTTCCAAATTCGTACTTTTTCTTTTACGGCAAAAATTGGTTGAATCATGAAGTTAGGTTATTTTGGAAAATAAATATAATAAAAAATAATTAAAATATTATATTTATTTATAAAATTAATTTTTCAATATTTGTATTTGTTTTGGTTTGGCTATTTTTGGCTATAATATTACTGCACTTCTACGAAAACAGACAACCTCTGTGGAATGCAATCCATGGTGGAGGGTATAAAAAGTTCGGCCCGGCCGAACTTAACTCCGTTTTTACTTGTTTTTAATATTTCCCGTATTCCCGGGAAATTGAAAAAATTTTCCCGGGAATTCCCGGAAGAATTTGGACGGAAGAACGATTCGGGAATTCCCGGACCCCAAACCCTACCACCAAGACAAAAATGTGCTTCATCTGAAAAGTCGCAAAATTTCCATGTAAATTTCTTACAGTTTGCATTAAAGACTCACTACTTTGGAAGAAAGTTTTTAATATTTCCCAATTTTGTTCGGACGTCCAATTTTGCAGATGTCAAACATAAACCTGAAAATAAAAATGAGTGTAATTCTACCTTTTAAAGAAAAAGTAATCGGTAGTTAACGTGTAAAAAGTTACATGGCCCACCCTACATATACGAAAAGGCACTTTGTGCCGTTGAGCTCGACTTCTATCCGAATTTGTATTGAAATTTTGGAAATGCTCGAAAATATTATATTAATTGTAATGAAGTCATTTATTCCAATTAATGTTATTTTAGATAAACCATCTAATGAAATTTGGGTTAACCAGATATGTAAGAAGAAGTGGAAGCCACCACTGATCTGCTAGGCAAACAGACAAGATCCATGTGTACCAGGGTACTTAGACTTGAAAGGTTTCTGTACCAACAACGTATGTACGTGCCTAAATTCTTTCTTCTCACAGAGAAGTACTTCTGACCAATTGAAAGAAGAATAAAGGATACATTTATCCTAAATCTTGATATAGTTATCTCGATATTCATTGACGCGGTTGCCGAAGCCATCCTAATGGAAGATATGTTTGCAATGAAGTCATCGTTGACGGAAAGCAGTCAAACACTACCCGCGATCGGAAATGTATCTAGTTCCATGCTTCAAATATTTTTCGAACAAGAAAGTTTCTCGCAAATATCGATTTAAATAAATCCCCGAGCCTGCATAGCATTTCAAAACTTGTCCTTTGTACGTTTTTGTCTATGCTAGCCCATCCAATTTGCAATCTCTTCAACTTGGCATTATGTACAGGGGTCTTGCCAGCGTGTTAGGAAGTTTCGAACGTTCAGCCCATATAAAAGAGCGCGAACTGCCGCCCACTTCCTCCGCGTTCTCCAAGGTTATGGAGAGTACAGAAAATCGTTTTTTCTATACATCAATAACCTTCTCAAAAGGTCGACAGTATGGATTCCGTAGATATCGATCTACCGTTCCTCTCAGAAAGATGGTATCGATTCTTCCACATGCGCTCTCCATGGTTATGGAGAGTACAGTTAGTCAACATCTTGTGAGATATCTAGAGACCCGTAATCTTCGATAGTTAGGCTTCCTTAGGAATCGAGCTATGGGGGAACTGATGATCGAGCTATGTAAGAACGATGGAGTCGATCCCTCGACAAGTTTGGTGAGATTAAGTCGTTGCTCTAGATATCTCCAAGGCCTCTAGATATCTCCAAGAATCTGGCTCGGTGCACTCATCGCTTTTTGTGATGTAAGTGTCTTCTCTCGATTTATATCGATCTTCCTCAGAGGTAGCACTAGAAGTGTTCTGTAGACGGATTATCATCTGACGGGCTCTGATCTTTCTCACTTCCGTTTTCTTAATTTGAAGCTCGTGGCGAGCTCACAAATATCGACGCTAGTCCACTTCGTAACCTCTTCATGCGCATGCCTTGCTCGTTGAAAGGATGCGAGCGTTCAGTTCATTCCTACAACATGGTGATGGTAATACCGCCCGATTTCGATTTGCTTCACGCTCTCCAAGATTATGGAGAGTATAGTTAGTCAAAAGCGTGTGATTTACATAGGTTTTCGTAGGAATCGATCTATGGGGGAACTGATGATGTTCCTATCAGAACGTTGGAGTCAATACTTCCACTTGCTTGGTGTGACTAAGGCGACTTGTTCCGAGATCTCCAAGATTATGGCGAGTATAATTAGTCAACATCTTGTGAAGTATATAGAGACCAATAACCTTCGACAGTATAGCTTTCGTAGGAATCGATCGTTCCTTTCAGAACGAGGGAATCGATTCCTCCACATATTTGATGAGATTAGGGACGTTGCATTAGATACCTCCAAGGCTTTTGATAGAGTTAGACACGACGAACTTATATCTAAGCTCATCGCTTTTGTTGTCGGCTGTGTCTTCTCTTTATTTATGTATAGTCCGACGATTGCGATTTGCTCCGCGCACTCCGAGGTTATGATGAGTATATTTAATCAATATCTTGTGAGTTATGTAGAGACCAATAACCTTCGACAGTATGGCTTCCGCAGAAATCGATCTAGGGGTTCCCCCCTGATAGCGTTTCTATCAAAACGATGGAGTCGATCTCTACACCAGTATGGTGAGACTAAGATCGTTGCTCTAGATTCTCCAAAGCCTTTAATAGAGTCTAGCACAGCATACTCATGTCAATGTTCATCGATTTTGGTGTCGGCAATGTATTCTCTAGATGTATATAGATCTTCCTCATAGATCGCACTATACGTGCTGTTGTAGACGGATTAAAAGAAACTTCTTCGTAAATAACAAGG
Source organism: Polietes domitor (assembly GCA_947397865.1). Taxonomy (NCBI): domain Eukaryota; kingdom Metazoa; phylum Arthropoda; class Insecta; order Diptera; family Muscidae; genus Polietes; species Polietes domitor. The sequence continues at coordinate 59,404,064 of OX377619.1, read as the reverse complement.
TTCTGACAACGGATTCTAAAGAGTGATTTTTTTGAGGTTAGGATTTTCATGCATTAGTATTTGACAGATCACGTGGGATTTCAGACATGGTGTCAAAGAGAAAGATGCTCAGTATGCTTTGACATTTCATCATGAATAGACTTACTAACGAGCAACGCTTGCAAATCATTGAATTTTATTATCAAAATGCGTGCTCTGTTAAGAAAGTTCAGAAAGAAAGAAATTGTGTTCAGCGACGAAGCTCATTTTTGGCTCAATGGGTACGTAAATAGGCAGAATTGTCGATTTTGGAGTGAATATCAGGCAGAAGCATTGCAAGAGCTACCAATGCATCCAGAAAAAGTCACAGTTTGGTGCGGTTTATGGGCTGGTGGCATCATTGGACCGTACTTCTTCAAAGATGATGCGAATCGTAACGTAACTGTGAATGGTGAGCGCTACCGTGAGATGATATCCAACTTTTTTTTGCCCAAAATGGAAGAACTGAACTTGGTTGACATGTGGTTTCAACAAGATGGCGCTACATGCCACACAGCTCGCGATTCTATGGCCATTTTGAGGGAAAACTTCGGAGAACAATTCATCTCAAGAAATGGGCCGGTAAGTTGGCCACCAAGATCATGCGATTTGACGCCTTTAGACTATTTTTTGTGGGGCTACGTCAAGTCTAAAGTCTACCGAAATAAGCCAGCAACTATTCCAGCTTTGGAAGACAACATTTCCGAAGAAATTCGGGCTATTCCGGCCGAAATGCTCGAAAAAGTTGCCCAAAATTGGACTTTCCGAATGGACCACCTAAGACGCAGCCGCGGTCAACATTTAAATGAAATTATCTTCAAAAAGTAAATGTCATGGACCAATCTAACGTTTCAAATAAAGAACCGATGAGATTTTGCAAATTTTATGCGTTTTTTTTTAAAAAAAAGTTATCAAGCTCTTAAAAAATCATAATAGAGGGGTAAAAGAAGAACGTAGGTGTATCGGCGTTTTGAAAGTTTTAGGTGGTTAATATTTCCCCCATTGCACATCCTTATAATGAACCATCATAGAAAACATTTTGATCCTTACATTTTTAGTATAGTATGTGTTCAGCAATATTACTTACATCGCATGTTTCTGATCTTAAGCCTCTCCCTCTATTTATCTTATGTTCTTTGATGACCTTTTGGATTAGACATTGAAGACAATCTACTCATTAGGATGACAGTAATCTCTTCCATTCGTACGCATTTGATTGATGGATGAGACCGTTGGCCAGGATTTTCTGGAGATTTCCTAATGGGGTCGAGTGAGTTGGGTAGAGTTTAATTAACGTAAGTGAATTAATTGGTGTTTCACAAACGACTCACTGTTCCAATGGTGTCGTCGATTTCCCAGAATGTTGTTGATATTTAGCTATCGGACGCTCTTCAAGTTCTGGGCACGAAGATACATTTGATGTATCTCAAAAACAATTCAAGTGCCTAGGCTTTCTAAATCGGCGTTATATATACTTCACTTGATCTGATCTTCTCAATACTTACACCTCCTACATCTAACCTAAGATGGTATACTACTCCCATATATGATGGGTTGCTCCAAGATCTACCTTCTTCTTGATCGTATTCACTTTGGAATTCTGGAAGATATAATTCCCGCAACTTAAGACATCCAGGGATTCAAAATAGATCTCGACAAACACTACTCCCTCTATTATAATAGATAATTATCTTTCCAATTCCTTATCTTCCTAGAGCCAATGCAATGCACTGCATTAATAGGAGATATCCCCTGAGTGTTGGTATCTGGTGCGCCAAGAATCTTCAGACGATACCATTGAGAACCACTGACTTTGAATGTGTGTTTTGCGCCTCCTCGCAACAATTATCATCACGACTCTTTGACGCCACTCTAAGCCTAAACAGCCAACCATACAACCAATGATCTGTGCAACAACGCAAACAGAACATATGAAGATGAAGAAGTAGAAGAAAAGCATTTAGTTTAGCAATACATATGCAAATTCCCTCTTAAAACGTTGGCCTAAGCGCCACCCAATCATTTCCTAAACTACGGCCATTAACAATTTTTTTTCTGTTTGTCGTAGTTCGCAACAAACGTAACGTTCAGACGTAACTACGATGTCTTTAAAGGCGAACAGGAGAAAAAGACATAAGACTCGAAGAACGAACATACATAGACGGGAGAACAGAGCCAATAAACCAAATCGGGCAATTAAGAAAATTAAGCATTACTGGAAACTGGAGCGACAAACAACAAGGACCCCGTTGACTGCCACCCACAATATTGTGGGAAACAAATTATTAAGAAACCCAACCAACAACGATGCCGATAGCGATACCGATACCGACACTCACACACTCCCATCCCTATCCCAATCGCAATCCCATAGCCATTTTAGCTGGTTGACGAGCTGGCGGGCAACGTTTAAGCAGCAAATTTTTATACTGGCTGCTGCAGTCGCAAACAGCACCATGTTGCTGTAACGAAGCCGCCAATAAGGCGTCTTCAAAGCAGATTTTTATATAATAAATGAAAAATTGTAAAAACGTATTTGTCGTCATTTTGTAGTTGTTGTTAAGTCGCCTCTTTTTGCATCCTTAAGCCAGAATGGATTAGTACCGACCGAGCGACCGGCCAACGGACGGTCCGGCCCTTACAAATACCCCACAAACATGCCGTCGTAATATGTCGGTGATGTGTGTTACAAAAAAATTCCATGATACACGTACACGTCGGACAGCAATTGGAGGAGTTTGTGGTGGATGTAGTGAAATGAAGTCGCCCCAAGGAATATGGGAACTTTGTACAGTGGTTTCGGCAGATAAAGGAGTCATTAAAAGGTTGATTAAATTACTACTTATTGTCAAATGAATAGTGAGTCATACCTATAGTGGGGCTGGGCCAATGATCAATGAATAGGAAGCAGGTAGACCTTTGAAATTTCGTACATGTAGTTATGGTGCCTGACAAACTCGTCTATAAACATTTTATGTTGCTTAGCTTACTGCCACGCCCACCTAGAGTGGAAGGATAGTAAGTTTTTGGAAGCTCATTAAAGTCGTCTATTAAAAAACATGGTAGTTAGCAGCACCAGATTTCAACATCTCGATATTCATAAGGCCACACCAGATCAAACAACGTGAAACCAGTTTGATCATGTTGTAATAGATGGAAGGCATTCATCCAGTGTGTTAGACGCACGATCGATTCGAGGATCAAACATCGCTTCGGATCACTATCTTATGGCTGCAAAGGTTCGCACCCGTCTAAATGTAGCGAGAAACATACACACTGACACAGCATGAAAGCTAGACGTCGAAAAACTGCAGATACAACAGACAGCAACGGTATACTCCACTCGATTAACCCAATTGCTTGAAGAAAGCACTCCCTGTCCCGATAATATTGCAGCACAATGGCAAAACATTGCCCACTCTATGGAAAATGCCGCAAAATCCGTACTTGGGTACCAGAAGTCTCCCCCAAGGAACCCATGGTACGACCAAGAGTGTCGTAATGCTACTGAAGCGAAGAATGCGGCATACGGGAAACCCTGCAATCAATGGTAACACGGCAAGCAAAGGAGAAGTATCGGGAGAAAAGGACAGAGGAGAAACGTCTATTGCGCAAGAAAAAGAGCGAAATGGAAAGACGTGAGTTGGAGAAAATCGAGATGTACAGGAGTCAGAAAATTTTACCAAAGAGTGAAGCACCAGACAGAGGGCTTTGGTACATCCCCCTGCAAAGTCAAATAAGGTAATCTGGTGACAGAAACAGATAGTGTGCTGAGCATATGGAAAGAACACTTTTCCCAACTATTGGTATCCGATAATAGCGGCGACGAAGATACCTCAGAATTAATTCCGGACGACGGTATTGAGTGTATACCGCCTAGCCAGAGCGAGGTCAAAATAGCAGTTTCCCGGCTGGAGAATAATAAGGTAGCAGGAACCGATGGATTACCAGCTGAGTATGTGAGTATGTAGCGTAGTATGTGAGAGACTAAAAACTAAAGTCGGTGATATAATTGGACCATATCATTGCGGCTTTAGACCAGGTAAATACACCATAGGCCAGATATTCACACTACGCCAAATCCGGAAAAGGCCCACGAAAAACAGATCGACACCCATCATCTGTTTGTCGACTTCAAAGATCTGTTAAAATATGTGCATTCTAGAGCAGAAAAAGTCAAATCGGGTGTGTAATTTGAATGGGAGCTATAAATAGCGACCTGCATCGTGATTACAAGAATATATGGACAGACAAACAGACATACAGACACGTTCACGCACGCTCACGAAGGCATAATTTTGAATCACGCACGTTCACGCACGAATATTTTGTCGTCGCTCACGTTCACGCACACTCACGTGAGTGAAATAATTTTTGCTCACAATCACGCGTGAATCACGTGATTCACGTAAATCGCGCAAACTATTTCCACAATTATAAATCGAAATTAGTAATCGCCGCGCAAATCCGAATATTATATTATTAAAATCACACTACGTTTACGATTTTAATCTAAGATTCACATTTTTAAGTAGTATACAAATTACAGTGTCTTATATCGTATAGTTTAACGCCAAATAAGTTAAGAGACCATTTTAGTATCTTTTTCGAAGGAATTAAAATTTTGTAAATTAAGTGTAGTTAAAAAGTAGATTTACATAATATATGTACATATTTGAAAGATATATACATATTCCCAAAGTTTTCATACCGCGAAATTTTTATACACTCCACGAGAGTATTATGTCTTTGTGCATTTGTTTGTAACACCCAAAAGGAAGAGAGATAGACCCATTGTTAATTATACCGATCGACTTAGAATCACTTTTTGAATCGATTTAGCAATGTCCGTCTGTCTGTCTGTCTGTCCGTCCGTCCGTCCGTCCGTCCGTCCGTCCATCTATTCTTGTAATCACGATACAGGTCGCAATTGTAGACAGAACCAAATGAAACTTTGCACAACGATTTTTTTCGGGATAACGCTATTTAATTTGAAGAAAATCGGTTCAGATTTAGATATAGCCCCCATACGAATTTCAATCCCGATTTGACTCTTTTCACTCTAGATACCACATATAACAACCGATTTTCTTCAAAATTGGCAAACCATCTTATATTTCAACTGGAAACACCTGTGGTAAAAATGGGTCAGATCGGTTCAGATTTATATATAGCTCCCATACGAATTTCACTCCCGATTTGACTTTTTCCGCCCCAGAAACGACGAATTTTCACCGAATTTCTTCAAAGTGAGCATAACACCTTATATTTGAACTGGAAGAACTTATTGTGAAAGTTAGTCACATTTTTCCATGTATATATATATATATATATATATATATAAAGAGTGATTTTTTTGAGGTTAGGATTTTCATGCATTAGTATTTGACAGATCACGTGGGATTTCAGACATGGTGTCAAAGAGAAAGATGCTCAGTATGCTTTGACATTTCATCATGAATAGACTTACTAACGAGTAACGCTTGCAAATCATTGAATTTTATTATCAAAATGCGTGCTCTGTTAAGAAAGTTCATCGCACGCTTCAATTTTATGGTCAGTTTAATCGACCCACTGAAGCGGCTATTCGGGCTATTGTGACTAAATTTCGCACCAAATTTACATTGTTGGACATTAAACCACCAAGACGCTTACGTAGAGTACGAACTGAAGAAAATATCGCAGCTGTATCGGCCAATGTTAATGATGACCATCAATTATCGATTCGTCGCCGTTCGCAGCAATTGGGCCTCTGTTACTCAAAAACGTCGAAATGCCAAAATTGGACTAAGCGGATGGACCACCTAAGACGCAGCCGCGGTCAACATTTAAATGAAATTATCTTCAAAAAGTAAATGTCATGGACCAATCTAACGTTTCAAATAAAGAACCGATGAGATTTTGCAAATTTTATGCGTTTTTTTTTTTTAAAAAAGTTATCAAGCTCTTAAAAAATCACGCTTTATATATATAGCCCGATACCTATATTCTTATCGATTTGGCAAATCGAACCAGGTCATATTAGCCTATGATTAGAAAACATACAAAAATTCTTCCCGTTTTCACTTTTTTACCGAGTTGAATTGTATTCGGTTGGAAAGTGGAGTGTATCATATAGTCGGCCCCGCCCGACTTTAGCCTTTCCTTACTTGTTTATATTTAGTTTGACTTTGTTCTTGCACGTTCGCTCACATGAGTAAAATAAATTTTGCTCACGATCACGCGTGAATCACGTGATTCACGCAATTCACGTGAGTCGCGCCCATCTCTACTTCCTAGGTAGGGACAAATATATCTTGCTGGACTGTTTCTGTTAATGGTTAGTCCGACTACAGTGCGTATGAGTGATATTATCCTTAATTAACAGCACGTATACGCTACCTACACACTCTAAAGCTGTTTTTCTTTAAGACTGGATAACTAAGCTGCAATAACAAAAATCTAAAAAAATGTTAAAATTTCACTCAAAATAAATTGTCATTGTGTGTGAAAACAAATTTTTAAAAAATAATTTTGTGTTAAAAATGTTTGACTTAGGTTGAATAATTATCCAGTGTAAGTCAAAGTGATGGATATCGAGGATAAGTCCGATAAAGTCGACACAAAATATTTTTTTTTGAAAATTTCTTTTGATACATATATTTATATTGTAGTTGGCGACAATAATTTTTTATTTTGAACGAAAAATTAAATTTTTATTGAAGTTTTTGTTATCGCAGCTTGTTATCCCGGCTTAAGAAAAACAGCCCTAATATTTGTACGACGACATTTGCGTTTTTGACCTTGAAGATGAAGTTATTTTGAAGATATAAGCATGAGAAAATGATCACTTTTTTGCAAAAATGACACCGAGGCCCCAAATCTTTGGGGTTCCACAAAAAAGTGCAAGACTTTTGGAAAAACTGAGAGACTCGGGTCTTTTTGGTCTTTTATCACGTAGTGGTGTCTTGTTATATTTCCATGACTTAAAAAATTATACACAGTGTAATGAAGTATTGCCTAATTTCTAAAAATGTTAAATATCACTAAATCTATCAGTGAACATTTAAAATTATTGTGCTATTGTTCATTTATATTTCAATCAATTTGGTGAAGTGGAAAATCACACAAAAATTCTGAATTAGTATCTCTTACATTTTTTTACTTTTCATACTTCTTGGGAATCTGTCATTATGACCCAAATATTTTGGGTCATTGTTCACTTTTGCCCTAAAAATCCCCCATATTAATTTCTAATATTTTGAACCGTTTTTCATAGAAATGTCATCCATATAAGGGATCTCTGGATTCATTTTCACAACCCCATATTGGACGCTGATGAAATCAAGCGTAGTCCAATTGAAATAAAACTTTTGTTTGTTATTGTTGGCCGAAAAGGAATTGATTGACGAAAGTGAAATTTTCCACAAAAAAAATTAAATAAGCCTAAAAGTCCCTACCGATTAGTATTCTTGTCTCTACAGAAATGAAGATTGCTTATGATTTTGTTCAAATTTGCCGCATTGAGTTGGATTTATTTACAAATGGTATGCTTTCTATAAAATATAGATGCAAAATGGTATTGAGCCAGGAGAATATCCCAGTTCAAATCAAACATTGATTGCATTTTCAAAAAATAAAAATATAATAAAAATCAATATATACACCACTGATGTGATATCACAGCAGAGGACACAAAATAATTATATGGCCAAAGTGTGTATAGTTGAGTGTGGTTCTCCTCCAAAATAAACATTTCCTACATATAAAGAAAAAACTTGATCGAAATAGCTGGAATTGGACTTATTAAAAAACCTCAGATATCAATCATATCAAAAACTATATTGTTGCTGTTGTTATATAAACCGGATCTCTAGTCGCTTGAATCACTGTGAACCACCCTAAAAGCCCAGCTTAACGTTTCTTTTTTTGAAAGTTTCTAGTGTTTTTCTTGAAGAATTCTTGGCATTGCGCGTTATTGTTGCCACTTTATGTTGAATGTTCAACAAAACTACAGACTCCAGTCATATGGTGGCTGTGGTGGCAAGATCGTGAGAGTTTTCGGTAGTTGTAGCTGCTGTTGCATTGTCTATAAAAGATGTTAAAACTGTATAAATATGTCTGCTGCTGCTGCTGAGAATGTTGCTGCTGGTACTGCTTGCTGCCACGGCTGCCGTCGCCGTTGTATAGTACCGACCGACATAACTTTTGCGCACCTTTCAGCCGATCATCCTTTAGTCGGTTGTCTGGAAACCCGCTGTCATCATACTTCCAGTGATGTTTTGTGTGTGTAATTGTCATCATTTTATAATTGTCCGATAGTTGTTGTTGAATTTTCTTCTGTTGTACTCCGCCATTCACCAGAGCGATATGAACCAATCATCCGTCGTCAGCAACAGCATCAGAGGAAAGAGGCAGGAGCGCAAAAGTAACATCATCGTTGTACGTACTCCTCATAGTTGTAGACGCCACACAGTAGGACAATTCGATTTATTTTCTGCTTTTCGTAAATATTGTGAAACAAGATTAAACGAGTTGCTTTTTAATTTTAATTTTGACATAGTTTTAATACAGGGTTTTCCAACAAGAGGTGTTATTTTGAATCACCCGGTATTTCGGTAGCTGTCACTTTTGAAGCTTTTCATTCTTTGACATTTGACAAGTAGAAACTACGCCATTACTAAAATGGAACGATACACGCTTCAACGACGCATTGAAATTATTAAAATTAATGAATGAAAATGATACGGAATTTCATCGAAACATCATCTTCACTGATGAGGCCCATTCCTTCGGGGGCTAAGTCAACAAGCAAAATTGTCGCATCTGGGGCACGGAAAACCCAAGTCCTCATCGTGTGACTGCTTGGTACGGTTTATGGTCCGGGTACTATTAGCTTAGCTTAGCTCAAATGAAGTCTTCGAAACATCCTCTCTTAAAATGGATTTTGGGTATTGAATGCCAAAAAGTCCTGCCGACCAGTAAGAATCTACAAAATTATTCTCAGATAAATAATTGAAAATCGCCCATTGTACGTCGACCCCAAAAGAGTTAAAAGGTAAGCAAGGGGAGTGGAAAATCTGCGGTTGGCTTCTGTTTTAATCGTCATCGTCGTAGTCGTACTTGTCGCCGTCGCCTCCGATGTTGTCGTCATCATCATAGTATCATCCCTATGACCCATTCCATGCTACGACTATCAGACGCCGTGTATGATGTTTGCTTCATTTGTCGCATTTGTACGAGAACCAGAGAATGTGTTCCCCATCTTCGGAAGGATTATTTCATTTGAGTACCTACCATTCATTCTGTGCCTGTGAAGAGCGCTCTGGTGTGTGTGTGTAGTCGCATCCGAAAGTTATTTTTGTAACTTGTTGGAATTTTTTCAATTTTTGTTCATGTTTTTCGGTTGTTATGTTTGTGTTCGTTGTTTACTTGCTTCAGACACAAACTCAACTCACAAAACAAACTTCAGCTGAGCCACAGAAAATTATACAGAGACAAACCAGAAAATTGTTTATGTTTTTCATATTTTAAATTCATGAGTAATGGAATAAATAATGAATTATTTTTTAACATTACACGAATGGCAAATTGCGAAAATTTCAAGGTATGGAGTCATAGACTAGAGACGAAATTTGTTGTTGTGGCGTTGTATGTCGTATTAAGCATAGCTTAGTAATCCTTAAGGGCTATGGCATTCATGTGATTGTGTATTTGTTCTATGGACGCATGTAAATACTTTCAAAATCTACAACAAATATTGTTGTCTGTATTGAGGGGGTTTTGGGGATTATTTTAGATATTTAAAAGAAGTAAGGAAGGTAAAATCATCTTGACTGATGAGACCAATTTCCACCTCGGTGGCTACGTCAACAAGCTAAATTGTCGCATCTGGAGCTCGGAAAACCCCCGAGATCTTGTGATTTAATACCTTGCGACTTCTTCCTTTGGGGCCACGTTGAAGATAAGGTTTACGCCAACATCCCAGCATCTATTCAAGACCTCAAAGATAGAATTCGTGAGGCTATCGAGGACATATGGCAGCCTCTTTGCGATTTGGTTATGTCAAATTTTATGAAAAGGATATGGTCCTGTAAGCGTGGTCGTGGTGGCCATTTGGCTGATGTTGTTTTTCATTATTAACGGCATACCTTCCTCTTTACTATGAAATAAACATACCATGTATATCAGAAAATGACATTTTTCTTTTAATACCAAAATAACACCTCTGGTTGGAAAATCTTGTATAATAGCTTTTTAAAAATGTTTACTTTTGGAATTAAAATAGAATGGAAATGCAACCAACTGTAGCACCCACTTTTTACCAATAATTATGGTATTTAAGCTTTTTTGAAGATTGCTGTCTTATATTTATATTTTGAATTGACTTGGAGTATTATTTCGATACATATAATATAAACGGATTGGTAGCCTTGCCTTATAAGCATGATTTGAAATAATACAAATTTTAGTTATAAAATTATGTTTTTAATATTTTTATTTGTTTTGGTTTGGCTATATTAAAAATTGACATTTTCCTGTAATGTTACTGCAATTCTACGACATCATCTGTGGAATGGTGGAGGTTAAATAAATTTCGAACTTAACGCCGCTTTTAATTTGTTTTTTTAACATATCCCTAATGTTTAGAGTATTTAGGGATTTTTTAATTTCCACCTCATTTTAAAATTGCGATTAGTGCGAAAATGGGATAGAAACAAATTTGCGTTCTATTATTTTTTTCTAATGTATATTATTTTTTCTAATTGTATATTAATAAAATCAAATTACTTTGTTTTTAATTTTAATTTCTGCGTTAAAAACCAACAATTCACCTACAAAATGAAATTGTCTCAGTATATTCCAATTGAAATTTCAATCTATATATATAAAAGAGTTGCGTGATTGAGTGACTGACTGACTGATCACTCCCCAGACCAAACGGCTAAAGCTAGAATCATGAAATTTGGTGTGTACAAATTCGTACTTTAAAGGGGTAAAAAGGGATAAAAATGGTACCACCGCAATGACCAAACGGCTGGGCCTAGAATCTTGAAATTTGGTATGCACATTCCTCTTGCGGAATGAAGGCATCCCAAAAAGTGGCATTAGCCAAATTCGTACTTTTGGGGGGTAAAATGGGGCAAAAATGGGACAAAAATAGTACCAACAATACGGCTGAAGCTAGAATCATTATATTTGGTGTGTACATTTCACTAACAGCATATATATCAGACTTGAAGGGATTTTTTCGTAATTCGTACTTTTTGGGAGTGAAATCGGGTAGAAATGGATAAAAGTAGCACCACCGCAATGACCAAACGGCTGGGCCTAGAATCTTGAAATTTGGTATGGACATTCCTCTTGCAGCATGAAGACATCCCAAAAAATGTTATTTGCAAAATTCGTATCTTTGGGGGGTCAAATGGGACAAAAATTATACCAACATCATGGCTGACGCTAGAATCATGAAATTTGGTATGTACATTTCTCTTACAGCGAAGAGATCAGATTTCAACGGAGTTTTTCGTAATTCGTACTTTTAAGAGGTAAAATGGGTTAAAGAGGGATAAAAATTGTACCACCGCAATAACCAAACGGCTGGGACTAGAATCTTGAAATTTGATAAAAAAATCCTTTATAGCTTCAACGCACCCAAGAATTTTTTTTCATAATTCTTACTTTTTGGGAGTGAAATCGGATAAAAAGGGATAAAAATAGTACCAATTAAATGGATGCAGCTGAAACCATAAAATTCGGTGTGTACATCCCTCAAAATGATTAGAATCGCAAAATAAAGGAATTTTTCAAAATTTGTACTTTTAAAGGTAAAAGGGGATAAAAAAGGTACCAACAACACGGATGACGCTACAATAATGAAATTCGGTGTGTATATTCGTTTTACAGCGCAGATCACTAAGAGGAAGGCATTTTTCGAAATTTGTACTTTTTAGGGATTAAATGGGATAAAAATTGTACAACCGCCCTAACTAAACGGCTGGGCCTAGAATCTTGAAATTTGGAACGGGCATTACTTTTAAAGCACGAATGCGACCAAGAAAATATTTTTCAAAATTCGTACTCTTTGTGGGAGATATCGGGTAAAAAGGGATAAAAATGGTACCAATCAAACGGATGGAGCTGGAATAATAAAATTCGGTGTGTACATACCTCAAAACCCTTAGAAACGCGAAATGACCGCATTTTTTGAAATTCGTACTTTTAATAGGTAAACGGGGAAAAATTTATAAAATGTTTAATTATAAGTATGAATTGGTAATTTGTGTGGCAGGTATAAAAAATAACACTAAATTCATGCATATTTCGTACGCTCAAAGTGATTATAAAAACTTTATCAAATATCAAAATACAACTGGTTCCGAATATTTTACTAGGAATATGGACTATATGTGTGGGGGTACCATAGCGGGTATACCAATTTCATCCATCTCCGAATTTAAACTAAGCCTGAGAAAAATAATACTTTGTTCATAGTTTGAATAAATTACTTATCGTGTACAGCAGTAAGCCGGGCAGACAGACGGACGTGAAAGGGATTTATTAAATACTTAGGGTATTAAATCACTCTGAGTTACACTTTTTTCTATCCCAAATGCATACATATATATCTACTCCGTAGAGTGAGGGTATTATCTCGGATTTTTTAAGAAAATTGTTTCAATTTAAATTAATCACTTGACTGCGTATAAATTGATGGCTCAATATAAATTATTTTCTGTTTAATTTGTACAAGGGGGACAAAAATTCGGTGTATAAATTCCTCCAGCTACGTAGGATCTGGAATCGAGAATTAGGTGGGAATACTTAGTTGGGAAACAAAAAGCATGTTTTCAAATTTTGTGAGCATTTACAAGCGATTTACCCTGAAATAAATATGCTTACACCGCATACGAAGTAGCGGGTATTTGTTAGTAATTAATAAGTTTTTTTATACCCTACACCACTTCGTGGACTAGGGTATTATAAGTTAGTTTCGCGCCAAATGTTTGTAACACCAAGAAATAATCGAGCTAGACACACCTTTAAGTATACCGATCGGCTTAGAATCATCAGCTGAGTCGATTTAAAGATGTCTGTCTGTCCGTCCGTCCGTCTGCTGTCCAACTAAGCTTCTTCGCACTCCACAGGTCGCAATTGTTGTCCGATTGTCATGACACTTGGCAGAAGTTATTTTTTCTGGCCAAGGACCATCGGTATAGAATTTAAAGGATATCGGTTCAGATTCAGATGTAGCCCCCATACAAATGTCGCTCCCGATTTGACATTTTCCGCTCTAGAAACCATACATTGAGCCAGATATTCTTTAAATTTGGCAAAAAGTCTTATAACCCAACTATAAACACCTATGCAGAAAGTGGGTAAGATCGGTTCAGATTTAGATATAGCCCCCCATACAAATGTCGCTCCCGATTTGACATTTTCCGCTCTAGAAACCATATATTGAGCCAGATATTCTTTAAATTTGGCAAAAAGTCTTATAACCCAACTATAAACACCTATGCAGAAAGTGGGTAAGATCGGTTCAGATTTAGATATAGCCCCCATACAAATGTCACTTCCGATTTGACTTTTTCCGCTTTAGAAACCACATATTGTACCCGATTTTCTTTAAATTTGGTACAACATTTTATAATCGAACTAGAAACACCTATGTAGAAATTGGGTAAGATCGGTTCAGATTTAGATATTTAGCCCCCATACAAATGTCACTCCCTATTTTACTTTTTCCGCTTTAGAAACCACATATTGTATATTGATTTTCTTTAAATTTGGTACAACATTTTATAATCGAACTAGAAAAACCTATGGTGAAAGTGGGTAAGATCGGTTCAGATTTAGATATAGCCCTCATACAAATGTTGCTCCCGAATGTTTTACAGATTTTGGCCAAACTTTACATATTATATTTCACCAATAAACATACACGGTGAAAGCGGGTCACATCGTTCCAGGTTTCAATATACCCCCATACAAATGTCCTTTCCGATTTAACATTTTTTGTCAAACACATACATTTACAGGATGCAAAAATCCTTCCCGATTTCACTTTTTACCGAATTGAATTGTAATAAGATAGAAAGTCCGTCCGTCTTTAGCCTTTCCTTACTTGTTTGGGGGATGCCCATATGTCCATACTTTGGTATAACCCAAATGGCCCTATTCTGATATATTGCAGCTCTAGAAACTACATCTTACATCGGATCTTCAATTTTGCAGATCATGATATTTTTCAACTAGGAATACCTACCGTGAATGAGAAATATATAGGCCCATGTTTTGGACCAGGCCCAAAATGTTGCTATAGGCTCCCTTTTGAAATGTCGGTCCGATTCATCCTATTACTAATGTATAATTTGTATTTGTCTGTCGGATAATTGGATCATATTATTTACCATATTCGTTAAATATACTGTATAATTTATATGAACTACATAAAATTGCTCCCATGAAATACCTGGGTTTAGTAATCAAAGCGAGGTACATATGCAGGGAGTGGTGTAGGGTATTATATAGTCGGCCCCGCCCGACTTTAGCCTTTACTTACTTTTTTTAAATAAAGCCTACAGCCGAACAAATCAAAAATAAAATTTTAAATTTTGTAGGAGACCTACGCTCCCCGGCCCGTTTGTCAAGATGACTAAAGAATTATGTTTTCTCCTCGAAAAATAAAACAAATGGTGATCAATATTATCAATCTTACCATTATCCCCACAACCTCGACGGAATTATTTTTCAACTAATAATAACGATTTTTCAAAAAATAAAGTGCATTTTTATATTTATAATTAGTTGCGGATATATTGCAGTAATTTCGTGAGAGGTTCGGTTTCTCCAGATCTCCAAGTGCATTCCGATGTTGTCAACGGCCACGGCAACGCTTTCATCGGCCTAAAAACCATCTACTTAAACTAAACTACGTACAGACATTTGTGCGTAAGTATTATTGAAAAAGTTTGTTATAAATTACATTTCTGATTGGGTTTGTGATAAGACCAGCAAAAAGACATGTCTCTTGGTAATTTATTTTGTTAACATGTAAATTCCGGCTTATGTAACTGTCATAATCACATGCAGGCCATCATATTTTATCATTTACACATATTGACATAAACTTAAGCCGATATATATGTATGTATGCATTTGTTGTTGTTTAAATTAATGTGCGTAATTTTTTATATATTTTATGTAAAGTTGTTATCGTATGCATACATAATTTATTATAACTTTATTTTATTATGAGAAGCGAAAACAAAGGCAAGCAATTACACTGAGACAGTGGTTGGAAACAATATAAGATACCGTACAATATGGAAAAATTCTTCATTAAATAGACTTTAAGCAATCCTTGAAAGGACATAATGAAAATGATAATACTCCAAAGGGTTAAACTTTTAATCCAAACATTTACTATGTATGAATGATAAAAATATGATGAATGTTTCAATTCTTTTATGGAAACGATATAACCACTCATGGATGTAGTACACAGTGTTTCAAATGAGAAAAGGAGATAACTGCACTGTGGAACAAAATGAATGTTTACGTGGGGTTTTTAATATTTCCCCCATTTGTACATTCTTGAGATGAATCGGCATAGGACACCTTGTGATAATTTCATTTTAAATATATATTTTATGAATATATATACTAAGTACAGGGTGCCGCAGAATGAGCTATATGGCTTATAACTTGTTATACACTCGACGAGAGTATTATGTCTTTGTGCATTTGTTTGTAACACCCAAAAGGAAACGAGATAGACCCATTGTTAAGTATACCGATCGACGTAGAATCACTTTCTGAGTCGATTTAGCAATGTCCGTCTGTCTGTCTGTCCGTCTGTCTGTCTGTCCACCTACTGTTGTAATCAAACTACAGGTCGCAATTACAGTCCGATCTTAACAAAAATTGGCACAAGTAAATTTTGTGGATCAAGGACGAACGCTATTTAATTTGAGGCAAATCGGTTCAGATTTAGATATAGCCCCCATACAAAAATCACTCCCGATTTGACATTTTCCGCTCTAGAAACCACATATTGTACCCAATTTTCTTTAAATTTGGCACAACATCTTATAATCCAACTAGAAACCCCTATGCAAAAATTGGATAAGATCGGTTCAGATTTAGATATAGCCCCCATACAAATGTAGCTCCCGATTTGACATTTTCCGCTCTAGAAACGACATATTGTACCCGATTTTCTTTAAATTTGGCACAACATCTTATAATCCAAATAGAAACACCTATGCTGAAAGTGGGTAATATCAGTTCAGATTTAGATATAGCCCCCATACAAATGTCGCTCCCGATTTGATATTTTCCGCTCTAGAAACCACATATTGTACCCAATTTTCTTTAAATTTGGCACAACATCTTATAATCCAACTAGAAACACCTATGCAAAAATTGGATAAGATCGGTTCAGATTTAGATATAGCCCCCATACTAATGTCGCTCCCGATTTGACATTTTCCGCTCTAGAAACGACATATTGTACCCGATTTTCTTTAAATTTGGCACAACATCTTATAATCCAACAAGAAACACCTATGCTGAAAGTGGGTAATATCCGTTCAGATTTAGATATAGCCCCCATACAAATGTCGCTCCCGATTTGACATTTTCCGCTCTAGAAACCACATATTGTATCCAATTTTCTTTAAATTTGGCACAACATCTTATAATCCAACTAGAAACACCTATGCAAAAATTTGATAAGATCGGTTCAGATTTAGATATAGCCCCATACAAATGTCGCTCCCGATTTTACATTTCCCGCTCTAGAAACGACATATTGTACCCGATTTTCTTTAAATTTGGCACAACAACTTACAATTCAACTAGAAACACCTATGCTGAAAGTGGGTAATATCGGTTCAGATTTAGATATAGCCCCCATACAAATGTCGCTCCCGATTTGACATTTTCCGCTCTAGAAACCACATAATGTACCCAATTTTCTTTAAATTTGGCACAACATCTTATAATCCAACTAGAAACACCTATGCAAAAATTGGATAAGATCGGTTCAGATTTAGATATAGCCCCATACAAATGTCGCTCCCGATTTGACATTTTCCGCTCTAGAAACGACATATTGTACCCGATTTTCTTTAAATTTGGCACAACATCTTATAATCCAACTAGAAACACCTATGCAGAAAGTGGGTAAGATCGGTTCAGATTTAGATATAGCCCCCATACAAATGTCGCTCCCGATTTGACATTTTCCGCTCTAGAAACCACATATTGTACAAGATTTTCTTAAATTTGGCACAACGTCTTATAATCCAACTAGAAACACCTGTGCAAAAATTGGGTAAGATCGGTTCAGATTTAGATATAGCTCCCAAACAAATGTGGCTCCCGGTTTTACTTTTGCCGCTTTTGAAACCACATATTGTACTCGATTTTCTTTAAATTTGGCACAACAGCTTATAATCCAAGTAAGAAACCTATGGTGAAAGTGGCTAAGATCGGTTCAGATTTAGATATAGCGCAAATACAACTGTTGCTCCCAAATGTTTAACCGATTTTGTCCAAACTATACATATTATATTTCACCTATTTCGTTCCAGATTTCAATATACCCGCATACAAATGTCCTTTCCGATTTAACATTTTTTGTCAAACACATACATTTACAGGATACAAAAATCCTTCCCGTTTTCACTTTTTCACCGAATTAAATTGTATTCGGATTGAAAGTGGAGTGTATCAGAGTCGGCCCCGCCCGACTTTAGCCTTTCCTTACTTGTTCGATTTAGCAATGTCCGTCTGTCTGTCCATCTATTGTTATAATCACGATACAGGTCGCAAATGTAGCCAGAACCAAGCGAAACTTTCAACAACGAAGTTTTTCGTGACAAGGACGAACGCTATTTAATTTGAAGAAATTCGGTTCAGATTTAGATATAGCCCCATACGAATTTCACACCCGATTTGGCTCTTTTTACTCTAGGTACCACATATTTCAACAGATTTTCTTCAAAATTAGCAAAACATCTTATATTTCAACTAGAAACACCTGTGGTAAAAATGTGTTAGATTGGTTCAGATTTATATAGCTCCCATACAAATTTCGCTCTCAATTTGAATTTTTCCGCTCCAGAATCCACATATTTTAACAGATTTTCTTCAAAATTGGCGAAACATCTTATATTTAAACTAGGAACACCTATGGTGAAAATGGGTCACATCGGTTCCGATTTACATATAGCTCTCATACAAATTTCGTTCCCCAAGAAGCCGCGTATTTTCAGACAATTTCTTAAAATTGAGCATAACACGTTATACTTCAACTGAAAGAACTTATTGTGAAAGTTAGTCCCTTCAGTCCATGTTTGGATATAGCCCCGATACAAATATTATTCTCGATCCTACAGTTTTGCTTGTTGGCATACTCTTTTAATAGGAAATAGGCTTCATCGCTCATTAGCAAATTGTGAATATTGTCAATTGTGACTGTTGGTTTGAAAAATAAAATTCAATTATTTTTGTACGTTGTTCGATCGTGTAATGATTCATAATTAATTCCCCAAAGTCTCCTTCACAAAGTACTGAAAAACAAAGGAAGAATAATAATTAAAAAAGTGATAATGATATATATAATATTTAGAACCCTATGAGGAACATTTTTGTGGAATATTTTAACCCTCCAGCTCCTCAATATAGGAGTCTTTTTTGCCCCTTTTTTGCAAAAGGGTAAAAAACACCACTAAATCAGAGTTTTAACGGGTCAAAATGTTCTACAAAAATATATGCCATATAATTTTACTATAAGTCTCTGAATTTACCAGAACTCAAAACTCCACTTAAATTCCAGATATAAGTCAAAACATTATATTCATTTTAGGGTTAATTTCGTGCGTTTTCCAAATTAGTGCTAAACTCTCAAACAAAACTAAATTTTAAGGGAGTAGTGTGAATGAAAACAAGTAAAGTCGGCGTTAAGTTCGGTCGGGCTGAACTTTATTGCATTGCATATAGCCAAACCAAAACAAATAAACATATTGAAAAAAAAATAATTTTATAAATAAATACAAAAGTTTAAATATTTTAAACAACGCCTATAAGGCAAGACTAACAATAGGTGTATACTATAGATATCGAAATAATACATCTAGTCAATTGGAAAAGTAAATATAAGGCAGCAATCTTAAAAAAATCTTAAATAACCAAATATTGGGGGATAGAGTGTGCCTTTTTCAGCTTCAATCGGTTGATTGGTTGTATTTCCTATCCAATTTAATTCCAAAAGTACAAATTTTCAAACCCATTTCTCTTACGAACACAATGCAAAATAATTCCAGCCATTTTTGCCGTGCGGTAACAAAAACGTTAATAAAGTTTAATTTCTTGCTCAAGATAAGAAATTTTGTTTCACATTGTCGTCAACTACTATATAATTATTTGTATCAAAACTAATTTTGAAAAAAATATTTTGCGTTGACTCCATAACAATAAATTTGACTTTCACTGGATCATTTTAAGTACAAAATTATTTTTTTCAAAATTGGTTTTCACACACACATTGATATTGCTGTTGGCTACAATTTTAAAAAAGATTTTTTATTTTGAGTGAACTTTTAATTTTTTACTTAGTTTTTGTTATCCCAGCATAGTCATAAAGAAAATCAACCATAATATATATAAAATATCAGTATTTAAACAATAAATTATTTTTAAAATAAATACTGATATCAAGGAATGCCCAGCATATGTAAGCTATAAGAGAATGAAAACTATAGCCTTCTATTCTTCTTTATAGTGTTCTTCAATTCATGAAATATGTTCAGATCATCTTAAAATTACCCTGATGATATTGTGAGAATAGTGTCTCCGATGAATATTTCAAAGTACTGCGGACGTTTAAAAACACTGTGCGACATAAGAAACTCATTTTTTATTAACGGCTTTATTACAGACATGTCTGTTGAATTCACTCTAATTAAAGGCCACTAGTGTCCGTCCGTCCGTCCGAGCATGCGTTATTCTCTGCGCATATGATGACAAGTCAAGCTTTCTTATTTTCGTATCGGGCACAGGCGGGCGTAGTACGTTGATACTACGATCGAAGAGCACGCATTCGAGAAACTCAAAACAAATCATAATCATAAAATTTTAATTTATAATTCATCTCAGGTGTGTAGACAAAATTTTGCTTTTTAATAATTTTATGATCAGTTTGTGGTCAGAAAACTAAATAAACAAATTCTCACAAAACATCGCAGCAACAAGCTGGCAGCGGGCGGTCAGACAGACCGGACCGGACCGCACCGGCAGATTGTCGAACGGACGGACGGCCAGACGGATGGACGGTCAGTGGAGCGTGTGGAGTTGTTGTGGACATTTGCTTGGCTTTATTTAAATGATGATGATGACCAATAAAGATATTAATTGTAAGCGAATGAAACGTTTTTATGCATAATATGGAGTATGATATGGTTGATTAACAAATTGTTATGATTTCTACTGGTCGTTTGTTTTGTTTACTTGTCGTTGTTGTTTGTGTTTTTTGTTTTGAGTGCGCACTTTATTCACCTGTGGGGTTTTCCAAAACACTTGTTCGCCAAAAGAGGGAGTGTTTTGGAAATTGAAAGCATTTTGAATTGAGAACATAGTTGACATGACTACACTCATTCAATGGTGAAGATATTGTCTTCGGCTTTGAAAGAGAAATTTGTTATATTTAATGATACTACTGGCTGGCATATGAATGTCACTTTTCTATGAAAGCGAATTTTATGTTTTGTCATAAATGCCCGTAGAAGTTTGTCATCCAAAACTAGCAGCATTTAATATTGGAAGCGAAAAGGAACAATCAACTAAAATTCTTGCGTACATGCACTACAATATTTAATACAGCTGCATTTAAAATTAGAATCGGCTATAAAAACGGAATGATAATATTTTAAATTTGTGATTTTATTGGTAAGGTTGAACTTTGTCATTTAATAGCGGAACACAATAACATTCACATGACTGGCTCGTTA